>OZ010660.1:34898167-36259857 GCA_963932335.1 Andrena marginata
AATGTAGAGAATGGCTTTCCGTACCTTCCTGCCTTCCGCCCTTTCTTCTTTCGCTCTCTTCCTTTTCTTCCTCTGGATCGTTCAACTCTCGCGCCCACCCCCTCCCCCCCCCCCCGTCCAACCGCTCTACGACGAACGGCTACCGTTCGATCTAACATCGGAGCGTCGCGGGGTCGAAGTCCTACCTACGATCGCACGCCGTCGCGCCCCCGCGAAGCCCTTATCCCGGCCTAACGCCCCTTCTAACGTTAAAGCGTATCACCAGAAGGTGCACTCGAACGCAACGACGGCCGACAATGGCCCCGCGAGTGACTCTCCTCCGGTTGTCGAGGGAAATGACGGGAAAGTGGATGCTCCGCGTCTTCGGGGAGGCGTCTTGGGCCGCGAGGCGGGCGGGCGGCTCTATTGTACGCGGTGAATTGTACTTTTCGAATGTTACAACGGAGAATCCTGTAAATAATTCTGAACGCAAAGGAAACGGGAGCGACGAGTGATGACGGAAGGGTAATTGAGAAGCTTTTTAAGACGAGATCAAAGGAGTTTTACGAGTGGCGGGATAGAAGGACCGGTAAAGAGATGGAGGACCGTAGAAATTATACAGAGTCGAGGGTAGTTACTAGTGCAATCTAGAAGGGGATGATTCTTCGTGTAAAAGGACACAGAAACTGTTCACCTCGTATGGGGAGCCTCGTCTTCGAGGAAATTGATATCACCCAGGAACGCTGACGCGCAAGTAGAAGCGACGAGTGATGGACAGACACGTTAATCGAATCGTGCTCGACCTCCTTTCGATTTCCTCGAAAGCGGAGCTATCTATGAGAAATAGTTACACCAGATCTCCGATTTATTTTTATGTGAAGAGTCAACCTGTCGTTGATTCTACCACGAATTGTACTCTACTCCGTACCTACATACATACTTTATAGGATCAATGATTATACAAGATCGATCGCTCTTGCCTCGAATGCGTACTAAACAGAAAAGGCCAGCATCGCTGATGGAATCACCTGCTGTAAGTCACACAGAGGCTCAATAGGATTCATCTACTGAACATTGCTTATTGCATTAGCGTTCTGACCCGGGACTTCGGTGGATCTGGTGACCGTCGTAGTCGGTAAACTCCGCGAGCGTAGCATAGCCAATAACAGTGATCGATAAAGCGCGGCTAATTACCTAGGTTCTACCTCCAAATTGGAGCTTTGTTCCGCCGACGAAATTAATTGACTCCATTCACTCGATAACGCTGGATACTCGAATACCGTTCAGCTGCTCGTTTGTCCGCAGGGAGAATTATAGTTCGTCTTTGAAACCAGAAGGCAAGCCAGACCCTCTCCCTTTACACCAGAATCGAATGCTGTTAGGCAGATATTTCGCGACGATTCGGGTGCCCTTCCGCGGAAACGCAAATCTCCCTCTGTTCACGCCAGAGAAACCGATACAGATCGCGTTTCGCCATTCTGTAATTCCGTGGTGGCAGCTATCGACGCCTGAGCTCTGTAATCGCAGCGCCTTTCGCGACACTCAGCTACCCAATCCGTTTCAAACGTATTCGTTTCACGTACTCATTCGCTGTGGTAAATGAATACACCCTGTTTTAGACAGGGAAGTGGTGTCTAGCATTCCGAAAGCTTCGGGGTGGATTTACGTATAATTGAGCACACCTCGTTGCAGCCCGTAGTGAACTACGTAACAAGGGAAACACCAGACATGGCTCGCACCGATTTCAACGAAACTTGGTGAGCTGATACGTCTACATGTGTAACACAGCGTGATTATAATTTCAGCCGTAGATATCCAGGCAATTGTGAGAAAATTACATGTAAAGTTTGTAGGAATTGTATAGTCCGGTATATTTGAGTAGTCGAGTGGTTCATTTAACAGCAGCTTTGACGTAGCGAGGTGCGTTTAAAATTTAAACTCTCCGACGCTTTCCGTCGTTAAAATCGGTGCGAGCCATTTTTACTGTTTCCCTGGTAAGTTATCCATCGAAAAACGAAGATGACGCGTGCCGTCGCATAGTGGTCCGGATATACACGATATCGAATTTAATTTGTGCTCAAAGAACAGCTATATAATGGCTATAAAAAAGTTTGAAAACTGTGTATTTAGTAGTGTATTGAATGCTCTTTGAACTGAAATACATAGTATTACTTAGTAGAAATTGTGACGAAGTCTACGATGCAAACGTATACACGTAAAAGGACGTAACGCTGACAGTTTTAAACAGTATGGTGAAAATATTCCATTTGGTTAGAATGTGGGACTCGTTGGGACTTGAAAGATATTCCTCGTGAATTAAACAAAATTTTGACGAGTTTCTTTATTTCATCGAGTGTTACTTCCTCAATACATTGCGGCCACTAATCTTTAGTCGACGATGTTAATTCTTAACGCAAAAGAATGCTCTTCATGTTAGAAAAAAGCGGAGAGGAAATATTAAATAGCGTCTCGTCGAAAGAGGCAGATTTTTCTGATAAAAAATGCTATCTTTTAAAAGTCCAACTGTTCCAATTATAACTTTGATTAACTCTCATTAATATTTCCATTTTCGAGACGGATGGACATTTATATAGGAAATATTATACATTCAGCAGATATAGGGTAAAGGACCCAATTACTGCCACCTTAAGCTATTTTACTTAAAATAACGAATAAATAAACGTTGTGAAGTCATACACAAAAAGAATTATATAATTCAACCTATAATCTATGCTATAGATTATATACTATAGTTTATTTATTCGTTATTTTAAGTAAACTAGCATAAGGTGGCAGTAATTGGATAGGTGTCAGTAATTTGGTCCTTTACCAACATACGAAAAACTTAATTTTTTGACCGAATGTCACTAACTACCCCAATCCGGACCACCGTGCGTCGCCGTCTGCACCCTGATACGCAAGTTCGTCAGCGGTCACAGCCTAACCCCGTCCCGTAACGGTCCGCGATGAGCGTTCAGCGATCCAGCCGCGGTAAAGTTTGCCGCGCCACGGGTCTACGTACAATTGTACAGTGGCGTGTGCTTGTACAGGAAACGTAGCTCATCCACACGTACGTGCAAATGCAGCCCGCAGGCAGCCATTCCTGCTTCCGGTCGGCTGCCATGCACAGAATGCGTACGCGTATGCAGATTGGCGTCCGTGCTATGCACCCTCCCCCACCTCCTCCCCCTCCCCGGCATACCGACCCGGAGATCGATTTGATCGTGCCCTTTTTCATTCGAAGCGAATCGGTCGGAAAAGTATTTCGGACTCTCTGGCCGGCCCCGAAGTCGAAACTGATTCGCGTGTCTGCGGCCAGACCTAGAATTATCCCCAAGTGTTCCCCTTTGCGCGCACAATTCTACAATTCCCCTTTGTGGCCCGTAGCGGGCTGGCCGGCAGCGTAGAAACAAAAGCCACAAGGGATCGGAGCGAATGGAAATATCGCGGGCTAGATGTGATCGATACCGAAGGGTAAATTAGAAGATTGTTAATAGCGTTAAAAGCTCCCCCAGCCGATGTGCCGAAGTTAATTAAATGGCCAGGGCGCTGAATATTTGTAGAGCAGGCTGGCGTTGCTGTACGCGAGTTGCTCATCGTTATCCCCCAATGATTTCGATTACAGGAATTGCTTGGTGGGCAAAGCTTATCACATTAAAATCTCGGATTTCGGCACGGACAACGAATTGTACGCGTGCGATTATTACAAAGTCGATGGCGCGGTGCCGCTGCCGATACGCTGGATGGCTTGGGAGTCCATATTTCTGGTAAGCTTTAGCCGCGCGGACCGCGCGCTTCGTGTTGCATGTGTTGCTCCGTTTTGTTTGCCGTCGATTACAGCCGCCGCTTAATTACGAATTTCCCCAGCTTCGGTCGCGCAATTTATACATTACGTTTGATTTTATCATTTACCGCGGCGGCGACGCTATTTGCGCAATCTGTTGCATATGATAAAACAGTCACTTGTTCAACGTCGCATCAATTGTAGGTACTAGAGCTATTCGAGTACTCGAAGAAAGCGAGCCGAGCGGCTCCAAAAAATTGAGTAGTCGAATTTTTTCGCGCGGCTCGAAGAGTACCGGCTAGTCGAATTTTCTTTTTTTTTCTCTTCGAGTATTCAGCTCGGCTCGGTCCGAATTTCAAGCTACTCGAATATTCAAGAACTCGAACAGCCCTAGTAGGTACGAGGACAGTTGAGTAAATAATCAATTTAATAGATTAAAATGGTCCATTCTTAAAGGCAAATCCACCGTTCTGTTCCCTTAAAATCCTCTTTTCTCTCTAACGTCGGGCACCGGCGACTTACGCGGCTTGAATTTCCGCCGTGGCGGGGGATTTGATAATCGATACGATCTCCGCAGGGCAAGTACACGACGAAGAGCGACGTATGGGCGTTCGCGGTGACCCTCTGGGAGATCTTGAACCTCGGCAGACGGGTGCCGTACGAGCACTTGTCCGACGAGGAAGTGGTGCAGAGCCTGCGACGGCTCCACCGGGCCGCGGACTGCCCCGACACCGGTGGCGAGAACAACGGCTGCCAGGAGAACCCCGATAACCTTTTCAACCATTTGCTGCGACCCACCGCGTGCTCCAAGGATATTTACGACCTGATGCTGGAGTGCTGGCGGCGGGAGGAGAGCGAGAGACCCACCTTCCGGGAGATCTCCATGTTCCTCCAGCGAAAGAACCTCGGCTACGCGCCCACGTCCTGATACTGAACGTTCCGCGACCTCGACGGCCACGATTTTCACGGCGTTTGCCACGGTTGCCCGGCGAACGAACGCTCCACCATGGACCGGCAGACCGTCGACGACGCGCTCTACCCTCATTGGATAACCGTGAGAACGAAGTTCTGATTTCCGAGATTCCCCCGTGCACAGTATCCAGGCGGCTCGATCAATCGAAAGGGAAACGAGGCGTCGAAGGGAGCGCGCACAACGACGAGGTCCGAGCGTGGTTTCCGGCAACAATGGTGAACTCGAAGCTTCTTGCGATTAATCGGGGGAATCCCTTGCAGCGAAACTGGCGGGGCTCTCTCCGCGGAAGCTGAAAGACTCCGGTGCAGTTCGGGGAGACCGAATTCATCGAGCTTCGCCGTACGTAGGTAAAGACTTATCGTGTCGAACTCGAGGTAGCGGAATGGTGCTCCAAGTTCACGTAACTTACTCATTGGTGGCGCGTAAACGGGGAGCGCGCTGGCAAGCATCCGACGGACTGTTTTCTTTAGACGTAAGATGGTATAGGAAATACGGACATGAAACTGTGAATTCGACAATCGAAACTCGAAGCGCCCTTTGCGCGCATTCGAAGGTAACCAATGTTCGGGCGAACCTCCGCGCGGCTCGCGCGAGGACGCGAGGCACCCGAGGGGGCTCGTGGTCCGTGATGATCGTCGAAAACTTAGGAGCAATATCGTGTAATCGTAAATACAGCTGTGAACATTCCTGCATGGATTAAACACCTACACAGGGTGTCCAAAAACAAGCGCAAAGGAGCACGTAAATTCTTTGTGTTAAAGGGAATCGAAGGGCACTTTGCCATTTTGTAATTCGCAGCTTCGTTTTTAAAATACGAACGGCAAGGGGAATGTCACAAAACAGCTTTATCGAGAAAATTAAGTTTGAATAAGTAATTTAGTCCGCCAATAATGAAACAAGGTTCAATGAATTTAATTCTTTTACATAATTTTCTTCTTAAATTATTTCTTGTTTTACCTTGACAACAGAAGCTTATGCTTAGGCAGAGTGTGGGGGCATTTCGTATTTTGTTCCAATATAAAGTGGACATTTCTTGTTTTTAACTAGTACACCAAATCTTTATCGTTATCTTACAGGAGTATTCGAACTTTTTAACCCTTTGTGATTCGACAGATCTAAAGTCCCAGTTGGCACCATAAAAATCTGAATATAAAAAGCAGAAAGTGTTTCGAATGGTAATTTCTGGGGTCACGAAATGTGTCCCAGCTCATTATGCCTAGCTAATCCAGATAAATGTGACTATTTTCACAAAAAAATAAATAAAAGTAATTTTTTATAAAGGCAGAATCTAAATTTCGGGCGAATCCGAGTAGTAAAGCTATTTCGTATGCTATATATCGCAAAATCATGAAAAATGGACATTCCCAGTTTGTTCCCCTTACCCTTCATATAAGCGATTCAATTTGGAGAGTTCGATTTAGGTCCGGGTTAGGTGCGAGTGCAACTACTAAACTTCCTGAAGTTCAGCGCCAAGCTGCGAAATGGCAAGCGACCTCCCGATTTCTTATAGCAGAAAGAACGTCCCTGTTTCAGCTTGTCCTGTACTCTTGGCACACCCTGTATAGTGTATCTATATCGTCGAGGTAAATAAGGATACTCGTTACTTAAGAGAATTAGAAGTTACTCTCTTCCAGTTAAAAGGAAGCGACAAGAGGGACGAAAGAGGAAGAAGGAAACGCGGGTGGAAGAGAACACGGAGGAATCGCGTGGACGGGCGGCAATATGGTAACTAAACGTCAGACTCCACACCGGGAGCTGTCGAATGAGTGAAGAAGAAATAAAGAGATATACGAATTGAAATAGAGTATGAATGAGTGTGTTTCGTGGTTACAGTTCGTCGCGCGAAAATTAATTGTAATCGTTTAGGCATTTCGACAGGCCTGCTTCGAATTCTGGTCGACGAAGCAGAGTCAAGGCTGTCGAACTTCGTATAACTTAAAGCGCGGTAAGGCTCTCTCATCGCGTGCACGGCGGAACCGCATCGAAATCCCGCGTAGATTGCGTTTACGATCGGATGGCATTGTTTAAATTTAAATTGCATTCGTTAGGAACAAGCGTAGATTAATATATCGGGCGAATGTCTACGTGAATTCGCGGCTGCGAGCCGAGGGCGCGCCGAAATTCGTGAAACAGGATTTCGATAACGTTACCGAGGTGGTGATTTCGCTGGAGAGCTCGGCAATATCATTGTTCGTGATTTACGGAGGAAGTACGAGGGTATACATATTCGCTGTTAAGCAGTGGTGGCTCGCACCACGGATTACGACACATCATAATTGTAACTTTATATGATAGGCGGGATCAATACAAACACACAAAAGAAAAGAAGAAGAGAAAAAGAACTAGTATATTGTACATACATGTAGGCGTGCGTCGAGATGTAAGAGAAGATTTATCATTGCGTCGGCTGCGAACAGGAAGAGATTAGCAGCGGGCGCCAGCAGTTCGAATCGTTTTTTGGGAATCGTGTTCCTTTCTGTCTCACCCGAACGCGATTCCCCTGGGAGGCCAGCGAAGACGGCTGGCCGAACAGGTCCGGGCGGAACCCTTGGTCCGGCGTTCGAAACGATTTATCGGTGCGATCGACATATCGGAGCCTTTCGTTTCACGGGGAAACGAAGGGGGATGCGTGGAGGGATTAAACGGCCACTTCGTGCGAACCCTTTCGAGGCGGGACGTTCGTCCGAGGACGCTATTCTCTCGCGGCATCCGAGTAATTAATCATTCGAATCGTTATGTTCCATGTATTTATATCAGATGAATTACTATACCGATAGCATTCGCAATATCTAGCATGTAGGTGATGTTACCGTTATAACATTAAAAATACTATTTATATATCTTAATGTAATTCGCCGCGTAAGGAGTAGATAATCAGAGGCGTAGCCCGTATTCGTATATATATATATATATATAAAAAAAAAAAAAGAAGGAATGTACGTCCGTTGAATTTAAACGTAACAAGAATCACTTCTCTGCCGTTGAGCGAAGAGGACGAAGAAATGGGGAGGAGAAACGAGAAACGGTAACGATAGATCTGCGAGCGAGGAGCGAACGTATCGTAGACGATACTCGCGGAGTTACCGGTAAGAGCGAAGGTAGTTATGTTTCCGCTAATTGTAACGTAGAAATCATCCGACAACTTAGCATTTTATACAGAGATCAGGCACCACGCGTGATGACGTAGTTGTCGCATTAATTAGTACGTAAATGAAGAAAATAAGAGAGAAAGAGAGAGAGAGAGAGAGAGAAATACTGCCCGACAATTGCTCGTGACATTAGAAAAACGAATCATAGTTGCGTTTAGATTCATCGATGTAAGCATATTGCTGCCTTTGGCTGTATCGTTGCCCCCTACTGCTAACGAGTAACTCACTTGTCTACTCATGTGATAATTTAGTGTATCTCTACGTACCTACCTGTACCTACCGACTCGGAAATCTCAGTAGCAAAAGGATTATTCGTCTTGCGCCGCGTTCGAGCTCCATTCACTCGCCGACACCTTCGTCTCGGCCGGTAGACAAAGGGAAAAGGGATTGAACCTTGTAATATTATTTCCGAGAGGGGAATCGTTCTCGAGAAGGACATTGCGGGAGATCATGTAGCTGCGCGTTCGTCCCCTATCTTCCTTTCCGCTGAAACTTTTTCAAATAGAACTTTCCATCGTGGAAATGCATAATACTTTCCCTGCTGGATGATTCGCTCTCTATGATCTAGATAGCTCGCGTCCACCTAGCGTGTCCATTTTCCAACGGTCTTTAAGAGATTTATGCCCCCTGCGAAAGAGGAAAAGTGAAAAGGAAAGGGGCGGTGGTGTTTTCGAGCACCGTTGACGATAACAGGGGAACGACTGCCTGGAAGGGTAATATCGGGACTGAAAACAGGCGTGATCTGTTTAAAGAAACTTTTTGCCTTTCTTTAGAGACGGTGCTTAAAAAGCTACACAGTTTTTACCGATGAGCATTATCCACTCGTATTTACTAGCATTTCAGTAAGTTGCAAACAAAATTTCAGTCATAAATAATAATAATTATTATAATAACAGTATTTAATATTATATAATCTTAATATATAAAGCAGAAAGTGTTTGTGCGTTTGTCAGTCGCCTAAAAACTTAAGCTCTGGGGTCACGGAATGTGTTCCAGCTCATTATGCCTAACTAATCCAGATGAATGTGACTATTTTCACAAAAAATAAATCAATTTTTTTTATGAAATCAGAATCTAAATTTCTGGTGAGCCCAGTAGTAAAGCTAGTTATTATATATAACTGAATTTTGTTATTATAACTCATCGGTAGAGACTGTGTCGTTTTTTGTGCGTCGTCCCCAAAAAGGTAGAGGATCTCGTCCCTCTAGGCGAGATTACTCCCTTAACGGCCATTCCGAGGACAGTTTTATCGCGCGATGCAGCGAACCTTCTCTTCTGTGATTTCTAAGGCTTCGCCGTTTCCGTTCGCGAAGGATGTCACATCGGTGGGCATTCTCCGTCGTTACCGTCACCGATCGCTCGAAGGCGCTCCGTTTCAAAGGATCTCGGTCCCGCGAGCTCCGCGTTTTGACTTCGACGATCCACCCGACACGTGGTGAATTGGCAATCGGTAGAAGCATCCCCGCAAGGCTCAAGAGATTTTCGTTTCATTTTTCGGTTGCACGAATGTTTTCTGCGATAAGTGTACGATCGACAATCACGCTTTAAGCCTCGAGGCTTCCGGGATCGTTCAATCTTCCATGTTGGTGCTGTCGCAAGAGTAGTATTGACACTGAGAAAAGAATTGTCAGATGACAGTGGAATTGCCGTTTTATCGCCACCTTCCTTTCGGCGTAGAATTTTGTAACCGATTAGACGACGAATCCAAGCGCGATGAAGTGAGTTTTACATGATACAAAGTGGTCGGAGGTTTTGGAGCAGACATGGAATCTAACGAAAAAACCAAGGCTTGAAACGGTTCCGAAAATAACTGTTTAAAACTGTTATATAAAGATTCTGATTAAAACGGTTATGGAGAATCTTTATTCCGAATAACTGTTATGAAGAACCGAAATTTCCAACTATTATCTGTTTCGGTTATGGAACCGATATGAGGAGGGAAATAAGAACCGTAACCGAAACAGATAATAGTTGGAAATTTCGGTTCTTCGTAACAGTTATTCGGAATAAAGGTTCTCCATAACCGTTTGCAGAACGGACATCGACATTGTAACAGTTTTCAAGCCACGAAACGTTTGTAGAATTTTAACGAACAAGTGGTCTGCTCCATTCTGTTCTCGAGGAATATTTCAAGCAAGGTTGCGAACATATCTAAAGTCTTTAAATCTTAATAAGATGCTTAGTTAGAAATAAGGAACTACGAGTTGGTTGGAACTCAAGAATGGCTGTAACTTGAATGTAATATCAAATAGATCATATGTTTATTTTTCTTCTATTATTTGTTCAAAGGGAACTATATATTTCCAAAGACCCGAGCCCTCTTCTTATTTTAAAAACGAGTGACGAATGATTTACTGTGGCCACTGGAACCATTAATATCATGTAAAACGAACTCTTCAAGGACTTAACTCGATTAAGTGAAGAACCTTGCCCCACATTCGCAGTCGTAGAAACGAAACTCACCTAATTTCCGGCACCCCCGATTGTTTACCTAACGTGGAATTGAGAGGAATGTAGAGGTAATCGCGGAAGACTGTGGAGAGCTCACCTAGCTATATCTTCTATTCAGGCAGAGGCAATCTATGGCTTGTTCACTAGAGCATACAACCGCGTCGTTCAAACTTCTTTCTCCGTCGAACGTCTCTTTTTTTCCTGCGTTCTTTGCCTCGCCAGGCGACGATTATGAATTCCTGAGACTTTTAGAAATGCGGCTAATGATTACGCTGCGATATTTCGTTACGCGAAACTTGTCAGTATTAATTTTCCATCAGCTTCGAATGATTTAACTAGATATTGTTTACGGTACTTTCGTAACATTTTGAAAGAAGCAGCTGTAAACTTTTAGCGGGTAATATCCGTCGCCGGCTGTCAGCATCGCGGCGACACTCGGCGCTGAACACAGAACATGTAAATAATATCGCAATCCGGAAACCTGGCAAAAAGTTACACTTCCCTCCGAACGATTATCGTCGGACGTATGAAGAGAAAGAATAAGGGAAGAGAGGAAAACCGCTGATAGGCCACGAAAGGTTGCCTAGGCCTGCTCTACGTTATTGAACCTTAATCGTTATAGTCATAAAATTATTTTGTACTAAGAACTGTTTATAATTTTGTATCTAATCTCTGTAAATAACCAAGCAGATTGTCTATGGCTAATAAAGCTTGAACAAAATCGATATAAGTAGACTATGTAAAGGGAATTATATATATAAATATATATATATATATACATATAGGTATTTATATTTTAAATTAGCGGTAAGAAGGACGAGCGAGATGGAGATGTAATTAAATTTCATATAGGCGAAGGACTGGTAATAAACCGATGTACAACGATCTAGAAACTATTTGTATTATACAGGTGACAATTTAAGGGACAAATCATGAGAGGAAAAAAAAGAAAGGTATACATGTTACGCTCGATAGCCACGTATGCGTATAGGGTAACCCATCGGATCTGTATCTGCAAATTTTAAATGAAATTCTTGCGAGAAGACAAATGTTTTCGTTCCGCGTTATCGATTCTGGAAAGAAGAATTGCCTGAATACAACGACGTGTTTTAGAAATGTAAAATATATTTCTAGGATTATTTATTGTGCTCAAATAAAGCTTCGTAATTCCATTAAACGTTGATGTTACTTCGGAGAAGCACGAAAAGTAATCCGGTAATTTTTAGGAGCGAATATTTCACACCAGTTAAAAGCCTGGGAAGCCCTGTACAGGTAGAATCCAACTAGTCATTTACGGCACTTTGTAACGGCTAAAGTGTATCTTCTACGATAAACGTGACACGTGACGAACTCGTTGCTCCAAATTATTTTCCAGCGGCGAATTCCAGAATGCGCGCACTTTAACGTCACATCTTAATTATGTTCCTCTTCCTTTCGTTTTTCAAATATAATTGACGTACATTTGTACCTTGTTACTAATGGAAGATGTCCTTGAGCTATTGTATTATTCTTATTTCGAGCAGTCTGCCTATAAATGCGAACCGTTACTGACAGTAATCTACGTCTTGCGAACGATAATTCTATTCGTATATCTTGTATGTACGTCTGAATAAAGGCGGAAGTACGCGGGAAGCACAACGATAAAACCTATTTGTATCGAACAGTCGAATGAAATGATATTACATATTTCACTGAACGCACGTGATTTCTTCAACTCCTCACTTTTCCTTTTCGATAGCTCGCGATAACACAGTTCTTCGAATCACAGTTTTCAAGCACGTTTCGTTGATAACGGTAACAGGATTTGTATCTGCGCGTAATTTCGCGCGCCTGTGGGAATAGGTGTTCCTAAATCCATCTTATCGCGTATCCTGCGTTCCATAGAAATCGGGCTTTACGTGCGCTTTATCGCCTTTATTTACGTAAACATCGTATCGCGCATTTAAAAGTGAAGGTAAACAAAAATTATTTGAACTCCGTAGCTACGAAAAGATTGTAATACATTTAAGTGGAATGTTGAATTGTAACTTTACAAGAAATACACAGTTTTACAATATAACCATAGAAAAATGTAAATATTTATTTCTCTATATTGCGATACTGAAATGTGTACGGAGTGGTACGGATTAAAGATGCGTGCCGGGTGCTTTGTAAAATTCATGGTAACAACAATAGTAACAACTTTCACGAACAACTGAATGTTTATATAAATAATTTAAACAACGATGGATTCATCGTGACCGAATGACATTGTATGTTACCAAATCGAAGTAAAAAACATTTGGGTAATTTCATTGAATATTATTGCCGAATGCGATTATTCACTTGAGAATGTTTTATATTAAAGTTCCTACAGGACATGTTTCGCTTCACGTTTTAGAGAAATGTGTTCTCGTTAGGTTAGAATATTTGCAATTATTGTACCAGGCTAAAGCTCACGAATTTAATGGCAACTTTGAATATTTATTGGAACATTCGGTGTATGATAAAATCGGACATTTTACTTTGCGGTAAGTGATTATTTAAATAAACCGTAGCGATTAATTTTATATTCGTAGAAGCTGACACGCTAAAATGTTGTAGATTATTATCATCCGCATCGCAAGATCTATGGAACTATTGGATCGCTAGAGAAACACTACTATTCCGAAACAGGCTGAACCATATTTTGCCTAGACAGTTACACAGATTGTGCAGAAGTATTATTCGGCAATTAAGATCGCTAGCGAGCAACGAGGAATTAATCAATAGAACATTAACCGACATATGTACTTTCTTCTTGAATCCGACTGTTTTCAAACATCTTACATCAGCAAAGCATAAAAAAAATTGTAGGCTCTTTCGAGCTAAAGGTAGGTCGGTAACAAACAATATTCAACGTTTAACGATTTCAAACTTATCCCTGATCTTCTTATCTGTTTAAGTGAGATACGAAGTAGTACCGGATTTAATAAGAGAAAGGAAATTGGATTTACATGCAGGATACGCTATTGTATATTGTTCGCAATGGAGAGAAATACTCCTATCGTTATTTTCCACTTACATAGCGAAAGAATATCTACGTACGAAGCCCACAGCGCAGCAAAGCATAAATCAAGATGTCAGACTCGATTATTTATATCAGAAAGTCCATGGTGAAATATTTCAAAGAAGTCGCAGATATGGACGTATAAGCATGAACAATATAGACATCGAAGTGAAAAACTTTCCGCTCTGTATGCAACATTTTCATAGACAATTACGGAACACGCATAGGCTTAGTCACTATGCCCGCCTGCATTACAGTCTATTTTTAAAAGACAGTGGAATGCATATAGAAGACGCTATAAATTATTGGAAAGAGGAATATTCCAAACCCCATTCGTGCTCCTCTGCCTGTTCGCACAATTGGCAATCGAGCGAACGTAAATTTGTGTATAGTATTAGGCATCTTTACGGACTAGAAGGATCTCGGAAGAACTATAAGTCACCGAACTGTGAGTCTATGTGTGTAAGTAACATTCCTTTGCTTCGTGAAAGATTCGTGAATTGTTAATACTGGCGATTACTTTTCTTTTAATCGCTTTACAGGCAAATGTTTCAGGGCCGATGTACGAAGGAGGGTGTCCATTTAAAAACTTTGACATGAATATTTTGAAGAGCCTTTTGTGCTTATCATTATCAGACGAGCAAGTAACAAATCTGTTGACTATAGTGTCTTCTATGAATCCTCAAAGTGCTTGCACGGAATTTTTTAAATTGCTTAATCCAAGCAATAGCGATAACATAGTTATCGGTAGCCCGTTCCAGTATTACTTGAGAATGATTGACCAAAGTTGACTGCATAAAACGTATGGTATAATTGTATATAGGCAAACACTAATAAACTTTTATCTTTACAAAAATATTTATTTACAATAAATTAATTTATGTACATTTTGGTAAAATTGTACTAAAGTGGCGCATAGTTTTTACTACATATAGTATCGTACCATGCGTTCGCACCATGTATAGGGAAATTGATTAATAAAAATATAATTTTATTTGCTACAGAAATTTTTCTAAGCTCCAAAGCAACATCAATAATGTTTCATAGCATTTCTTACGACTGCAAGTGATATACCATTATTTACGTGTATGCAAGTAACGCCAAGTTTGCTAATATCGACGATATTTCTGTGTTCGTCGTCAAAGAACATCATGTCTTTGAAATCAACGCCTGATGCTTCTTGCATTCTGCGAAGGAACGGTTCGTTTTAGAATCGCTTGAAACACAGCTGGCTATCTGATAAAACTTCAATGAAACTCACTTAGTGAAATGGGTTAGTTTACATCCCGGGTATATCTCTATGTATTTAAAGTACTTCTCCCAATCGAATAAACTTAGTAATTGCTTGGCACCTTCAATTTCTGATGTCCGAGACGCAGCACCAAGGTCGTATCCATTCTCCGACAAATGCTTCAAAACGTCAGGCACTTCTTTGTAATAGCGTATCATCTGGTCATAAGAATCTACTACCTCCTTCCCCTTCCTAAAATATCGTTTAAAATCAATAAGCCAAGTGCAATCCTATATTCTTCTTCAACTGATCATAAAATACTAAAACTTACTTTCTAAAAGGTGGAGTAACATGAGTATCGACCCAAAATGGCCATAAAGTGTAATCTGAAATATAAAGCGACTATAGTACTATTTATCTACTGCACTTGATCGCGCACCATTAATAGATAACATTATTCCGAGTAGTAAAACAATCTCTTAAATTTTCTAACCTAAATCAAACACGATCACTTTAGGCCTCCTACTCATTTTACACATTCCCTGCAGCACTGTTCCACCACACACCGCGCGGAAGTGAATATGACAAACTAAAATCGGCAGTAATCTATAAACGACGCGCGTTTTAAACAGTTGAAGATATTCGAAAGTGAAAATGACATTGCACCAATTGTAACGGTGTAATACAACATGTGCAGCAAGCTCAACGAGACGTTATTATCGACGCTACTCGAAAGAAGTAATTTTCAAACATATATATCCGAATATTGTCCATAATAATAAACGTAAGGTCCTCTAAAATTAATCCTACAATTTCATTTGTAAGAATTTTACAAAGCATTCAGATTTCTATGTGTACGAAGGTTTCCTCATCCGCTTAAGCGACCAATAACGAAGCGTCCCTGGATCTCGTTACGACCAATCGCAAATGAAATGTGCGTTAAGGCGATTTTCTACCTCCTATAATCCTTGAATTTTGTTCATCTTGTTCGGCGGTGGTAGCGTCAATCTCGTTTAGCGAGTTTGTAGAACATCGTGGTGTCCGGATTGAAAGTAGTTATTGAATTTGTTATAAACTTATTATTTTAGATAATAGAAATGTCTAAAGGTATACTCGTACGTTACGTATTTTTATGTACTTAGTAAAGGAATGCTTTAATGCCGTGCGTAGATGATAGCGATCGTGAACGCACAAATTCTTGTATTACACGTTATTACTGCCGTATTTATTACATTTACGAAGTTATTTAAAGAATTTCGAATCTCATTCACGCGTATTACCAAATATCTCGTATATTTTAATCATATTACCGAGCTACACTTGAAGTAGTAGTTAATTCCCCATAACATTTAAGAGTCTTATTTGTTTCTTTATGTTAATATAAATGTTTACCTTCCACTCTGATGAGATTCTTCTGATACTCGTACATTATGCAAAGACGCATGCCAACAATTTAACTACCATGATTCTTGATTTTTTTCATTTTATATTTGTTCGACACAAATTAAACATATAAACGGATGTAGCGAATAAACGTTTGAGCATTTGCAATAGATCATTGCAATGTTTATAAGTAGCTTGTAATATATACATTTATCGATTAAAATAGTTGTATTATAAGTTAACTCGTTGCACAAATGTAATGATAACAACGGCATATATGTGCGCATCTTGTATACGTAAACGTAACATCGTACATTTTATTGCAGAAATGCTTGAATCAGACCTATTAGCTACTGATCATATCGATGGTCTAGATGGGCTCGAAAATGGTCAAGATGGAGATGCTATTATGCAGGGCGATGGTGTAAAGCGTGAATTGAACGAAGCAAACATTGATGACCCGGTATTTTATTCCCTTCCATTGTAAACATTCACGAACGTTCGCAATTACATATTTTATATTGTTAATAAAATTCCTACTCTAGAAGTTGATTCTACCGAATGTTAAAGTGCTGAGAAATCAATGTATCTTTTCTTGCTTCCAGGAATTGGAAGCTATTAAAGCACGTGTAAGGGAAATGGAGGAGGAAGCGGAGAAGTTGAAACAGTTACAATCTGAAGTGGACAAACAGATGAACATGGGTAGTCCACCCGGCATAAGTAAGTTATAATCCTTCGTACGAGCTTTTATATTAACAAAATATACGTTACATAGTGCTCTTTAATTATCAGCGAGTCCATTGAATATGTCGTTCGAAGACAAGATGGAGGTTGATAACAGATCCATTTACGTCGGTAATGTAAGTCGATGTACTACGTCGGTATTAATAATCGCTCTGTTTTACATGGTTCGTTAATGCGCTGCCTCTGTACAAATAAAGGTCGATTACGGCGCTACAGCGGAGGAATTGGAGCAGCATTTTCATGGTTGTGGCAGTGTCAACAGAGTAACTATATTGTGCAATAAGTTTGACGGACATCCCAAAGGTTTTGCTTACATTGAATTCGCTGAGCGCGATTCCGTACAAACTGCTATGGCTATGGACGAATCTATGTTCAGAGGGCGTCAAATTAAAGTAATGCCGAAAAGAACGAATAGACCAGGACTATCGGTGACGAATAGGTAACGGAAACTACAGAAACGATGCGTGTAAATTATTTAATATGAAATGCAACGATCGAACGATAATGTTGGTACTAAATGCTCGTAGGGCACCACGAGGAGCGCGAGGCTACCGAGGTATGGCCAGGGGAATCATACGTGGAAGCGCATACTTTGGCTATAGACCAACAAGGCGACCCAGGTATGTTTCGAAATTCCAAGTATTCCTTGAATGTAAGTAAGTTCTAATATATGCTTGTTTTTAACGTAGGAGTTACAGACGAGGTTACTACATGCCGTATTGACCGCTTTAAAACATTTTACTACTACTTTACAAATTAAGGTAAGTTCTTATATTACCATTTATGTTTATATTATTATTTATGTTGCCTGTTTCCTGTGATTGTTCAAACACGACACGTCCGATTGAAGGGGACTAAAAACTTTTTATACTCGAACACAACTGTGTACGTTAGACGCGAACGTTAGATTTTGTAATCTAGAATTCTACTATAAAGCGATCGCAGCTAATTCAGAAGGCTCGATTTGTTTGAACAATCAATCTGTACATTACGAAGCAATACATTTGTAGGAAGGGCTGGCGAAGCAACAAATTTACTTAGGTATTATTGTACAATCAATATAAATATTAACGATGCATAATAGAGTAAAGAACTGTCCGTGATATTTGCTAGCCATTCCTGAATAAATGTAGAATTACTTTTCTCAGTAACAATTATTACATTTCGAATCATTATTTTAATATTCTGATGTATCTACATAATTTTTGAAAACTGAATTTATGGTATTGACGATTTAGAATTAGAACTATTAAAAAGTATCCGTCTAGTTTCTGCAGTGGATATGGAATTCATATTTAGATACATTAGTTTCGTTAGGAATCTTACACTGTGCTCTAAGTTAATATTCAACCTTAACACCTGGCCATATTTTAAATAATTACGAACGGAATACCTATTTTTAACGCGAATTGTACACATGTATTTTAATTATATTCTGTGTCGCAGAAGATTGCAATTACGCCGCGTGCTACTTTTAATGAAATTATGTAGATCTACAAGCCTTCCTTTTATGTTACTCTCGAGTCATGGAAAATGAATAGGTATTTGATTTTACGTTATAGAGTATGGCCACGTGCACTGCAATATTAGATATTGTAAGTTTTTGTGCATATCTTATTTATAGGTTACACAAAACTTACATGTTTATACGAACACGCATTACAGTATAATGCTGCTAAGGTGTTTAAGTAAATTCTTATGATATGTCCACAGAAAAAAAAACTGATACGATGGGAAAAAAAAGAGAAAGAAAAAACCTCATGTCAAAAGAAAAAAAAAGATTGGACAAAGATGGGCACAATTAATCATATTTGATTTAATAAATCATCATATGAACATTACAAATGTAGATCAGCGATGATTTGCTATTGCAGTTCAATTATGTTTTTACATTTCCCGAACAGTTGCTACCCAACTGGTTTCACAACATCAGCCTTTATTAGTTTCCAAGAGTCTCGATCTAACTAGATCACAAAAATATATAAAACATTGGCGTGTTAATAAAATCATGTTAATATACCTACAAAATTTCCCTAAACGCGTGTGTATTAATAATGCATACGCGCAGGCCCGAATTAAGATTTTTGGGGCCCGGGGCTATCAAACCTTCGAGGCCCCCCGTGGTTGATTTTTGGTGCCCAGGGCTATCAAACCTTCGAGGCCTCCCGTGGTTGAACAGCGGGGGGGGGAGTGTGCTAATCGCTTAGAACGGGGCCCTCCCCTGAAGGTGGGGCCCGGGCCTGCAGCCCCCCTAGCCCTCCTTTAATTCGGGCCTGCATACGCGTGTGTATGCACATGTAGATACACGCATACCTCCATAAGTACTAATTATTTTAACATGGGAAAACAAAATGTAATCGCTACATTGTTGTACAATTTGAGAGAATTTACGTTTGTATCTAGAGTTACTGGCAAATAATACATTCAGCATTCCTTGTTATGCATATCATATAATTGTAAAAATATTGTCACCCATAATCGATATGTTAAAAGTTTCGTTTAATTCTTTAGAAAGCACTTAAAAACTTAAGAACATCAATCAGCTTTGTCTCCTTCCGACTAACATGTTTGTTAACACTTGTAACAACAATTTTATATATTTTTGTCATCTACACGAATTATAATTTGGTGAGATTAACGTAAAAAATAAAAAGAAACTATCCTATAAACAGCATAAAGAAAATTATGCCTGTTAATAAAAATGCTAATATTATTAACATATGTTAAGGTAATATAAAATTGTACCCCCCACACACACCCCCAAAAAAGAAACAGCTTTTGTAGTATACGCGAGATTACGGAAGTATATCGATATTCTAGGAAATGATTTTAGGAAATTTATAAAATAGCAATAATTTTAGAAATATTTTGGTATAACATAAAGGCTGATAGAATGCTGGCGAAGGAATAAAATTTATAAGCGTGGCGATGTAAGTAGTATTATCGAAATATATTTTCAGCATACTCTTAATAAATATCTAACCGAATTATTTGGAATTTTTTAGTTAGGCCTTGTAGTTTCAATACGAAGTAAAAATAAGAATTGAACTGCAATGTAAATATCTAGAGTAATATCATGTTACTATAATTTATAGTAAATTTTGTATGCATGGTAAATGAAAGTTGCCGAAATTACAAGCCGTTGTCCTGCGTAAAGAGTATGGCGTATACATTGATATTTATGCGGGCAACTTTCATTTATTTACTACTAACTATACATCCTCAATTTTATCTTGAACACATTGCTACTAATTTGTAAGATGCGTGTAAAATGTTTTTGAACCATTAATCCACTGTGCTATGATGTTAGGAGGAGAGCCAAGTTTCCACATATTAATGATCCGAGCTACAATTTTCGTAACGTTACTTCCATGCCGCTAAGTATTTTGCAGGTGCAGTGCGCAGCATCGGCATCAATTGAGTGATAATCATACAAATTTCACGAACAATTTTTACGTTCCATTTAAAAGAAAAAGAACAAAAAGAGAAAAGAAAGAAAAGGAAAAAAATAATTACGACATAAGTGTAACATATAAATGTAACATGATTGGGTGGTAAATAAAGGTTTTCTTGGCTTAAGTCTTGTATATGAAGCGCCTTGCCGGTTTAATACGTGAACATTATCCTAAGGAGCGGGTGAAATAAAGTTCAAACTCGTACAGATTAGATTAGGGATAACAGTTAACGTTATCAGAAGGATAAATTTTGTTCATACAAATTAATAATATTTTTATAACAGATACAGTCGGAATATTGTTAGAAATTTGCATTTCTTTTATATCTCTGAAGGCATGTAAATGCACAATTAATCTCTAAAGGTTTTTCAGTTACTTATCGAATGGAACGATCGTAAGATAGTAGTGTTAACAGAAAGAAATTGAAGACCTGTATTCAAAACGTTAGAAGTATGATATAACAAAATAATTACTAATGTATCCCATAGTCTATATAATAATACAAAAAATTATACTTTTTTATATTTGAAGCATACCATACTCATAAAATCCTAGTCTAATCACACTATTTCCTTTCGCAGTATCAACATCGATAAGATTTAATTACGCGTTATATCTACGTAACTTTTCAATAACACGGCTAAACGTTATCAGTACTGTTTTAATGACCATAAAGGTACATCAAGCACCTAGTTTTTAGGAGAAACAAAAACGCTCTAAACATGTCCGTAAATTACGCAAAAATGTCACGCCGACATAATTGATTAATCGATTTATTAGACTAGAACCTTAACTATTAGTTATATTTTGTAACTGTATAATATAAAACGATATAATGAATAACAAATAATTAAGTTAATTCTCCAGATATTAGCGCTTTACTGTTTCAATTGCTTGATTCTCTTCCACTCGTTAGTCCATTTTAAGACATTGAAATATTAGACACAATAATGTATTTAACAATTAAAAAATATAGTAGCGATAATAGAGCATTCAAGATTTGTCTCTTCTATGTTCAATGTATATCTTCGAATGTTTAATTATTTCCTTTCTCTGTGATTTCTTTTCAAATATAACTTATACTATATATTCAAATATACTTCTGGGCATAAGATCTATGTATAATATACTTCATAATACACAGAGCTATTCTTTTTTTTTTTAATTTTTATATTTTTCATAATTCAGGTCTTCAATTTGAATCTACAGAATTTCGTATTCTGGACTTGTTCTCTCATTTCAGTCCCCCATTTTGATACATTATCCATGTTCGTATAATAGTTTTAAATTATTTGGTCTAAAGAACAGGATATAAGATTGCATTGAGATAAACATTGACTAGTATACCAACTTTGTGGTACGCAAATTTTCTTTTGGAAGGCAATAGCGTTGTTAAGAATTTAATTCAAGTATTTCCAGAATCGATTGACACAGACTCTGTAAGTTCGGCTGCGTTGTATGCTCTGTGTGTGTGGTTTGCAGGTATTTCAATGTCTCCACGCCTCCTTCTCTGATCAATATGGCGCAATAACGTTTTGCTACGAATCATAAGAGCATACATGTGAGACAACAGTTGGGCGACAAATCTTTGGTATTAATATAATATCGTAGAAGAAATTCTAAAGAAAGTCCATTATCGGTAAGCTTCGCAGAAATTGATTCTTTTAATCGTAGGGAACGTTTATAACACTTACGATTTTTCGTGCACACATGATGTATCGCCCAAACTGCCCAAAGTTGTACAGGGTATGCGTCTGTGCTACGCAGAAGCATGAAGAACGGTTGGAAACTTCTATAAGCGACCATCTCTCTCTGAGGTGTTTGCCAATGTGTCACGGTGTGAGCTAATTGCTCTAGTAATTGCTCTCTGCTTGGTTGCGAAGGCATCGCAGCCCATGCAGACGGGCCGTCGCTAAGCAAATGCGCGACGATACCAGCTGCGAAATAGGATGCATCGATGTGTGCAGAATCCAGCAACGAAGAAAGCATAGAGATGAATCTAGGCTGCATAAGCCTTGGTCTCAAGTGTACAACCTATAAGGAATTATATGAATTTTTCATTATTCCAAATACAGTTATGACCATTAAAGATCGAGTGGTGATTAAATAATGCCATTTTAAAGTAAACTTAAAGCTAAAGGTACCTTGTACTTCGTGCTTTTAAATTGCAGAATAATAAATTACAAACCTCTGCCATATTATTCAGTAAGCCTAATACTTTAGTCTCAACACTGGACTCTCCCTGATAACTTTCAAGTACTTTCAGAAACAACTCCATTCCACCTTCGTCTAGAAATACTACGCATGTCGTAGCACTTTCGTCGGTTAAATTCCACAGAGTACTTAACGTGAACTTCATTGTTATATCCAATGATTTGGAGTCCACTTTGGACCTAACCATTGCAAGTAATTTGGATATATACTGTGGTTGAGCGCCAAGCATGGACGTTTCTACTGTCGATATCTTTGCCGCCAATATCGAGCAAATAGCAACGGACATGCGAAGCATCGATGCTTCGTTAAAAGTCGACAAACAATCCAACACTAATTTCGCGCATCTGTAACAGCGAGAAACAGTTGTTTGATTCGTAAGAATTTGTAATTTCATTTGAACATTTTCAGGGAGCTTATAAATTTCATCCACCTGTATTTGTCAAAAGCAACGTCCTGCAGAATCCTGTCGCTGCACAAAGTCAGCAGCGTGTTCATTTGAAGTCTATAATTGGTTGGGTAAGATTCCATTGCTATCATGGTCAATTCAACGACTTGTTTAAGTATCGAGGGGTGAATGGTGATACCGAATTCACCTTTGGTAAGATTATAGAGACACGCGGTGCATGGCACCTGCACGCGGACTTCCTGCGGATGTTCTCTCATTCCAGGTAACACTAACTTTATCACATCCACCCGCGGTTCAATAAAGTTTTGCGTTTGGCGGAATAAATTAAATAAACATTTCTCAAGATAAAGTAATCTGCATGTATATCTTCTGAGAGCTTCCAAAATCTGAGATTCTGTTGCTGTACCACTGACCTGACACAAAGAACAAACAATATTCTATATTAACATTTTTCAATATTTCTTTACTTCAGGATTCTTATAAATTCTTTCTTGGCAACATAAATATATTTATTTGTGTAACATAGATATTGTAATATTGTCTTTGTAAAACTGCGTATGTACTTTGATAAGGATAATATTTCATTCGTGCTCATTTTCTCATAGAGTACTTAATAAATAATAATCCTCTCCATCTGGAAAACTTAACTGACTATATTATTATTATTATTATTATAACTTACAACGAGCCCAGGTTTATAATCTTTATGCGCTGGATTTATGAAACATTCATCGTAGCAAGCATCTGTACTTACAAGCCCCAAGAACCTTAAATACGGATGAGCTTTAATAAATTCCTTCAAATCTTTCGGATCTATATCACCCTTACCTAATGAATATTAAAAAAAAGGATGTCACACATTCTTTGGGAACAAGTGCAACGTATTAATCCAGCGATACTCACCAGATAAATCTAACCTGGTTAGATATGGCATACAATGTACAGCTTTCAAGAAGTCTGTTATTTTTGGTTTTGCAGGCCCTAAGACGCAGTTCAAAGCATGCATATCCTTCTCATCCGAAATGTCTAAATTTCTTAATTCGTTTAGCTCCAATAATACTGAGATTAAATTTGCACTTTCGTTTATCTTCAAATTGTACATGCTAAGAGTTTTCAGGCGATTTTTACATTTCTTCAACGGCGTTATATCGTCAACTTTTGTACACGAGATGTCCAAGCTCTCTAGAAGAGGAAGGTCTTCGACTACTATTTCCAGACCATGTTTATTAAACTCTGTTCCTGATACATTCAATGTATGCAGTGCCCTCAATTTGCTTAACGTTACTACTACGCAATACCTGTTAAGAAATGTGAAAATTACACGCCAAGGAAATATATTCTACTTATTACGCATCTAGAAGCAGTTAATCTTAAATACCGTGAACAGTCCATAAAACTCCCTCTCGCTACGCTCAGTGATCTGAGATTCTGCAAACTCCAATCGCCTAAACAGCTTATTAGGTCGTCGACAGTTATCTTTAATCCATTGACCGTAAGGTCTACCACTTTATGTTGCTTTAAAACTTTCAAGCCTTTCGCGGACAACGCAGATGCATCTTTCAATCGCACGTGTCTATAAGGCATAATGAAGCATTAACATTTTATTCGCATTTCTATTGCTTAATAGCTAAGCTATTCACTTTGATAAATAATATGGGGCTACCTTAATCTAGTGTACTTCGAGTCAAAAAGCGTAATGGTCAAATCCGATAGAGTTCTCTTTTCGCAAAGGTTCGATAATAACTGATCTGAAATTTCAGCTGGTATAAAAGCATCCGGCTGCCTAAAACTAAGCCTTGCCATCGAACTCGAGGATCCATCACTGGACGATTTAGCTATTGCTGAGCCCAAAATACCTATATTACTACTATTTACTGAAGAATTACCTTGTTCATCTAAAAGTCATATACTTTATAACAATTGACTGTTATGTTGGAGTAACTTCCAACAACTGTCGTTATTAAACAGTTAAATTCAATTAAAGACAAGATATGATAGTAACCACGGTATATCGTACAGCGAGCTACAAAATTATTGGCACAAACAATTCCTTTTAATCGAAATCTCCGCAACATCCAAGATCTCTTTCAACCGTTTTCGCAGGATCAGAAATCTATGGCTCTATGCCAATAATTTTGCCAGACCGAAAGATCACTTTGTTGCATTATTCTGCTAATATAGGATACAAGGTATATATTTTATGGCTAAAATATATTAGTTTAATATTCTTTGTCAAGTTTCTGAGTGTGCCAATAGTGTTACCATTTACTGTAGTTTAACGAATGCTGTCTCGAAGAATAGAGATAATCGTTTTCACTCACTGCAACTAGGCGCACCCAACAAAGCAGGGGAATGTTCTTCTGCATCGCCAAGGTGTACTTCGCACAAACCCAAAACATTGTCACAGACGAAATCGATGCAAACCTCGAGCAGACTTCTCGGTGACTTATACATTTTACACTGATATTTACACACGTGTATTCTTCTTGTTCTCTCTTTGTTGCCTCTTAAATGTTTGATTACTTCAGGGGGCCTAACATTTCAATCTTTCTCATTCGTTTCAGAGGATCTGCTACAACATACGTGCGTCTGTAAATTCAATACACTGGATTCTCAATGTTAAACATTCTAATATTAAACATGAGCTGAACGACAAAGTAAAGTAACATTCGTGAAGATTCGCGTATTTATCGGTCGGAGATGTTAAAGGAACGTTATGTCAAAGTTACTTCTCCTACAATAATAAGATATGCCACGTCTATGTAGCGCGGAGAATAATTCTTAACTACATATGTTTCGGTACCTAGAGGAAACGTGGGAAAGCAACCGCGCGCATAATTTTATCCTTATCCACGCAGATGACAGGATTTTAAATAATGATTACGTAATGACAGATCCACAAAATGGAATAAATATTCGTGTCACTATGCATCCAAGCACATTGCGTATATGTACCACGTATCGGGAGGGACTCGTAAAAAAACGCGGGTATACTTAGTTAACGGATCGGGATTTATCACGAGATCTTGTTGCTCCGACGTGGCGATTAAATTCAATTAAATTGTTGGGCGAGCTCGTCGGCGGGTAACACTGAAATGCGACAGTAAAAACAACCGCGGAAAATCGTAGTCTCTCACCTGTGGAGAGTACGCCATATTGACTTGCCAAATGTCAAAACAGACGAAAAAGTCCAAGGCTTAGTTACATATCGTAGGGCACGCGAGCAAGATCATTCGAGATAGATGATACGATTGAGAAGAAGATAATCGCCGATCACAATTTAATTATCCAATCTATAATGAAAATGGTACTATGCGATATATAATGATTTTCATTAGTTACACGTACTGTACGCGCAGAGCACTGGACACTCCCAGCAAAATCCGTGGTCAGAGATGAGCTTCGAAGTCGAGCCGCGAGCGGTGCTCATTTCGCACTTATCATCGCTGGACGTACATTTCTATGCGTAGTCTTTGGCGTAGTTCCCGTAGACAACGGCGGACAACGGGTTGCTCATTCCAAGGCGCAACGCGAAGCAACGCGTAACGCTTAGGGCTGGGACTATTCGAATAATTTAATATTCGAATATTTTACAAGTATTCGAATGCTACGAATAAACTTCGAATATTTGAGTGTTCGAATGTTATTATTCGAATACTGCTATATTCGAATAGTATGGTGTGAAGTGGACAAATGAACCTAAAGAACTTTATTTATAATTCACACCATACTATTCGAATACATCAGTATTCGAATACTTGGATATTCGAATTATATTCGCCGAATAATTGAGCAACGGAAGTATTCGACTATTCGAATACCGAAAAATTCGACAAATAGTCCCAGCCCTAGTAACGCTGCTAGAACTGCGGCCAGTCCCTTCTTTTAAATTATAAATGGTAACATATTCGAGTATTCACAGTATCGGTAATACACATAAAGAGCATAATTATGATTATTACTTTGTATTTATTATTACCGTAATCGCCCCCCCGGCTTTTGAAAAAATCGCTTATTTTTCAAAACTGATCTTTATTAAGTTTATACTGAAAAAGGGAATATTTTTAAATTTCGCTTTTAAATTTTTAATTAAATTGAAACTAAAATGGTTTAAAAAAATCAAGAGGAGTATATTTTTCTTTACCATCATCTCAAAGTTGCCTTTACCTGGAAGAAAGTCTGGGGACACTCTTGATTATGGAAATAACAAAGAAATGAAGAACATTACAAACATTTATTGTTAGCTTCTATTTACTACATATGTATAAAAAGATTATTGTTTCCGTGGACATGCGATGCAATTTGTACTTAAAAACCCAGGCTATCAATGTATTAATTTCAATTTAGTACCTTCATATGCAGCCCTCATCCATATACCTACCGCATGCGCCTGGGGATTTGGATGTTTAAGTTTCTGTAATATATTTTAATTGTAAAGTATAAATTGCTTCCCAAATTATTCTTGTATTGGAAGAATGCGTACTTACATGGTTTATATGAAAATTTTCAGCAGCTTTTACAGCTATACCAAATGCATCGATGGGATCTACATTGTTAATTAATGCGGTTGTTAAATCTATTTGTACTGCTAGCAAAACGGTTATCAGAGCTTGATCACCTATAGAGGGTATTTTAAATTGCTTTATTGCTTCATTCGCTGTAACTAGAGCATTTAACCATGTATGTGCCGTTACTTGTTCATCACTTTGATAGTTCATAAACGCCTATGAATATATGATTTTTCAAATATCCAGCTCATTTTCAAATTTGTGATAAAATTTATAATATAATGCTTACTTTGGCAACGCTACGAAAAAATAAGGAATAAAGCCCTCCTTGATTACCACTTACTGTTCTTTCAATGATACGACTAATTTGCATAAATGTTGCAAATGGATTTCTCCCTGGTATCTTATTCTTCTGTAAGATTTTTTTGTACTAAAATTTGAGTCATTTCTCTTTTATTCTAAATTATGTGTACAAACCTGAATGGCTGCTTCTATAGCTGTAGCCCCGTGAGCAAGCATTACGCCGTAATCCCCATTTCCAAACTCTTCATCTATTTTATTCAATTGCCTTGTACATGCTATTATTGCTTTGCACGCCATTGATATAACTAATAAAAATTTTTTACCAGTTTCATGGCTCAGTGTTGGTCCTTGCAAGGTGATGTCGAGTGTATCGTCATGCTATTTTGAAAATTTATTCCCATATAGAGTTTGAAATAATATAATCTACAAAGAAATACATAAGATGCAGTTACCTTAGAAAATTCTCCGCCTGTAATTAATTGTACTTCATCATCCTGAAAATTAATTCTATTAATTAATTGTATAGAAACTAAACTAACAGAAATTAATGTAATAAAAATGATTACTTCTGTCATTCCTATTGTATCAGATGTGAATACTCTTGGCCAAGCAGGTGCGGATGCAGGGAAATTCAAATATTTAATTAATATCTAAAACATATATTCTCTTTATCGTTGAGCCAAGTATTTCTATCTGTTTCACCACTTCTAAGATAAAAGCACTTGTCTCTATTCGATCGAAACCTAGGAGAGTAAAGAAAACTTGAGAATGACATCTAGTCAATATGTAAACGAAATTTAAAAACAGATTCAGCATATTACGAAACTTATTTAAAAAGCTTTGGATGCTTTATACATATTTGAGGATTGAAAAGGTTAACAGTGAGATGTAGTAACCTAAATATTTAGATATAAATAAAACATATCACTCTTTAGTACTAATAGTTATAATATTTTTAAACTTGTTATATATTAAACAACTCTTCATTGCACAAAAATTTAAACTTATTTTTATAAAAACGACGTTATGTATTTAGTTGAGAGCTCAGGGTCAGAGAGCTCGGTGTCTCAGAATTCTGTTTGTACAAGTAGCATGTTATAATATAAATTACAAAATGAAGAAAAATTAAATAGTAGAAATTTAATAAACGCAGTCGCGAATTTTGTATTTCATTTGATTATTTTAACTTCTGTTCTTGAAGCATCATAATGGAAATTATTGTGATCAAGAATTCTATTTTAGCAAATGGTGCATAAATTAAATATTCAGTAGCAGTATAAAGTCTGAACGATCAATTACTCAAAAGAATTAAGAAGGTTAAAAAGAAGATTATATGTATAAAGATGTATTTATTTATGACTGCATAATTCAGCCACAAATGGGCGAATATTGTACTACATTTCGACTACTTTTGCAAACCCTGCTTTTCAAAAGTATCAGATTTCACGCTGGTACCCTCACTAATCGGCCTGTCAAGTGCACATAAAACTGAAACAATGCACAGAACATAGAAAGAGATTAATTCGGATCAACGTGAAATACAAAATCGTGAAAGCAAAGCTTGCAAATACATTTATGACAAGCGTAACCTTGTCCAGCAATCATATGACAATCTTAAACATTATCAGTCTACAAAGTTATACTAAACTTTTGTTTACACAAAAGTATTCAGACACGGCTGTCGTAACAATATCAGCAATGTATCATGCACTCACACAAACAATGCATGTAATATATGTACATCATTTTATGATTAAAAATCCATTGTTCTCATGCTGCATTCATACCACGCAGGGATTATTGTGTATACTTAACCCTATCTGGTATGCAATTATGAGCTATGCTTTCACCATCATCAGTTTAAAAACCTACAAACGTTTTTTTTTTCATCATGGAATCGGTGATCGTATTCTGTATCGCATTAATTTCATTATTCGATTTGAATTTCGCACTTTTCTTTTATATTTAAATAAAGTTCCTGTACACCCGTACACTTTGAAATTGGAGTAGCCTTAGAAATATGAGGCAACGTTGAGAAAATGTTCCGAACTGTACGTACTGTTGCATCACACATTCAAAAACACTGCCGGCAAAAATGCACGTTTAATCGATGCAAATGATTGTTAGCGTGGCTTCTTTAAACGTCCAGGGAAACACTCTACTACTCCCATATGGTCGTGTACAAGATTTCGAACGAGTGAATCTAACTTTTGACACGTTGCATATACTAAAAAAGAGTTTGTTTACAATTTCATAAAGAAGAAACAATATAATCGATTGCAATGAGTGCACTATATATTATACAAGATTTTGGGTTCACCAATTGCAATTCTCTGTCTAGTAAACCAAGTTCGTCCCCAAACTTCCAGTTTAACACTATGCAATAATTCAGCAATTCTTATGTTGCATTTAAAATTGCAGAACAGGCTAATCCTTAGCGCTGTTTGCCATTCTGTACTACTTTGAGATATATCTCCATAACTTTTACGAGCTTCTCTCTGTCTCAAAGTGACTTGGTGATATTATTAAATAATCGTTTACCCCACCAAGATTCCAAATCAAATGGTTTGAAGTCTGAAATATAGTAATTAATCAAAGTAAGTAGTATATCGTTTAAAATAGAAATTCTCAGTTAATAAACAGAGAAGAATTATTTTATTAACTGACAATATTGTATATAGTAAAAAAGTAAAACAACTTCTGGTCTTTATAAAGGAGAAGCGTTTCATTCCTATTTATTAAAAGGGGGTACAGGACTATTGAACGACTAAAATCGACAGTTCTTTTGGGTTGGATTGCTTAGATACCAAATAATCACCATACCGGTACTTTTCACAGTTTTTTATGCACGCTTTTACAAGTAATTTAAGAAAAAGAAATTGTCAGAATGTTGAAAATTATCGAAGTTACTTAACGCTAAAGCTAGTCCTGCGTAGCAGGATTTTATTTAAAATTCCATTAAAATTCCTCTAATTAAAATTCCATGTGCAAATATTCGTTCGTTCAAAAGATATGACGTACACAGTGTTTAAAAATATAGCTTCGAGATAAATGACTTGAAAGTTAAGAGCCCTACGTCAATACCGTTTTGCGAGGTCACTCCACGGTGCACCCAATTACGTTCAGCGCTATAATTTCCATAATTATTCGAATTTCCTCACAAAACTTAGTTGTAAATGTTCACAAAGCCTTTCAGAAATTAACTTTCAGAATTAACAATAATAATGAAGTCGATTAAAAACCGATTTTTCGAGATTTCAATAGTCCTGTACCGCCTTAAAAAAATAAATACAACTCACCTTGAAGACTATCATTTGGTTCACCACCATTATAATATACTATAGAGTTAGGACCTGCAATACACAAGACTTTATATTCCAACTATGAGTATTATATTTACAGGAACAGACAAACATGTCTGATTACATTTATCTGTTGGACTTACTGGAAGGTTCCGAACAATCCGAACCGTCGGAGGATTCGCTTCTTTGCCGCGTGTTCACTTGATTCCATGCTGAAGGAATAAAAAGAAACTTGAATAACATTTTGGATATACATAAATACATAATACGATGTGTTATGCAATGTACATTGCATAAATTATATTCCTATAGACCTCACCGAATTACGATACACGTTAGTCTTCTCGTATTATACCATATATTATGTTAAGGCTGTGTCAATAATATATATTAATGCGCAATGCCGTTTAAATACTTTCAACCTACATTCGTAAACAAATTTGATAAGTTCCTCGTGTTGCGGCGTTATAACTTCCTGCATTTGATGCCTATGCGAACTAAGTTTGGATTTCCCATTCATGTGAAAAACTGGCTTCGGCACATGCCTGTAAAATCAACGCTGATTTTACAACACACATTTAAAGCGAACGGACATTTCTATGCTACATTATATAAACTTTCATGAGGCTATACAGTATTTACGTATAACACTGTACGAACGAAATTTTCTATGCTTTCGCGAGCACAGCACAGAGATAAAGCGTGCTGGTTTTTTTCACGGGGAATTATGAATTGCGTAATGCTTAAAGTACAAAGAGAGAGGGAGAGGAGTAATGAAGTAGGGTTAGGGCACTATTTACCGGGTGATCTCGTGGTCATCATCAGGATCCGCTTTTCTCGTTAAATCGCGCAGTGTCTCCAGTCTCTCGAGATTTTGACTAATTCCTGAGGAAACAATACGTTAAATAGCTCCGATGTCACGATCGCTTGTGCTTTAAAAACCCTACAAAAATCCAATCATACTATGAATATCAGTACCTCTTCGGGTCTTTGCGACAATTTTGCTAGGTCCTTTTGATACAGTATACATGTTCCTCGTGAGAAGAGCAGAATAGTAGCCGCGTACTATGTCGGCGATACCAGACCATCCGAGGAATTATCTTAAATTCTTAGTTTAGAATCAAGTAAAGAATACACGAAACTCTAAGCACTACCGGATAGATCAACCGCACGGGTTGAAATGATCAGCGTGAAATACACGATGGGTGAACCACGTGACCTTAGCTCGTGGTATCGCTCGTATTATGCACACACAGTCTGTGTAGAGATGTGTGTATATATATATATACATGCATTCTTACGCGCTATACACATACACATCAATGGCCAATTTGAAAAATTCCAATGTAGGTACAGTACAGTGAATCCAGAGAGTCTTTGTAAGATTTATTTAGTAGAATTTACTCGGTGTTGTGTAACATTAACTTGAATATAAATAAAGAAACAACTTTTGAATTGTTTTAGCTGGGCATATCAGATTTATTATTATTACAAACATAGGTAGTGTTCATATATTAGCGAGTACACTGAGTAAGTAGAATAATGTAACGGAAGGCGAGCAACAAGGTTTCTGATATTTTTAATCTCCATTATAGTTAATGGCCAGTTCAATTTCTTTGGAATAATTCCTTGTCTTTCTGTCTTCGTGTATGTTTCACGTAATTTGTATCCAGAGATTATGAAGATCCAATATCCAAGGCTGTTGGAATACATAAATTTATAGAGCAATCACTTTTTCACTATCTTATTGTTCAGTTTGGGTGATTGGCTTGTAAAGAGACGAATTAACTGCATTTTTCCTTTCAAATATTTAAATATTGTATTATACCGTGCTTCGTATTTAAGTGCAAGATTTTACATTCAATTCTTTTATTCGGTTCCTTTGCTACTATAAGTTTCTGTTTATAAAGCATTCAATGCCAATTTAATATATCGCTATACAGTTAAGATTCTAATAAGGTATACAGAAACTTTTTGGATTCACTGTACATGCTGTGAGCGACAGAAACAATTAATTATGTACACTTCAAATAGCCCTTGGCTTAAAAAAGTGATTGAAATTGGCAACGCATACGTTTGTCCGCATTTCTGCTTGTATGTATTGTGATTATTATTTATATATATAGTACAAGGAAGAGTTCTTCAGAAATAAAACGTTATTAACGTATTGGAACATTAGGAAATGTTTATTATAAATGAAAAAATTATTTATAACATTTAACAAACTTGTAATTTTAAAAGCACAAGGAATCGGTAGAAACATAAATTCATCACAATGTTTTTAATAACATGCGATATTGAAATGCGTATACAAAAGGGAACAATAATTCTTCGGGTATATTACCTACAAAATTAATTAGAATTACTTATCGCGTTATCAAAACATCTTTTATAAGTAAGGAAGTCTTGTTTCCATTAAATTCAATTTAAAATATAATTACAAGAAAACGCAGTGTTCCGTACATTCTAAAGTAACAGATAGAATTCAATACGATCAGTGCCATGGTGATTCGCACTGTGTGTCGAAAATAATATACTTTTAGCAAAAATATTTTATTATGCGCTATTGAAATAAAATATTCATCGATAGAAAGCATACAGGTTACTTAATAGTTCTAAAAAATCGGCTACTGGAACATAATCTGTTGTAGTCGTTATTTTTCAACTTTTTCTTATCACATCTTTAAAATTGCGTGGAAAGTCTTGAGTCAGTTTACAGCTTTGAATGCGTTAATTTTGTTTGAAACAAGACGATGTCTTTGAAATCACAAGCAAAACTTATCACCAATGGATTCCTATATTATAACTTCAGAATATATTAATTATCTGTAATATCAGTACATAATTATAACAAAACTAGCGATAATAAATTTATATTACTCTATGATAATAATACTTTTATAAAAAAAAAATCAAAACTACTAGAGATGTAAATATATGTATACCATGTTTATACAGGATAATGTTAAATAAACGAGACCCAATTTAACATAGAAAAATACTTCCATCTATAGCTCGATAGTCAAATATTTAATTAAATATTCACTTTGTTGCATTTGAATCTGCAAGTTTGAAAAATGCAATCGTATGTACGAGTTAATTATTTTCATAGAGCTTCAAGGCATGAGATAGCACATTGTAATATAAATGTTATTTTGGATACAATGTGTTCTTTATATACAAATAACATAAATTAGTATTCCTATTTTTTTCGTATTACATAATGCTTATACGCGTAACGATTATTTTAGCATTAAAATAAGTTACTCATTGTTATGAAATTTTTACAACATACAGAAATGCTAATTTACGGTCACGTTGTATCAATTACATTCTTAAGTACATATAAGCGCAAAGCACGTTCCCTTTCGTTATATTTTTTTTCCCATTTTCTTCCTGATTCATTTCGTTAATGTTTCTAACACCAATAATGTTATTAGAAGCATCGATCTATTAGAAAGAGGTATTCCAATGATTGAATCAACTCAAACTTAATGTCTATCATTCTTTTGACAGATGAATCGGTAAAGTGACATTTAAAGGGCAAATAAAGATTTGTCTTGATCCTTGTTAATTTGGCGTTGAATGTTTGAGCTGCCAGTATTTGTAGTGTTGCCGGTAGCAGCAGTAGTTGTAGGTACAGTTGGTAATGCTTCAGCGGCAGCTGCTCGTTCTGCTAAGAAACGTTCAAATTCTGAAGATGTTAAGGATTCCTGATCACCATGTGCCCCTGGCTAAAAAGAAAGCAATTTTCCCTTCATCATGAATTAAACCATTAACGATAATTCGAGAGTATTCTTTCGAAACAAACATTTAATAGACATTACAATGATATGAAGTGACTTTCAAACAATTCAAGTAAAATCTTCCAATTCTCGCAAAAGTAATTTTAATATTACATACGACTCACCGTATGATCTAACCAGGCTGCCATTTCATTAAATTCAGATTCCCGGTTCAGCTAAATGTTAAAACAAGGAAACGAAATAAAACCGAACATATTAAACAAAATACAAAGTATATGTATAAATATATGCGATATATTCAGGCAAAAATAAAGCATAAGGAAACGTAAGAGAAAAATAATTCAACATTCCATGCTCTAAAAAGCTATGCAGCAAAGGGGAGCCGTCTCTTATTGGATCTATCAAATTAAAAGAACTTATGCTTGAATATCATAAAATTGGATAAAGTGTAGCATTCTTACCTCTCACTATGGAAGGCATTCTTAATGGTCTTTGTATCAATTCATAACTGAATTATTTAAAGATATGTAACTTGGTAATGATAAAGTGAGATGAAAGTTTGTACCAAATGCTTTACAGCTTATAATATGCGTACTTTTTTGTAAATAAATGATTTACCAATATCTACTTATATTACTTCATAATTTGATGGTATCAGCTAAGTGTTTTGTAAGAATGAGTATAGTAAGGACAGGGGTTACGCACAGAAGTAGCAGTAGTAGAAGCAACTGTAGAAGCAGTCTGGGGGTTTTCAGGATTATTGCGATTCAGAATTGCTGTGCTGAGACTGCCTCCGCTCACCTGCTCCAAATTATCCTCATACTTGCTACCACTGTAACACGTACGGATTAATACATGATTGTACAGAAATTTGATACTTAATTTAATGATAGAAACCTGTTCTTTGTAGTTTCATAAGATGCATTGCGTGACTGTGCAAACATATCAAATTCATCGTTGTCACCTTCCTTCTTCTCCTTTCTATCTATCCTACTTTTATCACCGCTTTCGGATATGCCTGTAATTCGATACAAGAGAATGTAACAAATCTCCCGTCTGCTCAACATATAATACATACCCATTCCTGTCATTTTCCTCTCCAAAGCATCAGTTTCGTCAGATAGATCTATAAGAGAATCGGCTTCTTGTTTGGCACCCGATGAAGCAGAATCCATATTTGCCGGATGACCAATTGTTTGCGCTAAAATAGTACTTGCAGCGACAGCTTTATTTTTCGTGAAACGTGAATAACGCAAGAACAAATTATTCAACTCGTCGTTTATACGTAACAATTCAGCTGTCATTTCATCGTCGGCTAACTTCCCAATTAGCTCGACGACTCGTTCTTGCATTGCTTTACACGTCGCGTGAAGTTCCTGTAAACACGAGATTAATTAATGTTTCGATATTTGTTGTAAACATACATAAGAGAAAGCAAATAGATTGTATTCGTACCGTTAAAAGTTCAAGATCCGCCGCATCTGGTTGCTGGTTATTGCTTTGATCTAGGCTTGTAAAATATGCCAACATGTCCAATAAAACACACATGTTTCCTTGTACGACATCAAGTTCGCTTTGTAATTTAGCCAGTTGCTGTTCGTTTAACTGAGCTACTTGCCCAGACGATTGACTCGCGGGTTGCTGAATTTGTGTCGCCAAAGGAGCTATTGATTGTTGTTCGGCAGCAGACGCGTTTATGATACTTTGCTCCAGTTCGGGTACACTCTGCAACATTAACGGCAATGAAGAACATACGGAATTCTCATACTTCACTTATTTCTTACATTATAGAACACTTACTCTCTCAGGAGTGATAATGGGTGCCATTGCGTCTAAATCAGTCATCGGAAATTGTATGCCTTTCAGTTTTAATTCTTGATACACTTGTACAACCCCTTGAGTGTGTGGCTGATGGCGGAACGTATCTGCCCATGTTTGAATCAAACTTAAAACTTTCTCTTGCACTGCAGTCGGTGGTTCGTTCTTTGGTCCAATTAATTTAAACAGTTCTTGTACAAATTCTCGTGAACAGGCGAGAGTATGAAAACGTTTCCCACAATTCTTCACGCATGTTTCCAATACCTAGTTTATCGATATCATTTATGTAAAGATATTTATAATTTCTCATTTCTATGAGCATCTCTACGTAACGTAAAATGAAGTGCCCGGTAGTCGTCCGTCTGTTTGGTCAGGCTAATCTCACGAACCATTGGACGGCTTGTCATGTGGTTTTCACCGTTTTATAGAGCATTTCTCGAGGAAAGTACAGGTATATGAAACATTGACTTATGATAAAAGGAAGCCGAGCAGTACCGATTTCAATGAAGCATTCCTCGAGGATGCTCTATCAGGTGGTGGGAATCGCATCACGCTGCATCCAGTGGTTCTCATAGTAAATGAGTCTATGCTTGCGTCAATGCGTCTCTGATTAAGGAGCGCCAATTAATTTAATTTTACAGATGCATGTAGGAAGCCCGGGCAACGCCGGGTACTTTAAGCTAATTTTCTACAAATGACCTATTGCTTAAAAGACTACGATGATTTAACGAACTGCATAATCTGTTCGTAAATACGATATGACTATTCTGAAATTACTTTAGAAAGTGAATAAAATTAAGAAATAAATACCTAACCCAGACCTTATTCAATTGTACAAAGTAATTTTAACGTATCGCGTATATCTTGCTTAAAATGTAAATATTACCGAATATTGTGAGTACTAACGGTAAGGGTATACATGACTATAGTGTAATTTTTTCCTGCAGCTTGATTAAGCTTACGCTTAATTGCTTTAATTGCATCTCTTGGCCCATCCTCTGTTTCATTTATAATATCACATATTTCCATATTAAGTGTCCAATTCTCGCTTGGCAAACTACTATCTGTAGCTTGCTCTAAAATAAATATATAACAATGAAATGTACTGTTAATTACAGCTTTTGTTTTACAATTTTCGTAAGCTATAATTCCTGACATAGATAATATAGATGCTTGAATATATATACATATATATGCATATATATGTATATATATTATACATATATACGTAATGGAAAAAATTTATAGGTATTCAAGCATTTGCACCTATTGACGCGCAAGTACCGGATTATACCAGCAAAATTGACAAGCTGATCACTTGTTTGTATTTAACTAATCGGCATGATCGTACTTCGTAAAAGTAAATAAGAAACGTACCAATCTTCTGTCCTACTGGTGTTGAAAACGGGTTGACGTTTACTCCGAAAAATGACATTATTGCACGATATATGAAACTGTTTTTATATTCGATAACGTTACTTCGACTCACTTGTGCATGTATAAGGCACGTAATAAATTTTGTCAGGAACACTATATGACAATAATTTACAAATTTCTTGTTCCGCTAAGGTGACAGTATCATATGACCCATACGATGATAAAGGCAGACGTCAAAGTGTCATGATACTTGAACCAATCGTAGACAGCGCTCCGTGTACTTTATTAGGATTGGTTTCTACTTTCTCCCTAAATCAGGGGAGTACACTCCATTGGATAAAAATATACCTATAAAGATACCCTTGAAATATTAATTTCGAATTCTTTCGTTAGACAATTAATTCCAGATTGACTGGCTTTATTTAACAATATAGTCTGACGAACCGTGACAAATGTAATATATCTGGCTTTAAAATACGCTAAACGACAGTTAGTCATCCGATAAAAAAAAGTAACTAAATAAATGATCGAATATGAGATAATTTAGCTTTATCGTGTACTTGAAGGGGAACTTGTCAAATTGATATTTGAATAAGATTAGGATAATAGGAGATAAAATAAATGAACGAATTTTATAACGTTCGGCTTCGAATTTATGCTCACTGCTTGTTTGTGCAGGCTAATTTTCAACGAAACATTCAGATTAACATGAGGATCCGTCGTAGAATTAATAAAAATTTCGTCGCGCGGCAACCGAATCGAGACTGAAAAGTTTTCAATGGTGCAGCGTTATAAGTTGGTGATACATATTTCTATCGATTTATTCTATGCAATTGTAGAGAACATTTTGAAAAATGAATCCCGAAGATGTTCCTACTATACTACAAGAATTTGTGCAACCTCGTGTGATAAATCAAGAGATGCTTATAAATTTGATAATCGACCAAGGCCCAAAGGGAGAAGCGGGTAAACTCTTCTTCGAAGATGGAATTGAATTGGACAAAACGAAAGAAATTCGAATTGAATTTCTTAGTATGTAACATTGTCAGCCGTAAAATTATATTTCGTCGGATTGTACGCGTGCTTAATTACATATGTCTGTTTCCAGATATTTTCAAAATTGATTACCTCTGGGTGATGCCAAATCTTGTGAGATTAAAATTGTCTAATAATATAATCGAGGTAATAGAAAATCTGGATAGCCTTGTCCATCTAAAAGAATTGGACCTTTCGTTCAATCGTATTAAAATAATGGAGAATTTGAATAATTTGACAAAATTGGAAATACTGCTTTTATACAATAACGAGATTCGTACAGTAGAAGGCATAGATAGTCTGCACGAACTTACAATTTTTAGCATTGGTAATAATGCCCTTGTAGATTGGGACCATGTAATGTACATAATAAATTGTCTTTCATTTATGAATGAAATAATGTTATTCGAATACATATTTGAGTTATTGTTTCAGATACTATATTTAAGGAAATTCAAGAAGTTATCTAGTTTAAATGCAAGTGGAAATCCATGTTGCGAAGAAGCTGGATACTTGGATTATGTGTTTGCATTTATTCCTCAATTAATTTATTACAGATATAAAATGATAACTGACGAGGAACGCAAAACAGCCTTAGAAAAACATTAGTAACTATAAAACTTATAATGAATTTATGTCAAGTATGTTCATATAATTTAACGTTCAAGGATATGTGTGTCTTACTTTATAATTCAGCCAGGCATTAAACACTTTGGAAGAGACAGAAGCTAAAGAAAAAGAAGAATCGGATAAGCTGCAGAAATATGAGGAGAACTTAGCTTTTCTTACTACCGCATATGTGGAGCATCTTGACGACGATTACCTTTTCTGTCAAATGTTTGCGGACGATAAAGGTTCGTATAATTTCTGTTCATTTGTAACAATCATAAATAGTTGTAGATATAGGCAAAAGATACACAAAATAATAAGAGAATTTCTTTCCATGTAACATGCAATTAACACGCGCATTAATTTTATATTCAGAGGGTATAGAATTATCTCTGATAAACGAGGATACCACAGCTGCGTATGATGAGTACAAGGAAAATTTTTGTGCGTTATGTCGAGAGCTCTGTGACTTAGGTTTGAAAGACCATGATAAGCGAATGAACGAGATACATCTCTACGCAACGGCTGTAGCTGCGGGTAAAGAAATTTCACAAAATCAAGGCAGATTGTGAGTAACTTACCACGCAATATGATAGTATATAAGTAATATTACTGATTTTATTAACGCAATTGCAACTTTTATTGTTTATTTGAATCACAGAATTGTAAATGAGGCGCTACAGAAAAAAACTGTTTCTATAACAAATATGAAACACTTATTAAAGAAGTTAGTTGGCAATGTAGACAGTGGTACACACGAAGAGGTGACTCGGAAAGCGCAGGAGATTTCTGAAGAATTCACTGATATGATAACTGACGCATGGACGAAATTAATGTCTATTGAAGTGGAACTACACGAACAAATGGAAGTATGTGTTAGAGTGAAGGAATTCTGCATGAAAAAGTTAATCTAAGAAATTATTAATGACTGATTTGTTTGGCAAAGGATGTAAACGAAGTATTCAGATTTAACATCGGAGATATGGTGGATTCTTTTATAACAGCTGCGCGAGGACATTTCTCACAATTACGAAATTGCGAGGCAGAATACAATGATGCTATCAATGGATTAATTCTGTACTTTCTCAGTGGCTTCGGAGATGACACAAAGATGCCAAGTCATTTGGTAGATTTGTGTGGAGATAAAGATATTTTAAATCACAATCTCTCTAACTCTCATGAGAAACATTTACAAGTATACATTTTTCTTTTAATTTTATAAGTTATCTAAAGAAGTTAACTGTCTTTTTAATTACAGGTAATAGATGCTCGAGAAGATACCATGGTAAATCGATTAAAAACTTGGCTTGAAGATTACACGGAACGAATAGCAAAGTAAATTATTCATTCTATTATTTATGATGTTCCCTAGCAGAAGGGATTAAACTTTAAGGACGTATTCATTCTACTCACTGTGTTGATAAAGAGAAGTCATAAACATAAGTCCAAGTTTGTCTTTCAAAGCTTCATATCATAGGAAATCTTTTGCATGGAACATCAAGTGTGTAAACATGACTTTAATCTGCTTGAGCATGATAGCTTAAATGTAAACGATAATAGTTAGGTACCAGGTTCCAAGAAGAATGACAGTATTAGTTTACAATTAGTCACTATATCGTGGCATTCGTGCTGCTTGGACCTTAAACTGCTTGATGTATTCATGTTGAAGTATCAAATGGTTTGTCTGTGGAACGTGAGTTAAAAACGAAGGTCTTTGCTATAATATAAACGGTTGTCAAATGATTTGAGAAACTGAAGGAATATTCCCACATCTTTGACAATCTATGAGGCGCGTACAATTTGAGAAACTCTAACTTGAAAACACAGTATTTGTGGATTTATATTTGGATGACCGTTTCAAATCAATTCAATGAATAGAATACGCTACTAAAGTTTGAAATCTTTATTTAAGTAGTATACTGCACATTTAATACAAACTTTAGAATATTATTTTGATTTAACAGAGACGAAAGTGATAGAAATAATCAACGAATATTAGAAGTTTCACACTTCGCGGATTTCCAACAAACTGAATTTCATTCGCATCAATTATTAAAGCAATTAAACATAAATGTTGATGATACGGAAGTGATCGATGCTCTTGATGATTAAAATTTCCTAGAGTAACAAGATTATAATTGTGTAGGATATGGAATAATATGAAAGTAAGTATTTAAATGCAGTTATGATTTATTAAAAAAATATTAACTGTAACGATATATTTAGATAAAATATATAGTTTTAAAATATTTGTAAGAAAATATAAAATTTTTATACAAGTACATAAACAACAAAGATATTTTAATATATTCAATAACAGTTATCACTTGTGTTTCAAGGATTCAATATATAATTTAAGGCCAACTTCCACTTTTGGTAATTTACTAAATCCCACAAAATCAGCGACATCCGACTCCCGATTTTTTTTTAACCAATGCAAATTATGTTTTCGTAAACTGAGTTTTCTTGCACTTCGCCCTAGAACTTTAACAACATTTCGGAAGGTAAATGACTCGTGTTTATTTATTCTGTAAATGATTAAGCGAACACTGAACTTACAAACTACGTTTTTAAAACCATTTATGTTGCCTTCACACTTTTACACGTCCGATCGCTAATGCTTCCTAAATTAATTGTTTAAAAATGCAACCTACTCGTTTGTAACACATACATTAATAGTATAACTTAATTAAAAAAATTTCTTTCCATATTTATGTGTGCGAGTTTTTTTGTACGGCTTCTTTAAGTATAAAGGCATGGTATTTGATAGGTACAGGGCACGGTAATTGGGACATCTACGCTAGTGCCAATTCAATTAAAAATTTAAAACCGAAATTTAACAATATTCCCTTTTTTAGTATATACTTAATAAAGATCAGTTTCGAAAAATAAGTGATTTTTCTCAAAAGCCAGGAGGGGCAACTACCCCTTTTGCCCCCTCCCTTCCCACGCCACTGTTACTATAGAGCTGTATAGAGCTCAATGAACGGAAAAGACCCTATGTAAGTACCTTATAGTACGCGTGCGTACGCACGTGACCATTCCCACCGCATGAAGCAAAAACGCGCCTAGGAAGGGGTACGTTCTCCGCGGTTCTCCGCCGTGCATTTGTAGTTGAAACTGGTTACACATGCAACGATTGGGAACCGTGGAACAGATATGAGCTGAGTAGTGAAGATGGCTGTCTTCAAGAAATTCGGAGAGCTGTCGAGTAGATTATTGGCAAAAAATGGGTCTCTGCTTTGCATTAACAGACACTACGCGACAGAGTTCGAGAAATATTTACAGACCATTAAACGTGAGTATCATGTTTCAGAGAAGAAAATTATCCAGCACTGTTTTCCACTGTGCTCCAATAAATTAAACTTTATTATATAAGAATTGTTGAAAAAGTGTGTTTAAAATTACTCAAAACATTGTCTCGCATGAATTAATTGTGCATGTTGCTGTTTCCTTCAGCTATGGGAATGAGGAAACTGATGCCAGGCCCTTACCCGGAAACAGAGGAAGAGAGACTTAAGGCTGCAGAAAAGTATGGTATGCATCCAGATGATTATAAGCCGACTCCAAATGATGAGACCGGTGCTGGAGATTATCCAGACTTGCCATGGCAAAACGTTGAAGCTCGAGATCCTTATTACCCATGGGATTTTCCTGCTATGAGAAAAAACTACGAAGAGCCGGTAGGTTTACAGTTCTATTAAACATCCAAGTAGGTCCTTATACAGTATTTAATGTTACAGTTGCATCAACAATTTGACATATTGGGGCCAGATCGTTATGCCTATGGTGTCCGACAATTTATGGACCCTTTTAAATGTTCCGTGTTTTTTGTAGTCTTCTTCATCTCTTCTTATTATTTCATTATGCTCTTTGGAAATACTAGACCGTTGCAGGCGAGTATTCACTTTCTGTTTGATATTTTAAAAATGTTAAGCCCAACAATTGAAATATTAATATATTATTTTAGGCAGAGAAACAGTATCCAGGGAAAGGAGTGCATTACACTTTTGAATCAATAAAATAAATGTATAATAATAAAAAATGTATAGTTACGAATAGGTATAATAAATTATGCGAACTCTGTCATATAAATAGGTACAATTAATCGAACAATTTCCATTTTTATTGTAGACCTGTATTTCGGATCAATTAATGAATGTATCCCTTTAATATAGAAAACAAATTAAGGAAGTTATCGGAAAGAACGTCACTTTCATTATTATCATTAAATGGTTATAGCATCTTTAAATTTAGTATTGCATACTCAAAAAATGTAATTATGACTATTAGAAGGGGAATCCTCGATTACGGCTATTAGTTAGATGGAATCCTTAATTACGGCTTTATATTACAAATTCTTTCCTTAGATGTCATTAAAAAAGGAGCATGTTTACAACAAGTATTTCGAATAACGAATGAGAATTATCTTTTGTTCGATTTATTACTTAGATAGTTCTTTTTATCTAGATAATATATATTCTGGTTACAAGTGACAGAACGTTACTTGCTAGCCGCAAGTGATTTAAGTTGTTTTCGTCGGTTGAATCGTGCTAGAAAACTGCTTTTATTCAAGATATTCGATCCATGAACATGACTTCAGGAAACCAATTACCCAATCTCGACAAGATATTCCGTGATGATGACGAACCAGATTTTATACCGTCAGGAGGGTACGATTTTTTTTTAAACAACAATTCTCAATTTTTGCAATGCCTGTCTTTTAAAAAACCTTTCAATAGCAACAAAAGATTATACTAGAGTCTTGTAGATTTACGCAAATAATTTTTAAACATAGAGATCGAAATAGTATAAGGGTTATACTGTTAAAATTTGTACTTTTAATTTAAATATTAAAGTTACCCGTTTCATTTTGCGAGCCTATAAGTACAATCATTTTGGTTTCATCTTAATTAAAACTGTTATATCTATGTGAATTTTTTCTAGATCGAATTTGGCTTCTATTTTTGGGTTACAAGCTAAACCAACAGATAGTCACTCTTTATCGAAGCAACAAACTCCTAAGAAACCAAGTAGTCCTCGTAACGTAACTCAGGTGGTTTTAAGCAAAACGGAAGTCGTAATAGCTAAAGCAGTGCATGCATTCAAACTGTGAGTCTTAGAATTTGAAACAATTGCTATTTTAACTTTCTGCTTTAATATATAGTAATTAATGTTATTTGTAGACAAAATGGTATTTACGTACCTATTGGCAAAGTCGGTATGGCACTTACGGCGAACAATGGGGCAAAAGTGTACGAGATTATTTTATACAAAAACAAGCACGAATATATATCTACCGTTACTGTAACTCCTGATTTTTTGTATATAATGCAACCAAATAATTATTCAAGTTATTACAATAACACTAAGGATAATTGGTCAATTCTATTCGAAGACAATGATGTATGTATAGAATTTGCAAGAGAAATAGGATTAGCTCGATATCTTTCAAAAGTTGGGAAGATAGAAAACGTGCTTCATCAAGATTTGTCGCCAATTAACAAGGATGTAGTAGCGAAAGGGGGAGACAATCTGTCTATCCGATATTATATTTCCTCGGAAATAACGCAGCCTCTTAAAAGCAATACTACAGCAATGCAAACAATGACAGTTCAAATATCTATGGATGATACATGGGAGAAGACACTTACAGGAAGCAGTAAAGGATTGAAAAGAATTTTATTCTTACCTCCAACAGAACAGGTTTCAATAAAATATTTTACGCAGTTTTAGCAAACTCGAGTATATCAAATTGATACAAAAATCATAAATATAATTGTTCCGTAGATTAGTCTGGGACCAGGGTTTCCCAAAGAGAAAGATGTTGTGATGGAAATAGAAATAATAGATATACAAGCACCTGAGGAAACTAGTTACACGAATAAAACTACATCCGGTAAAGCTTCCATCATATCGCGAATGGCGAAAATGGGCCAGTCTATGTTACCAAGAATTCCTACGTCTACTACCACGGACTCGGAAGATACTGAGGTATTTAGAATTTTTCTTCACTCTGTTACTCACATTAATTGATATAATAAACAATGAACTGTGTATTATTGCAGGATGATACACCGCATAAGTTACCCCATCATAAAAAGGTGAGTAAGCGCTTAAATTATCTACAACTTCAAACGAATCTGACGAGGATAAAAGCTATAATGTAGTTACGTTGCGTGTCTAAGGTGGAACCATTAGACGGAGGATCCCAAAAGGAATATTCGTCGCAAGAATCAGGGGACGAAACGCCAAAAAACATGCAGAAACTATTGAAGGCGAAAAGTGATATGCCTGTAACAAATACTACTTGTAAACCCTTCTTTTCTACAGCCACATTTACTCCGCAGTGGTCTCCCACACAAATGCAGGTAATTAACTTAATTACCTAAAAGCTATCGTTACTTTATTAGGAATTTGCACTGTTTGCAGCCAAATTTTGTTACTTCGGATGGCCAAGTGTATTTGTTACAGCCACAGAATGTAACTCCAACAATATCATCGTCAATGATCGATCCAGGGTTAAACATGTTATTATCTGAAACTAGAATGACAAACACGGAGCTCAGAATGGGAATGTCTAAGATAGCTGACAATGTGCAGAAGTTGCTCGATAAGGTAGTTACATACAGAAGAAATCATATGTTGTTTACAAAGATGCCATGCATCTGTATATTATGTATCATATACAGTTTCATGTTCTTGAACTTCAAAATGCAACGTCTCCTATAAAAGATAAAACAGCTTTGGATGCTACTTTAAAAATGCTCTTAACCATGAGTGCATCTCAGAGTGAAGAGAACGATAGTCAGAAAAGTACTGACACTAGAGTTACTGATAATTCCTTAAAGATCAGTACGATGAAAAACAGAATAAGTGCTTTAGAGAAAGAATTGCAAGAGTCAAAAGGTAACAAAAGCTTTCATATACGATGTACTAATTGTATATAACGATACGTTCATTCACATAATAATTTATAGAAACATTAAGCGTTAACGCGGAGTATATCAAAAACCTCGAGGTTCAAAACAAGTCTCTAACGCAGACTAACGAAAATTTGTGTAAACGTGTCGAGGAATTAGAAACATCTTTAAAAGATGTAAATAACGTACTCGCGAAGACTAGAAAGGATGTAGAAGAAGCTAATGAACTTAACAGCACATACAAAGAAGAAAAAGTGATATTAGAGAATAAAATCTCCAATCTTCTCAAGCAATGCAATACTCTAACATCTGCAAGTTTTACGAGTACAAAGGAAGTAAGGTTTTCTACCTATTTTTTACTTAAAGAAATGTAATTATTGATTTTTTATATAGCTGATTATAGATGATCATTATTTCTAGAATGACAGTAAAAACAAGGAAATAAAACACGTAATGAACCAAATTTATCATTCCCTGTTAGATAAATTTGTGGATGAATCCTACCCTACCGTTTATATAAAATCGACAATAGCAAGTACAATAAAGGTAAGAATTCCAAAGTAGTCAGTTTATATTTTTTAACAGAAATCTTTTTACTTCTAGAATGTTACATTACAAATTCTCTATAACGTTAGCAAAGAAAGCAATAAGGAAACAAAACCAGTGTCTGATAAAATTATAGAAACTGATACATCAAAAACTGCCGACACAGAATTAGAAAAATCTGACTCAAGTAATTCTACAATCCAGTTACCAAAACAGACTGAAGTTTTAGAAAATGTCAATGTAATCTTTATTTCCCATGTTTTATTTTGCGCGTCGCATTTTAGATATTACGTTCTTAAATCCCATTTGTTCACAGATATCACCAGTATTACTGCAAGACGAACCACCACCCATTCCTCCGCTTGATACCGATGACAACAGCGATTGGTTACATTAATGATTATACGCTACAGTTTATAGTTATATTTTACAATACAAATGACAATTGACAGCTCATCCATGAACCAAAAAATGTTTCATACCCTCTGATCTTTCATCTGAATAATCTTCCTTGCAAGAATGTTTATATCCATGTGCAAAAGAATTTTGTAGAAAGCTAATAAGCTTCCATATGAATGAATATTATTTTACTTACATCATCGACTTATTATTTTAATGTTTACCCATGCCGTAAAAACCAATATGAGGTTATTGCGTTTTAATTGCGCATTTGACATTATTTAGAAAAATAAATTATGTTTCACCAGGATCGGAAATTACAACTTTATAAATGCGAAATAGAGTTAGTTCGTTTTGGTTGCAATATAAGCACATAAAATATAAAAACTTTTTACTGCACGACAAATCACAACAGTTGCGCCGTTGTTCAGTCACTTGTCCTTTAGAAATGGCGCAAAATCACGGTATGTGTTTTCGTGACAATCAAATATTATAAGACGCCGATGGAACGAAGGGATGCTACGAAAAATATGACAGGCCGTAAGTTACCGCTGTAAACATTGGAAATTAATAGAGAACAGAAAATCCCGCCCTACTTGTCCCGGCTCTTGAGTAATTCAATCTGGCTGTGTTCACGGTTTCTTCACCTTTGGCTTCTACCACGCCAATCAAATCGAAATCTAACCTCAAAATATCGACCAACGAGAGCGTTGTTTCTCTTTTAAATTCGATCGCTGCTGAAGAATTTTCTCAGCTAGTAGAAATTAGACAGAGAATTAAACAAAGATGCCACCAATAAATTTAAAGATATTACTTAATTTGTCCTGACATAACCTCCTTTTCTTTTTCAAACTTTTACACGCACATATTAAATTGTAAACATCGCTATTATTACCCTTGACATCTCACTTACAGTAAATCCAAAACATCTGTTCGCATTTCTGGAATCTTTTTAACACTGTGCAATTGTAATTCAGAAGTAAATAAATAAACATCGCTTACTTCTGACAGCTATATACGTCTTAATTTAAATTACACAGTGTTGAGGGAATTGTAATAAAATATACACAGACATTCTCGACTTACTGTTTCTTTGTCCTCTGTACCTTCCCTCTTGCGATGTTCGTGGCACGTAGGATAACATAGAAATCATTCCATGAACATCGCAATTGGTCACTCATTTTTGATGCATACTTTAATTAATAAATGACGAATATTTGCTTATGAAATAGATTGTTAGTCTTTACTTTTATAATGGATGTAAGTACGGTGGAAGATGAAGATGTATCCTTCCATTTGGGGGAAATGTTTGACAGTTACGAAGAACTGGAACATAAACTGGAGAAATTTTCAAAGCGTAGTCTAGTTCATTATTGGAGAAGAGATAGCAGAACAGTCAGTGGAGCTCATATGAAAACCGCTCGTCCAATTAGCGAGCGTTTGAAATATTATTCTGTGAAATATGCTTGTATCTATGGCGGTCAAAAGTTTCTACCACGGGGAGCTGGCAGAAGACAGTCTCAGTTAGTTCATAAGATTACATATTGTTAATAATAGACTGTCACACGAATTATTTCGAAATAAATGAATATAATCAAACCTACATTTGAATACGATATTTTATACGTGTTACTTTTTACTTAGATCGATAAGGACAAATTGTCCTGCTCATATTATGCTAAGGGCATCGAAAGATGGTACAAAGTTAGAAGTAACTAGTGTTAATAATGAACATAATCATGAAATATCAGAGGTAAATAATAATAGCTGTATAACATTATATTAAACTTACATCATTTGACTTGATTCTACTTATCTTGCTAGGAGTTATTTAAAAATCTGCCGCAAGAACGAAAATTATGCGGTGAAATTAAACAGGAAGTACAGGATCTCATGCAGTTACATATTGACCGCAAGCGATTGAAAGAATACGTACGATTAAGAACAAACAAGATACTTAGGTCCAAAGATTTATTTAATATAGCAGCGGCCAATAAACAAAAGAGAAATATAACTCCTGAAAGGGCATATCATTTATTTAAAAAAATTCATGATATTGAGAAAATGCAAGGCAGAGATGATAAAAAGACGTATTCGGAGTCTGAAGATGAAATTGCACAAACAATAAAGAGGATGAAGAAAGAGCAGGAGTCTCCGTGGGGTCAAGATGTAAGATATCCTATTTCACATTGCATAATCTCACGGTACATTTAATTAAAGGAACTATTCTTTTATCAGAGATTGCCAGCGGAGTTAGAAGTAAGCGAAGGGAACGATGGCGAAGACTCTTACAGTGGTCAATTAACGCAGGAAGAAGTGGTAGATGAGATTGACGCAACAGAAGGCGAACTGCTGAGAGCAAATAACGATGGGGACATAATATCAGCAAACGGCGAAATTGTAGGGGAGTTAGTAATGCAAGATGGAGACCCCTCTGTGATTGTTGAATCAATTGTAAATGCTGATGGTTCTGTTTTTGTAGACGAAAGGGAATTCAATAATTATTGTAATAATCATTTGTCGCATGCTGTAGATGGTAGTCAATCTCCTAGTGCTAGAGGTAATTACTATTCAGTTACAACAGCAGATTCTTATTTCGATTATACCAGAGTTGACTAACTGGTGGCCCGTGAGCCACTGAGGGCACCTCCGCCTTGCTGCAACGCTGATCGGCCCTCTCCATACCTACCAGGCTCTGACAATCACAGTCGAAAAGAGGAGGAAAGAAGGTGGAATTCGGCTGCGATCGTCAGTCTCGTAGGTATGGAATAGACCGTTCAGTGTAGCAGCAACGCGGAGGTGCCCCCGGTGGCTCGCGGGCCACCAGTTATTCAACCCTGGATTATACAAATTGAATACAATTTGTAATTTATTTTAACATCAGTTTTAGATATCGAAACGATCGCACCTACTACTGACATGGAAAAGATAGAAGGACCGTCTACTTCCCCTAAACAACAGACCAGGTCCCTCACGCCGCAATCGCAGCAACCTGATAAGTCGCCGAGCGCTTTCCACGAAACTGCAGATTCTAGAATTTGGATTATGAAAGAAGCTACGAATGCAGAGATCGAAGCTGACAGTGGGCCGGAAAGCGAGGCATTTGTTTCAAAATCAGCAACCACCGGAAGAGCGGATATCGACGCGCCTGAAGTGATGTTGTCAGATGAAGCCAGTCATCAGTTACTACAAGAACAGTTGGCAGTACTGCGCGCGGAAAAAGGGAAACTGTATCATGAGACTGAGATGTTGAAACTTAAGAAGGACAAGTTGAAGTTACAGATAAACTGTTACTCGAATGAGATACGAAAACAAGAAATGGAAAAGGAGAAGCTAAGGCTCGAAATAAAATTGTTACAGTCGAAGGTTATGGAGGATTCTAACGACGTTTCTCATTATATTTTTGTGCCTTGAGCAACGTGATGTAGCAAACGAACTTTCTGATTGCATAACAAAAAAACCGTGTGGACGAATCGCCGGCGTTATTTTTCCTTTAGCGAAAATCAGTCGAATCATGCTCAAAAGCCATAATTTCATTCTTTTATACCGCGGAATGATACAAGTATTTCAAATCAAGCTATTTATTTATAAGTACTCGATATTATTGTATAAGGTACTTCGTAACAATTTGTCACTTATCACGACACTTTGTTTTGCTTTTATAAAAGTACTATAAATTTATTTTTAATTTGGAAAAATTAGAAAAATATCGTTACCACAATTTGACAACTTCACAAATATAACTTTCACTGTAATTAATTGAAATATGTAAGTTTTGCAGAATGTTTGTACCAACATTTAAAAAGGACGTGTAGGAGGGAAACTGTTGTATATATTCTTTGAGCGAGCAAAGTGGCAGAATATAGGATATATGTACAGCTAGTGTAATAAATTATTTTGCAAATGAAAACATTTTTTATTGTATGCTACTCCTATGTTTTGATGTAAAGTAATAAAAATTTACAACTGGTTAGAAGTAACAATAGTAATACTTTATTAATTATTTGACCTAGATACTCACTTCCTCCTCGAGCTTTTTCACCTCTGTAATTAACGTTTTTATATCCCTTGTTCTGTGGAAAAAAAACGACCAGCATGAAAACGTTATTGCATGTTTAATAAGTGTATTTTTATAAAATAGTGATGACAATACGTACATATGTCCAAGATTATTTTTAATTGTATTCTCTTGATCACCTCTGAAAACAATTTCTTTCCTCCTGTCGTTGTATTCATTGTTCTCTGTATATTTAGCCTGTTCTGTTGATTTTTTTTTAAGTTCTAACAGTCTAATCTTTAATTCCTCTATTTTCACTTCCATTTTCCTTAATTCCTCGGCTTCTGCTCTTTCCATGGGGGTCATAGAAGGTTCCTTGTAATTTACTAATCGCAATACTTCTTTCGCTCTACAAATGAATGATTTGATAATAAACCATAACTGTAATACAGTGGGTCTATTGTACGTTAAAAAATGATTCACATCACAGTACTATTGCGTTAAATGACACTGGATCGCAGATGTTTAATGCTTTCAATGGAAAGTAAAGATAATATACAGGCAGTCTACATTCTGTTACCGTTTCCAATTTAGTGGTTAAAAGTTTAAATAATTCTATAACTGCATCAATAGAGGATATATCAACAAACTTTTTGAACGCTGCAAATATATTTTGGGGTTCTCTTTACCGTTGCGCTAATTTCTCCTGTTCGTCCTTGATATCTTCGTAGCGTTCAGCCAAACGTTCAGCAGTTTGTTTCAGTTCTTTTTTTGCCTCCATTAAAGTATCCAACTCTTTCAGTAGATGCGTCTTCATTACTTTTAGTGCATGTACCTTTTTACCGATTTCCTCTCTTACATTATCGTGTCTGATGAAGTGTTCTTTGCGAAATATGTCGGTTGAGTGGTATAAAAGCTAATTATAAAAGTACTTTGATCATCTCCTTTCGAATTGATAATTGTGGCAAAAAGAAAGTTTAAAATATAAATCATAGTTCAACTAGATGGAGCTGTATATCACAATTTATACAGTATAACAAGAGGGGTTTCCCCAGAATAGATCAGTGATACCAACATGATACGTGAAATGTGATATTAGACTTACAAAGGTATCAAATTCAAATCTTCTTTTGGCCAGTGCTGTAAGGTAAATCCGGAAGACGCGGTCGGGTCGGAGAGTTGGTCGAGTCGCTATATTTCAGACTCTACGTAAAAATGCGTTAAAGTGCAGGCCAATCTCTTCTCTAGAAGCCAAACAGTTGAATGAATAGCGTAATTTCGCTTCCTTCTGTGTTTTTCTGGATTTATAGGCTTTAAAATGTAATTTGGGGTTACATTTAATCTCTTTTGTCAAACAGCGGTTGTACAGAATCGTATTTAAAATATACTTCTAAGTTTATTTTCGATTAATATTTTGAATAATAAAATAGTAGAGACATTGAGGGACAATGCGGCCAAAGTATTTGGCCATATTAACTCTTCCTCTCAAAGCTAACGAGAAGACCATCTCACGCTGCAGAAAGGAGGGATGGTCGAGTTATGATTTTTTTATTAGTTTTGTTTATTTTTTTATTTTTTATTATTTTATTTTTATTTTCGTCTATTTAGTTTATTTATTCACTTTTGTATTCATTTGCCTTGCTAATCGCCAGTAGGTAGTTCACTTTTTGTTTGATGTGTCCTTTACTTGTTTGGCGTAAACAAATTAAATATCAATGAATCTGTAGTTGTATTCAGTCGTAAATAATTTTGCTTTATCCTTGATTAATTTTCCATGAATAATTATGTCAGTGGTCTCTGCCAACGACAAAAACCGTTTCTCCCGGCACCTCGAGAGAGGTGGTCAGATGTCATGACTTCAGTTTGAACTCGATTTACAGTAAATATTGTCTTAAAGCAAATATCGACCAGTTTTTCTGAATGACCATAAAATTCTGAACATATAGGTTTGTTTTGATAAAATAAGTAATGTCTATATTAGTTTTAATAGCCATTTTATATTAGGTCGACCGCGTCACCCGGGTTTACCCTATATTTTAACAATTGAATACCTGCAAGCATTCTCGAAGAGACATCGACTTTGATCCAATCTTCATGATCGGTTGTGAAGTCTCGCGCTTCAGCAATCTTTTTATGTACACGTCAAACGCTTCTTTGTGAACCTTAAATATACATGTACGTGTGGTTTAATGAATGCTAATTATTCAAATTGTCTATCCCTGGCCCTCAATTATCCGTACTTATAATCAGGAATTCTTAATTTGGAGGTATAGAAACGATTCTACTTGAATCGTTTCAACATCTCATCTCTACTTGGATGATGTTACTACTAATGTATTAGAGTCTAGACTAAATTGTCTTGCTATTTATTTAGATAAATAGAAAAAACTCTTTGACTGGCATTGATGACTTTTGACATAGAAGACCTCTGTCCGTTCTCTGGCATTTACTATCATTATTGACGAATACATTTAATCTGGAGACATTGGGGACCATTAATTACAGTATAGATTTCGTGAGGATAGATGTAAACGAATTTGTAGAAATGAATTGAATGGAAGACATGAAAATTGTGTCAGTACAATGTCTAATGTTAGTAACTAGAACAAATTCAAAAACCTGCCCAGCCTTGAGATTGACTTCCGGTTTCTTTCTGGCAGTCAAAGAGTTTAAATGATGAACAAGCGAACTGACTTTAAGAAGACTGCTTACTTTCTTTTCTATGTTAATTATGGGTTCTGGAGGTTCAATTTTTGGAAAGTAATGAAGATCAATAACAGATCGGGCGACAACGTCGCCGGTGTGCAACAGAGCTACCAGGACACATGGCTCCTGAAGAAGTCCGAATCCTAAAATTGGCGTGGCTTCGTTCGTTTCCGTATGTTTAGTCCTCCGACAAATTAAGTATTGTGAGCTGGACTGGTTCAACAGCGATGGTAATCGGGCATCTTCATTTTCTGGAAGATTGTATTCTCAGAAAAAGCTCCGAGCTCGTGGACCAAGTTTTCAGTAAAATAGATTCAAGCGTTGAAAATGGGTCGTTTTATTCGGAAGCAAATGTATTTGTTCTTGCGAGATGTGTTTTAAACCAGAAAGCTTAACCCTTAGTATCATAACACCCGTGTTACAGGAATTGAAAAAGTCGTGCGCGCCATTTGGGGGCTTTTTGATGAACTTTAAAGTGTTACTTTACTATTACCACATGTAACAAGAGCCTATTCCATAGGACAGAAATATATCCGTAGAAATTCTACTGTGATACACTGTCACGCATTATTGATTACAACTCTTAATTTCGCCAGGGCCACTAAAAGTACCAGGTAAATCCTAATTTTTTCTCTCAATTACTTCGGGTCTCCTTTTTGAATAAATATCATGTCGAACATAATAATGTATGTAACACTAGTGTAACATTTTGCAAAACCGAGCATTGGTTTAACACTGGCGTTATATCCATATTGTTTCATTTATATAAAAAATTGTTACACTAGGAATTTTTTGCTCATTTTTAAAATGAGGTGTGGCCAAAAATGTAACGATAAGAATTTTTCTGGGTAAAATAAAAATATCATGATACTAAGGGTTAATATCCAAATACCTACACACATTCACCAAAGCTACGGAATTTTTCTTAATTTGTTAGGTACTTCACAAGCTTAAGATTGCCTAAGTACACGGAAATGAAGGGTATTCATCTTCCTTACCTTCTGGTGTGTTGATATATTCATCCAATTGAGAAACCATTGGTAAACTGACCATATGAATTCCAGCGTTGTGAGAGCAGAAATACCTGAAAAGGAAATAATGAACCCAATCATAATGAATTTTTATCCTGAAACGATTATGAAAATTTACCTAGACTTGTTCCCTTTATCACAACGAAGGTGTATAGGACAACTGTACTTTTCGTCGGTATCCGCGAAGAAGAGACCCAGCTCTATTTCCACACACTCGTAAACGTAGAGCGCCTCGTCCGGTGTGTAGAGACTGTAAGTGGAACCGTACTGTGACCATATCTAAAATTCATCGGCATTCGAGAAACACAGAAAAATCAATTAGTTCCAACACGCCTGTTAAACTTGTGATAAGCACCAAAACTTTAGTTGCATAGATTAATAAATTATTAGGGATTATATAACTCAAAGGTAACTGAACAAATAATTTCTGCTGTAAATCTTCGTGTCATTCATTAATTTTTAAGATTAATAAGATGTTTTAAAATACTATCGTCTACTCTAGTCGAAACAAAGCCAAATGGTCGTTCAAACTATCGAACGCCTATCCCCACCGCTTTACTTGCGATTCAGAGTGGGAGACGGAGTGTAATTAAAACCCGTAACTATTTTTTGGAAGATTTCCACGTTTCTCGTGTCGTTGGAATGGTAGCAGGACACTTACTCTTCTGTCCGCGTCGTCGTCGCCGCCGCCGTCATTTAACTCTTCTCTCAACAATATTGCGTGATATATCTTTCCACTGCACATGGCGATAACCACGATAGGAGGGGTAGTTTGTAAGCACATGATGGAACAGGAGTCTATTCCGTAATTGTCGTCGGCTGGAGGATACATTGTGAGAGATGCTGATACCATCGGGCTCTCGTGACTTGACAAGATTAACAGGCACACGTGAAAAATGACGAATTATTGCGGGCAAAGTAAAAATAAATATCAAATTTGTAATTATATTTCATATGAATATTATACGGCAATAAAAAACTGCGCAGTGCATAAAAGAATGAATAATTACAATAAATGTTCAAATTCGAAGTATTCATTGTTTTTTTTTTTCTTATCGTGTAAATACACTAAACTGGCAGTAAGATTTTTCTATTATTTTGTATAGTTTAAATCTTTGTGAAGATAGTAGTTTCAGAGTAAATATTTAGTGTTTCATATTACATATTCGATATTTTCTTTACCGTCTTTATGAAATCCAATTGAAATGAAAAGAATTAGTACAAATTCTGGTCGTGAAGTGAACAAAATAGGGTAAACCCGCCAGTGAATGACCGAATTGTTGAATTTTATAGCTCTTTGAGATTAATACTTGAATATATTTATGTATAACAATAAAACAACTGTTGAAATTGCATTTAAATTTATTTTTATTGAAATTTCTATAAAAATAATTACTTATTCTTATTGTAATTTTTAAAAAAACGATTATTAAATACAAAACGTGTAGAAGCCCAGAAAATGACCGAATACTTTTAATAAGAATTCTACTTATTAATGTTTGCTTAATGCGCGTAACTAAAAATATGGGATATTAAAAGTGCAACTACACTCCATTTATAAACATATAATATTTTCAAATTTATAACTCACATTTCTTTGCCTAATGGTCATTCACTGGTATGCAGTTAATTACTGGTTGGCGTACCCTACCTATTAAAATTATTTCAAAATATTTCGCTTTGTAACCAGAACTCTTTCCTTGGAACTTGAATTTAACTGGAGCTACGATTTATTTGGTCTAAATTTTTCCACAAAACTCTTTTTTCACATACTTATCGAGCAAAAGATTGCCATGAACAGTTAACACCTCTCCGTTTCCTCGAAGAACTAGAATGGGCCATTCAATTTGGTTCCAATCGAACACGTTGTTCTGAAAAGAACGCATGCCAGAATTACATGGCTCGTTGCGAGGTACGAACTTTCAGCGATTTCCCTGTGATACCTTGTTCATATCTCTGCCAGTGAACATTTCCGGTTTGCGAAGCGTGGGAGTGGCGAAGTCGAAGTCCACGGCAGTGTCACCAAGGGAAGAGAAGTTTGGTATTTTTGATGGCGAACCATATGGCATACGACCGACTCTCCAGGACTTAATCAACTTTGGTGTGCTACCAAGTTCGCACTCATACAAACTGGATGAGAGTAAAACATAGTTCAGTGTAAATTTTGTAATTTCTTTGGAGTCATTTTAACTCTTTCGGTGTGACTTCTTGAAACATTCAATTTACAAGTCTTTGTTTAAAGTAGGTAAGCAGTTAAAAACGTAATTTAGATGGTTAAATAGTTATCTTCCGTTTACTAAGTATCTTACGGTCGTTATTTGATGGTTAGTTTTATAATCAACAATGACGGTATAATTTTCCTCGAAATATATAGAGTTATGCCAATATGAATTACCGAAACGTATTTTCCGACGTGAGCACTAGAAGGTGGGAGTCATTCGTGGAACCCGGGTGCCACCTCACTTTCCGAATCTCCACCGTTGAGTTGAAGTGATCGAACTTGTAGACTCTGGAAGGTAAAAAAGGGTAGGAATTTACGATGAAAATCAATGAAAATCAATGAAAATAGAAGGTACATCTTTGTTACAATATAGACCTTAATCTTGTTTCAATAGTATGATTAGATCTACCCTAAACGATTATTATTAGCACAGTTGGGCATTATCTAAATACAATTCTATTTAAAGAATGAATTGAATAAACGATACTGTATCTTTATTCATTGAGCTCAATTACGACATATGTACAGGGTATAAAGAAATTATTTGCTGTGGCTTTCAGGGGTGAATTTACACCTCTGGACCGTGACCATTTGTTACAGAAACCGCTTGTAAAAATTGTTTATAATACTAAAAATTAATGTTCAATTATTTGTACATCATGTAACGTGTGCGTTGAGAAGAGGAAAAGTGTAGAAAAAAAACATATATCGGAAACGAACCGTTAGGTCAGAAAAAGATAGTTAAAGATTGCGCAACAATTTGATGTTGAACATGGGCCCTACCACTACCAACTTCTAGTGTCAGTAACAGGCAATGCTGCTGCAAAGCTGGCTCTTAAGCTAGCAGCACGTTCTGTTTCTTCATTCTGATTTACATAATCAAAAGTAATATTTGCAAAAGATGCACTAGAAGCTTGCATAACTTTACGCCAATAGTAGGGAAAGAAATTTTATGTAAAACTTGTTCGTTTGATGACGCTGACACTGTTTTCACCACAATGCAGTAGTTTCGTCCGTTTTTTTTTCTTGCAACCAATAAGGGGGGGATTGCGCCTAGTTGGTCCGAAAAATAGGTAATTCTTTGTAAATTTTTGGTACAAAAAGGGTTCGACAAATCAATTTGAGGTTTGGCAGATTGTTTTATTGTATCTTGAACTATTGTTCTGAATTTTTGTGTGACAGTGAAAAAAACATGGCAGGTAGGGAGAGAGCGTTGAAAAATAATTGGGTGGCCTTGGCGTTGACGAAAAGTACTGTATTGGTTATCAGAAACACAAAGAAGAAAATAAATTCTTAAACTATATGAATGTGGTTATCGGTGGTAGTAGACTTATTGCCGTATCTGTTAGCGTTTCTTTTCTATTTAAACAAGATTTTAGATTTTAAGGCAAAACCATTCTCAGACTTAAATCAGGGCGCTTCGTCTTATTCAAAAGGCTGCCATTTTAACATTTTTTTATTTTTCTTAATGCATCTACTACCACCCATAGCCACATTCATATAGTTTAAGAATCTCTTTTCCTTTTTGTGTTTCGGATAACCCTTACAGTACTTTTCGTCAACTCCAGGGCCAACCCATTATTTTGCAACGCTCTCTTTGTATCTGCCATGTTTTGTTTTTACTGTCACCCAAAAATTCAAATCAATAGTTCAAAATACAATAAAACAGCCTGCCAAACCTCAAATTAATTTGTCGAACCGTTTTTGTACCAAAAATTCACAAAGACTTACCTATTTTGCGGCCCAACGAAGCGCGACCCCCCCTTAATCCCGCCATTTGAACTGATCTTCTCCATGCCATCCTTCCTGATCCATCCTTATCCTCTCCCGATGGAACGAATCTACCACCGAGTCAAACATCTCGTGTTTTCCATCGAGTAATGACACTTTTTCAATAAATAATCAACGAACAGAGAAGATCGTACATACAAATCGGATTATTGTAAGGAAATTGTCATTGACCCAGATTGGTTGGGTTAGTGAAATTCTTCTGCGGGTATAAATCATACCATTGAGGCGTCTATGACACCTGTCAGCCGACCATAATAGCGGCCCGCGTGGTTCGCATATGTACCTATAACAGAGTGCACCGCTGTTTTTAACAGTTTACTACGACGTTTAATATGCGCTGCACCGCCTAGAGATATGCTTATTTTCTAGAAAACACTTCAGCGAATATGGTAGAATTTGTTTAACTTTGCAAGAGAAGAATTTGTTTATCATTCCCAATGTTGGAGAAATGATTATTCAACCTAAACAAAAAATTATTCGGAAAGGTCGATCCTTCTCGATTAAAATAAATCAGCCAAGTACTACAAATAGTTTCCCAAATAAAAATTCATAAGTAGGTACAACCCCTTTTCACGAAAATACGCAAAGACGCAAAATTCAATGGCTTGTATTTTGTATAAAAATTTGAAATCAGCAAAATGATGACATAAACCCCCCATAATTTCACAAGGACTGCATCATATTCCCTTTGGAACAAAGTGTGGCTTGAAATGACCATTAGATAGAAATTTAGCCCAAAACTCCTTTACAGTATCTTTCAAGTTCCCACAGGGTTCTGGGCGCCTGTATAAGTGTTTATAAAAATCACAGGCCACGAAGCTAGGGCGAGTAAAAGACTGTTGCGCTTTCTTCCATCGTCTGAAATCACAATACCGAAGACGTAAATCTCACCTCTGAACACTGACAGGATAAGTCGTGGGTTGGTCGCAATTTTCTGCAGATCATCACCGATCACCCTAGTAATTCCAACAGCAAAGTGTAGAAAACATCGTCCATGCTCCTCGTCCCCCATGCTACATACTTACTCCACGCGACGTGTCGTTATTTAACGCGAATTACCGTAATCTTTCACGATCGTACCGACCCTACGAATAACGAAGGAACACACTGAAGCGTGTCGCGGTGTTTGTTTTTCAGCGGGACGAGGCTAGCCTGCCGGCCAACGATGGTCGCCTACATTTCGTATATTTTATTATTACTCTCACACTTTCCGCGGCTGGACACGGTAACGCTGGCAAAAGGGGGTTGACGGTGGTTAGCCCGTGGCCGTTATTAATGTCCGCGGCACCGTGGAAAGAGGAGGGGGCGAGGGCCACGAAGGAAAGAGACAGACAGACAGACAGACAGAGAGGGAGGGAGGAAAAAGTGAGCGAGAACGTCCCCGACGCAAAATAGGGAGAGCGAGAGAGGGAAGAAGGGTCGGAGGAGGTACAAAAAAAAAACGGTCGGTGGGCATAGGGTATCGTCGGCAACGACTGGTTACACCGTTACACGAGGACGAAAGCAACTTCACCATCGCCAGCAGCCTCGCTGCAAAAGCACGCCACGAGTTCTTAATAATTGATAAAAATGTACGCATGCACGCACCAGTAGAGGGAGTCGGTCGCAAGCCAGACGACGTGGTCAACCCCCAGCGCCTCTGACCCCCCCTCACCCTCCGTCCCTCTCACTCTCTCTCTCTCTCTCCCTCTCTCTCTCACTCACTTTCTGCGGGTGGTTGAGTCCCTCTCTTTTTCCCTTTGTGCGGTCCAACCTTTCATGCTTCGTTGACAAAGGCACACGCAACGATTTATTCGCACTTTGCACCACAGCCTCGCGGGGATTTTTCTTCGTTCTGTCACAATTTCGGAATTATCAAAATTTATGGCCACCCCTGCGCGCAACGGTAGACCATACGTGCGTTCTGTGTCCCTGCCAACAAGTAACTGGTTCACGAGTTTCTGAATACTGAATTTTATCGCAGCTGTCTAGGTTTTTTCCGGGGATGGTCGGGGGAGGTAGGCAAATTTGTTAGATCAGGAGCTCAGTAGTAAAACGGTTGGCTAAGATTAAAAATTAATATGTGGAGAGAGAGAGAGAGAGAGAGAGAGAGAGAGAGAGAGAGAGGGGTGGTGGGTCCCATTGGTGCAATATTCTTTTTTTAATCAGAGATTTTTTTATGTGTTCTGGTGGTCAAACTAAACTCTAAAAAGGATATTTTTATATAAGTGAGTATAAGACTAGACATTCATGTTGGTATACTTGACCCATTCAGGGGGAATTGTGTAACTTTATGCACCACATACAGCGATTACAAGGGATTTATGACATCACTTTGATATGCTCAGATATTTATGCAAGTATTTTTAATAACTAATAACATGTTCCGTCGATTATGATGGGATCCCTGATCGACTTTCAGGTATTCGGATAAGATACCGCATTGAGTAAAGATGCCTCCTTATACCCCAAAAGACTTTAATCCAATATTAACAATAGTTTTTTCAAAAAGAATTCATAAACATCCCCCCTTAAGATGTTTCCCGTCTACGGCGCACGAAAGCTGCAAAAGTGTAAAATCTGAGGTTACACTCCCACGCACGCGGCTCTACGCCATAAATTATGAATCAGGCAGCTAGCATTGTCTCAAAGGAGAGAAAATCTCTAATAATGCTCGAATTTTTTGACTCGGACCACACCGCGGCAAATTTCTTGGCGAAACGAAAGAAAGAGAGCCGCAGCCGGCTGCTCGAATCTAATTAAGAAATTCTTACACGGCGGTGCTGCGCATTCTGCCACACCCTCGTACAGCCCCGCCTCCCCCTCTCGTCGGAAGCAGTCTAGAAAAAATTAAAAATAATTTTTCCTACGTAAACGTATTAACCCCCGGGCGAAGTGTACGGAGCACGGGAGCTTTTTACGCGGCGCTTTTCTTCCAATTTGTACAAAGAATGGCGCGCAGAGGCTGACTTCAAAGCGGATCTTACGCGGTGTCGTATCATTTTGCTCTGTAAAGGCCGTCCCCGTCGCGAATTTCCCTTCCGGTTCTGCTTAACGTTACCCACGCTTCCGTCGTAGCTATTCACCAGCCCTTAACCCTTCGCCTTCCCTGATAACATTGCGCAGCTTGTTTATCCATTTTCCAGCTTTTCTTCAACCCCCCGCGAATGAAATTGTCTTCCAATCTGTCTGCCGGAGAAGGAAAGCGCGCTGTTCTCTTCCTGGGAGTAGTCCCAAGGAATTGTTCAATCCTTGCCAAGCGTGAAGTCAATAGCAAACACGCGATGAACGGTAATGGTTGTTGAGTATAAGCACAAGTGACTTTTGCAATCACGAGGTTTCTGTACACAGCGGAGTACTAAGAACTCAAACCTCAGTACCGAATGGTCGATGACCGATTTTTCACAAGTTTCTTGCATGGCAATATTAATTAATTTATATGCTGACAGTAAGTCAACCCAAAAGCACGGATAAGTAGAATATATTTCATCAAGAATGAAGTTTCTTAGGCAGAGTGGTGGCAGCACTGAAAGGTGGTGGGAGAAAATTAATGGGAGCATGAAGTAATCTCTCAAATTTTGGTAGGTGCAGCAGCTAAAGATATAAGACACCGTGGAAGAGAAGATATAGCCGTTGATGCAACGAGACAGTTGCCAAAGGAAAGAATTATGCTTTTACTTGCAGGTTGGAGCGATCTTCTATACAAGCAAGAGAAATTCTCATTTTTTGGGGGGAAATAAAATTAGCGTCCACCCCAGTGGAATACATCGGTTTTGAAGGTAACGGCGAACGGCAGATAAGCGGCCTTCTCTCGGTTTCACCTTCTCCTTCTCGGCAATAAATCCCGGGGAAAAAACCTATCCGGGTCTCACACTGGTTTTTTCGCCGCTTAACCTAAAAATTCATTAGATTATAAAGCCATTAATGCTCATCCGCGCGACAGGATCTCTCTTCCGGTTAGCCGAGTCCAGAGTAGGATCGATAGGCTACCCATGGTAAAACTTTGATTACATTTAATTTAGATTGTCGAGCGATTGTCGGTGCAGTCGAGCCGTCTGTCTAATTCTACAGCTCCGGGTGCTGATCTAAACTGTTTTATTGCACAATCCAGTGCACTGATTCGAAATAATCGCAACTATCATTTGCTCGCTTTTTGCGGATCTACGGAGTAACGTTTGAAATCAAGCTGCGCACAAAGACGCCCAAATCGTGCGAGCATTATTTATATTAATAACGGAAAGAACGTAGATCGGCACTGTTTAAGGGTGGTTGAAACGCAGAAGATATAGGCAATGCGAAACGAAAAATAATTCAGAATGGTTGTTGAGAGGGATAATAAAACTCCGGGCGGAGAGTAATTAGAAATATGATTTGCTGGAGTAAATGGGCCGTGATGTCTAGGATAATCACCCACCGAGTATTTCCATCTCGAATTCTTGAATCCCAAGATCTCTTCGGCCGTTAGCCTATGACCTTTCTTATTATCTTCCCCGGATAAAGGGGAGAAGAAAGAAGAAGGATATGTTGGTGATTAAAATTGATGGGACTCGAATGGAAGATTTCGCGCAAAAATTTAGGGAATAAATCTATACACAACGGGCACTTAATCGGCGTAAATATTCAGAAAGAAGCCGCTGCACTTAATTCCGCTCGGTGACCCCGTAACGACGTAATATCGTTCAGTAACTCGGAGTATTTTTATTACTTTGCTGCGGCAGCATGGTACGCGAAGGAGGAGGGTGGCTAGGCGACACCAGTAGTCGAGGGGGTGGTTCTTCGGCCTTAGGAAGCTATGCTCACGATATAACGAGAGCCATTATGATAAGCGGATGCATAGATTAGACATAACTCGTTAAACCGGCTGTACTCGAGGTCCACGATGAAAGACGATGTATCACGGGATCCAGGATGCCTTTGTTTGACAAGAAATTTACTATCTGACTCTTTGTTGCAAGAAGTCTTACGGAACGATTGATTCAGAATGCACATTTCGAGTGTTCCCTGAGAGAGAATTTTAAGTTGTTAAATTGTTAATATAAAGAAGAAATATAATCTGTAGTTTGCAGTTGTCGAAGTACTCGCTAATTCCGTTCTATGATTCTAGGAATAAAGAATTAAGTGTCCAACCCGTTTGAAGATCAGAAGGAATTGTTAATGACTCCATTCAACAATAGTAGCAGAAAATGTTTACAGGCTTTCAACATTTTGTGACCGCGAGCATCATCTGTCAATGACCAAGTGACTTCGATCGATCGAATTTGGATGGTATTTAGGTTGATCAAAGTGTGATTTCCGCGTAACGATGGTTGGCATCTCTGTTTAAGACTGGTGGATGGGCCACGAGCAAGGAGAACGCGACCGATGGTGTGAGGCCTGGGGCCCATAAAATCGGGATGTTACGCAAAATATAACGAGCAACGTTCCTCTGGGCTGGCTGACGCTCCTGCCGTAATTCATCCGGCTCTCGCTTACGTTCGCCTTCCCGACGACACCTGCGTCGGCAACTAAGCCCGTTAATTCTCGAGGTTGCGTCGCGCTTTCATCGCGGCCATCGGTTTCCAAGGAGCGCTCCTTGCTGCTACTTTGCAGCTCCGTGTCCTGCGTGTCTTGGCTCTCGATCTTCCTTAAGCGGCAGGGCGCGTCTCACGATTAGACCAGGCAGTCGCACTTGAATCGTAAATATTCTCCATTCAAATCCCAAAAGGTCCCCGTTCTGGTGGCCTGTGAGCCATCGACAATTCAGAAATGCTGAAGCTTTGACGCAACAGGAGGAGCAAGTTTCGAGTAGGTATAATTAATTCATTGGATACTTCTTTGAAACTTGATCATCTTGGGTTTTCACAAGAAATACTTAGTAAGGGGTGTCAAAAATGTTACGGTCATGATCTTTGTTAGTAGAACCTCGACCCTAGAAGACAAATTATCTTTCTACTTCCATGTACCTATATTCTATTTGACAGCAGGACGAATATTTGATAAAGAACTATCCTTTGGTTGAAGATTCTACCAATTAATTAACTTGCACAGAGTTGCTTCTGCGGACGCGCCCCACCCTGATTTTATCTGTCGTTATGCGCGCGTGGAGACGGGCGATTCCGCAAAAGAGTTTCAATTCCTGAACAGTATTAGATATGGGCATAAGCTTTCTTTTGTGAGAATGTGGTTTGTTTACGACTCACGTGGAAAATGATGTTACATGTACCCACATATAATCCACGATGATTTTATGAACAAATATGTAAGCGGCTGTATGTGTGAAACGTGCAAGCTGAAGGTATTTGCATAGTAATTCTTTTGGTGCATGTTGGCACATGTATGGCTACAAGTATTTACCTCGATTAAATTCAAGTTATACACAGATTCGCGGCGCCAGAAGGGTTAAGGATCTCCATCGAGAGATCGCTGGAGAACCGGAAGCACGTGCCGTGCGTGTCGCGAAATATTTTACTGGCACGCATCAGCGGCCGATTTCAGCCCTTGGCCCAGGAAGGGCTGGTTGCAGCCGCTCTCCTATCTGTCCCGGGCCGCAGCGAAAGGGGATAGGATGCGTTTATTTAAAAAATGATTTAACCTAATGGTTTTACATATGTAATCCCGATATAAACCCGAGGCTAATCTCGGGAAACCACACGCGGCACTCTCGCAGCCGCTCTCGGTCCAGTAATCCACATACGCGCCTACCCATACCTAGTGTCTCCACACACGGCTGCCACCCTCCTCCCTCTGCGCGGTTCACTTTCCTGGCCGGACCCGTCCGACCCCCCGCCGCCCTTCCTTTTACCAACTTTTTTTCGATGAGCAAGCGCTAACGAAAATCACCAACCTCACCCTGGCTAGTTCGGAGGAGGGTGGTCGGTGAGAGGGGGTGTGTTTGCGAACGGAGGAGCATAGGGTGCGTTGTGCTCGAGCGCGCGCCGGATGATTTAGATGGTCCCCGATGATATCCGCGCCTTTTGAAAAATGTCGCCGCGGCGAGGAGGAAAATATAGAAGCCGCGACTAGCTGGCCTGGCTATGTGTACCGCGCTTTATCAGCTTGAAGAGAAACTTTATTGCCGGCTGAACGATATTTCTCGTCGAATCAGCGGTTAACAGCGGAACCAGTGTATGAAAGATGAAGAGTGAAATTGGAGAATCGGTGAATAATTCTGACGAGCTGGAATGCCGCGAGACTAGGTGTACAATTCTCTGGAGACATCGCGCCTCGATTAGTGCAAGCTGGATTTTACCTCGGGTGACTACGAAGCAGATTTCGAAGTCACAAGAAAAAAGTGATACTCATTTTCTTTCATCACACTTCCGCAATGAACTAAGGTCGAAGCCAGATATATTGGCCGGTGAGTTTCGTGAGGGGTATTCTCCCACCACACAGTTTGCCTGTCTTGGTGCTCCTTTTCTCAATATTTTCTTACTCGCTCTCGTTCCATCTCGCTCTCGCTTTCGCAGAACAAGAGTGAGCCAGAAGTGGTGGGGATGGTGCCAAGCTTCTGGCGTGTAGGCCAAACCGAGCTGTCAGCGTAGAAGTACACAGATCAGAATAGGTGTGCGTTAGCTCCGAAAAAAATCAGGAGTTCTATTGGTCAGCAGATTGATTCTTTCTCGATAGCTTCATCTCGTATTGGTCTACGCATAGCTTCGTAACGCACACAACTAATACGCGAAGAATAAATAAATAAATAACAGCTATACGGGCGTTCAGGCGGAGCCGAGCAGCATTCCCGTTATTCCATCATACCCTTCGGGAACTCCGCAATTCCAATTGACAAATCCGCGATCGTCAGATGGTGGTGGCTGATTTTTCCTCGATCGCTGCTCGCGGAAATGAATTCACCGGCCAATATATTTGGTTTCGACCTTAAGTCAATAAGCACCCACAGGAATCGTACCGAAAAGATATCAGTAATAATTTGCACCAATGTGGAAAATATTGAAACGGATATAACTTTCGCAACCGCCTAATATTTCATTCGTCCCGTTCGTTAGAACGCGCCGAGGGGAGCGTCTACGTGGGCCGGAAACGGGCAGCCTCGAAGATCGCCAGCGCGAATAATACAGAGCACGAATGCCTTGGCAGGTCTTTTCTGTCGACCTGGTGTCCTTTCTCGTCCGGCGACGCGCGAGGGAGGTGGCATTTTACGTGCACAAACGTGCAGCAGGCAGCAAGGCCAGAGACAGGGTGGGTTGGTGCAGCGTCTACGTAGAAAACCATGCACTTGGGTAATCGCGCAGCGCCCATAGGCACCTGCAGCGGTTCTTCTAATCAAAGAATTCCGGCAGCGGCTGGCGGAGGAAGAGAATTTAAATACGCGAGACGCATTCTGCTCGTCCGCGCCGTCATTGTCCTGGACATCGTCGTTGTCGTGCCGTAACGAAATAAAACCCGAGAGGCAAAAGAGGGACATCTGTCGGTTCTTTTAATTACAGCGGTACGTGTACCAGGCCACGGACTGCCCGCCACGGACCTTACATTTTCCTTCCTTTTCCCCATTTACCTCTCTACATCTCTCCCTTCTCTCTCTCCCCGGCCGGTGGTGTGCTTCTGCTAGCTATTTTCGGTCACTCTCGTAACCGTTCCATCGAGCACTATCGTACACTGTCGAATCTGGTCAGGACAGCTCCGGAAGACTAGACATTCTCCATCTGCGTGAATGCTCCTGAATAATAAATGTCGATGCTATTTGACAGCTCACCGTTTCACTTGTTAAGTTTAGTTCAGACAAGTGGATACGTTACGCCTATCCAGCTCAATTGCAAGGTTCGACATGATAAACTGTGGCGGTGGAAGAACAGGATAACCCGTCAGATTATTTTAACGTCGTCTTTCGTTATCTATTGTCATATTACCGAAGAAATAGTCGAAGGAGCTGGAACGTCCGCGCTATAAATACCTGCACCTTTCTTTTCCTTTAAACGACAAGTGCACCAAGAATTGAAGCCCTCTTCTCCGAACTCCTGAACGAGGACTGAGCATTACACAGGTTTACGAGGTGAATACTCCAGGGACGATTCGTAGGAACGTTCGCTGGGAGTGGAACGGCGCGGGGTAACTAGGGGTAGCGCGAGTGGCGAAAATTATTCATAAACGTAGGCCGGCTTGCGACGTGAGGGATGAGGAGAACGAAGGAGGGGGGCAGAGGTGTGTGAGGGGGGTCTCTCTGGTGGCGCGCCACGTACAGAGACCGAAGCTGAAATCTACCGAATATTAAGGTAGGAAAGGTCCTCCCAGGTCGCATAATAAACACATAACGGTAATCCTTAAAACAATAATTAGCCACGAGAGCCAACCAAGAGGCGACGATCTTCCGGTGGCGCGACGAAATAACGCCGGTTTCGTGGTCCGTTACCGAATTAATGCCACGACTCGCCCGACACTCCGATCCAAGTTATTACCCCGAAGTTGCACCTTCTTCCTATAACGATTATCCGACGGAATGGTAGCTCCAAGGAGCTGCGAACTGTTATGGCGAATGTCCACGGAATCCTTGCCACTAGCTCCGATTTAGGAAAGAAGCATCCACGTTATTCGACGTCTACTTTTGACGATAACAATAAGACGTATCGATCTGAGCAGTTTGTGGATCAGCCTGCTAATGCGTTTACTGCGAGGAGACTTCAATACGAGTGGATGATGCTACGGATATCGTCGTGTTATGAAAGGTTTGCAGTTCGTAGAAGATGCGGCACTGGTCGACTGAATTAAGTTATCGGGTAACGAGTGAAGAAAATTTTAAGAAAGTCAAGTGATCTTTCGTTTTTTGGTCTGAAAACTCGATTCCTCGCCAGTTGTCCACATTCCTTCTTGTCTCGTCTCCACGTAAGTGTAGGCATGGTGGAAAGACACAAGGGGTCATTAGCTGAACTAGTATTAAAACATATATCCCTTGAAAAACAACTTGGTTATAAATTACAGTGATATCGTTCGTACCGGGGCCTGGAAATGGTGGAAACCGGGAGAATCTCAGATTCCCGCTGGCATTTAAAATAACCAAGTTTTCAGAGGAGGTCGAATGGAGTTTCTTACGAGGGCGAGAGAAAGAGGCAGGTTTTCGGGTACGTAGAAGGGCTGGAGGCTGGGTGGCGCGAAGTGGTAATAGTTTTAATCCGGTGTCTTGAAGTCGGGATTTGGTGGCGCAGCAGTTAGTGGCTGTGCTGGTAAGTCCAGGCGAACCCACTTCGCGCTCTGATATCATAATCCGAATAATCACTATTATTGCCGCCATTTGCTTAATCCGAAGCTCGGCCGCTCGCGTTTCCACGCTTCGGGGCTCTGGTTCCGCTGGCCGATGGGGGAGGCTGGTTACTGTATCGAAGCTGTTTCCATAGTGTTCCCACTGAGACACCGTTTCAGTCACGGCATGGCATTGCTATGCTTCAGGGATCGAATCGATGAGTTGTCTGGAAATTCCGGCTCTTCACGTGCACGGATCTGCCGCGATGCAGAAACTTTCGCGTACAATAACGCATAAACTCTATTTAACGTTGTTTAAGTCGGAAGGAAGAAGACACCGAATCCACGAGATTCGTTCTAATGGCCTCCCTCAGAAACTGCTCCAAGGTCTTTTACATCCGAGCATTTAACGCGCGCCGGTGTACGCACGTTCTTATAAATTCCCTCGATTCCTAGCCGCGGCAGCGGCCGGAAGCGAGCTGAAATTGCTTAAGTGAAATAACGAAAAAACTTTAGCGGTAAACTGCCGCTCTTAATTTGACCAGTTTGTTCGGGTCTTCGCGCTCGCCGTGGCTAAACGTTTCGTTCGTTTCCGGAAAAACTTGCGGAATTATGAATTAGCGGGAAGTAGGCAGGAAGTCGGGCTCGACTTATTTATGAAATTATAATGCGAAGGACACAAGTCGGAGTGAACGGGTGTACCCTTTTACCGTAGAGAATTAAGGGGTATCTCCTCGTTCATCGTGATATTCAAATTAATTAGAATATCCCCTTCGCTTACTGTCGGTGTCTTTGAAAGCCATTGTATTTGAAATTTAATGTCTGAAGCGATGTGCATATGCACATACGTCGAAAGATGATAGCATTCTGCTATTAGAGACGCAACGATAATTCGTAATCAAGGATTGGAGAAAACGCCTGATCTTGAGGTCACGAATGATTTAAGGCTTCACTCGACCACATGACTAAATAACTAAAACTATTCAAGCAACTGAAAACAGTTGATCGACTGGTGGTTTTACACTGTATCCATCCCTGCAAACTAAGTATTTTTTTTTTAAGCAAATATTGCCAATCAAATGCAAAACTTTCCTTTCGTTACAAGAACCCTAACCACATTGGCATTTTAAATCATTGTCCTCACCTATCATTCTCCTATTAAAACAACCCTTGCAGCCCTGTATACTTTGTTAGCTGGCCCAGTTGCCAAGCCAGTTCTGTCTAACCTTGGATCACTAGTTTTTCTCTGGCACACTGTCATGTATTATGTAAGTGTCTGCACGATAAGGGCTTTGTAGAAGTTCTACCCGAAATAATTTACTCGTCGCCACATTTTCCATTTCACGGTTCAAATCTATACACAGTATAAATTATTCATCCTATTAAATACTCAGGGCTCTGGTCATCCTCTCCCCTACGAAAACATAATCTGTTTAAGGTCTAGGGTACAGTATCCTCATTCTATATTTTCACGTAAATTTGCAAAGAATATTTCCATAGGTATATACATTTTTCTCTTGCAGAGTTATCAATGTTACTTCGGATCGACTCAGCCTACTATTAAAGGCTTATGCCACCCTGAGACGCTCAAACCAGCACCAAATCTCACGATTGCTTTTTTATAATACTACGAGGTTGGAAATTATTTTTATACTTCTTATGTTTAGGGCATATATTAATATTGTATAGAATAGATCCTATATTAAAAAATGGCCGTGGTCCGTGTAACAAATTATCACGCCGAGGCTCGTGTGACATTAGAAAGAACACGATTTTATTGTTCATAGATAACATATCTAAATTTTAACATACGATATTTTTAATGCGATAACCCATATGTTTATAATAACTTTCGCCTTGTTACGCGAAAAATAATACTAATCTTCACTTTGCTCTCATTTATACAATACATTTTTTTTCTTCGTATCGGTAAGCAACATCATAAATATTTTATCAATCAACAATAAGATTATGGTTTTTCTAATTTCAGATGAACGTGGGCGTCATAATTTGATACACCGTTCATGTGGATAACGGAGGAGGAGCTTCGCGGGATAACACGTAACTCGGCCATGTTTTAATATATCTGTATCTCTAATATTTATACAATATATTCATTAATACATGTTTTAAATATAAGAAGGATAGAAATAATTTTCAACCTCATAGTATCATAAAAAAAAATCTAATTTGGTGCTGTTTTGAGTGAGACGGGTTGAAAAAATCGATTTTTATTTTTAACAATTTTCGAAAGTACATATCTTCAAGAATGTACTGTTAAATCTTCATGGAAAAATTTCTACATATGCATGTTGTAAGGAGAGCAGAGTCTCGATCTCTATAGATAAAAACTTCGAACGCGATTTTCTCGAAACGTCATTTTTTCACATCGCGAAGATAAAATTTTAAAATCTATGGAATCGATTGCTTTATTAATTTTACTGCTTATTCTGCACACCTATGACTTTCACAGGGACTATAACCAAGTATTTTTATTGACTCTAACCTACTTTGAAAATCGAAAATAGCAAAAGAAAAAAAAAGAAAAACATTTTTCTCGCATTTTGCCCGCCATTTTGCTAATTTTACAGATAAATCACTAATTATAGGTCGAGCGATAGCGACAGTCATACTCATCAAGAACCTGTTTGGATTTTTGGATCCAGATAAGTCTAACAGCTGAAATCGCCTTCACGAACGAGGCATGAATATTTAAACATATCATCAAGACCGTTTTCAAAAGTATTTTAAAATCAATAATTTTATTACTTTTATATTTTTTATTTACTGTAGAAATGTAGTTTAATGAATATAAAATAATTTTATTCCATTACTATAATTATTTTCGTCGGAATAAATTCTTGAAAATCGCTGAATTTATCGGCGCGCTAACCGGAATGACCCTATAAGTTGTAACCGGTGTTGTTTACAGAAACGTTACCCAAACATATTACAATATATTACAATATATCAAAGTATCATATAATCGGTCTATAACGTTTCATATCGAAGTTTTCAACATTCTATAATATTAGTCCAGTATCAGTCAGATTCAAGACCAGGTGCAGTCTTTAGTTCGACTCACAAATTGCAACTCTTAATACATACCACCTCTTCCCACAAGAGGATGGGTTTGCATCCCAATAGAGTATGCTCAAATGCCTCATTATATTACTACCATTCATAATAATAACGTTTTATAGCTGTCTAAAAAGACACTGCTCGTAAAGTCGATGGAAGCAATATAACTGTAAGACCTTCGCAGCTTTCCAACTATCGAATTTGCGCCGCAGCAATGCCCTTGCATGTAGACAAAGCAGTGGTGTTTTTAGTGGCGAGAAGCTGCAAAGGTGCTCGTGGGGAAAAAGCTCCAGAGGCATCGAGCAATGATCCCTTCAATCGTGAGGCTAATTTCGCCAGCTTCTAATCACCCCGAAAGATTAGACGCGGGAAGAAGGAGACGCCGTGACGGAGCCGCGAAGGATAATGTTACGCGAGTCCTCGGTGGCATGTGTCGTTGATGAGGCGGTTAGTATTCAGCGGTGCTTCCCAGGCCCTCGGGAACTTTTGAAAACTAACCGGAGTAAAGCCACCTTAATTCCATAAAAGAGGGAGGCCGAAGGGGTTCGGGCGTCATCGTAACACCCTCTTAATTACAGGATATTAGGACGTGGCCGCAGGAGCCGCGGAGGTGCTGCAAGCCAGATAGCGCGATTTATTATCCGCGGCCTGCCTTATCTAGCTTTTTAGCAGCGGGATTTCTTGTAATGGCCCGTAAACTCGTTGCCCCACATCCTGAAGATTGATTTCGCACGCGTCGCGCAAAAGTGTTTGCTGGTCGTTCGGGGGACCGGCCACTGTTGACAACTACAAAACGGTGGATTCTACTTACACGCAAAGGATTTCTTCTTTTCCACCTTGGAACATGCCCTCCTTGCCCCATCGCTTGGGAAGCTCCATCAGAACTAACCCCATGTTGCCCCACAGTGCCAGCTGCGTTCCAGTCTCGTTGATAAGCAAATTTTTGATTTCGAAAATCGGGGGATCAGTGGGCCGAAGTTTCTGGAAAGTAAAGTGTGACAATTATAGTTAGTTCTGTTGAGCCGTGAGAGTGAATTCAGAAACCCAAAGGTGTAGTCGTTCGGGCTTGGAAATTAATCAAGTAGATAATTAAAATTAATAAATTAACTACTCTGCGCGTTGATGTCACAAAATTAGTTGTTTCTTTCCATATAATCGAGTAACTAATTATATTCTGAATATCAAACATTTATATGTATAATAATAATTATATAAAGGCGTGAGAGAATCGTTGATAAGGTAACGAGATAACGAGATAAAAGATTTATTCCTGTGCTGTCAGCTAATCTTGAATAAACAACCGTGGATGGAAATAATCTGAAAAGCAGAAAGTGAGTAAAAGAAAATACAAAACTGGCACAGGTGCAAAGAATCGATAAGTGAGGAACAAAGGGACAAGGAAATCAGCTATACTAATAAAGTTACTGCAAATACCTACATCGGATTTGGAAACGGAAAATAGGAAATAAAGAAATGCATTAATTAACTTTCTAAACAGGCAAATAGGATTAAGCAAAAGTTTTATCGTTCGTTTCCCCAGCATTGCACTTTTAATTTTCCAGCCCCGTAACAAGATATTCCCAGCCCCTCGACTTCCACTTTCACCCTCGCCGCGCATCGTCTATCGATTAATAAACTTTATAATACGATCCTTCTCCTCGTTTGTTTTCCAGTTTGATTTTTATCACGGCGGTGGTCCCGGGAAAAAGGCAGGTGCACCACGAGCTTCCTTTCCCCTTCCTCCTTCCCTGTAGAGGGATTCCTCTTTAACATTCCCTTGCCACGGGTCCCTAGGCTACCCTCTTTCGCCTCGATATTTAATTTCGAACTAAGTTCGCGAACGCGAACATCATTACGGCCCGGCATCCCCCGACAGGTGGGATGGTATCGGCGCGTATCAAGGGGCAATTATTTTTCTACCCCCTGAGGGTAGTTTTTCCAGCAAGACGAGGTATTTGGGGACGGGTGGTATCGAATGTACTTCTTTGTCTCGCGATGTCAGTTGAAAATCGTGTCTGATCGCCGAGATTCGTTTAAAATATTGGAGAATCAAACAGGAATGTTTTGATCGTAAATCTGTACAATTTCGTCAAGTTGAAGCGACGAAAACTACATGCGGATGAAAGTGACGAATTTCTATATGGATCAGCTAAAATGAGAGGCCAAAGATAATGTGCTTACAAAGACGTAGAAAACATGAAAGATACGTATTACAGAGCAATGAAATATGTATTACAGAAAATCGCAACCCTCTTCAACGTGTAGGGGAAAGGGAGGCATGACGGGGTAGCGAGGTAAGATGGGGTATCGTAAAAAACTATAATCAAAAAATGCTACACATTTGATGAAAGTACCAAAAGGAAGCCATTGTATTGTAACAGTTAGGTTGATGAAAATGAGTGGGGGAGCACGCGTCTTTGGTTCAGAGCTGTAAATCGTTGACATGCTGCGTGGATCTTATTTTGTGTACTAAAAAGACTTATAATAAATATATAATTAAAAACCGTGGGTCAATTATTTTTGTTACATTATAATCTCCATTCTATTTACTTTAATGTACAATATTAAAAATTGCAATATTTTTTTATTTGTTGTACAAATACTATTAGTGTCTGGAAAACGATGATTTGAGGCAAGATGGGATCCTTGATACGGGGAATTATGGGGTACCCATGGTTGTTCATGTGATGTGGAACAACGCCATCGTTCCCCATTACAATCTAAGTCGAATTTTCGTTACTTTTAATTCGGATTTGAAAATGGTAAGAACATATAAGAAGAAACTAAACGAGGAAAATGGTCAAAAGAAGTTATGAATAAATCAGTAGGGCACAAGAAAGCTGCTCGAGAATATTGCCTTCCACAAACAACATTGGTACGTTATGTCCAAAAATTCAAACAGGGAAATGAAGTGATCATAGGTTTACCATTAGGTCCAGTTAAGAGTGCATTTTCGCAAACAGATGAGGAAGAACTTGTCGAATATTTCAAATATATTGTCTCACAACTCTTGTACGAGGGTAGGAAGAAAATAATTTAGAAGAAATTCTGTCAAAATATTTAGAGAAACCGCGTTGCCTCATTTTCGGTACCCCGTCATACCCCGTGGTAGGGGCAAGGTGGTTTTTCATTACTTTTTTTAAAAGTTTAATAACTTCAAATTTTTATTTAAATGTTGCTCAAACTATGAACCAAAGGTTAAAGTATTAACTTATAATTATATACTGATTCATAAAAACTTAAATAAAAGGAATAATTATCAATTATTTTGCATGTTTGCTTAGCTTCCCCGTTATGCCCCCCTACCCCTATGTCTAGAATTGTGCCAAGTGGAAGCTATTGAAGGGCACCAGTTCGCACAGGCTTAAACCGTGATAGGTTTCATATCCGTTTATCTATATTCTCAATTGTTCATGCAATTCAATACACCCCAGGCACCATCAATAAAATCGTTCTTCGATCCAATCGGCTCCGTCAGCACCCCCCTGTCTGATTGCATTCGATTTGCTGGAAAAAAGTGCGAAGCTAAGCTTGCCTGAGCATGACGAAAGGAAGAAACGAAGGACTCGGCGCGTTTAAAAGTTTTCTTCTCATTAAGTCTCATTCTCCTGGGACCTCGACACCAAGCAACGCTCCTCCCCCTCCTCTTCCACAGTTAGAAACACATTTATTAACGGCAGCTCATCTCATCCCGCCGTTAAGTACCGGTAAGAGAGTGCTCTCTCCCTCTGTTATCCTCTCGCCGAGAGTTCTCTCATTCACTTTGCCGGCTGTCTGCTATCCCGTCCGGGGGGTGAAAGAAAAAAGACGTCGCATCGTCGACGCCTTATTAATCCGGTAGCTGAGGATAGAAGGTGGAAGGTGTCGCGGAGAGAGGCCCTTTGAAGAAATTAAAAGAACAGAGGGTATAATGTGAACACATCCATTCCGTGACCCTCTTTATTCTTCTGCCACCCCCTCCTATCTTTCTGGGCCCTCTTTCTGTTATTGTCGTTGCCGACTCGGCACCATTAACTCCACCGTTTCGCGACGCTTTTGCTAAACGTCAGTCAGCTGGACGTCCCAAGTCTCGTCACGGTTTCTTACAACCTGACGTGCACACTTACTCCTCCCTGTCCTGTTGCTTTGCGCGTTTAACGGAAGCTCCGAGGCAGGATTGCCTGAGAATCCGCAGCCAAGATGGAGCTCGAGGTGATGGAAGATGGCAAGGTGGACAGTGTGCCTTGCGAGGGCTTGTAGTGACTCAAGTTTGTTACGGGTAAACGAGAGATTAATGTGTCACTATTCTAATGCATAGATAGAACTAAGCTATCAATTTGAAGTTTCCTTCACTGGACTTTGAAATTTCAAGAAATACCTATACTTGCACGTGAACGTACAGATGCTTGATACCGAAAGCACAAGCTTTGTTTCAACAAGCAGCTGCCAGATTTCGGCGGTGTGAAAAAGAGAGCACAGCAATCCTCGTACGCTACAACTGGGGGCAGAGCAAAGGTGGCAAACGAGGATGTTAGCCGAATAATGCAAAGTAAACGTCATTTGAGATATAGTCCAGCATTTGTCCATATTAAGATGTTTAGCAGCCCGTCTGTACATTCGTTTCGCGCGTACACCCGCGTATGTGCTTTTGAAATTACATAGCGAGGCCATCATTTGTCGTTAGTCAGCATTCCTGCGTTAACTATGTGTATCTTGAGCACCCGTTATGTGCCCATTTGTCAGCAAACTCCTCTATACCGCCTCAAGATGCATAGCTTCGTTCCTAACGTTTCACCTATCTCTGCCACATCGTCTCTAAATTCATTATATATGTACTTACATACCTTTGTTGAGAAGAGAAAGTCTGCTCACAGAATTCGAGGACCTGTAAGGGTGTCCTGTGTTTTGTAGGGTAAATCCGGGAGACGCAGTCAGGCTGGACAGTTGGTCGAACGGCTATATTCAGACTCTACATCTGTGTATATGTAAAAGTGTATTAAGGTTTAAACCAATTAATTCTCTAAGAATCAACTGTTGCGTCCAACTTTTCAGCTCGACTGCGTCTCCAGGATTTACCCTATATCTCATCTGGCAGACTCTTGGTCTGTCAGTCCCTGCCTGCAAACCTAGGACTCTTTTAAAATCAGAGAAACAAGGCTAGCCTGAACTATACATATAACACCTGGTCATCAATCCGAAATCTGAATGGACCTAAAGCTTCAGAATCCAACTTTCTGTAAGCGGCATTCAGTTCAAGAGCAACATTCTGAACGTTTCGCTTTCTTATAAATTGCAACATCTACGTCCAAAACACACTTCTACCAATAAAGAATCTTTCCTACCACTTCTCTGTAAAAATCCTATCAACTAGCTTTGAAATTCAAAAGTACGCGTTTCGTCGATTGCTGCAGCTTAAGTAGTTTAAGTTCCAGGAGGATAATTGTTGCATGTTTGTCCAATAAGGGAAATTCCTACTCGTCATCGTCTATGAGACAGGCCTCCATCGCGGGCGACGCACGCAACTTTATATTAAGCCTAAGTTCTAAACTCATAAGACAACAGCCATGGTAGGGTCCAAGTTCCCTTCTACAGCGGCGAAACGGGTCACTCGATTACGACGTTGATCGTCTACGTCCTACTAGAGACAACCAAATTGGATAAGTTCGAGGAGCTTCTTCGCCGACTACTTGCACCATTACCTTCCGGGAATTTCAATTAGATATGATTCTCCAATTCATGAATCCTTTCGGTGGTATCTCCAAGAGGAGCCTCGATACGACTACATCTGAATTCTTAAATTATTCTTTGACTTATCTATCTTGAAAGATAACAAAAGAACTTACATACACTATTATTCACCTAGTATAATAAATATAGAGTTTAGATCTATGATCTTAGGCCTATCCTGGGTCTAGCATATTCATGTTATTTATTATTTGTTAGCATCACGTTCCTGAGAAAAGAACAATGTCAAACAGCCAGAAGATCCTAAATTAATACAGAAGCTTATTCTGTATTGTGTACGAATGAAATTATCGATTGAAATGGATCCTAGTGGACCGCAAAGAGATCAGTTACTCGCCGGTTAAACCGAAGGATGAAGTGTCGAGAGCGAATCATTCAGAGCATCTCCACGAATATTCAGAGACTTCCCCATTACTTCGTTACCAATTCTCAGAAAGCTCTTGATCGAGGTACTCTATTTAGACGAAAACGGAGCCGATACCGGAGGAGGGCAGGATACACCCGGTATACGGGACGTTTTCAGGGAGAAAGAGGTGGAGGCAGGACCCGTTAGGTGGCCGACGTCGGGCGTAAATTTGCATTGAACGAAATGAGGCGCTATGGGGCATTCCAGTCCGAAGTTAATAGCTTCCCAACGATTAACTGTATCTCTCCACCCACCGCGTTTACCCAGTCTCTTCCTGTCTTTCCCCCCCTGGCCGTTCATTCGACGCGTCATGCCTCTTCGTTCTATCCCTTTCGCCTCTACCTGCCACCCCCGTCCTCTCTTTCGTGCATTCTTCTTTTTCCTCGTCGCACTTACCTACACCGTCCCTTCCGATAACACGGGCCCCAATGGCCGTGAAATAACTGACTTTGCCCAGCGACTCGCTGAACGATCGATCTATCTGTTCGACCATGAAACAGTGTCTCGCCGTTTTAGTGACCGTTGCCATTGATTTAAAGGCGTTTTTTTTTTATCGAAACGCGGCGGCAATGTTCGATACTGTAACGGTTCAAGAATCGCGTGTAGATTGTAGGTGGAAAAGGCGGCGCCTACCGCGGCCGCAGCCAATAGTTTCCAGGCACGAGAAGGCGCCACGGGGGTTATAGGGCATAATTTAGTGGACAGTTTGATATACAAACAATCTTTAATGAAATTCTTGGTGTTCATTAATAACGCATTACAGCCTGCTGCCGCTGTCGGCATCGGTACCAGGGAATCCTGTGTCCCCGCCCCTCTTTTCGCTCCTCGCGCTCGCTTTCCCACCCTCCTACATCCCGCGTCGTCCTCCGACACCCCTTTATCGTCCCTATCTACTCACTCTCTCATTCCCCCTATCCCGCGGAAATTTTGGCACGTTCCTCGACGACCAGACACGCTCCAAAAGCGCCACTCAGCGATGTTTTCAGTCTCTTCTTGACACAGATCGGTTTAGAATGTACTGTAACGGAAGATGTCAACGGTTCTGACGACGATATCTCACCAGTCAAGGGATGTGAAATAATTGATTTAGCGTTCTATGGACCAATCGTATGAGGACGTGAATCGGTAGAGAAAAGTCATCTCGACCATGAATCTCTTGGTCCATTTTCTTCTTCTATTTGTATATAGTGCCTATAACATTTTCTCGTGGGAAATTTTTATTATTTTCACCAATAACCAGTGCTTTTTAAAAGTCGAGCTCCTTTCGCGGCTTCGTCCCTCTTCGCGCGTGCGTCACAACAGGCAGAGTGTGAGCAGTGCTCTACCCATAACAGCACCTCTGTGCAATTTAATTAGTAGGATTTTTAATGATCGTTTGCAAGAAAACGGCACCTTTGCGATATGATTCTTTTTGCAATTTTTATCGTCTTACCGAACTGAAATGAATTTAAAAATAGAAATACCATTGAGAACGAGACAAAATTACCTCGATTACATATTTTCCTCGAGGAAAATTCCGACACTGCGCAATTTTTCCAACAGTAACTGTTAATGTACGTAATAAAATTCTACCCATACACTCCACTTAACTTTCATTTCATACTTTCAAATCCGTTATTTGAGAATTAACTTGAATTGCAAATCTTAATCCTACGTATCCAGTTACACTACCAAAACTATACTTACTATTGTGCATCGTCCATAACATTACCGTTAAATAACCACTGGACGACGTTCGGTATACTTACTTAAGAAAACGGGGACGTGCAAACAATGTGACGCAGAGTCGACTCGATGCGACATCGTACGAGGGCTAACAGGGTTTCCGGTGAAACAGCGGTTCGTTTTGGGGTGGCTACCGGTTAATGAATCGACGGTAATCAGGGGTGTGGGGGTGAAGCGACGAATGACAATCGAGTTTTGTATTAATGTCCAGAGCATGCCGCGCCCATGGTCCCAGCGCGGCTTGTACGACAGCCACCATCAGCCTGATCGTTCGTTTAATCAAGCGAGCCGCTAACATGATTAACTTATTGCGTATTCCCGTCATCCCCGTGTACGTGAGACACGAATCAGCGATACGCTAACGCAACACCCATCGCGGTCTCTCTATCTGGTTACATCCCTCCCTCTCTGTTTAACCACCTGTCGCGTTGCGCGCTCTTTTCGACGAATCATTTGGGCGTAGGCGGTTCGGCTGTTTTCTAATTAAACGCTCATGACAGCTCCCCCTCGCTGATCGTACACGGTGTCGTAATCGTTTTTCCTACCATTCGCTGGTAATTACGGGAACGGCTGAGACGAAGTTGCTTGATGTAGCTTAAGTGACCGACATGTTTGCTGTGGATTCTTTGTTTAGTGTTTATTAACTGCAAACAATTGCCATTGATTAAACATTGCAAGTACGGTACACTACTGGTAAAGTGATAATGATTTTCGAAGTTATTTTTGTGATTCGTTTAGGGTACACAGTTACAGATTAATAATAAAGGGTCATATACGTTTCTCGGTTAACGTTGCTCTGAGCTACAAACGCTGAAAGATCGCGAAATTCCCGAAATCAGAGATTTTCGACCTTATTTGCGATCTTTAAGCATATTTGTAGCTTAGAGCAACGTTAACCGATTTTGATGAAATTTTAGGCATGTATACAATTTACTTCGATGGGTAAACGGGTTTATTGAATTTTTATTACAGGTTCAGATAACAAAGTTGAAAAAGAGACTTTCACTATTTTTTTTTTTTGCTATTCCGACCAATTACAATTTTTTTTCAAAACGACGAAACACGTCACGTAGTAAACTAATCCTTCTAGCTTCTAAAACAACCTCAAGTTGGTTGGACCCATTTTAAAAAAGTTATTCCGTTTTAAAGGGAGTGTTTTCACTTTTGCAGCTTACTGTACCTCAGGTATGATAATTGGAAATTTTTTAAAAATGTGGGTTGTTCTCGAAATATTTTCCAAGACGGTGGGCATCATAACTGCCTCGCCGTTCATCCGATTAACTTCATTATTTACACGTATATTCTACATAAGATTCGTTATATGGTGACAGTGAATTTTTTCAATTAAATTGAACCATTTTTTAATAACAAGCAAAAACGTACGAATTTTATAGCTAAAATCACAACTCTTTTCTTCAAAGTGTTATGCCGCAATATTTAAGAAAAAAAGGCGATGTCACCGGATAACTACGATCCCAAAGATTGTTAAAAAATAGGAGATTTTCGATTCAGACCGCTCGTACGAAGTGAATCGTGCACACCGCTTGGGGTGGCGCCAGTAAACGTGTTTCATGCCACTGCACGCAGAAGCCACATTTTTAAACATTTTCCTATCTCAGATCTGTTTTATAATCTATAAACATGTACCTATACAAGACAAAAACAATTAAACCAATCAGGCTAATAGTTTATCTCTGAATCACTCCCAAACATTGACCACGTTTTAGTGTTGAGAAACGTAAATGACCCCTTAATCGGTTCCCCTTACCTTTCCGTCAATTACACTGGCCTTTCTATATATTTGTATCTCCCCTTTCTGCCATTTCTATTTTTTGTATGCGTTTCATAAACGCTAACTGCAATGTACCGTGTAAGTTTTTGATTAAAATTTGAATTTCAAAGAGCCGAGGGGTTAGGCTTTCGGCAGAAATAATTCAAATTTCAAGCAAATCAATGAATATAGTAATCTAGCAATTCTACTAATTACGTGAAAACTCCTCTATACATATATTGAATATGAGGAGTTAAATTGTTGCGGAAGTTCAATAATTACATTCATACGAAAGCATAAACATAACATTTGCGCCGAATAAACTGAGTTGATGCGCTTTTAATCGTTGATAAGCACAGAAGAGGTATGGCTGCCCGAAGAAGCAGGTGAATTAATATGTTAAATGAAATAGAGCATATTCTGCTGACAGAAACTCTTTCTTTAAGCGGGACGATAAAATACCATCAGCAAAGCAATAAGTCCACGGTGATGATTCTAATAAAAAGGGACCCGAAGGGGGGAGTCCCGAATTTAAATTTGAACATAATTCTGTTGGCAACGACGCGATAAAATCCCATGTATCCGGTATCAATAAAAGGAGCACATCTGTCACTTTGCCGCGCTCACGAGGGCATTTGTCCCGCGAGGATAATGGTCGAGCGTAAGTCATTTTTCCGCGTTCGGGCCGATTACGTGCGCCCGGCTGAAAACTCGAGGAACGTGTCGCGGAAAAATTAATAATCCTCCATCGGCTGGCAGAAACTCGAATTCTATGGTAATCAAATGGGACTGCGGAAGGTCTCCGTGGAGCGTGATGGAAATTCTCCCTCTTGCTCGCCCTCCCTGTCACCAATATTCTATCCGGCTTCACGCGTGCACGGGGCGAAACGTGCACCCGCGACGTGTCTCGAAGGCCTCGCGTTATTATTGCTTTATTAAGCCGTAATATAGAGCGAGCAGCGAGATGTTTGGGGCGTGGAAGCTGCAACAAACGGCGGAAACAGCGCGAGGAAGTGCGCGATCGTTGATGGAGCTGGCCGGCCATCCTCGTGCCAGCCGGACCCACGCAATTCCGCAAAGTATGCAGATCTAAGAATTCAAATGGCCGCCCTATAGCCGCCCGTAAAATGGGCGGACAATCACGCTCGTAAACCACTATATTAAAATTCTATATCACCCCACAGCCGCCAGCCGGCCACCGCCGATGATATCATTCCCGTCTCTCCTTCCGCCTCCTGGCCGCACTTTCGCTCCTCTCATCGTCCAGGACCTTCCCACCTACCGATCTTTACATTGCACGCGACGTGCGAGCGTCCGCTCGTGTTTATGTACGCGGACATTGGCGCCTGCAGGCATAAACCACGAGCACTCGTCCACTTTTGAAAATGCAGTTAGCAGGCACGGGAGAAAAGACCGAGGACCGGGAATCGGAGTTCGTATAACTGTGACGACCCCATCACAGGCCGCTTCATCCTGTTCCATTTTTGCGGACCGAATAGTAACTCTGAAATCGCGTTCCCTTCTTCATTGCAAAGAATGTTACCTAGTTGGGATGCAGCGAGCAATGAACACTGACCAGGCTGTTAGGGTGTCTTTGGGCACATAGAGTGGCACTGTTCTTTTCTCTTTTGCGGATAGCAAGCATTCGAGTCCAAATGGTTTTATTGGTTTCTTGTCTACCGACTTTTATACTCCTCGCGATGTGTGCGACCATTCGCCGGACGTGGACATTCTCGTTTATGGCCGTCCCGTGTCCATGCACGCGGACATTGGCGCCAAGGGCTCTGGTACTTGGGCTGGGGTATAACTTCGCAAGTCTTTTCAGAGGAAGGCACTTGTGTCGAGAAGACTTCTGCTTCGACATCCGAAGGGCATGGACCTGAGACCTGTGCTAAATACTGTTAACCCTGTAAATCCCAGACCCTTAGGGGGTTATACCCACCTGTGGGGTCGGAAAAAACATGTATATTCGGGAATTTTTTGGGGAAAAACTTGAAGGCTTTTCTGAATGAACCTTTATGTATTTGAAAATGTACATGTTAAATTACTTGTAGCAATTTTTGTGATAGAAAATATCAATACATAAAATAAATATGAGCGATCTCCGGGCAGCGATTTATCTTTTTTCAGTAATTTGCTGTGATCACTCTAATTTCGACTTGGTTCATTTAAAATAAAATGTTCACGGGAATTTAGTTAGTATATTAGATTATCTGGTTCTTAATCGTTCATTATCTCGAAAAATTAATTTGATACAAAATGGCGGCTTCTAATAGCAAAAGTATCGATTTTCGTCAAAGAGTCGTTCTCACTTTTTATGATTCTTCATCTGTAAAATAAAAACTACGCAACGGAAATGAAAAAGCCACGATTAAGGACTAGATAATATAATATACTAACTAAGTTGGGTCGAATTTTTTATTTGTAATGAACTAGGTGCATCAAAAGAAAATTGCAAGAACTTTAAAATTTATATTTTCGAATATATAACCGTTTATTTAAAAATTGTCTTCAAGTTTAAAAAAAATACGAAAATACTTGTGTTTTCAGACCTTACAGGTAGGCATACCCCCTTAAACCGTTATTTCAGAATCGTGAGACTGATGTATATGTTTTATCTTGTTATTTTGAAATGGATTTTTTTATAATAATCCACAATAAATTTTTTAAGAGAATATTTGATTTTTTAAACCAAAAAAATTGAAATCTACTGTACCACCAAGAAAACTATGGATGGTTACTAAGAAAAGTTAAATATAAACAGGCGATAGAATTTTACGCACTTTTAAAATGAGTCTTGTACAAGTGCAACACTGGGAATTAATGGGTTAACCCCAGGGTGCACGAGATTCCACTACTAAACGTAGACGCGAGTTACGTAAAAAAATCTTATTTAAGAACTACAAAGTAAGTATTTGTTATAAGTTATAATTTACTGGCACATAAATGACTGATAGCTAACAATTTAATATTTTTGAAAACGACATATGTATTATTTTAATTATATTTAATATTTTATGACAACCGCTGTACATGTATCTTAATATATAAAACAGAAAGCTTCTATATGTTTGTGTGTTTGTCTGTCGCCTAAAAACTTTTGAACGATAAACTCTGGTACCACGAAATGTGCCTCAGCTCATTATGCCTGACCAATCCGGGTGAATGTGACAATTTTCAAACAAAAAATAATTAAAACATAAAACTAAAACTAAAAAGAAATTATTTTTTTTATAAAATCAGAATCTAAATTTCTGTGTCTACCGCAGTTACGCTTATTTTTTTTAATAAACCCATGTAGTTTCACATTTACAATAATCTAAAAATAAAAATGCTCTAATCACATTTCGTCCTTCAATGTTAAACTAGTCTAAACATGTTTATCGTACCAAATACCGATGTGATGAAGAAGTAGGTATATGTGTAAACCGAAAGGCAAATACTGTCTGCGACGAATAAAAGTGAGAGGTTTAAATAATAGCGCGGATATTTTACAATCACATTCTGTATCCTAAGGTTGACCACCTGAAATCGGAACGTTCAAGTCGAGGCAATGAAACGGTTACACCGAAGAGACATGCATCGTCTAATTCCACTTGCCTAGGAAGCATCCATCCCAGCAACATTCGAATATCAGTCCTCGCTGAGGACAATTCACGCCTAAAATCAGTTTTACGACCTACCAACGAAATATTTATGGATTCGCTTGGATCACGAAGTAGTGTATGATGTTTCAGAGAATCAGCTCTCCAACGAATACGGTAGAGGAGGCTACCGCGCTCTCCTATCCCCAGAAATGAAACTTTGGCGCTGATAATAATATCCAGCGGGGCTGGAAAGCGAGAGAAAGTCTCTTGGAGATGGGGTCTCGAGGCAGCCTAAGATACGACACTCGTGCTGTGGTTTTAACTCCCGGTTATGAGATTGCCAGATTCAAGGGAATCCTATCCTACCCCCGTGTACGTGTACACGCTGCTGAAGAGAATGCTCGCGCGTACTTGTGCCTACCTGAGCCTGTATTACTAGTACTACACAGGAATACACGGGACGGCGGGCTTGGAACACCGCGCGCCCTTCGAAATCACACGGAGTCGCGCCCTGGGAAACTAAACTGCAGGAAATACCGAGGGTCGTCTAACATCCGAAAGGTACAGAGATAAACTCGTTGCGTGCGGGAGGAGGAGGAGGAGGGGGAGAGGGAGGGGCACGGGCTACGAAATGTGTGTCTGACTACGTCTCTGCCGGTGCTCGCGTGTACTCGCGGATGAATGGTGCGTTAGCCAGATAGCGTACACTTCACTCCTGTGCTCCCACCAACTGGCGATGAAATTTCGGCGACGGTCGTAGAGATTTTCAATTTTGGTGGATTCTCTACTTTGTCTGGCGAGGTACTTTTTTCTCTCTCTCTTCCAGAGATGCGATGATTGCTGTGCGAGAGACCACATCGCCACCACAGCTTCGCTTAGATCAGGGTTGACCTAGACGTTCACGAGATCATCATGTTATACCAGGTTTCCATATTTTCGGGAGAGAATGTTCCTTGAGGGTTCAGGGTAAAATGCAGTTCAGAAGCTAGTGCAGTTCTTGCATCCTAGGTTTCGAAGTCTTGAATTGTCTTTTATTGATGGTAGGGTAGGGTATCTACGAGGAGCGTCGCGAATATATTTTTACCACTGAAATTACTTGTAACGTGTTACTTTAATCCCACGATTCTGTGTTTCTCCCTCGAATAGAAGCTATTCAAAGGTGGGATTAATATCCTGCTAATGCTAACTCGTCATTGTAAATTCTCAGGATCGCATTGATCAGGAACGATGGTCATTCGAATAATCGAGGCACGTCGCGTCAGAAACGCGCAGCTCGGAACGAGGAAGAAAGCAGAGGGGCCATTCGAGGTCCAAGGGAAGCCGCAGGAATAAATGTATGGGAAGGAAAGATCTAATTTGTTCCTGTCGGGTCTGTTTTCGGTTGGGGGTGACCACGGTGGCGGGGGTAACGGGGCGAAATTAATATTCATAAGCGTCCAGAGAGGTCTCGAGGGCGGGGTCAACTTACATGTATCTTTCGCTACTGACCCTGGCCACCGGAGCGATAACGGTCACGAATTAAAATACTACCCGGCCTAGGTTTTAACCCTTCTTCTTCATGGTTCGAGATACGCGTATGGACGCGGCGTAACTCCCCGCGTTGCTGCCTGATCTCGTTTCTTCAAACACCGGGGGTTGGTTATTCCTCGGAATGTAAATCTAGCTGAATACGCCACGAGGCACAGTAATTGTAGTGTTTTTGTAGGTGGCGGAGCAAGTAGGAGGATCTCATAACGACACTTCCCTTTCGTAGGATGAACCACTGGACGATGATGGAAAAGTATGTATCCATTTCATGGAGTTTCGGAAACATCAGCTGGATAGCGTATCAGTGGCATCAATGGATCGCAGATGTCATTTGTACCGTGGAGAAATGCCAATGAAGCGAAGTTTCTGTTTCGAAAGAACACACTTCAAGTTTGAAGATCTCGGAGAGTATTACTCTTAAGAACTTGGACTTTTACAAATCTCAAGAATCTTAATATGCTTTCTGTTAATTTTAACCTGTAATATACAAGTGTTCCATTTAAATCCGTAAATTACATTTTTCTTCAATCCCAATTAACATAGAATTGAAATTAAGCTAGATCCCTTCGGCACTTTATGTCTGCGATCTACCTCGAAATAAACTCAATTCGTTGATCATAGCACAAGTGAGTCTGATGCGAGCGGAAGTAAATCGCGGCGTCCGTTCAACACGCTGAAAAATGACCCTCCGATAGTGTAGTTATAGGCAATTAATCCTGTTCGATGCATCACCGTCCAGCACGTGTACGACAGCAAATATCATTAATCGAGGGAGTCATTAAGCGCAAAGTGACACAGCGTAGGCAGACCATGAGGATGTATCGAAGACAGAGGCAAAGGTGGATGAGCTGGCAGTTCCTGCCGCTATACAATTAGTCGTTGGGTATTAATCCTGCCCGGTAGCCGTTACCCGACAGGATATTATGGTCCCGCAGGCAGTAACAATGAGGATTATATGGGGAAAACGCTTCGATAGCGTTTCTAATACAAGCTGGATAGCGGTGTGGCGGTTAGAGGGCGAAGCGTTCTCGTAAACGCTCGCCCACCGACCGACTTAACTTGGCTGGCAATAATAAAATGATATAGGAGGCGAAATATGCATTTAAATTATCGCCCCGCGATAATAATTTGCATACCGCCGCGGCACCTCTCCGCCACTTCGATGCCGCCGCCGGTTCGCTTAGTTTAGCCCCGTTTAATTTAAATAATACTTCTCGGCGCGGGGGGAACCACGGCTCTGCGCCGAGATATACATAAAATCGCCATAACATTGTAAATTATAACTGATACGGCTTATATCGTGAGAGAAAGGAGCCCCTACTCCTTCTTCTTTATCCCCTTTTCCCTCCACCTTCGAACTTTCCGCGATCTCCTTCGACCTCCTCCTGTTGTCTCCTAGGCCACTCGTATTTCGACGATTAGGGGCAGTTTGAAAGATTCCATGACTAAATGAACAGCGCTGAATGAGTGTTCTTCATCCGTCATCTATCGCATAGAGAGTTAAGTAGCTTTATCGTGTGTTCATTATCTTTAAAAAAGAAAAGGGTTGCTGTGATTATAACATTTTTTGGGTAATGCTTCGTCTATTTTTTGCAAAAGTGAAAGACGAGATGTTTCGTCGATAGTAAGATGCCAACATCTGAGAAAACTAGTTGGAACAGTTAGACTCAACGATTACTTGACCGTATCTATAATAGTGGAGACAGTAAAAACGATCAGGGCGCCCTTACTATTACTTACCACACCTAACACACCTATAATATCACACCTTTCTTATAATTGGATTAAAAAGTCTGCGTAGAAAGTCTCCCCTGTGATCCAAAGACAACTGTATCAGCTGACTGTGCGTTCTTTCTTGGAGACTATACTCATAAATGTAGCAAAAATATAGGCTGTGTTTGGTGTGCAGGGACTATTAAAACTTGTGTCTGCTTTAACGCGTTGCTCGTGCTATCCATGACTTTACCCCTGTGTAACGCTTAATCCAAAAATCTGCCCAACATCGATTTTGCGGGAAAAGTGTAATTTGTCATCAATTTTAGACTATTTTTCTTGAATGGTTTGTTGAGCAATATCTCTGATTTATACGTTAAACCATCATTACTGAGAAATAGAAAATAGCCTGAAAACCATCGACAATGATTACACCACCGATTCCCTGCGCTTTTCCTTATTGCGGGTGAATTTACTGATCGATTCGCGAAATACGCAAAGGTAAGGTATTTTGGCAATCACGCGAAAAACGTGATCCAAGGAAAACGGATAAGGGTATAGAGCAGCTGGCACAAAATGGGATCTGCACGGGCGTCCGTGGTGGCTCGAAATAAATAAATAAATAACGGACGGGGCGTGTTTTCCCCGAGCAGCCCGAGGCGGGACTTGGCTTGCACCAGGACGAAGAGGAAGCCTCGTATAACTTCGCGAGAACTTCTCGTCGCGTTCTGAATTTCCGCGCGTTCTCGCACGTACACGCAGTGTTTCGGTTTGCCTTAATGGATTTCGCGGTAATTGTAAAATATCTCGCGAGTTCCGGGCGCGGGCGTGTGCACACGCTGGCGGACACGCGGCGCGTATCCTTAACGCTACACCAGCGTTAATTTCGGGGCAAGTTTCCCGTGAGCTATGCCGGTGACAGCTTAGCCAAAGAGAAGCTGAAAAGTGGAGTTTCCGTGCGTTGTCCGCGATGGTGATACCGAAACGCTTCGCATTTGGTAGCGCTCGCGAAACAGGGGCTATACAGGCGGCTGCTGGGCCGTTTAAATGTAAACGCGAGTAATTTGTTGCGTACTCGTTCAAGCATTATTCAATGCAAATTCAAAACTCTCCTATGAGACGCCTAAAGCTTGAATCCAGTCGAGGTGCACTACAAAAATTCAACGCTTCGCTCTATTACGTCACGTTGGTCTTTCTTGACCCGATTATGTTTTTGTTTCTTTGGCGATTCTTCTAATTCAGAGGAAAATGTAAGGAAGTTGTTAGTAATATGTGTGTTTCTCCTTCTTTGATATATTGTCAAATGTATATGGACAGGGTTAAACATGTAAGTAGGGTAAACGCACCAGTAAATGAACACTTAAGGCTAACGAATGAACACTGTTATAAAATTATGTTCGCAGCGCGATTGATTCCACGTGCTGCAAAAATTGTTTCGATATGAAGCAAGAAATGAAAATAAGTCTCTACATAAAATAATTAGTTGCTTACGTTAATAACTTATTTTACTCATTTTAATAAAAAATGCCCATTCACTGGTACGTGTTCATTTGCTGGTACGTCTACCCTACCTAAGTGTTAAATACACAAACTCGTGCATTCAAGTTCACGCTGAGATGATCGATGCGGTAGAAAGCTGTGTTTCGATCGAAAAGGGGTTGTGCATTGATGGCTATGAAGTAAAATGTCTCGAGAAGTCTAAATGGTCACTAAAGGGAGTAAACGAGGTTCTATAAATCAATATAAGCCGTATAATCGTATTTTTTCAATCGGTTTGTTTTTGTTTGTACAAGAATGTCATCTTTCGTCAGGCTTTTTAATATTCTCAAAGCAGATAATCAATATAACACAGCAGGGAAACATATTCTATGTGAACCAATAAATAATACAAATAAAATAACCTAAGGCCAACTAAACTATTAAAATCTATAGAAAACTGTGTAAAAAGTCATAGAGCTCTGACAGTCGAAAAATTTAGCTTGCAAGACATAGTTGACAGTTACATTTCACACTTCAGAAAGCTAAAGCAGTATGGTGGATGCAGTGTTCGCAAATCACTACATAATCTGACGACAGCATTTAGGAAGATGTACTGAAAATATATTTCCAGCACATCAAATCGAAAGAGGCAGAAAGACAATTGGTCAGAAGAATTGAAAAATAGTTCTGTAAACATTTCGCTAGCCGTTTTATTCCTCTATCCAGCATGTAACTGTGAGTAATTTTCTATATACTCAATCAAACATCGTCCAATACACGCTCGAAATTTTCTCTGAAACATCTGAGCTTTGAAACAGTCGAATTCAACTTCAAATCTAAACATACAAACATTGGAAACGTAGGCAGAAACGTTTAAGCTTATATTTGTCTATTTTCATACAGGGTAGGACACCTGAAAGCACGTCTGACAAATTCTATTATAAAGTGATCATAACTCTATTATGACGGAGTTTTAACATTTGCAAGTGGTCTGGAGCAGATCTGTTATCGTATAATTAACATTTCCTATCGAGGAAAATACGTTAGCAACATTTTGTAGACATTTCAGTATGTTTCACGAAGGAAGACTGTCCAAAAGTCATGTTTCTCTGCGTCGTGTTTTCAGAGACGTAAAACATAGTTGTTCAAGGAAGAGTGTCCACCAAATTGAAGCTATAATGACGCACAGTCGTTTGGCTAAATCAATACACCCAGAGGAATGACCATCTCATATTTGATGCGCAACGTTTCAAAATCGTTGAAATAAGAAGTATCGAAAATATAACATTATATTATAACACTCCTTAAACGATCTCTAAATCCCGGTGCATGTTCAATCCTACCACGATTACAGCCACAGTTACCAAGTGTTCTGGATTTTGCACGAAGGATCGACAAACTTCGACAACTTTCCCAGTGTTCCACGCTCGGCCACCGCTGATGCACACGATGCACGTATTGCACCATTGAAAAATCGTTGTCCACGGGAACGCATGGCCCCGTTAAGTACAGCCTACGCTGAAAAATAACCCAGCAAATTGAATGGAGGCGAGGGAAAAGGGGGAAGGCACAGGGGATGTGCCAGACGATGCGAAGAGGGTGAGTTCTGATGGTCGAAATAAAAATTCGGCGAGGTTCCCGACGACGAGACATTGTACTTGTCATCCCACCGTGCTTCAGGGCTTTTACAAGCGGACCGTGCGGCTTTTGTGGCCGAAAACCTACGCGCTTATTGTTAGTTGCTGATCGAAGCCATCCACTTCCTCGTATCTTACTATGTACTACCCTTAAAATTCATTTATTTGCACCACGCGGATGGGCGATGTATTCTGTCGGTTGAAAGTGATCAACGATTTATGTCTCTCCTCCGATGGCAAGTTTCGCGCGGAGATTTCAGGCAAGAATCTTTTCCTCCGCTTCTTGGCTGTTATGAAACATTTATGATGGCTTCCTTCCAGTAACTTCTAGCTTCGAATGCGTCCCGTAGGTTTTACTTTGCCCTGGCTTCCTCGATACATTCCGCGCCCCGTAACTTTAGCTTCTTCCTTGTTTTTTTTTTTGCCACGGTTATAAGAGTTTTACCGCGGCCACAGCACAGTGGAATTCGTTACCGGAACTGATTAAAAGTTGTCACCGGTATAAGCTGCTCGAGAACAAGTTTTGCAAACATTTACATAGGAAAACTCCGGGCCTGGTCAATTAGGTGGGGCGAGGTAACGCAGTTAACCCCCGTTGGTTGTCTGCGTTTGGTAGTTAATTTGCAACTGCAGCTTTGCGTCATCAACAAATGAGCGACTTAACTGATCAGAAGTATCGCTTATGGAATCTGGGAGTCAATATCGACCAATCATACTAAGTAGTGTAAAATTTATTTTGTTTATCTATTAGCGGGATAAGCTTTGGGCAATGACAGAGACAAAGAAGAACGAATAATTAATACAAATTCAACGAATAAAATTGTTTACGCGTTTATGTAATTGCGTCACTTAAGCGCGCTGTAGGAAATTGAGGGTTTTCGCGACAAGTCATGTGAATGCTCTAAAAGGAGATCAGTCAATAAGAGTAGATTGAAACGTGTAACACGTGTTAAGAGAAAGCGACTAACCAACGACAGAGGACCTTATAATTACATATGTTCTATGACTTACAACTCAAAAAGACGATTAGCTCGTAGACCCTTCTCAGGCTTATCCCACCTTTCAACCTCTTCCTTACTTTTAGTCAGCCCTACTGACCAGTTGAAATTAGATCTATGCTTCCTAAACAGTTCTGTATACTTCAAGAATAACATGAAATTTGCGCCTAAACCGCGATCCCATCGGAGCCAACGCGATTAAACGATTCACCAGGCAACGTCTCGTCCTTTGCTCTCATAATCCGAAATCCAAACACAAAGGGGTAGCACAGAGGAGGACAGGCAAGAGTTGAACGCGCACGAGCGTGTATGGGGATGTGTCGGGGGGGTGTTAAAGGGAAGCGACGTCAAACATTAAGCATAATGCCCCCTCGACAAGAATGTCCCAGCGGTGGTCGTCGCTTAAAGTGTCTATTTATTACGTTATTACACACGTTTGATGCGGGCACGCGGAGACCAGGCAGGGCGGCGGCGCGCGCGCGCGTGCATTCTCTTCCGCTTGGAAACGGTCTGAACGCGCTCCTCCTAATGCGACTCGATTTAAAATATAAATTCTCGACGATATGTAATCTCGTGCAGGGTCGTTTTCTTCGGGGATTCCAGAGGAAGCCGCGTTTACCGTGGCAAGGGTGCCTTTTCTCGGGGCTCGCCGTGCCAGGGGAACCTGATATATCATTGGTTTACCGGGAAACGTAATATCCGTTGACGGATGGAACCTTATCGGGCGACCGAATGCCGCACACTGGATTTATTTAAATTCGAGGCGAATTCGAGCGTCGCCTCCAGCTTCTGAAACGACAGTTTGCGATGCGTGGGAACAGCAGAAAGAAAACAATCAGAACAGTTAGGTATCTATGAAAACAATTTAGAACTTGCAAGCTTCATAATGATTCTCGTCTTTTAATTGGAAAGTATCTGAATTTGATCAAGCACGCTGAACGAATTTCAAGTGGGTTACAAATTTAGTGCCTTCGGATTAGAGATACCTGCAGTTAAGCACCCGCCCACGATAGTAATATTAATAGACGAGACTTGAGAATTTATCTCCGTGGAAGCAATGGATTTAAATTATTGCCGATGACTCTGTAAGTCTTGGATCATCTTACGATCTACTTCAATAAAAGAGTATAGAACTTAAACGAAAATAGATCCGCGAGATTTCCATTAGTAATCCTAGATATTAGCAGTATCTAAATCCTGTATGTTGTACCGCAGATCCTCTTGACACAAGAATTCTATCCAATCAGTTCAAAATTCAAGAAACGAACTGGTTATAGCAAAATAAAACTGACGTGTGCGTCAGAATGATAATAAATTCGTGTCACGCATATAAAAAAGTACAAATCCTCTTTCATTTCTTCAATCACCAACGCAGAAGCTTGACGAATAGCTGAATGCCCGAGGTGACAATAATTTAATGCGAATCGTCGCAATTTTCAAGCGACTGCTGGTTGGTCGACTCTCGGACAGCGAAAGGAGACAGACAATGAGCCAAGAGATCGTCATGGTCCTAATAAATAGGAGCCATTCGTAATACATACTGTGGCCGGTGAAACCGTTCGGCTGCAGACAGCGGCGCCCTGCGTCCCGGCGGATGCGCCACTGACGCTTTTTGCTATCGATAATAAATTACCCCGTCGCGATATTTCTTATTGTTAGCGGGGCGCTACCGAGTGCGTCTGAGGGCTTTGATCGGTACGTATTTTCTCCGCCTCCCCCTCTCGCCCCTCTTTCTATATATCCAGTGTCGCGGTCGTTAATCAAAGACACATCCTAACTTCGGCCTGCCTGGGCCGTACCGACGGGGGTTCGCAAACTACTCCCCTGTGGTGGACTTTACCACCCCTGCCCTGTCTTCTTGTCGGCGATCGTACGCTGTCCCTTTTTATCTACGAGTAAACATGCATCGATTCGCAATGGTTTCCCTTGGCTGAGCGATACTTCTCACGACTTTGATCACTGTCGATGAATTTATTCGGCGTTTCTGTCAATTCCAAGCTACCAGTTGCTGTTTTAAGATTCTTTGTTGGCCGAGTTCTGAAGAGAAATTTCTGGTCACACGTTATAAGTGATATAGTCCAGAAACGGGTCAGACGCAACCGCGTTTTCATCTCGTGGTTGAAAAATGTGATTGATTCTTATTTCTTGAGCTGAGAGCTGTAAAATTATTGTGTAATGAACGACTACTTAAGAAAAAACTATTTGGAGGAGCAGAAACTTGATCTTTATACTTCTTTAAGCATGAAATGAAAAGTTAACGAAAATATTATTTATGATAGCGTGACTTTTGAAGAGATACACGTTCATTGTTAAAATATCAATATGTGCCAATAACGCTGTGATCCAGTGCACTTACAGGTATTTCGAAACCTTTACTCAATGTGAAAAGTGGGAATGTTTGGGGATTTGTTGGTCTCGACAGATCTTATTCCAAATTAGTATTTTCCGTACTCGACAAAAATTTAACACGCAAAATATGACGGCTCGTGGTTTTAAGTAGCAAGATAACTCAATTCAAATGTCGATTTGCGATTCTGAGAATAGCACTGGAAAGAGCATTACGCCGCGACGGAAATCGCGCCGTTATAGGCCACATTTTCCGAGCCATAAAGATCGGATATTGCGAGAATTATTCAGGATAATTTAAATTGAGACGCTCGTTCCAGCGGGGCGCGGATTTTCCGCGGTGCGCGCCAAGAAAACAAGGATATAAATTATGTACAGATAGGCGGTATAATTTAAATTGCAACCCCTCACAGCTTCGATATCCCAATTTCGAAGCCGTTTTCGTACGCGTCGTAAAATTCAAATCAGGCCACGCTACACTTCGACGGGAGTAACTCACCTTAAAGTAGACAGAGTGCCATCTCGTCGAGACTGTTCGAGGAAACAGGAATAATCGCAGACACCCTATCGCAAGGCATCTTTCTCCATTGACGAATCAGACATGGATGAGCAAGGTTTTGGCCAGATCGGTAAACAAGTTTCTTCGTTCGAGCGAAATGATAGCAAAAAGCAGGTTCGATTTGCGTCCTGCCAATCTATTACACCGTCCAGGGAGACCTGTGCTGAATGCATGAATGCTTCCTACGTCCCGTCAGAGACGACAGAAATCTATCTATCCACGTAGGAAGATACAATATGAGAATCGGATCCGACATCAGGCATGATGTATGGCGGTTGGCAAGATACACCCTCGCGAGAATGTCTTTCCCTTCTTCTACACCCCGCCCTTCTACCGCCCTTTCTTTGTCTTTCCCTGTATCAGCTTTCGCTTGTCCATCTCATTCCCTTTGCCTGGTCGTCCGCTTTCCTCCCCGGAATTTCGTGCTCCGTATATTGATGCTTGCCAAAACGTGGGCTCCCCTGGCCGTACGGAGGCATGTATAAACACATGTGCGCGCGCGCGGGCCGCCGCAGAAAAATGTTCCTGAAGCCGACTTAAGCCGGCGTCCCTCAACTTCTTCCATTGCGAGGCATTCCGTCGGCTCACTGGACATCGTTTGATGAATCGAAGGAATCGAGACGCTGTGGCTTAGTCTGAGATTCCGGGGAGCAATCGATGACAGTGGAATGGTAGTAGAGATAGGCTGACAGGCTCATGTTGTGGTTTCAGCTCGAAGCCACTTGGTGCAAAATTGAAGATTTGGACGATATTTGACAGCTAAATATAGTTAGGTATAAAGACAACGCCTGTTATTGCTGACCCTCGCGGCCTTTACACTATCCGCATTTTGTCCGTTCTTTGTAGATAGCTTTTCTGGGAGTTATACCTACTCATGTAGTCTACTTATATGTGCAACAAAGTCGTTATTGTTAATATACTGGGTCAACATGTCACTGTTACATCACTTTTTTTGTTGCAAAATGTTCGTCGAGGAGATATTAATAATAATGGCATAATTAGCTTTTATTAAGCGTTTATCAAAGAGAAGAGTCTAAAGAGTCACGTCCCATTACATAGCAAATATAGTTGCATACTGGGGGGTGATATAGAATTTTAATATAGTGGTTTACGAGCGTGGTTGTTTTTCGAAAAAGTATCAAGAGTTCTTAATGAAATTCTTACTAAATTCACATGTGTTCCGAAAGCATTTTGTTTATTTGAATGTTATTTAGTTGACACAATGATTGGAGTAACGCGCGTGGGTGAGAAGCTACGAAGGGGTATAGTTCCAGTCACGTCGGCCCACGAGCATGTCTGACTATAGGCAATCCACTTCCACTTGATCTCTTCTTCCCTACTAAATTCTGTTTGAAATTAATTCCACTGGACCCTAGAATGCTCTGTAGTATCTACACTGAGGTAAAACTAAAGCTTCAGAGTTTTAATTCGACAACTTATTACTGGGCAAACCATGATTAATGAGTTCACAATCAAAACTTTCAATTAACTAAGTTAAACGCCATGCTAGAATGACTCTGGAGGACACCAAGAATTTTGCATTTCGGTAATTAAATATCGTACGAAAGAGATACTCTTCGACTTATAAAATGGTTTCAAGAATATTTGGCGCCCGTTAGATTGCCGTGAGACGAAATAGAAGGATAGAGAAAGGGAGAGGTTGAGACCCCTTGTAATCAGACGTCGCGTTTTAGTTCAGTTAAATTAAATCAGACTTGTCAAGTAGGTATTCAGGCAACACCACTTCAACATGTCACTGTTAACTCAAACTATTTCACACAATTCGGAATAATTAATATTTTGTTACGCAATTCCACATCGAATTAGTCGCGTTTCATTTTACATTTCAATAAACGGCTCTTTGAATAATTTTGCAAAGAGATTCAGTTTTGTTCTGTCATCTTTCACGTGAAATATTTAAGGTAGTTCCTGAATAATCTACTAAATTACAGAAGTCTTTCAAATTTCGTACGAAACTAATTTGGAATACAAGAAACCCTTGTACAAAATTTAAAATCGATTTACCATATAGTTATCGAGAAATTGTTAATTAAAGTTAATGCATTTTAACACAGTGGCATATTGCGAAGTAAAAAAAAAGAGGGTTATAGTTTCAGTTTTTCTTCTGAAACAGTAAAACCATATTTAAGAAATGTACCAAAATTGGCACAAAAGTACATCGAAATGTCAGGAAATGAATTTATTAATTTCTGCATAACTGACCACACAGTTTCTTCGTAAATGCCCATAAAAAAATAGGTTTACGTGCAAATTTTTGAAAAAGTACGTAGAGCAGTGAACGTGGCAACGTCGCACAATCGATATGTTTAGACATTTAAATAGGGAACGAAGATTCAGATCCATATGAACATTTTTTTCTGATATTTTGGTTATAAAAAACGTTCCGAATGAATGCGACGTTGTCAGATTTGCTGCTCCAATACACTACGCTAACCAATTTAATATTCCATTATCGTATTACAATTATTTATATTAACATTGCACTTTTTAAAATATATATACATGATGTTAAAAATTATTATTATTATTTCCATAGTATCATACTACTTTGTATTTATCGTTTATTATCTAACTCTAATTTGATTAGCATAGTTGGTTAGGAACTACCTTAACAGAATCGATGAATTTGATAAGAATAAATGTGTGTACGGTGTATCATTCGCATCGAAGAATCGCGACGGACGAAGAAATGCCGAAGGCGAAGAAAGGGAATCATTTGACGCAACGTGGTAATTCAGTTTGCGGAATAATGGATCATTGGCCAGGCCGTAAGGCGCCGGTCACTCCCTCATAAAGCATTCCAGCATCGTTCCGACGATCCCACAGGAATCCAGCCCCCAGCTACCCTCAGTGGCTGGTGGCCCCTGTGTCGACAAAAGGCCTGGATAGGGATGGACGGGCCTCGAATGCTCCATTTCGCCTGTATCCTTTTTCTCCGGCGGCGTTTTCCTCTACTTTGACCGCTCGAAAAACCGTACGATTAAGCCTCTCGTGCATAAAATTGCGTTTCGCATAGTTGAAGGGCATTAGGTAAACCCGTATTCTGGCAATAAAGGCACAATACCAGTAATTAAGCTACTCGAATTTTAAGAAGGACAAATTTAACTGTACGGGAACGTATTGTTGAAAAATGAGTGGGAATATGTTTCTCAACAGATCTAATGTAATTTTGCCAGTAATAATTGAATTCAATCAAACCTTTAAAGTCGGATAAAGTCTTGAGCTTCTAGAGAGAATCGAGTCAAGTCTGCAGAATACTGTAAGCCACGTGTAATCGTAACTTTCAGTTAGTTTGATTTCATTTGCGCAAGAATGCGACTTCTTCCCCTAATTTTCATCTCTTCGGTGTTTCCAGAGAAGATAATCAATGATGTACACGACTTCGTAGGGGCCACGCTACAGAATTCTTCAAGTTGTAAGTGAAGTCTAACTTTCGTACAACAAAATAGCTTAAGGAGATCTGAATTCGTAAAAGCTATACAAAAGCTGTTAAAAAATATCCCTAAGATTCTATCAGCTGAAAAATATAGTTTGGAAGACACAGTACAGTGTATAGAAAAACTTTTCGGAAGGATTACTCTTGTATGATCTTATGCAACCATATTTAAGAAGCCTTACTGGCAGTCTATCTACCAGATATCAAGTCAAAAGAGGACGAAAGGCGATTGATCAGGAGAATTGTTAAATCGTTTTGCAAACATCCCGGCAGGCCCTTTTCTCCCTCCTAGATTTCGTTTTCCCATCAGGGGCGAGGGAAATTCGAGATATGAGGGGGATAGGGTCAGGGCTTCTAGAACTGAAAGGAGTTCCCCTTTAAAACGATTGCGGTGTCTTGACAGAAGGCACGAAAGCGAAGGTAGCCCGATTACGGGACGTTCGAGGAGATATAGCCACTCGCTGGCCACTACACGACCGATCGAGGGTCGTTTCCACCCCCTGAACTCCTGAATAGCCTTCGAACCGTAACCCTCGTGGCCCCCAACCCCATCGTTCCTGATGCAACAGGTGATCCTTTCTCGATATCGGCCCCATATGCCGTGTTGCATCGCGTCTACTCGATAGCTCTCACCCAATTCGCAACCCCTTCGTTTCCCGGATTCGCGTGAATAATTCACTTTTCATACGCGAGAAGGGGCTGGTTTTCTGCCGCGGAACGAGTTACGCGTCGCTGAAATAGCAAAGAATGGAATACGTCCCAATATTGTCTAAGTAAATATAGATATTTGCAATGTGGTTATAGTCACACGATGCAGCGTGCAGCGTATTTAAACGTGGTTCAAGAATGATAGGTCCCCTGTAAATGTCAAAGGTTCCGGTCTCCTTGTGCATTTCTTGAATGTCACTACATGCTTAATGGGTTTCTGTTGGTCGAATAAAGAGGTAATATTAGTGAATGTTCTACGTCAATCTGATTTGGGAAAATAACAAAAAGTCTGATGGTGATAAATCGAGAGATCATAGAGATCTTTAATTCTGGAATCTTGTGGTTTTCAATTAGTGATACTGCCGAATCTCGCATTGTCATGAAAGAATAACCAGTTTCCTCATCCCTGAAAACAGATGTTCCTCGATAAATTGTGCGAATGAAGCTCACTTCTTATCACGGTATTTCTAATTCACTTACTTTTACATGCGTTTGAACGAGCATGTTGTAATCAGGCCGTAAAACTTAATCGCCAAATGGACTATCATTATTACTATTACCCTACTATAGTCTTTAGATAAGGATGATCTCTCTTGATATCTAAAATTGCAATTAATTTTATCGTTCCTTTTCCACCCTTGCTCGATCTTGACTGTTCCCGATCGGCGCAGTCATCGGTCTACGTCAAGAGCACAACCCTTTGCAGGCAGCCCTGGCCCAGGGACAGAACCAAGGACGCGTTCGAATTACAGATGGAAGCGATAAACCCCCTCCTATAGAAATGCTGAACGACCTTCTGCTAATAAAACTTCGTTCGGGAATAAGAATAATTTGATACGAGACGTCAAAAGGTCCCTTTTCCCTGGCGATTAGAAAACGAAAGGAGGAAGGAGATCGAGCTTCTGGGGGTGATTTATGCACGCCGTGTCGGGGGGGTCGCTCTTTCCGAAGTCTGTTTCCGATACGAGGAGTCATTAATATTTTAATACGGCCGCGGAGCGGGAAAAGAGAACCGAGATATCCTCGCGAAATCGAGATCTCAATAATTACGTCACTCGCAGACGCGTCCTGCTTTTGATTCATAGCACAACAGGATGCCTGAAGCCGGCACAGGGGAATGGGGAAACCGTCTCTTTGGATAATCGGAATTCAATTAAACCATTAGCGTTCCTCCCGTTCGTATTTGGGGGAAAAAGAGGAGAAATGGTCGGCAGAGAGGATTTCGATGCGACGGAACATCGAACCGCGATGACTACCAGTCGAATAACTACACTTGTTCTCGTCGAGTACGGTGTCGCCAAATTAAAGAACAAATTGGAAATATCAATAGAATTAATCTATTGGGTTTGCATACCTTTTCGTAATGCGATCATCTCTGTTTTTATGGAGTGGGGCACTTATTTAGAAGTGTGCACCTAAACATTTTCATTGTACGCTTTGAAAAATAAAATATTGTATAACAGTAAAAAGATCATTCATCTTATACCATCGTATCTGTGTTTTAAAAGGCATTAGTATTCATCTAAATGGAGCTGTATGTTTCCTCCATATATTGGTTAAAGAGTTAGCTAAAGATGAAATCAATGATGCTTTAAACAAACTTGCTTTGCATTTCACGTTTTCACACTGCATTTCTGCTGTGTATTTCCTTCCCCCCTATACCTATACCGAACATTTCCTCCAGCATTTCGAAGGTTCATCGTATCGCGAAGCAATCCATATCCCATGGAAAAACGAAATTCACCGACGTCCATTATCGCTTGCAATCGCCAAAGAAGCTTTCCCTTTCCCGCGATATTAATAGGCCGATTGATCAACCTAATTCTTCGGAGATTCGAGGGCGGCAGGAACGAACGGAGAATAACTGCGGACAGGAAAGAAATTCCAATAAGAGGGTGGAGACAGGGCCGTGAAAGAAATGAGCCCATTTTGATAATGGCCTCCCACATGAAAGCCAACGTAGCTTGGCGAAGCTCTATGGGGATTTGGCGATCCATAGAAAACCGTGGAACGTTCACGTGTGTATGTGTGCGCGCACGGATCGACGGGACCCGTAACGATGCTTGTGCCTCTGCACCTTTGAATCATCGATTCTCGGATTGGGGAGGAAGAAAAATGACTCGTTCGAGGTGGCATTTCTTCGGGAATCTCTCATTCCTCGGGATCATTGGAGACTTTTATGGGGAGTTCGACTGGCCTCGCCCGGCACGTTGGGCAGAAAATGGAAAAAAGTGATCTTACAGGTCGGGTCATCCGTTGGACAACCCTTTTCACTTAGCGGCTCTCGTCGTTAGCACTCTTTCCCGGCCGCGAGAGAGGACGAAATAAGAGGCAGGAGCGTCGTTGCGGTTTACGTCGAACCTGGTGTCTGCCGGGAAGGTTAATTTTAACGAATTCAACGAGGCAAGGGAGGTCGGAGTTTAACAGGATAAGCTAATTGTGGCCTATTGGCTAAGAAGTCGAGAGAAATGGGAATGAGGGTTTCAGAGAAAGAGAGCATCACGGCCGAACGGGATGGAAGAGAACGAGAGGGAGCAGGGTCTGTTCGCTCGACGCTGCTTTGGAGGATCGTTAGCAGCTGGCAGGCGACTGGAATCACAATGCAGTTTCTTATCAAACATCCGTGCCTCTAAATACAGGGTGTGCCGCGAGGTAACTGGCAAACTCAAATCTACCACCGCGTTTCGAAGCAACTGCAAATCAAAAAATTTATTAACACATCGTGGGGATTTGTCCTGTTGCATCTCGAAGTAAATGTTGCACCGTTTCTTTTTACATCAGACGTAGTAGGTGGAGAGCACCGCGACGCGTGCAGGTTCAGCTTGGAATAATGTTCCCTGTGGAACTGTGCTCGAATCTTTCAATTTCTCTGAAACCGTCAGATTATACAAGAAATTACTTGGGAATACCTCGGAAGCGCCTGGGAACGTTATTCGTTCCCGGCAATCTCACGAAATACGTCAACGAAGGCATCCGGAGGAAAAAATTCGAGCAAGCGAGCCTCCCCAATCGTCGCTTTATACTCGAGGCTTAGATTAAGTCCGCTAAGAAAAATCTATCCGACCCCTCTCCCCCTGGCCCCTCCTCAACGTGAAGCTTGGAAAAAAGAAAGCCAGCAATATGGCCGTTGTCCTGGCACGGATCTCTCGCGATATCCTGCCTTCGCGAGAGGGATGGCTGCCCCAGGGTCCAAGGAGGCAGCGAGGGGTTGGCCGGAGGAACGACGGGGGGAGCTAGCTCTCTTCCATACGTAGGTAACTCAATTTAGATCGAGTGGCGGACATTTGTTACCGAGGCTCGACTCCGCCAGGTTCATCCTGTCCCGAGGCACCCGGTCCGTTTTTATTTCCTATTATTTATCTAGATAAATAAGTCAGCCCCATCATTCCAGCCCTCCCTGGTCCTCCATTATCGGCATTGGATTCTGGCGGAGACTTATCGATGAATTATTAGGATTAATGATCTAACGTTGGTAGTTATTGGAACTCTGTGAGCATTCTGGGTTCAATGGAACTGAAAATTGAAGAATTGGGGTGAAAGGTGTACGTAGCTCGAGTGTGAACGGTGGTGTATTGGCTAATCGAATTGCTGTTGGAATATGTTATCGTCTGATTTGAGGTCATCAAAAACCATACAAAATTTGAATTAAACTTTTTTTAAATAGGTTTTGTTGTTTCACAAATATTTTCGACAATACGCAAACTCACAATTTCTTTGAGGGGGTGTTTTCACCCCTAGGGACAGGGGTGAAAGGCCAGTTTCATTGTCGAAACAAAAAATTAATACGATATTAGCCTCCCTTGAATTACATTTCTGCAAAGTTACAATTTTTTTTTTTTTGAATTTTCGAGTTGCCGAACATCTTTTGGCCGTTGTTCAGTTGTTCATGAGTCAGCTCCTGAACCTTACAATTACAATTACAGTAACTACTTTTCAGGTCATGAGTGCTTTCTTTTTTTAACAGTTTCTATGAATAATGATATCAGATGAATAAATTCCCCAATAATATTACTCCGTTTGCTTTTATGTGCACTTCCATCTTTGAATAATGGAAGTTCAACTACTTCACAGCTAATGAAAGGTAGTTGTGCAAAACTGCTTGGTGTAAAGTGTTGAATACAAGATTCCACCGGTTTGTGTGTTCCTACAAGCATAAATTTTTGTTCTGGCGCGGAAGTAACGTTTGCACAGGCACCACGTAGCAATATCCGAGAACGGAGGTAAGGACGAGGGCGACGGACATGAGTTACACGGGCACAATGATCATTACGAGCCACAAGCAGCGTATGTACAGGCTATACGGAGGTTACGACAATATCTAAAGAGCTAGAGAAACAGAGAGTGAGAGTGAGAGAGATAGAGGGGGGGGGGAGAGAGAGAGGTGCTTGCATATTTGCCAAGAATTAACGCAACCGCGAAATGTTGACGCTGTTTACGATCAGCTCGATATGCCCCACGGCAGCAATGTTGCACGTTAACATGGTAATGCAGTCTGTAATTAATTTCACACTCGTGGTAACGACTTTCAAATTTATTAGGCTGCAATATACCAGTTCGTGAAAAAGAATGATCCATTCAGAGACCTTGTAGCAAATATTACATACCTTGGGCCCACATTCTGGTTTAAATCGTTCAGCAAATTGTGCTCACTTTAAGCGAACCAACCCTCGAATAACAGCGTCATCCTGAAAGATTCATCGATCCCTGTCTGGGTCCCATGAATCTTCCTTTTATCGCGAAAATGGCCATGGAACGGGAAAACGTGAAAGGATCAAACGGCAGGTGCCGCGACCAAGCGATATTTCTCCAGGCCGCAACGTGGACGGGGGACAAAAAGTACGGTGCTCGATTCTCAAAAAGTTCGCTCCCGAAGACCGGAAGGCCCTCGATGGAAAAGGGGCCGGGAGAACAGAAAAGGGGGGCAAGCCTCATTGTTTCCGCGGTGTAAAAGGTGGGCTAACAGCTAACAGTCCTGGCTCTGGCGTAGGAAGCCAACAAGCGCTGGCTGGCAGGCAGTCAGGGTAGGTAGTAGGGCGGGTTAAAAAAGGGGGGGGGAGAGAGAGGGTGAAACGCGGAAGGGGCCTCGAGCGATTCAGGGTGTTCCGCAAGTGTAAATGCCAAGTGAACAGTTCGAGTGAACAGCCCTTCAGTGCTCGCCGTGGCTCTCGACCTTTATAATCCGAGCATAATTACTGGGCGGGCAGTATAGCGCCTCCTCCGCGTTCCTACCACCACACACCATCATCATCGTCTACCTACCATCAGCGGAGAGGACCACCGGAGCAGCCGCTGCCATACACGAGAGATTAATTGTTATTAATTATTTTCCCGCGGCGGGTAATTGCGTCATCGCCGCTGGCCTCCCCCCTCGACGGCTGGTAACTAGCAACGACGTCGGCTTCGCCGTTTAACAATGAAGCCAACCGCGTCCTTTTCAGGCCTGGCCGGAAGCGGACGCTTGAAAACTGCGACCCGCGCCGACCTGCGCGCTCCCTACGCCGCGCGCTTCCGCTTAGATTCTTTCAACGCCTGCACTCTATGCTCGAACCCTCGTTTTTCATCTTATTTCTGGCCTCTGTGTCCCGTTAACCGTCCACCTTGCCGTGAAATCTTGTTCGGGGATCGTCAGTAGCTCGTTGCTCGAGCACACTCAATCTCACCAATAGTTCCGCTCCTGTTTACCGAATAGACCTGTTGAGTCCAAGTTTCCTGTATAATTGGGACAGAGTGAGTCCGCTTTGGTGAGTGGAGTTCCATCAGTGAAGCACATCGCCTGGACGAATTGATCTGATTGCGAGAAGTGACCACTGATGTACAGAGTTAAGGCACCGCAGAGGCCAACGTCGGTCAGACACTTATCGTCCGCAAGATCATTCAGCTGACAGGTGTTCACCGTGGCGGTACTTTCGTTAACTTCGGTGGGACATGGCTTTCAAGGGAGCGAACACGTAGGGCGAGGGCGTCAGGCCAGACGGGGATGCCGCGTTATTTGCGATTGAAGCGGGTACCATAGCCTAGGAACATCCTTTGGTGAATTGCTGGACTCAGTCCGGCGTTGCCATAAAGGGACCGCAGAGGACGACTTTAAGAGTACTTGGGGCATCATACGGGGTAAATTATGTGAACACTAGCTTTCCCTCTACATTTGTTGGAGTTACGTTTACCTGGTGGATGTGTTGGAACCTTCAGAATGATTAGGATCGGTTAGAAAACACATGACTGATTACTGAAATTAAATCATTTTTATCGAACCGAGGTATTTAAACGTTCAGATGTTGCTGAATCTTCTTGAATTTCGGTACTACTTTTAAGTGTTCGCAAAAAATAGACAACAGGGAGCAATGAACAATTTGAACAAGTCTTTTCGCGTGTTCCCTGAGTTTAAATACACTCTACATTATCTAATGTCTGAGTTTCATTGTGGAATTGATCCTTCTGTATCTGTGATTGTGAATACTGATTATACAAGAAAGCTCTGGCTCTGCTTACTCTGGCCTCCTACAAAGGGAAGTTGAACGAAGAGCACAATGCAGGAGAAGAGGATCGTGGTCGGTGGTATCGATCATCGACGTCGATTCACGAACAAAGGAGAGAGAACTTTTTCCCGGCAGTCCTGTGTCCAAGCAGATCCCGCCACCTAGCCAGGAGGGCGTAAGCTTAAGCCCGTTCGTAAATGCGTGTAGAACTCTGCGAGCACACGTGGGGGGTGCGGAGGGGGTGTGTGTGGAATTTGCTCTGTGGAACGAGCGTAAGAGGGAAAGAGAGTGAGCCAAGAGGGAGATGGTCGAGAGTCACCATGCATGGGCCAAAGAAAGAGCGGGAATCAGACAAGGGGTGGAGGGTTGGTCGACCGAGGCTGTCCGCAATTAAAATAATTCCCTTTCTGCTTGCAGCCGAGCGGAAAGAACTTACCCGGCACCCTCTCGCGGGTGCCCCCGGGGTGCTACCCTCTTCCTCTTTCTTCCTACGCCCTGCATCTACTTCCTCTTACTCCCTCGCCTCTACCTCCGTCGCCTGGTCATGCTGGTGCCTCTGGTAAGCATAGCTATTTTAATTGTGTCGTCCTCCCGTAGGATGACCAGTCCGCAGCTCGAAAACCTCGAGTATGTGGCCGCGTTACTATGCTTTGCTCGCGAGAATTACTGACGACTAGGGGGGTGGATTGCATCAAGGGAGGAAATGGACAATGAAAGAGGCTGATGCAATCTTCCTGGCACGGTAGAAAGAGGATTTTAGACACCTTGCACTGTGTGTGACACCCTGGCTCAGATTTGAAGGATTTTGGTCCTCGATCAGCGAGTTTTTGAATGTTGGTGTATTCGATGAATCTGATACTTTGTAATGATCGGACGTTCCATGGAAATTAATGCAGTGAATGGACGTTTAAGATGATTTTTATTTTTCTAACACACAGAGTTCGAGAAGTATGAGTGTATTTGGAATGGTTTTGGAGTTTGGGCTTGACTGGGACTGCAATAGAATTAAACTGCGGATATTGATATTGTTGAACCGTAGCGGTTCGGAATATGGACAAGGAAACGATTTCCCTGCATCTGAACGAGTTTGGTTACGTACTTTACACATCAAACTATCCGAAGAAGAAGTAAATGATCAAGCTCTAGCGCCAAAGATCGTTTCGCTGCTAACAAAACTTGTTTGAGCTCCGTCAATAACACCTCAAACTAGGCAGACAAATTAGCGCGAGCAAACGGCCAGGCTCAAAGCGCCCTCGCGAATCTCATTTTGCAAGTAGCATTTCCCTGCAGGAAACGAGACAACGGCACCTGAAAAGAGCAACCTGGACGCGAAAGAAGCGTGAACAGGAGACATCCGCCTCGGTGGCAGGCTCCCATAGACCGAGTTGAGCGATGCGCGAAAGGTTTATCGCTCAGACGGCTGTTACGAACGCCCAAGCCATGGTTGGGATTAATCCGAGCGAGGGCCTCGGTTAACCTCGTCAAAAGCTACCGCAAACGGTGGCCCGCGTTTCACAACGGGGCGCGTTTCATTCACCAGACCTCGCTCCCGTCAGGATCGTCGCGACGCGCATCGTTCCTCGGCGTTTCTTCGTCTTCTGGCGAGATCAACGAGGCGCTGCCCTTCTCCTTGTGTGTCACGCCGCGCCGCGCGGAGAAGAGAGAGAGAGAGAGGATGAAGCCAGCTGGAATTATTCCCGACGCGAGAGGATCTTTCTGCGGGGACAACCACGAAAGGAGACATCAGTCTGGTTCTTAGGCTCCCGTTGTCGCGTGCCCGTGAACATAATGGGCGTGCGTCTTTCACGGGATGAGCTCGTAATCGCTGCAGCAATCGTTCCGCTAGGCTACCAGGCCTCTTCAGTTTTGCCATTACTGCACCACGCTAATTGGGAAATGCTGGAGTTTAAATATTCTTTTAAATATGCTTTTAGCAAAGCGGCGTTGATCGTTGGTCCAGGTGTAGTTGGTCCGACGACAGGATTTAATTTTTTGGGTATGATAGCTTGAGTATCAAGGGGAGCTGTAAGCCACCATCAGGTGATGATGTAAAAAAATGCATTACAAGCTAACGACAATTTTGCTATTATTACGCGACGATCTTGATGTTGTATCGATATCAGTTCGTGAGAGCGCAGTTGGAAATTAAAGATTTTACGTATAATTGTACTTGACATTGGCAGCTACGCAACTTACGATTGTTCTAGGTATACCTAGTTCGGTATCAAAAGACGCACCTGTTTTAGATTTGATACTTCAGTATGCTTGAGAATCCGGTGAAGTCAAGTAGAACAGTATACCACGAGTGGGAACCCAGATGTACTATGACTTGCGTTAACATAAATATACTAGCAGATCGAAGATTTTGTTTGGTTATAACCGTCAATTAGCGCTGTCATGTGCCGCAGATTGGTAAATACGTGCCACATGGCTAGAACGAATTAAAAGTAAAGTGGTGGAGAAAGACATTCAGTTCATCTTATATAGACTCTAGAGTCCTTATGTATGTAGAGTGTGATCACCGTGTCGATTATTATTAATATTAATATCAATGGCATTTTCATTATACTATTTCATAGTATACGAAAGAAAAGAAGATAGAAAGAATTCGTCGATAAATTAGAATGCTCGCAATTGATTCGAACAGTCGAAAATTGCGCTGTCATTCTTCCCTGCAAGGTTTGGACTCCCTGTTTACCTTCCCCAGATACCGTAACGTCAATTCTCGCTCCACCCCAACGAAATCACCTCGGCATTCGCGTGAAACTCTCAAAGTAGAATCCCCGTGGCATTGTAGGTTGTAGTAGATGAGTAAGTACACGCGCGTGTGGAGTGAAGAGAGCCGCTGCCGGCTCGTTACGCACCAATTAAATGTATGCAGCCTGGCTGCCAAAGATATTAGAGTCATCCGAGCGAGTGGCCGGTCGAGCAAAAATAAGTAATTAGAAATACCGCATGGATAATATACGCTGCAATTAAGGCCGAAAGAGGGCCACCTAGCTGCCGCAAAAGCAACCCTACCCACCCTCCGTCCGCACCGGTACCGCTGCTTCGCTCCCCACCCCCGAACCTCTTGCAGAGCTGGTGGTGCCGTGCAAAGGGGGGTGGAGCCTCAACCGGATGCGGATTCATAATTAAACACGCCCTTAAAACAAAATCATTACGGCTGTGTCGACTCGGGGCGGCTTCCAACCCCATCCCTTCTACGCTCATCCCCTTTTATCATCTGTCTCTATCTTGTCTTCTCTCTCTTTCTTTCTTTATTTCTTTCTTTCTTTCTCTCCTCCTCTATTTCTCCCTCTTTCTCTTCATGTTCCTATACACCACCTTGACGTTCCTCGCGGCCGTAGGTGAGCGAGTAGAATAGCTGGAGAGGGAGAAGGGCAGTAGGGGGTGACTTGTCGATGTCCTCCACGTACCTCTAACCTCGGTTTTTCCATTCACGGTAAATACGTACTTACGCGATCGCGTACGACGACAAAGATTGTATTCATCGAGCCCAGGACCTCGTGCATTTTGTGCACTCGTTCGCTTACTTTGATACGAGTTTTTTTATTCTTTCAGAAGGCGGTCAACCTGAATGTGTATATTACTGCGTGCTCGTTTTCGAGCACGTCGTTGAGGGTAGAATATTGCTCTGCAGCTGCAGAATGTACACGCGTTCAAATGGGAAGCCTAATTTCATGCGTGACACAAGCTGAACGTTGTTGGAGACTAGGGAGTGTCTCCTTCCGTTGCTCTTTTTAGAAGGAACCAAATGGCCTGGATTAATTAAAAGTTTCGGTAATACAGTTTAGTTAACTAGTTTTCCTTAATGCAAATGATTAAATTCTATCTCAATGCATTCAGCTCAACGTTTCATCACACGAGTATTGGGTTGACCAAATTCTACGTCATCTATTGCATTGTTGAACCTATCCCATGTAATATTTTTATAAGCTGTCGTGCGTTATAATTTTAACATACGCCTACTTTGCAAATCGTCAACACCCTATCCATCTTCGATTCTAAACGTATCTCACAATTAGTCCCAGGTCGATCCCTGGAAGATCTGTTTTGGACAAATGCTAAGTTTGACTCAAGATTAAATAGTAGACTTATTGTTAGTTCAAGCCCATTTCCAGACAAATGCCAAACCAGTCTAACTCTAGCTCCAGTCCAACATTACTATCAAATCCGTTCAGCTCACCTTCTTCCCAAAGTCACCACCCTACTCATGTGCATTATAATATAAAATTGTTCATAAACATCAAAAAGAAAAGAATTGAAAAGCAATCACACCCAACTGCTGAACTGGCTTTCATAGACACTGAACTTGTATCCTATAAATTTGTCATCCAATTCATCGACATCCCATTAAAATCTATCCCATTCGAACCCACTTATGAACTCTGAAACAACACCGCTCTGCCAACCGACAGCGTATACTAACGAATCCAGAAAAAAGGCTAGCCCTTTTGAAACAGAAATCGCTCGAGCAGCCAGAAAGCTACCAAATAGAAAAGCTCTCCCCTCCACGGCACGCATGTCCCACACTCATCCGGCTGTCGGAGCAAGTGGATTCAGCGAGTCGTACAAAACGTCGGACCAGCACCTCGAAACGAGTGTCTCCACCGCGGTGAGGATCGAAGGGGAACGGAGGACACCGTTGGTGGTGGAGGCACTCTCAGAGGGTGGAAGCTAGTTCTGCACACCTCCCCGCGGCGGAGGAACGGGGGCGTTGGGCATGCGAACCTACCGAGGCATCGCGGGATTCGAACTGGTTCCACCCACAAAGTCCATCGCGCCGGTCCGGCCGCCCCGCGACGAGCTTTTCCTATTTTCTCATACCAGCTATAACCCAGGCGAAATCCTCCCTCCACCCTTCGACGTCATCCTCCTACGGTGCGAGATCGGCCAGTCATCGAGTAGCTCCCGTGGATTCGTTAAGGAATCGGGGATACCCATGCGCACCGACTTGGGGCCGCTGAGCCCGCACGGGGGCTGGTCAGCATTGCGGCTACTTAAGGCTTTCTTTGTTGGATGCTGTTTGTATGGAAATGATATATCTCTGTTACGCGGGTCTTGGTGCCCCCACTCCCATTGCAGAGATTACTGCGATGCAATGTACCAGTCCGTGGTAACTAAATATTCGCCTCTGAGGCAAATGCTCCCTATTAAACACTAAAGTTCGTGCGTTGTTCAAATACTACATCATCCTAGACCCACCCATTGAACAACAGTTTTCTAAAACTTCGCACTGATCTATCAGCTTCCCTTCTATCCGAAGAACCTCAAATCCCTGTATACTTTTCTAATCAAATCAGTTTCACATTAGTTCCTGACCAAACGCTGTTGCGGTCCACGTCAATTCTGAGTCGCGAAAAGTAGTAGCTACTCGAGCGAAGAGTCGTCACTCCCTCCACGTTTCAATCGCTCCTTATCGCCGTCGACATGAATTATGTACAAAACTGGCCTGCTGCAAACTGTTCGCAGAATTTCAGACACGCTTCCCCGAAACTACTCCAGACATCTAATTACTTTCGTAGCAAAAGTGTAGACAGGCGACGCAACGAAGCGCGTGAAGCAAACTGTCCGTAATTTCGCGAGTTCTCAGTGTCACGTCGTCCATTTGTTACGCGACTTATTGTCAGACGGGAAAAGGAAACGAAAGGAAGCGCAATAAAGGGCCGAGGGGTATCAGTGTGGGAGGCGAGGAAAAAGGCCAAAAACCAACGGAAATGAAACGTTCGCAAACGAGTCACGATCCCCTAATTAGGCGGCTAAATACCGCTGACGTTTTTTGCCGTTGCAATATTATCATATTTAGTATGCGCGCTTAGGAAGCCGGCTTAAATAAGCCCTGGGACCTCCAGGAAGCTCCGAGAGCACGAAGTCTAATAAGTTCCGCTGTTGGAGGAGTGCGCGCGGACTGGGCGTCGTATTTCTGCGGAAACGTTAGGCCATTCGCGTACTGGCGATTTCCCGTATTCCAGTACCAATCGAATCGATATTATAAGGTCAAGTTGTTTGGTTATCAATCCTAAGGGTGCGCCGTTCGAAGAGCCACTGCATCGCGAGCGATCCCTCGCCATTGGCTTTCGATTCTGGCATTGAAGTCTCCGATCTGTCTCACTGATTTCCTCTTCTTCTCCTGAAGAGTTCGATCAATGCGTCTGGAGTCTTAGACGGTCAGGCATTTAAAGTCGACTCCACATTTGTCTGTGTTACTGATATTCACATGAAGATTTCTCTTAAAGAGAATGAACGAAGGAGATCAATATTGTCTGAGGAAATGAAGTTTCACGAAGGTCCAGTTTAATATTCTGTGAATTAAATTACCGTGAAAGCACTGGAACCGTGGTCGTCTATTAATGGAAATATTCGAGATTCCTTTCACGTAGCCCGAAAATTCAAATAATTTGAATTAACGTAAGGGTGGCGTTATAATTTAGGCTGGAAAAATTAATTTTTCAGAAAAGCCCCCGATTTTAAGGGACCTGCGTGACCAGTAAGCGTGGCCTAGGGTTGATTCGATGTCGCGAGGGCGGCTGAAAGTTTCAGTACGCTGCGAGAGAGGAAGAAGAACGGCGGAAAAGATGGGCAAGAAAAAGAAGAGAGAGCCTAAGAGAGGCTCCAATTTACCAGGGCGTAGGGACTTTGCGTCCGAGAGTGAAGCTAACTGCTAATTTAAGGGTTAATTCCTTAGGAGACAAGTTGGCAGAGTTACGACGAAAATATTCATGGCATTATGCATACGCTTAGGCGGACGCTGGGTGTCGCTAATAAAAATTAAAAAGTCTAATTGCGGATAGTCTCCGTTGCGGACTTTAAGACTTCTATCGATTTCTTCCGTCACGTTTATTTCGCAGTTTATTAACTCTACTCAAATGTCTTCTTTATTGACAATTGCTTTTAGCTTTTCATTAGTAGCGACAAATTAGTGAATGTATCGAGAAAAACGCGCTAAGAATTGATATTATAGTATAGTTTCATTATTAATTTATTCATTATTTGATGTCTTATAAAATACAGTAGTGCTCGGAATGCCGTAGCATTTAATAATAGGTATTTATTTGCAGAATAATAGGTATATACGATTAGTAGAAAAAGATATAATTAATAAATTAATTAACAAGAACATATGATAACCGGTGGTAGGCATTTGCAAGGGAAAAGAAAAGATTGAATATACTTTGGAAAAAATCTACTGAGAAAAATCCATGTATCATTTAAATGTCAATTCAATTTCAAAGCTAACAAGTCCAATGTTTATAATAATTCACATTCCAATATTTTTCTCAGATATCCATAAAGAATATTTGCTTTTAAATGATTACGTCCTCGCATATTCTGTAATTACGCCACCCTAACATTACCTCCCTAAAATACTTCTCAAGCATCTAGAACTTGATCTCTTCGTAAACATTAGACCATCAGCTGTAACGTTTCAAGAAACTGTCCTCAAAAACCTATTACAAATGTTTTGAAAAATTCAAAATAACATACAGGTCCAGCTAATACTCTTAGAAACTGATATCCTGTGTTACAAATAAAGCGACTCTACAACACCCGCTTGTTTACAAGAACACAATATTAAGACTCATTCAAATTTTTCTAACAGCAACTGATAATGAAATAAAACAGCGAATAACGTAATCCTTTTATCTTGACACCTTACTTCCGGCCCGTTGGCCACTCGAAGCTCAATTCTCTGGTGTCGTCGTACTCCGATGCTATGCTACAATAGGTATAAACGCGTTTCATTTCCAAGCTGCGCCGATCGAGCCGCGTCATAAAGCGCTCGCAAAGGAAGCGACATGGGTGTCTCGAAAACGGAGGGTCCTTAGGAACTCACGCCCCATTTCGCTGAAGGTTCATCTTTAATTTCTTCGCGTTTTTCCACCCCGTCCTGCGTCTCGACACTCGACACTCCTTTAAATTCCCCCGCATCCCCCCACCACCCCCATCTCACCCCTCGACCAAGGAAAAGAAGGAACCTACTCGCCCCCCTCCCCCCGTCTAACGCCGCGTTACTGTTCGCTCATTTCTCCGGTTGTCTTACGGCGATTAACCAAGCTCGTACTACCCCCCAGGAGTACCTCTCTCGACCTACTCATCCCCCCTCCCGCCCCTTCCACGGGACGTGGTCTCACCCTCTGGCATGTACTTTTCCTTCTCCTCGTCCACCTCGGTAGCTAGCCTCTCCACCTCGAGTCCCTTCTCTCTCTCTCTCTCTCTTTCTCTCTCTCTATCTCTTAGCTCCTTTTCCGGCGTAGTCACATTCTTAATATCGTCTTTTTAAAATTTCTTTTAAGCCCCATTAGGGAGGCTATATCGTCCGCGGGCGCAAACCCACGCGGGTCTAGCACATCGGCACTGGCCCGCGTTCGAGGCAGGTCAGGTGCCTACTCAAATTACGCGAATAAATTTTCTTTATTTTTACAAGCCCCCACCTCCCATCCGCCCACCCCTAACGGACGCGAACGTGATCCTCCAACACGAGCGCTGGGAACGAAGAATACTGCCGGTTACATTCACGGCGACGATTCCGGCTACGACTTATTGTATTTGTAGGAAGCGACGGTACTTTTCCTTCAGGAATTGCAGCGAGCACGAACACAGTGGCGGTTTAATTGAAATTGAGCGTTAATGTGTAGTGACACACTCTTGAGAGATTGATGATGTAATCAAGCGTAGGTAAAAGATAGGTATGGAATTGCGATGTAGAAAAGGAATTAATCTACAATTAACTGTTTAATTCAAAAAGTTATTTTATATTTTCCAGATGCTGTGTACTATGTAGATACGACTGAAGGGGTGTTAATTTTCAATTGATACGTTTATTAGAAAGCTAGTGGAACCTTAGGGAAATATTTCTAAAAATTCTGTAGAGAATCTGCATGCAGGAAGTATTTCTAAGGATAGTTTTAGAATGCATCTATTGAATCCTAGAAGGTGGTAGTACCAAGGGTCAGCATCTGTTAGACCAATAACAGGTTCAAAATTTCCTTAATAGGAATTGGCTTTGAAAACTTTGGTACGCGTCGTTAATTTATTTGAATATGTCAATGGCCATTCAGCAATGTAATTTGTGCCCCTAAAAACTCGAGAATCGCTCAAGGTACTTCTGCAGGGACTTCAAGGCAGTTCGCTTTCGTTCGCGGAGCAAAAAGCCTGTCCGAAGCGTCTCGATTTAATTATCACTCCCGCGGCGAAGTTACAACCTTATTTATCGCGCGAAACGAGGGGCTGAAGGGAGAGGGCTCGCTACTTAAAACGTACAAATCTGACTGTCAGCCTTCTGTCAGGTCCTTCCACCCTCGCGCCGCTTTCCTGTTCATCCTGGACGCGGAGAAGCCCTGACATTCGCAGCCATGAAAGTTACGAAGTGCAAATGTCGTCTGACGGTCTTTAAGCTTGCCTTCTGCGCTTAAAAAGTGATTTCCTAGCGCCCTGTAATTTTTGAAGACAAAAGAATCAGGAAAAATCCCGATTAACGGCAGATCCATTGATTAGAAACACATTTTTTTTTCTCAATTAGCGAATCCTCCTGAGAAGCCTAAGCCTGAATGTTTGCACTTTGTTTGCGAACAATTTGATTAACAGCCCAGTCCCAAGGGTTCAGAATAGAGACTGCAGATCGCATTTGCACGGAATGGGGGGAGCATATTTCGCCGTAACGCCACCCTAGCGTGCCATTCCTGCGTAAGGCAGAGAAGGAAAGAGAATTCACAGTCAGGAATTCAATATTCGAACGAATCGGATACACGATCGCGAAGTAAGAGGAGTGAAAGTCACAGAAGGGAGATTGCAGTGGCCATTGTTTCTCGTCTCTGGTGGAAATCGAATTAAGGAAGCGACGATACGGACGAAGGACGATTTAAGTATCGGGGATGAGGCGCGCTTTCGATTTAAGGGGACGCCGTATCAATCTCGGTTTCAATTTAAGCGGGATGGCAGGAATCGCGTGTGCAGGATTGACTGTCATGCTTCTGGACTCGGGGATGCTTGAAATAATCGCTTCGGTAATTGTATGAAGTTGTTTTTCCCCCCATCGATTCTACAACGAGCATTTAATTGCGCGCTGTTGCACCCCTCGTTCCAATCTTGTTAGGAATACCGTTCCCTTTTGTGTTATTGGCACATTATGAAAAGCATTTTATTTTAAATTGTTATCTGCCGAAAATTTCAAGGTTTTTTTTAGTAATCTACTCTAATTGTTTCCTAATTGGCCGACTACCTCAATGGAAGAAAGTTTCCTCAAATTACTGATTCCAAGAGCAAACGAAATTATTCAAATTGCCAGCGAATTCGTTGATCATCATCAACATTTATGAATGCCGCGGAGACCAACGCTTAATTCTATTCGGATGACTCGAATTCATCCCTCCCCCACCGCGTGGTCCATCTACAGCAGTCACCCCCTCGAGTTCTGGATGGTGGTAGTAGCTCCTGAATACAAAATATCAATCAGCTTCGGGGGAGAAACGGGCGAGAAAAATACTCGGTAATTACGGCAAGCCCCCTTTACCCTCGTACCACCCCCAATCACCGTCGTCTCGATTACTTCTCGGAGACAGAGATTTCGATTTCTTTTTAAAGTCCCCGGTCCGTTAAGAGCAGGACAAAGAGCGTTCTATTTTTCAGCGGTGGGCCTCGGTAATCTCACGAAGATTTAATGCAATTGGAACGTGTCATTCTGAATAGAAAAATTATCGTCTATTGGCTTCAAAGATAATTGCAAGAAGAAACTCCCAAATGGGCAAAGCTCGTACGTTTTAACCTCGATTTTATTCGAAATGTTCTCGTTCAGATTGCTACCTCCTCTTGCCAGAAGTTGCTGAATTGGACGGACCGGCGACGGTACCTAAGAAAAGGTAGCTCGAGCTTAAAAACCACACGGAATCGCGTTCGTCTAAAAAAGGCTCAAGGGTTACTTCGCAACGGTGTAACACCGGGTGGGGCTGGAATTGTTATTATTATTCTCGCAGACGTTATTTCACGGTAACGAAGAAAAGTGCTTGGCTAAGGCCAATATATACCCACTTTGTTCCTAACGTCCGTTACGTAAATTCCGTGCTCGCTTTCACATACTTCCAAGATTACTTTTCTGTCCGGCCCGTCGAGCTAGGGGGTAGGTAATTAAAACCTCGAGTAGGTAAATAACCGACTGCCAGACCGCCAGCGGAGAACTACCGAGAAACGTAATAAGTAGGCGAGCCTTAAAAAGGGAGATCCTTAAAAAACGTCCGCCACCCCCAACCTCCTCTCACCCCTCCCCCCCCCAACTCTCCTCCAGATCTACCACCCATTTTTTGTGTTAATTTGAATTTCGTAATTAACCGGCTACGTATGAATTCCCGAGAGAATACATAAAGGTCCTTCCTTTAATTTCCGCGAGGATTCGTTATAATGCCGCGCTCCCTTGCGAGCTGGAACGTGGATTTTCTGACCTCGAAGGGGACGGGCCGCGTGGAAAGGAAAATGACCCGCGATGCTTACAAATCCCAGATATTGTACGGTGCAGTAATGAGTTTCTCCGTTTTGCGTTTCGCTGAAATGCGTCGATCGTCGACATCTCAATGGCCCGGCAATCATCTATCTCTTAGCTCGCCTCTAAGAAGAACGAGTGAAGCCATAAACACGGCAGGGATTTGTACGCGATCAGTGGACGATAAAAGTAGAGTTTCGATGTTTAAAAGTCAAAGGTTTGTGTCGCACTTCAGCTAAAAATCTATTTCGAATTTTCAATGATCGCCATTGTCTTCGGTTGATCATGAATTACTCAATCTACGAATTCCACGATCTTCCCGTGAAATAATGTTATTAAAAATAGTGTGTAAGCAACTCCACACAATTATCTATTTAAAGTAACGATATGAATCGTGAATTTTATGCGAAACATAGGACTGCAAAACGACAACCACTTAAGGGATAACCAGGCACCACCAATTCGGCTTGACGATCGCGTAAAGAGATCGTAGAAACATCTTTTACACGGCTCTGCCCGGATCCCTTCGAGAACACCAGATGCATCGAACGACGTTGAAACCGATGGCTACGGTTTCGCGGATACGATGTCGAGTTGTATCGACGTTACGAGCATCGTAAAAGGTTATAGTTACATTATAATAAGCTGCGGGAAACCGTGCCGCGGCGAAACGAACGAGACTGAACATCGAAAACGACCGAGCCCCCTGTTTATACGCATCAGGGCGGATGTAAATTCCCTTGAAGCGTGCAAAAAGGCGGCAGAAGTCAACGATTTATCGCGATGTAAAGGGGAAAGTCCTGATTATTGGCTCGTTTAAGGGCTCGTAACGCGTCAGGGTGAAAACCTCGCGAAAGTTGTGGCCTCTCTGATCCTTGGGGAACCGTTCGACGGGAACGTTTTGTTTTACGATAAAAAGTACCAGCTGGGGGTTGCATGAGTCGATCTGACTTATTATTACTCCTGTTTCCTTTAAATAAATAACTGAGATTTTGTACTATTTCCATGACATATCTTTTGTCTCCTCACAATTCTGCTTCGTTATTCATACATATTTATTCGTGACATATTTATTATCTAATATTGGACAATATTATGATGCATTATTTTACCATATTATTCTCCGCTTTCTTCCTGTACGTAGCTCGTTTTCACGTTACTTCTACCACTTCATTTAAACGATCCACTTTATTACATGTTGGCTCAGTTTAACGATACTCATGCTGGGCCGAGCGTGTACACAACTGTTCTGAGCAATATAATTTTACTTTATTCGAGACGATTTTAAAGTCGACGTAAGGGACACAAAATACTTATATTCGATACTTCGTAACATCGATGTCTGCCGCTAATTCTTGGCGAGAAAATCGCGCTTAACGACGCAGGAGGCGATAAGGAAAACCCGTAGCTCATAGCGGCGTAATATAAAGCCCCGTTCGGCGCAGACGAAGTCGGAATAAACGGAAATTACCGGGGCCATCTTGTAATTATACGGCTAATAGGAAGGTAATTTAGTGTCTCGAACTCGAGTTACCAGCGTAGACGTCTGCAGGAGCGAGCGCGTTGCCGCACGGCGGTCCTCGCGGAAAATTAAAATAATAAACGGCATCGTTAGGATTCATCATCTGATTTTAATTTCCATTCCGAAATGATTGCGCATTATCTCCCGGGGGTAACACCGTTTCTGGATTTACTGCTTCATGGCCGAGCCAGACGTTGCTCACCAGCTCGTTCCTTCGTTCCTTCCTTCCTCGTGTCGTTTTCCCTTCGGCCACTTACAATTTTATCTTCTGCTTCTTCTTCTTCTTCCATCATTTTTAAAATACCCTTTCTCGACGAATTCGACGTTCCTGACACATTTCAGAGAGAAATCTGTCGGAAATCAAGCGCTAAATTGGCGTAATACAAGGCGTAGTTATCGGGCGTTTAAATCAGTAGTAAGGTCGTTGATTTGTCAGACAGATGACAGATGTTTCAGTTTTACTGCAACTTTCGACGTTCTTTAGGTGTTGAGGGAAAACTCTTAGGAATTAAAACGTCAACTACTGTTAAATATTGGTATATTGTTATTGGTTAGATATACTGTAACAATACTTGATTGTTAATTGCTATTCTAGTTTTCACCGTCTCTTATAATTTAGCGAATTGTTCTGTGGCAATCAAAGCAAACTCAAAGATGTGACTGAAAATTGAATCGATAGCTAAGAGGTCTAAGGCTTTTTCGTGTACCTATATAATGGCTGCGTGGTACAGTAGAATGGAGACATTTTAAATTCGCGCGTCAGACATACATATTTCAGTACATATTGCCTAATTCTTTATTCTGAAAAATTGATATGAAATCGAATATCGGATGCTGACAGAACAGACTTCTTCAGTTTATGTTTATTTCGTGTAATAGAAAGGTGATTATTATTACTGGCCATTCATAGGTACCTGCACGTTTCCTGTTTTTTATTTCTAGGTACTGTCATTTTTTACATTCTCAACAGCCTAAGCAAGGCATTTTGGGAAATCGACTATTCAACCCTGCCAGAACCAGGTCTTCTTCATTTAATCTCTGTTAACGGAGCCGTTTCTAGGTCAGAAATGTACCTTGTGTATTTTAAAATAAACATTGGGAACGGATTAAACGCGAATTAACTCATTTTAATCATACCTAATGCTGCACACGACTTAATAAAATATTTTGTCCTGCGCAGGAGTGCGATTATTAAATTACCGCGATTAATTCACTCATTCCACCCAAAGTGAAGGCACTTTTAGATGAGCATAGCTTTTCGTGGTCAGACAGCTTCTAATGTTTGATTTTTTGTACCTTATTGTATATTTTGTTTCTCTATTTCAATAGATTGTTTCGTACTAAAAAGAAATGTTCGGCAAACGCAAAAATTAAAAAAAAAAAATAAAAAATCTTTGCAGAAATATACCCAACTCAAGTGATGCTAAGTAACCACTTTTTGTTTCGTTAATGAAAGGTTCCTAGGCATGAAAACACACCCTTGAAGAAATTGCCAGTTTTCATATCACATATCGTAAATATGTGTGAAACCATAAAAGATATCGAAAAACCGTTTAATTCAAAGTTTTATAGTTTTATTTTTGCATTATGCTAACATTTAGTTAGAGGTATGCATACTCGCCGTGGAAAATAAGTTCACATCCTGCTAAAATCACTTTTTATCACTTTAAAGTAAAACAAAATCGCAGATAAATGGTAGTTACTTACATTCCGCGATATGCTAAAAAACAAGTTTATTTTTTCAAAGGTTGTAAGAAGGTTTTCTAGTTTGTTTATGGTAAGACCTACCATTTGCCTAACAGTTGGTTTTACTTTAAAGTAATAAAAACCGATGTTTCGAGCCTGTCAACTTACTTTCCGCGAATATACATAAATGTGGAGAATTATCAAACTCGTTTACCTCGAAAATGAAGACTTCTATAAACAAATCTGCTGTACTTTTTAGGTTTCCTTTTGAATCGCTTTCTTTATGGTTGTACTACTCGATGCGGGACATCCCGCATATCCGAAAATAAACAGCTCTCAGAAATATTAGGGTAAAAATAAGTACATAAATGAGCCATAATCGGACAAATACTTAATTACAAATCAAAAAAAATGCTGAAAATATCCTCTATATGACACAATGCACACGTGATAAATAAATTCCTGGGCTATCGCCCCTTGTCAAAGGACCTAAGCTGCCTCTGAATTTCACAAGCATTAAAAATGCGTTATTACAGTATGTATTATTTCATTATTAATTGGTAAAAAATAGATCAGGGATTTTGTACATAGCAACACTGATCACCTGTCAGATTACGGCTCCTTCACGTACGTATTGAATTGTTCAAGTCTATCCTATTCTGTAATATCTTGAAAATTCTTCATTTTCAGATGGCTGTCTGCACTGCCTTTTTGATTTCTTTGTCTGTAACGGTTCACCTCTCATAATTTATACCAGATTTATTTATACACCCTGTGTAAAGCACTACAAAATTCGATCATCAGTTTTCCTAAAAATTTTGGATACTTGCAATCACAATTCTGAAAAATGTCTAGAATTAAATTTATATAGCCTCTAGTGGTCTCCGCTTTTAGTGTCATTGTTTTGGAACGATTAAAGATTGAAGGAGACTTCTTAACCAAAGTCTGAACGGGATTTTTTGATCTTCCCAGATTAGTATACAGCTCTCTGCAAGCTCGATGAAGGCTGGTATTGAAAAAGTTCCCCGTAACGCGGTGGATTTCTAATAAAAGCGACCAGCATGCCACGGCATTGCCTTCTCAATAAAACGGTACCGATAAAGTAACCAACTTGGGCCGACTTTCTTGCAGTTACGGCAGTTACACAGGCCGCTCGAGTTTAACCTGACTTTTACGACTGTAAAAGTGTACGATATAAAAGCGTTACGGGTTAAACGACGCTATTCTTTAAAGAATTTAGTGTCGAAGCTCCACGGGCGCGAGATGAATGTGAACGAAACCTGGCTGTAACACTAATTCCCTACGGTTTACTTTATCGAATTAAATACGTCGATACGTTTATTGAAAATTTATCCACTACAATTCACGCCACTTCTCCAACATTCTGCACTACTGTAGACTTCATAAATTCCGTACACGCAACAGCAGACCAAAGCTTTGAAAAGTACGGACACCTTCACGAAGCGTATTCGAGGAAGACCGCGACGAACAATCCCGGAACAATTTTATTCATAAACATTATAACGACGCGTCGTTCAACAGGATACTCAATTTATTACCAAACCAGCTACAGCACGTATTCAAATTTCCGCTACTGTGAATGGGCGCTCGTCGAATGCGTGAATTATGTCCCGTCATTATGCGTTCCATTGCCGCGGCTCGCAAGCACGCTTTTTACGAAGAGCGTCGAAAGCTGCGCCCCCGCGTACGCCGCGGGAGTCGGGGGAAAAAAAAAGGATAAAAATATGTGCTCGACAATCCTTTTTTTGGCGTGTGTATTTTTTTTCGGAATCCTCTGGTATCCCTCGTACGTTTCTACGGACGCGCGTTATCGCGATCGTAACGACACGTGTGCGCGGCCGGTACTCGACGATTTTGGAAAATAAAGTTTATCGCCTTCGCATGCCCTCCCAGTACTCCGCATAATGGCTTGTCGTGCTCAAAAATGTGAAAAGTATTACGTCGTTGCTCGTAGATTTTCGGCGTAATTTTTATGGAGCCGCGCCAGCTTAACGTGTCCGCGAATACGATGATGGGAGCCGCGTTTCCGGGGGATGAAAATCTACGACTCTTTGGGACGATGTGTCGTTCGAAAGGTCCCCACCCCCGGGGGTGAGAGGTGTCCACTGTGTTTCAACAGAGTCTTGTTTCGTAAACGAACTTGTCGTTGCGGTTTTTTAATTTCCACAGGTCTTTTGTTAAGGATATACTTGAAACATGAATTCTGTCGTTGTATTATGAAATCAGTATGAACAGTACAGGACATGAATTAGGACTCTCGAATTAGAACGTCCGGAGGTTTTAAGAACGGTCACAACCATCCGACCCTTGGGTCGATCGCCGAAATATTAGCTCATTAATGCCGTCGGAGGTTTACAACATTGGAGTCGAGGTGTCAAATTCATCATCAAATAAGCGGCAAGCAAAGAACTGAAGGAGTTTTCTAAACAGTAATGTGGAAGTGCGTAATTTTGGACGTCTGGAACGCATAATGTGAGATAATGCAAGGAGCGAATCATGGAACGAGTAAAATACTGTACCTACCTATACATATAAACAATTAGCTAAAAAATAATTCAATTATAGTCGTGTTTGACCTCAGTTTCATCGCGAAGGTCACACCAAGTGACTACTTAAGAATATTTTAATACAACAAATTGAAATTGTAGAAGACAGGAAAACTAAGCATAACGATATTTGATGGGCTACTGGCTGTCAATCATTTTTCACATTCTTACATGAGTTTCCCTCTCATTATTCTTTAGTGGCGAACATCGTATATCCGTAAATAAGCGATTTAATTCTTCCATTCGCTTATTGCTAAGGTTTCTAATACATACCCCAACTTAATGCTACCGTAACCCAGAGTAATATATCAATATTCATTACTAACTGACTATTCGTCTAAATCTATTCGATGGCCACTGATTTATGGATATCAGTATATCCAACTATGTCATCAAACCTTCCCTTTCCATCCGCCAAGAAACCTCGCGTCTCAAAGACGGGAAACTTTGAAATACATCGGCGAAGGCGTCCGATTGTCTACGGGTGCACGGTTAAGGTAAGTGGCTAATTAACATTACAACTACCCGCCAGGAATCTCCCTCTGTCGGGGCAGCATTGCTGATGTTCCGGTCGCGTTCTTGGTAGCTGGTAGCCTCCTAGTCCCGCGTAATTTAAGTGTGCCACCGAAGACACGGTTTCGCCGCGCGACGCCAGGCATTATCATGGTAATTTGTTAGAAACAAACATTATAATTCCAGGAGGCGAAGGTGGGAGCCGCGGCTCTTTGGCTGAGGAGGAAGGGGCTGTCCGTGGAGGTGGCGGAGAGCGAAGAAAAGCAGAGAGGCGGTCGCTTTTGGTGGGAATGGGCAAGGGTTAAGACTTGGTCGGGGCAAGTTAAAGGCGTAAGATCCACCGTGTTTTGGACAGTGTCCATTGTCTCGGGGTTATTTATTAGGAGACGGCGCCGCTGAAGACCAAGCTAAGATGGTGCTGTATGCCACGCAACGGTGCCGGGATTTATATCTAGGTCCACGACCAAAACGCCATTATATCCTGGCTGTGCCCGGAACCCTGCTCTCCCAGCGAGGATCTCCCATTTTAGCGAGCCGTCCTTGTGCTTGATTCGCCGTGATTAAGTCGCTCGAGAGAATCCAAACTTTTCCACTTAAGACCTTGAAAATTGATTGCTATTGGTCCGTTAAAAAGAGCAACGGTATGGACGGCAGAATGGATTATGCTGAGAGAATTGGTCAGCGAGGATCTATCAGAAAGTTTCGAAAAGGGCGAAGTAAAGGTATCGGTATCAGTTCGATGCTGTTTGAAAATGTATGAAATCTTAGCTTCATGGTAGTTGCAAGGAGGGTCGGAAGGAGTGGAAAAGAGGGCGAGAAAGAGGTTGGACGCGAGGCTTCGAGCCGGGAAGAGAGTAGCAGGGGGATGAACTCGAACAACTACCACTAAAATCCGCGTTGTGTGCCACTTCCTGCGCGAGCCAGCCCCGTGGAATTATTAGATATGCAACCGCGACGGCCGGCCTCCTACCGGCATTATTAAACTTAGTTATGAATGCCCATTAAAACTGTAAAGGAAATGCATTAGCCTGGCAAGGTATTCCAGGGGCTGACAAAGCCCCACCCCTTGCGCGAGCAACGGAACGTGAGCCACTTCGGCCCCCTCAAGGAAGAGATCATCCGATTCTCGTGGTGATCAAGAATTTGAAGAAAGAAATATATTTTCTAGTCTATAGTTCATTCATCTTGTATTGGGCAATCAAATGGAACAAAAAAGGCAGATATACGTATAGCTAGGTTTGGATCTTATCACTGTCCGCGCCTTAGGTTACAATCGAAGTTAGTGTGATCTGAGGTTTTGTAAACCAGGCCTACTTGTGGATAGAAACTCTGGCGTACGTTGTTCTAGATTCGTGTTCAGTATTGTACTGGATTTGTATTCATATTGTTCTCAATGAGAACTCTCAAAAATACTATCGTAAATCAGCAAAAGCTCAAAGCATAAGTTACCTATATTTGGGTCATGTAGAGTCTTTGTCAGAACGAAATGTCAAAACTTAAAAATCAGCAACTTGTAATTCAATTATAAAGATTGAATACTGGTCAGGGAAAAGTAAAATAAAAAAGATTAAAGTAGGTAAGTACCAGCTTCCTGTTCTAGGCATCATTTGCAGTTAATTTGTCAAATCTTCCGTCAAAGCATTTTATACCAAGAAGAATCCAAGATGTATATAGATCTAAGTAGCCGCAAATGAAAATTTTCGATTCAGGCCAGAGAAATGTCCAAACGAAACTGAACAAGGATATTCAGTTACAGAAGTGTGGTGATAACGCGTAAAGGGTGGTCCAGAGGCCCCAAGAAATCTCCTCAAAGGGTTATTAGCGGCGGAATTATCGTCACCGTGGGTGTGGCAGCCCTTTCGTTGCTCATAGACTATACAAGCTAGATAATAGAGAATATCGCGGGGAAGGGATGCTGTGTGTACGCCTAGTTTCTTCTAAGACGAAGGGCGTTTCGTATTTTAACGGGCTGGTTTAACAATGGACCAAGTTGTTCTCGACTATACGACTTCCAGAGGGAGATAAAGACACTGGTCCTTAGGCGGGAACTACGCTTACAGGTTCTCACAGCTTGTAAATCACGCTGCGGTATTCCTTTCCTCTTATTCTCGATAATCATAATAAATTCTGTTCTTTTCCAATTAAGATTACATCGAGTATGTAGTTTTGTTGATTGATCGTGTTATGTGGGAGCCACAATTGATCTCAAGTGGTAGCATTCGATGAATTTAAATGTCAAGTAGTACATACATACTTCAAACACCGACGATCTAAATAGAGCACAACTTCCAATATTCTCTGTAGAGAAACAACAGCTTTATTCGCAGATTTAAAAATGTCAAACATCTCCGACTAATCCCTTCTACTGGTAGTCTAGCATAACTATTTGTTACGACACAGAGGAAACCTCATATTTTTGTCTCGTCTCGTTCTTTCACGTCTGCATCCCCCTTTCGTGTACATTTCTGGACACGTGACACTGTAGTGCTCCCAATGAAGAGAGGAAGAAAGCATGACACGAGGGAAAATGTATCCCTGTACATAGCAGTGGAACGAAACACGCGTGCCAGAAGCGAGAAAGAGAGGAAAAGGGTACGAGCCGGCCCATGTCTACCACAAAAGCCATTGTCCGCCACTTACTGAATTCGTCGAGGCTTCCTCTCACCCTGGCACCCTTGTCCACAGTACAGAAACCCCCGTGCTACCGATGTAAAACACTTCCCGTGAATTTTATTGCTCTTCCACGCGCAGGACTGCCTAACCTGGACCCAGGAAATGACGAGGCCACCCTCCCCCTGCCCCACCTCACAAGTTACTTATATCATACTGGCCGCAGCAGACGGAGCAAAAAGAGTACGACAATTTTTATTCAGTTGAGATTACCAAGCGATGTAGTGATTGGAGCTTGTATTTCAAAATTCGATTCCCTAATTTTTAAAGGAGGTACTTATTTGGAGCATCTATCGAGAAACAAATAATTGTACCTGTATTTCAGGGGTTCTTTCAAAACTTTACGAGAAAATACAAGTCTATACGCATTTGGAGGTCCAACGAAACCGCGTGGCAAGTTTCTCGCACTCTGTATGTTCAAACACATAGAGAAACACGGGGGCAAGTGGAGGAGTATTTACCTCTGGCAAGGATAGCAACGTTGTACCTACAAATGTCACCGTAAAATTGCTTTTTAATTATCGTCGGGAGGATTTTGCTTATTACGCGATATTCCATTCTTTCAGCCGCCTGGGACGGGATTTCCCTTTTTGTTCTGACCTTCGGACACCGGCCTGCGCCCTGCGCGTTTAATTTAGATAAGACGGTCCCTTCACACTGGACGGCATGTAGAAAAGCCCACGTAGGCTCACCGAATTACCACTGTAGCATAAGTTGAAAGGATCTGCGGTGCTTTTATAAAGACAAAAGATACATCGCCGCTGCGCGAGGGTTACCCCCGCCACTCATCGATCTAAAAGTTGAACAGGAACGTATAAAGCCACATACTTTTATAGAAGAGACTTACTAGTCTTTTAAAACGGACACAGGATTTGGCTGGTATCACGAGGGTCGCCTAAAAAATCCAATTTTTTCTCTAAATCATCGTCGAGGATCGCCTTTCCAGGATACCAGGAAAGGATCAGAGACTGCGAGTCGACAGCCTAGACAGAAGTAGCCGCCGTTATCTTTGCGACGGGGCTGGCGATTCGTTAAAGCGGGGCGGTAAATTCGCGAATTAAAGAACTTATTCCATTTGGGCAGCCAAAGGGGTGTGAACGCTTCCTCGTTCGTATTATCTCGCGGCGAGCGAGAAGAACAAAAAGGGTGCGCAGGTGGTGGGTTGGGATAGGGGGGGGGCGGAGGGGGGGGGGGGTGGTTGGCAGAAAGGCCAGGACGAGCCACGGGGAGGGAATAACCTGTACGAACGGGGGAAGGAAGACGAGGGGAGGAGAAAAGGGACAGAGAGGACGCGTTTAGACGTTCGTTCCGCTGGTAACAAAGATAACTCTATGCAATAAAAATGATTCAAAGTTTCCCGCGGCGGATGGTGGTTCCGATGGCGGAGCGGTTGACAATAGCGCGTCTTTGTCTCCGCCCCACACCCCCGAACGCTACACCCGTTGCCTCTTTCGCCCTCCTCATCGCCCACCTCCCCCTCCTCTACTTCATGCCTCGTCCGTATCCTGCGACACCTATCTTCCGGTTTAAAGTCCCGGCGTGCGCGCCAGGGAGGAACCTCGCTAACTTTTATTATTTACGACCGATATTTCAGTCGGGCAACGGGAGCGCGCGCGCGCGCCCGCGCACGTAGCGGCCGTAAAAGTGGCCCTTGGGAGCCACGGCTATCCTGAACATTCAATTGACTACTCTCTGCCTCCCTTTCGTGGAGCTCGAGAGCATAGGGGACATCCTTCGATGTTTCTTTCAATACAATGCTGCCTGTAAGGGACAGACTGCTGGGGCTGATCTATGATATTGCTACGCTACTTCGAGAAGAATCCGAGGAAGGTGTTTTGCTAGAGTTGTATCAAATACTACGTACATATTGACGTCGACTAAGTGTGTGCTTGAAGATGGCACAACAGCGGATATCGAAATGTTATTAGATTCTCGCAGGATTTGCGACTACCCTAAAGGGGCTTTGTTAGAAGACACAAATATCCCTTAGCGCCCAATGGTTCCTTGCAGACAAATAGGATAGAAACGAAATTATCAATAAGGAGCAAAACATAGTCCTAGCCTTTCTTTCCCATGCACAGGGATGACCGACAGGATGGAGAAAGAGGAAGTGAATATACATGTATGTAACTTGTCTTCATTATGTAAATCAAAAGCAGTTAAATGTTCACTTTCAACAGCAAATACAAATCGATAAGATTGCGAGATCCTAAGTAGGCAACTTGAGGTACATGAGACAGGACATAAGAAGCTACTTGGAACAGTCTTTCTGAAGAACACGGTTTGAATTTTACAGGCTCAAACAGTATGTTCAATAAAATCGTACCTCCTACCGCCCCAAATTCTTTGAATGTTCACATACACATGTACAGTCCGGCGAGCTAGCGCAGTCAGGCTATAAAGGCGGAGAAAAAGTGGTGAACGGGAGAGACGAGGGACTTCTCAGGATTTTCCCTTATCAAATCAACGGGTGAGCGAACGATGATCGGTCCCCAAAGGGAGAGAGGAACCGGAGACTCTGCTCCCCCTGGCCGCGCACTCTTTATCTGCCTAGCTACGAATACCCATACGTAACCCGGTGAAGGGTCTGAATTTGCATTTTATTCGCAGTTGTGGACCGCGGGTCCGTGGGTAACGTTCCTCCGCGGCACGGACATTTATTTTAATTAAATTACTCCGGAGCGTCGAACAACCCATTTCCTATAAATTATCCCCTCACCGGTCTTTTGGTCTCCGGTGGCCGCGCTCGCGCGCTCACACGGCCAGGCATTAATGTACCCGCTGATCCCACGGTGCCATTGAAATGAAATAAAAGCACAGGCAGGAGAACGAAACGTTCTGCCCATTCTCGTGGCGTGTGCGCGCGCGACCTCACCGTGCCGCTTCCCTTTCATTTACCACGTAATCATTTTCCACTACTGCACATGTATCTGTGTAGACGGACACCGACGGACCCGCGGGACGCGGTACACGCGTGCATTTCTGCGACCGTGTATATCGGTATCGTGGACCATAATTTAACCGAAGCTTAATCGCCTCGAATCAAAAGTTCGCCGGAGAAAACGCTTTCGCGGTAATCGTCGTTAAGCGAACGCGCCGTTTCGAGGTAATGGTCCCGGTTATCGAGCAACTTCTACTTGACGAAGGTCGGAATTCCATTGTTTTTACTGTGACTATTAACAGCTCGTACGATAGGTGACTTTTCGCGTCATCCTTCGAAGGGAAAATTGAAAATAAATTTTTTAATTGTTCAAAAGTGCTGGTCGTTTAAGACTTGTAAGGTAACAGTTACTCTTGGCGGTACCAAGTCCAATACGCGCTCATAAGTATCAGTCACTTCAATATGTAAGATTCATTGCTTTAGAATCTAGTAGTAGGTACTTGTGAACATTAACTTTTTGTTTTGTGTACTTGCAAAATACTTGGCAGCATTCAGTTGGGTTTGAGACGGAGTCGGGCAAAATGTAATCTAATTATAAATTACAAATTACGATTAAAATGTAATTGAGTAATTGATTATACATTATTTTCTGTAGTTGTTAATTTAGGTAGTTGATAAAATTATGGTCTCCGGGGGCTGATGGGGCAGAGGACTTTGAGGAGCTAAATTTTTCCTAAATTTTCTTGAAATTAACATCTATTTTAATTGATTACTCAAAAATTTAGCTTCACAAAATTGTGGTCAACTACCTAAATTAACTATTACAGAAAATAATGTGTAATCAATGACACAGTTACATTTCAATCGTAATGTGTAATTTGTAATTAGATTACATTTTGCCCAACTCTGTTTTGAGAGTTGCAGCAAGTATTTACAATATTTTGATATATATTTACATGTATTTCAAATTCAAATAGCCCAAATGCTTGAGAGCATGAAATACGTGTATGATGTGTATATGGAGAGTTTTTGTAAGAGAATACATTAGAAGTAGAAGTTAATGTACTTGTACGATAAGATTACCTATGTGTAAATGTAAACAACGGCTTTAACTGGGTAAAACTCATATTTGACAATTATTTGTTCCTATTTACAACAAATATATGATACAAAATAGAGTATGAATAACAGAACTTAGAAACAATTATTTAGAATAATAAATAAAATACACTGAAATACTTCATTTAGGTAGATATATGCACAAGTTATTGACTTCAGGATAGATAACAGAATGCCAACGATTTGCATCTGTAATTAAAAAGTGATAGAGGAATGCATGAAACATGCATACATACACAGTCTAATAAAGTGATATAATATCTCAAGTACTCTACGATAATATAAATTACTGCTAGCGGTGAAAAATATTTAGAGTAGAATCCTAATACTTGAATAGGAACTTCATTCATTGTACTTTGTCTCTAAATTATAGGAACAATTAGATGGCAACAAATAATTAAAATTACAAGTTTTAACTTCTATATTATACGTTACACTTTATTGCAATTATTATGATTATATTATTATATTTATAAGATCCGATCTTATAAAATGAGGTCATAGAACTGATAAAGTACTTGTACGATGCATAGAATGTGTCTATTGTATGTTAAAAGAAGAAATTAAAAATTATGTTATACATCTCGTTAAATTCATTTGTATAAATGCGAACGTAAAAGGCGCAAACTAAGTGGGTTCGATAAATGGCCAACACGAGGAATTATATAGTAACGTTTTAGTGTCATTCACCTTATTAGTATTACATGTTTGTTAACATGCACACCTCTCAAATATTAGGGTAACAATGTCCGAAACATGTTGACAAGCTATATAAAAGCATAAAATCTGTAAATCAAATATTGGTAAAGAAATTACACTTTATGATTTCAAGCTTAACCAAAAATTATATGAAACACAATATCACTTAGAATAATTACTGTATAGAAGAATAAATAGAATAATATTAGAAGCATTTACTTAATCCCCAATATTTTTAAAAAACACAGAGTAACTTCGTTTATTAAATAAACAGAAGCAATTGCCTACTCTTCCTTACACATGTTCAATAGTTGCAGCAGTGAAAGGAGACGCGTGCGCCCCTTTCACAACATACTGTTGAGGTTAGGTTCCCATGCAACGAAATATTGTACACAGAACCATGCTGTATTGCCATCTTCATTTCGTTTACCGATAAGTAATACAATTGTTTGATCAAGTAGCAATCCATTTCTTACCTGATAAGGAACATCTTCTCCAATTTCCCCGCGCGTTGCCGCAACGTTCAAGGTCACTACGCAAAAATCCTTCGCGTTCCACACGTATAACACGTTGTCACGTATTTCCAGGATGTTTCGTGTATCCTTGATGTTCTTTGACAAATTGTTCTGCAGCTCCCGAAACAGACTCATTTCGTTCAAATGCAACGGGTCTGTATACGAACTCATTTTCCAGGAAAACAAGGTTATACACAGTTTACTTTAAACACCAATGACAACAACGAAGTTCCGCGACTCGATTAGGGGACGCAGCAAGGTAGCCACCATCGTAATACTGAAGGTGGGTGGCGACACTGTCGCAGTAGTTACTCGCCGTACGTTCGTGCCTTTCTTGAATTTCGCGGTTTTCATCGCCGATCGATATAAAGTGTTCTGTGAAAAAGGAAAATTACTTATCCAGACGTATCCCATTTTGGTAAGTTTTGTATAAAGTTGTAGCTTATTGTTATGTGTACTTGGTACGTAATTATTTTTCTGGATATTGTCCGAGGTTATAATTGTGCAATTGAGGTTAACACGTTCCGTGCCGAGCCGAGTTTGCTAGACTTTTCATTCAGGCCATGTGATGTTTTGACTAAAGATTGCTATATTATCACACAATATTTCATTACATCATCAACTCATAAGTAATTAGCTTGTTTAGTGTAGTTATTACGTGTTGGAATTTGTTGCGTAAAAACGAGGGAAATAAAATATTTAACAACAGAGATATAGGCAGAGAACTGCGTGGTGGCGGTGCCCTTTGAAGGCAGATGTGTTGGTGGCACGTCGGAGCTCCACGAATTACATATTTCAGCGTGTACCATCGATGGTACACGTGGCCAGAATGGAAAGTTTAATATGTACCATCCATGGTACACGTGGCACGGAACGTCTTAATGATGTCCGATGTGAAACTGTTACTTTGATGCAAAATTCGTGCGAAGTTCACTTTTCTAAATCTATAATATCGATATTATCACACTTGTTCAGTAGCTTACAATTTTGTTTTAATAATGTTAATTGCTAATGTTTTGTACTCACGTGTTGGGTACATGGGCGTCCGAAGCGTGAGGGGGGGCAAATGTGGCAGTTGCCCTTCCTCCGGCTTTTAAGAAAAAATCGCTGATTTTTAAAAACTGATTTGTATTAAGTTTATACTAAGAAAGTAATTTTTAAATTTCGGGTTTAAATTTTTAATTATATTGGCACCACAAAATGGGTTAAAAAGCAAGGGGCTTCTCGTTTATTCGTTACTATATTTTTCTTTACCGTCACCAGAAAGTTACTCCCCCCACCCCCCGTTCCGTTGTAAAAAAGTCTACTCACGCCCTTGGTTGGGTAATAGTTTTGTAGAAAATATTTTATTCACAACCTTCGTTGATGGAAACAATGGCGTTGCACAAAGAATCGCGTGTTATTCTACATTGAAATGTTGATGGAATTTAATAATTATCTTATCGTAACTGTGTTTCATAAAGTCCAGCATGTATGGATAGTAGGATAAATAAAAATATAAGTGGATAGTGTAGGATGTATTTAATTAATACTAATACGTTTAAAACATCATTAAAAAATTATACGTTGGAAAAAATACACTGAAATGTTAAATAATATTAAGTAATCATGTAATAATATTTATATCAGATTAATCAGATTTGTCAATATTGGTTTGCATTTATATTAGAAAAAACAAAAGAAAAGCAGCAATTTAGATATTCGAGAATTGCTTCAGGCCCCGGAGGGATTCGAACCCTCGATCTCCTGTTTACTAGACAGGCGCTTTAACCAACTAAGCCACGGCGCCGTTGAGTAAAATTTTTTTATTTGCTGTTTTTCATGAGTAGTCTCTAATTTTTTACATTTACACTTGTTACAATTATAAAGAAATTTCCATTATTTATACTTTTTTATGAAACAGTAGCCAATATATATGTTGCTATTTACTTCAATTACGAATGTTGTAAAATTTTCAAATCATTACTAAATATTTTGAAATATGTTTTCGTACATGATGAGTAAGGAGGTAAAATGACGAATGTCCATTTTTTGTGATTTTGCGATTTATAACATTTTGTTGCTGGCAACTGAGACTACAGAACTGTCGAATCACAAAGGGTTATAAAGTTCAAGTGCCCCCATAAGATAACGTTAATGTTTTGGTATACTGGTGAAAAACAGGTAATGTCCACCCTGCACTGGAACAAACCACGGAATGTCCCCACTTTTTGCCTAAGCATAAGCTTCTGTTGCCAATGTAAAACAAGAAATTACGCTAATGGAATGCTTACTCCCCAAAGAGATGTCCATTCCCCATTCAGCAAGTGACAGAAATTCGAATATGATGTGATATTTTTTACCAAACCATTTACATATAATGGCTGTTGGGTGAATAATCTCATTATGATTAAAAAAAAAGACGGAACAGTATCTAATAGAAAAAAACGATTTTATTAAAAATGCACTAAACACTGAAAAATAATTATTTTCTTGTACTACAATTTCGATGGTGTGTTTGCACTTTAAATAAAATCTTGGAGCAGGATATTTCATAACAGAATATGAATCAATTTAATACAGCATCAAGTCTCGAAATGAATTTGTTGTGAGATATCTTGCTCCACGATTTTATTTAAAGTGAAAAACACCACCGAAATTGTAGTACAAGAAAATAATTATTTTTTTAGTTATTGGTGCATTTTTAATGAAATCTTTTAACATAATTTTTTTATATATTTTTTATTTTTTTTTTGTAGTGTTTGTTTTTTGATTTCATGTTGTTTGATACGGTTGTATTTGTGGTTATAGGCTGATTTCATGTCGATATGATTTGTGTTAATTGGGTGCGTTCAGCGGACTCAACCGTTGAGCTTAGAGCATGTTGAGTGTTAGCTCGTTGCCGGACCACCAAGGATGCACAAGGGCGCCTTGTATTTTCAAAATTTTATCTGGCAGACACTTCGTCTGTCAGTGCGCGCCTCGTAGACATTGTAAACTCATAAATTCACTGTATCGGAAACGCAGGCGATCAGCCCAAGTCAGCGCCAAGTGTCCCAGGATCGCCGTGACAGTAAACAGACGGCCTCGGGTCAACTCGCGTGAGATGTCACGGATTCACCAACACTTTGGTCAGGATTTCCCTTTCCTATAGTTCGTTACCACCTACAACCAGATCATTTTTGCCAATAGACAGCGGTGCCTACGTCTGCGTTAAGGTGAAATCAGACAGCATGTGGATCGGCGAGCTTGGCACGAGACTCGCCGAGCTCACGCGCCGAGAGAACTCACATGGCTCGCCGATTCGTGAGCCTGAGCGAGTCTCACCGATCCACGCGCCGTGAGAACGCTCATGGATCGCCGACTCGGGAGCCTGGGCGGGCCTAGGCGGGCCGAGCCGACTCACCGATTCACGCGCCGTGAGAACACTCATGGATCGCCGACTCGGGAGCCTGGGCGGGCCTAGGCGGGCCGAGCCGACTCACCGATTCACGCGCCGTGAGAACGCTCATGGATCGCCGACTCGGGAGCCTGGGCGGGCCTAGGCGAGCCGAGCCGACTCACCGATTCACGCGCCGTGAGAACGTTCATGGATCGCCGACACGCGGGCCTGGGCGAGCCTTGGCTCACCAATCCACGTGCCGTCTGATTTCACCTTTACTAAACCTCCACTGCTAAAGGGAATCTTCGAATTTGCCTTGTAGCCAGCGAGAAAGTCCCAAATGAGTCCGAATTTATACCTCGCACGAGTAACTTTGGGGGGGGGGGGGGGGGTACTCATAGAACTCAGTGCAGACTCACATTTTTTAATTACTATAGCCACCTTTGTTAAAGTTCAGTTTTAAATACAGTTTACATTGTTAATGTTAATGTGCGGTGCCTCAACTTATTCAAGTTCAATTTTTAATCACACCCTCTCCAGTGATCTCTTGTTGTCGTAAGACACCGCAGAGAGAGAGAGAGAGAGAGAGAGAGAGAGAGAGAGAGAGAGAGAGAGAGAGAGAGTGACGTTTGCGCCGTCGGAGATTTACGGCCTCCGAAAAACAGGCGACGTATCCGCTCACAACAGAGCATTTGCTCTAAGCTGTTGAGTAGCCGCGCACTAGAGCTGTTCGAGTACTCGGAACAAGCGAGCCGGGATATACTCGGTTCGAATAACCGATCCGAGCCGAGCGCTCGAAAGGACCGAGCGGCTCGATTAAAGCGAGCGGTTCGATTAAAAAGCGAGCGGCTCGATTAAAAAGCGAGCGGCTCGATTAAAAAGCGAGTAGATTGCATAGTGAAGGTAGCGATTGACGAACGAAACATGTGGATCATTCGTGCCACCTGATTGTTTCCAGCCGCTCGCTTCATTCGAGTACTCGGCTCGGCTCGGAAACCGAGTCCCGGCTCGGCTCGGAAACCGAGTCCCGGCTCGACTCGAATTTCGAGCTACTCGAATATTCGAGTACTCGAACAGCTCTACCGCGCACTGATTTTTCGTTAAACACTTCTGCTAGGTTGCTTCTCAACATGTTTAGTGATCGGTCGCCATTTTTTTTAAGCGGAGATAAAGTCCGCTACATTTACGGAACGCGTTGAGCTGCTAGTACTGATCACTGATCAGGACTGATCACCGTTGAGTTCTCAATGGTTGAGCTGAACGGTTGAGTCCACTGAACGCAATCATTATTTGTTTAGTCTGAAATCACGATGCGACTAGCGACCCGAACACATGGGCTTTTTGTCGTTTTCGTAAAGAACGTGAGTGGCTGATTTAAAGTCGTTTAGATTTGATGCGAGTAACGATCCGAACGCAGTGGCTTTATGTCGTTTTCATGTAGAACGTGAGTGGCTGTTCATGTCGTTTGGATTTGTGGTTATATTTATTGATAACTGGGTATTTTTTCACCTCCTCGTTTTTTTTTTAAATATTGTATTGTCATCTAAACTACGCACACCCGCAAAGTTTCAAGACAATTGGATTAGTGGAAGTTGGTTACATTTGAGTTGCCAGATTTGAACCAAACAAACATACAAGAAACAAACGAACAAACAGAGGATCGAAGCTCAATAAAATTGTTTAATAATAATACAAATTTATTGATACTTTCGAGGAAACGGTAAGGTAAAGCAAAAGAAACCGCCCCCGGGTGGGCTCGAACCACCAACCTCTCGGTTAACAGCCGAACGCGCTAGCCCATTGCGCCACGGAGGCTTATTGCTTCCAGCGCACTTTAAAATGCAGTAGCAGTGTCAGCAATTTTTTGTCATATCACATGTTATCTTCATATCTTATCTCTACTATGCAATCTACAGGAATTATTTAAAACCAAGAGATGGGTATACTGCCTATTTCTAGAACGTGTGGCTTATCTTCAGGAACGTATTTTGTTACTTGTAATAACGAAAGTATGTTATATGGAATAAGTTTATAGAAAGAACCGATCTGTTTACGGTGTCGCCAGGCACAATATATCGTTCTTAGAACGGAAAACTGCGAACCCGCACTCACCAATTGGAATGCAATTTTGTGGGTTTACAGACTGACTCTAGACAAGAACAACGGTGTGTTGCATTCGGGCCCTATCGCTCTTTAAAGGTGAAATCTGACGGCACGTTGATCGGCGAGCCAGGCCCGCGCAGGCTCGCGAATCGGCGATCCATGAGCGTTCTCAATGCGCCTGAGCTCGGCGTGTCTCGCCTAGACCTAATCCAGGCACGTGAGTCGGCGACCGATGAGCGCTCTCACGACACGTGAGTCGGCGAGCCATGAGCGCTCTCACGGCACGTGAGTCGGCGAGCCATGAGCGCTCTCACGGTACGTGGATCGGTAAGTCGAGCCAGCTCGGTCAGGCTCGCAAATCGGCGAGCCATGAGCGTTCTGACGGCGCGTGAGCTCGGCGAGTCTCGTGTCAAGCTCGCCGATCCACGTGCCGTCAGATTTCACCTTAAGGGGGTGAAAACTAACCCCAAAATCAAATAGGCACTTTCACTTTTTCGCGTATAACTCCTAAAGTATAAGAGACAGGAAAAAATGTTTCAAACAGAAGTTTAATCGTACAATGTGCGCTGCAAACTAGCTTTAACAAAATTTTGAGAAAATAATTTTTTTCGTGCATTGACAAAGAGACTATTTTTACATAAGGGTACGTTTATGTGGGAGCTAGGAAAGAAATTATAAGAGCGTTGTTCGTACGCTTTTATCGCTGGTCATCTCTTAGAAAACGTAGATCTGCTTATTGCTCCGATACAAACACTTCCATTAAAAAACGTTCCATTATCATCGCACTGATCGTTTATCGCAGCTCCAACATAAAAGTACCATTAGACTATCGTATATTACTAAGAAGTGAGACTATATGCATTGTTACATTATCCCCATGATCACTTTTATATAATCTTCTAATGAAAGACTTACTTGCAAGAATCGAAACAGTGAAGGAAACGGGTCAACTTTAATAAAAATATATTTCGACGATGCGGTGTAGGTTTGGTACAGTGTGTCTCGAATCGAGACTTGTTGAAGACTACCTGTTCTCGTCAGGGAAAGTCCTTGCGTTGTCGCTGGCGGAAACTCCTTAAGGCCCTAGCCTAATTTATGACGGGCCTGGCGTCACGCTGTCCGGGCCCGGCGTCGCCGCGCTGGACTTAATGTAAACTTCCACACGAGGCTGTGCCTCGTTCGTTGAATAGCGTGGGATTTTCCAACATACTTGTCGAATACAGTAATTTTACGTTCCTTACAAGTTTCTAACAGTTAAGACCAACAATATGAGCCCAGTATTATGTATTGTGTTACTGTACGCCACCCCAGTTTTACCTTTCACATTATACTTTACATTAAAATCACATATTTGTCTGTTCAAGAAGGAAACGCCTGTTATTGTTTACAGCGAACACAAGCAATAATTGACTTATGTTAATGGAATCGAAGTTAAAATGTCTTTAAATCTCTCGTTTTGTCATCAGTTGCCCCAGTCATTGTTCACACTGACGTCCTCAATAAATTACTGAAAAATATGACTAGAACAGATGTCCTGATGTAAAAGTTATCTGCCAATGTGATATCAGACCCTGAAAGAAGGGCGGCAGTTCGAAGAGAACGATAACGCGTGTGGCGCGCTAACAGGGAAATAGTCTGGCAGTTGTGTCGAAGCTATATACGGTTAATTAAATGGGGTTGGCTCATTAGTAACTGTCTATATGCAAGGCGATGGCCGAGACGCGATTGGAGGGTGGTCCCAAGGTGATTTATCCGTCACGATGGATCGCAGATGTTCGACTGGTACTTGGTATGGGTCACCACAATGCTGTAATTAGGGGCGCGTTTCGTTTATGTGCATGCATAATGAAATCGTCTGCCCTTCACTTTTCTTCTATGATGGATCGACGATAATACATATTATTGCCACGCAACTCGTATGAAATCTTTCACAGCAGGATCTATAACTATGTTGCGTGGTGTTTTCAACGATTTGCTAGAGAATATCAGATACAAAAGTATTTTAAATAAGTGGTTAAAATTCTTAGTGATTGATGTTTGAAATATACAAAAAATATTGTTATTTTTAACACCATTTTTTGGACCGCGTGACTATGTAATATGTACGTAGGTATTATTTCATTGGCCAACTTGAGTTCCGATAAATTCAAGTCTGAAATAGAGTACGATATTTTTTTAACGCATTTGGAGAGATTCTTGATTTTACATTCTGGAGAAGGATGCTTTATTCATTCCATAGAATATTTGTGTCCCACAAAAACGGGACAAATTACATTGGAAATCAAAGTTTCCTAGACTGTGTTTTCTTTACACGTTTCCGTGTTGCGTAACGTGGTTCAATTGATCTCAGCGTTAGGCCAGAATTCTAAGAACACGTACCCAAGAGAAGACACTTCGGTTTGGCCGTGCTGACGTTAACAGCCCGTTTAAATTGTGCGTTTAATTACAAGTAAGAGACAGTCGCGGCGAAATTTATCGGTCACCGTCGGTAACCCCTTCGTTCCTAATCTCCGAAGCAGATACTCGTACCTAAACACGGCTGCACAACTCCTTCGCTCGCAATAAGACGCTTCTCGTTCCTTTTCAGTACCTATTCCCCTATTCTGACTAGATTCAACAGAAACTAATGCCCCCCAAACCTCGGTTAGCTTTGTTGAGAACTTGAAGTAATCGTTCTGTACTTCGCCAACTTACCCCGCGAACTTTCTACTAAAAACTAACCGCATAAATATTCACTTCGACTCGTTTAAAACAGTTTTACTCAGTAAATTCTGACCTTGCAATTTGCTGTCACCTTATAACCGGTCACTGCCAAAATGGAAACTATCATTACCCCCATGGAAATGACTTTATGTTGAATAAAAGGGCCTTGTAATACTATGTTCAGGAACTACACAGATCTTGCTCCTTATTGGATAGAAATTTACGCCCATAAATGTATGCGGTTCCCGTTGAGAGCTCGAGCGTTCCTCCCCGAAAGTTTACAGCTCCATGTTCTCCCCTGTTCCCTCGGATACACTATCTGCAGCCCTCTGTCTCGCTATTTCTGTCGTTTTCGTCTCGAAAACAGTGTACGTACTTTACAAGCTATGGCGAATGTCTATGATGAAGGTGAGAGCACGGGCCTGTAACGATGAAACGGGTGAACGTTGCTCATGAAATCATGACGAATTCATTCGAACTCCGAATTACCTTCCGGTCGACGGAGTTTCGCTAAATGTCCGGAAGAGAGGGTACATATGTAAAACGCTTAATCATCAATATTCCATCGCGGTAAACCCGGCTCAGAAATCTGGAAATTCTGTCTTGCCCCCCTCCTCCCCCCTCCACACACACACACACATACTTCCCCTCACTTTCCATGTTTGCCTACTTCACCGGATAAATTAGAAACCGTCGATTAATCAACAATTCCGGTTCGTTAGCCGCGCGTTGCCCCGCTTCTTCGTTATTTTGCCGTGTGTTTTGCCAGTGTGTTATATCCTTGCTGTTCGTACCATCACAGACGAGGTATAGAATAGACCTTACATGCTATGCAAATTTTTGTCACACAGATCGGGGGTTCTATTTAGACTCTTAGGGACCCCCCCTACCATTTTCGTGTTGCGTGCAACATTATAGATTCAGTGTGGACTTCGATTGCAATCGTAGTAGGAATGAGAATTGAAACTAAATGTGATGAAAATTGGAACAAATCAATTCAAATATGAATCGATCTGGATCCATTCAAGTCCGGCCATCACTTTCTTACGGCTGCGGTGCCCGCTGTTGCAAATTGATGTATGGCTACACGCGCAAATGCAACGAATATTAAAGGCAATCTTCGCTTTGTGTCGAGTATGTAACAAAAGTGCAAAGAGGGTTTTCGGTTGTATTACTTATCTCTCGCAATTGTACCGAAGCTCTAATATCATCGAGTTATAATATCACTTACAGGTGCAAAAGAGTTGCAAATGGAATTTCGACTTCTGTTACAGCTGTATAGAAGTGGAAAGCGTTTTGAATTGATGCGGAAATGGTATATGTATAAGTCGTGTGGAAATGATAAAATACTTGCGGAGGATTGGTTTAAGAGGACGGTGTGAACAATATGGAAACGATGTAGGATATCGTAGGGAACGTGTGGGAATGGTGTGGAAACGGTATCCACAAGCTTTCAATGATGTGCTTGTATCTAGAACATAGCAACTACATTTCTTGAAAATAAAAACCGTCTAAACCGAAGCAAAGTTACTTAGGATAATTATAATTCGAATTGGAAACCTTAATTTAAATTTTTACGAATCGCAGTGTTTGGAAAATGTTACCAAGGAACTGGGCACACCAACACGGAGGTACCTATAGTAGCGAACAAAAAAATTACCACTTTTTCGACCCACCCTACTTCTATTACTTTTCAATATCAATTCAAAATTGTAGTATGTGCCTAATATACATATTCTGAAAGAGAATTAAAAGCTGTATAAAACCCAGTTACAGTTAAATTTATTTAACTAACAAACGAAAACCCTACATGACATTAAAAAAGACAACACACTTTTAAAGTCAACAAAAGGTTTCCACTTTTGAACATTAATAAAAAAAATCTAATATTTTGTGGGGGCACCTTTTGCTTTTAGGACAGTCTAAAAAGTTACTAAACGTGCTAACATCTTTGTCGGACCCAAAAATGTGTTAGCCCCTTCAATGTCATATAACAATTTTGTTTGTCAGTTAAATAAATTCAATTTTAACTGGGTTTATACAGCTTTAAATTCTCCATCAGAATATGCATATTAAACATACCAGAGTGCCAAATGTATGCTAAAAAATAATAAAAATAGAACAAATCGAAAAAGTGGTAACTTTTTTGTTTGCTAGTATACGGAAGTGACCCATCTCGAAAAAATATCACCTAATCCTATTCGCCCTCCATTGCGATCATTGCAAGCAATGAGAGACACGATGTTGCCACTCTACTATTAATGACAACCGCGAACGCGAAAGAGAGATAGACGGGCGATTTTCATGGATATCCCTATACATACAAAGATGCACGCTTATAATGCCTTTAAAATGTGCAAGCCTACTTAACGGAAGCTAAACTAACGCATCCGCGCATGATGCGTTTATAATTAAGCCCTGCCTTCCAGTTCAACTACTTAGTTTAACTAAGGCGGACTTAAAAAAGTTACCCCGAGGGTAGCCCACGCACTCCTTACATCAATCTCCATTTAGTGACCGCAAAGGAAGCATAACAGGTTGTGTTTAGGTATATTAATCCTTTGAACTCGAATTGCAATATAAGGTAATATACTTCTGGTATTCATTTAAAAGTCTTTTCTTTAAAGTACAAAGGGTTATCATACACACGCGAGAGAGATAGACGAGAGGTTCTTTTTTTATATCTCTATACATGTCCCTATATCATTACAATTTCTTTCGCCATTCGAGAGGTACACCTGCATTGCTTCCAAACGACAAACTTTAAGTATCTCATGGTCACACAGTCACGCATTGCAGCTGTACACACAAAATACTCCAACCGATCATCCAATCCTTCCCCATTTACAAGAGTTCACCGTTCGGTGGCGCTCCTGGAGGGGTCGGACTCACAGCGGCTGACTTACATACGTAATATAAGATCACATGCAGCTGCAATACACACGCCCATTACAAAACCGATAATTTGCATGAACGAGTGCACCATGCCCTAATTCAAGACGACTCTCTCTCTCTCTCTCTCTCTCTCTCTCTCTCTCTCTCTCGGGCGAATTATATTGAAGGAAAAAAGAAAAGAAAATTCGCACTGGAGAATAGAGAAGTCTTTATAACAAGTCTCTAAAAGTATACTAAAGGAGAAACGATGCGATGCGAAGCGAAAACAAAAGTTCTCACTCTCCACAAGCACACGTTCCTCTATCCTTAAATCTAGCCTATCACACTCATATACAATAAAGGGCCCATGTGACACAATCTACCTATTTGCAAAGTCGCACTTGGGTGACTTTTGAGCGGCGTGTAAAAGCTAAGAATCTCCCGATTGAGATGCAAACGAGGGTGCGCGACCGTACGACACGACATGACCATTTGCCTTCGATGCACTGAAATTTGATTCTACATGTGGTGCTCCATATCACGACTTTACACAGCCCGCGCACGTCGTGACCTGAACGAGCCACCTGAGACCACAGAGCGGGCAGAAATGGAGCGAAGGTTGGTATCGTGCGCGATAACTAGAAAATCAGAGTGGTCATGAATAGGTGCACGTCATCGGCTTATGATAGTCTTCTGTGTAAAGTTGCAATAAGTTGTACCTCACCCAACCGACCTGTGAGGGCGAGCACACCGCGCGCGAATCCGAAATCAGTGATCAAAGGTGGATTGCATTTCTACAAGAGTGCTGACTGCACTCTTATACTAAAAAAGGACGAGGCGGAACAAAAGCTTATTACTCGAACTGCGCAAGTGCATTTCTGAATACATAGATGTCTATATGTATAGACCGTACGAAACTCATTGAATGTAAGTTTGTCTCGATCTAGATCCTTAACCTGGATCGTAGGCTTTAGCTTTAGGGAAATAGTTTATTCACTTCACTGATTTTGGTGATTGAGTCGATTTGGATCCACAATGTGGACCATATAATGAAAGCGACAAGTATACACGGGAACCAAGTCAATTTACACTATGAAGTTCCCCTAGAGTCACTGTTCTGAAATGTAGAGTGTACGTACCAAAACCCACTGACGATTCATGAAGTCGGTTTGTATTTCTGTTCGTGTGTCACGAACTCCCATAAGATGTAAAATCTATCGTATAATGCAGAGTCAATTTTTTTAGTCGATTGCATTTCGAGGTGGTTGTGTATTCCGAGATTCCAGTTTGTAAAGACAGGGATATGTTAAATCATTGTACGACATCTACCTACTGGTGGCTTGCGTGGATTTGCATTGTTTTGTTAAAATAACCGGTCCTTTATTCGAATCATACTATTCATCATATGTGGCAAATAGGAAATTTACAGGGCTAAGGTTTTCCGATTTAACCAATTACAAGGAAATTGGTCTGATTAAACCTCATTCTTTACAATAGCTTTGACACACAATTCAGTTGTTCCAAATTCGCCTAAAATTTGTTAGAAAATCAACAGACAGACAAGTCTGATACAAGGGCGCTATAAATCATACGAACATGACGTTCAGCCTTTCTGACATTTTATAGTCGCAAAAAGGGATTCGCCAAAACCTAATTCAGATACTTGAAATATAACGTATACCTACTCTACTTTCTTCGTGTTTCTACTTTGTTATTCTCAGACCTGAGTCAGACACAACGGGAAGTCTATTTTCAGGGGTTAAGGTTCGTCGGAGCGTCAAACACTATAAAGATAAATATTCAAGTAGAACTTACATACATATACTTGTCAGGCTAGCTACAGCTTCTAAAAGCCTTCCTATTTTCAGCTAACTTCTGAACTCACTCAATTCTCCACTGAAGATTTAGGTTGAGAATCTTCGAATCTTGCACTAGAGTTAACTCCTCCTCCCCCATTTATCAATTAACGATTGTCAGACCCCGTGCATGTGGCAGGACGAACTGCGCACACCCGTTAGACAATACGTCTTAACACTCGTAGGTTATCGTGGCGTTGAAAGGGAGTAACTTATAGGGGCATTGGGAATTACCAGTTTATTATTAGGGAGATAGCATAGAGGGCCAAGATCAGGGGTTGCTGTTAATTCTCCTAACACTTGGCTCCCCGGAGAGAACACGCCGCCTTAAGACTTCCACCGTTCTCGACCCATTCCGCCGTAAGGTGCCGACATCTTGAATCGCTGCCGTGTTAATTAGTACGACTTTCAACGCACCCGCATGCGGTGGCAATCAGGGCTCGCTGAAACGATTTCCTCCGAAAGATGTAATCTGCGTTAATAACACCGTCCTGAGCAACTGGATCAACATTCGCGATTGAAAAATCGGCCCCTTCTCAAGCAACCATAGTCCTGAACATTAAACGTCGTACCGTGTTTTAGAATTTTTTAGACGCTTCGAAATTATTCCAAAATGTGTTCGAGATAGCTTTCTTGATCAGATGTAGAGGTCCCATAGTTCTGCTGCTTAGGTTGATAAATGAAATTCAAATACTTTGTTAACTAATTGATGCTATATGAGCTAGTTGTTTGAGGTTTCCCTAAATAAAGAAAACCGGGAGGCCAAGTTTTTTGAGAGGACCCCATTATCATTCCAACGAGACCATGTCAATACTTGTCGTTGGGATAATTTCGATAATACCAACAGAAATGTGCTAGAGTTCTGTCATCTAATTGCAGAAAGCCAGGCATTTGTTCCTTTTTTTTAGAACTGTTTAGTTAACCTACCTCTTTGGAAATTCAAATCGATTACTCAATCTCGCACAAAGAGCACACCCTGTAGCAAAGATTTTCTTTCATTCTGGTTCAGGTGTGCAGAATTCTGGCCGACAGAAGATCGAATGTTCAGTGTGGCGATAAAAGGAAGAGAAGCCTGAAGGAGCCAATTGATAAATCGAAGAGGGCAGAGCAATCTGCCGTGTAGGAACGATGTATCCTGGCCAGCGGACGTGCACCATTTATACAATGTGCCAGAGAATTGTAGAACGAAAAGGATTCGGCGATGGTGAAAGGCAAGGGAAGACGAATCGACGACACTGACGTACGAAACCGCGTTGGACGTCTTCCATACGTCAAAGCCACGCCATCTCGTCTTTTCCTGCCCTCTGGAAGTATCCCCGCGTCAGGGTAGGATTAACACGTTCCTTGCTATCTGATTACACGACTATTCGAATGAAAGCTTATGCAATATTTGTATGCCATAACATAGTGGCCAAACGAAAGTTTAAAATTGGCATCTTTATAGTAGAGTAGCAAAATATACCCGCGCTTCGCTTCCGACCTAAGAGGTATTAAGGACACCATGAAAACACCCCCTTTCACCACACCCTTAGGGATTGATCAGTGCAAAATCTTGAAATTGATTTTTAGGAATTTGTGCGGGAAACCTTTGTACGTAAAAACCAAGTTGATATCTAATCGGGCCTAAGATATATTGAGAAATCCACGAAAACACAGTTTACCCCTTTTCACCCCCTTGGGAATGGAATTCCCAAAAATTTTGGAAAACTCCCTCACTCTATACGAGGGAGATGATTATTCTATTTGTAAAACATTATACACCTGGTATGTAGGTTTAGCCACTGTCAGATTTCGCAATTCTATCGTTATATCTATGTGGAACTAGCTGATGTATCCGTTTTCGCAGGAGTAATGTTATGTTACGAATCTTTTAGTTCGTACGTAAAGATAGATTGTAATATATCGGATTTTTATCGGAATTTTGGATTAATAAAGCAATTAACAACTACAGCCATTATTGTAGAAGTAAACCAGTTCGGGGGCGTCCGGAGACTTTTTTCCGGGGGGGGGGGGGGGGGGCAACTTTGGGATGATGGTAAAAAAAATATACCCCTCTTGCTTTTTTAATTCATTTTAATAGTGCCAATTTAATTAAAAATTTAAAACCGAAATTTAAAATTATTCCCTTTCTTAGTATAAACTTAATAAAGGTTAGTATAAGTAAAGATTTAGTATAAAGATCAGTTTTTAAAAATAAGCGATTTTTTCTCAATAGCCAGAAAGAGCAACTCCCCCCCCACCCTCCTCCTCCCTGCGGACGCCCATGAATCAATTAACAACTACATATGTCTAGGTACACACAGTCGAGGATTATTTTCGATTCTTATTTTTGGTCCTAGAAGCACCGCCGCTGGTAAAGCGAGAAAGCTAAATGGCCTAAAATCTACCTCGAGAATTGTGCTGTAATGTTAAAAAAAAAAACGCATCGAAATTGATGTACATATTAAGTAGTTTCTGAGTTATAAGTTAACAGACAGACAGGCGGACACTATGTTATACACATACAGTAGAAAAGGAAAAGATATTTCGGATAATTAAGATGTGGGTTATTAAAGAAATCAATGGTGAGCATACCATAGCCTATGAGGGCTAATATTTTACGCGTTCGTGAATATTCACACCCATTCAGCAATGATACATTCGCAATAAAGTAATTAGGTTGAAATTTGTTAGGTGTCGGCTATAATTGATTCTGTTGATTCCTATTGGTGATTCAGCGAAAGCACTCGTGCTTAATGAAATGTCGCAGATAAGCACAAGACAAATGCTGGGGTCTGGTTATTCCCGCGGCTTTATTTCTACTTAATGGCCGTGCGATGCATTCTTTATTTTGAATATGAAGGATCGATTCATTTCGTCGGAATTTTTGCACCCTTCCTTTTTTGTTTATTTCTGCCTTCTCGCTAGGAACAAAGCGACATGACACGCGATCATTTCACCTGTTATTTCAATAACCTGAATGAGATCAACGAAGAGGCGGATAAGAGCTAACTGTGTTTCTGGTAGGGCTGGGACTATTCGAATAATTTAATATTCGAATGTTATTATTCGAATACTATTCGAATACTGATGTATTCGAATAGTATGGTATGAAGTGGGTCAAAATTAGCTTACAAGATTTCACCGTGACAAATGAACCTAAAGAATTGATTCATAATTCACACCATACTATTCGAATACATCAGTATTTGAATACTTAAATACTCGAATAGTATTCGAATACTTGGATATTCGAATTATATTCGCCAAATAATTGAGCAACTGAAGTATTCGAATATTCGAATACCGAAAAATTCGACGAATAGTCCCAGCCCTAGTTTCTGGGAAATTAACTCTTATATATTCAATATTTGACAATATTGAACAATTAAAATTCGCAAAGAAAAGTTATTACGACCATCAGAGGTTATATTCGAAAGATTTCAATTATTATTGTCTTAGTGAGTTATTCAGTTAGGGCGAATAAAGTTGTTCCCGCCGAAGAATAAAAAATAATGATAGACGAAGGCATTAAACAATACGACAAAGTGTGATTTCTTATTTTAGAAATATCCTATATAGCCAACGAGATTTAAGTAAAAGAAAGCGGCCGCAAACTCTCAATTCATATACGTTTTTATATCAAACTCATGGAGGCGTATTTTTCCATAATATCCACGATTGCGTGATCGTATTGCAAATTAAAGTTTGATCTTTCACGTGACACTGCGAACCCCAAACCTCCAGACTTAAAAGCGTTAAACGGAGCCACAACAGCCAACCTTTTTAATCCAATTCGAGTATAGGGCAGATTATTAGTTCCCTTTTACCATGCAAATGGAACTCGTCTTTCGCATGCGACATTTTCTCGCAGAAAAAGGTTGCCGCGCGTTTCCATAGGGTCGAATATAAATTTGGTCGAGACGAAACACGAAGGGGAGTATCGTCAGACAGACGTGCTGCAGCCAGATAGCGGAAGCGGTAGACGACGACTTCCGATGGACCGTATTGTGCACGAGTCGCATGTAAATTGTATGTCTAAAAATCAGAGCGAACTCCGTCTGACATGGCGTTTCCTGAATTCCGTTTCTTCTGATCGCGTTTCGCGCGATAACTAGGACACATTTTTTGCTCGGTTTGCTTTACCGATGATTTCAACATCCGTTAGGGGAGAAGAATGATTTCCATAACATAAAACGTAGATTATTAAAATTTTTATACTCCTTCATGTTTTGCTTTCCAAGAAGAAGGATGATTAACAGTTACGATTCATTTTGTAGTTTAGCTTCATGAGTTATTAACATGGATTCGATATTTCAAGTTTGAAGATGCAAATTTTCAAGATCATTAATGTCTTAACTTTATTTTATAAAGTAAATGGCTCGATTACCAGATAATATTTCACGAACCTCCAAAAATTCGTGTTTACGCGATTCATAATCTCATTCTGTCAGCCTCGTGCTTGCAGAAGACAGTTCGCCCAAAGTCGTCCGCATACAATGGTGGATAACAGCGGCGTATGGACGCTAGGTGATTCTTTAAGCGTGAAATAAATAACTCGGAGGGGTTCCACGGAAAATGTGACAGAGTTTCTGACCCTCGACCGTAGGCATGTCACGTTAACCAGAGCAAAAAAAGCACGGGGACACATTTTAATGTCAACAATTAAAAATATTGTGCATACGTTACCGCTGCGTTGTTGGTCCCTTGGCCCTCGAGGCTCGTCTTTACTCGCCTTTTACGACCGCGAGTTTATCTCCCCCAAACTGTTTCTCGAGATTTCGTAACAGTCGTTGCTGGAGCTGCGCTAATGCAATTATAGTGAACAGTAATTCAGTTACTGGTACACGAATCTGGTGCATTAAACAAAGTGTAGTTAAGATTTCGTACAAATTCGATTCAAGATTATCAACTAAAGTCTCAACATGTCCGTTACATTTTTCACTAACTGATACAGATGTATTTTTACTCAATTCTCCTGAAAATAATTAGTGTTACTTTCGTCCACACGGTATGTTACTTTCATCTTACCCCTGCGGGACAAAAGTAACAATGAAAGTCACTGCGGAAAACTGCCATAACTCTTAGATTATTTATTATGTAAGGCTGAATCTGGGCTCAAATGGTAGACCAAGAAAGATACTATCTTAAGGTATAATTGTCATTTTTATATCTATAAAAGGTCATTGTGAGCCAGACCAAATGTAAAAAATGTCACTTTTGTCCCCGCTCTCCCCTACCTAATAGATTTGAACTGTGTTTCCATAAGTAACAGATGAAACATCATGAAGCAAAGAAATTGAAGAGTGTATTGTTTACCAAGCTATCCGTGATAAACTTCCTATAAAGTACATACAAGTTTGAAGAATTCTAACTACGAAAGGAAATGCCTCGGGAATCTATCTCAAGTTCGCTGAAATTCTGCAATGCTTGACATAGTAATTTTCCAAATGACTGTGCCTCACTCTTCTTCGTCAGAAGTAATTACATTCGCTGGTAATTACGCCGATCGCGAACCGTTGTCGTGCGATTCTATGACGAATGCAGGAATGGCGTGCACACTGAACGGATATACTTAACGCACGCGTACGTATGACAAACGATCCGAGGAGGGTCGATCGACTATTGGCACGCAGCGAGCAATATAAATGAATCGCGTCCCCGGGACGTCTATCTTATGGGGAATACGGAACATTAATGGACAGATGCATTTTCGCCAGCGGAGACGAATGGCCCGCGGCTGTCTGTCGATTTATTTCCGACGAGAACGATTCTGTCACCGTTGGACGCACGAAAGACACGCATCTAGGGCATTATTGGGAGGAACTTGTCAGATGTACGCTTCGGACATCCCCGCGGAAAGTATTTTTGTAATTGATTTTCGGGGTTGATGAATGGTCCGAAGTGCTACACAGGATTTTTTGGGGTTTTTCGTCAGCCTTTTGTGGAACATGCGAATGGTTGAATAGGAACACACTTGTTGGGAATTATTTTATCAACTACGTGAGCCAAGTCGAAGAAAACTCCTCGAGATGCTATTTTTAATTACAAGCTTACTTAGTTACGTTTGTATGGCCAGTTTTCTCTCGGCCCTTACAAGGGAAGATACTCGCCGGTTTTGATGCAACTTTGCTCGATTCTTTGTTGAAATGACCTAAGATGTTTGCTATATTTGTTTGGTGCCAGTTTTACATTTTAAGGGAGAAGCCATCCCTTTTATTCGATTCTGCTCTTTTACTTGTGCATTTATAACTCATATCGAGAAAACATTTAGTTAAATGTTATACCGTTTCTGAAGGTCTATGTATCTGTCGGGAAGAATTTTCCAAAAAATAATTTTTTTATCGGAAAATTGAAAAAATGATGTTTCCCAAAAATTCTTTCCGACATATATATAGACCTTCAGAAAGGGTATAAGATTTCTTTAAATGTTTCTGCGATATCTTTTGTAATTTACGAGTTATAAGCGCATAAGTAAAACGGGTGGTTTCTCCCTTCAAGTGCAACAAAGAATCGAGTTTCTCCAACAAACAATCGAGCAAAGTTGCATCAAAATTGGTGTGTGCCACTCGGCGATGTTCCCTTGTTAGTCACTGAAGTGTTCAACTGACGACTTCTATCCCATAGCTGGGTTTCAAATATATTATTCAGAATCGTAATTCGTGTAAAGTTCAATGTTTTTTACATCCACTGATCAAAGTCTGAGGTTGTTTTCTTAGCACAGGAGCTTCAGATTACCACAGCTTAAGATTTAGTTCACACGTAAATTTAGAGTCTAAATTTTACATATTATCAGGAGATTCAGACTCGGTCCTCTATACCCGACAGACTAATTTCACTGCATATGTATATTAGTACGTGTAGACCCCTTTAAACACTAAACGGGATCATGAAACACCTCTGACAATTCACTTGGAAATAGTATTTTGCACGATATCGTTTTCTATGCCAAACAACTATCATTCTCACCACTTTATTCTACTCTCAACAACGTAGCCGTTCGACGGTGTGTTTTAAAAACCCCCTGCCGATTGAATCTTAACGAGATACCTCATTTCCCGTACACTTTGAATAACACTCACGTCGAAGGAAAAATGACATCCACCGCGAAAGGGCGGAACGGTGTCGGCCTAGGGAGGCAACTGATTGCGTTGCACGGTATTTACATAATGTTCGCAAGCACTAGTACCTTGCCAGCCCATAATTCGTAACGTAGTTTATACGATAACTGCCAATATTGTAGGAACTCTAGGAAATTGCAGTCAACCTTCCCCAGAAATACATATGTACCTATTTTCTTCTGGAAGAACATAGAGACATCAAGGGATAATCAAAGGTTGTGATCCGATCCATGAATTTTTCGTACAACAGTCAAGACATTGACAATTGTGTCAACTGTTTTCTAGATTAAATGATAGCTTAAAATAAAACACGATGAAATGTGACTTTCTTCACCGAGTCATAAATGTCTGAACAGTGTCCTCAGGATTACAAACGAGGTACATATACTTTATCGTAGGCACTACTTGTCAATCAACGAGTGTGTTAAAAGAATCATTGTGCCTTGCGTAGACATAGTGATATCGTAAAAGTATGATAGCGTGGGTTGAAGTCGGGTAGGTTTTCAACATTTTTTTTTGGACATTAATTCTTTTAAGCTCCTGTGGGACCTTGATTTATAGGAATGCTACCAAATAAATGCAGCCTTGTAGTGAATGATCAAGAACACATTTGACCACTTGTATCCTCAAAAATATTGCTTTGCACACCACTTGATTAGGTTAGTCATTGTATCTCTGCAAGACACAATATCATCGTTGTTGCATAATATTATCGCTTTTGCTCCCGTCGAACGAAGAACCAGCCTGTGCTTGAGTCGGTACGGTAGATATCGCAGATGGAAGGTTAAGGGGTTGCTAGCCGACGGTCTTCTTATCGACGGGAAGCACCACGCAAAACGGCTCCCTGAATCCCCGATAGAAAGGGGTAGCTGCAAACTGACGTCGGGTCCTTTCGAAGCGTTCCACCCTCGTTGAGGGATCCTCCTTCTGTCGTTCACAAGGCGACTACAGTTGCTAATGGATGCCACGCGATTCTTCTACATCAAAATCTTTTAATTGTTTAGTAATCGTGCATGTATCACGGTTCTTTCCTTGCGATATGGTCGTTTTAGGGAAATACAGAGGGGAGCGATTAAGGGGCTACATACTTATACGTCTGAGAGGCGAAAAGGTAGGACAGACTTGAAGAATTTTTTTGGGGGGGGGGGAGAAATGTTTTTACCAAAGAAACATTACATATATTAAAAAGGCCATACTTTTGTCTATAAAATAGCAATTTTTATTAAAAAATTCGGCGAAGAAATTGCGTGGTAGCTGTTTCCGTACAACGGTTTTGCGAAATCAAAAAAGGAAAAATTATTCTTAAAGAAAACAAAAAAATAGTCCTTCTCGTAGCCGATTTTCTTTTCCAGTTTGTCGCAAAAGGCCGCACATATGTATCATTATGTATTCAGTTATAAAGTCGATTTCTATGTTCAAATGCCGTCCGCTATTTGGTTTTAAATACGAAAAAAATCTACTCGGACAACGACAACAGAATGTAATAATTTTTAATGTTTTAATTTGTTTTTAACTTTTAGATAAGCACAGAAGACAGAATTTATGGCACTGCAATTCTACTCACTTCGCGAGGGATCAACTTTGAGTGACTATAACGACGGGAGGGAAGGTATTTTTTTTTTAATAAAAATCCTTTTAATACTTAGATATCACGTATAGATGACACGTGTATCAGACGATTGATACAGCTATGCACATTGTTGTCGAATCGTCGAAAGATACTTTCAATCAGAAGTGAAATCTTCTATACCTACACTTGAGGCTTTGAAACAGTTGCTGTGCCTCGTTTCACATTCGATAATGCTAAAAAGATCGCAAGTATTTCACCGCTGTTCGTGCAAGATTGCAGTTTAGCGTGACCATTGTTCACCAAGAAATTCGTCGTCCGTTGAGAAGTATGATTTACATAGTGGACCGATGACATTTCAGTTTTATTTGAGAAAGCGGCAACTGATGCAGTCTCTCATTTTCATTTCCATCATTTGCACTGACTTGCACCTATCAGTAAAGACAGTGTACCTTACCTTTTTCGAGAATTCGTACAGTACTTTGTCAGGTGCTTGGCGTCGATCTCACTTGGACTGGCTTGTGGTCCTCGAATCGGTTTCTTTTTCTCAAAGATGAACGCATACACACGCGTATCTTCTTTTGTTATGGAATGCCAACGTGAGTTATGGCCATCCAATAGAGGGAGACCCTACCAACCGTATATTGGATTCGCGATACGCATTTCGCGTGCTTCGCGATACTCAAATTTCACCCGGTAAATCATTGCTGCCTTATTCGTCTGAGGTTCGAGAGGGGCGACAGGAGTTGGCGATACTGCGAATCGAACGTGAAAACAGGATTTTGTTTGCCGAACATTACGATCTTTCCCTAAATCGAGATACACTCTTGCGTGATTGTACTTCTGCTAATCACCCCCCCCCCCTTTCTCCATAATGTTCCACCCCTTCTGGCGCTTTTGTAAATCGCTTGCCTCGACGGCTTGAAACGAATCGAATCGCTGAATTATTGATTCGGTTGAAATTAAAAAAGAAAAACGGGAACCGTCGTTGCGCTCGCGTGTATTGCAGATTATATCAGCGGCACCCTATCAATTTCCACCCTCGAACAATGCCTGGCAAACGGGAAGATATCGAGTGGCTTGGGGGGCGGGAACCCTTATGTGTCTTGTCGTATTATAAAATATTGACATGCATACTTCGTTCACCGTGGATATTTTAGGTGACGCAAAACTCCACGTCGAGGTAGATGGAAGGGCGGGCTTTAATAATACAGCAGACGATTTTCAAGTTTTCCTGGAATGTTTTTCATTCCAGTTTTCATGCGAACATATCCGTCGGGGCACCCTTCAATTTCTGTTTCTTCCTCCTCGATTCGTATACGATACACGCTATCATTATTTATTTCTTCAAAATCCAAACTATGACATTGCTACTGCCTAACAGATAATAAGCTTAAATCTTCTTGTTAGTAAAATGAAGAAACGATTCAGTAAACAATACTTCGCTGAAATTAAGTATTTTCTTTTGACTTTCTGCTTGGAATAAATCTTCGCGAATATTTTCATACTTGAATACTGAAACAAAACTGCGAACTCCTATGGGTGAGTTTCACTTACGCCCAAATCTCCCGCGCGGTCGCTATGTGGAATGAAAACCGTGGGCGTAAGTGGAACGCACCCTATGTATAGTGACTTAGTTACAAATGAATAATAACAATTGTTAATTGCTTCATTTCTCAAGCTAGAAGAGCAGTGAATAAAATTAGACAAGCATGAATTTCTGTTCTTCTTGCAAATCTTTTACCGAAATTTATTATAACATTCTATTGACAAATAGAAATACCACACACTATTTAGACGTGAATCTGGTTATGAATTTAACACCAGCTCTTGCAGTGTACGTAAAAATGCGCAACAAATATACATCGACCATTGAAACATTCTGCAGAGCAGCAGCTTACAAGTGTCAATCTATAATCATTTTTAATTCGATTAAAAGTCTTCGTTTCAGCCTGCCTTACGATCATTCAAAGTCCCCATTCCAGCGACGACATTCATCATGCAACAAGCCAATAATTAGCCGAATTGTCGATGAAAAGTAATTTCCCTTGGACGCGGGATACCCAGAGAAAGGGGGCTTCTTATATTGATAGAAGGGACCAAGGACGCGAGGGCATCGCGCGGGTATCGGCCGTCCCTTCAATAACCTCGATACAAAATTCTTTTCACCGTATGCCCTGAATGCCTATAGGAAATATGGTGAAAGGCCGTCTGATTCAGACGGTCCAGTGTTGGCTCAGGGCCTTTCTGTGCCTGTACGGAACGGCGGCCGTTTGCAAGGCGTCTATAAGCCACGGGCAGCCGTAATGAAACATAAATTATTCAATCGAAATCAGCCGCGGCGCGTGCACCGCCGAGGCGGCCAGTGTTTTTTTCCGCCGAAAACGGCCTTTAAACCGAACCCCTCGCAAGCTGCTGGCCTGGTAGAGAAAAAGGCCGTGGCGCGGTACTCTCTTGGATCTTTTTCTTTTCCCGCATCGCTCCGCAGACTACTCGTTCCGAACGATTTTACGTTTTCATGGGGCCCTCGTGTGCCCCCCCCCTCCTCCTCCCCCTTTCCTCACCCACCAGTCGCCGTGTTTGCGCTCACTTCAGTAACGTAACGAATCGAAAGCGCCGGTTTTTTTCTCTTTTTCATTGCCGCCCGTTTGATCGAGGTTTCGTTTCCTTGCTTCTCTGCATTCGACGTAAATACGAGTTCGTTTTCATTTTTCTCATTCATTCGAATACTGGGATTAATTACCGGGATAGGCGAGGCATGGTATCTGGCGGGACTGGTTCTTTGTAGGGGCGAGTGACAAGGCGAGGCACGAGTTACGAAAATTCAGTGTCTCTAATCGTAATTGGTGCAATGGGTCGAACTTTTGTAAAACATGTTTGGCTGGTTGTTGAAGGAACGCGCAGAACGTTAGGAACACTTTTTGCTGGGAGGAGATGAGAGGTTTGGAAGAAATTGACCAATGCAGATTAGGGTGCTATACGCTTTTATCCTGATGGTGGATTCGAGAAATTGGTTTTCTCGTTTGAGACGAAGAACGTGGAAAACGCGACACGGGCTGGTCTTTAAGCCGCCCGTTTACACGCGTTACGAACACCTCCCTCGCGGTACTTCCGCTTTGGTGGCGCGCTTTAAAATTGAATGGGAACCTCGATTCCGGGTGTGTCGACACGCGTGTCGACACAAACAGGGAATGGAAGACGTGGGGCCTCCGAATGAAACGCGTGCATGGTACGCGAAGGGAGTGACGCGTAACACTGTAAGCCTTGTTCATGTATTATGTTCCCTCTTCCGCGTCGGTATTTTCATTGAAAGGAATGCGTAAAATAATATCGCGGACCGAGTATTGGAATAGACACGTTCGACGAGGGCATAAAGAGTTATTACAGATTTTACAGAACAAGAACTGCAAAGTTTTCGGAATATCTTATAAGGAAGTTCTGCAAGTCGAAAATTAAAAAAAAAATGAAATTTCTTTCAGAAATGTAGCTCAAGTGGTGCTAATAACGTAACTATTGTTTGATTCGACAATAAAGCGGTCCTAAGGGTGAAAGCACCCTCTCGAAAAAATGCTGAGTTTTTAGTTTATCGTGATTATCTACGAAACTATAAAAGATATAAAAAAAGAAGTTAAATTCAAAGTTCTATGGTTTTTTTATGTCGTATAAAGCGGCTATAAACAATTTGCGAAGAACATCACCTTTTTCAAAATGTATCACCACAACCCATTTTTCGACAATTCTTTGTCACCATATTGTAGGATATCGAAAGCCATAAAAGTTTGAATTGACCTTTTTTTCGATATCTTTTACGGTTTGGCAGATATTCCCGTTAATTTGAAAACACAATTTCTTTGACGGGGTGATTTCATATTTAGGACCGTTTTATTGCCGAATCGAAAAATAGTTACGTTGTTAGCATCACTTGAGCTACATTTCTGTAAACTTTCAGAATTTTTTGTTTTTAAACTTCCCTTTTTAGTGCTTTGTTTACTATGATAAAAATGATATAGTGTATACTACTAGTAAGGGAAGATTCCGAACCCGGAAATTGAAAAAAAGTTGAAACTTTGTGAATATGTAGAGGATTTCCTCCTAATTACAACGCAATTTTTGTTTACTATCCACATTCACTCAAAGCGGGTGAAATTAACCCCTGAAAATTCGGCTATTTTCCGATTTTGTATTATAACTCGCGAACTGTAAGAGATAGAAAAAAAGTTTCAAGGCCAAAGTTACTTCTTTTAATTAGATCTATCATTTGGTAAAAAAATTATTTTACAGTCACGAGTTATAACTCAAAATCGGAAAATAACCGGTTATTCAGGGATCAATCACACCCCCTTCGAGTGAATCTGGGCAGCAAACAAAAATTGCTTTGTAATCAGGACGAAATGCTCTACATATTCACAAAGTTTCAGAATTCCTTGAATTTCTGGGTTCGGAATCTTCCCTTGTAAGAGGGGTCTAACTTTAGCAACGTTGAAATACAAGTATTCAACTCCGGTTAGAAAAAAACTTCCAGTTCTTGCACCTGGAGTAAGCTGCAACAACCTGCAAACAAGAATATTCAGTCTTTGGTGGGAGAAATCTTCCTTATTGACATTACTGTAGACCTCACATATTTTCTATGTAGTGAGAGATCTAAGAAATCTTAAGTGGAACATCTGCTTCCTCTTGTGGATACAGTAATTAGAAATATGTAAATATGTATTCTGTGAAAATTTACCAACAACAACCTAAGTAGTATTCGATTCTAGCTATAAGAAATCTTCCTTGATAACATTACTGTAGACTTCACACGCATTCGAAATATTAGAGACCCAAGAAATCTCAAGTAGAACGTCCCTCCCCTGCCATCCCCGAACCCAGGACGAGCTTCCACGCGAAACTGCGTTGATTCAGTAAAATTCACGGCGCCTCATCGTTCTCGACGTGCAATACGGCTCACCAGGGGAGGCGTATATAGATTTTTATGCAAATTCTATTGATATCCGATCGCGGCTGACGATAGCGCACGGAACGTACACGTCCTGGTAGCTGTGGTTAGCGGTAAATCGAGTACACTATACATGCCGCGACCACGTGACCGGTCGCCAGCCACCATTGGACGTTGCCACTCGAACGCTCGCCCCGATTGGCCGAGTGTTCACTTTTCGAACGAGGACATGGTAGGGTAGATCGCGATTAATGTACGCTCACTCGCCCCGAGGAAACGAGACACAGAACGCGACCCCCGTTGACTCTGCGCAACAGCCTTTTATCAAACGTATGTGTTTTAGAAATTATACGTACGCGGCGGATTTATCGAGCGCCCCACCGCGCCGAACCAGCGAAGGATTTCTATTATTATTGCGGTTAATTCAATACGCCCCGCCGGCCAATTGATCTGCAAATGCAAGAGGGACCCCCTTTGTACTGGTTGGCGCACATTCCGCGCCCGAACGAAGAAACTGGTTGTCGAATGCTTGGAAGCCGATCATCGAGAGTAATCTTATTGGATCACGGACGCTGCGGCGAAATTCCCTCGATGAGACTCTGTGCGGGGTGTTTCGCTGAGTTTGCGCTAACACGTGTGAAGCGTTCTTTTCTTTATTGTGGAGCAACGGTAGTGGCGAGGGCGAGTGCGTGACCCAGGGTATGCGATTACCGGGCTGGCGCGAAACTCGGGCCAATTTGAAATACAACCGCCTCGTTATTAATAAAATTTGCATTTACAAGGGCGAGAAAGTGTCGCGGCACGGCACGCGGGACGAAAGACCGCGTCGGCACGTTTAAGTAGGATTTCCGTGATTACAGTAGCCAATCCATAACCGACAGTTCCACGGGCTCGGCTGCTCCATAAATTAGTGTTGTATTAAACGTTCCACCTGAAATTCTTTTACCCTCGATTCACCAGGAGTCATCTGTGCAAAGTGTCGAATGTCGAGAGTGTTGAGACACGAGGATACTGACATCTCGAGGACTGGACTCGCATCAGCTTCGAAAAGCTTCTCAGACCGATCATTAGTTAAATACTTTCACAGCATGAGGCTAGAAACAAAATTTGAAGCTTTTAAGACGCAAATAGCTATGCTATATTAGTTGGTTCTTGACGGTCGGTAAGACATTCGAAGACACACATGACGCCTTCAAACCCCTTGGATCAAGCCGACGGCTCATATAATCAGCTGTGCGAAGCACGAACAGACGTCTTCCAGAGACCGTCAACGTCGCCCACAAGACTCATTGGTTGAACGCGGGGCCCGCCACTGTCGGGCTTTGATTACTCGTTATCGGGGTAACTCTACCGTCGTCTGGCATCTGATAAAGGCTCGCGAGTAATTATTAATCATAGACCGGGCAGTATAACGATCCATCCGAGTCTTATCTCGGTGTCGAGTGATGTATGCAAGTGGCCGAGGCCAGCGCCACGATAGAAGGGAGCGGAGCCACTGTTCACCCGTTGACCGGGCTTGCTGGTGTTGGCCCGTCGCGTTGGTGGTCGTTACTTGGTCGGCGGGGTTACAATACTTCACCAAGATAACAACTAATAATCGATAGTGGCATTGCCAGGTACGCAGCCAGGTACATGTACATAAGTACGGTCTCGAAAAGACCTTTACACCCGTGCCCGCCTTGCCAGCCCCACCCCCCGGTGCAAGTTGCATCGGCGGGTAGTCTTGCCTTTCAGCCACCCACAACCACCCAACGACTGCATGCAAGACGCTCGTAGGTCAAAGGTTGCGCGGTTAACTACTTCGTAAATTATCGTAAGGTTAACAGTGCGCCGTTCGAATGAACGGGTTGGGTGCCTGCGTGTCCTTTGAACTTTCCTCGCCGGGCATTCAAGGAACGGTGTATTTTTGGGGAGGTACCGATCGGAGAGAGGCACATGCATGGATCTGGGCCCGAAGCTTCTGGGCACGGTGAATTAATAACGTTTATCGACCGCCAAGCTCTTCGTATATCAATAATGGCGCAGCTAACTGTTTCTCCGCAAGTGGCCTGGTCTATCGGTGAAAATCATCATGAAGAGTGTTTCTCTCGGCATAATAAACGCGCGCACGCCTGTAGACCGCAGCTGTCGTTCATTGCACGGTCTGATCGAACGATAGAACGCGAGCCGCACGATTCAGAGTTAGGTAGCGAAGGATAACGTATTACAATCGAACGCACGCAATAATGCCTATCGCCTACGGTCGATCGGCAATGAAATGTAAAATTTAACGGGGCAATTATCTCGTGTCGTGTATCTGGCCGAGGTGTACGTCAGATCTAACTTCCTTTCATCCCTTCTACTGCCGTTTTATAGGTGACTGCCCCCTACGGTTCAATAATTAATACATCGGCGGCAGTTTGTCGGGGCGATCAGTACGCTGAATAGCCAGTACATGTGTCCTACAGCTTTGGAAAGTCGTTTGATAAGTAAATGTCTTATCAATTTTTTAAGTTATTAGGCACTGAACAGCTATTACAATATAGACTGTAAAATGAGAGGAACTAACAATAAATCAAATCCCCAAGATTTATTCGTGAATAACGATTTTATTCGACAAAAAATTATTCGTTAGCAACGGATCAATCTATGGCGTTATTCGAGCCAGATTTATTCGAATAAGAATTTAATCGTTATTCGAGCCAGATTTATTCGAATAAGAATTTATTCGTTATTCGAGCCAGATTTATTCGAATAAGAATTTATTCGTTATTGGAGAGAGCTCAGCGACGAATAAATGTTATGTATAAATGGCGTGACGACGAGGGGAACGCTTCTCGAGATAGCGGCCGTCCGGGTCGATCATTGATGACAGACTGTTTAAGTATGTTTGGTTATTAAAAAGATGGGTATCCGGCATAAAATGATATATTCGGTTATCATTTTTCCAATCAATTTAAGTATTCGACAGCCAGGACGACAGTTTCAATAGTTTTTTAATTAATATGTTAGCAGATTGCCTGTTTAGCAGCCATCGTTTATTCGACGATTTGTTCGAATAAACTTTTATTCGTTATTTTAGAATGACTTCATTTTACTCATAATATTAAATCATAACATTTATTCGATTATTATTCGAAGCAGAATTTATTCGATATTTTATTCGAATAACGCCCAACTGTGATCGCAACGCTCTGTATTTTACCAGAAGGGATGTTTTCAATGTAGTTTATAGATTGGTCCATTCCTCGATCGGTAAGATCCCTGGAGTATTTGAAAATCTATCGGTAAAACTGACGAGAGACAAATTAACCCGTCCTTAACTTAACAGGTTAATAAGCTCTCTTTTCCGCGTTGGAATGCGCAAACCACAGCAAGTTCGAATGGCGCCCGCGATCGAACAACGGCTCTGTTCCGTTCACCAGTGGTGGAAAGTTCGCTATGGGTTCTGATGCATCAGTAACTTCCAACTATGCCCCTCTACACATCCGAAAGATAATGACTAAATACTTACGATACTCCTCGAAACGTCGTTATCGTTATCGCACGGCGAACGAACAGCGGTATCGCGCGACACGAACTTCTCGGCTCTATCTGTGCCTCCCTGTGCAAATGATGATAATGAACTGCGCTTAGGAGGGTAATCGTAATATTCGTACGCCTTCCAAATGCGTCCTTTCGAGTTCCGTGCTTCTAAGAACGTTGAACATCCCCCCTGAGTCCCCCGCTGGGGTGTTTCTACTTTACGATCCGCTTGTCCGCGTGCTTTGCAGTCGGCACAAAGGACTACGCCACCTCGTTACGGAGGGACCAGTTAGAATAAAGTGTGATTAGGAAGATAGTTATGACATTTTGTATTATAATTCCGCTAGGGTAAAGTCTCGTCTTCGCTTTCTCTCACCTACCACCCTTTCGTTCCGTCGTTTCGCTTTCTTCCTCCCCCCCCCTCTCGCTCCTCTACCTCTATCTGATACTCTCGAAGGGGTTGTTAAGATTGTGCCAAGTTTTCGACGTAAGGAATTTGGGGGATTTCGAGATACGTTTTTCTAATATGCGCTGCGGCTCTTACGGTAACCGGACGCGATAAAAACGTTAAATTACGGTACGCATTGTAAATCTCGAACACCCGAATGAGAATATTAAAATCCAATGATATTCTTCGTAACGCGATTGATATTTTGCCAAAGATAAGAGATTGATCGATTTATACGCGCCGCCATGCTTGAACTGGATACATCCTGCTCTACGTTCGCCAAGAACGTGTCCGTTCCCACGGGAGTCAATCGAACCCCCCAACGAACCCGATCGATCGCGAAAGACTCGTGAGAACTGGTCAAGGAGATGGGAAACCGGTGGCTGCCCGTATTTGATTGTTTAATTAGCAGGATGACCGAGCTGCCTCGAAGGACCTGGACTTGGACTTGGCGAACTCGGGGCGGGTGTATACACCGAGACATGGGTACGAGGAAATCGAAGAACCAGAAGGAGATGGGCGCGGATCGGGGGACAGAGTCGGCGGCAAACAGGGAGCGAGCGAGGAAGAGAGACCCGCAGAGAATGTGTCCTGCTTCCAGAGAGAGGAGAGATACAGTCTGAGGGAACTCGGAGCTACGGCAGACAGGCTGGATTTCTGGGTGTATAGGGGTATTAATCCCTGCCCTCAATTACCCTTTGTCTTGGGCGCAGCTTGGTCCACTTGTTAAGACACCGCCACTGTTTGTCTTGAGGAGCAGGTAAGGGAGCGGTCGCGCGGAGGTCTTGGGGGCTGTTTCGGTCGGTGCTTTACATACGTCCGTAAACCGGAGACGAACTGCTACCGGGAAGGACTACTGATCGTTGCGGTCTCGGCTCTGTTCTTGATAGAAGTTTCCTAGCAAAGTTCCTGCATCGCGACCGCCTTGGGGAGCTACCTTCTCCTAGCTTGATGCGCGCCTGTAAATCGATTCCCCCTGCGATGGAATCTTTGCTGGAGTCCCTCCACTGGGCTCCTTGAGCTCTCGCTCTAGGAATATCGAACGTGTATGGATAATCGGACTTTTGCGCTGTCTCTCCATCATGATCGCAGGTTGGAATTTGACGGATGCACGACAGGGATGTAAAAATGTCGCACGTAAAGTTGGGAAGAACGATCGGATCCTTCGAGATCTCTGGGGGCAAAGCAAAGCTGAGAAGTCAGGTAGCTCGTGGACGAGAGGAGGGGGAGGCCGTGCAAATCCCGTGTAAACATTTGCAATGGATTTGCGAGCTATTCAAACGGTTAAATTCTCTTAAGAATTTAGTTTGTACAGGGGCGGTGTGCCACAGCCGGCACCCTCCTTTCGCTACCCCACGTCACTCTCTCTGTCTCGCTCTCTCTCTCTAGAACGCAACGGTGCCTCTTCCTTACCCCAAACCACGCGGCGGGCCTCTCCTCCCCTCTCTCTTTCTCTCCCCCGCACTCGTTTTTTTCCTGCCCATCCTCGTCGCTCTATCACGCCACTGCTTCTCCCTTCGGTCTCTTACCCTTTGTATTTCTAACAATTGATATTCTTCGCAGTGTAAAGAAACGGACGGAACTCCCTCTACCCCCGGTCGCTTTCTTCCGCCGACCCGATGTCGAACAAATAATACAAGCGGAAAATCTGAGGAAATCACAGTCCGTGGATAAATCTACCACCTACTTCTCGCGGTACCTCGAGTATTTTGGTTTTCGCACTGATCCCTTGCTTCTCGCCCTCCATCTACCGCGACTTTAATTCTCGCTCCTCGCGTCTCTTCAAATACGAATTCCTTCGATGCGGAATTGACGTGAGAAGTAACGAGGCTGATTGCACAGCTGTGCAATGTTCTTCGGTACAGTTTCCCTTAGCAGTCACGTGTGTATTTCTACATTGGTGCAAACTTTTGGGAGCATTGCGAGAAATCGTATCGCGAAAAGAGTCGCTGAACACCAAATTAGATTATAAATTAGATTAGATAGACGATTACTTGCATTACTTTCTAAGGACTAGGTGAAATAGATGAAACATGTTTATTTGAACTGTTCTGGTTGAAATCAGAACACGCCGAATATTTTCGTAACCTCAATATTTGATATGCTCTCTTTATTATCTTTACTTTTATCGCGAAATGTAAGGTAAGTCTTTTAGATGTATTTTTCGGCGAATTTCAAACAGAATGTAAATTGAAAAGAAATAATAATCAATTTCGTTAATATCTTTATAGTTTTCTATGCCATTGCTATATAACTGATTCTTGCTGAGTACTTCGAACGTGTTTCGTCGCTCACGCGAGAATGTGGCCTAAGCGTTCGCGATTCCCTCCAAAAGCTCGCAACGATATTGCATAAATAATTACACGGTTACTTCGTTAGTGCGTGCAACCACGCCGTTAAAATTACGACGAGCTTTTCCTGCTCGCCAAGCAAAACGAAAGACGGTGTGATCTTTATCGGAGCCCGAACAACCAACAACCAACAAACACGGATGGTATTAATGGGATGGTAAAAGGTGATCGCGTACGCACGTGCGCGGTGACTCCAGCCCCGCTGAAAAATGAAATAAAATCCACAAAAAGAAAGGACGAATCAGTTGTAAAGTAATTATTAATGCCAGAGGCATGCAACGCCGTCCTGCTGGTAGAAACTTTTTGGCGGCACGCGAATAAGCCATATTCCTTTCGCCGTACGTAGTCCAACTTTGCCACTGGGGGGAGGTTTCCACCCCCATGGCCGATCGTCGACTTTAATTTCTCATTGGCACCGTGTCTACTGCGCCGAAAACCTGGCTTCGATGTTCCACGAAGTCTAGATACGCGGAAAGAGATTTAAACACTAAATTTACGATATACATAATATGTGTTGCACGTTCTAAACGGATCTCGGGAATGTAAAAATACGGTTTAACGCAACTGTTTCCATGGAAGTGCGTCGGTGTATTTTATAAAGAGAAGTAGCAGATGAAAAATGTTACTTTATAGATGTTATAAATTCCGTAGATATCTTTTTGCATTTTCGATTTGAAAATAATCTGTACTTTGCTAGGAAATTGTACACGTTTCTATACATGTTTCTAAACTTTAAGGAGCTGTCATACCCCCAACCGAAAGCAACGAGACAAGCTCTATAACACTTTCGCCTGATTTCCCCCAAGCTAAACGAAAAGTTCAAAAGCCGAGACCTCAGTCTATGTCAATAAGTTTGTAGTTTATTGCACATTACGATACTGGTGGATCGTTGTCTCTGTTTTCTTCCTTTCTGATGAGTCGTAATAAGGTTCCACTGTCTCATTAGAAAGATCACGATTACGTTGTCGTGCATGCAGCCCAAGCCTCGTCCAATCAATATCAGTGGTGAAATCCGCGAGGCAATCGTGTGCAACTGTTTCTAGTGTCGCAGTCGCACGACAAGGGGCGCAATGCGGTGCTCGATTGCATCGTTGGATTAAAGTACGATCGGCGGGTCACGATATGCGGCGATCAACCGATCGATGGTAGCCTGGAACGCGGCTCGCCGTCTAAGAAACCGAACCCACGGAAATGCTCGTTACGTGCAAAACTTTCCCCGCGCTGTCTGCTCCCCGTCACCCAGCATTCTACGCATTTTTCATCAGGCGTTTACACGTTCGATTAGTCGATCACCTGGGGTAGACACGAAACACCCTTGTAAACATCGTTAGTACCTATGTTCCGATGCCTGCGTGCACTTATCGCCGTTTGAATTCATTGCAAAGGAATCGCCAGGAGAAAGAAACCTGATTTTTCGTGGTGGAAAGTATTAATTCCGTGTCCTCCAGGAATATTGATGCCGATGTTTTAGCGCCGTGGTATTTGGAAGTTAGAAAAACAGATCACGAAGGAATCGCCTTGGACACAGAAAGGATTTTGCGTGCTCCCCCTCATAGAAGTCTCGTTTCACGTCCTAGAAATGGGCTCACCACAGGCCGCTTATATCCCGTTCGATAATTATGCTGCCTCGAAAAATTCACAACCGGCGAAGGTATCGCGATGGCGTGACACGATACACCGGCTATCGACGTGAACTTTACACTTTGCACGTGGTTCCTGTTTTGGAGTAATCTGCCCCTGCGACAGAGTGCATTCATATTTTTAGTGCGCGTGTAAAGTAACGAGCGTACGGGATACGCTGGCCGATATGGAAAATGTTGCATTGAAAATGATAGGTTACAAAGCGACGTGTAACAAAAGATTGCTTCCTGAAAGGGTGGTACTGTTTTTTTTCAATAAATCCTGGTATCGCGATCGCGATAAGCCGTATTGTGGAACAGACTGGGACAATTTCCACGTTAACGTAAATCTATTGGAAACTTTTCTCGTGAATTATTTATCGAAAACAATTTCTGTCCTTCCTTTTGTATAACGTAGACGTATAGTTCCTATACCGAAATAAAGGGACAATTAACTGAAGGGGTTCAAAGAGAGTTCTGCTCTTTGTTTTCTTCTCTCATTGTCTTTATCTGACAGAGTCTCAATGAATTAGTCCCATTGCCACATTTGCATTGTATTAAGTTTCAGTTTCATAGTAGGTACAGATTGGGGATTTTTACTCTTTGATTGCTTCGTTGTAATTTTACTAGAAATTCTGGATCTGTACTATTGCCATGATCACTCTCCGTTAAGTCCTTGAACCTCCGATTAAAAAATGGCTCGTTTTTTACTAGCAAGAATAATCGTCACAAATATAATAGGAAAAGGAGAAGGGAAAGGGAACAGGAAAGGAGAATGGATTTAAAATTAATGTTACAAGGGCTTCTAATTTTCTTTAAATCTTACCTAAACAATGATTAAGGGGTCATTCTACATTGATCGGTCGAAAAATTAAGCTATTTGTTAAGATTTTTTTCTCAGTAAATACAACATATAATGAAATAAATCCTTTTGGTATTTCTTAAGCTACTCTTATATTATACAAAAATAATTTAAAAAGAATCTTTGCAATTTGTTTTAATTGTTTTTTACAGTGTTAATATAGCACCTAAAAAAAGAGGTATATTCATGGCGTAGGTGATTTCCCGGCTCGGGCTTATCTGAAACAAAAAATTGCGAAAGATTCTTAATCGGTATTAGTGTCGCTATAGCCCGTAGCCCAATTAATAATTTTTGTCGAGAAATAACCGAAATTCTTTTCACGGAACACCCGAGAATACAATTTTTTGCTAAACTTTTTTTTAAAAACTGACGCCATTTTTTTACTTTTCAACAAAAATGGTTAATTGTTCTAAAGGCTATAGAGACACTTATTCAGATTAAGAATCTTTTGGAATTTTTTGTTTCGGATAAGCCTGAGCCGGGAAATCACCTACGGCGTGAAAATACCTTTTTTAGGTTCTGTATTGATATTGTAAACAAACAATTAAAACCATTTGCAAAAATTCATCTTAATTTTGTTTGTATAATATAAGAGTAGCTTAATAAATACTAAGAAGATTTATTTCATTATGTGTGGCATTTACTGAGAAAAATATCTTTAAAAATAGTTTAATTTTTCGGCGGTTCAAAGTAGGATGACCTTAAATTACACAGCAATAGTGTTGAAAATATTTTACAAATTCACTCGCAAATACCCCACCGTATAAATCAGTTTTAGTTGCCCTTGCAAATGGAAGCAGTGTTCAAAATGAATCGAGAAAGAAATCACAAAATCTTATTTCCTACTGATTCGAGGCATCGATAAAATACGAACATTTCATTTGTAAAACTCTGTGAAACCGTTGAGTCGTTGGAAAATTGCAGAATGAATTCGATACTTAAGCTCGACTACTCGCCTCCCTTCTCGCCACATTGTGAATATACTAAAACCCAGTAAAGTCGAATCTTTGAAAAATGTCAAAGATCCGAAATCCTTCGTAGCAGCTAAGCTTTCGGCATCCATCCGATGGCGACACACCGCGGCGGGCTTCGCAATCAGCGTTATCGTTGGAGGTCGAAGGGTGTGCGTGCGTATGTATCAAAACAAGCATCCCCGTGTGTTGGTGATGATGGTGGAGGCTGGATTTGTGAGGAGGTGGAGAACCGCGAGTACCTCGCCAGCACACTTTACGATACGTCGAATGACTAATACGTTGAAACAATAGGCTGTCGTCGGCCGCCCGATGGGACTGATGGGGCTGAGAGGGGCCGCGGGGGGTGGAGGGATGATGGTGGCAACAGCTCGACGGGGTTGGGGGATTCCAATGCACCACTTAAGCGTTTCTATATCCGTGGCTTCGGGCGCCTATACGTACTTCCGAGCTTTTATCGCGACAGCCTCTGCCTCCGACGAGATAGAGCAAGAGGAACAGAGAAAGAGAGAGAAAGAGGGACAAAGAGAGAGAGAGAGAGAGAGAGAGAGAGAGAGAGAGAGAGGGAGGGAGAAAGAGAGGTAGAAGCAGAGAGATAGAAGAGACGAGCCGTTAGCATTGCGATCATTATTAATGACGTAATTGTTATAAGGAAGTGAACTTTTCCATCGTCCCCGCGTCATTACATCGTTACGCGTTCTCTCGTCGCCTCTCGTTATCGCATCGAGGCATAATAGGGCACTCTCGCCCGCCGAGCCATCCGTCCTCCCTTCTTCGCGGCTGGTTTATTAAATCGCGAGTTTGGCTGACACGCGAGTGCCTTTTAACGCTCGAACATCGAATCCCCGTCATTGAAAACCAATTGCACGATTCGGCTGGCGAAAGGGGTGGAAGCCTGATTGTGTGGTTTAAACGGGCACAGGTATTGGGAATACTTACGCGGGCAACTTTCATCCCCGATAATTAGTATCCGCTAATTAGCGTTGTCTGCTTAATGCGATGAATCCCCCGATTTTTTGCCCGTTTTCCCGTCGAATTCCGCGCGGAGCAGCAAGATTCGAGGCCCCAGTCAAAGGATGCTGGGCTCGTGTAACATAATACACGCGTTTCCACCTGGCTGAAGGCGCTCTCTTGTACCTCTGATAAAGTCAAAGTTCAAAGTCCGCGGATGTGTGCACACGTCTACGTGCACGTGTGCGTGTGGTGCGAGAGTCGCGAGTAGGGGGTGGAACCAGAGGGGGGGATGGTCGATCCCAGCCGACGGTGATTGCTTCTCCCCCAAGCCTGCCTTAAAATTGACGTCATATTCGTTATCCTTTCGACCCTTCTTCCACGCCATCCTCGCGTCTCCCGCGCCTCCGCCCGTGGGCATCTCTTTCTGCATGCGTATAAGCTTACATCAACCCTTCTCCACACGGCCACACCCAGTTCCACGGCCAGTGTACCTCCGAGCGGGGATTTAGTGGATTTCGAATAAAAAAAACAAATCCTTCTTCGCACAACGATTCTTCCTGCTTCGTTTCGTGCTCCAACGTTCCTGCTCCTTGCCGATTTTACGAATTCGTCCGGTCATCGTGGGACTTTGGCAACTCTGTACACCTGTAGATCTTTCATGCTCGAGACCGATAAAGTGTTCACGGTTTACCGTTCACACTGGGATCGTTTCTTTTCCCCCCCGAACGTCCACGCAACTTGTGGGTTTCGTGCGCCGATTGAAGGCACCGCAATAATTTCTCAGATACATACGAATAGGGAGAAGAAGGCTTTTGCAAACGGAACACTGGCCATCCGTTACCGCGGCGCCGAACGACTCCCTTCTGAAAGAGCTTCCATCCCCGGGGGAGAGCTTCCATTACTAATCCATGCAAAAACCAGAATATCTTTATCCCTCCGCGCGGGCTGAGGACGTATTTCCGGAATAAATTCCATTGATCGTAGGAGCCCTCACCCGTTCTTTCATATTTTCCACGCTCATCTATCATCCTTTTAATTACATTGATTTATCGGTGAAATTCATTTTCAATTAACCGAATTCGCGTTTACTAAATTCTATTGGGAAAATTCACGTAGAAGGTTCGTAAAAACGACCAAAATATGGAAGATACTGACGGGGATACAAACATCTTTCATTTTTTCTCTCACTCTATAGGGATTTCGTAGCTTTTATTTATAATTGCTTATCGTTACAACAGCGGACCAAGTTGCAATACGCTGTAAGAATACTCAGTTAATTTAATAACAAAGCTACAGCTTATAACTCAGCAGAGTGTCAAAAAATCCTAGACTACTGAAAGACTAGTGTCTGAGAGTATGCTGTAAATATTTCTCGTCGACAATTGTATCCAGCTTCCACTGCAGATAACACTGTTAGAAGTTGTGGCTATATCTACTTGAATCTTCAATAACCAGTTCATGGGTTATACACATAGTAAACTACCCAAAAGCTGGGTCCACAGTGAGAGCAGGTGTCTGAGAGCACACAGAGAACAATATTTTGCACTCCGTGAGGGGCGAGCTGTCGCAACATTCGAGATTCGACAGCCGATTGCTCAGCAGCAAGTTTGCGGGTCTGGAAATGCGTGTGTCGTCGAAGCAGTGGGCAAGAGGCGCCGAAAGGGTTGAGGCTCGAACAGAGACGGCTAAGGGGAAAAGGAGGGTGGATGGACCGTGGCATAGGGGTCAGGAGGGGGGTGGGGGTGGGGTTGGGGAGGGGGGTGGTACTTGGGGGAGGCGGAATACGAATATGAGAATTAAAGCCGTCGAAGGAATTAAAGCGTATAACCATGGCGCGGATCTCTGAGCTGTGCCTGTCCGTCCGTCTACCTCCCTGAATCTCCGTTTATCCCTTCTCGTATTCCTGTCGGAGGATCTGAGCTGTTCTGCAGATACCCCGCTATCGGCTCAGCCACTTCCGGCTCTACCTCCTGCCTGGGACTGCCGGCAAAAATGATTCTACAATTGCCACCGTCTGCCTCGCCGGACGATAGCGCGCAACCGAATAGCCTTAATTGAAGAATAAACGGTCGTTCTGATCCCTTAAATCTTCGGCGAAATTGGTCACCAGATCCAAGATCTCGGTGCACAGCGACCCGGAGAGGCATTCGTTTCTTTCGCGGGAGACAACAGAGTGACGGCTCGCAGAGCTCGCAGATTCGCGCGGCACGGAGTCAGCACTAGCAGTTGGCCAGCTCTATATCAATCACTTGGCCACTGGCTATCCCGTAGCAGCCCTTCGACTATCGCCCTTCGTTCGCCCCCTACCGTTTCTGCACGGCGCGCCGCCCACCCCCGCATCCATCCTAATCCACATCTCCCGCCCCTCTCTGTTGCTCTTTCTCTGCGCCCTCCCCCCTGTCTTTGTCGTTGTCGCGCGTTGCACACGGCCGCCAAGCCGTGCCGCTAACCGATGTTCGGATTGATAATTTATGACCGTTAATTATGACCGTGCGGTCTCGCGTCCAGTATTCGACCGTGCGCGTAATCGCGATTTCGAAACCACGGATTGCACTTCGAGAGCAAAGACGTTGCCCTCGCAACGATTCCTCCGCGATTCTTCGCCATTTCCTCGGAGGCTTTTACCGGCTCAGATTAGAATCCAATCATTCTGAACTGAACGTTATGTTCGACGTCTCCTTCGAATTCTTAAGGGGTTAGTCAAGAGGTTGAAAAGAGGCGAATGTTTGTGAATTTTTTTTTGAAAAAGTAGAAGCATATATTTTTACAGAACTTTTTGCACTTAAAAGAGCAGCATTTAAAGAACATTTGGTAATTTTTTCTAGAAAAATATTCACGTTTATAATGAACTAACAACTAACGTCATAGAGGCCTTTTTAAAAATTAGGTTTTGCGGGGAGCACTGCTATTCGAAACCAGATTATCTAAAATCAAAAAGAAAAAAAGATTTCTTTAATATATTAACGTATCCTCTGATTAACGGAGGGAATTTCCGATATATTAATTTAGTACAAAATGACAGCTATTTAAAGTTGAAATCCTGATTTTTTCGTGCCAAACTTACATTTGTCATTACATTACAACTTACACGACTACATTTGTCAGGTCTCACAAAATACCTATTTCACGACAGACCGTCACGGTTGGTTACCTAGATTATATGTGTAGTATTTTTTGTATCAAAACCAGGGCACGTAGACGACAGTGAAGTAAGGAGAGCAAGTAGGGAGACAAAACAACTCTGGATATCGCAATCAGTTATTCTACTGAATCGAGTCACGGTATTTATCCACTCATCTGTTGTAGATTACTCTATCCATCCTCGCGTAACAGACATCCGTCCGTCTCAGAGTTCGGCGATCGCTGAATCCAACGGACCGCTTCAACGGCCCCGGGAGCCTCGCCATCCCTCATCCCTTCAATCATTGCCGCGATACAATGACTCGCGTGCAGCCAGCGAAACATCGTTTATTCGTAAGGCTCTTTTTGCACCTCGCGAGCGTGTCAGGCACGTTAGACAACAGGAACCGGAACAAAAGCTCCTGCAGCGCCAGGAGCCGTTCCGCTGGTGTCCCAACAGAGGACATAATAGTCTCGCATCGAGCATGAAGAATCGCGCGGTCCGCCAGCGCGCATTGTCGTCCCTCGATCCTGGAACTGAGCGCGACTCTCGCCAGCCGCTGTGATCCCGTTTCAGCTCTTTCCGCGCGCGCTTCCTTTTTTCCCCCGAAAAAGGAGAGAAAAAAGAAGGAAGAGGAGAAGGGAGAAATAACGAGGCTCCTTCTCACTAATCGTCGTCGAAACGAAACGCGTCGCTGCATGCGTGTCGCTCTACGCGAACGATGGCACAACCGTGAAAGATAAAGCCGCGTGAACGTCACAACCGTCTATCTGCTCTCTGGCATTTCTCGCTCTCCTTCTCTCTTCCTCTATCCCTGTTTCTCCCCCTCCACCTCCCTCTCTCTGTTGCTTTTGGTCCATTGAGAGCGCCGCAAAAGAGGGGAGGGGCGCCTCATATCATTAAAATAGAGATATTGACAAAAGACTTGAAGGCTATATACTCATATATATGTATACATATATATGTATATATATATATATATATATATTTGACGGTAGATGAAGCAGCCTCCGGGGCGTCTCACAGATCAATGGGAATATTGAACAATTGTCTCTCTAGCTACGGCTAAAACGAGCGGCCAAGACAATCAGCCCTCTGCGAACAATGCGTAGCTTAATGACGTAGCAGCACCCGTATTCGCCGCGCATCTCGCTCCCTCTCACCCCCAGAAGTGTCCTGAATGCCGTTGCACCCCTGTCTCGCCGGGGAAAATATTATAATTAAAATTTTAGGCCCCAAGAAATCGGCTCGGCGCGATTCCCTTCCGTCTTGACGTTTCGAATCGGCCCGATTCGTGGTAGGATGTATCAATCTTGTTACCGCTAATTATTTTTGTTATTCTACCACCTTACTGACGATCCCGTTTAGAAGCACGGGGCCTCGAAGTCGCGATGGGACCGGAGTAGTTCTATACACACGCCGAATCTGATCACATACCGCTGGAAGCTACTGAAATGCTCGACAAACGCGGACAGATCGGGATAAGAAAAGACGTTAAACGTCCCACATCCGCCATTCGTCTGCAAGAAAGTGTGTAGAAATGATTGAGAAGCATTGGCGATGTATCAGAAACTGACAATTGCTTTTAGGATTATTTGTCATTCTGAATTAAAAAGCAGCCAAACGTCTTGGAACCACGGCCATCTTAAGGAGCGGCTGAGCTGGGGGACGAAATCGCGCGAAAAGGAGGAGGATAACGATCAGGCCGGGATCCCAAGTCGATTCAGTGAAAGGAGAGACAGTGGCACGGCGGTTCTCCTTAAGGGCTGCTCTCTCCGCAGTGGCAATGGCATTGGCGGCGGTGTGTTTTAGGGATCAATAATTTATGTAAATGTGTACGCGGCAAGGGCGCTACCGTGTGGCGGTGAGTTACAGCTATGACGGCAAGGTGGGGTGGGTGGGTGGCGGCGGATGGTGGTGGAAGGCGGTTAGGTGGAAGGGACGAGGCTCACCGGTGGGGGGCGCGGGGGGCGGTAGGTGGAGGGGGTGAGTCGCGGCACGGTGGCGGTGGCAGACCGACCGAGGGTGGAGAAGATCGCGACACGAAGGGGTTTGACGTCCAACCCTTTCATCGATTGTACTTCTCTGGCTCCCTTTTATCCCTTCGCCTCGTGTCCTCCCTCCCCTCCCCCTGACCGTGCTTCGACGTACACCCCTTCCACGGGGTGCTCAGAGAGCGCGGCAAAAGCAGCCATCGACTAATGCTCGATAATTCCCGGCGCGTTTGTTCGCGCGAATATTTTCTCGACTTTCCAGTGTCGTGACGAATCGCCGCCTCCTACTCGAACTCGCCGCTCTTTTCGCGTATCTTTGAAATGCACGCGCCCGACCCTTTCTCTGCTGCGCGTTTTCCTTTCATGCCTTTGTTCTTCCCGAGGGGTGGTGCGCGGGGGGTGGCGAGGGGGGGGGGGGCGAGTGAGGTCGGGCGGCGATGGAAGTGGTGGGGGAGGGGGCAAGGGAAACCGACGTGTATCCGCGAATAATATTTTCCAGCGGTCCCTGCCTGTTCACGACGCCGGCCACGGCGATGCTCCTGCATAAATAACGACGCTGCTCTCCCACACTGTCCATTTATTCGCGTTGAACTAATTAGAACCGGTGAAATTATTCGCTCGTTTACTATATTCCCGTCTTTGTGATTTCCCGCCCTGCTGCGAAGCTGGAACCGACGTTAGTGATCTCCGAAGACCTTTGCGTTGAGGTTGGTATGCAATATCGCACGAATTTTTCAGTGGAGTCTTGCTTCGCGTAACCGCGCGTAAGCACTGTTTGTTCTTTTGGCTTCTTTGCTTGAACACTCAACGACTTCTTGAGCACTGATCCGTGGAATTGTTTGGGACGTTCTGAGCTGCCAAGTGGAATTCTATTTCTCATTTCAGCGTCGCAGTTTTCCGCGCCTGATAATTATGGGTAATTTAACCTAGCTCATTAAAGAGTGTCCAGGCCATTTGATTTGGTTTTAGGTACTTTGTATCTGCAAGTCTTATCACCGTAGAAATTTTGTAAGCTCTTCGTTATGTAGACTCGGGTGTGGATCAGTAGAATAAATGCAAGCGTTTAACAATTCTGTTGAGAGATTAAAGTAGAAATAATTTGAAAGCAGGTAGTCATAATAGTCATCTAATTTCCAGCGGGTATGTGCAACAAAAATAATTACATTAATAATTCAAGGTAAATCTGAGATTTTATTCACGTAATAGGCATTAAATATTCATTATGCTACTCTAAACCCTCAATGTAACATTATGTCAACTATATGACCCGAATGAAGTAGCTGTATTTTACCTACAAAATTGTTCAGCCAAAACTGTGTTTACGTTCCAAATGAAATCTTGAGAACCACCAATCTTCTTTCTTCTCATTCAAAATTATCAAAACTAGTATTTCTCGGTAACCACTTTCGTCGCTGTGTATTTCTTTTATGGCGTAGATAAATACGAAAATTCTATTGTATCACTTACGAAAAATACAAAGACAAGCTTTATATATATATATATAAAATCGAAAATTTTAATATTTCATTGGATTTTCGTATCTTAAGTGTATTAAATGATATATACAGTACCCCAAATTTATTTGCGAGCACAGAGCTAAAAAGAACCATACTCGCGTTTTACAATCAAAATGCTGCAGTGAAAGCAAAAACGAGAAGACTTTTTGACACGTCCAATAGACTCGGTCGAAATCTCCGTAAATGTTTACTTTCCCAGTCACCGAGTTTTGTAGGCCGACAGGTGAAGAGTCGGTCAGAATCGGCAGCTACGAGAATTCGAAGAGGGGCGAAAAATAGCGAAAGGGTGTCGCAACGGCGGAGGGAGCAACAGAGAAGAGGATCAGTTGTTTCAACCCTTCGTCTTTCTCTCGACTGGCGTCATTCCGTCGTCCCCTACCCTTTGATCCCCCCAATAATCAATATATTCTAACATAACTCTAATGGCCACCCCATTTGAATACAGTCGAATCCACCCCACAGGCTGTTCGCATCTCGCGGAGCTCCACGACAATACCAATCATCCGAAATATTCCCTTTCTCTTTCTGTCTTCCTGTTGTCTGCCAGCCCCTCGCTCTGGTATTAAAACTTTAGAGGACGAGACGCCCGCGGGCGTCCTTCGTCCACCAACACCCCTCTTGAATTTTCTGCCATCGATGTCCGGCGTTACGCGTGTCTTTTGTTCCGCCAGCTTCTTGATTCCTCCTTCAGCGAAGCCTTTGAACGCTCCGACGACTTCTGTGTTCAACTGGACGCATTTTCCTTGCATTCCGAATTCATTACTTCATTCAATCTTCTAAGTAGTTTTCATAATTGTAAAATTCTAGGTGGTTCGGTATCCTACAGATTACTACGTTATCTGTACCTCAATGCTGTTAAACTTGACCCTTTTCAAAGTAAACTGATTGAGGTTTCCTGGGAATTCTGTGCAGTTCCACTGTTTATTTTTTTTTTTAACAAAAAATACCTTCAATTTTTCAGAAAAATGCAATTTTAGATCTCAAGTTTGAAGATTTTGTTGGATGGAAATTTTTGGTAAAGAGAATTATCGTTCCACATACCTACAGGCATCAAAATCTAGATATAATTGAAGATCTTGCAGCAAGAAGGGTCCAACTCCATTTTGACCAGTTTCGAGTAAACTGAAAAAAACTGTTTATAAAATTATTGCTATGGCATAACATTAAAAGGAGAACACTAATTGAAAAATATACCTTTTCACAGAATAAGTAGTAGTTATTGAATTGATAAGTTTCTATTTTTATTTTTGGCAAATTTTTCAAGTCTGGAGCTGCACCTGTCTTACATCTAAAAAGGACTAAAATCGGTTGTTTTTTGATAACTATGCACAAGATGGAACACATTTTATTGATTTATTGTTGCTTTATTAAGCAAATATGGAAGAAATGCGATTACTTGCGCCTGCTCGTCACCATTATCTATGGAAATATCCTCATCTGCAGTCAATACACATTTGAGAACCTCCTAAAGAGGCTGTTTATAAGGTGGGACGTAGTTGCGTGTTCGTATCGCACAAAACAGTAATGGGTGTAGGTTCAAAAATTGCAATAAATCGCTCATTTGTTATCGGATTTGCATCACACTTGTGCCACATGATGTAGATTTTTTTTACGAATATCACACGTCATAACTCAAAAATTGTCAAAAGTGGAGTTGCCCCTCTTGCTGCAAAGTCTTGAATTCCAACTAAGTGGCAAAGTATTTCAGAAAGAGTGTACCTACCAATAATCGGTTAAAATATTCTGCTTATGGTGGTACTGTGCAGCTCGCAATAATTGACCCGTTCAATGCCAAAAAGTAACATCCAAACGGAATTACCCATGATACGATTTTGAATCGCACATACTCGATAAATAAACGTTTATACATCAGTAGATGTTTAATAAAGAAACCATTCCTCGGCTTCGAAATTGAATTCGCGGATTCGTTAATTCGCCTTGGTGGATAAATATTTAACAATCGAATGGGAGAGGGAGTAATACAGTTTTTGTACGACAATATAGGACAGAGTCTTGAACTATTTCTGCCCATTGTTCTTGACTCTATTATCGCGAATCGATCCACGCCTGAAGACACCTTTTAATCTCAGCCTCAGGAACCTTCATCGAGAGTACCTCGATACATCTTTCCGGAGTATCTTTCCACGATGGAAGGAGCCATCGCTTCCGGGGATAAGTCGAAAGAGCTAATAAATCAATTCCACAAGCGAAAGAGGACGGCGGCGCGAAACGTTTCTCTCCAGGTCGGTTTTCGGTTTCGAGTGCACTCGATCCGAAAATAAGGATTTACATATTCATGCAAAGATCTCGCGGTGGAGGATCCAGCAGAAGGAGACGACGTCGACCGAAGCGAGGATAGTTTGTAATGGGATTTTCACCCCGTTTGGGAGCACAGTTCCCCTCTTCAGCCGGTTGTCCCACTCTTTCATTTCAAGCTCTGCGGTGGGAACTGTCCTAATGTATTGACGAGCTGCTCGTATCTGTAGATACTTATACAAGATTTAAAAGTTCATGAAATCTCCTGAAACCGGCTCCTGTCTTCGGTTATTCTCGAATGCAAAGTCCTTCAAAAACGACTAAACCGTTCAAAATTAAAGTAAAGGGAGTTGTTTAATTGAAACATTCATCCTTAATCCAGATCACACCTTACTTAATCCAAGCTTGACTTAGGCCTAACTCGAACCTAATTTTGGACTAACTAAGGTTTAGCTGAGACTAAACTCAATCCTAATTCAGAAGTATTAATCTTTTCCTTTTTTAATGCTATCAGTCCACCACATTTTTGTTCAATCTTGTAACATTGTTCAGGGCTGTCTTCATATTTAGCTTTGAATAATAAAGACGTTTAATAATAATAATAACAGACATAATTATCCATTCATACATTTCCAAACACTTCTAAATTGCGATGTTCTATGCTTTCGCCATTTACAGCCAAATAACAACAAAAGCAATTGAAGAAGTTTGCTCGTAAAAGGTCCCGTAGTGCGTTGAAGTAATGGTACAAATCTCATTGGCTTCTCTCCTGTGCTACTTCGTTTCAAAGTCCACCTTCTCGTCGCGACACGTCGCTGGCAGAATATCGCAGGCCCGTCACGTGCGATTTATTTGAACTTTGCTTTTACTTATAGCTTCTCCATTTCCGCGATCTGCCGATACCACTTACCTGTCCCCAGGAACTTCAACCCCCGCGACGAACCGCGTTAGGGGCGGGGGAGGTGGGGGAGCGGTGTGTGAGGGGGGTGATGACGAGGGCTGTAAAAGGAGCGACGATTTCAAAAGCGGCGAACACGCAGGAGAACGGGCCAGCGAGAAAGAGAGACGCGTGTATGTGATAAAATGGGTGTTTATTGCGAAGGGGAGAAAAGATAGAGAGGGCGGGGGCGGCGGAACGAATGAAAAGTTGTCGCATTTGTTTCGCCGCGATAAAGGGCGACGCTTCTCGGGAAAGTAAATCCGGAATGGCGAGTGTTGTTTACAAAAATTCTCGATAAGACGCGATAAAAACGAAGGCCCGCCGTCGCCTCGTTCGCCTAAGAAAGAAATCCATTCCGATCGAGGGACGCTGAGACAAATGTCATCGGGCAAGAAGGAAGGGAGAAAGTTGCTGGCTGCCTTCAGCTCGCATTATTGTCCCCCGGTTTCGAGTACAGGCGACATTCCTTCCTCGCGGACGTTGGGTTTCGAGACACGAACCCGGCACACGATTGGAATACCGAGTCGTGGCCGCGATCTTCCAGAAAATAGGAACGAGACCACAGTCTTTCCTACTCCACCCCCAACCACCCACCCACCCTCTAGAGCTGCAACTTTATACTTTAAATCCGCCCTATAAATATCACGCTCCTTTGGATCTCGGGGGCTGGTTTCCGAAAGATTGGCTCGCGGTATCCTACGTGGGAATCGCTCACCGCTTCGCGTCGATATATCAAGGGATGAAGTCCTCCCCCGATCCCCCATGAAACGATTCGTCATCCCCGTTCCTTGTAAAACAGGCCACTGGTTTTACGCGGCGTCCCTCCGCCGACTCTCTAACCCTAACCACTGCATCATCGACACGAAAGCGGAAGTGTATGGAGTATCCAGACGTATCCAGTAAGATTTATCGAGTATTCGTCAATGTTTCTGCAAATAGCCTTAGGTTCCGATGGAATCATGGTGGAATGTTTGATTTCCGAACTTCTTTCTGTATATGACCATTACACCTTTAAATCAGGCAGAGGGCGAGGGTAGTGGTCCTCAATATTTCGGATAGGTACGAACCTATGAAGGAAATTATGTTCGAGTGACATTATACCTACTTCTTTATTGCATACTTTGTCTAAATTTCAGGTGGATTATGTAATTAGCTTCTATTAGGACCTAATGCTACATTAGGCAGTTTTAAAACTGAGGGTTATGCACTGTGAGTATATTTTTGGTGGCTTTGGATTTCTATGATATGGGTTAGCGATACATTTAATCAAATTCTTCATGGTTCGGGAACTTCGTCTTCTTGTTCCACTGCTCTTGAAAAATCTTACGATACTAATTGAACTATCCAAGATTTAAGACAGCAGAAGAAGCTTAAGAATTGTAATAACGAGCGGAAGCTCCTCAGTACATCCAAGGTATAGGGTGTTTCGTAGTACATACATATGTGTTAAGTAGTGCGCGGATAGATTTAGGACACAGAAATAATAAAAAAAAGTTCCTATAAATTTATATCCGATATGACCTTGTTTTCGAGTTACAGCTGTTTTTGTGTCCTACCACTTGTTTTCACAGACATTGCTGGATGTGACCACCTCTAGCTTGAATACAGGCGTAAGTACCTACGCCTACTCACCATGAATTGTCCGACTCGTTTGACAACGCCGAGTGTTGCACGGATTTGCAGGCAACTTTGTTCGGCACTCTGACGAAGTATTTCAGCACTGTCAATTGGTGCTGTATAGGCAGCAGATTTTAATTGTCCCCGTGAGTAATAATAAACAGGCTGAAACTCGGAAACAAGGTCGTATCGGACATACGTTTATATAATTTGTTTTTGTTATTTTTAAGGAGTCATTTTACTTTGATCGGCCGAAAAATGAAACTATATTGAAAGATTTTTTCTCAATAAATACAACATATAGTGCGATAAATCTTTTTGGAATTTATTAAGCTACTCTTACATTATACAAAAAAATTAAAAAGATTTTTTCTAATTTGATTCATGTTTTTTTTATAGCATCAATGTGACACCTACAAAAAAGAGGTATGTTCGTGGCATATGTGATTTACCGGATCAGATTAATCTGAAACAAAAAAAATTGAAAAGATTCTTAATCTGTATGAGTTTGACTATCGCTCATAGCTCAATTAACATTTTTTTTTCGAAAAATAACCGACATTTTTCTCTGGGAACATTCGAGAAAACACTCTTTTGGGGAACTTTTTCTTTCAAACCGGCGGGATTTTGTTATTCCTCAGCAAAAATTGTTAATTGAACTACGGGCGATAGCCACACTCATAGAGATTAAGAATCTTTTCGATTTTTTTATTTCAGGTAAGCCTGAGCCACGAACATACTCTTTTTGTAGGTGCCACATTGACGGCATAAAAACACATATGAAACAAATTAAAAAATTCTTTTTAATTTTTTTGTATAATATAAGAGTAGCCTAATAAATTCTAAAAATATATTTACTTCATTACATGTTGTATTTATTTAGAAAAAAATGTTCAAATGTAGCTTCATTTTTCGGCCTATCAAAGTAGAATGACCCCTTAATTCCTGGATTCACCCCTGCAATACTTTCCATTAACTACGAAACACCTTGTACATCATAACATGACTCGCTTTATCCACGAGATCCAACATTCATTGGATCCAAATCGAGTCACCGTGATCTTCTGACATCATTTATAGAACATTTCGCACTCGATAATTCTTAACTACAGTAAGCTCCAACAATTCTTGCTTAATGCATCCTTAAATCAAAGTTATGTCCCGAAAAAGATTCGATTAGAGCAAACATGTCATCGCAGTTATCTGGTTCCATAGCCCAAGTAGAAGAGCCAGCGTGCGCTAACGCCGAAACAATTGTTCGCCACCGTGATCGTTTAATTTATACCGGTCAGCTCAACAAGTGCTACTGGTCACGTTCATCCGATTATCGGAATTCTTCCGTCCCTTCTACACGCTGCTCGACGCCCGGCGTCGATGATTTATCGACTCTGGGATCGCCAGCCGGGTAATCCTATCGACGCGGCATCCCTCCTACCGGGTTCTCCCGCGTAAAAATTCCACCGCACCCCGGCGTTTCCCCCCTCTGTGGGAACCACGGCCGAATCGAAGATGGAATGCTAAACAGCCAAAGGGTTGAACGGCGTTCGTGTCGCCGCCGCGCCGGTTCGTTCAAGTGCACACCGACAGCAGCCAAACCGTCTAGGCGACCGCCCCGAAGCCCCTCTTCAGCCAGCCGCTGCGCGCATTTAGATAAGTTAAACTATAAATTAGACGGATCACTGGTAGCTACTCGAGGAAATGTTGTCGGTGCTTGAATATGTATGATTTATACAAGGAACCCGACTCACCGATATAATTCCTGCCCCGGGCGTTAGCGGATCGCGGGGATGAAACCACTATCTCTCTGTCTCCCTTTCGCTCGCTCGCACGGTTCAATCTTTGTTCGATATTTCGCAGTGAGACACGGCGATTGGTGAAAAGCAACTCTATCGGCCAGATTGGGAACGTTCCCTGGCTGTTTTCAATCTATTTAGACAGAGTGATCTGTTTTTGTTAATACAGTCTGGATGGGGACGATTTTTTGAAACTGTAAAATTCTTTACATTTCTAATGTATTTATCTTTTTTAAAAGGTGCTAAAAATTCTTCCTGCTCTGTCACATGTTCACGGAAATCATTCTCTTCCCCTTTTTTCTCTTTTTTTTCTTCTTTTGGGCGAGAATACTGTTTCTACCAAAAAGATTTTGGAAACCAGCTTATACTTACTTCAAACTATATATTATCTATCATTTATGACAGTTACCCATCTACATATGTCGAAGTTGTGTCATGCCTCTTTTATAAAAATCTTCAGATTTGTTATTTAAAAAGAACTTATTGCACTTTCCGTGGTCTTGAAATTATTGAAGTTCTTCCTCTCCACACTGTTTTGTAAAGATTGAAAAAGGTGAAAATCTGTTGGGGCCAGATCTGGGGAATATGGTGGATGTGGAATAAATTACCCATTGTAGTTTCGATATTGTCTTTTGTGTTGCTATCACCACGTGTGGTCCCGCGTTTTCGTGGAGGTATAGGACACCCTTTCGATTCACAAGGTATGGTCTTTTCACTTGCAGTTCTTGCTGCTCACTTTCAAGTTGTTGACAGTATAAATCAGCATTGATAGCTGCATTTAGATTGTGTATTGTGAAACTCGTAAACTGTATATTATGGTATTCCTCTGTGTTCGAAACGCGTCTTTTTGTTGCTCTATTAAAGAGATTGGGATTTCTTTCTATTCAAAAATAAATTGCATTTTTTCTTCAATTTTGCTAAATTGAAATGATAGATTTATTATTCAAAATATAGATGTTTCTGGATCTGTTTTTTTCTAACCTGTCTGTTCCTCTGTTAATCGGAAATGTTAAACTTTCGTATTAATAACAGCAAAATGGTAGCAAATATTTTTAGCATTGAAAAGTAAGAACAATCCGTCGATAATTTTACCTTGCCTTGTTTTCCCTTGCCCGAGTCTCTCAGTTGGACGGTTTCGTCACGAAGGAAGCAGGGGCGCGGGATGAAAAGGCTATATTTTCATATCAATGATTTTATGACCGAGTCCATCCACCCTTCCGCGGCCGAAAGCCCCCTCTAGGAAATCTATATTTTATCGCGCGTAAAATTCTTGCTATTTATTCGCGTATAAGAATTTAAATGTTTCCAAAATGCGAGTTGGCCGGGCGTGGATCGTCTTCCGCCCCCTGAGCCCGTGCCACCCGTAATCCTTGCATGATTTAGATTCCAGGGGGCCGTTTCGGGGACGAACGGCCAAGAGATTCGATGGTTTCTAGCTGAGAAAGGGGGCGAGGGTAGGGAGAGACAGAACGCTTCGCGTAGATTAAGTTCGATTCGCCGTGGCATATTCTTGGTGGGCCGCGGGGAAATATGATCGTGGTATTTTAAAATAACGACGCCATTAGCGGGAGACCGGGAAGACGTAGCTAGGGCCGCCGTTTCGTTGCTCCCAGGCACCATTTCCGGGGTGAAACTTGCCTTTTTCTCTTAATGTCGACCTTCTTCTCTGATCTGGCAAAGTGAAATCGATCCTGATTCTTTTGCTCACACAATTATGTATTTACGGGCGGTAACAATATTAGAACCACCAATGGATGGATTCCTCGTAGAATAATAGATCCAAATGGTAAAGTAACATTTCTTCATTTTAGTGAAAATTGGTTTAAAAAATTTACCGAGTCTTCGTGCATTTAAATAACAAGGACACATCTTAAAACACATTTCTTTTCTAATTCCAAATTAGCATAAACTTATTTGTCGTTATAAAAATAGTGGGCATGTTTTTTCGTTTCGCGATTAAACTGTTTAAATGAAATAATACATACATATATTTGAGTATGCTTTGCATAAAAGTGGATACCTTAAAGAAGACCCGAATAAAAAGAACGTTTTAATCATTTTGGCACCGAATGTCATTTTTATGAACATTATTATTCACAGTAAATTAAGTAACTATACTTTTAAAAATAGACATTGAGATAATGAATATTAATTTAACATTATATTTATATGAAATAAATAGGTAGTAATATTAATATTCATTTATAGTACGGAAGGATATTACGGAAGAATACTTACTTGAAAGTTTCAAAATTATTTTAACTTGAAACTGGTGCAATCTGCACCTAATATAATTTTTCCATTTTGATAAAACAGGGAGAGCAGCGGGACTATTTTGAAAATTCTTAAAACTGAAATGATTCAATATAATTGTATTTGCAAGAAGATTGACTAAGATACGGTTAAATTATTTTTAGATTCGACAAACCGTTCGAGGTTAGTTATAGAAATATTGTTTTGCACAACGAACTTTCGGGGGAGGTTTCACCCTCTCGAATCATTCATTAGGTTCTAGGTATTCCTCCTATGCTCCTCCTATGCTCCTAGTATAATCATCTAGTTATGCTTCTCTACAAGAATCGGTTCTAAACTCATATGTATAAGGTGTGATAAAATTTAAAATAAAGTTTTTCTCTGGCAAGGCCTAGTTTTCAAGAAAAGGAAATATGTGTATGTAATTTGAAATATCGTGTGAGTAGACATGCCCTTACTTCGGTGCAACATGTTGTGGCTACAAATAAATAGACTTCTACTTGCGCAAGTAGTTTCTACTTTATACTAAAAATAGCCTAAACTTTGTCCAATTACAGATAAAAATTATAGCTGTATTTGAACAATTGAAATCTGAAAGTATATTAGTAAGAATTGATAAATTAATTATTAGAAGGGCACAGCCTGAGTATTCAGTGGTAGAATCAACATTTCCAACAATTTCTTACTTATTAAAATAAAAACATAAAGTACTCAAGAACTTGTTTAATTTTCTTGACCAACTTCATTTTACAACTTTGTAATATTTGAATATGTACATTCTACAGTGTGTTTATAAAAAAGTCTGCAGGACTTGCTGAGTAGACTATACATGTTCACTAAATTGACTAAATTATGGTTAATTAACTATGGGTTGACACATCAATTTTGTTAAAGTTAGAAGCAATTTTGGGTGTCTCGTAACACAAGTTATTTGCCTGCTTCTATTCACCACATGTTGAATGAATATTAAATGTTAATATTTATTGAAAGTAGGGCGAAAACAAAACATCTTACTATATTAGCAATTGGATCTCATTTATATCACAACTAATAATCAGTGTTGTGTTATAATTGTGTAACATTAGAAGATTTACTGCTATTAGTTTCCTTCAGTAAGTAGAAAATGCCTGTCCAGTGCAGACTAGGGTTCTTTAAGGGGTAACACCACTATAGCATATAAACAAAGAAATAAGTGGAAAATCTGTTTAAACGCCTTTGTTATACACATCTTAAGTAGTTTCAAGCTATTTTTTTATTTCCTTTTTTCAAAATGGCACTTTGAACCCATTTTAATCGGAACCACATTTTTCTTAATTGGTCCGCAGCACTATTTGAACAAATTTTATTCCATTCACTTGAAATTTTTACAGTAGCTTTTAAACTACATTCTCCACTGAAGTACATGCTGATTTTACGATTCGTTGAAAACTTTTAAAGTTATGTACAATTTTTTAGCTGCAAATGGTGCTTGACGTGGATGAATGGGTCTAGAGATTGAACTTTATCTTCCAATGCTTACCATTTCTAAGGAAAACTATATTTTACAATATCGATACGCACATCGATGGAGAATACAGTTTGGAAGCAACTGTAAAAATTTCAAGTGAATCGAATAAAATTTGTTCAAATTACGCTGCTGGCCAATTTGAAAAACGTGGTTCCGAGAAAAAGCGATTAAAGTGCCATTTTGAAAAAAGAAAAGAAAAAATAGCTTGAAAGTTCTTAAGATGTATATGATAAAGGGGTTGAAACAGATTATCGACTTATTTCTTTGTTTACCCACAAACAATTGTCAAAGGTACTCTACAGTTTTTGTGCTATTACAGATGATGTTACCTTTAAAAGAGTTCGCTATTCTGTAGGTGTAAATTATCTATGGAAATGGAAAGAAAACAAATGCAACATGTTTTCTAAACTCCAAAGTAAGGATGTGGTAAAATAATCCTTCTTTTTAATTCGTACCTATGCAATGAATAAAAACACGCAATCCCACTCGCATTATTAACATCTTAAATCGCTTCTGACTCTCACAGGATTGATTTGTCAACTTATGTGCATTAACTTTCACTCAGGCCAGCGTGTACTATCTCTCATATACTCCCTTTTTAAAAATACTCTCTATAAAGGCATGAGTACAAGTGTGCTGGGTTCTCAGCCTGTTAGCAAGACACTCAAGGGTCCCGCCGACTGTACCCTCAGCTACTTTTGTGACAACACCATATCTCTGTGATATACTTTGAGCGCACTCGCACTGAATGAACATTCAGACTCGCTTTTCTCAATAACGAAGTATCGCACGAAAACAATTTATTTGAACATTTCCGCCTATTTTTGCACAAGAAATCAGTGTGTCATTGTGTGCATGTCTGCATCCTCTATCCGAAGGTCTCAGCTTTACGGAGTCCCGTGGAGGCTGATTTTTGTCCGACGTTGAGCCCGTTCTTCGATTCAGGACGATCTGAGCCAAGAAGTCGAGATCAAAGGGCGGTCGGTAAATAAATCCGAACAGCTTTCCGCGACTACTCCGTTAGGGAGTGGATATTCCGCGGCGAACACGGAGCAGGAAGGGTTGCCGTCGCCTGCGTCTAATCCAATAATTTAATTTCAGGATCCCGGCTAAAGGGGATTTGAAGTATTAGCCGGCAGAATTTGTGTATCTTTGATTAGTATTCCATACGACGCGGCGCTCGGCCTTGTTCGATCGCGGTTATGTACGAATCCTAAATCAACTGCGCTGCCTCGTGTGGCGTTGTCTTTTCCAGCCACTGTTACCTTTCCCCGAAACTCACAGATCGACAATCGCGATTTCGCGAAGCTGGAGCGACGCCGAATCTCCGATACCAGACTATACAGGAAGAACTGATCGAACGATTAATGGCTTGAGGGTTAAGGCCTTCTCAAATGAGACACTTCTATCGCTCCCGATTAATATTTTGAATATATTTGTTTCCTTAAGGAACGATCTCGATATAACGATTTTTAGTTCTCTTTTGATTAGTTGCTTTTTCGAAAAGCCAGTAATGCGATATTATATTATAACGAAAACAGCTGAATGTATATTCATAATAAAAACAGCATTTGTGCATAAGTGGGCGAACCCTTTTCTCACGTTGCGTTTTGGACTGCGAGTTCACTATTGTACGCGTGAGAAACTTTTCCGAGCAAGAGAGAAAAAAGGGCAGAAGATCGTGCGTATCAGAATGCTGAGCGGGAACTACAAATGCGTGCGTCCGTGCGATTCTTGTGGGGCGAGTGTCCTTAAGGGCGGTCAGTGCGTCATGAGAGTAAAGTTCAGGCAACTTGAGAGAGTTTGGCGAACATAATCGTTTAGAGCGGGAAAGAGTACTGAGCTATTTAGCCAAGAGCAAGTTTTTAGGCAGTAGTATCTAAGAATATTATAAGTTTAAATATGTCAGTCACTGTGTTTGTGCGGGTCCAGTGGTCATCGCCTATTTAAATTTAAACCATTCGTCAACCTGGTCCAGAAATGCAAGAATATCTTCTACAGTAATCCATTAGGCACCACAAAATAAAAATTCAAGTCCCTATTTCCCCTCAATATCAATATCAATGATACCAGGAAGAAAATGAAAACATCCCAAGCCTAAATAATTCCATAATTGTACCTCTATTGACGAAGTTATCATCATTATCTACTTAAGTCGTTCATTAGCCTGGCCCAGGCATACATATAAAAGTACCCTTCCGCAGTGTTCTGTTGGCGTAAGTGTTATTAGCTTCCGCAGAATGGAAGCTCAAGTTGTCATGTCCCCTCAATTCAGCATCAGTAGCGCCCGATCACGTGTAATTGGGTTCGAATCATCAATTGCCACCGACGGGAACCCAACGATCCTGCGCGAAGCAGCGCGGACGCGCGACGCAGTCACGTATATGAACTCTCTCGCGGCGCATCCAACTTTCGCGGCCATAAAGTTCGAGTTTACAACGCGAAATGGACTGGAAAGCAAAATGCGCAAAAAAGGAGAGCAACGAGGAGGCACGGCATGGATGGAAGCAATGGCGGAAGGATGAGCGAGGCCCCGCCGTTCGAAAGAGGGAAAAAGAGACTGGAGAGTGGGACGGGAGGGTACGGATGGAGAATCGTGGGTGTGAAAGGGAGAAAGAGAGGAATTAAGAGTGACAGAGAAAAAGAGGCTTCGCGGGAGTAAGAGACGGAGAAATTGGAGGGGTGAATGTGGGTGGAACGGAAAGCATGGACCTGGAGAGAGGGTAGGAAAGAGGATGGAGAGAGACAGAGAGAGAGAGAGAGAAAGAGAGGGAGAGAGAGAGGAGGAGGAGAGTGGGACAGAGAAACGCTAGCAGCAGTCGGAGAAGTAATATCCAGCGCAACGTTCCGGCAGGATGAGCTTTAATTGGAATATGGATCCGCTCTCTGTCGTTTCCCGATACTCCGATAAATTATCCTACGTACCATTTGCCCCGGAAAGCGCCACTTCAATTCGCAGCCGCGTTGGAAGCGCGTACATAACGCCTAGCCTGAAAGAGAGATGATGCGCGCCATTCGAAGCGAATGAACATGATGAAGTGCGAAGCGGTAGGTTTTAAAGCGACGCGATTAAGGTCAATTTGCCGTGATTCGATTTATGCCGCGTTGAATTAAAACGATACGCTATCGGGTTATACATATACGATGCTGTCCGCTCTTTCCCGAATGATATTCACCATGTATCATGAATCCTCGTCTATATAATTCCATTATATAAGTTCCAGAATCCTACGAATTCTAAAAAAAAATACGCTTATATCTAAACGCATACGACGAAAAGGGACCAACCCTACTTTACTTACGCACTTTAATACGACGAAAAGGGGGCAACTAATCTCGTAGGTGGGGCATGAACAAGAAAGTTGACTACTATAGACAGTATGGTCAATACATGAATAGTAGGTACGAATACATATACAAGACTATATTTTCCCCAACAAGTCTATGTAAGTGCACACTTTTATTCTTAAATATGATACACTTCTACGTTTGGGGGATTCTTGAAAATTGCACTGTTCGCCCAGGAAACATCCGATCGACACGATTCTTGGCTCCCAAGTTTGATTATCCAAACATCGTTGATCCATCGTGTACACGGACGTATACACCCGCGTTTTACTCACACCGGCGGCAAGTGTAGTCCGTGGGTTGTTCGGAGACCGAAGAGAAATGCCAGGCATTAGGATTGGGACGGCGGGCAATGACGGAAGTTGATTCGCCACGTTCCGCCGTGGGACTTGGCCGGCGCTTCGCGAGTTGTGATCTATACCCTGTATATTCCTGCTGCCCTTCTAGCCTTCCTCCAGGGATTCCGCGTGACGTATGTGGCTACCTGACGAGAGAAAACAATCTTCGAAAATATATCGCTCTTACCTGCCCCACCGATGCGACCAAGCATCGCCATCACACTGTAGTATTGAAATTCCTCCCGAAACTCGATCCCCTTTGAAACGAAAAGAGAAGTAACAAGATCTTCCCTTGCAATTAGATGAGATCTTCGTGACAAACTCTTCCGTTTCGTCGCGAATTGAATTCGACTTCAAGATCCTGGCTGGCAAAGATCAACGAAGTCGACGAGAACAATGAATATGTTGAATTTTATTTGGAATTCTGTGTTTGGGACGGGAGACAGTAAACTGTACACACAACGGAGGATCGAGTAGCAAGGGGTGTTGCTGTTTTCCACTATCTGTCTTCGGGTAAACGCGTGCGGTTTAGCCAATTCGCCTGTTGACCGAGAAAAATGGCTATCGGCCCTGGGAATACGTTTACGACCGCTCAGGGCCCGGTAATTCTATTACGGAAGGATTTTTTTCGCTTTATACTATATCGGAATCGGTGCCCTTTTTTTCTTCCCCCAGAATCCCAGTACGGACCGTTCGTTCCCCTAATAAGGTCCAAACGCCTCCAGGGACCATCGATATATTCGAGGTTTCCGTGGGTTCACCATTTCGTAGAAATTTTTACAGTGTTCTGTGAAAAGTTACAAGGTACACTCGCGACTGTTGCCTCAAGTTCGCTTGCTTCGAGCGTTCTGAAAGAGTTACGATTATTTTAGCCGCTATAGCATTTGCATTTATATTTCTCCAGGCATCTATGGGACTTTCAGGTAATTGTATTCTATGTCTTCCGCTATCGTAGCAAGCAACGATACGAGTCTGCTTTCTTTTTCTTTATATGGCCTGCGAATCGGACCGCGGGACGTTTGATCCTGATGTATCAATCTTTTCCAAGGGCCGACAACCCCAACTGGCGGCCGTTGCGCGACGCCACTCGATACCACGAGCATTTGCATGTCCTTTATGAAAATTCTATAGTTTATGGGAACATTTGTATGTATTATCGTATTAGCATATTCCAAAAAGACAGCAATCTCAATATTGGATAGCGTGCTGGAGCTATATCGCTTGTTTACTACCCCTTCGAACGTACAAAACCGCGCACGTGTCCTCCCTTCTTGCATACGCGATCGCCTTTATTCTTTCTCCCAAATTTTCAATACACAAAGCGTCAGGAACGATCGTAGGAGGGGAAGAACTTTTCACGGGAATGCCAAGATTCCCACTGAATTTCCCAAACATCGAACACGCAAAGTATATACATACGTACATACAAATCTCTGACAGTGGGTCGGCGTTCGCTGATGTTTCATCGGAATTCCAGACAGAAATTTTCCACGAAAACTCAATTCGTTTCAGAAAATTCTGTAACACTGCCCGTCCAATCCATCAATTCTTTATTCTCCGATAGAATAGCTACTTAATCTTATAATTATATTAATAACCAGTTCCAAGAAATGATAAGCACTGGACACTGAAACTTCCTCAGAGGTGATTATTTTTTACTGATACCTACAGCCTGTCATCGGCGACATCAACGAGATTGTTTATTATCCCTAAGAGTCACGTGCAGCTCTCGAGATGTTGCGCTGGGGAAGCGTCTGTAGATGTCGCCAGGAAGCGGAGGAATCTGCATATTATTGGATCCACGCGTCGAGATCAGATCGTTTGGCGAGATCAAACCATTCGTACGAGGAGCTTTTCTCGTCCCACTGATATCATGTATACGAAGGCTCGTATACGTTGCTAAGCAACCGTCCGGAGGGTGCTTTCTTGCCCGCATCGACGTGGTTTTAGCTGGTTTACTCATTTAGGCAGTAACAAGCCTACACGAAAGGTATGGAAGAAATCTCATGCGAAAGGAACGAAGTCGCGGGCCGGTGGGAGGCATCGTTCGTGACGGCTATACATACATACATCGATTTTTAACAGGAAGTCTTGATTAATAGATTGCGACATCTCCTCTTTTTCTACGGGATATAACGACTGTACGTACTTATCAGCTGTTTGGTTTTGAAAGGGGTATTGCATTATTAAAATCATCCAGTCTCGTTCACTGTTTGCTAGATCTGGATACTTTCGACGGATATTCATTGAGTGTAAGAATTTAAGTTGATATTCTTTCATTATATTGTACGTAGAAAAACCAACAGCGTATTCAGAAATTATTTCAACTTTCTCTGAATACTCGTTTCTCAATTCAAGGATTCATAACCAAGATCGGGAAGGAATTGTATAGAACGTTTTAAAAAGGCGAGAGTATCGAAAATCTGGTCAGAAGGTAAGAAATCAGCACATTTAGCAAACTCATATTCGCCGCTGCGAGTTTCATATCCCAGGAGCATGTAATACATAACTGTGAAGCTTGTTTTGCAACTTTTTTAGGTTGCAGCCAGGTCAAGATCAATTGGCCGCCCACGTCTATGTCATCAATGGTACGTAACACGCACCATTCTTTTACTTCATCCATTGCGGTCATCCAAGAACAAACCTGAGAAACCATGCTCTTTGCTTTGGACAGGTGCGAAGTATAACATGAAATGAAAATGGGGAGCTTATCTATTGTGATTTATAGTAGAAGAAGAAGAAGAAGTGGTCTTAGGCAGATAGTTAAGTTTACCCCGCCTGTACAGTGTATTTGTTCTGCGGAATATGTTTTCACCCAAATTCAAAGTGACAATGAACTTTGCACCAAGTTAAACGTCCCATCTGCGTGTACCTGTCGTCACGCCTTTAAAGCCCTCCACGCTCAGCTACCCCTCAACCAAAGTGCCCGTAACCATCCTGATTATCGGTTACCGCTTAAACGGCGAACAGATAATACACTTCCGTCCAGATATCGAGTGTGTCGCAGTCGAGGAGGTGGGCGCCAACAACGTCCTCGGCGGGGAGATCGATGCCACCCCTCCCCCCACCCCCTTCCACGAGAATCGCGGGTTTTGGGAGGACGGGTGGAGGAGGGGGGTGGGTGGGTGCTAATCAAGCTAGTGCAGCTTCTAATACGCTGGAAGGCATTTAATCTCGACAACTTGCTAACGACCTGACCAACACACTATACAATCCCGATAAGCGACAGCCCTACGCGCAAGAAGCATTCCCCGATACCTTCTCGCTGGCTGCTCGATACTCTCTCCGTCCCTCTTTGTCTCATCCGCCGACTTCCCCTCCTCGGCCACCCTTTCGCTCAGGGATGAGCTTGAAACCCCTCTTTGGTCCACTCGGATACCCGTGGCCGTTCCCGTCCACGTACACACAGGCAACCGGAGGGCCCAGACAACCCGTGAAGTCGGCGGCAGGTGGAGAAACCGGTGTCGAAGAAGAGGGTGTCGCGGGTGGAAAGCGTTCGGAAGGGTGTATTAGCCGGTTGCACGTTCCGTGGCGCTCGTTGCCAGTTCAACTGTATCTCCATAGCGTTACTTGTCCCGTAAGCAGGGAGCACTATTCTCTCAGTCGATGGTCTTCGGATACGATGGCGCCTGTGCCCCCCAGAAACACAGCTCTACACGTGCTACGTGTATATCTGTAGACCGGTGGGCACGGGGTGCGGGGGTGGGGGGGGGGAGGGTGGATGGTATAGTTTTGCGAACTAGCGCCGCGCCATGCCAACCCAATTCAATTTAAACTTCGACTCGCTCGCGGGGGAGGCTGCTTGCAGGATCGGTCTGGAGGGGGTGGATTGGTAACGCGCACGCGCCACCGCCACTAAATCGCCCGAAATTAATGCGAGTTATTAGTTGACGGCGATAATTAGGAGGCAATTGCACGGAAAAGCGACGTGCCGTTGCGTCGCGCCGCGTCGCGGCGAATTCCGATGGTCCCGTCGACCGATCAACCCTTTCTTATCTAACGGAGAATGCCTCGAGTGGATGGAGGAGCTTTCGTGACGGTCCGGACACTGAGAGACACCGTGTCTCGTGTTAGAGACCAAATTTCGACGATTTCGTTCCCGAACTGGGGATCGAAGGCTTCTGGACAGACTCATCGGTCCAGTTCCAGGTGCCAGCTGCCCGACCTGAATTTTTTTACAGTACCGTGTTTATTCCAACTATTTACATTATCATAGAATTTGACGATTTAACAAGTTTCCAATTGATCGATATGTAAAACGTCATGGAAAACGGAAGATGAGAATCCTGGGTGGATCTTGGGCAAAATCTGATCGTACGTAGGATAGTGTTTGGTCCTCCAAAGGGGGCAATGCTCTGACTTCTAGTGGACGACCAACAGGATTTTCTTAAGGGGTATACCTAGCCAGGCGGCTGAAAATGGGCGAATGTTTGTGAATTTTTTTTGAAAAAGTGGGAGTATATATTTTTACAGAACTTCTTGCACATAAATGAGCAACATTTAAAGGACATTTCCAAATTTTTTCGTAGAAAAATATTTACGTTTTTAATAAAGTAACAGCCGACATCCAAGAATCCTTTTTAAAAATTTGATTTTGCGGTGAGCACTGCCGTTTGGAGTCAAATTATCTAAAATGAGAAAACAAAAAAGATTTCGTTAGTATATTAATGTGTCCTATGATTAACGGAGGGAATTTCCGAAATATTTATGTAAAACCAAATGGCGGCTATGTAAAGTTGAAGTTCTGATTTTTTTCGCGTGAATTATGCACGAAAAAATCAGGATTTCAAATTTAAATAGCCACCATTTGGTTTCAAATTAATATTTTGCAAATTCCCTCCGTTAATTAGAGGATACGTTAATATACTAGCGAAATCTTTTTTGTTTTTTTAATTTTAGATAACCTGGTTCCGAATGGCAGTGCTCACCGCCAAAACGAATTTTTAATAAGGCTTCTTGGGTGTGGTTTGTTATTTTATTATAAACGTAAATATTTTTCTACTAAAAAATTCTCAAACGTCTTTTAAATGTTGCTCTTTTAAGCGCAAAAAGTTTTGTACAAATACATGCGTCCGCTTTTTAAAAAAAAATCACAAACATTTGCCTCTTTTCGGACGCCTGACTAGGTATAACCCCTTAAGGGGGGAATCCTATTTTATGGGCTAACAAAATAGCAAAATTTAGAATTTTGTTTTAAGAAACTAGCATTTCGATTCATCTGAAATATGGACCATATTTTTATGCATCCTTGACGAAGTTGCAGTTCCTTTTTATTCATTTTTAATAATAAATATAGAAGTTACGCATCACCCCGCGCAAAACTCATCGCCCGCTGGTGTGCATGATATTTACTTTCTAGGTAATCTGAAACAGAAAAATGAAACAGCGTTTTACTTTGTACATATGTACATAGCTTCAATTTCATGAACCAGAATACCGCTAAGTTCTAGATATACTTATTTTGTTACATACAAAAATTGGCGCAAAATTGGATTACAAAAATTAAAGGTTCAGACCTTTTAGTTTCAAAACTCTCCACACTGCTAAATAATATTTTTTGTTTTTTGGTGGTTCATTAATTTCAAGCTACATATGTATAAAATAAAACGCCGTTTCATTTTTCGGTTTCGGATTACCTGGTAGATAAATATCACGCACACCAATGACCGGCGAATTTTGCGTGGCTTGATGGTCGATCATGCCTAACAACTATATTTATGGTTAAAAATTAATAAGAAAAAAACTGCATCTTCCTCAAAGATGCATCAAAACACGGTCCAAATTTCATATGCATCGAATCGCTGGTTTCTTAGAAAAAAAATTCCAAATTTTGCTATGTTTTTAGTCCACAGAATAGGATTCCTCCTTAACGTCTGACAGACAGCTTCCCGATCTTTTGTTCGCCACATGATTTCGACCCTGTTCGATTCTCCAGACTTTGTCCGTACTTCCATATTTCAAACATCTTTCGGTCAACACCGATGGCCGGCAGCCCGAATTGGAAAACCTAGAAGCATCGGTTCCCCACGTTCGAACGGGCTGAATCCTCCCATACGAGTGTAATATTCCGTCTCGTCGCTTGGATGGGACGCGTTTGGCTATCCCCCCTCCCTCCAAAGCATCAAGCGAATGCGAAGGGACTACAAAAGCATATTAGATACTTCGAATATTGGCTGCGGTTTGCCTACGGATTCCCAGCGAATGGAGAGCGAGAAGATACACGGCCTGTGGATTTCCACGGGGCTGCAATACACTTAACTCGACGTATATTTGCATGCACGCACGCACTTTGTCCAAGGAGGGTTGCTTCGACGCGCGTACAGACGCGGAGAGAGGGGTGGGGGCCGTGTATGTGGACGCGTGTACAGGCGTGTATCGCTCGCTCGTTAATATTCATACGAGCCATGAAGCACGGCGTCGCACACTCGCGGGCTCGTATAAAGTATCGGTAAATAAATCATAATACGTTATTGCGTATTTGAATATGTTTGACGCGAGACTTTGGGGGATGCTGAAACGCGACGCGGCGCTGCCTCTTAGTTGGAAATGACGGTTGAAAGGGCGACGGCTTTGTGCACCGCTGGATACTAATTTCGAGCAGTGCTTCAACGACGAATCCGTTATTGTGGCGGTGAATTTTGAATTTAAAAAGCTTGATTACTTGCTCGGAGTGTGCCTAGAGTGGACAGTGAGTAAGTGTGCGAGAATTGTGTGATTCGGAGGCCAATAGAAATTCTATAATAAGCAATCGACCGTCTAATCGAAAGGTATACCAAGGAACAGGTTACGTTCCGACGATTCCTGACTCATCACGAATTTCGTATTTGGAATATTTTTTTTTATTACAGAGTTACAGGCATATGTAATGAAGAATCCGTTCATCAGTTTCTATGTGCCGCCAAGTATAAGCACGTGGTACGTTAAATTCAACGAGAGAATCGATTAGATCGCCATATTTCCCTTTGTCTCGTCTCTCTATTGCCGCAGCCGAAGAAACGGGCGGCAAGGACTGCGCAATAATCGAAGATGACGCCAAGCGTTGTTATCGATTCCGCGCAATGTTTCGGTGATTCATTGGTCCCCCTCCCCTGAGTATCAACTAGGGTGGCAGAAGCCATTGTGAATCGAAAGTAACGCAATATACACCCCACGCGTAACGAAGCGTCGGCGTATAGGTGATATCAATGCTTTAAAATACATATCTGCATATACGTAGCCATCGACCCCTCCTTCCTTTTATCCACCCCCTCTGTCCGCCCCTCTCCCGTTCCTTTTTTCCGAAGGATAAGGGCATCGTACTTAATGAGTCGGGGAGAGTTGGTCCGCAACCAGGGTTGCGGATCAACCCCCTTTTGCACCCAGTTGGAGGGGTCTGGCACCCCGGGGACGCTCCTAACCTTACTTTGATGTCTCTGTCTCTGTCCCTCCTCCTTTCTTTTTTTACGCCCTTTCTGCGGCGTTGTAACAGTGCCTGATTTATCGGCATTCTTCGAACCGTCGCGGTAACGAAGCCGCGTATTCGCTTCTTGCGGGGTGGCAGACACGTGTCGCGAGCCTTGAATTATACCTTTCTTCCTTATTGCACTTTGTAAATCACCAGCCGGATGCATGCGTATCGTGGTGCGTATTCTTCCTCCTAATTATTGTTATCGCTCAAATCCAAGGCTTTGGGGAAGATGATGTTCCGCAGCTACGCCTCTCGCGTGAAAGGCATATCGTCTTCGCCGATGAATATCGGTGTTTCCCGGTTAAACGTCGACTCTCATCGATTGGTCTGTCGCGAAACCGGTGACAGCGTTGCACGTGTCCCCCAAACTAGCGCGAATCTTGAGTTACTGGTTGAGCTGTGGAAGATGCCGTGATACGGGGGCAGGTGTCGCGGTAAACTCAGTTAATTAGACAAGAGGCAACCATCGCCACCCCTCGACACCCCCGGAGGCTTGTTAATAACGCGTAATTACCATTATACACGGCGATACACTCTTCCAGGGCCCGCGTTGCCGACCCCATTAGATAAGACGACACCTTATTATACGTGAACTAACGTCGTTGTATCGTGCGACCACAAAACTTCGAAGTGTAGAATCTCGGTGTAAATGAGGGATCCCCCAATCCCCTTTACCCACGCTCCTCTAAACGAGAACGATAACGCAGCGAAAGAAAAATTGAATTAATTAGGTAGGTCTGATTCCATTATCACTGTTCTATGTTTTAATGTGCCACAGATATGTATCAAGTTTCGGCAACTCTAGCACAGGCCGATTACCCCTACAGTACTTTATGAGTCCCTTTCGTTTATGTATGTGAAAGTGCATTGCATCTGACGGGAGAACATTTTGTACGTATTCTGAAAAGTAGGCGAGTTGAATCCATTTTTTCATCATTGAACAAAATATTTCAGGATATTTTTAGAATTTCTCCGTTGAATTATAGTGCGTGCCCCATTTCTAGAAAGCTCTATTGTTAAGAAGGTCGATGAGCGAATGTTACGATAACCGCATGGATATGCGATACGTGATTTTCGCTGAGAAATTGTATTATCAACGCTGAGAAGTTTGCCTTATTATTCGAGAATTCTATCCAACCAGTCGTGTCTCCCTATTAGCGCGTAAAATGAATGTTCCATTGCATTCGAAATTCCTTCTCCAACATTGCGCGCCGAAAGTTGGTTGAAAAAAAGGATTTTGGACTATTTACCGTCAAAACTGAACAACGCAAGCCACCGTTTAGCACTTAATTACGGGACCACGCAGACTCTGGTCCCTCCTTCTGTGACCTTCTCGAGCGTACCGCTGCCGCGGGCTTCTTTCACGATTTACGTCATAATCACCTGAAAGATAGAACGCGCGAGAGTTCCCCCACAGTCCTCCCGGTCTCCTCTTCAACCGGGTTCATTCTCTTTCGAACGCGGAGGCTCGAAGAGCTGGAGCACAAAATGCATTTAGGGGTAATGCGACGTGTATCGCGCGGGCCGCTTTCAATGCCCGTTGGAAAACGAGCGGCTCGTGTAACCGCGTGCTGGACCCGTCTGAACCTTGAACGTTAAACGTTAAATGCTAGGCATTCAGTATTATCCCCCCCTCTTCCTTTTCTCGACGCCCCTCGAGTCGTGAAAACGCGCGTATCGCGAGGCCTACGCTCGCCTCGCCTACGACCACTTTGGACTATCAGTGGTGCGTGACGTTCCCGTGCAGACGTCAACATGAGCATCAAGGAACGTCAGGGGCATACCGATGTCTCCTTCGCGCAACCTCTGAGACACTATTCTTTGTTCCTGCTCGAAAGAGTACAGAGTGCAGGCGTCAGCTTTGACATCCACTCTCTGCTTGCGCTTTGTTAGCGACCTGCGACAGAGCTCGAGCATAAAATCCGTCTCGTGGCTCTGTTTTCGGTTTGCCGTAGAGTTTTTTTTATCATTCTTACAACTTCATCGACGTTCGCCTGCCTAACGAATGGAGGCTCTCAATTCTTTCCTCATCCTTCAATTTTAATGTATGTTCGCCTAATTTTTGCGCATCGAGGACTGTTAGGTGTTGGGAGTATGGAGGGGCTCGGTTAGGAACGACGTCGAGATGACGTTGGCAACTGTACCGACGCTGTGGCGTCGTATTAGAATCCAAATGATCCCATTACGAGAACAACGATAAAACTAACAAAGACGGGAGCGCCGCGGCGAAGTCTCGTTCCTGAAGTTGAAATTGAGGGGTGTCTTGGACCGAGAGACATCTCGGTAGAACGACAAGAAAGGCTGCCAACCATTTTCATTATTTTTACCCGAGAATTTTTCTTACTGTCCATCCGTTGAAACACTCGGATCTTTGGTTACACGTGGTTTATATCGAATGGAACGCCCTCCACTCCCTCACCAGGATAATGACGATTCTTTCATTTCATAGAGAATGCTAAAATAAGAAGGAACCTCCTCGATAAGTCGCTATACGTAAGCATTCCAATTGAAACGAAGCAACACCAGAGGACATCTTCGACAGGATTCTTCGATTGGAATCCGCGACATCGAAGAACTTCCCTTTTAACCGCGTACGCGGTATCGCCGGGCGTAAAGACTAACACGGCTGCATTTATTACGTGGCATTAGCCGTTGAAGTTGGGCAGGGAATGATCGTCGTAACCAGGGTATCGCGGACCCCAAAAACTCGGCGCGTTCCTTGGCGGGATTCACAAGTTCCCGATTGGTCGGCAGGGTCGCATCGAGCCGTGGCGCCGCGGCACCGCGGCCGTATCCTCCAGTGATACCGCGGGGATAATTAAAAAATTAACTTTCTACTTAGGCGTTCGCCGGGGCACAGTTAACGGGAAGTTGAAGTGAAAATTCATGTTTTTGAGGCGCGCAAAAGCTCCGGTTATTACTCGTTGGCGCATGCCGCGCTCTGCTGCCGCGGCAAAAGCACAAAGCTGATGAGGCGAGGCGGGGGAAAGGTCTCTAAATGCCTTGATGCGCTCCTGACGAGAATAAGGGTGTGAGGGCGAGTGGATCGCGGCTGTGGGAGGGAGGGAGACGGTAGGGGGGCCTGGCAGAAGAACGTGTGTTAGAGCCGTGGAGCACGTATATACGCGGAGAGGCTCTGGGTACCCGGGATACCGGTAACTCGCATTCGTACTCGTTTCGCGGCACACTCGTGCATTATTTCCACGCGTACATGCACGCGGCACCCGTGCACTCGTTCACGGGACGAAACCAACCGCGGGAATGAAATTTTCTACGGCCCCGAGTGCGCGTTAGCAGACGTCGTACCCGGCGGAGCTACGTACGCGATACCGACTAGGTACCAGCAGGTACTCCTCTTCAGCGGAGGGGTCGTGGGGAGGGTTGCCTTGTAAATTATACCTCAACGGACGATGACGCCTTTCCGCGTCCTCCGTCTAGCTACTCGAAACCCGTCGGGGGTAGCCGCGTTCGCTCTGCAAATCCTGGGGCCCGCTCATTCCGCGACGCTAATTCTCCCAGCCCGATCGAGTTAACTTTCTTGGCCTCCGAACGATGGCTCGAGCGATCTTTTGTCGCGCTTCAGGTATTGCAAGTATGCTGAAGACGACTTAAGGGCAGGGGCTGCATACGTATTCCTGTATAATGGCAACTAATTGGACGATCTTGATTCGGTGCGTGAAAGGAGAATGGGTCTGTGACTTGGGTAGGTAGTTGGTTCTACGTCTCATCGTTACAATGGAAGAAAAGGCTGATTCTTCCTCGTGAACGGTGAAAGGGAGATTTAGAGATTAACAGTCGGATACGCCTGTCGGATGATCTTGTTCAACCAAGATCTTTGTAAGGTGATTGAAATGAAGTAGTTTAGAAACTAAATGTTAATACGTTGCGTGGCGTCGGCGTTTTCACGCAGAGGAATTTTCAATCTGTCGGTACGTAGGTATTGTATATGGTTTTGGCGCGTTTTCTTGGCAATAGTTTCTCGAAATTATTGAAAGTATGTACTGTCCGAGCGCCCTTGAACGTTTGCTTTGAAAACAAACCAAAGTTCAAACCAAATGAAAGTTCGCTTCCTCAGCGACCCTGCTCGTTCGCTAGAAGAGCCTAAACACATAGGATGAGTTCTCTGATGCAGAAAACTTTTATTTCTACATTTTCTTGAATGTAGTAGATCTTCGTGAGAGTATTGCCAATAATTTGTTAAGGTTTTTCTGATAACAGAAGTCTAACCTCGCCCTGACCCAGGCTAGTAGTTTTAATCATACCCAATGTAAACTTCGTCTACGGAATTCAGAAATGATTCGAATTATATACGATTAAAAATTGCTCACGTAAGGTCGAGCTTACACACATTTTTACTGAAAAGATTTCGTCCATTCATTATACTTTCGGGCAGAACTAATGAAAATGATAGAAATATAAAATTTCCATTATTCTCGGTATAAATCCAACAAAACGCAAACGAGCGGAACAAAGCTTTCGGCGGGATCGTTCCCCTCCCCACATATTCAAAATATTACATGTAAGGGGGTAGGTAACCTTCAACAGCCCAAAATCAGGCTCTTTCTCAAACGCATATTCTGAAGTAATAAATGAATATAGAGTTAAGTTTTGTTTTAATTTTCAACCGTCCTTTTGTTGAATTTAATGCACACAAAGAAAATTTTAAATATCTTTACAGGAAAAAAGTTATAAATATAAATGTGAGAGCGTGCGTGCGATGGATTGTCTGATGGTGAACACGATTCCGGAAAGGTGAATTACCTAAAACACAAAGTAGAGGTATTTTTATAACCTGTAACACAATCCCCATCTTGGGTTGGAAGGACAATTTTGATAAACAAATTAATACCACTTTTATGTTGATGTATACGATTTTATCCTATTTTCGTGGGAAAAATAGTTTTTATCTTTTTTTAAGAATTTATTTTGACAATATACTCCCGACACATTGTGGAGAATAGTTTGCTGCGTCTCTCTGTAAATTTGCATTCAAATCGTTGGAGCACTTTTCGAAATTTTATGTTTACCGTTTTGGAAAACGTAGTTTCTAGGAAATCACGTTTGAAGTTGGGCATGCAGTTTTGTCGTTATGCGATCTCATGTGCAGGCCCGTACATTTTTGGCTGTAATTCCTTCAATTTTTTGAATTTCGGGGCCCAGCTAACGGAATACGAAAAGTCCCAAAATCGAATTTTCGAAAATTTGAAGGGTTACCTACCCCCTTGAACTAGTATAGGTATCTGCATATCGCGAAATCTTGCGTCAGTGAAATTGCCATTCTTATTATTATCGACTTTAAAGGCATTTGCTTATAAGAGGGTCCTTTGTACCCACAATAATCCCACCTGTCCCATCACTGGCCTCGCAAATGTACACTCTACCAATGCGCTTCCACGTAACATCTCGCGTCGTAAATTTGCCTCGGGACAAGAAGTTCCGGAGTACATACTCCCATCTTTCAAGCAGTTCGTGTAATTCTGCGTGACGAAAAACTCGGGAACACGTGTATCGATATATAGCCGCCGGTGTCGGGGGAAACAACGACGCTGGTCGTTACAACGGCTACTTTGCCACGACAAACAACACGGCCTGTTAACGCAAAAGAGTCGCGGCTTTCTTTTTTGTGCGCGCCAGGACACGCCGGCGTACAGTGTTATGTGGAACGCACGCTCGCTGACGATCCTGGAGACTAGCGAGACGATTTCGCGGCAAAAACGAGGCGGCAGGGAGGGCGCGGGTACGGGGCCGTTGGAGGGGGAGGGGGAGAGAGGAGGGGGCGGGAAGAGAAGCAACAGAGAAGAGGCAGAAACGTCGAGGCGAGTATATAAGGCCGTTTCGTCAGTCTCGTTGTCACGGTTGTCGCGGAATGAGAACGTACGGCCAGCTCGTATTTTAATTCCGCGGACAGAACCACCCCCCTCCCCTGACTGGTGGCTGGCTGGCTCGGTGGTGTGGCCCGCGGGCCACCCCTTTCTTCTTCGCGTCTCCTGCGAGCCCTCGCCGCTCGCCGTTTCTAACGGCGTCGCGACGCGGCCCGCGTTGACATTGCCGGGCCATAATATTTAATAATTATTTTCATTAAAGTCGTAATAAAGTTTAGAATACTTTATTAATTTATAGGCCAGGGAACACGTTTAAATGGAAGCTTCCTCTCGCCCGCGTCTCGCGGCCATTCGTATCAATTATCGTTCCTTCACGCAGCGGGATTAAGGAGCCGCGACCGGTACTCGCTTAGCGGAAACTTCTTCGACGCTCCTTTCATCGACTGTTGTTCCGCTGATTTCATTTCCACCACGGTTTTAATTAAAAGGATGGTCAGCCTCGTTCCTGAGCCAGAGCGCGATCCTGCGCGCTGGTGGCTCTGCTGGTTTACAGCGGCGGTCGAAAGAAACTTTAAAGTGTATACGATAAAAATACTGTAGTTTAACGAGAAAGAACTGTATCCTATTGTCTGTAACCCGTACAGCAATGGGATCCCCCAGAGTGTACCAGTCGTACCAACATCGTGCGCGAAGTCTGGTTTCAAGTAACTTGCGCACACGCAATCATTGTTAAAGGGTAAATAAAATGTGGATAGTAAGGGAAATATCAGGGTTTGACAAGGAGAAATTATACCTCACAGACTGTATTTGATCGGATGTGCTGATTTTCTGTTTGCAGGAATAGGCCAATGATACCAACATCGTACATAAAATCTGGTATCGTAAACTGGGGTGACTTTACCCGCCGGGGTGACATTGCCCACTTTTTTACTCTGACTGAAAAATTATCATATGATTGAATTCGCTAATTTTTTTTTCGTTAGACCTTGGAGAAATTATTGCTATCGATTACAAAACACGATATGTTCTAATTACTTTACAATAAAATAAAATAAAGTCTTTCCGAAAAGTGGGCAATGTCACCCCGGACGGGCGAATTCACCCCAGTTTACGGTATGTATATATATGAGAGCATTAATTCCATATAGCCACCGCTGTACATGAAAATATAAAGTTCAGTCTTTCGTTTCACCATCGCTCTACATAAATATAACAATTTCAAATTTTCCTTTGAGCGGCCGTCGTATTCATCGCTCGAACGCCTTGGAAGGCTGCGCGCGGATGGAAACTTAATTAAAAGGGGGTTCATTATCGCGGTGACTCGATGTAACGCAAATTAATCGCGAGGAACTACTTGTTAGAATCGCGAGCAGGCAGACGTAAACCGTGAGCCAGGCCGGCGCAGGCTGACGATCGTTGACAGAGGGCCCACGAGTACAGTCGGCACGAGCGAAAAGCACAAAGGGGAGGAGGGAAAGAAAAAAGAATGAGGGAGAAATCCTTCAGAATCCGTTCGCCCGACTCCCACGGAAATAAAGGGGTTAACGAGATGGAACCGGGAAAACAACGAAAAGGAGAATATAAACGCGTCTTCTCAAAGGGTTGAAGGATACAGTTTCCTAATTTTATTCCGAGGAGAGCACTTTTTCTTCCGAGCGTTGGGTCTTTGAAAAAAGCGCCGGCGCGCGAGTGGCACCCTCTTGCGAAACAAAACGGAAGATCCAGCCCCTGGGTCCGCGCCATCCCCCATATTTATTATGTTATACTCGCCGCGGTCCTCTCCTTACGCCTGAATTGAAAATCTTTCCGCGAGAGATGCATGAGGACCGGCGGCTGTAAGCAAATCGTGTTATCCTGGCGCAGCCAGCCAACCAGCCAGCCAGCCGGCAGTCGGCCATCTCCACACTACGAGAGGAATTAAAATAAATACATATCTTAATTAAGCCCTCGGTCTTTCGTCTACCGGGTGACCAGAGGCTGGGGATCGTTTGCACAGACTTTTCGAGGGATGAAAACCCGAGTTTCATCCGCGGTGTAATGCAATTTTTCTTGGCTGCGACTGAAGTAATTTTATGGCAACGAATGCACGGGTCGGGGTCGCTGCAGCAGCCATGATGGGAGGAACATGATCATCGGGATCATCTATTACCGCGTACCAGAGTCAACACGGTAGAATTTAACGAACTCCATTATCTAACTTTTGTTATCGAACCAATGTTTCTACTACTAAAATAACTAGCTTCTGTCGAAACAAAAATATTCAACATATGTCGAACGAAATGATTTGTTTAAAGAAGGAGACCTGTTTCATACAAATAAAGTGTATGCATCTCGCTGTATAATACTTGAAGCTTTGTGAAGGATCAAATGGAATTTCGAATTTTAATTCCATTCATTTTATTACATCTCGTAATCGCAGTGTATTATTTGTCAAGTTTCTCATCTTAGATTGAAGACGGTTCACCTGTACTTTAGTAATCCTAGATTTTGTTCTTCTCATTCATGTTAAGTAAGTTGATTCTAAGGATCAGCTTTTAAAAGGATGAATGCAATTAGTTGTCAAAAATATTCATGTTACACTTATAAAAACGCGTGCAAACATGGGGCTACAGTGAGAATCAAGTGAAGTAGATACTCAGTTGGCTTCATTTCCTTTATCTTCATTTAATCAGATCAAGTAATCACCTAGAGACCAATAGAGGCTGTTATAACACACCTCTGACTCCGTATCATACGAATGAAAATATTTCAGGATTTGTTTGCATTTTACTTATTCATTTCAATATTAGGTATTATACAAAGTCTGTGTTATCTAGAGTGTGCTGCCAACCTTATTTCAGCTAATCCTATATCAAACTTTAGCGATTGTGCCAAGTGTCATTGAGCGACTACTTTATTCTGAATCGCCTATAGCCGTCTTTCCACGTCCCTTCGAACATCCTCTGTCTACAATTCGAAAGTTACTTACTTCTCAAAGACAGAGCTTCGCCAAGCTTAAGAGTTTCTTGGATTTATCTTTTTCCTCTCACGACTTCGTCGCGCCGTCCACATGAAAAACACCGAGCAAGGATCGCGTAGCCTAGCCTGGTGCTTTTTAAGTGGTCGTTACGGAAATTTGAGGGGACATTTGGTCGTCCGTTGGATTATGTTACGCTCGAGTTAAATATATATATATACAAGATTTCGTGAATCATTGAGCTTAAAAAGTAAAATACAAACGAAATACTGCCCACTCCAGAACAACTCATCCGGTAGACGAATTTGGGACGAATCTGCTTAGCGTGATTCTAAAAAAGTCCAACCTCGAAATTATTTTTTCAAAGGCGCCTGATTACATAGCCCAACCACGGAGACTTTTTCGTTTCATCGTTGCCTCCTGTATGCACATGATAAATGAAGCTGAACCTGGCCTGAGTACCTCAAAGTCGAAGAACCGAACGCTGCACGAGGGATAAAATCTTGCCGAAACAGAACCCTGAGTAACAGAACCTTGCTGAAAATGGTTGAACATATTCTGCAATACACAGACAGCTTTCTGTTCAATATCCTTTCAGTATTTATACCTACTTTTTATTCACAAGACGCAATTCTTACGAAGTCGAATCCAAGAAGATATGTAAAAGTCGTTTTCTAGACGCTTTAAAGAAAACTAGGTAAATGAAGATCAGACAAACTCGAAAAGTGCAATAATCTGAATTTCCTTCGTGGTGTATTGGGCTACAGAGCGGTCAAACATCTTCTATTAAGAGTTTTCTACAGATTAATCGTTACCACCACCTAGGTGGACACCTCGGTTGATGTTGGGGGACGAGAAACGACGGAATTTTCCTGTAAACCAGGGAAAAAGGGAACGAAAGGACACGAGTGGACGTACTTATTATTATTTAGGCGTGCAGTGTGTCCCTTCCGAGCGGGGAATTACATATTCCTCGCAACGGCCGCGCGGAGACGTGCGCGTGGAGCGTACTTTTTATTCCGTCGCTACCTTTGCCCCGTCCGCGGTGTCAAAGCGACCGGGTTCTCCTCAAAGTGTAATTATTTTATCTACAATTAAAAATGTGCAGACCCGCCGGCAACGTGGACGCGTTCGTTCGGCCTCGCCTCCACGTCCACATCGATCCTTCTCTGGCTCTCGACTCAGAGGAGTGTCTTTTGCGTGCTCATGGATTCGCGAATAATTATTCTTCTCCACGGGAGAAGGAATATTCTCTTCTCCCGTTCCGGCGGACCAACTGGTGTATCGTGAAATTAGAAACCCGCGTTGTTTTATCGCGACTTAATTGGTCACTGTTTCTTTCTCCATCGCGTCTGCTTCGTAGGGCTTCGCGGACAAGGTTACCCATGACCGCGGAAAACGTTGAAACCGAATAATTTCAGGCTAGAGGCAGCTATTGAGTATATCTGACTGTTACGTGCAGATAACCGTGGTACCGTTCAATTTAATGAAAAAAAAAAAAAAAAACCGACTGCTACTTGGAATATTGAGTGTCCGGAAAGAGGGACCTATTAAGGGGACTAGGCAGTCGAAAGAATCGTTTTTTTTTAATTTTCCGAAACTAATATCTTTTCTGAATAAAATGCCGTTTAGTTTATATTTCACAAAATCAATTCACAAACTTGTTGATTTGGCAGCTAAAAAGGTGAAGCGGCAACTTACAGCGTCATCTTTGCCCAGAAACTTTAAACGCGTTTTTTAGAATCTTTTTTCCTCTTGGTTTTTCCCTACTTGCAAATTAACGGAGGTTTAGATCGACTTGAGAAAAATACAGGATGTATAAATTATGTGCCATTTCCGGCGCAACCTATGATATGGTCCGTAAAAATTCGAGAATTTCGTGAAAAAATTAAAAAATCGCGGATTTTTAATAACCCACAAACACGACCCAATTTTTCTTGAAATAATCGCCGTTTTTTCGGCCACCAATTTAATAATTATTTTTAATATTAGTTTTTATTGGTTGCGCGAGAAACTAAGTGGGGATGTAACAAACAGGAATTACGTCCTGAAATTAGATTGCGTCATTTTTTAAGACCAATATTATAAATAATTAATACCACTGTGACCAATATTAAGACCACAGAAGAACGTTAAAATGTTTACCACTCAGCACTGTTATTTTTAAAGCACATGTATATTTTACACCAACTTTTTTCAGTCTCTATGATAATAATAAACACTGGGTAAAATGATACATCTGGATTTGGTTTCATTTTTTCACAAATACATTAAAAACAAAGTGTTTCTTTCACGGAAATCGACTACCTGGTCACACGTACATACACGTAGAGCCGAACAGTCGCGTCGAAGAGGTTAGCTGCGTCCGACTCGAGTTATCCTCGAGATCCAAAGCTACGGATCGTGGATCAACGGATGAACAAGGTAGGACAAAGATACTACCAGCGCGTAATTACTTTTAACGAGGGCCCAGGCCGCAGAAATATATGGCCCGGTAGCAAAAACTTTTCCAATTTTAATCCGTCATTCGTGGCGGGCCACTACAGGGGGGAGGGGGAGGAAAAAAACGGCAACTTTCGTCCCGTAACAAGTTGTTGCTCGGGGGAAAGCAAATAAAGGGCGTGGTGCCCTCCCCCCCCCCCCAGAGGAAAGGGTGGCCCGAAGAAAGATCGAGAAGGGAATCATAAATAAAGAAATTAGTTTTTAATGAACGTTAGTCACTATTAATCGTGGAAAGTTAACCCTTTCCTTCAACCGCGTTTCTTCTCCATCTCGCCCCTTTCGTGTACCCTTTTCTCCTTTCGCGAGGAGGTTCCGCTTGTCCTTTGAGACTGACGAGTCGGGTGGCGGGAAGCTGGAGCGGGTTGGAGAGGGGCTGAAAACACGGCACGGCCTTTATTTTACATTTTCGCGAGCCGTCCTTTCTTTGCGCAATAATTAAGTAAGCTGAAGCCAACTGGTGGCCGTCCGTTCATTTAGATTTCCTCCAAGCTACACTCTCGGCCCCGAGCAGCTTCAAAAATGACCTCTAACGCAAGCTTGTGCGTCCTTCGCTACTTTTTCATGAACGCCACGCACGATGAATTGTTTAGTGTAGAGGCAGTACGGAGAGATGAGGCGAGTTTGTGTTACAGGTGAAGGCAGAGATTCGAATTAGGGTACATCGAGGGCAAGTCATCTGTCATTCTGAACTTACGGAATTTAAATACCGAGCTTTCTGTAAGATTGTATTTGTTATACACTACAGCCTTTACAAAGTAAATCAATCGTTTGGATATGAACCTTTAGATTGCCTTAAGGGGTTATGCTACCTAGTCAGGTGGTCGAAATGAGGCGAAGATTTGTGACTTTTTGAAAAAGGGGAAGCACATATTTTTACAGAACTTTTTGCACTTAAAAGAGCAACAGTTAAAGAACATTTGGTAATTTTTTCGTAGAAAAATATTTACGTTTATAATAAAGTAACACCCACATCCAAGAAGCCTTTTTAAAAATTTGGATTTGCGGTGAGCACCGTCATTCGGAAACAGATTATCTAAACTCGAAAAACAAAAAAGATTTCGTTAGTGTATTAATGTAGCCTCTGATTAACGGAGGGCATTTCCGAAATATTAATTTGAAACAAAATGGCGGCTATTTATATTTGAAGTCCTGATTTTTTCGTGCAAAAATCACGCGAAAAAATTAGGACTTCAACTTTAAGTAGCGGCTTTAAATATTTTTCAACGAAAAAATTACCAACGTTTCTTTGAATGTTGCTGTTATAAGTGCAAAAAGTTCCGTAAAAATATATGCTTCCGCTTTTTCAAAAGAAATTCACGAACTTTCGCCTCTTTTCGGCCTCTTAACTCAAGCACCAAAACTAAGTAGGTACACCGAGTAATATAATTTCCTGAATATTCGAACTATCAATATCCTGGCTTACTGATAGTTACAAAATTCGACCATGATTTCGTAACTACTCGACCTCGCAAAATAAAATTCTACACACATTAAACCTTCTACTTCCAGCGAAACGTCAAACAATCTAAAGCGCCTAAGTAGTATAGTTCTCCGTTAGTTCCTCCTTCGCTACTCGTTTCTCGATTTTTTCGGCCATCGATACGATGCATCGCGATGCTCCGAACTTGCTGGCGCAAGGACACCAAGAGGAGAAGTAGAACGGGCAAACATATAACATCCATGGAGCATATTACGTCTTGGGGACGCGAGCGTAGTAGCGAGGCGGAGTTATATTAGATAGGAGCGAAGAGCTCCGGTGGCAACTGCCGTCTTTCACTCCGCAGTGAAACCCTGCGCGCCAAGAATCTCGCTAATTAGATATATAAGGAAGCTAATTGTAATAAGGTGGAGTCGGGTGTACACGGGAAAGTCCCCCATCTCCAGGCAACCTTCGCGCGTTAGCATCTTCTGGCACACGCACAAACGAGTGCTTTCGAGTACTTTCTTGACGTTTGGGCTTATGTACGGCTAGGGTTGGAATCAAAATCGTAGTGATTCGTGCGAAGAGCCAACCTAGCCTACACCTAACTCAGGTCTAACCCAGTCCTCATCCAGATCGGGCAATTTATTCCCATAATGATCTGGTTGGAGGTAATCTAAATGAAGAAACTGTGTAGCTATAAGGACTTCTATTTACTTACTGTTTTTCCTTTGGTTACTAAACCATTAGGTATTCATTTTCAATTGCCTCCTGTCTCGTCAAGGAAACAGGGCACTCGAATCTCGATGAACTTCCAAGCTCGCAATCAGTCTCAGACCCATCGATGTGATACCTACTTCCACGTAAAATTCTCTCTGAGCCTTTCTGTCGTCCACAAGTGGTCGTGAAACGTTGAAACGTTTGAAACGTTTTCACTATTCCATAGAATATTCATGCACACCTCAGAGTTTCTTTCAAGGAAATTTCAGAATCATACCGTGTACTTGGAATTCTGTGAACTCTATCCTTGGAAATTTTTTCGCCTTCCAAGATGCAGGTCAACCAGATAGGTTGCACTCGAAGATCGTAGACGATTGCATGGAAGTTTACGACGGGGCGAGGAACGGGCAGAGGCAAGGGGGTTGAAACGCGTTGTAGTTATAACGAGGAGCCGAGTAATTTAACCCTTCTTAGAGTCGTCTTGTCTTCACGGGCTCCCTTCTCCAGTCAAGCCCCCACCGTGTCGTCTTATCACCTCCCTTCTAGCGGCGTAATCTCCGACCCCATCGTTCACGGGGTTGGTTTATTTAGACCAGGCAGAGGTGATCGCTTGATTAAATACTTCTTCCGTCGGCTTTACTTTCGTCGTACATGACGCCCGCGGAGAAATATCGGAGGCGTTATAAAGTTGCTCGTGTAAAACGCGAGAACAGGGACCCTCCTTAATTAACGTCTGAACTTTCGTGAAATTCATTTTTTTTTCTCACGGGCCAACACAATCATCGTCCCGCCGAAGCAGAACCAAGAAACAATATTTTGCTCCTGAAACGTGTGCGCGAGCGCGTCTTTCTTCCTTGATGGAATTCTTTCTAGCGCCTTTAGAATAGCCTGACCTTTTTCGAAAACAATGGTTCCCGCGTTTTCACGTGTTTCCTTTTGATCGTAAAACAACGTTTCAAACGAAAAAGCTCGCGTGGCCAATGCTAACGGTCCTCTCCATTTCGTCGTCTCTTGGTCCGGCCATATTTGTTCGCGACATTTCTGATTTACGATCATTAAATTCTGCAACCGGGAACTACACTCTATGGAGCTTTGACCGTTTCAGAGACTTAAGGGGAACGTTTCACACTTTGAGGAGCGATACTGCTAGGAAAGTAGCGTGTTCTGAATGTTAATATGCATGGGTTACTTAAATTGTACCGTTGTTATTCCTTATGTAGTTGTGATGATTAAAAGATAATTTACTTTTTCTTTCATATTGAAAGGCTTTTAGCTGCGAGGCATTGAAGACCCACTGCTAATGAGTAACACGAGAAAAGAGTAGTTTTATTAAAAGGAATCAAGTGAAAAGGTTTCGAGTCAAAAGGAAATCAACACGTTACAGAACATACTTCTTTAAGAAGATTAACTTTCGTTTCAAGTACTTTTTCAAAGCAATCGTAATTACATATGTTGTTGTTGTTGTTCCTTGATGGAAAAGTTGTTTTTCCAGTAAACACGATACTTCTCTGATAGGAACAATGAATTCACTGTTTCCTCCGTTCCTACGCGAAAGCTTATAATTTTGACGACAAGATAAGCCAAAGTAATACGGTGGGATGTACCCGGTATACATATTTCGTCACTGCTTGATGTTCCAGTTGGAAACTCGTGAAAACCTCGAGCAAGAAAAGGTTCCAAACATTGAAAACTGCCACATCGAAGCATATTTTCTTTTAATCTTGAAATTTTAAACTCGCAGTAGTGTGTCCTATGGCCAAATATCTGCGATCAGTTAATTAAAACTTGAAATGTGTCTCTTTGTTAAAAATATCCATCCATTTAGCCACTATATGCCTCAGAAGATCCTTACGAAGTAAGTGGAAAGAATTCTCTAAAAAGTTTAATCTGGGCGACAGAACTACAAATTTTAGACAACTTTTCGTCGGTTACAACTTGCATCTATGAGAATCCTTCAATCCTTCACCTACTATATACTAACTATTCTAATCCGCTAAACAGACACTTTACGCCCAACTTGACGTTAAGGTGTTTCATATAGGATTTAAGGACTCATTCTACTTTGATCGGCCGAAAAATAAGCCAATTTTTAAGTTTTTTTTCTTAATAAATACAACAGATATTGAAATAAATCTTCTTGGAATTTGTTAAGCTACTCTTATATTATACAAAAAATTTAAAAAGATTCTTTTTTAATTTGTTTCATATGTTTTTTTATAGCACCAATGTGGCACCTACAAAAAAGAGGTATGTTCGTGGCGTAAGTCACTTCCCAGCTCAGGCTTATTTGAAACAAGAAATTTGACAAGATTCTTAATCTGTATGAGTGTCGCTATCCTCCGTAGCTCATTTAACAAATTTTGTCGAAAAATAACCGAGATTTTTCTCGGGGAACATCCGAGAAAACACTCTTTTGGGGAACTTTTTCTTTCAAACCGGCAGCATTTTGTTATTCCTCAACAAAAATTGTTAATTGAGCTACGGGCGATAGCCACACTCATACAGATTAAGAATCTTTTCGAATTTTTTATTTCAGATAATCCTGTGCCCGGAAATCACCTACGCCACGAACATACCTCTTTTTTTGTAGGTGTCACATTGATGCTACAAAAAACATATGAAACAAATTAAAAAAATCTTTTTTATTTTTTTGCATAATATAAGAGTAGCTTAATAAACTCCAAAAAGATTTATTTCATTATATGTTGTATTTATTGAGAAAAAAATCTTTAAATATGGGTTCATTTTTCGGCCGATCAAAGCAAAATGACCCCTTAAAGGGATTTTCAATCGGTAGCATCACTTACAACGTGCTCTACTTAATTAATTAAACAGTTACACGTGTGAATGTTAAGGTTGACGATAATGTGGCCCCAAGCTCGCGAATAGAAGCTACCACTTTTAGTATAGCGAATCAGAATTCTTCTACCGTATTCGACCAAAGATCATCCAACGATCACCCTCATCAATCCAAGTGGTTCCTAGGCCTCGTTTCGGTCACTTATCAGCGTCGATTGCCGGTGATTGCTGAAGCCGGGCCTCCTCCCTGCTCACCGGCAGATAACAAAAATACGAGGCAAGTTTTCGGAGGCTGTAAGCCTGAGCTTCGCGATCCGCGCGGACATTAGCATAGTAATGAATATTATTACATTTCGGCTGCACACTCAGTTTAATTCCATCTTCTCGGTCGTAAAGATAATAAGCGAGTGGGCTGCTTCGTTCCTCGCGTTCTAGCTACTCCTCTTCGACGTAGAGAGGGGCGACTCGGGAGGGGAGGGATGGATCGTACAAGTGATAGTGGGAGGGAGGGGTGGTAGAAAGGTGGATGACTGGGGTGGGTGGGTACGGCTTTAAGAGGTTCGCAGGAGGAGTAAATATAAACTTGGGAAAGTGACAAAGATAATTCTAATAAAAGCGACGACTACCGAGACGACGGCGAAGAGCACTCCCGCTTTCTCCCCGCTTAATTCGTGACATATTCCGGCATTGCATTACTTTTGTCCCACCCCTGGCTTCAACCCCTCGCGGCTTCGCCACGGAGTTCCTTGGCCCTCCCTGAATTGCCCTTTTATGTTCGCTGCTTGACGACAATGCCCGGAGTCTAGTTTAAAATTCCCGTTGGACGGAGTACTGGTTTCCCTTGCGCACGTGATTTGTCGATGGACGTTTGTTCCTTGGTAGGTACCTATATACTTTTGTCACGGAAAACAGCTAATCACAGCGTGCAGCTCCACTAGTTGTTATTGGAAACATTTTATATCGCCATTCCAAGTCCATTCGATTTTTTATACCCCCCTCCTCTGTGTCCCTTACTTCATGCCTTTCCTTATGAGCGATTAGAACGCCACGTGCCATCGTCTCAGAATTTCAGAATGATAGCATTTCAGAAAGATGTTTATATTAATATAGTTAAGTTTTCGAAATATTCAGTTTTCTATTAGGTACATTTATTTTAGCATGACTGATGTATTGTGGTTTTGTGATGTAAAATGTTTGCAAACAGAACTGAGCGTAAGGAGCCATCTTATAGTAACGAGTGGGCTTGAAACAGAACTAAGGGAAATCGCTGTAAACACGAAGAACGACTTAATCTCTGTGTTATTGAAAATACAAACGAAATAAGTCCACGGTTAGATGTCCTAACTTCAATTCACCACTCTGAACAGTATGCTACAGTGACTCTTGAAAATATTCGGACACTTTTTAAAATCGCATAACTTTTTTAAAATTAATCCAAACGACTTGAGTTTTTTTGAGAAGTAGAAGGATTAGTTTTATAAGGGTTCGTCGTTTTAGAAAAAATTGCAATTGGTCGGAATAGCGAAGAAAAAATAGTGAAGGTCGTTTTTTAAACTTTTTTGTGATCTTGCAATGAAAATCCAAAAAACCCGTTTGTAGATTTAGGTAAGTTGTGTACATGCTGAAAATTTCATCAAAATCGGGTAACGCTGCTCTGAGCTACAAACTTTTGAAGATCGCAGAATAAGGTCGAAAATCGCTGATTTCGGGAATTTCCGTGATTTTCATTTAGATGAAATTTTCAGCATGTACACAACTTACCTAAATCTACAAACGGGTTCTTTGAATTTTCATTGCAAGATCACAAAAAAGTTTAAAAAACGCCCTTCACTATTTTCTTCGCTATTCCGATCAATTGCAATTTTTTCCAAAACGACAAAACATGTCACGTAGCAAACTAATCCTTCTAGCTTCTCAAAAAAAAACTCAAGCATTTTGGATTAATTTTAAAAAAGTTATGCGATTTTAAAAAGTGTCCGAATATTTTCAAAAGTCACTGTACATATGTTACACCTGTGAGGGATATAAATAATATGTACACGGATATCTTCTTTAACATTAAACGAATATAATATATAAGAAATACGACCGTACAGTTGCTCACGAAGAACAGTAAATATAATAATACTAATAATAATACAATGTATATACTAATAATAATAAAATATAATAATACTAATAATAATACAATGTATATACTAATAATAATAAAATATAATAATACAATGGAAAGAAACATCGCGACCCGGATGTCGCCATCTGTTGACCCACTAATGAAAAATACTTATAAAAACAATTCCACAACACCATCATTCCAGTATTATTGCGTGAACATGGAGCCATAACATATACTCTATCGCTTTACGCACAGATAATGTTCAAAACTCTTGAAAATCTCACCCTACTGCTATACTGTCTTAGCAAGACCTTCAGACTTTGTTGAAGCCTTTTAAGCTCTTCGAGGCTATTACACGACAGCTATCTCGAAGGTCTGATTGCAAGCTATATTCCAAACAATTCAGAACATCCGTGATCGTATTCTGTCAGCACCCCCGCGTCTCCCTAATCGCAATCAATGACCATTCGACTGATTGTAAGCAGCTCCCTGCCAACCGTCTGAAATATTGAAAAAGCCCACCGCTCGCAGGTCCCACGGCGAGCTGAACCCTCGATCTCGAGCCTGTCGCGTCCAGCGGCCGGTCCGCGACATATTTTCCACGGCATGGCCGACGGACGACCATGCAGTATGTATATTTCCATTCCGGCGTTACGAGGTGCGTGGGATGATTTTATATGCAAAGAGTAGTTTAGAGCTAATTGTTAATAATAGGATTGGTAAGGTGGGAATTCGCCCCGGCTGCCGCGGCCGCCCCAAACCCCGTGCAACCCTCGTTCGGGTGCGCGGCGCCACCCTCGCGCGCGCCAACCCTCCGCGGCGCATCTCATTTCGTACTGGAGTCAGCGCGTTGCAGATCTCTTGCTGTCTGTCTGTCCGTCTGTCCGTTCCGTCGGACCGTCCGTAGGTATGCACCCACACGCAGGTGTGTACACGTACGCGGAGGCCCTTGCGCCATTTCCGTCCGGGATACGGACGTATATATACGCGTGGAGCAGCGCGTACCTACACCGCGCCGCCCCGGCTACGTATTATTACGTATAAACGCGTAATTCTGAGTTATACGCCGGCCTTGTTAATGATAATTAAAACGCCTCGCTCTATACTTTTTGCCTTGGAATATTTTCTGAAATTCTCGCCGGATAATGGCGCCATCCGCGCATTCTCATCCCCTCCCCCCCGCCCTCCCCCGCGTCCTCCTTGCGCCAACCCTTTGCCTTGCCTTTGCCTTCAACGGTGAAACGTGAGTCCTCGTGTTACGGGCTGCACCCCGCACGAGAGGGGAGGCGAGTTCTCCTCAATCTCTGGTACTGGGGGCCCCCATGGACGGATCGAATGAAGCACGCGCGACAGCCCGGCCATGGGAGTTTGCTTTGATTCGTCGACTTGGCGTGGTCCGCGCCACGCTGGACTCTTTGATATTTTTAGCCCTTTTGGAAGATCTCTTTTTGGCACAAGATGATTAAGTTCATATCGGCAAGGGGCGAAGGCGTAACCAGGGAGTCTCGGTGTGACCATAATGGATACTTGCTAGTGTGTAGTGTTTGGTAGACGAGAGGGAGTAGAAGGGGACGATGGGAAAGTGTTTAGGAAATAGGCATGTCAGTTACTTGAAAGTCATGGTTTAGCAGGAACAAGTCTTATAATATTTACTTGTTAATTGTAATAAATTGGTACTATTCCTAATAAATTTTTAATAAGCTGTATCGAAGATCCACGGTTAAAAATCTTATCGGGGTATCGGTGCTTCTACGGTGGCGCGCGAAATTCAAATTTCAAGTCCCGCGAATATTCATAGAGGTTTTTTCTGCCACCTACGCAGCGTCCAAGTCGCGGGAATAAAATCTAAAACCCTTCCGTGTCAGGGGAGTCCAGCGCCTGGACGCAGTACATGCATAAAACATGTTTCTATATAAAATCACGATCCACGACGGTTCGTCCAGCATTAGCCCATAAAATCTCGAGTTTTACCACGGAGCAGTAGGGATGTGCTCGGCAGAAGGGAAAAAAGAATATTCTTTTCCACGAGCCAGACACTTCTGAGGCTGACAAATATTCCCCGGCGCAATTAGTATGCCGCGACGCGATGATAATACCACTATATTGCACAATGGCGCTTGCATAACGGTCTAATTAGTTCAATAATGAATAATTCGCGTGATGACCTCGTGCAATCGGGCGACATTACGTGACTGAACGCTTTCATGGTAGTTCACAACGGTGGAGGGCTATTCAAAATTTAGCTAGGTAATTGAATCGTCAAATAAATTGGTTATTTCCGCGAAATCGCAAAGAATAACTGATGTACACGGTTGGCAGGAGTGAATCCGAAGGGTTGAGCCTCGGGGCGTAGATCAGCCCGAAGGGTGACGCGTACGAAATATGGCAGTCGATACGATCCTCCACGGAGCAACTTTATAACGCAGCTTCGTTCCCTTCCATCTCTGGCAATGGTCTTGCGACTCATCAGCATGAATATTCATTATTCGATGATATTTCTCGAGCATCACCCACCGTGCAAAATGCTCTACCCCTCGCGCTGGGTCGTTAATTCGTAACGGCGATCGGCAAACGCAAAACCCTACGCGGGAAGACTTCCACGAAGGATTTCCGGGTGCTTGTGTAACTGATGGCCTTGGGTGACGAGCTAGTGATACGTGGAAAGGGGGTGAACCCTGAATATATCACGATTCACTCAGATCTATAGGGTTTACCTTCATTCGCACAGACACCTAGAACATGCCTTAACTCATCCACATTCTTCTGTTACTTGTGCTTTGATTCCTATCGATAACTGTTTCTCTCTTACGATTTAATACACTAACACGATCATCCTGTTTCGCTCTCCAAAATTGTCACGGGAGCATCGAATCCTTTGGCGAAAGGCTGTTCAATCCGCCGCGTGGCTGGTATTAAATAACATCACAACCAGTAAGGGCCTTTCAAACAAAAGGTCACCGTTCAACGGGAAAAGAGATGGTACGCTTGTTAACCGTCGCGTCGGTTGCGTATCAGGGGACGTCATTACGCTGACTTGCTGGTCCAGGGAACGCGGTCTGCACGTTTCAGTCGCACAATTACAGGCAGGGAGACGCGTGTACAGGTGATGGACGGTCGAAAGTCAGTTGATTCGTGGTTCGGTGGATGCTGGCCCGCAGATGGCGGCGGATTCACGGGGCTAGAATGGGTGTTGAGGTTAATAGGCGGCGTAAGGAGGGTAGCTTTAATGCGAGTCCGTGCTGAAATATTTAAGTTCTGACTCGACCGCCGCGTTCAGAATCTCCGCTGGCCTGTGTCACGATTTACAGTGTCTGTGCGTGAACACACGCCCCTCTGCTTGTGTTGCTTCGGAGTAGAGTCGGAGGCAGATAGGGTTAGCGGATTAATGAAAGCCAATTCACAGGGTCTGAGTAACGGAGGCCCCTTCCTTCGCTTTCCTAACGTCACCGCGCCATAAACAAACCGGAGAGATTCGGATAACGGACGATCCTTCGCTAATATCGAGGCTGCAGTATCTATAATCGGGGCGAAATCAACTGGCCCCTCAACGCACCTTCTGGCATTGTGAATCACATCTCGTATTTGTAGATACACCTACTGTATTTTCACAGAATCTGATATTTCGTACAGGTCGAATACTTTTCACTGTTTTTAATTTAAAATACCAAATAGAGTAAAATCTGTTTGAGTACTTTAATGGATTTACAACGTTTTTCACGATTATTCCACACAGAATAGGTATCCTAATACTTGCAAACGGCAGTCTACGTTATTACAGCTTATTTCTGATTCGAGGAGCAAAGATTGTGACTCTGCAAATTGTTATGGAAGGGTGAGAGACAGCGTTAAAAAGTGTGAAAAGGGGATAGCTTTTCAGTAACGTTAAACAGGTAATTGATCTTGTTTAAACTACAGTATTTTTGGGTTGATGAATTAGTTAGAGATAAGGTACAAAGAAAGCGAAAACTCAGATAGTTTTTTCGAAATCAGGGGATTGGAACATACCAATTTTTAATTTGATCCGCTCTTGCTCCGCTCCGACATCAAAATACTTGCTCCAGTTCCGCGCCTGCTCCACTCCAGCTACTTTTTTTTAAATAAAAATTCTTTTAATATTTTCAAACAGTGATCTTTCATTTGCAACAAACCCCATCTGTTTAACTTCTGATTTTCATACCGAAGCAAATTCATAAAGAATGCTTAATTTTCGGGTAGAGGAAGTACCTACTATACCTCCTTAACACCGGGTTGCGCGGCCCTACGGTATAATATTTTTTCAAAGGTGAAAAATTGAGAATTTGTATTTATTAATAACATTTCATTCATCTGTTATTATAGAATGAAAGAAAATTCAAATAATAAAAAAAAATTGGAGCAGTGGAACAGTAACAATTTTCCTTGCTCCGGCTCCGCTCCTGCTCCGGGCAAAACCGCATTGCTCCACTGTTCCGCGCCTCAGCTCCGAGCTCCGCTCCAACGCTCTGTTTGAAACTTCGTTTCTTGATTTCTTGGTTTGAAATTTTAAATACTATACGGGCTTACCATACTGATATAGGAAGATTAAATTATAGAGGCTGCAGTCAAAAGAAAATAGACTACTTCCTTGGGGAGCATATCATTTGGAGAGGAAACTAGATGATGTGGTCTGGATACCGCGATGAAATTTCCTTCAGTGACCCACTGATTTTGTCCACACTACAGAGGCTTCGAAAAGCATACCCGTATGAGAATTCAGAATAATTCTAAATCCGCTCAGTTCGAAGTTTTGTACTGGATCATTTTTAAATAAGTTGCAGATTGAATTCAATTGTGAAATATTAAAAGGTAGCAACGTTTTATCTGTAGGTAAATCTGATGAACGTTTCTTGACGAACTGGCAGTTCGCTTTTTTTCATTGACAGAGAAATCAGCAACACTGTGCCACATAAGTAGTTTATTCGTTAGCACAGATCGTTAATCCAATGTCCAAGGGGCCAGAAAATGTTCAAGCATGGGCGATAAAGATTCGAATTTCTTCGAAAGGGCGACGCTTAGCATATCGTAAAAGCGTTCCATAACCTTCGCGGGAAAGGGAAGAACGCTGTGCCCTGTACACGGCTTTCGTATCGCTCTATAAAGATTACTACCAGCCGGAGACTTTATTGTCACGCGTTATAAATGATGCTTGAGGATGTACGCCAAATATTCAAATGGTAGTTTTATCCGCGGCTCCTTTCGAGCGGAAGCAACTCACGGGGAAACGTTGGATGGAGAGGAAAGACTGTCGTTCGAGTGCTACTAATATTGTTTCCTTTTAGACGGTTATCCTCCCGAGCTCAAATTTTTACAATTACCCTCGTTTTATGCTGTATAAGCAGTTATCAGCTGTCGATTACAACGATAATAAAGCCACCCTTAAAACTCAATATATACCACAAGCTTGACTTTCGAGTTAAGTTACATATTTCTTGCAACACAACAGTGAAGTCAGTTCTTCTTTCGCGTTTTAACATCATAGAAAACTTAAAAGAAATTGTAAGGAGGAATCTGAGTTCTGAGTTTTGGTGGAGTTTACAAATATAAAAAAATACTTGACTACATTTTTATTTTACTACTATATCATAGAAATTAGTAATAAGGTAATATATCTTAAATTTGTATAGACCCTGAGAGATATTGCTATTGTAAATAAAAATCATCAGAGAAATTTATAATTCTAATGTTGGGTGATTTACCTACAATCTATAACATTACGAAATCAAATCCCGGGATTCCACACTTCGCGCGTCATCAGAAATAACATGTTCGGGAGGGTTTAGGGGGGGCATGTATCAAAGAGCTTGCGTTCCAGAGGGTTGAAAGAATTTCCCAAAGAGGTGACTTAGAAATTTTCTCGGAAGAGGAACCCAAGTCTCAGCCGACGGTGGGGCTGCTGATACAGGAATACAGCTATTTCTCAGGGTATTAAGTGCACTCGCGACCTTTGAGATTAATAACAATAATAGTATACGGCGTACGAAGGGGGATGGAAGGAGTATAAGTCGGTTGTAGCGAGGGGAAGGGCAGGCTTTGAAGCCAGATACAAATTACAGCTCATTTTTATGCCATTTTAATATCGCCACGCGTCATTAAATATCCCCTCGGTCTGCCACCATCCCCTCAACCGACGTGGTTTTCCCGTGTTCGTATTTTCGCGGCTGGGAATGAAATATCTGTACGCACCCATTAGCGTCTCGAAGGCGGAAGCACGCGGAACGACGCGGATCGCGCGGAGGAAACGTAGCGGCGATGAAAAATCGAGGCTTTGATGACGATCTTTGAAGACTCAGTCTGGTCCCTTATACAAATCGATAATGAAATAGTCGCGATAAAGAAGCTTCCAAAACATTTGAGCAAACCAGTTTATCGAACCCACAACTTAATTACTTCACCGACCATAAGATCAGCGTATTGATCGCGCAATTAAAAGTCATGGTTGACGAAATTAAAATCAGCGGCATTTTTGAGTCAAACGAAAAAGACATTCATATGATAATTTGATAAGTTTTATATTTGAATTTAAATTGTAGAGTCCAAGGTAGAAAAACATGTATCTATTTCTATTAAAAAAAAAACATTTTCTTGCAGCGCACCCGCTCTGTGGAATTATTCGAAATATTATACGTATGAAATATTACTCATACGGTCACCACTGAAAAAGATAATTAGGTGAGTTGGTTTAGATGATACACCCGGTATATCCAGAATATGATCTCTTAGGGTCGGGTTTAGATTCTACAGAGTTCAACTATGTATATTGGCAGCGACTTTCGAAAATGCGAGGAACTATTAGTACACATTCCAGCTATGTTAACACGTTGAAAAGTGTTAAGATAACTGGGCGTGTGCGTGTTTACGCGTGGAGGTATTTTCATTCTGTGCACAGCTGTAGCGTGTTTTCGCGTCGATATTTTCTAGAAAGCATCGAAAGAATTGTCCTGAATGTTTTGTAAACACACCAAACTCGAGGTTCCCTTTGGTGCTTCGCCGTCTCACCGATCCTTCATTTAAAAAAGTCACCTAATGAAAGATTTAATGTGTACATTTTCTATTAGGTCATCAGAAAGTATGACAATATATAGATTAGCGAGATTCTTTGATGGAAATAATTCTAAACTTGATCTCACTCTAACTAATTTTATAGATACATACGCATATATAATTATTTATTAATCTACGGAATTCAGAAGCGAATCGAATTATGTATAATTAAAAGTTCTCCGAATAAGATTATACTTGGATTCGGTTTTATTAGAAAAATCTCGTCGATTCATTGGTATTGCCTACTCGTGCAGGCAATACCAATGCCTAGTCCTTCGCAGGACTAATAAAAACTACAGAAATTTCCATTTTCATTAGTAATTTTAGCAATTTCCATTTTCGTCATTATACCTACGGCCTGATTGACTTGAAATGGTAGTTGGTGAAACCTTGCACCATTCAGAGTGTTAAATAGCATTCCAATAAAGATTCACGTGCCGCTTCAGCTCCCCGAACGTCGCTAATTCCAGCAGGCCCGGTTATTTCCGGCTCCCAGGCCATAAAGCTTGATTCTTTCGCGTATCTGCCAACGGAAGGAGTCGCTTTTATGCTTGCACGGTGCTTCAAGTTATGCTAATTCGCGAAGTGAAGGAGCGAGCCCGTTCCCTGTCCCTTTTCTGTCGTCCCCATCCCCGTATTTTTCAACCGGAAGTATTGTAGTCGCATCGAACGTATTCATAACTTGGTCTTTTAGCCGAGCAACGGGCCGCGTCGCTAGATGACGATTTTATGCCAGCTTTTACGAGCTGGAAGTGCACACTTTGAATCGGGGATTCTGGGAGTTACGGGGTCTCAGAAACAGCTCTTCCAGCCGTGTCACACGGACCAGACGGATTGTAACTTTTATTCCCTGAACGTTGCTGCAACTTTGTTCGTACGTGGCTGGCTTATTTTTCCGGGCTTAATTCGTCTTGCCGGGAAATTCGTCCTGGGGAGGTTGGCTGGGACCATAGGGATGCCTGAACAGTTCAGTTCCGTCAGACGTTGGTCTTTGTCAAGGATTCAAGCTTGTCGACGTAGACTGTATTTCCTTGGGCCTTGAGTCTGATACGAGTTAAGTTAGGTTTATGAGCAAGCTAGAGGCGAATTATATGTTTGTAGTATTAAATTCAAAATGACCGCTTTCTACCTTGCGGTACCTGCAACTGAGGATATCAACTGTCATTGATAAAAGTGATTCTGTACGCGAGAAATGCGTTTCCAATGTTTAAATTTTTTCACCTGTAATAGGTAAGTATCAACATTAATTTTCAGCCTCGAACCACTGAATTTGAAACGTGAAACACTCGATGAAGAGGTTTGGATATTCTATTCAGTTACTCAAGAGTCAAGACCTTAAATCATCTGTTCCATGTTCTCATCATAATGCTCGTCGCTACTTGTAAGCAGGGATCGAAAAAGTTCTGGAACTCTTATTCTTAAAAAAATTCTGTTAGAACTTATATGTTTCGTTTAAGAAAATATCTGATCCTGTGGAATTTTTATTGAAAGAAATGTTACCCTTAGGAACTTCTTTAGAAAGTGTTCTCATGGAACAGATATTTTAGAACTTGTATAATAAAACCTCCATAGAAACAGTTATATTTGAAGATTTATTAAAAAAGGTTCGAAAAGATAAAGAAAAGTATTAAACTATTAGGAACTAGTTTTATTTAACGATATATTATCATATTCTTCGTGTTAATTTAATAAAAGGTATGAAAATCAGAACATAAGTAATTAATAGTTTCATAAGAAGTATTGAACAGAACAGAGAACTTGTCAAGAATAATACCTAAATAACATTTTTTTTATAACTTACATGAACCAAAATACACAAAAATTCTATAATATCTACGTAGAAATTATCTACGTAGGTAAATATTACAAATAAATAATACATTCAGAATATCAATTTAACTCTAATAATGATTTATTATTGTTGTAGTAGTTGTACTATTCATCGAATAGTATTCAGTATTTGTTATAATGATTGAGAACTTTTTTAATATTGATCAACAAAATATCTGTTTCTGTTATAGAGAAATTTTTATTTTTATATTTTACAAGTTTCATTCCATCTAGAACTTTTATTTTCAAGAACTTTTACTTTATCAGTTCTCATGGGAAGTTATAATGTTAGAACATTCTTAAAAAAGTTCCACGATCGATATTTCAAACAGAACCCATTGAAAAATTTCAAAACTCTTTTCAACCCTGTTTGTAAGTAATTCACTATTTTTTTTATTGTAAACAGTATTTTACAATAAAATAAACCTGTCATTTTGTCGTGTCAGCGTGTGTCTCTTGTTTCACCAACGGGTCTACGAATCCGTATAATCGAAGCATCTTTGAGGGTGGACTAAGTAGATTCTGACTTCCTTAGGAGGCTGCCAAGGCACCGAAGGGTAGTTTTGGGGTGTCGGGTCGGGGTGGGAGCTGTTTCACGATAGTTTGGACGATCTATGAGCCAGAGTTTGCTAAGAGACCATGAAAGGGTGGATTTACTGGTCCGTCTTGCGTTTACACCACACAAATCCAAGTGACCGTTCAGGTACTCTGCCTACTCCCTTCGTTTTCTCTTGGCGAGCCAACTACTTTCTTCTTGTGTGCTAAAATGTTCGATATTCTCCTAAACGTAGATTTCGGAACGAAGTGCTAACATGTAAACAATGTGTGCCAAACAAGGACACTTTCATAAGTGTCTCCTAAAATTACCATAATTTTCATCTTCATAATTACAGAAGGAACAACCGTCTATAATTAGCGTTTTATTATCTGATTGTCCATACGTCCTACTAACGATTCACATGAATCTTAGAGGTCATACCTAAATATGAGGTCTGAGGACAAATGCATATACGGAATTTTTTTTTTAAAAACTTGCAGACAATTTTAAATAAACGATTATGTATTCGAAAGTATATATTTTCAAGTTCTTGTAGTATTTTTTTCACTGCAATATATAAATAAATAAAGGAATTATGGGTGATCTCACGGCAGCGTTTTTTAAGCGCCTTGTGGTGACCAGTGTAGATTCGACATGGTTCATCTGAAATAAAAAATTCGACCAAATTTAGTTAGTATATTAAATCATCTAGTGCCCGATCCTTCATTATCCCGAAAAAATAATTTGCTACAAACTGGCGGATGTTCATAGCAAAAGTATTGATTTACGCCACAGAATCGGTCTCATTTTTCATAGTTTTTCATAATTTTTCATCTCTAAAATAAAAACTACATGACGAAATTTAAAAAGGGTTAATCTAATATACTAAATAAATTTGGTCGTATTTTTTCTTTCAGATGAACCATGTTAAGCTACAGTGGTCACCTAAAGTGCTTTAAAAAAACGCTGCGGGGAGAACGCCCATAATTCCTTTATTTATTTATATATTGCATTCCAAAAAGCTACAAGCACTATAAAATATATACTTTCGAATATACAACTGTTTATTTAAAGAAGTCTTGTGTTTTCAGGCCACACAAGTAGGCATGACCCCTTAAGGTGGGATTCTCATGTAACAGCCCCCGAAATTTATAAATTTTTTTTTAAGAAATTATTGTTAATATTGCATTAAACTCTTTTGGGATATATGGAGGCATTTTTAAACTTGTAGAATTTTTATCTATGTCGGCCCTGGTTATTATTTATTAATTATTGTGGAATCACGTTAAGCTCTTCGACTATTTTGGCGTTAGATGTAGCTTTAAGAAACTTCTATCATTTTTGCAATCAGATGACTGCGATGGGTGCTACACATCCCGCCAACGAGAGTTACATGGTCGAAGAGGTGGACAAGATTCCAGAATAATTAATAAATAATAAGGAGGATCGACATAAAAATAATATTTTCTACAAGTTTAAAGATGCCTTCTTATATCAATTTTTTAAAAAAAAATTTTAAATATCAGTTACTTTTGGGGCTGTTAAACGAGAATCCACCCTTAAGTGGGTAAGATAGCGATACATATCCAAATTAGCAGGTGAACCTGTCAGTTTAAAATAATCATAAAATCTGAATAAGCTACACTCAGCCTGTTTGCTATGTTTAGAACATTTATTATAATATTAAATTCTTGAATCATTGCCAAGATAATGTTTTCTCAATTTCCTATATTCCTGGATCTCTGTACGCCTCAACTCGGGGGACTGTAATATCGAACTCACCAGTTGAGTCATATTTTCTACATTCATCACGTTGCATTATTTCGAACATTGAATGCTCCAAGAATCGTCGACGGCGTGAACGCCAACGCCAGTGATTAAACGTCCAAAGTCTTCCGTGAAAGCTCGATCCCGATCCACGGCGATATTCTTTTCTCTTCCTCCCCTTCGTTGAATCGGCCACGGCGCGAGACACGGGTCTCGAAAAAGAAAAGCGGCGCTCGTTAGTTTCGTGAGAAATTAATTATTTGCCCCAGCATCGCCATGGCCGGCCGTGTAATGGTGAAAAATGTCCGGATTGTACGGGATTACATCGGGGGAGGGTGGCGAGGGAAAGTGGCGCGAAGGAAAAGAATGAGAAAGGAATGTATCGGTGTGGCTCGTTACACTTAAATTGGAGGGAATGACTGAGTGGTCTCGTTATTCACCGACGGACAATATATATGTACATAGAAAAAGACATCCGACATCGTGCCACCGGTGCCACCACCTGAGCAACGATTCCTCCAGTCGGACCGCGAGCACCCCCTTTTGTAGTCGAATGAATTAAGTGCAATCACAATGTCCCTGGCGAGCCTGTAGTCGAAGTAATCAGGTGTTGAAGGGCTTCTCCCTTGGATTCCGTTCTTCGGACTCAGATCCATGGAATTGCTTTCCTGGACTACTATTATTAAAGTTGACTTTTAATTCAAATGACTGAGAAATTTACTAAGCTTATATTCTGGATCTCCTCTGCTTAAGCTTGGAAGCATACAGAGTATTTTGTAGCATGTGGAAAACACTGCAGCGGTGGATTCAGTACACAAAAATAACAAAAAATTCATATAAACTTATGTCCGATATGACCTTGTTTCCAAGTTACAGCCTCCTCTGTGTTGCAATAAGCATTCCTGCCTTAGTATAGACACAGTATAGTTGGATATTGATTTACTGTTTATTTGGAAGATTTGAGGGTCATAAGATACTTGTATTGTGAATGGAGCAGTTGGGGGTAATCGCAAATTTTTACTGAAAATAATGAGTTATTTTATTTTATTTTGGGTTTTTAATTTTCTAATTTTGTAGTTTTAGTTATTCATTTCGAACAACTTTGGTAAAGACCGGCTTCAAAAAGTGACTTCAAACGTTTCGTCTTTTCCAGACCTTGTATTATGTAGTTTATGTTAAAATTAATTAAAAATTAGTAGTAATAATAAATGTGTCTGGATTATTATATCGATCACAGTTGGCCTGCCACTGTAACTTAATTATGGTTCCGTGTTCACGTACGAGAGTACACCAAAGGTCCTGGAACAAGAGAACACTATGAATTCGATTTCCCCGAAAACACTTTGGATGTAAATTCTGAACAGGTTGTTACAAACTGCTCTGTTTCTATTGTATTGTTATGTATTTTACATTTATTGTCGTAAGTCCACTACAATATTGATGACTTAGTGCACAAATATTGAATGTCCATTTTTTGTGAAATTTCAATTTATGTATGCAACAAATAGTTAAATCCTATATTCGTAAAAAGTAGTATAAGAATCTCATTTATACTCTACTTTATAAATATGTAAAAAATGCTATTTTTTTTCATTGAATGTCTCTGAGTGAAGTTCATGGTTACCGTTCAAGACGGAAAACGCGAAACAAATTTTTTATGCACCCTAACGAGTGTATCAATAAATGGCAAACACAATTTTTAGAATATGTTATAACATAATTATTTTCGACCTTTAAATGTCGCCTGACATTACTTAAAGAATGTGTGGGAGCCCCATGGTTATAAAACCACATGCATAATCTCTCCTAATAATAACTTGCACTTGCACTCATCATTCTGTTCGGTGGAATAATTGGGCCTAGTCGGTCTTCTAAAATTCTTCTGACCGAATCTTCCGTTTAAATATATTTATCGTATTGCAAAGAGATTCACTGGCATTACATATGACATTTGATGCTGATTAAAAACTTTTTACTCCACCCGGTGGGTATTAAAAACCCCTGGAATCTTAGACCCTTTCCTTAATATTTTGTATGTTGTATAGACTAACTACATGGGAAATTTAAGCCAAAGCAGTGACTCAAACTTGCGAGACCGGGACAAAAGGACATCGAATTGTTTTCAAATCGCGCAGATGACATCAGTGTCCTCTATTAAACGTCGTTTACCCAACTCGTTGGCGCGACAGCCTTTAACCCTCTCGGCACCAGCAAAACCGCCAACGTTGAGGGTTTGGCGTAGTTTGAGCCGACCAGCGGTGGCCGCTAGCGTTCGTTCAGGAAAGCGTGGACTGATAAACCAACCGCCCCCGTCCCTCTTGACCGGGTAAATTCTTGTGGCCGGCCACTGGAGTCCAGTCAGTGGCTCTCACTGTTCGACCTGGTTTCCGGTCTTCACCCTCTGCTCTGTCCTTCCCCACCTGTCACAAGTGCACTTCCGTCTAGCAATCAAAAGGGGACGCTGATAGAACTGACACAGTCTGATCCTTCTTCTCATTTTGAACGATTTCTGTAAGTGTATCGAAACTACTTAGTTCTTTCTGGTGGATTTATTGTAATGCTTGATGCACCGTAAGTATAGGTAAACTGGGATAAGTCCGTGATAGTTTTAGAATTTTTGATTAATTTGTTTCAAAACGTTGTGCCTACATGATTTCTTAATCTGTATTAATGCAATTGTAACAAAATTTTGCAAATATCTTTGTTGCTACATTCTCTAAATATTAATGGACCATTTTCTGAGAAATTCCTTTTTCTTCGGGGGTTACAGACCAAGTGTCGCAAAAATCCGGACCCTTTTCTTCAATACGCTGTTATTCAGCGAATTTTCAAAATATTAAAAAACGAGCCCGTTAATGCTTTGGTATAGTACTTAATAGACAACTTTTGTCTTTTGGTTAGACAATTCAAAATTGAGTTAGGAGGTACACCGTTTAAGACAGACCATCAGTTCAGAGCCACCTCGTGACATATATCTATATATATTTTCTTAATTTTTATAATGGTTTTTATGTTTCGCAATATGCTAAAATCAAGTGTTACATCGCAATTTAATCGGCTGATAAGTTTGTCTACAATTTGCATCAGAAGATTACCTATTTTTTCGGGGCGCCACAGTAGTCTACCCCCTTAATGGGGTAGGTAACCCCCAACAGCCCAAAATCACGCCCTTCTTCAAAGTATATTCTGAAGTAATTAATGAATATAGAGATAATTTTTGTCTAAATTTTTAAGCGTCATTTCGTTGACTTTAATGCGCAAGAAGAAAATTTTAAATATATTTATAGAAAAAAAAGTTATAAATATAAATGTGAGAACGTGTACGCGATGCACCAGTTGATGGTGAACACGATTCCGGACAGGTGAATTATCTAAAACATACAATAAAGGCATTTTTATAATTTGTAGGACAGTCTCCATCTTGTACAGGAAGCAAAATTTTGATAAAAAAATTAAAACAATTTCTATGTTGATATTTCTGATTTTATTCTTTTTTGTAGGAAAAATATGTTTTATCTTTTTCTTTTAAGAATTTATATTGAAAATGTGCTTCCAATACATGGAGGGGAACAGTTTCCTGCAGCTCGCTGGCAACTTTCATTCAAATCGTTCGAGCGGTTTTCGAGATTTTATGTTCACCGTTTTGGAAAACGTAGTTTCTGGGAAATCGTGTTTAAAGTTGGGCATCGTTATACGATCTCATGTACAGGCTCCCACATTTTTTACTGTAATTCCTTCATTTTTTGGAATTGTGGGGCCCTGTTGCGCTTCAAATACATAGAAATGATGTAACTAGCGGAATATGCAAACATCCTAAAATCAATTTTCGAAAATTTCGAGGGTAACCTACCCCCTCAAGAATGCTACAAGCATGTACACCGAATTCAATAAGCATTAAGATATATTCTTCTGGATGTCTAAAAAGTCAAACAAAATTATGTCGTCTACCAGCAGGAGCAAAAGCAATGAATTTGAATTTTAATTAGTAAAGACTGCAGGAAAACTGTCTAGAGTCTCCATCCAATAGCTTCCGGAAACCTGAAATTCCAGGGATCTGAGGGGAAAAGTCACCCTGAACAGGCTGCAGGTATCCATAGATCCACAGTAGCTTTCACGAGCACATAGGGGACGTTAGCGTCGCGGAGGGGTGCTCGATCTCCTCTATCCAATTACCGCGATCTTCGGTCAGCGCCGATGGGGACATCCCTGTAACAATGTAACAATGCTCTCGTCTTCCTCCACTTACCCTCTTAACCTCACCCCTTCTTGTCTCTCCTGGCCCTCTGCTTTAGTTCGATCTTTTTCTCTCCAGTGACCATGTTCACGGGCAAATTGCCTTCAGCTTGACCCAATATCCTTCGACTTCTAGTATGTCGCCCATGGGATGCCGAAGGACGTGGCCATCTTCGCCCCGATGACGCGAGACCGTCACGCGAACCGTAGTGTTTCTGCGTCACAGAGTCGTTCTCACGAAAGATGAAACGACTTTGGAGCACACTGGCTGGATAGCCCCGTGGATCGTGTTCGTAGTGCATTTCGGGAAACGGGACACCGCTCTGGAGAGCCCTTCGATGCCCCATATTTGCCCGTGGCACGCCACATTGAAGCGACAACGCGTTGAATAAGTGATCGCGAACTTGACGACGCTTCAATTAGGATAATCGAGGGGGGGTTGTCCCGCTGAATCTCGTGGTTGGATCTAGAGAGCATGTGACAACTGAGCGCGCCGTAATATTGCTGCGAAATAAGTATCTTATCGTTAGAGCGAAGAAGCAAAAGGTCCGTTTTGATCGCCAACATTAGATATGTCTCTATTATACCGTGCTTATCAGAATAAGAGGAGATCTTTTGGAAAGTCTCTTCTTGAAGGCTGTCGTATCTTCTTTTACCTTCGCTGATTGAGAAAAATTCAGGGTATTTCAGTTTCACCGTGGCTGACGTGCGTGAAGCGTTTATTAATCCGTCTGTCGCATCGGAAACAAGTCTCTCTCTAATTCCCTGCAAATTGGTGGCCCGATTGCACGAGTTGCCGCACTTTTGATTTATCCTAATTGCTATTTCGATAATGGAGGGCGGGGCGACCTCTGGCCGCCGCTCTTGCATTCCCATTATCGAACTCGAGGAATACAATCGCATTCCAGTTAAGGTAACGTCCGGCTCCCCGGTAATTATTAGTTAATTTGCCGTTAAATCTTCGCTGACCGCTGAATTATCGCCGAAAGGAAGTGCCGGTTTGCGAGGAAAGGGAGCTGAGCCTCACACTGCTACCTTATTGCCTCTACGGTTTCAACCGTTCTCCCCTTCACTGGAATATCTTACTTCTCCTTATTAGCAAGTTAACGCAATATTTACGAGAGCAAATGTGTACGTCATCGCAGGATGTTTTTAATACCATGGTGCAAAAGAAACCCCTTTCGCTAAGTAGAAAATACCTATCAAGTACAGGCTAGAAACTTTTTTCTTCTGGAATGAAATTAGCATTGATCCACTCAATATTAACTGTAGAATTTTTTTGCATTAATCTTCATGATATTAAAAAGCCTTTTCTTATGAAGGGTTGAACCAGGGTGCAAGTTTCTTGTAAATGAAATACGATAAATTGGAAAACTTAATTTTTAGTGCAACATAATGAATTCAATGTTCTTGGTATCTCAGCACGATTTAAATGGCCACTGATACTAAAAGACAGATCCCAGACAAATGAACCGCAAACCAAGCGGTGACCAAAACCGCTCGAGATCGCCGCTGAACGTTTGAAACCTTGCCTATTGTTTTGTGCGTCTCAAGGAACCGCGAATCTGGAATTAGTTTGCCCCTGAAAACCACTGTGGACATTGCTTTGCGTTTCTCCCTCTAAATCCCGCATCTACGTTTTCTACGATTAGCGGTCTTTATCGTATAGTGAAACATCATGCCTTTCTAGGGAACTGGAAAAAACTTTGGTGGGTGAAGAATAGAAGAAAAATTCCTTCTGTTGTTACCATTGTAGTTCTCGTCGCAGATAGGAAAATATCGAATTCAATTTAATATATTACAAGGTGCTGAGAAAAGTATATTTAGAGTTTGGGTGGTAGTTGGTACCGGTAAAATTGACAAGGGGAGTGTATGCCATTCGGGTCATCGATTTGATTAAAATCTTCCATATAGTTACTCCATACTGTGTATAGTAACGTGATAAATGGGTACAGCGAACTACTCAAAATTTTATTCCGAAACTAAGTTTAAAGTTTTGCCATTTCTAAATGATATTTCCCTCGTTTGGATTATAACGGGATCGTGACGAATAAATGAACCAAAGACAGTTGTTTTATGTTTAGATTCTTTAGCATCCAGCGTGTACTCCAGTACGAATTGTACACACTGACTTTCTTTACTCACTACTCGCGTTCTTACACACAATGGCATTTACAGCTCCGATGCCAAAATCGAATCTTATTGGCCCGTAGGAACCTGCATTTTTGGAAGCTACACGGTTCTGGCGAGCTGACCGCTTTCTCAGGTCCGAAATCGTTGCTCGCGAAGTGAAAATATTTTATATAAAGCATGACAAGTCCTAAAGCGTGTGCCGCTGAGATATCTTTACCTATAAGTATTCGTAAGAAAAATGAAAAAATAGTAAAAATGTATGTAGGTAAAATGCCTGGAATTAGTACTAATTGATTGCAGAATATCTATATCGTAAGCCTAATAAAGGCAAAATTTTGAACTTGACTTTCTCAGATATTTTGTAATGAAACGTCCTACCTAAGCGTTTAATACATTATTATATGTTGTGCGATATTTGAATGGACAATTCAAATCGGGAATTCGAACCTCGTGCACTCTCCTTCCGAGTGAACAGTGCTTAAAACACGATGTAAGCACTTAAACGACACAGGTCGAATAAATTCACAAAATTTTGAATTCCGAACGTACGGTCCGTGTGACTGATGCTTTGGCATCGAAATTTCCCGCGTTCCCGCTGGTGCGCGGTGAAAGAAGATGAAGCGAACGGATCTGAATGGCTCCCAGGGGCAACGAGTTCGAATCCCATTACCCGAACTCGCGTCCGTTAAATAGGTCTCGCATCGTCAACCGGAAAATGTACATATAGCCAGTCTCCAGCTCGTTCTCATGCGGGAAAAATGTTGTTGTTCATCTCGCGAAGGAAATCGATGCGAATCCATCGAGACCTCGAAGACGGATACCCCAGGCTCGGGCCAGGAGAGGTTTACGATGATAAAGTAAAAAAAAAATTGAGGTACACGTCTTGATATTGAAACGTATTTGCTATTTGAATGGCTATAGTCGAAGTTAATCATTAGTGCCACATCCTTTCTTTGAATGGTATTAATATATTATGTTAATACATGTAATGAAAAAGTGATATCTACTTATGTACATATAGAGATTGTCAAATTCTACATAATATTACGTAAGTACAATGTCTTGCTTCAAGTGAGACATCTTCTACATTTTATTGAGCAAAACTTATACTTTTGGTGAAGATTTATCGTTTTATAAAGAAGGAATGAAAAGCTTTTACTTCACACGGTTGGAAAATTACGTTCATTGTAATGACGATCGCATCTTGGATTAAGGCAGTAGAACCTCGTATTAGGAATTTCTAACAAGGAATGTTTAGCAAGTTGAAAATTTGAAAAAATTTGAAACTTTGCAGACATGTAGTTCAAGTGATGCTAATAACGTAACCCTATTTTGTTTCGGCAGTAAAACGGTACCAAGGATGAAAATACTCCCTCAAAGAAATTGTAAGTTTTCATATTATCGTGAATATCTGTGAAACCGTAAAAGAAATCGAAAAAAGTTTAATTCAAAATTGTATGGTTTTTTATATCCTACAATATGGTGATAAAAAATTTTAGAAAAAATTAATTTATTAAAAATTTCTTCGTTTAGGAGATATTTGAATTTCAGTAGTGCGAAGTGATACTTTATAATAATACAATATTTACCTTCTTTTAGGAAATAACTGGAAGCAGGCGTACTTGCTACTGAAATTGAGTAGCGCTACGCGTTCACTCACAAAAGACCTTAGTAGGGACACCAAACTATCCCCCCAACCATAGACAGTTTATCCAAAACAGTTATTGATATAATCAACAGTTTCCACGATATTCGAGGGGATCGGTTTAAATGACTCGTCGTAGGCGAGTACATATACATATGTCCTAGGAAAATTGTATGTATATGACGTAAGACAATTGTAAAATTAGCCTTTTTGTAAAAAGCCCAGCCTTTTTGCCGAAAAATCGGTTTACCTCAATTAGGCATAGGAATCATAGCCTTTCTGTAATAATTTTATATGCATATGTTAATATATAATACAATATAATACTTTAATACCGATTTCTGGTTGTCGAATGTTTCCATTACAAGGCTAGAGGCCTCTAGCCGTATTACAAAAGCCTACGATTCCTCAGGCTAATTGAGTACAAGTTGAATGCAAGTAGGTATACGAAGATACAGAATTTACAAATGAATTCTTCAAAATTCTTCAGCGAACATTGCCAATATTTCCGTGATTTTCATAGTCCCATAATTAAATCCAGACGTCGCGATGCTCCCTAAATATACACGGCTGTTTCTTACCCGGTGCTCGTGGAAAGAAAAGCTCGCTCCTGCCACTTTTCCCTACGGCGTCACCGTCTCGCCTCTTCTTCTTCCGCCCCCTGCCGCCCACCGGCAACCCCCCACCCCCATCACAGTCCCCCGTTACCCCTGCGCGTAACTCTCCGTTGTCGAGCGTTGCGAACGAAACGAAAATAAAATGTAAGTGGAAATTTATCGCCCCGGGCGATAGGAGACGTTTCCGTACTTTTAAATATTTTATAAACTTTCCTCTTCTTCGTTCTGGCCCCGCCGGTTCCCGAGGAATCGCTCAGGAGAGCCGTGACGACGTGGAAACGGAGAGGGACAGGGACAAGTGGAACGACTTAGGAACGGAACGAGCTCTCCTCCATCCTCTTGTCGATTTTTTACCTCCTTACTCCGGGGAGCCGCCGTTATATGCATACTATATATCGTAATGTTATTAAAACTTCTAAATGGCTATGGATTGCCAGCGGAGTTACGTGTCCCTCCGTCCCCTATCACCCTCCAGCCCCACCTTCTCCTTCCTTTTCGGCGATGTGTTTCATTATTTAAAGGCCCCATCGGCTGTGCAATGGGAATTCCGTTCAACTATTCTTCCTCGGGTTGTTCAGGAATTGTCCCAGCGAACTGTAAATAGTTTGTCACGTAGACTGTCTTTGTTGCTGTCACGTTTCATAGTGCTTTGCAAATGGCTTGCGTGTGTTACGTCATGGATTTGAGACGGATTATACATATAGTAGTCGAATTCATATACCGGTAGTTGCTGCGGTATCGTCGATAAGCAACAGAATAGGGTGTTGGTATTCGACTGATTTCAAATGTAAATTTCGACGAATCCCAGGCGTCAGAATCAATAAAAGGTGGCAACGACAGAGGAACATGAATCGAGTCTCTCCTCCGGCATATCGACTTGTTCCATTACTTGATAATACACAAACGACTTGGCGGAATAACCCTGTAAGGGGCCCAGAAAGTGGTGAATATTTGATGCCGACCTATCAGCGCCTTTCAATACGGGTATTCGAAAATTGACAATCTCCCCCTTCGTGGTACGTCGTGACTTTCTCTCTACGCGTCTCTCCTTCCCTCCTTCTCCGTACGTAAGCACCACGATGAATATTCTTCGGCAGAGGAGAATGACGCTGGAAGGGCTGGATAAGTAATAAGTTCCTTTTTATCGCTCTCTCGAACTAATAAGTCCCCTTGTCTCTTCGCGTTCCATCAAACGTGCTGAATTATTAAGGCGGCCGCGTCTTCGTCGCCCACGTTGATTTTAATACTCGACACTTCTCACGGAGGAAACCTCTCGAACACTGCTGTTTTTTGCTGCTTCTGCTGTTTCTTCAATACTCGTGTCGGGGTCGCTTAATGATCTCTCATAACGAATAAGCTTTCTACCGGGAAACGTTTATTGCATTGGCATCCTTGAAGGAATGCTAGATTCTTTCCTCACAAGACCATCTACGCTCTATGTAACTCAACTGCATGAATTTAAGTGATGTTACATATATACAATCGAACCTCGATAACTCGAAAACTTCTATAAGTTGAAAATTTTCTTCATTCTCTTCTGCTCGGCTGTAAACATCTCTACAACTGGAAATAAAACTTCCTTAACTCGAACTATATTTTGCATGTTAAATTACGTATTTCACCTCGACAACTCGAATTTAGAAGAACTCCGACCTCTACAATTCATGGTTTACTTCTACATAGAAATTACGAAATTTCGTAGAAAGATCTCAAAATATTGACAAAAATGTTTTCTCTGCATTATTCACGGTTGAAAATGCTATTGATTTACAATACACTAAGAGACTACCACAAAAAAAATCACAATTTTTTTAATATATAATAAAGAGTAATATTTCGAGCATGAAATGTGTCGTATAATTATTTTTATATCTATAGGTATATATGTAGTACATATTAAGTTGTAGATATATTTGATTATAGGTGTAAAATAAACAATAGACCTCTTAAAGCTGGAATTTGTCTTGTTTCACGGCTTCACAAGTCGAAAAATTAACAATCTTACAAAGCGTCTGTAAATCGAATTTTTGTTTTATGAATTACTCGAAAACTCGATAAGACGAAACATTCCCAACCACATTATCCTGTCTTCTGTTCCCTTTTATGAATGTAAAATCGAACTCTTGTATTTTACACCGAAAGGATTTTAGGACATAAGTTGATTAAATACTTTTTTACTCTTCTTGCTGAGTACATATTATAAGTCCCTAAAGTTTCAGATACTATTTTAACAGCCCGTATAATTCACCAGAACGGCGAGGTTATGTACATTAGAGAAACTTCCGCTGATGATTCACAGTTGGAAATCGATCTATCCTTATTTTGCAGGTCTCCCTGCATCGCCCCACTCGGTAATTTTTAATTACCGTTATCTGAGAGGGTGGCGCGCCACCCTGAAATATTTCTGCCCGGCTACTCACTCCGGAATCACACGCCGATGTAAATTACCGCCAGCAAGCCCGAGACTCTATCTTCTTTATCTGCCTGAGTATTTTAGCGGTTATTTTTTCCGGTTCCCGCCACTTCCGTCCGCCCCCCCAGACCGCCCTGGGACAACGCAGAAATGGAATTAGCTACTTTAAACGAGAAAATTTTTAATTATTCCTTATCGAAAAGCAATCTACCCCTCCCCGTGCCTTGAAGGATGCTGCGAGGTTAACGCGAACACTCGTAATTCAACGTTCCTTCACACCAGAATTTCGTGCCGTGCATGATCTCGTAGTGTGATCTTTCCTTTTCCGATCGGGGTGAGAAAACTGCAATTTGCAAAGAAAGATACCTATTTACTCGTTTCCTATTTCTTCTGATGAAATAAGTGTTTAACACCTTGTAACCCGATTTCCGTTTTCTTTAGTGTATTACTGTCTGTTTCGTAACTATCCTGTTGTGTGTACAAATTTTATCGGCTTGTTTTTCTTTGTGATAATAACTCATGAGACGAGAACAAACTCCTAATCTAGAAGGTAGTAATATGTGGGAATTGAGATGGAACGGGATTTTATACATGGGGAGATTTTTAGCTCAACAATACATACATTGAACGGAGAAATAAGAATAATTTATTGTGCTCGATATGACTATTTCCCACTGCTACACTGACCTAAACTACGTTTTAACTTAAACCACTTCGATATTAATCGATAATCCTCTGACCTAAATATCCAAAAATTATCATATGTCAATCATTCTTGACTCTGACTTCTGCGGTTTTTTTTTAATTAACTTTAGAATTCCACTTCATTTTCCTTAAGTAGTTATTGAAAATTCAGTTCCCAATAAATATTATCCCGTTCTGCGATAAAGATCGGAGTGTAGACTACGTTCGCAAAGCATTACAAGCCATTTCTCTAGAAACTTACCATTTCTCTAAGCAACACCTTGCACATTTACATTATTCAAAGCCGTAAAATATTCTCCTATATCGTTAAACGTCATCAGTAAAATAGTCTGCTGTTGTGTCGGTATCCTAATGTTTCATTAAAGAAGAAAGGCCTGTCTAGCGTTTGAGTCTTGAAAGTTCACCTAAACCAGACGCGCTTTCGCGATCGATTCAAAGTTTCGGTCAACCTGGAACTCGAACAAGGATCATAAATCCCCGCGGTGGAGACTAATGTAGTGGTAATAGAGTATAAATGGGGGTCACGACCCGAGGTCAGCCCGTCTTACACCCCTAAACTGTCGTTCGCCACCTTCGCCCTCGTGCAAGGACCGGCCGAGACCTTAAACTCGCCTAACACCCGCCTACCACTATTATTTCGAAATGACTTATCAGCACTCTGTGACGCCGTCGATCTCCCTACCCATTTTATGGGCCTCTTACGTCAGAAATATGGCGATCTTCGTCATAATGCGATCGCAACGTATTCTCCGTAACGAGAACGACCCGAGCAACTCCGTAACTGTCGATTTCATTGAAAATTGCTGCGGATCAATATTGTATATGTAGAGTTGCACGGCAAGGAGCTTACCAGACCCCTGAGTGCATCAAACGAGACATTTTCTTGAAAATAAAGGTCTCTATACCGTTGAGGAATAAAAACGTTTTCAGGTACGATGATGGGGGCAGCAAGTAAACCAGCCCCGTAGAATAATTCTTTCGAAATTATAACGTAGGTCCCTTTTATCGGGCTGGCTTTCATGCCGGTTCAAAATGACGGCGAGCGTAATTGAATGACATTTATAGCGAACATTTATGCACAAGTGGTGACCACGAATACACGATGTCTCGTATAGGATCGTGTATATTCACATCAGGCTGAAAGTGTTTCTTCTTCTTTCAGGAACCGTGCGAAGCCTGTATGGCAATCATGGTACGAGTATTTTATTTATAGCTTCAGTGCACACTGTAATTAGACGAATCTGTATAGTGAGCAGTGACACGGGGATCTATGAAAAAATTCTGCAAGTTTCGCAAATGTTACAAAAATTGGACGGTGCATATTTTTTTCGACACATTCAAGAGGTCAGATGGCTTGACTGAGCTGCATTAATGGTCTAAGACACTGTGTTTTTTTTTTTGTAACGTATAATGTAGGGTATCTATGAAATACATATCATTATATCACTCACGCATTATGGTATAGTAACAAAATTAAATGTACGGAAGGAATCTCATGTTACAAATTAAGTATCGTATGATTTTCTCGTAGAATATGCAAATAAGAAATATGCAGATCAATGGTAAAAGCGTCATTAATTTTTACACTGATTGATACACGAATTGCTTGTGCAAATTCGATAAAACTGTTCATGAAAATTCATATTGGAACAACAGTTTCTTAATGAAGGTAATATGCGGCAGTAACGAATTCTGTGCACGCTGTGTAGTGCTGCCATCTCGTTCGACTGTATCGAACTACAGCACTGGAACCACACTTCATCTTCGAGGTCCTTAAACGCTTTTCCTCACATGTAAGTCTTTAGTTACAATAGTATTTTACATACAAATGACCAGATAATACCACGAAAACAACGCGGAATCTGCTACAAAAACTAAGATTCTGGCGGCAGGCATTTCAGTTTAAATATAGGCTGACACATACAATTTAATCAATTCCATGTTATCCCCATTTCGCCCAAACATTTCTAACTTATTTGTTAGGAGAATTCTACGATATTAATTGGAGAAAAAGGTGGTATTATGCCCCCCTGCTGGTAAGTCGTCCCCCTCGTGATTTTTATATTATAAACAAAAGTTTCTAGCGGCTAATAGCGTTATCCACTGCACCTATTAGCTATATACACACACAAAAACATATGACACTAGGTGGAGCATAGTCGTCGCTGTAATAAACATAACTAACATAACCTGCAAAAAGAAAGTTTTTGGTCGTCCCCAAGAAGACGTATTTCTTGTAGGTTAAGAAAGTTAAAGTGGTGTGATATTTATAAGTAAGGTCACTTAATCTGTGATATTTTCAAATATAAGCTTAAAGTTACCAAAACTATGTGTAGTATGGCTCATGGAGTGTAATGAGCCCAAAACTTAACCTCTGATATTTCAGACATCGAAATTCCTCACGAAGCTTCTGATAACACCGATGCAAAATGCATGCTTTGTGGCGGACGTTATGCCTTGCACCGACGTGGCGAAATATGGATTAAATGCATCATATGCGAATTATGGGCACATAGCGAGTGCACATCGTGCGAAAAAGTGGAACATACGTGTGACTTTTGTATACAAATAATATAATATTCTTTATTCACTTATTTTTTATCTCTGATGTTGCCAAAGAATTATTTTTTATGACTTTTGTTAGGGGGCTATATTACCCTCACTTTTGTATGAAAATGAGATTTTCTCATAATAATTATGTTTAATAATAGTTAAAACCCATATATTAAATTCAATTAAATTGTTTTTCTTTTGTTTCCACCTTTCATCACGCATAACCTTATTAGTTTACCTACATTTCAAGCAAAAATTTAAAGCAATTTAAATAGGGTGCCATATTACCACCCCTTTCCCTCTCCAATCTTTCCAAATTATTAAACAGTCGAATATAAGTGTAAATGTAAATGTAAATCTGTATACGTACCTACGACACTCAAGACGTTCAGTAGATATATCTACCCTACGAATTGAGAATCCCAAATCAAATAGATTTGATTAAAAAATAAGATGGCGAATAAACACTGAGCTGATGCAGGTGTCAGAAAGAAACTAAACGAACGAATAACTTTACATCGGTAGTGGAACATTATCACTGTCCATGAAGAATCATTCCAAACAATTCGTCGAATTTTTTCAGTTAAACTCTGCTTGAAAGCCAAGCTCCTCCAACGACAGGCCGGTCACGGTCCTTGCATTCCGATGGCGGGGCTCTTTCGCCGAAAGTTGCTCCAAAGTTCACGGGACAATGGACGCACGTATATCCCCTTGGTCATTTCTCTCTCGCTGGCTGATGGTAGATAGACGGCCACGAGAGGGAAAGGCAAGCGCGTCTATGTGTCGCGTGTACACCTAGTGCTGACCAATGTTCGTCCGAAGATACGGTTGACGGGTCCGGTAGCGTTGCCAGCCTTCACGTCACCTCCGTTTCAACGTTTTCCCACAACCCTACCCCCGCCTCACGCATTCAATTTCGCCACCTACGTCCTGACCCGGCCTGAGAACAATCGCTGAACCTGTTCGTAACTTGGGACAAATGAAAACTTGCTATGGGAGGGTTCGAACACTTGCTTCGAACGCTACGGAACACTCTTGGAAACGTTGGAAACGTAAAAACGCAGCAGAATCAGCTGTTATTCGATTGCTGTACCTATACGAAGCTTGTATTATGCGAGCGAAGCGTGTATCCATAGAACATCACTGCTGCCAATGTAGGGTTCTTCCGTGACCGTCAAAATCGCGGGAATATCCTTTACGGATGATATCTTCCTTCAGAAATTCAATAACAGCTTCGAAACAGAGGCGTAATACGGTTATCTTTAGGAATAAATTTCACGAAACAATCCAGGATCTCGAAAGTCTCTTCGAGAGACATGGGAGTTGATAAACTCGAGGAGAAGGGTTGCGAACACCCCTTCCTCGGTGGAGGGCCAGGGAAGATCGATATCGAAATTTATTTGACGGGGTTATTTGCATCGGTTCCCTTTTCGGAGACCCTCTCGAAAAGAATCGGGGAAGACAGCCAGGCCGTCGTGGAAATAATTACATGGTGTTTGGCGATCGCAACCCTTCCCTTTAACTTTTCTTTATCTTAATGAAAGCCCATAAATAAGGAGGCTAATGCTACGGAAATGGCCGCCCAGGGAAAACGAAAAACCAATGGAGGCTTTTACTTATTAATTCTTTCTGTAAACGCACCAATACGAGAATTGTTAAACTCGATAGGCAGTACTCTGAATTTTTCATCAAAATTTTCCATGCATTTCCCTTTCCGAAATGCCTGCCGCTTGTTATTATTTACTAGCGGAGAAAGCAAAGATCGCAGACTGTAAACTTAACGCAGAGGATTCTTCTTAAGATAAACTCAAGGCTTTCGGTATCAGGACTTGCTCGAGAGGCATTATCCCCCCGAAAAATAAAAGCAGTTTGACAAAGCGGGAGCTTTAGAGGAAAGGGGTTGATGCGCAATAAAGGGAAGCCTCTTACATCTGTAAAAAACGCCTATAACTCATTGACAAGAATCTCATCGGCGGGATAATGGCTGGCCGTTTTCTCGAGGAGAACAGCCTCTGCGTGTATCCACCCCTTTCTCGATTAAGAAGCAGCCTTAAAAAATAATTATTTTTAATTTGTGACCGCGATAAGGCTGTTATTGTTCCACCTCCACCCACTGTACGAACGTCGATGCAGGAGGGGCGATAAAAACCGGCTGCGGAAATTGATCCTCGTGCCTCCCGCTCATCTCATTATTTTCGATACTTTCCTCGGTGAATGGCCGACATTTTCTTCTCGAAATTCCACGCCACCTTGCACCCCGTGCACCGCGAATGCTCCGTTATGCAACCGCTAACGAGGGTGCACGTCTTATCTTAAACGCTAGGCCTCGAACGCAGCAGAACTCGTTAACGAATTTTTCGTGTCGGGTACTAACGATAATTGGCGATAATTCAATTTTCACCTTTATCGATTTCGGGAAGCTTCCGCTTCATAAGGAATCGTAGAAGATTTCTTGGGCCAAATGTCGTACTTTCGACACAAAGGAAAAGAAGTTTAATGGCTTTTCTAATTTGCCACACGTTTCCAGCGGCTAATCTGATTTCGTCGATCTCTAAACCGAATATACCTAACATGAATTGTGCAGTAGGAAGGCCGCGCAGTTGTGGAATGGGAGGGGGATGATCCTCGAAATGAGAAAAAGAGAATTCGAGGAGGGAGAGCGATGGCTGGACTACGGAGTACGGAGCCCTTCTCGGTGGCATAGCTAATATAACGGAAGAGCCCTTTGGCAGCCTAGACAGCGACACCCCTCGACAATACACTCCACGACAGGACGTGGATCCCCATTAATTTTTTTTAAGCACTATAAATATTTAAACGGACCATTTCTCATAGGTAGTGCGAAACGGCAGTTTCATTCCCTTTCTTTTTCAGTGTCCCGCGGCGAAATTCACGGGGCCCTCTTACGGAGGAGGACGCGCTTATACATTATTACCGCATCAGGTAAGTGAAATGCGCAATTATTCCAATACAGATCGCCAGCTATCACTATTGTATTACGAAAATGTAAAAGTCCGCTTACGATGGTAATCAAAAGAGAATTTACACCGCGAATTGTAAAATAAAACATCGTAGCCTAAGGCGAAACTGCTGTATCTCACAGTCTATATCGCATAGACTGAGAGTTTTATTTATAATTATATACAGATAAATCATGATATCGATTTTAAAGCTTTAATTTTCCTCTGATAGGGAGGGCACGAGAGTGCCTCCAACAAAGCGTCAAGTCGTTCGGACGTGCAACAATGTTGCTTTTTAGGGGGTGCACACAGCGTGGAGGAGCGGGGCGGATGGAGGTGGTCGATAAAGAGAAAGCTAATAACGAGGGAAGGAGATGGAAAGGGGAGGTGGGTGGAGGGGCGGGCTCGAAGGCGACACTCTCGAGCTGCAGCGCGAGTCGCTATCGCGCTATTGAAATGGCAAGTGAAATATACGAAATAAATCTTGCAAGACCCCATTCACCGGAGACAATGCAGCGTCCAGTCTATGGACGCTGGCGAGGGTAGGTAGAGCGTATTGTGCAACGTTAGGCGGGGTGGTGCCGGTCGACGGACGAGAAACGCCAACTCGAACCGTTCTCCCTCGACCCCGTTCCCTCGTATCTCGTCTTTCCTTTTCCAGGGCACCCCATTTCACCCTCCTTCCCTCTCCCTCGCGGCCTAAACGTTCTCTATTTCGCCCCGACCAGCCCCGTTTCGCCCTCTTGGACTTCTCGACGACTCTCCTGGCCCCTCCGTCGCGACCTCTGCACGCCCCCCTCTCTTTCCCGTGTCCAGGACGGTGTCCATCTTCCCCTTTCTCCTTTCGTCTGTTTCGCTTCGATTCACGAAACGGTCCCGCGAGTCGGTGTCGCTGGGTAAATACCGACGGCGTGCGGGCGATCTTTGCATGGGGCGGTCGTAAAGAATGGTCGTATTCAAAGTCCGCCACCACTTCTGTTCCACCCTTCCCAGTTAGCCCCGCTCACGCTTGCTTCCCTCTCCCTTCGCTCGCCAGTCCAGTTCCTCGTTGCGACCACAGTGCAAAGTTTCTGAAGCGAGACAACCCGCAATATAATGCCACCCTTGGAACCGACGGTACGCGAGCTCGCCTCACACCTCTTGTCGAGCTGTTCCTAGATCTATCCCCCCCCGCGACATCGCTCCCCTCCGCCCTTTCGCTTTTTATGGGACTTCCTGCTCTTCTTTATATTCTTTTTAACTGTATTTTTAGATATCCTATCTGGGCAGGGAAACGATTAAAGAACGGTATAGGATGTTTTAACTCTAACTCCAATACTGCCCGCATGCCTCATCATGCTATCGTTGTTGCCGAAATATTTTCTCTCGAAGCCAGTGTATCTCGTCAAACACGAAATGTTCCCTATGCCGCGCAAACACTACACATTAACTTAGCCTCTGCCTCGTCCCACCATCGCATCACCGATGTCATCGTATGCTTTGCCTCACCGAACCACGTTCACCTGATGAAAGTCAACTTCTCCAAACGTAGCCCTGCAATGTCATCCTCGCTACTAGTACAAAATTCCTTAAAACTCGCTACATGTCTTTGGTAATAGCTCAGTCTCAAGTCTCATTTTAAATCAGTCCCAATTCGCAACCATACTTATCCATCTTGTGCCACCATAATGAACTTCTCGTCAGCGGTTACCCATCTATTAAAAATGATCCAACAATGGTGTGTATAGCCACACGAATAAAGTCCAAAATGTTACACCGTTGAGTTACGCGAATCGCTATTAAGAAGTACGAATACAGAAGCTCTAGGTCGTTGAGCAGTACCCAAGAGTTTGCATGACTTTAAACCTGCAAACTAAACTCAATACATAAAAGATGCATGAAATGTAAAAATCCGGAGAATGAGGAACTGACGTCCGTACCCTGAGCTAAGTGGTCCGTGTCTTTCACATGTAAGAAGTAAGAAGTTTTATACAAAAGTGACTCTTGTTCACGGTGCGTCGTTCAGCAGGGACGCGTACGACGGGACGTCCAGTCGTTCGGTGGCCTTATCAGAGGACCTTGGTGATCTCGTGCGTTTGATAACGACGCTACTCGACGGACTCACGTGCCGGTTAATATTGATTTACGCGCGAGGTCCGGGAGCCTAATCCGTGCGGGCCATAAACAGATCAAGTCCAGACTAAATCCGGCGCAAATTGTTACTAATTCGCATCTTAATAATGACCGCGTCAGAGGCGTCACCGTATCTCAGAACGTGGCAAATTAGCCGCGATGACAAATGACATTCGGCGTACACGTGTGCCCGTGCTTGCCCTCAGCTCGAAGCCCGCTTTGTACGAGCACGGCGAGGCGCGCGTGTACGCGCGCGAGTGCCACACGGTCAGCTTAGGGGTGGCACGATGGTGTGGTCGGTCGGATACGGACGAATCCTCTCGGACATACCGCAGCAGGACCAGCGATACGGCTCCCTATTCAACATGTGCAACCGTCAACGTGGCTTGATACTATCGATCGAATCAATTAATGATTCGACTGTACGATCGCGGCGTGACACGCGTCCTCAGGAAAGATTCGACGGTCGAGAGAAGATTCCCTTGACCAACCTGTTTTCACGATAACCTTTCTGATTCGCTAGAGAAATTATCAGGATCAGTTTTGGGATGCTATAAATATAAACTTGATTGATTAATAAAATTTGTCAAAAAGTATTAGGAAGTTCCAATAAACGTAGATTCGCCGAACGTCTTTGAGATTTTTTGTTTTCATAAGGTGCATCCAAGGCGTCAGCCAAGGGAATCGAACGGGAGGGGAGCTTTCCATGGCGGGATGTGTTTCAAGTTAACTCTCTCTTCAGTCCTAGGCCAGTTCTAGTGTGAACATAGTGAAGTGGGCCAGTAGAGTAAAGTAAGGTGAAGGGAACCGACAAGACAGTTGCAGGGTCGCCTTTACGCAGCGCAGCCCGCAGATCGAGGGCGATATGCACGTGCGCTGGCCACGATTAATCCGGATTTCAGTGTGCGGGGGATAGACGGAAAGCTTGAACAGTCTAGTAGCTCGTATTCGCCGTTTCCCCGGGTAGCCGCCGCTATCCGTGATATCGAATGTCACTCGCAGGGTCCGTCATTTCATTCGGGGCCGATTCGACCGCACGTCATTGCGGTAAGATCTCCTCCACCTATCCCTCCCCCTCGATTGCGCCTGATTTTCTGTCCAGGCGCTTCATCGAAATTCCCTGGAATTTACCGTGACCGCAGAGGATTCGGGCAACCCTGAAGTCACGCTGGCTAATAGGAGTGATATTAATGTTACCAACAACAGTAATCTGACCTTGTAATAAGCATTGCTCTCTATTTCTCAGCAATGCCAACTTTGTCACCACGCTACATTAAATTTGCAAGCTTCTGATTTCCAAATGAACTCGTATAGTGCCTTGAGAGCACGGAGGTGCCTTTTTTTACTTTAAGAAAATATCTATTACAAGGATTCCTCCAACGTTATGCAGTCCACTTACGTTTATTCTTCTTAATACCCTTTGTCACGTGTTCTGCAGCCACTATACTTTCGTATTCCTCCGCACGGTCTCCCCAAACAGTGCCGAATCCCACATCACAGTTAGAATCGGCCATGGCAGGGAGCACGAAGTGCACCGCGAGGTTGTAGAACGAGACCTATCTGTGCAGATGCATTGTCTATAGCCCCTTGTACCGGAGGGTGGTATTGTATGACGTCATCATTTGCATACGACGCACCCGTTCTGGCTGTTCCCAGTACGCCACCCGACCACCCACTTCTCTGCGACCCCGCAGTTTCGTACTCTGGCTAGCTGCCTCTGCTCTCTCTCCCCCCTTGCGCTCTCACTCTCTGGGATCGTAGATACCTAGCTACCTAGGCAGCGTCACCTACGTCCCATTCCCGCTACGTCTATGTCCCGTATCTATCTAATTATTGTCGCGGACCCTGGCTGGGCCAGTCGCCGTGATATACCGCATGCTAATAAGCGGCTAAAGACCGGAGACCATGCCTAGGCTGACCATAAATCTCAAAGACCGATTCTGCCGGTTCTGAAACGCGGGCGGCGGTCGCCTTTGTGTATCTTCGGGAAGAAATCTAGTATCTGGAGGCAATTACGACATTAGTTGTTTGTTACTAATAGGGCTTCTATGTATAATTCTGGAGATTCTGGGTGTCTAAGGTTTTAGAGTAACGCAGTCCTAGGATCCCGAACTTAGGGTTCGATGATTCTAGAGTTGCATGGTTCTAAGATTGTGGAACTCCAGGGTTCTGGGGTCGTAGGATTCTGAAATTCCGAAGCTCCGAAGTTTCCAAGTTTCCAGTTCTGGGCTTTTAAAGTTCTGAAGTTCTAGATTCTACAGTGCTGAAGGCGTAGGATCCTGGGCCGCTGGTGTCTCGAGGTTTTAGGGCTTTGAGATCTATGTTTATCAATTTCTGAGTCTCCAGAGTTTCAAACTCCAAGTGTTCTGAAGTCTTCCCCCCGGCTAGCTCATTTTTGCACAAAAAATTATCCTTTTTTCGCAATTGTACCGCGAATTTGCCCCCACTCTGTATATCGACACGCGTGATCGACGTCGGTTAAATTCGCAACCGTGAATGCATCTGGCCATCGCGATTCACCCCCGCTTCAATGCGGGCTCATCCCTCTGCGAGCACGGCTTGCGCACGGTGTGCGTTTCGGCCGGTCGACCCCTGCGCGTGATGCAACACTGACCACACATCAATTCACTGCAAATGGACATCAATACTGGTAATTAATACATCGCGCCTCTCGCTCTCCCTCCTCCAGTTACCCCCGTTTTGCCCCGCTGTCCTGCCACTCATCCCGCCGCGCAATACCACTTGCACGCTCATCGAAACCGGCAGGATTTTAGCTCTAAATTTGCATGTAAGTGATATCCCTGTTAGTGGATCCGATTGACGGCTCTTCCGTCGCGTTCCTGGGTGTTGGCAAGTCGAATAGTGAGTATGAGTGCCAGCGAATGTCCCGTCAGCCGAGACGGGACCCTACCGATGCTCTGTCTGGATGTTGGGGTTCATCTTTGTCCGGCATACCATCAGCGACGCGAACCCCGCTTTCGTTTCTCTTTATTCTCTATATCCAAAGACTCCAAGTATCTATACTAGATTTCCACCATAATGCCAAATTTGCTTTCAAACTCCGTGCCAACCCAGGAAAAGTTCCATCATGTGTCCACGAATGATTGAATTGGCACATGGGGATATCAGCGACTCGCAGGTTGAATATTTTCATTATGCCAATGGAAAAATAATGACGACAGGAGGAGACAAAGAGGAAACGATCGACGGACAGCCGGAAAATCGGCTTTAAAAACGTGGGGTCCTTATATTATAAAACCAGCCCCTCGATGGAAAGTCCTTTCCGCCTGCGAGGGTTGACCAGCTCGCATTTAGGAAATTATCGTGTACCGTAGGAGACAATTCCATCGCTCTCGACGCACAAAGATCCGTGAAAATCCGACTGTTGCAATTTATCTGAGTAATACGATTCAACGTAACGGGAGTGAATCAGCGAGAGGTGTGGAAGTGGAGAGGGTGGAGGTCGCGAGCCGTATTTCTATTATATACAGGTATACATATATATATATTTACACACATTTGTATATAACCGAGAGATCATGCGTAGCGCATACGGGCTGCAATAAATAAAATTGTGTCGAGTGTAACGTTTTACGCGACAAATTGTTACCAGTATTATTGCGATTTTTCATTTTCAAATTCTGATGACTTGGCAATAGTGCAACACGTTCCTTTTAATCTCCTTAGCCGTGGAACTCGTGCTTCACATTTTTAACGAGGAAGTGCCACCACTAAACAATTAACTGCAGCGAGCGGTGGACGTGACGGGAATTGCAAAAGAGTGAATAAAATTTAACTGGGGATCGCCTATCATCGCGGTAACTTTACACGTTATACACTCGTTAAAATCTACCCTAACGCGGTTCGCGTTGATCGAAACAGTCGCCGGCAGGCCGGGTCGAAACATCCCAAGCGAAATAATCCGAAATTATATGAAAACGATCGTTGACGTCGAATAACGAGAGCGACTGTGCACGTGTGATCGCGTCGGCGGATAGAACGTGGCGAAGCTCGCAGGATGCACAAATTGGTTATCAAAGGATATTACCAGCGCGCTGCCACCACCGATACACACTCGATTTGATGTGTTGACGTTGCTACGATACGAGCTCGCTCGATACGAGAGCGAGAGAAAATATTTGCACGCACTTCGCTTCTATCGAATTTTCCACTTGCGGCCAGAGCCTTTTTTTTATTAAAAGCTATCCTGGCCCCCCCCCCCCCCCCCGATGGTCAATCCTGTTTCTGCTTCGATCTCACCCTCCTCTTCCATATATCGAACGAGTCGGCCTTGGATTCCTTTTTTCAACGCACCTGCGAGCTTCCCGCTGGCGTACGGTTCACTTTCGAGTCTGATTTTATTTAACTTCGTGTCCAACCCCTCGTTATGTCGCGTGAACTGTGTTACAACACCAGATTCCCGTGTGCCGTTGTTTAAAGCGAGGGGTCTGGTCACACATAGAGAACTATCAGCTTAAATTTCATTCAGAAGTTACGGCTTCCTTTCCTTTCTTCTATTCTCTGGATTTTCGTCATATTTGAACGGGTCTTGTGTCTAATTATAAAGTTATGGTTAAAAGAAAATTGAAAAATGACTATTCTAAATATGTAGGGGTGGGGTGCAAAATCACTAACAGTGATTTATCACAGTGATCGCAGAATCACGATCGCGGTCGTGTTTTAACTTCATTCACGAAAGTGATTGTGATTTTTTTAACTTGAGCGAATTCACTTACTGTAATCGTACTTCTTGATCTTAATTGATTTATTTCTTATAAAATACTTTAACTAAATTGAAGGAATATTCGTTAATTTAAATAGATCAAGAACGTTTACATTGGTTCAAAATATAGACCTGAGATTCTATCAGAACAGTGAGGACTTGAGATTGTTTTGAGAGAAATTAGAAATTGGGTGATCATGGGAAATCACGAATCACTGTAAAAAATCACCGTGATTGGGAAAGAACGTGATCGAATCACGAGTGATTCACAAATAATAGTTCTAACCAACACTAATCTAGGCCTTACTTGTTGCGTTGGTATGTATACTAATACATAATGCTACTAAGCAAAAAGCGTCCGTAGACATTTGTCCAGTAGGGAGCAACTTTGAGGTGACGGCGAAGAAAAATATAGTAATGAAAAAACGAGTAGTCCGCTTGCTTTTTTGAACTCATTTTGTAGTGTCAATTTAATTAAAAATTTAAATCCGAAATTTAGAAATATTCACTGTTTTAGTATAAACTTAAAGATCAGTTTTTAAAAATAAGCGATCTTTTTTCCAAAGCCAGGGGAGGGGGGCAACTGCCCCTTTTGCACCCCTCTCCGGACGCGCATGTTAGTAGCCATTTGAGGAATTCCCTAAAGAGCCCCATACACATTGATATCTGTATCCATACATGCATCTGTGTCTGAGATTTCTGTCAAGTATTAAACAACACGTATGTACATTGCACAGATTGAGACAGAATCATGAAACATCAATTCAATTCTCATCGATACACTTAGTATTTAATAAAAAATACTGCCCACACTCTTGAATCGTATGCAATTAATAACATTAGAAATGAAACGTAAAGATATTATCAACGAAACCAACCATAACTCTACATCTGCGCGTCATTCTTAATTTTATGTATTACTTCGGTTGCACTCGTGTTTCATGGAATTTCTTGATATACATCATTTCTAAGTGCTAAGCTTTTTTTCAGTCGTTGCATCTAAAACATCTAAAGCTGTTTGTCCATGAAAAAGAGAGAAAACGTTGGTAGCGCGACAACAATATACAGCTACGCTGAAGCATGTAGGGAGCTCGAGATATCGATGTTAAGATATTGATACAAACCAGCTGATTCCGATACATCGATACAGAGACAGTCAAATGCACGTGGAAATTTGTATCGCGATGAGCCATTCCACGCGCCGGTGCTAGCGACGCAGCATCACATTCAATTAATTTTCATGCGGCCAATTTTAAAGTGTCTGCGTTTCTGAAAATATGTACGTAAAAAGGATAAATATGGCTATATCTTCATTTTTTTTCAATTTTTTAAGTAGTGCTCTGCTATTATAAAATTGGACTTTTTTAGAACAATTGCAAAATAAATGGTCAAAAATTTGTTTTTGTAAAGTGAAATAATTTTTATTTGGTACTCTTATGTCTCCACAGTAAACAGCCAAAAGCTCATTTTTTCAGATTCTGAGTTCAACAGGTATAATTTATTGAAGAAAGATCAACGCTATGTTTCAAAGAGCTGTAAGATCCACATTTTTTAAAGTTTAGAAAAGTCCTTTAAGATACGATTATGTACCACTAAGGAGTCCAACATATCCAAGTTTCACCAAAATCCGAAATGTGACTCCGGAAAGTGTCCGATTTCGCGCGGAATTTTCTGATACCGATACTTGCGACATGTATCGATACAGATTTCAACGTGTACGAGATCCTTAAGTTTACGCGATACGTGCGTGTACGTAGTTATACAGCGATATAGGTCGTTATTATGAAACTGTAATATGGTTGTTATTGTTCGTCTTTTAAACTTTCCTTCTAGCGCCAGTATGTATCCTAATTTAGAAGATCTGGCTTTCTGTTTTGGCAAACGGCCTCGAGGATCAGCTCGTGACATTGTACATGGCAATAATCAATGATCAGGCTAATTGAGTGGGATTGATTGCATTGATGATAACAGTAGGAGGTAGCAGCGTCCCACGTTGGACGTGCATTAGTATTGGATCGTGATGCATGCCCCTTTAGTCTGCACGTCATTTGGTAAAGTTATTGCAACATCCTCGATGACGTGGAACGTTAACATGTGTACGTTCCACATACTCCTGGGCGCTTCTGTGAAGTTTATAGAATCCTTTTGGTTAGAGTAACACAGGATAGCCCACTTTCACATCACCTTTCTTATATCACTGTTTCGACAGACTTGGATGAAAACTCTTACCTGACTTGTAAAAATATAATAATATTGGAGTATTATTAAAAAATGTTAATAAAATTAGTAATTTCGTTAGTACTTATGGGAAGGAAAAAAGTGCGTACCTGTATAAATTTGTAGGCTTCGAGATGTCTACACCATACATCAGAAATATCGATCAACGAGTTGACGAGGAATTTGAGAAGCCACCGGAAGCCCGCGTTTCACTATCAAAGGAAGGTGACAGGCCACTCGACCACTTCGTTTCGCGTTAGAATGGACGAAAGACGAGACTCGTTCCTTGCCCAGAGTATCCATGGCTTTTCATCTGCATACTCGGTTAAGAGTAAAACAATCCCGCGTGACAGTGAACGTGTCTTTGCTACGGGCGAAGGAAGGATAAATGGGCAGAAAGAGAGGAACGGACGCCTCTACCAGGGGAAGTGCGTAAACAAGAGATCGTTGGTAACCGATATCCACCTGTGTACGCGTCTCACAGGTCAATCTGGCCAGCACGGAATCACGGATTGCTAGTCTCGTCTGTTCTTCCCCCTCTTCCTATTGCTCCCTTCTTTGCATCGCGAATTCTTATTCCACCTACCGGATTTCACATCGCGGATCCCACATCCTGTGCTCCCGATATTAATTGTGAATATCGGATGTGCGGTTGGCCGAGCTACGTTTTGTAAACGGATGATTTACTTTCGCGGTTGAAGAAAGGGGACCCTGCAGACGCTTCACTGAACGAGGCTTGAACTCTGTTTGGTACCTCTGTTTGGAAGACTCGGTTCGATGGGTCAAATAGTTTGATTTCTTCATTTTAAATACGTTCTTTCGATTCCACTTATAGGTGAGCATCGATGACAGATTTCTGTAACTATTCTTTGGGAATTCATTAGAGGAGTGCTTCCGAGGGAATGTTGGATGGAAAGTTGAGTCTACCTCATTCTATTAATCTCAAGCATCCATTTCATCATTTTTAGAAGTGTAAAGAGTTTGATGGTTCAAGTACGTGGTGTGGTTTTTTGGTTCTGAAAATGTTATTAATTCTCATATTAAGCACTGATGAGGGATTTTATATGTATGGCTTTCAGTGTGACATAGAGTAAATTGAAAGGGAATTCTGTTTGGGAACTTGAATCTGTTCTTCCATCCTTTTGGTATCAATGCTTCGATTTTTCCTTTATCATGAGTAACACAATCGAGGAGCAGTTAGAATTACGGATGTGTGCTGGTCTGCACTGCATTTCGATTCAAAGTGGTAGGTCTTTTAGGCGAACCCTATCGTCCGTCAATCAACCAAGATCGATCTGTGTCGTTACACCGGCAGGATGACAGATCATTATTGGCATCACGGATGGCCTATTCCAAGGTTTCGTCGATCGATGCTCTGTGTCACTGGCCACCCCTGGAATTAATGCCTGGTCAAATGCTTTCTCCCAAATAATTATTATACAACCGGTTCTACGTCAAAATGGACTCAGCAGTTGGAGAAAACTAATCGCTCTGAAGCCATAAACCTTCATTACGTAAGGACATGAACACAATTATGTTTAACATTCACAGACAGTGCACCAATTCTTCAGGAACTAATGAAATTTGAGAGATTCTAACTTCTCGATTGCTCTTCGTATAGTTTTCGACTTCAGAACAATATATTTATATTATTGTGTATAAGTGACTATATACACCCCCGTACATAAGTCACTGGACACTTGGTAAAGTTGATAAGAGACAACTTTACAGTATGACATGACCTACATTATGATATGAAGTTAACACTTATTAATAATATATTTATAGAGAATAAATATTTAAAATTGTATGTTAAAGGTCTTATCAGAATATATCCGTCGCGGTTTGGATATGACCTCTTGAACTAATTGCGGCATCGTTCCGATTAAATTTTTTGAACACTTCTGAATGGTAAGTATGGAAGCCTGAATCATCCTTCAGCCAATCCTTAACTTCCAAAGCACACAAAAAGTGAATGCGGAATAAATGTCGGAGCGCGTTGGAAATTTTCCAGAAACATACTTACTTGTACATTCATACTTTTTAAATATTTATTTAAATTTTGCATGTACGTTATTAATTTCATATTGAAGTATTAATGTACCATAAGTAAATATATCAAAATGAAATAATAAAGCTGCTTCAGAAACTTATATCCAATTATCAGTTTACTCAAAATAAAGAAGTGTCTGAGGACTTATGGACGGGAGTACCTAAAGAGAATACAATCCCGGGATTTGATATAAATAATCCCGAGAATTTCGAGATTTTTTAAAAATGTGATATAAAAATATAATGAAAATAAATGAAAATAAAAATAAATGAAATATAAAAATAAGCAGAATCAATAAACATAGTCTTCTTATAACAATAAAGACAATAATAATAATAATAATGATTGATTTAAATAATAATATTAACTCTCATATAACTAAGTAAACTATATTTATTTTTACAATGATATTCTCACTTTCCGCTATTTCGAAATCGGGCGAGTTGCAAATCGCAACTTGTCTGAACACGTAAAGTCGAAACAGTGTAGATATGTACTTTAGGTGCTTTGCTGTTTCTTTGTTCGCATTTCCAAAAATCTTCATAATGATTTACTGATATTATCTACTAATTGAGACTTAATTATTCTTCATTGTTCTACTGTTTTTATTGTTAAAAATGATTTTAACTTCTGTTTCAGACTAATGATAGAAAATATTGATAACAATTTTTTTTTACTTTAAATACAGATTTAGAATTTTAACTCCTAATAAATCGTTTTAATTACTAAAATTGTCTATTTCCCAATCCTGGGATTAGTCCCGGAATCCCGAGATAGACTTTAAAAAATCCCGGGATTGTAAATAATGACCGGTATTGTATTCCCTAGTACCTATACATACGTAGTTAGTTTTAAGTGAATAATAAATTCACCATTCATCCCCCACTTCGTGCGTTTCTCCCTCTTACTTTTCTCCTTCCTCCCCCTCTTCTCCCTTTCGTTACGTTTCATGCAACTTCTTCTACCGTACCTTTGTCCACAGGCCAGTCTTCGAATACCAATTTCATTACCCGATAATAACTTGACACAGTTAGCCCTTCTAAAATCAAACGATACGATAATGAAACGTTTCTTTGAAAATGAGTACGAGTCGAGGGTGACTTATGAACGATAGCGCGTTCTCGAAGGAAGCGCGTCGCTGGTACTTACATATGTATATCGCGGCCCGATGGTGCTGCCGCGTAATCCGATTGTCAGAAGCGCGGGCGAAGTGAGAGCAGAGAGGAGGACGCGTGGTACAGGGAGCACACTGGCCGCAGATAATGACGCGATATTATGCATAGGATATTCGGCGCACATCCGCGGCCGTATTCTCCGCGTTGATTTATCGTTGTCTTCATTATTAGGAATGCACGTACGCGGGCCGGCCATTATGCCAGCCAGGGAGTAGCTCCAAGAGAGCTGACGGACGGTCCTAGCCGCGCTCGGCCTCCGCCACAATACAATGTGTACCCATATACGAGAGAGGGAACATTGAGACACACCTACGTCAGGCCAGATATAGATAGACAATTAGCCACCGTCACCGTCTATAATTCTGTTAGATTAGTAGCCCCGGTGTCCTGCAGGAATACGGCTCCTCCGCGCGAGAGTCCGCGTCGTTGTTCTCCCTGAAACGGGCAAGCACACGCCGTAGATTGGAATCTCGACGCGCGATTACCTGAACCACGGAGGGTTCCTTTGGGTGGAAAACCTCCCGCCCTCAGTTTTTCGGACTTGATCGTGAGAATTAGGGCAGTTAAGGGGAATTGGTTATTCGGGAAAATATAAGTTCCAAAGAAATAGTTGGAAGTAGGCGTTTTCTATTATCCTATTAGTTGCATCCGAGTTGCAAGAATGGCACGAAAATTCCACGTCAACCGCAAGGAATCCCACCCTCCCGAACGTTTCGAAGGGGCGCGCGATGAAGCAAAAGCGAATCGCGTGTCGCCCCCTCCAGCCTCCTCCTTCCGGCTCCCCCTTTTGTCCCCGCGAGAACGGGGTGGAAGGAAGCATCCAGTCGAGGGATCGCCCGGGTGGACAGCGATAAAATATTCAGGGACGCACGGGGGTAATATTTTACGTAGGAAATCGGTCGGTTGATTTTTATAATACTGGTCAAATATAGCCAGGGGAGAGGAGTGGGCTCTGAGCGAGTGCGCCGGGGGGGCTGCTGCCTCCATTCGTGTCTACCGTCGCACAAAGGGCCACGGCATAACAAATAGATGTATAAAGGGTCAATAAAGCCCCCGACGTAGGAGGAGAAGCAGTCGTCGACGGGGGTGAAGAAGTCTGGGCGAGGCGGAGAGGGCCTCCGGAGGCAACCACGGGGAATAAATCTCAACTCGCTTTCTCTCTTGGTCTCGCAGCGGGACGTTAAAAATCAAGGGTTGGCGACTGTCCGCTTGCCAGAAATGAAAAGCATCCCTTGAGAACTAAGCGTCATTGATTACTAAACGCTTAAGGTGTGTTGATTATTGAGAAAATAAATGAAAGGAGAGGTTCCAATTAACTAGCCCATCAAGAATTCCTATGCGTATCCCGACTCAGCGTGTCTTCAGGTTACCGAGGAAATTTATTACGCGGGCTTGTGACTTGAAATCACCAAAGAATGCGAGCTGCTCGTTCTCCAGGCCTGGTCTAGGAGACCCAATTTGTCCCATAGAAGCGACGGGCCTTTGTACCTCATCTTCTTGTTTTTTCGACTGAAACATTCTGTCCTTGGGGACGTACACTCTCTTCCCCCGCCGTGCTCCTGTTCGTTGGCGTCCAATCTCGATGCCAGGACAAAATCTGCGGGCGTACATCACATTTATGGACCGCCAGAGGTGCCGCGTCCCGACGTGTCTATAAAGGCCACCATCTCCGGGTCATTTTATGCCCTTTAAAGCGGACTATCCATATTTCTCGTGCTCGTATTCGTATCGTGGAATTGGTCTTCCGGGGTCTCGGGGGCTTGGGACCGTCTGTCCTCCTTTCCCACTTCCTAGCATCCCCCATGCGGCCGGCAGAGACTTCCTCCCCCGTATGAAAAAGCCGAAGTCGACGCGGGAAAAGCGACGCCAACCCCCTGGTCCAATAAAACTGGCCGGGGGATGGCGCATTGACTCGATAAAAAGGCACTTGGTGGCTATCGCCGCCGACTGCCGCGGGGAGAAAAATATACGTCTTGTTAGATTTGCCTGGGAATACTTTCGGGGGTGGTCCTGTGTGAAATCGTTTCGAGGATATTGGTTGATATTTCGGATCCGCCGATTAGAAGGCTCCAACGGGACTTCTTTTAAGTGTGTAAAACAGAAATTTGATAGGGAGTTAAGAAAATTTAACCGTTATTCACCCATCCTTCGTCGAATAATCATTCTTAATAAAATAAAAAGATAGGGTACCTCTAGGAAGTTCAAATTCTACTTATTGTTAGTATTAATAAAGACCAATTCTGGTGTGTCCAATAACTTGTGCAAATACTAGGGAGGTTTACCACACCCAGCCACCTCTTCGGTTTTCGCCCGGAGACTTCGGGTTTTGAAGCAAATCTTCGGGCTTCGGTTTTACTGGAAAAATCACCGGATTGTAGAAAAGAATGAGATAATAAGAAAGTGTGTTATCAATTTTATATATAATAAAAGTTATTGATTAAAAAAACAGATATTTTTAAATTCTGAATTGCTTGAGCTTAAAAGAATTACAGATTTGTTTTCCGGATATCAGAGAACAAACTTTTTTTTGCTTTTTCCATCTCCGGATTTATGTTCGAATCTCCGGGTTGGAATGTGTAGCACTCTGGGATTTCTATGGTAATAAGGTGGCAATCTTGACCACACCTGACGTAGAAATGGGATTCAGTTACACTATTGGTTAAATTTTGTGGACGACATTGTTCCATATATGCACGTGGTGATTCGAAAGACGTGCCACCAAATTTAGAAACGTGTTCTTTATTTCAAAATTAGGAGGAATCTATTCGGGAATTTTTCGTCTTTAAGTTACAGCCACAACAGGTTACAACACTCTGTTAAATAATCTTAAAGCAGTCACATGAACCACTTAACACTGCTACTTTATATTTACCGTCAAACACACATCACCTCGCGAGGAATTACAATTGTGAATTTCCAAATAAGTTCACTTTTTATTTTTAAAATCTAATCTGTTTATTACAATATGAAAATAAAAACGTGTAATCACTGAAGGGGCATGACCTATGAAGATAGAGACGTTTACCACCTATCGGACGAAGAAATCTGATGGATGGATGGATGGATGAAAAGCCTGCATGCAACAAACGAACAATGCTTCTTCTTTAATCGAGCAGGGCATCATCGTGCCAATAATAAACGTCCCATTTGCTCACCGTTCAGCGGAACAGTACTCTTCGGAAAATTGCGCCGCTCCAGGCTGATCCCTCGAGAGGCTCAGCGGCACAATCGCACAGAGAAATATTTTGCCTGACCAAAGAGGTAACCCGTGTGGCCCCTATCCTCCTCTCTCACTCCTTGTTCCTCGAACCCCTTTCCCGTCCCTACTCCCTCTTCCTTCAACCAAAGGCACCGGCGGACCCTCTCGCGTTTATGCTTACATGCCTCGTCCAGCTCGCGACGTATCCCTGAATTATTGAACGGCACAGGGATCAAGCGCGGATCTCGAAACGGGTCTCTGCGCGAGGCAACGCCTCTCTCCAGCCTCGCAGCCACTGAATTCCGCGGAATAACGTCAATCACTGGCTCAAAAATTAGGGATTTAGGCACTCGCGTGGTCGTGGATTGAACTCTCTATTCGATCCGCGGACTGAGACGCTTGGGAAGCTTGTTCGACGTAAAAAGTTAAAAGCATTCGGGTATCCAGCACTGACGCAAACACTGTACACTCACGCCAACATGGTAACTCTGTAGAGGCGTAAAATGTGTTCAGCTTGGTTCGCGGTACAGAGCCGTTGAAGCTCAATTTCCACGTCTACCGAAATGAATCCCCGAAGAACCGTCCGAGATTTGTTCGACCAGACGAGCATCAGCGGGCAGCCGTCGATGGAATATTTATAGACGACAGAGTTCGCGCGGGATATATATCGCGGAGACAGCATCAGCCAGGCTGGGAACCAAAGGGCAACGGTTTGGGCCTGGCTCAGCCTCGAACTCCAGCCCCCGAAATCTCATCGGCCCAAATGGCGCATCAACATCTATTATTAACCGGGTTCAGAATATTAACGATACAGTTACCGTATTCCAGAAGCTAAATTAGTGGAGATTATTGCGAGTGGGCTCTCGCGGTGCTATCGCCCTCTCGATTCCACCTGTGCGATTGTCCATCTCTTTCTGCGATCCCGTGCTACCTCGTCGCGCCCTCTTGCAGCCGGCTGCTTCTCTTTCTCTGGCCGACGCGAGGGCTGACGGTGTCGCGGTCTCTCTTTCCGGGCCGCGTGGTATCGCTATACAAGCGCGTGCAGCCACCGAGGCCGGTGTTTTTACGAAGGCCCGTGCCATTAATTTTAATATTATTGCATATTGCCGGTCAAATTGGCGGAAAGTGCGCGTGACGGCCGCGGAGCGATTCCTCCCGCCGTCCTATCCATCTTGATTTTTCGTCACGCGTCGCAAACTACGATATTGATTCCCTCTATAAATATTTTCGGGCATTCCGTCGGCGAAAAAAAACGCGCGAACGGAAGGGGGTTCGTTTCGAAACGAAATGTCCATCCATTGTTCGAATGAAGATATACAGGGCGGCCCGGCTAACTGTATCACCCGACATATTTCCTCCATTTTCAATGTTCCAAAAAATAATCATCCCTGCGAACGATGCACGGCTTCGCGGCGAACATCGTATGGATAAAAATATTTTAATATCAGGTAAAAGCTTTACGCCCGTCTCGAACACTATGTTACCTATGGATTGTCTTCAAATTAAACGTGCAGGGCAGCACCGGTATGTTCTGTGAGTAGAAATAAGAAATAAATGTTATATGCACATATGTTCAAAAATGTTTCCTCACGCAGATATAACAGAAATATTAAATATGATGAAAGCAATAGTGATGAAGGACCAGCTTTCTGCTAGCATTCTGTTAGTCATGAAGTATCTGTTCGATATGGGCTTTATAATAATAAATTCCCCCCAAAACAACTTATCAAATAGATAAGCTATTTAAGACCTTTGTTAGGGCACAGCATTTTTATGGATATTTACAAAGAACGTTTCCATAGATCCATTTTTCTCCTGCAAAATATACAACCTTATATTCCAGTCGTACTTACTGTTAGATAATGTGCGTTTTGTCAGATCGATACAACCTAATATTAAGTTGTAACCGGTGTTATTTATAAAAAAAATACCAAAATGTATTATAACAATTTTTTTAAGAAGATTTTTCAGATATTACGTTTACACGAAAAAAAGTCTTATTTTATCCAGCTATCTTGAGACCGTAGAAAGACTTAAAAATAAAGACGTAAAATTTTATACACATGGCGCGACACTGAAAATCTTATGCAAAAATTAGTTTCAATGTTTTGTCTCGTGCAGATTCTACATACATATGTATGAATGTGTAAGAACGAAGTCGATTAAAATAACTAATCGTAGAAGAATTAAAAGCTGATCACACTTTATATGTATACCTACCTGGGATTACTGTAGAAATTACAGTTGACCTGCTATTGCAACTTTATTACAGTTTCCTTTTTACGTATGAGTAAGTACACATTGGGACCCTGAAGTGTGTCACGCACACATTTGAGTAATACACCCCATACGTTTCTGATCATATTCTAAGCTTACGCAAATTGTGCACTGACTACCTAGGTATATACATAATTTGAATCAAATCGGTGACCCTTAAGGGGAGAAGTCTGTATGAACGGTTTATATTTTTATCAATTTTTAGGAGCTTTTTGCACAGATACTTAGCGCTAATCCTTTCGAAACTTTAAGGGTACTTTATTTAACATTATAAGAGGTAAAAACAAAATTTTATGACAGTACAATTATGAATAAAGAGAAAAAAATAGAGCAGTATCTTAAATAGATTTTTTCGAAGTTCAAAACAGTGCAGGTTGTAGCGTCTCTGGTAGTTATGTGAAACAGACCAATAAATTTTTTTTCAATTTATTTGACAATAATTGTAAAAATATGAACGTAATATGGTTTTAAAAAAATAGCATATTTTAAAAATGGCGGCACTTCAAATAATTGAGTGAGAAAATAAAGTTTGATTTTCGCAAAAAATCTGCACTTTATAGGTTTAAAAAAAGTGGCTAAAATCACTAATTTGGTTAAACATTTAGCCCCATGTTCCGGGGAATAATATAAATTAAAACTGTGCAAAATTTGAAGCTGATTGGTCAAGTAGTTTTTGAGTTATCTCCGGCGTCAATTTTAAAACCGTGGTATCGAGGAAAATGCATTTAAAGTGTGTTTTAGGTGTCTTCGCGCTGACTCGCCAGGCTATAATATCCTGTCGATGTGGAGTCGAATTTCGGCCCATAACTTTGAGAATATATTTTTGAAATGTTCTAGAAACGATTTATACAAAAATGTTTGTTTCCATTTTTCGTTCTCTTTATACGTTCTTCTCTCCTTAACTCGTGTCCTCCCCTTGGTAGTGTTTTTTTATTAAAAGGACCATAATGGGACAGCCAATTAAAGTAGTCCACATGAAGAGAAGTTTCACAATTTAAAACGCCTTTACTGAAATCACTTATGGAATTTAATCGCGAAACTAGGGACTCAATTTCCAGAAGCCTGGCGCTGGAAAATGAAGAGAAACGGCTGAGATATTAACGTATTTCGATGCGATTCGACCGTAGCATCGGTCGAGTGCACCGGGACGTGTCCAGCCCTCCGCGTGTTTGATCATTGTGTTATACGGTTCCCCTGGTGCACACTTGCCGTAAGTGTATTTTGAAATTTCGCTCGTTGTAATAATCTTCCGGCGGCGGGCAGGAGAGCCCGCCTACACCCCGACGACGAGAGCGTATTTTCGCAGCGCGCCGCGCCGACGTCGTATGGGGGCGTTCCTCAAGGTGTGCGTGAGTGCGTGCGCGCACGCACGCGTACCTATCCCGTACATGTACGGGGACGAGGTGCAGGTGTGGACGGAACCGTAGAAGCCCGTGAGTTTGGTCAGTCAGAGAGCATAAAGGCTCTCGAGAAATTAATTCTCTTGCAGACACGTAGGCATACACACACCGGCGCGTAACCAGGTGGACACACGCGGAGGGCTGGCGTAGGTGTGGACCGCGAACGCGAGCCGTAGGTAGGTACGTGTTTTATTATTGAATGGCCTCCTTCCCGGGGCTGCGAATCAACCTGGCAATTGGTTTATTATAATTTCATTGTGTTTTCATTACCTGGGTTAATTTGCGCACGACCCGCATGTCTCCCTTTATTACCAGACCCCCCCGAGGTTTTCAGACGCGCGCACACTTGGACTCTGTCGTGGTTCTTTGCCGTCCGGACGAATACCCGTTTACGCGGAGTGGGGCGCAGCTGCGGTTTCGACAGATTTTTCTAAACCGCGATATCGAAAGGGTGGGAGAACGTTGGCGGCTGCTGTAAATCGCTCTGGCTCGAGAGGTGTTTGGAGACAGCCGTAAAGTCTAATCCAACCGACGACGCGTCGTGTCAGGGTGGAAAGATACACGCGTCAGTGGCCATTTCGAACCGTTCGGTCCATCTGCTTTAGAAACGCCTGTGGCAGGGGTTGGATCTGTTAGGGCTGCCCGAATCTCAAAGTAAATCGTTAAACGCGATCCGAAGTAGCGGCACACGCGTAAATTTGTTGTTTACACGTCGGATGCACCGCGGAGAAGATCCAGGCACGAGGAAACGACGACCCCGCGACCCGTGCGCGTCTGATTCTACGTTTTCACGCGTCGAACCACCCCTCGCCCAGGCGAGCGATCTGCCTTCATCCTTTTTCATCGGGAGACCGTCACTGTTCTGTCGTTCTTTGACACCCCCGGTTACGTGAAAACTGGCTGCGCGAACGGGACGAAAAAAGAGGTAAAGAGGAAGCGCCCCGTGGAGCGGGAAGAGGGGAAAAAATAGGCTAGAGGTGAGGCCTTTTGATTGACTGTTTGAACGACTTTTGCTCACTCGACTACGCGCCGCCTGGCATTGATTATCGCTTATTGAATTTGTATGCGAGCAAGGGATGCTCCGTAGGGGTTGTCCAAAGTCGCCGGTCGAGGGATGATCCGCTCGTAAAACGCTCCACTCTCGTGCATACGTGTAGAGCACCTGGATGGACAGTATTTGGTTCTCTACGCGCAACAACCTGCTCTGTCGATCAGCATGATTGTTAGAAATGCATGCGATTGTAATCTGTTACGTTTTTACTGCTTGCATTAATATTCGAGTTATAAAGTTAATTGAAAAGGAGCACGAAATTTATGCATGTTGGCAACTTGAAGTCATTGAAAGGACGGAGCAATTTAATTTTCGCGCCAGTATATCTTGCGACACTGTAGATTCCCTGTGTATACTAATTTTTGTACTCTGCTAATGTAATTCTGCAAATCTTCTGTAACACTACTATCTCCCGTTCCAACGATCCACGCGCAACGAAAACTTTTTAGCATGAAGCGAGCAGTGTAGGCCTCGAATTAAACGATGCAGAAATTTTCCACGCGCAGGAGGGTGATACAGGGTGTCAGGGGGCGGATCACGAGGAGTCGGGGGATCTTTGTTGCGGTCGGACGTGGTCAGAGGCGAGGAAGCGGCGGAAAGGGGGATATGTTTTCGCAAATGTAGGTGCGGTTCTCAGGCCGCCCCTTATGAAATTATTTCGCCCCACCCCCACCGACAGGGGTGGGCGCCCAGAGCGTTGGGAAAATAGCAGCGGGGCGGCAAGAATTATTAGAAAAATTAATTATTTTCCCGAGTCTCTTAATTAATTTTACAATTGCTCCTGTGTCTCTCTCGCCTCTCGCGTTGTTATCGCGGTCTTTCCTCGATGTACGGACCAAGAACAGCGCGAGAAAGGGTTGCTAGAGGGATGAGGCGTCGAGGAAGGAAAGAGTTAGAGGCTTTCCCTGTTACCTCGTATTTGTGGGCGTTCACAGTCTGAATATTCAACGGGTTTGTTTATTTCTCCTCGCGACTGGACGTTCAGGGGGCAACAATTTTCATTCCCCAGTACGAATACAGATTTAAAAGTCGTCTATAGATTTCAGCACATCTCAGATATCCATTCTCCTTTGGCAGAAACCGCTCTGTCCATCGGTAGATGCGGCAACCAATTAACATCGGCTAATAAACCGCGAGGAAGCTTTTAAATCCTCGTGCAGGGACTCAGTTTTTGCGTATTTAATTCGTCGTGGGTGAAATTTCTCTGAAACCGGCCCCGTTTCCCATCCGAGGCGATATTGAGAGATACCGCGTATATGGCCAGGTAGTAACGAATGCACGGTCCAGGCCGGATCATCCCCCGGAAAGTTTTGACTTCCGTTGAAAAGAGAGGAAAAGGATTCTCCGCGAGACAGCGGCCTGGCGCATCCTTTCCCCCTTTCTGGATTTTTTGCCGGTCTGGCCACGTCTCAATTATAGAAAGCCTTGCTTCGGCTGCCACAGACGAATTCCAATTAGTCGCCGGGTGGCCCATGTCGTGGGGGACCTCGTATGGGGTTTCCCGGATTCTGTACGAGTTCCTTTCATGGAGCGACTCGTTCATTTGCCTTTCGTCCATACCTACCATCTCTCTCCTTTCTCTCTCTACCTTCCCCCTCTCGCCCCTCCCGGCCTCCCTCTCGTTCTCTCGTTCTGTCTTTCGTCTCTTTCCTTTTTCTCAGTCGTTCTCTGTGCCTCTCTTTTCGTTGAACCAAGCAAGCTACCCCCGAGGGAGCCTTCTATGCAGGCTGGACGCCTGGATTAGCAGGGCGTCAAAGCTAGCTACGAAGTTGGTTCAAAGTGGGTGCGAGGACTAAATACGGTTCCATCTCATCGTACATAAACTTTTGCTCCTTTTGCTAGGTTCACCGTGATACATTGCGAGAGGTTCTTGGTCTGCCCTGAATCCAATGAAAATTATTGTTGCTTATTACGATTGTGTAAGAGAGTATGGGTCTTTATTTTGGCGTTACTGGGACGTGTACGATGTTCGATTTTAATGACTGGTGGTCAATCATCATATCGAATGTTCAAATACAAAGATAATCGATAAATTTTAAACGAGCTTAGGACGGTGTACTTTCTCGAAAGATACGTCAAATTAATAGTGGGATTTCGTAGAATGACATTCTTTCTATTATTATTTCGGAATTTGACCAGAAATCAAAATGAAATTTTCAGACTTGAAGTCTATATCAAGAAATTCATAAATTCGAAAGTGTGAAATCCCTCGTACTCCCTTTCTTTATTTTTGATCATCCTATATTTTCACTTAACTTTATCACATGTACCCTCTATTTCCTCTTTTCCCAAGTACTTTGCATTCATCTTACTTCTTCCGTCGCCCTTTCTTTCCTTCTTCTTGCACTTGTTTCTCTTATCGACCCTTCCTCTTTCGATACATCTTGGCCTCCTATTTCTTCTTTAGCCTTTCCTCTCCTTCTTCTTCTTTTCCATGGCACGAACAAAGGTTAGATATCTACAAGCCTGGTTTAAAATACTGGGTGGTCACTTTGGTCACGTGATATAAAAGTCAAGCAAGTATAATTCCACTATCCACAAAATCACGAGCATGGCTATGTCTAAGAAACAACTTATTTCCATTCTTTAGTAACAAAGCCCACTTATGAAATGCATCCCCCTGATAACAGGAAACACTACGTAACTCACACCTCACCTAACACACACTCCTCAACGATCACAAACCAGTGTTACTGCGAATCTCCATCCTCTCGGTCATTCGTTGACACGAAAAGTAGCTAAAAAATTATAAACTTACTTCGGCATCCGTCTTCTATCTCTGAAAGAAGTAAAAATCCTGATTCGATAAAGAGGGTGAAAAAACGAAGGAAACAGTAGGGTGCCCGTCGAAAGATCTCCCATTGTAATAACCGCCATCAATTCAAGCTCGTGCTACTCGGCCAAGTCCTGGACCTTATCTATCGTTTATGGGGGGTGATTCCGGGGCGGTGGTTGCCGTAGGGGACGATAGTTTCGCGGAATGGTTCACGGCCGGCTAAGTCGACCTTTAATATGCCCGTTTGAATCGTAGCTTTATACACTGTTATGGGGAGAGATAGCTACGCCCGTCTGACGTGTTTGCATTCGAGCGAACCGTAGAGTATTGGATGCATATGTTAATCAGCAATATGGCGCCGGTGTGGATATTACCCTGCCTCGCGGAAGGCCATCTCGACTACTCGCCTGTCCCCTTCCCACTCGACGAAAACGTCTCCAGGAGAGTGGCGTGACAATGTTCCCTGTTTCCTGGGGTTTTCTGATCTCACGGCTGCCTGCATCAAACTTTATCACCCTCCTTTCACACACGCAGCCAGGAATCCAATAGTTCATCGTTCCAGCGGAATTTGATGATCCCCGTTTGGGTGAGAGGGAGTTTCGGGTACTAACGCTTTGATTACTTCGTGGCTGCGTTGTGTTGCTTCTGATGAGAAATGGAGACATGGAAGGTATCGAGCAGAGATCGACTTAGTTTCCTGTTGTTCCTCGAATTCAGGCGGGATGTACTCTGATGTAGATGTTGATATTTCGATCTGAAATCTTTTCCATACAAGACACGAAAACCTTAATGCTGTGTTTCAACTTCTCCAATAATGAAGCAACACATTGAACTTCAGACCGTCGAGTTTGAAAATTCCCCCTCTTAGACGGTGCCATTTGCCAAAATTTGCCGCGAGGTAAAGCCTTTACGACCGGCCACAGTCGTAAATGCAAACTACTCGTTTTCCCAGCATACCAAACGCCAATCTATGTAGCAGAGGAGGAAGTTTCAGCGGGCAGGAAGCTTTCAGGTAACCAAGTCGAAGGAAAGAGTGAATCCAACGAGATCCGAGCATGAAGGAGCTTCTAATTACCCCGCGATGATCGAGCAACCCGATTGTCCGCAATAATGCCAATTCCCTTTCGCGGATCACGCAGCCCGCTGGCTTCAAATTCAATCCGAATAAGAAATCCATAAGGGAGCATCCTTTGGTGATTACGAGCTCCTTCGACTTTGATCGTTCAGGCGACGGAAGACGCTTTGCCTTCTACCAGCTTTGCTTGGGATCGTCCGGCTCTCGCTCCCTTTAACAGCCTGCTGTCCCTGTCGCTCGACGAGCGCTGGCAGGTTCAATCGGAAAAGCAAATCTTTGGCGTTTCTCGTTCCTCCGACCGAAGTACAGATACCCCCTGCCCCCGATAAATTCGTTCCAGACGCCGAAGGATTACCAGGCCTTTTAGACCGAGGCAGTCAGGGGATAATCTTTGGCCGCGGAACCGCGAATCCACTTCCGCCTCCCTGGCGTCTTTCCTCTCACGAAGCGGGGAAATTCTTCGATTGCTAATTTAGAGACGAAGCTACGTAACAGCGATTCACCGCGCTAAATTGATATTTAGATTATTAGATTTTCAGATGCGGCTTTCAGACTTTTGATGAAAGAACTGAGTAGAATAATATATTACTGCTTGTTTCAAATTTCGTTGCTCTGTTATGATAATTCTCTTTTTATCATTTGGTTGGTACAAAGTACGTAGAATAACAAAGCACACCTGTTTTGTTGGGGCAGGTTAGATGATGCCCTCGCTGAAGAACGGCTTAAGCATTTTTCCCGTGGAAACTTACAGGGTGATTGCTGAAAGTGAGAGTGTATCACGCCTTGTGGAATGATGTATTATAGAAACAGTAAATGGCGAAGTCGGTGGCACTCCTTAGTATTTTACAGATATCTCATGATCCCAGAAACGATTTCAACATCCTATTTGGAGATTAGCGATTTAAGATCCTGGATTTTTTAAGAACGTGATCAATTAAAGCAGCCCTGTTGTTAGTGTCCAGGAACACATTTGCAGGCTTGCACCCTCAAGAATATTGCTTCACGCACTACTCGATGAGCGGGTCTCAGGTTAATGAATATCTCTTCAAAGCACAATACTAACTATCCAAGCCCTCATCCTTACAATTTACACTTTTTATACACAGAAAAATTCACCCTATTCTAAGTAAGCCCAGGATGAAACTACTCCTTGTTTACCCCTAGCTTTAGTCTCCACCTCCCTTGGTCGGTTTTATCTTTCATCAATCGAGTCGAGCCGGCCACGGGATCGCGCGGCAAGTCGAGATGGCTCGATCACTGGAAGAATGATATCGACTCTGGGGTAGAACGAGTGTGCAGCATCCCTTTTATCCCGCCCAATCGTTTGCGATACATCGGGGGTAGCTCGGCTTACAAGCGCACAAATCTCTGGCTCGGTTTACCCTCGGCACGGGTGATTTAGCGGGGTTTTCCGGGGGCTTCGAGGGCCTCGATGCGGCTACCGAACTCTTTTATATCAATCGCGGATTGACCTGGTGAGTCCATTGAAAGAACACGCCTACGGAAGGACTGCGCGACCGCGACCCTTTTCTAAAGCGTGAACCACTATTTGTCCCCTCTGCGCGAGGATATTTGTGGGGGAATACGCAGCGTTTGAGGAAGGTTATTTGGAATACCATAGATACGAGCTACTTTTAGGTAGTGACCAACCGGTCAGATCTTTTGGATTCGTGTTTCGACCGCTTTCACTTTCAACCGCTGCTCGGTTATGCCTACCTGTGAGCTCTGAAAAAGCATGTATATTCGGGAATTTTGGGGGAGAAACTTGATGGCTTTTTAATTAGACCTTTATGTATTCGAAAGTGCACATGTTAAACTACTTGAGTAATTTTTTTCGATGGGAAATATAAATAAATAAAAGGAATATCAGCGATCTCCCGGCAGCGATTTTTTTCAGTAGTTTGGGGTGACCACTCTAATTTTGACCTGGTTCGTCTGAAATAAAAAATTCGAGCGAATTTAGTTAGTATATTAGATTATCTAGTCCTTAATCGTTCATTACCTGGAAAAATTAATTTGCTACAAAATGGCGACCTCTCATAGTAAAAGTATCGATTTTCGCCATAAAATCAATCTCATTTTTCATCATTTTTCATTTGTAAAATAAAAAACGCGCACCCAAAATGAAAAAGCCACGATTAAGGAGCAGATAATCTAATATACTAACTAAATTGGGTGGAATTTTTTATTTCTGATGAACCAGGCCAAAGCTACAGTGGTCACCGTAAAGTGCTTAAATAAAAAACGCTGCCGGGAGATCGCCTATAATTCCATTATTAATTTAGATATCGCATTGCAAAAAAAAAGTACGAGAACTTCAAAATATATACTTTCAGTTTCGAATATACAACAGTTTATTTAAAAAAGTCTTCATGTTTTTTAAAAAAAAATCCCGAAAATAATTGTGTTTTCAGAGTGTTACAGGCAGGCGTAACCCCTTAAGAAATTGCGTTCTAGTCGGTATTGTAAGGGATGTATTGCAAGGATCAATTTGTGCAACCTAAACTAATTTACAGTTGACATTTTAAGAATACTTGAGCTGAATAGCAACAGAATCAAACGGCTACTCAGGCTACTCATTGAAAAAGTGACACTGCAACCAACCCCCGTCATTCGTTTGCAAGTTACCGCAAGTTAAATCAGTTCAATTAACCTCCTACTCTTAGTCATCATATACATCACTAGCTCCAATATGCGATTCAATCGTTTGGTTTGTAAAATAATTTCTCCATATTTTCTGAAAGAAATACTTAATGCAGGGTACATATTTTTACCGTCCTCCAAAAAAGAAAAAACGGACCATCACAAAGGACACACGTACTGCGCCAGTAAAAATTCCATCGACTGCTGAAAGTCACACAGGAAGTTTACCCCCGCTTTATTCCCCGTTTCAGTGTTACAACTGATTGATCAACCTCGTAGTACTTTCTGCATGCATGCCGTGTCGATTATTTATTCCTACGCAGAGAAAGTGATTTTTTACTATTCATCGAATCCGAGGAAAAATCTGCCCTGCCGGTGGTTGATTGAATTAGCGCGGTTTACACGCGAACGGTTCATTCGGCCGTAGCCGCGACGCTCAATTAAATATTTATCGGGCCGCGTTGACGCGCGGCGATCATTTAGCAGGCGTTCACGAATTCGCACCACGCGACAGAGTAGTACGTATGTAGGTATACGTTGAACCGCGCGTGCCGTGGCAATGAAATTGGAAATTGGAAGTGTACACCGCGGCGGTCGAATGATATAGAAGCCATTTCTCGTGACACCTCGAAATTGGCTTCACGGGTATTATTAGTTATTGCCACACGGCGTACACACAATTTCTGTCGAGTGAGTGTCGCCCGCTCTCTGGACGGCCATTACATCGATGTAACAGCGTGGGCTTTTTCTTTTGATGTTCCACTGGGACGATTTTTCCGCCGCGCGACTCGCGATAATTCCAACGACGGAAAAATCGTAAGCACGCAGGCTCGCCGAGCTGTATTGCATTCAAAGTGAAAGCGCGTATAAATTAAGGGTTTTCTCTATTTTTATTTTATTGTCCCTCTCTGTTATCCACGTTACATTGCGTTGAGGATTTTCTGTCCAAGTAGAACAATTGTGCACTTTCATTGGGCGAATTTCGGTGATTATGACAATACAAAAAGTACCTACTCAAAAGTGTATAAATTTATTTTTACGCCGAGGATGGTTCAGGCATGCAATTTTAAATAAATTCTGATTGCTTAAAGAGGAACTTTCACCGTCCCCCTCGATGTCACTTGGTATTTTCTGACTAGCATTCTGTCAATTTTCATTCCCTCCAGCAGCTACATTTATTTCTCAACATCCCGCCGTCCTTTGCACCCTTTGAAGCTCCAGTAATAGAGAATTGCTGATGGCAGTCCTGGGTGCCGAAGGAGACAAAGCGATTCGAGCAATATTCACCTTTGGAATCGGGAATGTTCGTAGCGTGGAATTTCGAGGAAGAACTCCAATATTTTACCACCTGTATTTTGTCCAAATTTTTACACGTACTTTTCCGTCTGTTTGATCGAACACAATAGAGGAGATTCCTGGGAAAGCACTTCATAGCGAACCTTCTGTTTACTCTATTAATATTGCTCGAGAAACTTGTCCAAAAGTGTGGAATGGAGCAGAGTATGGGTGCTAATTGAACCAAAGGGCCATGGTTCGTCCGAAAAAGGTTGACTTTATAGAAAACAAACAGATATGCCACTTATTATAACGGCCATGTGAAATATTTTACTGTTTGTAGGAGCGGTTACCTTCTTCGCGCCGTTTTTATGGACCATATTTTCTTAGAACGAAGCTTTCTCACAAATCAAATTCACTAATTCTACCTCAACCTTTTACCACAAGTCGATAAAGTGTAATCGAATGGAGAATCTATTGCATTTAATGTTAGAAAATGAATTTTCTTTCAAGTTTAGCGGAATGAAATGGCACCGGGAACATTGACGGAGGGAAAAACCAGTAATCTAGCTTTACAGGGAAATATTTTATAAGGGTAAATGAGCTATAATCAATGGTAGTAGTAGAAATCGATATAGAATTTATTTAATTCCTCCTGTGCCACGTACCGATGACACAGGTAACACAGTCGTATTGTAAACGTAACTTTTGATAAATGGAGAAATGCGTCCCGGACTGATGTTCAACGATGGCCCAAGGGAAAGGAAGGGGAAATTATGAAGATTTTAATAAAACTGATGTTGTGATATTATTAAACATTGTGGTATAACTTATTGATAAGCTTTTAAGATTCTTCCGAAGCTTGAAATGTTACTCTCCTGTATGACATTGACAATGAAAGAGTTTTCCAAAAGTGAGTATGACAGAAATATTTCGATAGTGAGTCCTTAACAGCCAATACGTCGCAGAAGTGTGTTTTAATCAGTCTTCAAAGGATTTTCTATGTCTTTGAGTAAAATGGGGGGTATAAAAGTCGTTGGTTGCGATTAATATAAATACAAGGTACTTCTAAATTCGAATCACTTGAAATATTGTTCAAATTTAGAAATTTTTAAAGTATTCATGGATCTTGAAATTCTTGAAAGATTCTGCAATTGCTCAACACTTTTCTTTTGTCACAATATTTTGTATACTCCAAGTCATTTTAGAAGGAACTTGCCGAACGACGAGTTTAGACCGGTTCTGCGCATGTTGGCGCTCATTGGTGCCGAAAGAAGTTACTATTGGCTATACCCCCAACAAACGCTTCCTCGGAGCCAATGAGCTCATTCTACATGCGCGAATAAGTTCCTTCTAAAATGACTTGGAGTATAACAATACCTATTTAGTGAAAGAACACAGGGGATCTCGATGAAAAGGAATTTCATGTTTAACTTTAATTTTGGGAGTCGGTCATTTCAAGATCATATTACTTCAACGCTCTTCCACTTCTCATTCGCGAATTAAAATCCAACTCGTCCTTCAAGTCTCACACTCGTTTATTTATCCTGCAACGTTATTCCTAGCTCAAACCACTTATCCTTTCCGATCTTTAATAAGTTAAGTTCGTACTTGTTTATTTTTACTTTTGTATAATTGTTTTGTTGGCCCTATTTTAGCCTAGTTTTATAGTTCGCGGGTAGGTTTGCCATCAATGTCTGTACTGTAGCCTCACCTTTACTTTTCTTGTCTACTCTTGTAAATTATGCGTTCTCTTTTCCATTAGAGTAATAAAGACGATTAATAATAATAATATTATTATTATTATACATCTCTGGACGCATTTTAATGCCAGCTACAATGTATAAAAGAAAAAAAAATATGCGCTTAATATATAGAAAAAAAAACATGGGTGATCTTGAAAACTCCGAGAAAACTCATTGGAACAAAAATATTCTTCTCAAAGTACTTAGTCGTCCTTTCATACCATTTAAATTGCATATTTAAATCACAACTGAAGGAGATATGTATTTAGGTGGCCTGTTTCAGATGAGATACCCTTTACAATTATGCAATAGCAAAATGTAATGATGTAAGCTATAAAGACATGTAATGTATCTGTAATATTTTAAATTTTCCACTTCTACTTCGATGTCTTACAATTTTACATTAATAACACTACGATTGAATCATAGCATTCAATGCTTTCAAGAAAAGCAAATTTCTTTTGAAATAGACTTAAAGCGATTCGAATGTTCGCAATACATATTGAGTAAGTTGGAATCGTTTGGAAAACGAGATTTAAACACCCATGACGAGCCGTGACCTCCCCTTGCGAGCGGACGACGCGACGTTCCCTGCATCGCTTTTCCTTTTCCGAACGGGCCCGAGCGGAGCGGAGCAGGCTGCCGCTAAACGGATTACGCCGCGACGCGGATGTCGCCCGCGACGACGCTGATATTAATTCTCTCGAATGCATATATCCGTGCCGGGCGCTGATTGATTCCAAAGTTCTCGGCAAGAAACTGCCTCGCGTTAATACGCTCCGAGTTACCGTACACGTTCGCCCCCTAGTTACGCGGTTTAACGCAATAATTCGTAGTAGCGCGTGATGGGGGTTGGGCGGAGGGGAAAGGGGGGGGGGTGGAGGAGGCGAGGGTGGGTAGTTCACGGCAGCCACGAAAACGCTTCTCATTTTCACGCGGCCGTGTCGTGGCAAAGAGAGAGAAAGAGGCTGGCAACGCTAGAAATCTGCCCAGCAGCGTTGACACAGCTCGCACGACGAAAGGTGGGACGTAAAGATTCGTTAGCGTCTAATTCGGAGCCGCGGGCGGAAATGAACTTTGGGAAAGTGAGCCGGGAACACGGTGAAAATATATTTTGATCTGAATAATGTCGGCCTGCCTCCGTGGCAGGGGATCGTAATTGAACGGCTGAATGAATTAGGGCTGCCGTGCGTGTTCACCCTCTTAAGACTCGGATGGATTTAGAAATCGTGAGTGGTGGGAATAATAGACTAAAAATCGTTGAATGTCACTTTCGATTGCGTGGTGTCATATCGTTAATACATATAATATATGTTGACTGAGGTTTCGTCAAGCGTTACTTAACTTATCGTCGACCGATCACGGTCAGAGATTTGATAAATGCCCGTACCGCCCCATTTTACTTTGTTCAGGCGAATCTTCGATCCATCCATGTCCCTGTTACATATTAAACCGCACCAAAGGAGAGTTAAGTGTTTCATTTCTTGACGAGGACCGATAGAGTATGACAAAGGGTAGGTTACTCCTATAAGACGACCGATATTCGTAGGGGAATCACGCTGCTCGACGAGGAGGGGATGAAAACCCCTTAAAGTTGCCCTTCCAAGGACTGTCTCTGCCCCTGATCTGGTCCTTTATAAGAATTTGATCCCTCGGACGGATTATACGTATCGTGGACCATGGGACGGTGAAAGTTTTGTCGAGGCCGGGCGTTGCTACGGCGTGGCTCGCGCCGGACACACTTTCCCAGCGGGCTTATCTTGGCAAACGCGACGTATAAACGTCAATTCAATGTATGAAATCTGTCAAAATGAATTTCGCTTGGGAGTTACCGGTGACCGTCATTTTTCTTCCACCTACGAACGCGATCTTCACGTGAAATATCGTTGTACTATTGCCTAGGGCACAGCGTGGTCACATATTACTATCATTACGATTATTATCGTTTATTTTATCAGTGGGATTTTATCGTTTGCCTGGGGTGAAAAAGATATTGAAGGCGATGGTTTTTAGTCGAGCAAATTTGAAACTGAACGTATGTAATATCTGTTCCTATTTTTTTTATGATGCTTGTTTATCTATTTGAATTGTATTCCAAGAATATCATTGATCTGCGACATTGTGGCGTTCAAGTTTACACTACCTAGAGGTAATTTAAGTAGGTTCTAAGAACCATGAGAGGACTTTGACTTCGTACAATAAGAAATTAATTAATTCCGAATTGGGATGGTTACATACTTTGATCAATCATAATTTCAAAATGAAAACGTAAAGACAGCTACTAATTAATGCTTAATTAAGGTTATGAATTTAATTTCTCTCAATATTTGAGTATAGGTAATCATTATCGATTTGAGGTAGGTATTTTGTATATTGCAACTCTTAAAAGTGTCTGTATCTAATGAAATAACTCTTTTTGGAATTTATTAAGCTACGCTTGTATTATACAAAAAATTAAAAAAAATATTTTTTAATTTGTTTCAAATGTTTTTTATAGCGTCAATGTTGCACCTAAACAAAAACTGTATGTTCGTGGTGCAGGTGATTTTCTGGCTCAGACTTATCCGAAACAAAAAATTCAAAAAGATTCTTAATCTGTATGAGTGTCGCTATCGCCCGTAGCTCAATTGACAATTTTTGTTGAAAAGTAACAAAATGCCGCCGGTTTGAAAGAAAAAGTTCACCCCAAAAATTGTTAATTGAGCTATGGGTGATAGCGATACTCATGCAGAGTAGGAATCTTTTCGAACTTTTTGTTTCAGATAAGCCTGAGCTGAGAAATCACCTGAGTCACGAATATACCGTTTTTGTTTAGGTGCCATGTTGACGCTGTAAAAAAAAACAATTAGAACAATTGAAAAATATTCTTTTTAATATTTATACCAATTACCAAAAAGAATTATTTTATTATATGTTGTATTTACTGAGAGAAAGATCTTTAAAAATAGCTTCATTTTTCGACCGATCAAAGTAGAATACCCCTTAAATGAAACCATATATTTAGAAACCTTCTTAAACGTATTTTATACATTTATTTTATAGGTATGTCAAACCAGATTTCTTGGATATCGAAGGTACAGTCTTGTAAGATTACTTTTTTGAACGGTGTATGTAGAAAGCAAAGGATATACGAAATAAATAAATGTACTTCCATGTATACAAGGTGATTACTTATATCTCACGTGAATCTCTCAATTCGCAAACATGTCCTAATTCTTAAAACATCTTTAGGATTTTGAAAGCTAAAGAAGCTGAAAAACAGAAATTTATTCAAACCTATGGCAGATACACATTCCGTTCGTAATTACCTCCAATTGCCCTTAAAATTCATTCCAGCGCAAGTGATGGATAAAATTGTTTCGCAGTAGAAGGACCCGTTCGCACGTTAATCAAGGATAACAGTTCGAGTGAGTTGAAAAGATCGAGGACAGAAGGGAACCGTTGATCGTAAATCGTGAAGCGGGCGAATTGTTTTATTAGATCGTGCGTTTTCTTTCAAGCTGTAACCGTTCCTTTACGATCGCTGCCAGGCAATAAGCAATTAACGTATCAATAAAACCAATTAGAGTCGCCCTTCTAACACGATTCGTCGCGAGGACCCGATAACTCTGGATTGAACCTGTTTCATAAACTCAATTTTCGCCTGCGATCGGGATTTATAGAACACTTTACTGCCCACAAGTAACGAACGCATTAACGTGGGCGTGAATTTTACATTTCCAATGTGATTCGTATGTGTCTATAAATTCAGATCCATTATTACCGCCATTCTTATCAGATCAGATTGGCCTTTTTCTTCGCGAACATTTCTACAGTATTTCATGAATTTGATTATGAATTTGATCATGAATTTCATAGAAATACTTAAGAAAGCTTCGAGTTTCGAAGAATGGAACCTTTGCACTTTTTTCATAGTTTGGAGCTCTCCAAACCCAGATAAGAAAAACTATAAAATCAATGAATAAAGAATCGTTGGCAACGTGCCTCGAAGATTTGTATGTTGTTATATTTTTGTTTGTATTTTGTTTAACAATGGTTAACAGTGATTTGTGCAAAAATGTTCTTGATTTCAGTCTTAAAGCAAAATATTTCACTTACGAAACAGAGTCAGCGTTTTAAGTTTCGAGAGTTTCGAGTTTCGAAAGTTTTGAGAGTTTCGAGTTTCAAAAGTTTTGAGAGTTCCGAGTTTCAAAAGTTTTGAGAGTTTCAAGTTTCAAAAGTTTTAAAAGATTCGAAGCCTTGGAATTCTAAATTCTAAGTCAGTTGTCATGGAATTTAGAAGTGATTCGAATGACCTATGTATAATTAAAAATGGGTAATATAAAAGTTCAAGTTTTCTGTAACGTCGGCATGTGTTGAAAACGTGGGGTGAGATGGACCAACCTTTCACGGCAGAAGCGATCGCGCGGAAAGGCCTGGCCGGCTTGAAGCTTGCGCTTCAAAGCTTGCGCCACTCGAAGCGCTAAGCAGATTTTCCTATTTCACGCGTTTCCCTCGAATGCAATCACTTTGAAGCCGCTCATCGTCGAGAAAAATGGCTTTGGATCGCCATTTAAAACCGCCTCACGGTCGTTTCGTCTCGATTAATCATTCGGCGACTGAGTTGCTGGAGCATCCGTCACGATTCCAATGCGGAGGCAAATTTTTCCTCCATGGCGAGGATCATGAACCGCGGAAGAGTGACGACCGCATCGAAACGCTTCGAAACTCAGACGACCGGCCATCAGTCAGTCACGCGGCCCACCAATTAAATGTAAATGTTTGTTTATGTGTTTGTCGGGACAGGTGGACGTTTATCGATGCCCTGGCATTAGCTGGCCGATCCCGGCAACCAGATTTCGGGGAGAAGCTTTCTGTGTTTTCAGCTGGATCCGCTGATCACTGTCCTAAAATACAGCCCCTCCCTTCCACCTATAATCGATACGTTTTATTCGATCTTTGTTCCCATTGAAAACCAACAAGCCCGGAACAATTGTTATCTGTCGAATACAAATGCTCCTTGCACAAGCGAAACTATTGAATAATGCCAAAGTTAACTTCGCATTATCCCGATTCTGCATGTGATCGTAGTAATTAGTTGCTGGTGTTCAGCGTAATGGGTTACATTGAAACTGTTTTCCTACGTCTGTATGGAACGCTTGAATTTCACGGTATGTAGGTACTTTTGAAATTCCACGATACCTACGTAAATCCTTCCGTTGAATGTAGAATTCTCGACAGAGTGTACCCAATTGATTAACGTTTAATTCCCCACTAATCGGTGGACAATTTTAAACGATGACCCAGCTGGCCGCCGAAGATCAAAGGGATCAACTCACGCGACCACCGTCACGTGCCACGACCCGAAATAATCACCGGGACCCCTCGAAGTAGGTCGAGATCAGCTGCCTAGGTGGTCAGACATCGGAAGGTAATTAGATCAAGGACTAATAAGACGGGGCCGCGATTTATGTAGTGTTAAACGCGCGGTCAACTGCGTAGCCTGACCCCAGCCAGTCAGGATCTTTACTTAATTGGAAAGCCAAGGGAGTTTCCGAACAGTTTAACTGACCTTCGCTCCTATCGTAACGTTACTGCTCCACCCTTGAATATTGCTTCACTGAACTGCTGGCTAGTTTCCTCGTCCCTGTGATCGTTTCATGGGAAAGGGGAAGTATCTTCGGACAATAGCTCGACCCTGTGAATTTACGTTGGTGTATCTGAAATAGGCACGTTCATCTTCCTGTTACTAGAATTCATTTTATTGTTACGTGGTTTATAGGCTACAAGCACAAAGTTGATGAAATCGGTAAGCTTGAGTACAAGCTCCACAATAGTGACGATAGTGTTTGCATAATTTTGACGGAAGTCACAATGCCGCACACTATTACTGTGACTCACAAGTCTCTAGTTTGGCAACAGGTATCAAACATGTTCCATCGTTTCTCGATCATTTGTAGGAATCTTCAAGTGTATTCCTACACGATTAATATACACAGGACATGAGGCATACAACTTGATTACAATAGAAAATTTGGTTACTTTAGTTTCGCAACTTCTATCGTTAAAGCTAAGAACAAGAGGGTAGTGTTAATTAGAGATATTCTGAATAGCACAGTGTAAACTTGTCAGTTGCTCGACCTTGAAGATGGTACATCGAACGAGCACACGAGCATGAGAATCCCTGCAGTTCTATTGGCCCAATCTCAACCGCAGGATAGAGTGTCCCAAAGGTTGTATCAGGATGTTGCACGCTTAATCGAACGATCCTTTAAACGCGAGGGCAGTGAGCCCGATCGTTTGGTCAGCCATTACCCGGAGGCTCGTTTGTTCTTACGATCTACGGACCTTCTACCTTGCAACTGTGCCCTGTGATTTATCCACCACGCCAAACTCGCGATAAATAAACTTTAAAGCCTATAATCCATAAAATACGACTAGCAATGATTATTCTGATGATTGGTTTTGCGAAATTCCAAGCTGCTGATACGTGATTGGAAATTAGTAATCGAGAAAGATAAGAGTGAAACTAGAACAGTGAACTCAGCTGAATAAATATAGAAGAACGAGTAAATTAAATTGCAGGACTTATTTGTTACATTTTCTTCACTAGTGTATTGACAATCACAGGGGAAGTGTATTGCAAATCAGTTGCAAATATTCGTTTACAATGGATAGAATCCACACATGTTACATACGTGTAATAACCTTCGGTAGCAAGCATTTCAATTTTCTTATCTACCATTAGTGTTTTACACTTCTAATATACCTTTGTTAGTCTAAGCATTTAATTTATCCACCAAAATAAATTTTCCCCAAATGGACTACATACCTACCTGTGACGGCAGCATTCATCACAGTCAGTTTGGCCACTAGAAGTATCATCAGAATTTGGTGAAGCATATGTCAATCCGATAGCCGTCTGAAGGTTAGAGAACTAATTATAACTTGTTAGGGACCCAGTGGCAATGAATACAGCTAACTGTTGATAGTAAAACTATTAAATTCCATAAAGATCAAGCAACAATCTCAAGAATCATCAAACATAAATTTTCCTCGAATACAAACACTTAAATATCTCAATAACTGAAGTGTATCCGTATCACAGGTATTCTTAAGCACCCTACCCACCTTTGAAGCCTTGAATTTTAAAGAAACGCCAAAGAAGAAGAATAGCAATCATCGATCGCAACGTGCAAGGCACTATGTGCTGGTAACCGTTAAAGCAGTTACAGGCAAACGATGGAGGAAATAAAAAGGAGAGCACGAGACGCCGTTAAGAACAGCAAGACGATGCGTGGGCCGGCTAAATTGGGCGGGGTAGGCCTTCCCTTAACGGGACCATGGAATTTTATTCCACCCCTGGTGGAAAGGGAGCAAGGTGCACACTCGACTAGGCTTAGAAACCATAAAAGTAAGTGGTATAGATTTGAAATGGCGAGGTTGGACGCCACGCAGAGAAACAAAAGGCGCGGGGAGGGGGGGTCGGTGTGGCAGGACCTGGAGGAGGGTTGTTACGAGCGGTGCGTTCAATTAACGGTGGTCGACGTGGTCCTGCTGTACCACACTGGCCAACAGGGGTAGTTAATGCTAGAGGCATACCAACTTACCTACGGCAGTTTCTTTTTATGGTCCTGGGCCACCGCTACAGGGGGCAGTTTCTCGCTAATTGGTATCGAACTATTATTCTCCCTCATTAACGGCCGCCTCCCCCCCTGTAAACGAAACGATCTTCGAATGGCGGCTACGAGATCGCGTGTCCCCGCTGAAACGTATTGCGTGATCATCCTTCGTATTTGGACGATTAAACGGTTACGTGCCAAGGGTTAACTGCCTGGCGACGAACATTTTCAGCTGATGCTCTTTCCAAGGTTTTTGGCGTGTCATCTTGTGTTACGGACGCTAACCCCCTGATTAGGAACGTGAAACTTGAATGTTTCCTCTACTGGACGAAGCTAAAGCAAACGTAACAACCACTAAAATGCAGGGTTTGAAAATTAAACTCCGCGACTAAGATCATTTCACTTATATAAAAACATATACACTGGGGATATGTTCGAACCTAAATAGTGTTACCCGAATAAGGAATATTATGCGTCGATAATGACCCATTTATTTAAAAAAAAAATCGTTGCATAAAACTTTCACAAGAAATGTAAATTTACTTATCTCCCTTAATTAATTATCTCCCTTGTTCTACTAATTTTCCCCCACCAGACATCTCCTTTTTCCTCAAAATCAAATTACGATAATGCGCATACAGAGAGAATATTTCACGACGCATGAACGCGACCATCAGAACATTACGAACGATCCAAAGCTTCATCGAGATTCCCACGGGAAGATTTCATGGTGAGGGAAGTCGAATTAAATGAAAGCCTAAAACAGGAGAACTTAGAGAATTTTCCTGCTCCAATTTGCAACCGTAAAGTGTACCAAGTGGGACGCATTGGTACATCGTTCCCGAGAAAGAAAAATCCCCGGTGAAATTGGGAGGACAGCAAGGAGACGCGAAATCGGTTATCGCGGGAGCCTGACACTCCGTTGGGGCCTGTCACTCGGGGGGTGAAAATAAGCGCGGTAGAAAAATGCGAAAATTATTGATATTGCCCCGGTCACATATCATTGTCTGAGGATATAGACGTCGCAAGCTCGCGCCTCCGTATAACTTCACTCGATCTGACGCGCGAGAACATCGGCTTGGAGGGCGGAGACGATACCGAGGGGCGAGGAGGGGGCGGCGGAGGCGTAGGAAAGGGTACCAGAGGGTGTCGACGGCTCTGATATATTCTGGTAATATTTTTCGATCATCGCGTGCTACGGAGATTTATAAGGGAAAACTGTGCGGAGGCATCCGGCCACCTGATCGCGAGTTACTATCTCCCGAGCAACCCTACGATTCTCTTTCAGGCGCTAGAAACGGAGCTGATTCGGGACAGTGGGTCGTATGGAAGTATTTGCAAAATTTTCACCCGTGAATCTCCTCGCCTCTTTTTCGGGAAGATGCAATGGAAATTGTGTTTCTTGAAAATTGTTCTGTTCATTTTCAAGCTTGTCGATGTTCCCTTGACGGATTTTGACGTGTGTGCAACGCCTTAACACCGACGGTATGTATGAAAGATTATTCGATGATACAAGAATGTGGTAGGTGGATACCTTTGCGTGTGTTTAATTTGTTTCTCTTATTATACATCTTCCATTTTTTTAGTCCAGTTTGAAGTCGAATATCTTGATTTTTTTTTATATTCACTTGTGTTTCATTCAATGAATAAATTTTGTAAGAATCCCCTTCTTGTATCATATTATGCATAATGATTTTTCCATCCGCAAGAGTTTTCTAAATTATCCTCCGTTCCTTCAAAACATAGTCAGACGTTTACTTGTGTACTGACTGTAGTACTCGTTGTATGTTCTTGAACACTTTGTTACTTTCCTCGAACTTAGTTGAAACTTTGTACTTTCTCGATGTTAAATTGAACTTGTCTTTTACAGATTTGCTATTATCATTGCTATCTGAACACAACACTGCAGGATACATTGCTAATGGGATAAAAGATGGGAAAGAAGAAGCAAGAAAGATAGGGTAAGAAGGATCAAAGACGGAAAGCCTGGAGGGCAGAGGAGAGTTACCAAGGTACAGATCTGAACCCTATCCACTGGGCATCCGGAATTGACCGCTGGAATACGCCATGGTAATATCAGTTCTCGGATTTTATGGCTTGTTTCGCTACTGTCAGTGGTTCTCAACAGGCATCCTCTCCCAGAGACTCCTCTGATCTAAAAGTATAATACAAAACGCAATACTAATATCATCCGCGAAATTAGTTTCCACACTATGTCCTACACTTTCCGAAAAAACTTCATGCCATTTTTGCAGGCTGCAACAAACTTCCGATTAATGGCACAAATTGTCGATAAAAACTTTCTTATTTACCATAGGCGTCCGAGAAAACCCCCAGCATTGACATCAGTTTTACTGGAATATCGAATTCCATATTCACCCTAACCTACGATTACATATTATAACGTGGAGTGCCACGACAGTGAAATCGCCATTCCTTCCCGCGTGATTTAATAATTTTATATTTGTCTTTTGCTGGCAAGGCTGGCGGTTTCCCCGCCAACCGTGCCGAAACATTCGTTCGCCGGATTTCCTCGCCGAAGGAGAGTCCAGCGATTAAATCGGGCAGCCCCGCGCCGCGAAAAACAGGCGGCAATCATATGGTTCGTGATTATGCAAGGGAAGATAATTGAATTAGAATTTTCTAGGGATTTGGGAGCGCGCTCCTTGCCTTCCCCCACCCTCATAACCGCGACCGGCAGGGGAAATAGGGTAGTTTTCCTCCATTATAAAATCAACTAAAACCATACGTGACAAAAAGGAGAGGAGTGCCGGCGCTCTTCCCGGAATTAATTTAATCAGAATGAAACGAGCGCCGCTAGCTGTGTCTTTAGCTTCGTAACAATAGCCTAGAATTGAGTGGACTTGAGGATAGTATTATGCAAATCAGGATTTTTCTTCCGGGCCAAGATATTAGTGGCGATCCTCCCTCCCATATCATTGTATCCGATTACGTATTTACCGTCCACACTTATATTTTCTATAATTCGGCAGAAAATTCATTGGAATCGATTTTATCCGGTCGGACCGCAGAGGTATCGTTGACTCTGCTTTCCTTTCTAGAATTCGGTCGCTATTAAAGTGTAGGGAGGAACAAGCTGCTTTTCATTTCTCTGATGAAGCGGGACAAAAATTTCTGACTCTGATAACCATGCAATATCACGGCTTTAATCTCCACGGATTATCGCGAAGCGATTCGCGGGACATCGACCGTTATCAGGGACACATGCTCGCTAAAATAACGAATCCCAGGCGGGACGAAACGCGAGAGAAAAATACGTCTCGAACTCGAATCTTATCGCGAGTCGCTTTTAACTCGACGAGATGCATGCTTGCCTCGCAACACGGGGTTCCTCGACGATGGTACTTATCGATTAGAAATCAGTTTTATTCTATGATTACAGTAGGGGAGACCGGGGTAAAATGAGATTTCTTAATTTGTTCTTTAAAAATAGAATATATTTACAAATTCTGGTGACGTAATAAATGTGTGTAATATAACAATAATAATTATGCACATTCAAATATCGAAAAATGTAAATTCGTTTAAGAACCTAAAAATTAATTTTTAAAGGCTTCCGATTGGTTTTCTTTTCAATTTAGCTTTTTGATTAAATGAGTCATAAATGTGTTATTTTAAGTAAAGTGATCGGGGCAAACTGAGCTGCAAAGAACAGATGCGCAAGTGATGTGCGCAATGTCCTAACTTGTCAGCTGACTAGAACACTACGCGGCGGGATGGAACAGAAACTAATCTCAAAAAAATTAAAAATCTGCTACGTACATGGCGTAAAGTGATCCCTTTTGCATCACTTCTTTCAAGTTGTTTTGTAATATACTCTAAGTTTATTTTAAGTATTGCTATTCGTCATTTATCAATAGTAATGTTGAAATTATATTATAAATCTATTTCCACATATTTTGATTGAAAGGGAAAGATTGTATTCTTCTTCAAACTTTTTTAGGCTCATTAGTACGGACGATCGTGAGCAGTTTAGCCAGCCTTCTCAATTCTCAGTGAGTTCTGTCCCCTTTTGAAGTTTTTCTAAAAGACAGAAACAATAAAGAGTATAGGTAGACTTTGGAATTTTGCTTATTATATTTAGATTCTTATACAATTTTATCCTTCACTCAGTATTAATTAAAAAATTCGACCTCTGATATGCTAATATTTCCATCTTTACTGTTAAACACAGGATTATTTGATAATTTCTATATAATTCTCCTTGTTACCCTTGTGCTTTCGATTGTGTCGATAAATTCATGATCATTGAATGGTTGGTTCCTCCTCTACTATGCACCCACTGATAGGACTTTCAACCTCCAGAAGAGAATCGACGGCTTTACACCCGGGAACTCCAGGCTCCCTTAGATTTCGGGATCACGCAAAATTCTATAGGCGATCCAGCACTTTCGATGAGGAAGATCCCATCGGAAGGGAAGGCTCTTATCTGCGGCGCGCGCGAGGCGTCGCCCACGTTGAACTCAGTTTGCGTGTAACCCTTAAGGGTCAGCCGCGGAGTACATTAGCGGAAGGTTTAAGGCATGAATGAAAAGGGCCGGTGCTCCGCGTTGGGTGGTTTGTTCGCGGTTGTAAGGGCCGTGGCTGCCACAGGCAGAAAACTTTACGAGCGCCTCTCCATATCTCCCCGGGGCCTTTTCCTTTTCTTCCATTTCTTTTTTCTCTCGCTCGTATATCAGTCGCTGCGGTTTCGAAATTATTTTTATGTTCCCGCCGTCAAAGGCTGAGCCGCGCGCGTGCCTTGTCACGAGCTACCCGGCCTTGAATTATGCAATCTGTTGCTTTTCGTTGATGGATCCGCCTTTTGTACGAACCATTCCGCATTTTCTGTCACCCTTTGCAAAAGAATTCTACCCTGTGCAAATAGAAACCGGGAGGTCATTTATCGATTGAACTACTTAGAATCTTCTCCACGCTTTGACAGCTCCGTGTTTCGGTGCAAGAGCTTCGAAACTGTTCCGTGGTTGCAAACTCTTAAATCTAACATTTTACGAGCATTAAAATGTTAGTACTGATTACTTTCGTCATCGATATTTATTTAGTTTCATTATTTCGATGTGATAATATATTTTGTAAAACATTCGTCCGTGTCAAGTGGGGCCCTATAAAATGAACAAACAGATGATTCTTTTGTGTTTTCCTGGTAAAACACTATAAAATTTGAGATTTGAATGGATTTAAAAATAGATTGATCTGGAATGTGTTTCTGAATGTCTTTCATTCGAAAAACGAAGCACAGGAGTGACTGTTATTTACAGAGCAAAATAAGACAGAGAAAGATGCCGGGAATATTATTATAAGGAAAGACGAACGCAGTTATTATAATTCACATATGACGTAATCCAAAAGAAACTTGTTGGAATTTGAGTGAAGCATGATACCTATAGCAGTAAATAATGTGAAGTCACGACTACATGAAATCAACCGTCACAGTGCTAAGTGACTGTGCATACAAATTTCTGACAATGATTATGATATTTGCTATATTTCATTATTGATAAAAAGCTTCTTTTAACCGATGGAATGATACAGATGGATTTAAGGGGATGGTAAAATGAAGGGTTCTTCCTTATATTGTCGCGGAGGATTGGGCGAAAGACCTCTGAGCCACTTCCTTTCAACTGATAAATCAGCAGCCGTAAATAACTTCGAGAACCCCGGACCTCTATTCTCGCTGTTTCGTGAACGAGCAAAGAAGGAAAGAGATCAATAGGCTACCACGATCCTTCGGTTCTCACTATTTCAGCCCTCCGGCTACGCCATTCTGTATAGGACAACATTCTCACCGCAATTAATCTAATGGTGTTAATCAATCTAACGTCGCAGCATCTTGTACAAACTTAGTTTCGTCACAATCGTCAGGGAGAATTGCATTTGAGTGTATTGTGTGTTAGCTATCAATCTTATCATGTTCGTAAATTTTCATTTCCCGAATCAAGTGATATTGTTGATAAGTAATAAAGTAGGTAACTACACAAAAAAAATTGCCAAATTGGGTCATGACGTGGGTGCTAAGAGCTTTTTCACGCGAGACACTTCCATGTCTCATAAGTCGTATCTCCGATATATGTATCCACTTCGCAGGGGTTGTGGTCTTTCAATAATGAAAGAAAAAATAGAAAATCCATGAATATTGTGAGACTGTCGGGCGAGGACCAGTGTAAACCGATACTTTAATAATATGTATAATGTGTTTCAGCAACGACTCGCATAAACGAGAATTAAGTACAATTGGAGCACTAAACTGTGTGGATTAGAGTTTGAATTGAGACTTTGCAATTCTAGTTGTACTGACTGCATAACTTTTTAGGAAAGCTCAGGTTCAAGATCCTGTCTTTCTCAAATTCTGTGTCTGGATTTATATGTAAAAACGAGACCGATTTATGTAAATTAATAAAATTAATAAACATGCATATGCCTGGACTTACTACTGTAATTCTGGTTTTATGTTCGCTTACGAATGCATGTTCAAAACGACTGCGACTGCGGGTTCAAAAAAGGAACAACTTAGAACTCGATTTTCTTGAAAAATATCGTGCAGTGGTATCATATCCGTTTAATATATTATTATAAATATTGTGTACTAACTATACACAAAATTTGAACGAAACCGGTAACCCGAACTCCGCGCACTTCCCTTATCAGCGCTGGCCATCTTACAATATGTCTGAAATTATACCTATTGTGAGCCACAAAATTGTCTCGCGAGATAAAACCACAAAATTCGAGTCAAATAGGTACCTCTGACCATTCAAACGTACACAGTTTGACGCGTATGAAATAAGAGCGATCTAGAAGGGAGTTCGATAGAGACGGGTAAGAAGCGCGCTCCCGATGCCTTTCCATGGAGTGGAGATGCAGGTGACGCATCGCTGAGATCTACGATGCGAGGAACAGTCCAAGTGGGAGCCCGTGTGTCTTCTTCCTCGGTCCTCGGATCGAAGGGTCCTTCAGCAGTGTATATATCGAGCTCTCTTCGGGGTATCACGCTGCTGGAGGCATGTTGATTTATACCAGCAGCAAGATTTATGCGGAAGAGCCGCGCGATTGAGTCGCAACACGGCGCCGAGTTATCGCGAGTGGGTAGAAACGACACCGCGAAGAAATGTCGAGGGGGCCCTGAGCGGGAGGGGGTGAATCGAAAAACAACGGGACGGTGACTATCGATCGACGCCCGCGAACCGTTATCGAGGGATTTACGAGCTAGGATCTCGCGCCAAATGCGTGCACCGTCGTTGCTGAATTTCGATACGAACGGAATTTCCAAAATTGACAATCGAAGATTACAATTAGAAGCTTCTTTACTGGTTTTCGTTATCCCATCGCGCAGTGGTATAATTTCTCTTGTCTGTAATAATTATGAAAAATTAATCAACAGCGAATATGAGCTGTTAGAAAGCGAGGCGTGAAACGTCATTGACCGATTGTACTTCGGCAATATAATATATTTCAGTTACTTTTCTATGAACAACATTGATGCCAACTTAATAGATAGTGTATAGGCTGAATCGATCTGGCGAAACGTAAATTATCCAGCAATTGGAGTACAAGCTTAAATACGCTGCACTTGCTGCAGATGAGAAATGGATGCATGAGAATAGGCTTTGCAAAAGTTGCGTGAAAATGCTGTATCCTACGTCTTACGGGGTCATTCTACTTTGATCGGCCGAAAAATTAAGCTATTTGTAAAGATTTTTTCACAGTACATGGAACATATAATGAAATAATTCTTTTTGGTATTTATTAAGCTACTCTTATATTATACAAAAAATTTAAATGAATTTTTGCAATTTAAAATTGTTTTTTTACAGTACCAATATAGTGCCTAAGGAATAGAGTCATGTTCATGGCGTAGGTGATTTCCTGGCTCAGGCTTATCTGAAACAAAACATTCCAAAAGATTCTTAATCCGAATGAGTGTCACTATAGCCCCCAGCTCAATTAATATTTTTTGTCGAGAAAGAACCAAGATTTTTCTCGTGGAACCGAGAAATACATCCTTTTTGGTGTTTTGTCAAACTTTTCTTTCAAACCGGCGCCATTTTCTTACTTTTCAACGAAAATTGTTACTCAATGAATAACAGAATGCTAGCAGAAAGCTGGTCATTCAACAGTGCCAGGAATAAGTCAACTCTCTTACGCAAAATATTCAGATTTTGTAGCTAAGATACAAAAGGCTGCTTCCAGACTACACCCTGTCTAAAAGCTTTATTTAGCCGGGAATGTGCGCGCCTGTAACCAAAATAGAATTTGTTTTTCAACATTTCTTTATTGACTTTAAAAATATCTTGTAGAATCAAAAGCAAGCAAGTCCAGACAAGTTAGCTACCCACATAGCTAACTTGTCTGAAGGTTTAATGGTTCTCCAGATTTATTGTCATCGTTTATTTTCATAACAGTCTGAATTCATACGAATGTGGTATTTTTTGGATAATTCTTTAATGCCACCGATGCTTGGCATTAACAATAGCTGTGCAAATGTAAAAGATTATTATTGAGCAAGGAACATAGAGTAATAACAAGTTAACTTTGTTGCGTTAAATCGCGAGACTTTTTTAAATTGCCGTTGCCACGAATATTGCCCACCCCTAGAGGTCTTCGTTTCCCAGAAAAGTAGAGTACATCTACAAAAATTTAATCACCTGTTTTCAAAATACTCTCTAGAAGCGCACAAGTCTGAATGATCGAAATGGCTAACTTTCCCGAAGCTTCGACGGGTTTCTTGATTCCCAGCCCGTGTGTAGCAGCTCGAAATCTGGTCTCTTGAATAATTCTTGAATGCCTACGATGCGTGATGTTAACAATGGTCGTGGAAATGCTGGCAGAGATGAGGTAGCCGCAGTTGCGTCGCCGCGACGAAAGGCGAGTAATGAACGCCACAGTTCGCGAGGACCGCAGGTCTGTTCGTCGGTGCTGGCGCGTAACCGCAACATGTGGACCTGAAGACGCCGACAAAGTCTCTTATTAATTGCAATTAGACCGCGGCTCGATAATAAATATCAATTAATGCGACGCGACTGAGCGATTTACGTCTTGTGCGTCGATTCCAGGGTCTTCGTGCTCATACTTCCGTTCCTGGGAACCGAAATGCGTCGAGCTGTAACTGAGGATTCGAGAAAAGGGAACTAGTCAAGTTACATACCATCGAAACTATTCAGATACTAGAGGCTATTAAGACACTGGTACATTGTTTAAGCAGAATGGTATCTTGATGGACACGATCCGCAATTTTCGCGAGAGGAACGAATGTTAAAGTGACTCGGACCGATGGGATTACAGAAACCGAGAAAACCAGTTACGAAGGCTGAGCGCACGCACGATCGTTATTATGTCCCTCGTCACGTACTGCGAGATGAGGTACGATAACCTCGAAGAACAAATACAATACAAGGAGCCTCGCTTTAAAGATACTTGCGCGATGTACGTAACAGGAATGCACGATAAAACCACACGCGGACTCAGGACTTCCCCTGATAGAAGGTCCTTATTTCACGATGACGCGAAAAGCAGAATGTCGGCGGTTCTGCCGCCCGCAAACTGTTTGAACAGACCGTGGTATCATACTGAAAATCGGTGATTACATAGGGTGAGTTGGGACGGGTTGTACAACCGCGCATATGGTAATTCATTGGACAAAAATAAATAAAAAATGTAGAATAATATTTTTTTATATGAGTTTCCGTCCTCGAGAAAATCAATTTTGTAAATTTAGTATAGGTACACGCGCCTGACCAAAAGTAAGCAGAATTTATCAGTAAATATTGTACATTTGTGAGTGAAATAAATCCCCCAATAATAAGATTTAAATCTTCAAAATTTACGAACATAGGAAATTCTAAGTGGACCAGCATTTGAACGCACCACATTCTTCGCTCTAAAGATCAATTGAGGGGTTTTTCAATCCCAGAAGGATTTTGAATTTTACTATATTTGTGGATGATTCACTTTCTTTTGCTTTTGTACATGCAATATATTCTTATCATTTTTTTATCATGAATCAACGATTAAGATAAAATATATTAACGTCGTGCTGCAAAACTATCGTCTTTGAATCCAAAACTTTTGATTTCTCAAAACCACGTTTCTGAAGATGATGGATGCGATTATGCCGAGACGTATTCAACTGGCTTACTTAGTTGAAATTTTCTGGGAGTATTTTACGAGACTGTCAAGAGTTAACTGTGTTAGTATTTTATACAAGTATTTGTACTTTTTTTATTAGACAACCATCGAACGAATACATAATAATCGATATTTTAAATTTCAACACCTACAATTTTATTTGGTAAAACAACTTTCACTTTTGACTACTTATAGATACAACATTTTAGCTTACAAATTCATTTTGTTTTATATTTCGGATGAGTTACTGCAGTAGGTAAGCACGTTAAAAAATAATGGTTACATTTTCGACATTTTAAGAAATATTTCCATAAAATATTTCAATAAAAGGATCAATAAACGTTACTGGCATACTCGAAAAAAAATTCCAAGCTCTGTTTTGTTATTCAGAAGTATCTAAACTCTTAAGGGGGTAGCGGACTATTGGATACGAAAAATCGTTAGTTTCTTTGACGCTAAATTACATTGATACCAAATAATCGTTATAGTCGTGCTTTTCACAATCTATTGTGGGCAGGTTTGCGAGTAGTTACAAAGAAATTCGTCGGAATGCATAAAATTATCGAAGTTATTAATTGTTGAAAATAGCCCTTTGCGGCGCGCCGCTGCAGGTGGTGCACATCGATTGAGGTGAGTCAATCTTCTGAAAGCAAAATGCTGAAGGGAGACCCCTTTATACACCATAATCTACAGAGTGGAACTTTACCCATGAATTTGAACGAAAATTGTGGAAGTTACGCACGAATCAATTTTTCCCCACATTTTTACGATAGAAAATCGTCTTTAATCAGTTATAAAATATTTTACAAGCATCCAATGTTGATGCGGAAATTCCACTGTACAGAGGAAGGTATACTACACGTCCAGTAAAAATTTCAAGTGAAAATATTCATTAGTTCAAGAGTTATGATGTACACCGTTTTTGAAAATTGTGTTTCGAGAAAAAAGACTTCAAAGTTACGTCCCCTGTGCCAATACTTCTTTGCGAGACCGTTACTCGACGGTGCACTCAATTACGGTCGCTGCTATAACTTTTACAATTATTTGAATTTCTTCACGAGCTTTTGTTTAAAATGTTCATAAAGGATAAGACTTTCAGAATCAGTAAAAGAAAAATCGATTTTTTGAAGCTGAAATAGTCCACCACCCGCTTAATAGAGTGAAAAAAAGTGGGGGAGACACAGTAGAAGTAGGAAATCCACCTTACCAACCCATAAGTTCATCAAGAAAAAAGAACAATCCAAGAGCAGCCGGTTTCAAGATCGGTCCCTTTGACCTGTCATCGAATCGAAAAGAAATTTCAGGAATGACGAATGGCTAGAGATACCCGCGCGTCGTGCTAATGCTTCAAACCCACCAAGAACAGTGTACCCTTTAATGGACTCGATAAGCCAGCCGAGACCTCGATTATTGGTAGCTATTACTTAGCCACCGATAAAGCGAGGGTCTCGGTTATTAGCACCGGATCGTTGACAAACGATTTGTCGCTTCCTTGACCAAGAATAGTTCCTACCTCCTCCTTCATTCCTCTTGGCCATGGTCGCGCACTGATCGGTGTACAAGCCTCGGAGACAAATTGGCCGATATCTATGGGGCTAATAACATTTTCCAGATGCCTCGTCGAACGTCCTCAGGACAAAAATCGCTACGCATTCCTTGGGATTTTTTTATCCACGACATCTACTGCTTTTCTGGCCTTGCTAGATAATACGATATTTCCTAATGCAAGAAGTATGTAGGTACTTTTTTATTTTTCGGCACGTTCGTGCATAGCTTGTATAATAAGGTATCAAACACGCAGGGTGTAATGTTGAAAAAGTTTGGAGAGAATTAGGTTCATGTTTCTTCTTTTTACAAACTCCTAATACATACATTTATATGTAGACACAAATTAATAATTATGTTGGAGTGGCAACTCAACTATAATTTTATTTATGTAGCAATTTCAGACGTGTACATACATTACAATCTTTCAAGATAGCTTGCGAGGTTCTTTAGAACCATAGTATAGGATAATTTTAATCATTGAATCTTCCCCCTTGATCGCATGAAACTTGCATCGCCACAAAGTTACCATCGCTATCACTTCAACCTCTAAAGAAATTGAACTGTTCGGTGAGCAGATGTCTCAAACACCGCCAACGTTACTACGCATCCTCGTGGGACCCGTGGAGCATGGGTCGTTTTAAAATTACGAGCCGCGATTAAACGCAAGCAGGTAGATTCCTCGCGCCAGAACAAACGGTCCTCAACTACGGCCATAATTTTCCCCGTGGCGATCGGTCGCCAAAAATGGTATTAAAAAATTGGCCGCGAGGTCGTCGCGTTTGTCATCGGGGGCCAGCGCCAGGCCTCCATTTCACTTTCGAGCAAGCAGAGTCAAAAGTGAGAACGACAACGCGATCGAGGGACAGAGGAGAGACAAAGGAGAACATGAGCCAGAGAGGAAAGAAGCCCGGCAACCGGCAACGTGTTGTGTTTTATCCTGATGGTCGAACGCGGTGCCCACGACACGCTCTATAATGAGGAAACTCGGATACGATGAAGTAATATGAGGCTAGAAGAGAAATATCGTTGCACTTAATTCGTCCTGTTGCTTCGTTAGCGTTCCTGCCTGTCGCCGTATGCCAAAGTCACGCATCCGCACGATTGAAGTCTAAACAACGCCTGTGTGTCATTGATATCTCCGTTAAACGCGCGTTCCTTTAGCAACTATATAGAATAAAATACGCACGTGCAACATAACCCACGGAAATGTAATCTCTCCATCCTTTGCTCCGCGCTACCACCCTCGCTGCTGCCCAAGAATCCCTTAAAATCCCGCGCCTGAAACCAGTTCAGTCTCAATCTCACTCTAATCTAGTTCGAAATCGGTACAAGGTCAAACTGTACCAGTAGAAGTCAGTCGCACTCTACAATCTCACAATCAGTGTGTCGACGAAATAAAGTTTACTTGGCAAATCCCTCTTCGGCGGTAATTTCCGTGCGAGAGCCATCCATTACACGCGGAACCCCGGTTCAGCGATCGTTCGAGGATCGATACTATCAGCAATTAAGGAGGTGGGCGTGGGCCGAGGCGAAAGGGACACTGTGACGCGGGAAGAAATATCAAAAGGGGTTGGGGTGTAGGTGCGAAATAGCGGGAGGGGGGAAAGCGGATGGATCGGCGAAAAGGAACGGACGGGATCTTTATCGCCTTCGGCTCGTTCAATTCGCATAATAAACAATCCTCCGCGGGAGGAACGGGACGAGTAACCGGAACATATCTCGGCCCCGGCGAACCTGGCGACAAATAAACTATTATCGCCGGCGACAAGTTCTCTCACGCCTGTTTCATGGTGGTGGAACGGTCTCTCCTGGTGTGTACATGGATCCAATGGACGGGTATGGAACACCGTGGACCGCCGATGGGACCTTCAAGGGCCTGCCCCACACACCGACCAGCGTGAATCAAACGCGAACCCGCCCAGGAATGCTTTACGGACATCGAAACATCGCAATGCTTTATGGTGGTCCGCGGTTGAACCTGATTTATATAAGTGCATTACTCCGTACCCCCGTGGGAGGGGGAGAAAGGAGAAAGGGGGCGCGGGGGGAGGAAAGACGATCTCTATTCGTATTCTATCGGTTCCGCGGACCTTCCAGGTTGCCGCTCGAGATTCGAGATACCTCAGCGACCAGGGGTCGTAGATCACGGTGACTTATGTCGATATTTATGATAGTACCGTGGCTCCTCTTCAGCTGTATTTGTCGCTGTTATTGAGCTGGTGATTTTGTTCTGCTGGAATGTTTCTGTAGAACTCGTCTTTCGCTTTCAATAAGAAGGGACATTTTGTAGATTTCACATAGTCAAATTCGTTGATTGTCGATTAGAAGAAAGAATACCTTTGGTCTGCGAAGAGGAAGCCAATTTGGATACACCGCCAATATCTACTGTGCCTCTCAGTCTTAAGTTTATTTTGATCATTATTCGGTTATTACGCTGATCATGATTCCGCTTATACATCCTGTATCAAGTTGTTCAAATAAATTTTGCACTCCCAGTTCCTGTCTGTTTAGGATGTAACCTCGCCGTCTTCGCTTCACGAACACTCGATTCATAGAATCCTATTTAGTTTGTAGACCATCATCGTTTCGTTGACCACGATCGTGAACAGTCAGCCAAGAGGTCATTGCCGATTCCCGACGACCTTCTGATTCTTCGGGTTACCTGCAAGCGTCGTCCTCTGCTGTACACGCGCACACATACGCAGCTCGCGCGCAGGGATTCGCGATATCAGCCGCATTATCGCGTACGACATTACCCAGGCTTTGACTAATGTCCTCGAACGAATGCCTACGCTTCGCCGATTTATAATGCCGGTCAACGAGATGTGGACAAACACCGGGTACCAATATATTTCAGATTATGGCTAAGTCCTGGCCGCTCGGCTCAGAAGACTCCCCTTCGCGGTATACTTCTTCCCGGCTGGGTGGAACCAGACCAACATCAGAAGTGCATCTACAGCCCTCTCTGTCCAGATCTTTTATGATAACACTGGATCGATGCGATGCTGGGCCGTGTACGTCGCGAACACTAGACTCATCTTCAAGCGAAAGTATCTGGCGACCCTCCCTGGAATATTTAGAAGAGCTATACTATTCTTCAGCATGCAGAGGTCACTGACACCTAGGCCTCCTCTAAGAACCCTATGTAATGCTCTGAAGATTGAAACCACCGCTCTAGGTTGGCATTGTCTCTTCGAATCATGAGACAGAGCTCGCTTCCTTCTGAAGGCTTCCGTTCTCCAGCTGACCGTGTCAATCGAAAATATCAAGCCACCTCGTCGTGGCGAAGACACGAGCCATCACTCGAGCCACGCGATCCCTCTCTCGACAGAGTCTCGTCCGAAGAAACGGACCAGGCTCGTAGGGAGGCAGGAAGGGGGTGAGTATCGAGCGCAGTTCTCGAACCTCCGTCCTCTAGTCGTCCCGTGAATTCGTAAAACGAGGATTCGCGGTATCCTCGAGGCATTCGGCGGAGCAGCAGCGTGCAGAGAAGGAAGACGGTGAAAAGAAGCCAGAGGAGTCGAAGAGATAGGAGGGAAGGGGATAGTCGTGTGTCCCAAACGACGTATGCACGCCGAGACACGTAAACGATATATCAGGGGGTTAGCCGCTGGGGACGGACGGCCCGGGCCATCTTTCTTCCACTTATACGTGTGATATTCACATGCGCAAACGTGATACACTCTATAGAGAGATCCAACGGCGAATATCCAAGACTGCCGCTCACGGCAGCACCGAGTGCTCTCGTGAGCTGTAAATGTATTAAGCTTTGACGACCGTGGAGGGATCCTTCTGGGCCGAGGGGGGCGCGCGGGGGTGGCCTGGATATCTCTCGTGCCTTGCCCATACGTGCTGCACGCATGGAAGTTCCCCTGGACAGAGGCGCAAGATCGCTTCGTTTAGGATATATCTATCTTTGGGAAGAGCTTGGAAGATCCTCGAGGATCCATCGTGTTGGCTGTATCTCCTTTATATACTTTGGGCTTGCGCTTCCGATGGATTAACGACGTTCAGAGTCAACTATTCTTGAATTAAATGATGGCTTTGTTCATTTTGTTGATGAAGCGAGTTGATTGTGATTTTCGTTGCGATTATTGGAGGAACTTGCCACCTTTTTAGGCATGATAGTACCCTCAAATTACAGAGCAGGTGGTAAATGAAAATGAAAAATGATTTGGCATCAATTTGGAAGTTGATCTCGTTATTGTTTCCCCTTACCACTACTACTTTCATTTCTTTCTTTTCCTACTCTCCCTCCTTTTCTTCCTTGTTTCCATCTTCTTCTTCCTGTTCATCTTCCTCTTCTTCCTTTTCTCCCTCCTCTTAACAGACGTTCAGACAAGAGTACACCAGAAAGTTATGTTTTCATTCAGCTTTAGTTACTGCAACTCTACTGACATTACTAATATCATAACACGAATCCTATCATTCAATAAAATCTTCATATAACTAATGATCAAATTGCAATGATACAGTCACAACAGAAGAGATCATTCATGTTCCAATATACACTTTTCCAAAGATTAGTAAGCATTCGATGATTTACGCACTTTCCTGCATCTCTCTTATTCAAATAGCTAAAGAAATATCATTTTAAAAGTTATCTATATAATAGTGTTTAGTTTTAACTCTTCAATTTGCATTTATTCGTTTCAAAATAGTGCATTTCTTTGCATTAGAGAAATTTTGATCAAACTTCGAATACGTTACCAAAATAGTCAAACCATTAACAGTCCCGAATTCAGTTATTGCAAACGGGAATTACTTAATTCCGAGCTCGTCGAACAACCCGTTGAAGTAGAAATACGCGGGCCAGAGGCATCAGGACGTCGCTGAAAGTGCTGGTACGCCGGGCTCGTTTGTATGCCCGTGCATTATTACGTCCTTATATTATATCGCGAAGGTACAAATGTCCGTACGTATGTAAAATTCCTAGCTCCGACCGCGTAGAGCCATAATAATATCTGTGCTGATAAATGAGACACATAAACGTACACGTAGGAGAGATCCCCCCCTCTCGTTTCGCCACCCCCCTTTTGCGCCACCGTTGCTGCCGCACCACCACCACCATTCGCCGCTAGACTCCACCCACACCCCCGTATGTCTTGGCTTATTCCACTTTCGCGGCGATGCATTACGAATTTTACCATTTTACAAACGGCCCCGTTATCTACCACGACACGCGATCTTTCGCGTTACTCCCTGTGGCAAATAATCGATTTGCGACAATGGTACAGGGGTAGTAATGGGATGGTTTCGAACGTTTACGGAAAGCACAGGAACTGTGATAGAGAATTCCAGTGGAAACCTGCTGAAATTTGTCTATGCATCTCGTAATTTATAAATCTATCGATGTTTAAAACACTATGCATATAGGTATACGACATTTCCAAATATTTTCGACATATGAGACCAGTTCTTAAAATATACCTATGTCGATGAAACAAGTTGTATAAAAAGTTTGTCTGAAATTTAAATTACAGTATATACTACGTGCCCTCAAACAATCTGTGGAAATACCTTCTTTGGAAAAGAAGGGGAAGGGGGTGATTGAGCAAGACTAATGGAAAGGGAAAGTGTCTACTTGCGAAGGGGGAGTCGCCAGTATTGTCGCGTGATGAATACCGAAATATTTGCAAAATACGTTTCGGATTCTCGTGGGATCTGCTGTAAGAGGTGAACAACAATTTGTGAGATACGTATCGTCAAACGAAAACAACATTATAGCCTCCCCCCCCCCCTCGGCTAGTTACAATTAACTATCAATGAAGTGTCAATATCAATATCATATGTCCAACCTTGGAAGTCCAACCTAAAATTTACAACAGCAATTTACAATTTTAGTTGATTTCGTAGAACTCTGATTTATTTTAAAATAACCTCCATGCCACCATTATTCCTGTTTAAATTAGTCCAAGTGATATGCAGAGAACTCGTGAGTCAATAATCGTGGCAAGGAGACGCATTCGAGTCACAGAAATGGGCCAGAACTGTGGTCTGATCGGATCAGATAAAACCTCGCACCGTGAGGAAGCATTCCTGCTCGTATTAACATTCTCTTGCTTTTGAGGAAGGGTAATCCGCTCGCGATTCGTGATCAGGATTCGTACGCGGCGGTCGGAGGCGGCTCCCGTGCGGGGACAGATTTTCGGATTCACCATTCCCGTTAATGCGATTCGCCGTTTCTAGCGTGGATTAAGGGGAGCTGTCGTAAATAACGAAACGTCGGTCGATGTATCAACCGTGGAATTCGGATCCCATTATTATTCTGGCTGCGTCTCGATCTGGTACACCGTCTGTTGGCCCTTCGTACGCGGGCGTACACGACTCCCGTGACGCGTAGCTTTTCATTGCGCCAGACTCGCGTGATCCTCGATTCTTTGAAAGGCAACGCGTGAGGAGATGGTCAATTTAGGGGGACTTTCAGGGATTTCTTTCGTTTAGGGATCTGTTCCGTCTTCAGACTTGGTTATTGTTTACAGTCAGGTTGTTAGCCAGAAACAATTGCAACAGATATATGAGTGAAAGGTTTAAAGCACCCAAGCACCCTATTGAACACACTACATAGTTGCACAAGCATTCGAAGCTTGTCGTACGAGAATAGGTATGTACAGCGCCTATATATCGTACATTGTACATATTCTTCAATTCTCCAGTAACCTTGTTGGTATATTGCAAGAAGGTTACACTTCTACGAGCAAATAAGATTCTCTCTCTAGGTAAATTTGTCCCCTGTAGTGGGAATTCGCGAAGGCTATCAATAAGCATCATCGGTCCCCGTCGACATCCGCGCTTTTTTCCTCCCTTTGCCACCGAAGAGAGAGCCCTCGGCACGTTGCACTGTCAACCAGGTCTTTGAAGTCGACTGAAATACGAGTCGTTGCTCGGGAGCATCGAAATCGTCCAGTGGTGGGTGGGGGGGTTGGCGTGGAAAGACGCTCCAAGAAAGAAGGGGCAAAAGGGGATTTCAGTCAAAATACACCTCCTTGGCGCGGCGGTGGCCGATAAATTATTATCTCCCGAAGATTAGCTTGATGTCGCGACCCTCATAAATATCAGTATATTTTTGCCCCGGGTAAGCCGATTTCCTTTCTGCCGATGCCTTCGAAACCGTCTGTTGCTGCCGAATCGCGCGAAATCCTGCCTCGCGTCTCCTTCTTCGCGATCCTCTCCCCGTGGAACAGTCTTTATAGACCGGGAGATTAAAGGCGCTTCTCGTGGTCCTTTTTAATTTTGCCACTCGCGGCTGGCTATTTTCAGTGGCAGAGCCCGTGTCTCAGAAAAAGCTTGCCCGCGATGATCGTCTCCTCGATTCTGTTTCGATCCTCGCGCCGAACTTCAATGCCGCTGATCTTCGGTTTCCTCGTATCAGGAACTGGACAATCCATGTTGGTTACCCTTGGTGTCCTTTATGGAACGAATGATGCGCCAGGGATTCGTGGCTAGTAACTTATACGAATCGGTTGACATTAACTCCTACGGTTCCTCAGCGGAACGGAGGCCCTAACAATTTGTAGAGGGTGATATCATCCAACAGAGTCTACAGAGCTATGTATCCACCGCAGAACGAACTGTTCACTAGAGGAGCAATCGTATTTGAAAGTTCGCGGTATATTTCACAGTTTGTATCGACCTCGAAATAAAACGCAACGAGACCAGAGGCGAACATCAGTGCTCCCTTCCCAAGGTTTTTTTCGTGTCATCTCGAATCGGTATGCGGTACGGCCTTCTGACAATACGACAATTTATATGGATTTGGGAAGAGTCTTCAGTGTCTCTTCGGATCTGGTGCCTCGAGTTTTACCTTCCGCCGTATTCAATGGGTCTCCTCACCCCCAACCCCCCTCTCCTACTTTTACTCTCTCTCTCTCTCTTTCTCTCTCTCTCTCTCTCTCACTCCCTCTCTTTGCCCGCCAGTTCTCTTTAACCCTCTATTTTTTTCTTTCTCCCCCGCCACCCTGTTGATTTGCTTTCTCACTCGCACCACTCAGATCGCTCTGCTGGGCATCAGCGAGGTTTTATCTCGCATTCAGAGACTGCATCGTCCCTCATGGATGGATCGGCAATCCTCTTTAACTTCCCCTCCCTCTCCCCTCTTTCTACGTACCCCTGAGCGTGTGTGCTTCTACTCCTGTGCCCTTCCCGCGGCCGCGCCGTTCTCTTTCCTCTGGGTCTATCCAACCACTCGATGCGAGATTATACCGCGGCTGGATACTCGCGGAAAATTCGCGGATCCAAGTGGTCCGTCTACATATACCCAACTCGTTTCAGATTCTTCAGAATCTTCGCGACATGCATAATTTGGGGATCCCCAGATTTCAGATCGTATTTGGCGCCTAAAAAAGATGCAACGATTGGTAGGACTGTTGATAACCCATTTTGGGTTTCACGATGATTCCGAAGAATTTTAGAATCATATACAAGTCACTGTGGTTGAGAATTGTTATAGACGTATCTTTAATGAACATTTTCGACGCGAAAATATAAAGGAAAAGTAAAGCGAAGATTTATTCCAAATAAATGTATAGGGTCATGCATATCATGCATAGGGTTGCCAACTTTTTTCTGGGAAAATATAGTACTTTACGAACAAATGTGATAAAAAATATAGTACATTGTGAAAGAATATAGTACTCCTCGGAGGAAAGTGGTGCAAAATAAAACTACATTAAAACAACCACATCTTATTTTTTAAATGTGCGTTCTTTGTGGCATTTTGCATTATTAATTAATTTATTGTCTGTAATACATATGTCCAAGGATTGAATGCACTGAAAGTCGAAATTAATATATATGAGAAGCTCATTTTTTATGATAGATACACTGGTTCTGATTCTCTTTTCCCTCCACTTTATATTCATTATAGACAAAAAAAAATAATTTCTGTTAAAGTTTCAATTCGCAAATTCAAATTTTAATCTTGCCGTAGAGTATAAAAATGACTAAAAATTGTAGAAATTTATCGATGTATCGGAAATACAGTGTTTTTTTACGTACTATATCTTTTTTCTAACAGTATATAGTACACTAGACAAAAGTATAGTACAATACTATATATTATATTGCAGTTGGCAAACCTAATCATGCACCACTCTACAATCAGCGGGGCTACATGTAGCAAGCTATTCTTTACAAATTTTTCTCCGTAATTTTACAGCACTCTTTAAAACTCAAGAAAATTTTATGGTATAACGAGGCTTCCTGTGCATTACTCTAATACTTATGAATGCAAAATGAACATTTTCTGAACACTGAGCCTTCAGCTAATGAGAGAAATAGGTTATGTCTGCCAACATGAAGGAACAATGTAGATACATACTGTTATTGTAAAATATATGATCTACGAGTTGGGTATCACTGGCGGTCCATCGTGGTTACAAATACTCGTCAAGAGATGGCGCTAGCAGTACTACCAAATGCAGCTAATGCACTCATTTCAGATTGGAAATCTTTTCACAAATTTAATGAAATTTGTAACACGAATTATCTTCTCTCGCATTTAAAATATTTATAACGTAGCAAACACAAGACATACATTCACAATAGTTGTACTGTAATCGTCGCTTGAAGTGAAAAAAATCGCGTTTATTTTACAGTAGTATCCGGCTGTATACACGGTACAATGATTGTGTTAATTAAGTTAACAATTTACAATATTTCTTGTCGTACTATATGTGTATAAAGTGCCTCTAAACAAATGTGAAATAATGCCTGAACCACTGATTTTATAAACTTCTAGTGAATGGGATTTTTTTCTCCATTTGTAACCCGTTGTGGGCACACTGGGTATTTATGTCTTGAGCAAATTTCCCCTTTCTCAAACTTCCTTTCGAATTTGTATTTCTCTTAATTAATCCTTTAGACATTTGATTTAAAAAACGATTGTATATTAAAGTAGAGACTTGAATAAGTATTCCATAATTTTTTCAGATTTTTTGAAAGGCAAAAACAGCCATCGACATAAACGACCCTGTGTGTCCATGGAAGTTGCGAAAATAAATGTGCCCACAGTGAGTTAACTTAGAATTTGAGGAATGAAGTGTAATATCTTTAAACCCATCTTTCAAAAGTATTGTCCATTTCAAAGTCAGCTCATTTTTACCCTACAATTTCAATACAACCCGATTTCATTATTCTCTTGTTTATGTGTACGTCACATCTTTAAGTTTATCTTTAAAGTGGCACATGGAAATACCGATCTCTGTTCCCAACTCATACAGTCCACTTTTCCGAGGAAAAATTTCCAGGAAAGTACCGTTTCGTTTCCTCACACATTGGAAAATGGTTTTCAACGAAAGCAAATGTAAGCGGTGTTGTTATTTAGCCGTGGATGTTCGTAGCATAGTTCCTGAAGGGAGTGACGCACAAAGAGACGCCGAAACGTGAGTAGGAACGCATGTCTCAGTTCGGTAGACGAGAACAAACGTGATATAATGTTACTCTGCGCGGTGGCTCTCTACAATGCAGAAATTTTTACGCACGGTCCAGGAAGTTCCTTCTATCGGGATCGTCTGCGCAGCTGTATTGACGCAATACGCGATGCGGCACAATATCCATCTTTCATTTGCACTAGAAACACGGAGATACGTATCACTTACATTTGCGGAAGGACATAGCATTGAATTGCATGGTGATAATGCAGATTTCAATGCTCGTAAACGTTTTCTGATTATGTCTCAGGTTGCAATCGTGTCTCTGACAGCCGATTGAAAAGGAGAGCTAATAACGAAGCGTTAAATAACGCCTGCTGGCAGCGCGGCGAATTCTTGGAATGGCCACAATCGGGGATAGAATCGTACTGTTAGCTTTTTAGACTCCTTGCGAAGCGAGCTGTATCTCTCCATTCATCGATATCCAGTGTCTAGGGGAATACAATTTCCGCGAGTTCCAGTGCAAAAGCACAATTCTATACAGATTCCATTATATCGCATGCTGCGCGTATGCAGCTACTGCGTCAGTGAGCAAAACCCCAGCGAGTTGAATCGAGTTTGCGATGTAACAGCCGCGGGTCGACCGATCTGCGCACGAGATTGGGCCTTGTAATTCAGTGGACCGATATTTATGATATTTATTGGCTGACCAGAACAATGGATCGATATTGTTTTTCGATTGGCCTGTTCTTTGTGCTCACGTGCTTGCACCGTATGCACCGAACGTTTCATCCTTTCCTTTGTGTGTGTGTGTGTGTGTGTGTATGTATGTGTCCACAAGGTACACGTGTACGGAAAGTTGTCCGTGAAACCGTGGCCGCAGGCAGCCGTGGTCTTTATGCGAGCGAACATAAATAATATTTAATATGACAGAGAGAGAAGCGGCGCCGCTTTGTGCGATATATTTGGTATAGAAATGTCACCGATCGCGTATCTTACTCCCGAGCGAGGAGATCGCGATCGTGCTTTATTTCCTTGGCGGATTGCTCGATGAAAAATTGATGGAACGCTCTTTACTTTCTACACATATCAGAAAAGATATAGAAGATTCCTAACATTACACAATAAACGGGGCGATATATTTAAGGGACCGCAGAAGACCTACCCGTTGGAATGCTTGCAACTTTTCTCTTTTCAATCTGCTGGGAATAAAATTGACCATTCCTGTAATACGGATTCCCAACAAAATATACTGTTTCACCAAAGCTCGCAGAACTACACGGAACATTTGCATTAATCCACCGAGCTCGCGGAATCGTCCAGTTCCATCCTCCGTCTTTCGCGAGCAAGCGAGCCGAAGCGGGAACGATCCCCTCGCAACCGATCTCGTTGTTCGTCGAATCTCCGATCGGTCCAGATCGCGTTCACGGTCTCCAGCGGGGGAACAAAAGACGCGTATCGTCCATTTGAATATCAAATTTGATGCCGCGGCATAGCTCTTTCGTATCGCGTTATCCATAATCGTATTCAAATGACGATCGCGTATGGTATGCCCTTTTAAACGTGGCTTACCCCGCCGTTCTCCTCCCTCCTGTGCGCGTACCCCTCCCGCCCATGGCGCGCGGAGGGATGCTCGTCGGTGACGAACAATAAACGATAAACCATAGAACGGTTAAACGCGACAAATACACATAGGCAGTTCTAGGGCCCGCGTGGTCCCTTCGCTCGTTGCTTCAAGCGAGTCGAGGGCCGCGGGGCGGGGGGTAGACGGGGGCATAGGAGGAAGTGGCTGGAGGGAGGGAGCCACATATGCATACAATTGATACAGATATACCATCGTCTTTATATACGCGTCGCGTTATTCTTGCTGCGGTTGCACAGAGCCCCGGCGTAACAGGGCGAGAGAGGCGCGCGGAGCGCCTCCGTAGCCCACAATACGATAACGCCGCTCTCATAGATCCGATATGTAGGCAGCCGAACGAACGAGACTACCGGAATATGCCGTGTTCCGCGCTTGCATGCCGCCTTATTGCGCTGACTAGCCGCGACAGGACAGCCTCGCGTACATCTGTTCTTGTCATAAGGAGTGATTTAGGGCCGGTCGTCGAGCATTGATCTGCCCGCCTCCGAGGATATCGACCGTGAGGTCGGCCTAACATTGGAAAAACGGAGAAATGCTTACGACACGAACATTTTCACGTCTTCGATGACTTTTTTGGGGGGATATCCGAGCGGCAGGCCGAGGACAGACTTGCGTTGTTTACGTGGGTTTCTAGTGCGAATAAGAATACTGCATTTGAGCTTTTCATGGGAGGTGCTCAATGTGTACCGCGCCTGTGTCCAATGACGCTTTGATAATATTTATGATGATTTTTGAGTTTGATGTATTTGGACATGAGTTTTCGTTTTCTAAAAGTTAATGGATCTCTGGGATTATTATTTTGTAATCGAGGGATTTGATAAGCTTATTTGCCCTTCTTCCTTAAATCGTTTAAATCGACTCAAGTATATGTTATGTATATCTCGCGTTCAGATTAGCTAGATGCTGTTTCGTTGAGTAGCATGATCGACACGCAGCTACATAGTCGCTGAGCTTTATAGAGGATTTTGTGTAAGCGAGGAAACATGAAAAGTGAGGCGAGTATCGAATCCGCAAGGAAAGAAGCTAATTTAGGAAAGAAAAAATTGATTTGTAAGACAACTTGCTGCAAAAAATCGAAGAAACTAATACTTACTTAAAACATTACATTTTGTGTTTATTTTTGTGCTTCATTTTGCATTTTTTATTTAAGCAATGTATACAAAATGTGTAACGAAGTAAGTAACCAAATTATATTTAAATAACTAAACAAAGAAGCAATTTTGTTACGAATTTACCACATTTTCGGAGAAAGGGCACATAAACCACTTGCTTGAAACTTATGAATAAAGACACATATCATTTTCAAATCATGACTTCTGTTTTTAGAACGTGCGAAGGACACGGTAACTACATCCTTTAAAAAATTGGATTTAATTGCATTACTTTTTATTAAGTTATACTACAATGAAAACTTTGAAATCGATTTTCTTGAAATGGCATTTTGGCGTATGTGCCCTTTTTCCAACAAATGACTTAATTAAATTATCCAGATAGTGAGCAAATTTGGCAGTGATTTCTTTGGCGCGCGTGTGATTCGTGTGTTGAGATAGAGACTTTTAGTGGGACCTCGTTAACCGTTCTGCGTGCCATCTTGAAGATATTTCACGTGGAGCTTCATGCAGGAGAACTGGTTCAAGTGTATTCCCCATAGGCAATGCTGACGGGATGTACGCGAACGTAGGTTAACGTATGACGCGGCAGGATAACCAGTTCTCTGCGTGATTTGTGGCTAGTCCTGGCCGATATGGTCGCGATACTGAAGTGGCAATGAAGCTTGTTAGCGAGCCAGTTGAACGGGAATCGTCGTGACCGTCAACGTCATCAGCGGATCATTTTGTGGGGATCGTTATTCCTTGCAGACACTCATTTCTGCGACGAACTGGGGTTTCTGTTGTAAATACATTCAACCTATCGGTACACTAAACCAGTATAGATTTTAATCTCCGATCGGCAAGTCGCAATAATTACTTGAGAATTTCTTATGCTATCGCAAACCTCTCGAGGGAACCAGCTGTTAGCTAAAAACAGTTTTTAAAAATTCTTTCTCAAGTCTCTTACAAGAATTGTTACCGCAAATCCATTTCCACTTCCTTTCGTAGTCCACGAAGCCACAGGTCAGCAGTGATTATACGCGGATGACTGTTCATATCCGCTGCTGGGTTACTTATAATATTTTTCAACGTGAAACACGCCCTGCACCGCCAGTGCAGAACTTAATCCCCAGCTAGAAGGGCAGAGAAATTCTACAACTCGCGGGCTGTTCATTTAATGAAGCGTAAATGGACAAAACCGTACAAATATTCCCGTAATATATTCGTGGCTCGGTTATAAACATCGCGTAACACGAGTCTTTTTAATTCAACGTCTGAGAGAAATACATGGACGCAGTTAGGCTAGGCTTTAATTAATTTCGCAATTGCAACGTACTACGATGACGGTACGAAATAAAGGGGGCCACGATCTTGTGGCTGACTCATTACATATCCTTCTACTTCTTTCGTTTGCAACGCACTTATTCGCATCTGTTTCCCACATCTGCAATTCGATTTCAAACTGTAAGGAATTTCCTCCATTTTCGCTCGTTGCTTTACCAGATATCATTATTTCAATTTCAACAAATCAACCGTTATTAATTCTTACGTTAGGTCGAAAAGCAATTGTCTGCGCGGGACCAGTTTCTTCGGCGCCAGATACGAGTCCCATACTTACATTATGTATGTAAATAAATGTTAATACACTCATTTCTTCCTGGTGCTAGGTTCACTGTGTGCCCTTGAACCACAACTCTTTTTTCCTCCAACTATAGTACACTTCCACCCACAATACCAATGACCATATCGATTTCCTAAGGCTTCTTCGACGCGATAGCGAACCATGTATACACATATTTGAAATCCCTGTTCCACGTCATTCAAATCCTATTTATCCTGACAACGTATCACACGTCTATAGTTGGTTGCGTGTGTGTGTACGAAAGCTTGAGGCAGTTCGTAAGGTAACCCGTAACCCGTGGATGTTTAAGGACAGTACCAGTTTGAATCTCTATATTCGGTCGTCTGGGCTACTCGTCATGTATCAGTGTCCACGTACGCGTCAGAGGAAGGGCACACACGAAGAGCCGAGGCTAGGTCCGAGAACGAGGTGCTTGCATTGTTGCAGATCCATTGTTAGACTCGAGTCAGAGGAGAGGTAGGCCTGGCCACGTTGGTACCGCCTACCAGAATGATCCCGACGTGAAAGGACTTGACCATCCTTGTCCTGCCCCACCAACGACCCTCTGCTCCTGGACACCGCTTCGCGCCAGTGACTTCCACCTCGTGGTTCCACTGTTAATTCCTTTAACCGTACTAGTTGATTCACCTGTCGCCAGGATATGCAGCGTTTTGGAGATTAGTAAAGTTGAAGACACGAGGCGTTACGCCAAATCTTGCCCGAGGTCTGGTCTACGTTGCCTTTCTCCTAACGATTTTATTAAATTCAGTTTTCTTTACTGGTTGATGCAGGTGTAATTATTCCGTTAAGTCTGATTGGTTATTGGAGAACCTGAAGATTTATACGTCCAACCATCCGATTTAACTAACTAAGATTGCAGATAAGTCTTGCACGTATTTAATTTCTGGAGAGTAACGCAAAGAATGAATAGAATGCGTATGGAAGGTCAGTTATTCGAGTTAATGTATCTAGCTTTGTGTCAATTTTGGTCGAAGTTGCAATGTTTTGGAGCGACCAGAACCACCTTTAATATATACTACAATTTTTACTACAAACATACGCTTAACGATTTATTTTGTAAATTCGTTACGTAGAAGGGAACGTACATATCTTCTTCCGGCGAGGGTGTGTGGACCCTAAATCTAAAATTGTTGCTTGGGGAATTTATTAGTTTTCGAGATATTAATAAAAAAAATTGTAGTATTTCTGTTCCAACACAACGCATTCCACTTTCCAACTTGTTCCAGGTATTAGTATTGGTTGTGGCTAGATTAGTGCAGGGGGGGGGGGGTGGCGAAAAGCATGGTAGCGAACCGATTTAAGTTTGGAGATTTGAACCAAAAGCTTGCGTCTCGCGGATGCAATCCATCCTATTATACAGGGTGGATACGTATTATTCTATTGATAGTCAATACTCTAGAGGGGAGGGGGGACCCTACAGGGCAAAAAATGACGAAAATATAAAATACAATGTTTTAATATCGCGTTTCGTTTTCGAGAAAATTGGCTTTGAATTTCAGTTAAATACGAGTGCCTTTCTGGCGCCTGAGGGGCACGCGGACGTAAGGGAACCACGTCCAACTGTCCGCAGAACAAATTGGGGGGGGGGGGGGCAGGATGGATCCCCGTTAGGGCTACGTGTATGCAGTTAAAAAAATTAACAATATTTTTTATTAATATTTCGGAAACTAATAAATACCCGAAGCTACAATTTTAAATTTAGGGTCCACACCCCCTTCCACCCCCCACAAACCGCGTGTAAATAGACCACTAGGGCCATTCGAAAGTATATCCCTTTTTCCTACCGCAACCAAATACTCAAGTTTCAAACTTCATGCTCCATATGTATCGGTGAAAATTGTATTTCTTTGAATAAAGCGAGTCACTCGGTATTTTGGTATGAACGATTTTGTCACGGCAGACATAATATTCTCGACACCGCATACATTTCTCGTTTTCTGTGCGAAGCACGCGTTCCACGAGGTCACCCGAAGACCACTTTCAAGAATGAGAATCACAAGTTCAGCTCACAGCCTTTATCCCGTTGTCCTCTTTTTTCCCGTGCCCCATAACCAGGATTTTTCCCTTCGTTCACCGTCTGCGCTACCCTTTTGTGCAGCAACCCGCCCCCTGCTCCTCATCGCACGTATCACTTTGTTCTTCTCGCAGTTTCCTTGCTCTCTGCCCCTTTTGTATAGGCGGTCATTTGTGTGATTATACTCTCGCAGGCGAAAACAAAGTTAAACTCGGTTCATGATGGAAATATTTTACTCTTAACTCTACTGCGTTGCAATTGAAACTGGCGAGTCACTCGACTGTTATATAGGGAACTTCATCTCTTTGTGGTTGCCAGAAACGCATCGATACATTCGACGTCCGGTTCGGCTACACTTGGAAGATAAGTCAAGGATTGCGATTTTATTCCACGGATGCCAGGGTTCTTTTATCCTCCGCCATGGCCGGGCAATATTCGCCCGGGAAGACGTTATTCCGATAGATTCCGAGGAGGCCTCGAATCAAGACCCTACACTGTGTCGAATCACTCATGAACGCGGCAGTATTCTTTACGCGGGTAAACGTATACGTCTCTGGAGTTGTTGGCCTGTAACGAATAGCCGGCATTAGTTAACAAGATATCAAAAGGATAGCCCGAGCCAGGCCACCAAGGCACCAGGACCCCACCCAGCTGATGCCCGGTGTAACGTCAGGAACGAAACTCTCTCTACCGAACACAATGCCTCGAACCTGAGACTCTATCGCGATATCATCCGGTTATAAATTGGAACACAGCTTCGCCCTGGCATTATGATGTCTCTAATATGTCTTTTTCCGCGCTGGCCACTGGTCGGCCCATCTCCCAGCCGATCACATAGTTCCTGATGCACTTGGATGACCAGCTGATCGTTGATGACTCATCGAAGTTGGGAAAACGTGGGGAGTAGGATCGATCTTGAGGCTTAGGGTGGAGAGTGCTACCGACTCGAGGCGTTGGAAGATGGGAAAACTTGTATGAAAGCTGCTAACCGCTAAGAAAGCGGCAAATCGATGACAGAGGTCATGAGCGACTTGTTGGAGTACAAATTGGTCTCTGGGAACGCGATGTCCCACGCGTTCGAACAGTTCCAGCAGACTTTCAGGGATATTTATGGACAATCCGGAGCTACAAGATACTCGACCTCTTCCGCCGACCAGGAATTATTCAAAATCCTTCCTCGTGCGACTGCCCGAGATAAATAACGTTTGCTTCCTCCTCTTCCCCCTTCCCCTCCCCATCCTCGTCCTCCTCCTACTCCTCTTCCCTCGTCCAAGCGCTCTCCCACCTCCGTCGGGTGTTTCGTGTGGGTGAGCTCTCGGGGCTCTCCGTTGTTGGATGTTTAACATAACACGGGCAATCATTTATGCGTGGCGCGCTGGACAGCGACCCCATAATTTAGACCAGTGGGCAGAACTAGCCTGCAGCACTACCCTGCGATTGGTCCCATACGGGGTGTACCTCCGTAACCTTGTACTTGAACGCCTCTCCAAGCATACTTCACTCTCCTATCCGTTCACCGATTCTTTTCGAGCGGTCGTTACCCCGCCACGAGGACCCTAAACGCTGCAAATCACTCTGGCGTAAGGCAAAGCCATATTGATATCCCACGAGGGCTTGATTAGGATTCTCTGTTCAAGCCTTCAGCATTAGTAAATCTATTTAACGCTAGAGTCCTCAGCTCTGCTAATAAGCATATAGTGTTCTGCGAAACTCTTCCATTACCTACGTACAGCGAGTTCTTGTTTACCATCTCATTTGCCTACAGAATTCTATAGAATACACCGTTTCCTAACGCTCTAGTCGCGCGAACCTATCACAACACTTCTCTCCGAGACTCCAAAGAATATTTCGTTGGACCAACGAACTTGTTCGCTTGTCCCCAGGCGGTAGACCCGTGGCCGAGGCATCGAACAGCCAGGATATGTTTTCCGAGGGCGGCTTTTAAAAAGTCACTGGGTATATCGAGGGGGCCCTATATACGTACGTAAGGATCGTAAGGCCCCCCACGGCGGGATAAAGCCAGCCTCCACGACAGTAGCCGTGTACACTGTGGGTTAGACAATGCCGCTCGCATTAATACACTTCATATTAGTCGGTTTTAATGCGTGTTTGCCGGCCATTGTGAATGAGCGACACTGTTTATCACCGACCCCCGTACGGCCCCTACCCCCTGGGTCGGTAGGAGGGGGGAGGGAGACGCATTTGTCTCGAGTCTGCTGGTGATCGGGGGATAACAAATCCGTATACGCCATATCCAGTTCTTCAAGTCCACGTGTATCTGGTCCAGTTCGAATCCTTGCCGCGATTCCACATGAATTCTTAACGCAGCGCACAGGGCTGGAGGACAAATTGGCAGTAGCGCCGGAAAAGGAGCGATACCTCGCGGAAGAATGAGTCCAAATTGACGCTTAGTGTTCCGGTCGTTTTTCACAGAAAATCGCTCTTCTTCTTGTTAGTTTGTTACCACGCTATGCCGTTGGCTTGCATTTTGGAACCAGCTGCTAGGGTAACATCGCGCAAAGTATCCAAAATTGTCACCAAACACTAAGATCAGAGAGGAGTAGCAGCGTATCTGAAGACTCGCGAAAGATGGGAAGGGGGAGGAGCAAGAAGATGTTGGTTAAATATAATGCGCTCACCGATGATAGTTGGGACATCACCCCCGTCTATGACGAAGCCCGAGTCTACCGACATTATTTCTGGCATTGACTCCCAGCACGGCGTACGATTCAACGACACCGTCATCTTCCGTGACTCATGGAACCCGAAATACGCATACACGCTCGATGATCATTCAGTCTGCCACCTCCACTTTGAGCATTGGTTTATTCGGTAAGGAAACACTGCGTACCATGTCGCGCATTGTAGTCTTCTTGGGCCGCGAAACGACGACAACGGACGCGTTGCCACGAGTATGATAAACTGCGCTCTAACTGGTCGCAGCGCAGTATTTCCCGATAAGAATCGTCCAACGAAATAGAAAATGCATCAGCGAGTAGCGAATGCCTCTGCCGCGTTCCTTTCATCCTTTATCCTTCATCTTTTATCCTTTATCCGAGGATCATCGATATCTTGGCATCTACTTTTTCCACGGTTTTTCCTCATTTTCATACGAGACTTCGTATTTTATCACGGTTGATATGGTCTATAAATACCGCGTCCCACGCGGGTATCTCGCGAGTGGATCGGCCTGTACAGACCCCTACAAAGGTGGCCTCAGGCGAATCAGCCATATTTATGCTTTGTGGCGGGTATAAAGAGCCACCGTAACAGTTCATCGTGAATACGTTGTCATTGAGTATTTCATCGCGACGCATTTGTGTTCCTTCGGCTTGAACATCCTGCAGGTATACGTGTAGGTTTATGCGTGTAGACACTACAAAAACTTGAAATCTATTGATCTCGCTTCATAGGCAAGTACAGAATCCCAGATACACCGCTCGCTATCTTCATCGCATGGAAGCTTTCATGAAACGTCAAGCACAGAGGCAACATGAATATGAATACCTCTGGTTTGAGTCCTTGCCTCCTAATGCTGGCCAAAGAGTGCCGCGCTCAATTTCTCTGATGAAAATTCTACCTTTCGAACGTTCTTTTAAAAGTGTCCGGTTGAAGTGAAACATCGATTTACAAACAATGACGAACTGGTCTATTCCCGTGGCTGGCAGGAGTAACGAATTCTCAGATAAACCTGTGAACTCCGTTGTCCTTGCGCGAAATAACGATCGAACGAGTGGCTAGCGTGTCCCAAAAAACACTCGGACGATTCGTGGAAAGATTTGCAAGGCAAAGGGAAGGCCGCTTCTGTTGCGAGCCAAGCAACGAGATCAAGAATCACGGGGAATGGGTTATAACAGCTCCGTTCGACGATGCTACCGGAATATTAATGCAGCCCGTTATTCGACCACTCGAAACCAACTGCGTTGCGCTATAAGAACCTTAGCCAATCCCCTTGGTCGTCCGAATATTTCGTAATCTCGCGCGTACCTCGGACAGATTTGATCCTACTTTAATGCTTGATAAACTTTCACTGGCATTTCGAAGACGCCAAAACGTTGCACTACTGGTGGGGGCGATCCCTTTTTCCGTTTCCAATTCGCCGAAATTCTTTTGCAAATTTGATAGACACTGGAATTATTCTTTTTACAAAATCATTGAGCCACTGGTGTCCTCAGTTACTTGTGGGATCAAGTAACTATATAGTATACAGTAGGAAACTGAACGACATACAGTTTGGAGTTTAGATGACCGATGGAAGAACCGTTAACTCACAATTTGACAGAAATTAGAGTTATACTTACTTACTACTTACTTCTTGCACAATAATTGTATCGACACGATATCAAGGCGCCCTTAGTTTGAGAGTACATGCTGCAAGGATTTCATAGGTTTCATAACGGACTTATCAGCCCTCGATTCTCAAGCTCCATCCTACCACGAGTGTCGTGTATATCTGAGTGGCTCGGTGAAAATCCTTTATCTTCAAATCGCCAGAGATAATTTGGACGGTGTAGACACGGCAAATATCTGTACAAGAGATCGGAATAAGGGTTGGCGTGCTGGCTGGCTGGTGATGGTGGAAAATCGGTGCACGGAAAGACTATGTAGGTTATAGGGAGGGGACGGGATCACTAATACAGAAGATGTTTGCGAACCTGTTAATAATGCTGCGTTTGCTCGCCGGGGTTATTAGTAATGGCAAACACCTAAATTGTTCCGCCGTGGATTAGTAATAAGCGCAGCTGCGAAGCTGTAGTCGTGCGAGGCTTTTCTTGACCATCGAATCTCGTTTCGTGGGTCAATTTACATCGATAACTTTTTATACCGGATAGCGTAAGTAATGGGAATATAATTTTATCACTTTAATAGTAGTAGCGTCGTATTGGAGCCATTCAAGTGTTGGTAATGATGACACTAGTACTAATAATAACAGCTGCTTGAGCACTTGAGCAGCGTGAGTGGTGTATATAAAGTGTTGAATTCTTCTTTCAATATACTTTTAAAAAAATACAATTCTACAACAATACGAAACCCACTTTAAATGGCTACATAAACATTTACATAGCATCGTTGAACTCGAAGCATCAATCTATTCCAGTGAATACATCGATACGTACGTAGAATTCGATATAATATGTACCTGCAATATGTTTATTGTATGTATGTGTACATTAGCGGACAAAAAGTTACCACTTTTTCGATTTGTTCTATTTTTGTTATTTTTTAGCATGTATTTGGAACTGATGAAGACTTTGAAGCTTTATAAAACCCAGTTAAAGTTGAATTTATTGAACTGGGGCCAACAAAGAAGTTACTGCGTTTAATAACTTTTTAGGTTGTCCTAAAAGCGAAAGGTGCCCCCACAAAATATTACATTTTTTAATAATGTTCAAAAGTGATAGTTTTTTTTTTGCTTTAAAAATGTGTTGTCTTGTTTAATGCCATGTAGGGTTTGTGTTTGTTAGTTAAATAAATTCAACTGTAACTGGGTTTTACACAGCTTTTAATTCTCTTTCAGGATATGTAAATTAGGCACATACTGCAGTTTTGAGTTGATATTGAAAAGTAACAGTAGGGTGGTTCGAAAAAGTGGTAAGTTTTTTGTCCGCTACTGTATGATACTTAATTACTCATTTCCCAAAATTTGTTCAAATTCTTTCATTTTTACGTACTACACTGTACACGTACACCATTCCCTCCACCACTTTTTCTATTATCTGCAAGTAGCTGTAGAATTCGACAAACAGTGTCTCGCCGCCAAAGAGTTCCTCGTTTCCGTTCGTGAATTCGGCTCAAAGCCCCAGCGAAGTTACATCGGAAAACCGGGGTAATCCTCTTCGACGGGGGATCAAATCTCGAATTTCGTCGTCGTCGAGGCATCGATAAGATCTCGCGTCCGCGTCACGGTAAATTCTGTCGCGAAGGTCCCCATCTCCCCACGCCCTCCGTGCTTGCAAAAGCCCTTTCTCGAGGTCGCGCCCGTTGTATTCCGGTGAACACATCCGGCGAAAACTAAACTGGTTTAGGTTTAAGCACGTTAGGGCCCCTTTAATAGCTTATAGGTAAACAAAATTAACATATCTTAACAGCGTTAAGAATTTCCAGACGGCAAGGGGCTGAAGGGGGTAAGTTTGTTAAGTAGCGAGGTTCGCGAAACCGCCACGAGCTACACGGAGATGCTCGATCCCGAAGAAACGCGATATATTCAGGACACGACAAGCCCTGTCTGCCCTGATAAGCGATACCACGCTGCTCCTTCGGTGGATATTTCACCCCCCCCCCCCCCCATGTCGTAGTAATTTTTCTCAAGTGTGAAATTAAATTTATTAGGCAGGAAATGGCGCAGGAATTAAGAAAAGAGTACGTATGGTGACTGCAAGATCACGTTTCTGATATTTTGAGAAACTTTTTATATTACACAGGGCGAATTCCAGTTACAACCAAATCGCCCAAGGCCGTACGATTTTTCTGATTTTGTAATAAAATGAATATCGTTAATTATATATTGGTGTTTTCTAGTCGTAATTTATAGTTAAAAGCCTGTATTTTTCCATAATGGCTGTTTCACAGATTTCTCTTCCATATTTCAAGAGATTTTCATAAATTTTGGAATGTTATACACGGGCGTTGCGGGCGTTTTGCGCGTAAGTGGAATTCGCCTATAACGGACGTACAATGAATAAATTTTATGAATAAAGTTGCGCATCACTGTATTTCCTTCCAACTCACGATAACATGATAATTGAAGTACCTATCATACAATGATAGTTAAAGAAGAACTTGTTGCGACGATTTGAAGAAAACCTTCTTATAAGGATCCAGCAAGTAGTCTTAAAGGTAGTTTCCCATTAAACTTGAATGTTTCGTTGGAAACTCGGGGAAGAAACTTATAAACCAATTATATTTACAAGTGTCGCCGAATCGTAGCCAAGTACGTTGCAGTTCAAGACTGAGTTCACTCTCAAAAAATGAAATAGATGTATGGATGCGGACTGAACTTAAAATGCTACCAACGTGCTGTTTTCTGAATATTATATAGAGGAAGTGTTTTCCGGAGTGCATATGATCATAGTCCTTAGTAATAAAATAAGCAAGTCAGACTAGGTACGCATGCATGAATTTGAACATTGAAATGGAAAACGAGCGCGGTACCGAGTAATTAGTTTTGACGGAAGTTGCTGGACAGCCCATATCAAAAGGATTCCTTCGCGATCCACAGAATGTTATACAGGGCACGGTCAAAAGGATGGTACGCAAATGTACCACGATGGTTATGCGAAAATAAATAAAGAGCGTAGAATACCATATTTTCATTCCAGTGTTAATTTTCAGAAATTTCATCCACTTTTTTCTCTCGTTTAGTTCACTGTTCACCGATGCTTCCTGAATTCCACAAATTCACCGTTTCCTGTCGCAAATTCGCATCTGATTGCCTTTCTTTCTTCGGGCTGCCGGGAGAATCCCATCCAATACGATGGTGAGATATGTAGACCGTCACAGCTCGGCCACGGAATGGTCGATCGGAAATTTCTCCCACGAAAGTGACTCGATAATGCGTCACGACGTTTTCCGTCTATCCGTCGAATCTTCCTCGTGGAATAAATATGTAAATCGTGGATTTCTCGTTCCTCTGTCGCGTTGCGCAAGAACCAGAAGGCTCGCGACAATCTTGACCTCTCCTCTCTTGCCTGCTGTTCACTCCTCCCCCTCTGCTTGCCCCTGAAGACGTCGAACGCCGCTACTGCGTTCTACCAGCGATATCAAAGCCGGTCCCCCCTGAATAATTCAGCGCGCACGTTCCTGCCGATTTGCAAACGCCGATACTCGTGCCCGCGGATGTGTATCTCGAAATTTCGAAGAGGTTTCCAGACCGAATTACGCCGACGGAATGCTTGGAAACGGCACGAATTATCTGCTCGACGCACGCTAGGGAAGGTCGTGTAATGGACACAAGAAAAGGGTGAACTACTGATTTGCTTAACAAACGTTTATTACAACACGGGTATAAGAGTACCACAGGCGTCGGTAAGTAGGTACTGCACTGAAAGTTTACTGGATCTGATTTGGCAACCTATGAAACTTACAAGGAACATCATCCACCCGACAATTTCTGACTTTGATGAAACTTGGCACATGGGTAGAGTATTAGAAAATATTAGTTAAGTAGGGGAGACCGGGGCAGATTGTAACAGAAAAGTTTTCACAGTTTTTTCTCGAAAGTGTTTTTCTCAATCAGGAAATAATTGGCGTGACTTACTACTTACATATGAGGTGAACTCATTGAGTGTACATACTCATAATATGTGACAAAATCTTGGACACTTAGACATCTAGCTTCATTTTAAACAAATCTGAATCTTCGTTAGAATGTGCCCCATTCCTGGGTAAATTATAACACATCTGTTTTACTTATTTAAATACAAATATGAACACAAATAAATATTCCTAAAAAATATAAATGAAAACACAGATCATTATTAAACATTTGATATACATTCATAAAGTTTAAGAATCTCTTTTCCCTTTTGTGTTTCGGGTAACCCTTACAGTACTTTCCGTCAACGCCAGGGCCACCCGATTATTTTTCAACTCCCTCTCTATATATGCCCTGTTTGTTTCCCACTGTCACACCAAAATTCAAAACAATAGTTCAAGATACAATAAAACAGCCTGCCAAACCTCAAATTAATTTGTGGAACCTTTTCTGTACCAAAAATTCACAAACAATTACCTACTTTTCGGCCTAACAAGGCGCGATCCCCTCTTGAGAAGAAAACGCGACTAAATATTTGCTAATGTTTTATCCAGGTGCCAAGTTCATCAAAATTGGAAACTGGAAATTGTCAATTGGGCGACGTTCCTTGGTATACCTACCTATGTATAGTAGCTCTTCTTACGAAACACTTATTCGCCTGGCAATTAGTTTATGAATGTTGAATACATTCATACATTTCCTATCTTTGTTTCTCCTTCTGAAACCAGCTGTATCTTTACCAAGTAAATATATCCGAAATATCTCGCGTGAAAAGGCCTTTAGCATAGGAACTGGTAGAAATTGTAACAGAAGTAATACTTACTAGATCAAGTCTGACCTGGCTGTTGAGATAGTAGTGAATTGGAACTGAGGAAATGCAGTGTCTCTTTAAGACTTTTGGAAGTAGGAGAGTGTTGATACAACAAGTATTTAGTACAAGATTTAAGAAGTTTTGATGGAGGATACGGAAGCCAGGGTGATTCAGGATTCATGGAGTGCAGATGACACAGTGTTGACGGAATGATGTAGTGTTTGCTAGTAATCAGATAAGTCAGGATAATGAATAATATTTGTAAAAATTAGAAGCTAGATACAGATTAATGGCAAGTATGTTACGGTGGCATCATTGTTGACCCTTCTTCGTGGTTTCTGGATTCGGTCTTTCAGCATTTCGAGGTACAGCTGACAGTTTCTCGTACATGTCTATTTGGGAAGGCCACAAATGACTCACCAACCGGATGCAACCATTAATAATGCGCCGTGGGACGATACACTTTTGGATTTTACAGTTCGACCGTTCGACGTCGCAATTAGATTGAAGGATAATTAATATCGGACAGCTAATTTCGTGTCGATCACGGCTGCTCGTATTTTTGTTGAACGGCTAATAATACCGTGAACATGATGTCGAGCGGCACAGCTGCCAGGTATGCCCACCTGCTGATATTTGGAATCGAGAACGAAGTGGACAGCAATCCTGGACCAGTGGCCCGTGGATACCACTGCATCCAGACTCCAACGGGATTAAATCGAATGTGAATGTTTACAGAAAAGCTATCGATACCTGCTGCATATTCATTCCGACGATATGTCAGTTGTTCGAATACGCATTCGGGTATCTTTTTAACTTTTATTGCCTAAAACCAAGCCAGGCTATCTTGACGAAGCAGACACCTTGACGGATAAGAAAAGAGATTTCAACGAAGCAGATACCTTGACTAGCAGTTATACACACGTGGACGAGACAGATACTTTATTTGTAGCAAAAGAGAAATTCTTTACACAGCTTCTACGAAACTGATTTTTTATAATCGTACGTACATGTGATTGGTGAATAAAACGAGCTAACTACCTGCCCTGCTTGTCGTTTTCGTGACGTCGCGTCGTACAGTGAAAAAGAGTACATTGTATCGCGTAGGGAAGTTTAGCTTCTGGACGAGGAAGAATAGTTTTATTTATTCGAGCTTCGATTATCTCGCCAGGGACCACCTAGAGCGTTCATCCCATAACTCAGCTCCCGGGATTCGTCGGTAGAAAATACTGAAATATCTCTGCGCGTACCACACCCCTTTTCCGCTTTCGTGCTTTCTTACAGGGCGACACTCGATGGCTTCCAACTTTTTTTAAATACTTCTTTATACGCGTGGCGATAGCTCGAGCCTATTCACATGAAATTTATTTAGGAAATTGTGAGACTATACAGAGATGAACTAGTGTGAGAAGTAAAATAAAAAGCAATACGCTAACTCAAAAGAAAACAATTTTGGGGGGTGTGTTACTACTGTGTTAGGCTTTGTAACTGTTTATATTATTGCAATGCTCCTACTTCGTTATCACAGCTAAGTATCCCCTGTTATCAATATTTCCCCCAATATGAATATTTCCACATGACCTACATTCTTATATTTCCTGTACTGTGTGTGAGCAATTCTGTTTCATATACTGATAAACAATTCTTTAACTTTTAAACTATTTTGTGAGCCTCACGTTTGCTGTAAAATATCCTGAAAATATACTGCAATGTTTTATTTAATTTCAGTTCAGTTTAAATTCTGGTTTCAGTTCCAGCTATAATAGAATATTAGTTCAGTATCAATTCAATAGAAATTACACTTCTTGCTATTTCGGTTTCACCACAGTTCTAGTTTAATTTTTAATCGACTCTATTCCTAGACTCAATTTTGTGGCCCTAAAGTACGTTAATCAGATTGTATGTACCCCTTCCAATTGTGTTTATTATATCAGTAACAAATAAGTGTAAATAGTGCGGAACAGCGGACAGACGGCGACAGTGGGAAAAGGTAGAAAAGGTGCAAAGAAGGATGAAAGTTGAAGGGGCCCCCTACGCGCCGTCGTTCGGCTATTTTTCGGTTCGATCGTAAAATCTAATGGGCGCATAAACCGTGGAAAAAGCGCTTTGGCATAAAAAAGAGGACCGTCAGCGATAGAATCGTTATTAATACTTTATGTTAATTACCGTATCGTTTGGCTCGTCGAACGGCCTTAAATCGAGTCGCTAAAGAGCCATGCCCGGATCGTAAATTCGTTGTCTCGGCTTGACGCTCGATTAAAATCTCCTTTCAAGAGGTACCCCTCCCTCCCTCTTACATTTTCACTACCTTTCCAGCTCTATCGATGCGATTCACTCGATAATCTCGAAGAGAACGGGATTACGGGATTTGTACGTATGTTTATCGAAATACGTTGACTTCGATAAATATTATACACAGCGCTGAAATTTAGGGTCAGACTTTAGAAGTATGTACTCAATAAAACACGCGCTGAAGGTCTCGGTAAATATAGAACCAAAAATCATTTATTTCAGACTAACAACTTCCTTAAACCGCGACCTCAAAACGACTCTAATTCATTCGTTTTACTTGCAAGGATCGTCACTTCATTGAGCTGAACAACTCTACTTTCTATAAATTTTGTAATTATGGTAAGTACTTAAGGGCATAATTAGTAAAAAAACTCCCAAACTTGTCTCTTTTTTATGCGTTTTATAGGAGGCTCCACCCTTAATAGGTCCTTTATGACTAGACTACGCTAGTTGATGCAAATTTATATTCGTATAGGAAAGGACTAAACAAGTGATACTTTGATAGAAATATGTTTCTTCATTAGAGAGTTGTACAGAAATATTCTTTATTTTGCATATTTTGCATATATTTCATATTTGTAGCATATACAGAACTTGCTTACAAATTAATTCGAATATAGTAGTGACAACGATATAGTGAGGTCGTAATTATCATAATAAATATAATACTTGCATATATTTCCGCAGTCTATTTATGATTCCTCTTATAGACAACAAATATTCGCAACATTTGATACGAACCAAATCATATTATGGTGGAAACTTATATTCTATACCTAATCTATTATATCTAACCCGCAAATATCTGTAGGTAAGTGTCTTTGGACTCAGTCACATATACATAATTCTCTGAGCCTTTCTACGCAGACGAATATTTGGAGCTACACACATAGTCTCTATATATAGAGAATCCTCCAGTCAAAACAAGATCAACTGGAAGCTGTGTATCGAAACAGCGAGTATCAGTTAGCGTGCATTCTCCGGTTCTGAAAAAGGATCATAAGGGGTCATACGAGAGGAGGAGAAAAACAGAGAATGGAGTACGAGACGGCGGAGCCCATAAAACATATATTAAAGCTACCACCATGAATATGCATGCCATCGAGTTTTCAATTTCGTGCGAACTTTCTTGGATGCTGACGCTTTCCTTCCTGCCTCTCTTTCGGAAGAGTTTTACGAGCCGTAAAGTGAACGATGGCCGTTTCTGTCCTTGGATTAGCCGTGAAGCGAACTTCGTAGCTTATTAGCTTCACCTTTCCCTTATTGTGCGGCGCATATACATATGAATTGGCAAATCTTGTGACGATGGAATCTACGTCAGTTTTCAGTCTACCTAAATGTAGCCCGAACTTGAAAATATTGATGTTGAGAAATATTCTGTGATGGAATGTCAGTTGAAGAATTTCAGAATGTCCATTGAGAGGCGATGCTGGGATATTTTGTTGGAACGTTTCAGGACAGACAGCGAATTATAAGAGATCCGTAACCTCTTTCAAACAGGGGAGCAAATTGGCACGGTGTGAAATTTTATTGCACTTACAATCGCAGAGGATTTTCAATAATATGTATTCTGAACCTGTACTCGGTCGTTTTCACCCCTTCTAAATGGAACAAAGTAGTCCATCCGGAGCGAAAGGTGGAACTATGGAGAGGGAAGGCGATAGACTCCTCCGCCACGATAATTTAACAGTCAATTAGGCGGCGTTTCGCGAGTTGCCGGATTGCAGACAGCGATAATATCGACTGGCAAGCGTTATTTTGCTGAAATCGCCGTCTTCCAAGCGTGGTTTCGAATTCACCTCGCGCCGCCTCCCTCCAGCTTCCGATTTCGCCCTTCGTTTCGTCCATTCTCCCCGAATTTCAGGAAGGTTCCAGCTCATCCATGGAATTCCCCCCACCAACGGCCTAGCTGTGCCCACCTTTTGCCCCCTCCCCCTCTCGTAATTGTTTGATTACTCAGCACGGCGCTGAGCCACGGTTAAACTCAAACTAAGGCCTCCGCCAAGATTGTTCCGGCTTCGCGAACGATGGTTAACGTAAGGCTGGCGCGTTATCGGGTATTAGCGTCCTGGGGGAATGTTAATTAGCGATCATTAGTTAATTGATGGCACCCGTCGGCAGCTCTGCCGAGCGGATCGGCTCAAGTTGCACCGAAACTGAATTCCCACGCGTGTTCATCCGTCAATTCTAGCGACGGATAGACGTGGCTAATGACGGACACTGAGGATGACGAGCGGATCGGTGAATTTTGAAAGGAGTGCGTTCACCTGTGCTGATTTCGGTGCCGCATTCTATTACGTATCTCAAAATTAGGTAGGATTATCTGTTATACAAGGTGTCTGATAAATCGTGGCACAACTGAGATGGACGTGCAACCTCATGACAAAGCAAGTAAAAAATGTATAGGGTTCTGTCATTGGTTGTGTAGTTTGGAGGAAAGTAGCTATGAACATGAAACCAAGATATTATGGATTTGGTTAAATAAATTCGCCACAATTCATATATAATATTCATTCGTATAGAATTCATAGTGGGTGACCTGGACACAACAATGCTGTGATACAGTAACATAGAGTTTGTAATAATAATTATTATAAAAACAATTGATAATGTTGTACATGTTGTTAGCAAAACTGTATAAAATAAATATTAATTAATTCTAGCATGTTTCTAGTACAATTCTAACAATGTTTAATTGTTCAGGTTTAAGTGTCATCTGTTTGGAAGTTTTAAACAGTTCCATATCGTAAAATTACCGTATCCATAAGTAAAAACCGACTGTTGGGTAAAGATCAAAACTACGAGTAAGAAACGCTTAACGCACAGTTAACTACTTATTGTTAGACGCAAAGAAGCTATGTGTTTAATATTATTTTCCCAAAAACTAAGCTACCTTCAGATATTTGTATATTTCTTTGCAATTTAAGATGTTTACGAATACTATTCTTATCTATGCCTGTACCAAAGTGTAGTACCAAATCACTAATAAATATTATTCTTAATATTTATAACACGTTCTATTTCTGTTATTTTGTGATTTTTTGTTGATACTTATGTAAACAATGCGAGGATCTTCTGTTCGTTTGTCTGACATGTTTGTAGAGACTCCATAAACTTAATGATATAACGTTTTAATTGAAATTAATCAGTGTGCGAATACTTTTTACACCCACTGTCGAATCGCTTCATTCTCGGTTGTATCACTCATTGTCAGTGCGAGGCACTGTACAGAGCTGAGACTGGAAACTAACTCACTCAGAAAGGAAGGGAACTGTATCGTCAAATAAATGTAAAGTATAAATACATTCATCCAGCATACAAACTGTGTAACAGACTCCAAATACTTGGTATACTGACGACGAGGTCAGGTTAATAATTCTTCTCGTCTTCCACAGAACTAAATGATTTGATATCAGTCAATAGAAGTCTGTTTCCCAAAGATGTCCAGGGTGATACAGTTCCGAAGGTGTCGCAAAGCAAAGAAAGACTTCTCACGGGTTTCCTACAAAGCATGTCGGTAGAATGGGACAACGAAGAAAACTAGTGACAAAGGGATCCCTCGGGGGAGTATCAATCCGAGATCGAGTCCTTGAGAGATTATTTTTGTAGAAGATTCCACCTTGATCTGTCCTTTCACGGACGGCTTAGCTCCAGATTCGAAGAAATCACATATCAACAGCACAAATCCACTGCTTTCAGCTTTCAACCCTGTCGAAGGGAACCTCCCCCGTTGCTTCCATTGCTTCCACTGCTTCTTGGAACGTTACAAACAATGGAGTCGATAATTCGATCGCCGACGCGAGTTGCTCGCGTTCAATCTTCCAGTTGGGCCCTCGGTGCCTAATTTATTTCAATTTTCACGGCGGGATCGCGATGCCCTCTGACAAACGGCAGCGATCAGGGCGCACAATGCCCAGACCAGTATCGCGAGTACCCGGTAATTGTTAATGAATAAATATAAGTTACGGACAATGGGATTCATATGGGACCGGACGTGCTCGACAATGGCCCTACGCCTTCTCCTGATCGTCATCGAGCGACAGGTGATCCAGGGAGGAGTCATTCAGAACGAATCAGTTCCAAAGGATCTGCTTATTCGTACTTGTGACTTATTGTTACTTCATCTTGCTCCTGATGAACCTGTTGTTAGCCTTGGCGACAACAATTCACACCCTCTAGTTTTCGTCCACTGTGATAAATCGACGAAGGGATTTTTGTGTATTTTGGCATCCTTCCCGATCCATCGAAAGTCTTGCTGCAAAAGTTATTTCGTGGAGAATGAAACACGAGTGCTTCAGTGAAATGAAAATCACCTTGTTGCCGTTCATAGTGCAAAGAGGCTCTAATCGTATTTCGGCGAGGAAGAAAGGTGGGCAAGGACGAAGAAATTCAATAACTTAAGGAAAGTTGCATTCTAGTGGCTCCATATGAAGTGTCAAGTCTTCGACGAGGTAACTCCACAAGTAGTACCAAATTCGAAGAATATATTTCCTTCTAAATTAAACGAATCTAATTCAATTACTGCTCCATATGGTCTGCTCTTCTTTGTTACTCGGTATCCTTCAGCTCCATCAAGCCAAATGAAATTTGAGCCTTCAAAATGACAATCTTTTAATAAAGCCTTGTGAAACTTGCTCACCGAGAGACATATCCGGTTATTTATATGATCGAATGTATATTCTTCCGTGGAACATTGCAACGACGCTCAGCCACGCGTACGTGAACACCAGCTTGAAGCCCGCAGACCCATCGAGACAAAGATACGTCACACGCACCAGTTCTTTTGTTATTATGACTTTGTCGAGCCATTCACGGGCCCGTGTTCCCTTCGATGGGACCGAGTCTCCCACGCGTAACACCCATGGAACCTGTTTTCTTCTTCTTCCATCAACCGGACGAGGTGGCGAGATGAAGGAGAAGAAAGAGAAAAAAAGAACGAGATCGAAATTTATTTCGACTCCTCCGAGCGGAAAGTATCCTTCCTCCGTCGAATGCCTCGAACTCTAGATTCACTTGACCGACTTTTCACGGTGGTGATGGTGGTGGTGTCGATTCTGAAGGTATGTATACAGAATGTGCTCCCATTGGTGACACGAGTTCAAAGGGTATTCTTTCTTTGAACAAAAAAATCTAATAAAGGGGAATGTCGCGGCGAAGACGTTCGCGCGTTTGGAAATCCCTCTCCCCTATCCAAGTAGATTTTTTCCAAATTCTGTATAATAACAGACTATGCTGTTCTATTAAATGGGGTATTCCAATAGAATTATAGTTTTCTTAAATAGGAAGCGCGCAGAAGGGAGCGGGAGCGCTTGTCTTTTAGAGAAGAGGATGGCGTCCGAGGGAATAGAAGAAGCGACGAAATTGTGGACGAGTTCCACGTCTACCCGGGAATTATTGCTTGTCCGCGCCACGGCGGAAGCAGCTGCACCGCAAATCTGCATTTTCAACAGGTGTTGCGTCGATTGCATTACATCGACGACTTCAATGAAGGGTACGCCCTTCAGAGTCTCGTCTACCGTCGTGGGAACGATGAGGCTTCATTCTCATAAAACTGCTCCTAACGAAGGTTTCGTTATTGATTTGCTAATTTTATTGGCCCCTGAACCTCTTTCATTTCCCCTCCATTCGTCTTTCGATGCACCTCTTTTGTATGTCTGAATTTATTCTCTGAACGCAAACTTCGCCTAACAATAAGTTAGAGAACCTCTAACTGATACATGTAATCATGACTCAAAGCAATTTGAAACTCTGTAAAAGTGTAGTTTAAGTGATGCTAATAACGTAACCAGTTTTTGTTTTGGCAATGAAACGGTCCTAGGGGCGAGAACACCCCACTCAATGAAATTGTTTTTTATATTATCGTGAATATCTGCGAAACTGTAAAAAATATTGAGAAACATTTGATTCGAGGTTTTATGGTTTTTGCTATCTTACACTATGGCGATAAAGGCTTTTCAGTGAAAGGGGTGGTAGGGATAAATCTTGAAAAATTATTTATTTCTGGAATTCTTTATCGTCATATTGTAGGATATCAAAAAACATAAAACTTTGAATTAAACTTTTTTTCGATATTTTTTACGGTTCCGCAGATATTCACACTTTCCTTGATGGGGTGGTTTGCCCATAGGACCATTCCATTGCCGAAACAAGAAGTGGTTAGTTTCAAATGCATAGTTTCAAATTTTTTGGAATTCTCGAATTACCTACCGAATATCCCTTATCAGTGCCTTTCACTTTTGGTAGTGTTCATCGAGTGTCTTACTGGCGATAGTAGAACTTCTTAAAGAGTATCAAGAAGTTCGTTTTATTAGTTAGTGAAACTTATAGCAAGCAAGTGATATTTAGTTAGGTTTTATTATTCTTTGGAATTTTACGTTCCTGCAAAAATGTTGCAGAAATTTTTATTTGGAATAATGTAGAAAGAAATTTAATTGATGTGACTGACCTATTCTACGGAATATTCTACTTCTATGCATAACTCAATTCCTTTTCTTTAAACCATATAATTTCTGTTAACTTCCATAGGCTTCTGCAGGTCAGAAAGACGACATAGATATCACGATTCGTTTGAAAATAAGCGCTGTATTAAGCTAAATGTTAAGATATACGGCGAAATTATGGCCGACCAGGGTGCCTAAGTCCCCATTTTGAAGATGTCCCAGTCGCCCAGCTGACTGATCGAGTTTCGATCGGCCATCGAAACGGTCCAGGGCCCTCGGAGCTGCCCGATGCATCCATCGTCGAGCGAGAGGCTAATCGAGTGGCGTTTTTTCTCTTTTGCCATTGCTCGACGGGTACGGTGGAGAGTGTAGGGGTCGGTGATTGGTCGAGACGGGGCCCAGAAGGAGCCCATACGGCCCTTTGGGCCTCTGTCTCGGGAATCGACCGTCCTACCGCCACGGGGATGCGTTTGACGGGTCCGCAACAAGAACAAGTCTGAAATCAGCTCCCCGACAGACAACGGACTCTATCAGATGGTAATTATGTGCACGGGCTGATACAGGCAGATACGGCTCGATACACCTATATCCGAAATCTATACTGGGTGTTGAGTAATCTTTAAAATTCGCCCGGGGATCACTGCCAATGCAGGTATCTGTAGCAGTATTTTCATATAAAAATAACAAAAAACGATAAAAGTTTATATACAGTATTCGTGAAGTGGATATAAAACAGAGGTGAAAGATGAACAGTGAGTAATGTAGGAGAAAATAGGGTTCATTTTGGGGGAAGCGTGGAGATTACGAAAACAAAGAAGCAGAAGAACAGACAAATGGAGAAAAGCATAACAAAAGGGACATAAATTGAGATTAAATACAATGGTTTTCGATGGCTACCACAAACCCAGAATGATGTTTTTCGATCTGTTCACGGAGCACCCGGTATATGAAATACGTTCGAGACGGTACGTTAGCGACTGACACCGTGAGTGACGTACGATATGGAGGAAAGCATCGGGCAGTCTATAATATATAATAAAAATGCATCCACACGGCTCGATGAGTTGATTGTCTGCTTGTCCGGATGCCAAAACGTCCGAACTCGTGCATTTCATACCGTGTTTCATGCATTTACGAAGCAGATCCGCTGTTTGTACTCAGGGTGGCCCAAGTAATCGGCCCACGGCGCTTCTTCGTCGTCCTGCGCCCTTATCCATCCGCGAGCGTACCCTGAACATCTCATAGATTGCCAGAATATACATACCTTACAGTGTTACAAAACGTATCGATAAAAATTATTAACGATAATTATAATAATTGCAATGTATTGTACGAAATATTTCTTGCTCAGTAAAATAGACTATGCAGTCGTTTAGCGCAGTCTTTTATTGTTTTAAGGAGACCTGTGTTATTTAAGGGGTATTCTTCTTCTATATAATTACTTAGTTTTATTGCCGTACTCCTTATCAGGGTGCTTTGTTTTAATTTGTCCATTAAACCTGACAACTAAAAACATCTATTGGCCACTGCCATTGAAAATAAAATTTCTAATACTTTTTCTCTTAATTTATTCATCTGATTTGTTATCAACTTTATCAAGAGTCATGGTGAATTTAAAACTATGAGGTTATTCATTGGCGCGATAAAAGCCTTCGGCAAAAAAACTCGTTTTTCCAGTGTAAAAAAAGTCTAGGCAAAAAGAAAGGAAAAGCTCCCGATAGCGCTTAGATTTTTAACCCTAAAATAAGACTGCAAAGCCTCGAGTAAATCAGTTCATTAATTTTTGAGTTATGTGTGCCACCGTCTTTGAAAACATGATTTTGAGGACAACGCGTTTAAAGTTTTGAGTCTGAGCGCCACACCGAGGAACACCTACCTATTTTCACGCGTATAACTTTGACAATTTTGGTCGGATTAACTTGACACTTTCGGGGAATATCTTCAAGATGTCGTACTTCAAGAAAATATAAAAATCGATTTTTCGAAAATTTCTAGGTAGGTCTCCCCCCTTAATGGAGGCGTAAGATAAAAGGTATCAGACGTACGTGAGTCGATAAAGAGAATAGATGACTGAATGTAATTTTCAGTAATAATGTCGTTGTAAAAGTGTATGCCACGTTTAAAAATCAATTTTACTTGAAGGAGCCATTTAACTTTGTTAGTACTACTTGCTAGAACCCAATCAGACTACGTTAAAAGAACCGTACAGTTCACTTGACAGTAGGGGATCAATTAAAGTAGACTAATATTCAGTCCCCTTCCTTTTTTTACCGGAATCTCTTGTCTTTGGCATTCTCCATAGTCGTTTTCCAAAAAGTTTCTTTGCTAATGGAATGGAAAAAGTTTCTTCTTCGTGTATTTGGTACGGGCTCGATGATTTTACCCCCTCAGCCCTCATCAAGCTCGTGGCTCCGCGTTTAATACCCCAAGAGCGCGAGTAAGACGCGTACAATCGAGTGATTACGAGCATCCTCTGATTTAACCGGAGAGTTTTGCTGAAACTCATGCCTCCGTGGCTTCAGTTGAAGTGCATACTCAAGTGGATTTGCATACGAGTTCGTATCGCGGCGTTACCTGCTGTTGTAGGGACTCCGGGCACATGTCACATTCCCATTGTCTATGTTGTCGCAAACAGAGAGGGAGTGAGGGTGAGACGTTGGGACGGAGGAAGAAAGAGAGGGATGTGCTTATACTAAGTGCTGTTTTATTTGTGTAAGAACAGCCACTTTATTGCTCTGCCTCTAGTAGATAGACTAGTCGTACGCAAACAGGGAGGGGATCCTGTTAGTCACAATTCGCTGGCGAAATGGTTAAGGATTCTGTAACTCGCACGGTGAGAAATTGCTGGTGGCAGGAGAGGTTTGGGATCGGTGAACGTGATTCAACGAAAGCCACTTCCGGTCGCGTAGCTCCACGTAGAAAACCCGATATTCCCCGTGTGTTGCTTCAAGGCCATTATTAATCCCGTTTTGAGCCTCAGGTTTTTACGAATCTTTGATTCCGTGACCAGGATATGCTTCTGCCTGTTGCCCTTAACGCGAGTGAGCTTCCCGATCTGTATTCCTGAATTCCTTTGCCGAATCCGTGGAACAGCGATCCTTCGCTTTGATCTTGATCAACAGTAAAACTTTAGTCCGCGCAAACCTCTTCTGGCTTCGCTGAGGAGGCAGCGTTCCTTCTTAAACCCTGGACGATACCCAAGGCAAGTTAGCCGAACGGTGTTTGGTTCAACTTCTCTGTGACGAGAGCCGGCGCAGCTCGTTGCCAATCGATGTAATAGCGGCGCGCAAGTGGCACGTTCAGGGACAATAGAATTTCCTGGAGTAGGGAGCGTGCAGCACAAAAGGAACACCGACCAAACGCCCCGTGCGATACCCGGGCTGATGTCCAAAGGTGCTGCCCTCACACTCGACGTTGGATGTGCCTTAGACGTAGCAAATTGTACAATAACAATCTTAGTGGCGGTGCTGGTTGCCATCGTCGTGGCTGCCTCTTACTCTCTGCCGAGTGTCTTCGTTACAGTGCTAGTGTTGTGTACATTAGCGGATGCTCTGAAGGCAAGACAAACGGAATATTACACAAATACCCGTCTTCGTCGACCTTCTACGGTTCCCTGCCACCCGGTACACTTTCCTCAACTACCACGCGCTCTCCCACCCCTTTGCTTCGCCGTTCCCGTCTCTTTCCCTTCAATAGCTCCCTTGCCCCGTAGGAGGCGCCGTCTCGGGCTGCGAATGTTTCATCTTAGGAAGGACGGAAAGAGGAAACGTCAGGGGAGCGAGGGGTATACACCTCCGAGGGATTTCGGGCAGGAGTTTGGGCAATTGTAGGATAGGCAAGGCTTGTCCTTCCGATTGCTTAGCCTAATTCGGCCTGGTAGCGAGCATCAAAGTGGCCGGCAGCCTTAGAAGGTATGTACCTTCACTGTGTTCATGTCTTTATCATTGGTTACTGTCGTTGCCTTGTGGCTGTTGAAGGCAGTGTACCCTGTATGCGAGTATTAATACATTGATTCAACTGTTTTACGCTGTACTTCTTACGCGTGTCTGTGAAACTACACGTGCTGCTCCTCACCGATAGAACTTCCTATGTCCCAACGCTGCAGGACTCTATGCACCGCCTGTTGATCGGAGAATGCTCCCTCTTATCAACAGATTATCCAAGTTTCGGTTTTTAGTAACAGCATTAAACGTCCCCGGACATCCATAACAATTTACAATGATCTTCCAAAGTATACGGCTGAGTAGACATCTGATATTAGTTGGACGCCGGTCTCCATTCAATCAGCATCATCGCGACAAAGGGACAGGGCAGAGAGATTTCCCCCGTATCGCCGCGTGTCTCATTGAATTCACGATCCTGACTGAAAAGCAGCCGGCGAGGTGGAGGGTTTAATAAGAGACAGAGGCCGCTGGTCCGTTGTAATATCCGTTTTGTATAATCGCGCTGCCTGTCCTCTTTTTATTTCTAGTAATTTTTCTCATCAGAGCACCGCCGGCCGAGTGTCCCACGGGACGCCCTGGGCACTGGGACGCTCGTCATATCCTTCCTCCCTCCCCCCCCCCCCGCCCATCTGCCCCGTCTGTCCGTCGGTCTGACGGCGCGGAATCCAGAGGAACGTATTAATACGTAATCAGCCAGGGAGCTGCCTTCGCTGTTGCGTTGCTTATTTCTTCCGTTGCCCGTCCCGTGTGCCATTGCTGCTCTCGATGCTGCTGTTAACACGGCTACCACCGCGCCGAGTTCGCGTTCTCATTTTCCTCCTTGTTGCTCTTCTCGCTCCTTTTTTCCGCCTACCGTTTCCTGTCCACGTAGCCGGTGTCCTCGTTGACGTTTGATATCGACGCGCACCGCCGACTCGAGCTTTAATTAATTAGCGCGCTTTCGAACGAAAGGAGACGAGGAGATTGCGAAATTGCCGGCGGATTTGCAATATTCACCCTGCCCACGTCGTTCGCCGCGCCGCGGCCGGTGAACAGCGAGTATGGCGACACCGCACCATTCGTGCCCGATCGGGGTTCGTGATCTGGACGTCATATTTAATTTAGTCGTATCAGTTTAGACTTCTTTACGATCCTGTTCAGTTTGTCACGGTTGGGAGCTTTGAGTTGCTCGACAGAGACACAGATGCATAATTCTTCGTTGCACTAGTGGGATCGCCGCCGGCCGCTGCGGCCGGTCGCGGATAGGGAATCCCAGCTGCAGCTTCGCGTTTTACACTATCTTTTGCTATTGCTTGATTTTGAATTTGAAACTGACTGACATAGATTACTCTTTGAAAGGATACGACGCAAATGTTTGCGCTAAATTCACTGTGACTCGGTCGTAGGTACAATGAAACGCCGAAGAGGAGTTGCAAATAACCTTAGGAGTAATGGCATATACCCAGCTTAAGTCTTTCTAGGGTTATAGGGCTAGTCCAGTTTGTAAACGGACCCCATACGTTGTAACGGATAAATAAATATCCTTCTTCTCTCGGTGCACGAATTTACAGAGGAAAGTTTCAAGGGAGACACGTCTGGGGCGATGCTCGATAACCGAGTACCACCAGTTCAGAAGAGACGGATATGCGCATCGCCTTCACAATGGGCCTCAGTGGGTTACGCGATCACTGGTATTATCTAACGATCGGTCCATTTGAATGCAGGAGGTCAGATCGTGGGCCCGATCTGCCATTGGAGTCCCTTTCCACCTCTCCTGCATTTAAATATTAGCCTCCTACGAGAAGTCCCATTGAACGGGACTCGCAGGTGCACCACGGCCCCGCTTTCTCCGCAACCGGGAAACGTGCACCCTTCCATGGATCTCGATTCCTCTCTGTTCTCTCTGTTGGGTGCCCCCCCCCCAATCCTCCTCCCACCCCACGGTGGCCTGATAAAACCCTTGGACAATGCAACGTGCGCCGATCAAACCGTCAAAGGGTTGCCTGCATGGGAATATCGTTACGCTCCCGCTCGAGACCTTGAACCGCCCGAGATCTCTGAAAGGAGGAGAGGAAGGTCGATGCTGATGGGCCTGGAGCTTCAAGGTTGACCCAGCTGTCTCGATCGGGCCTTCTTCAATCTTTACTCGTAAGTTGTTGCGTCCCCTTTAAATGTTACGCGTGGCGTCGGACTGTCTACTGTTTTTGTTTCTGTTCTTGCTGTTCAATTCTTTCCTCCATGTAGAGTATTAGACAGAAAGAGTTGGGATTGCTCGAGAGACCTGTCGATCATTGCAAAATCTCCTAATTATCCTTTTTTTTTCTTATATAATGATTTTCCAATAAACCTTCGGCTATAAATCTATATTTTTATTGTAAAATGCCATCGTATTAAGGGACCAAACAGCTGCGACGATCCTAAATCTCTTCTCTTCTTTAAAAGTATTTGTCAAAATGGAACAGTAAAGTTTTACAAATCTCAGTTTCACAGCTCGAAATTTTTCACTTTACGGTATTTTATCTTTCCATGCAGATTCGCTTTTTTGTTACCACATTAAATCATGCAACGGGGCAAAAAGTGTGAATGTCCAGTTCGTGTGTCATGGCTGCGATTGTGTCAAAACTGTAGCAACGCGCTCCACGGCGGGCTATCGATTACACGAGTTTTTAATAACTAACGTCGCGAAATGTAATTAATAAATGAAAGTGGCTTTATGATTCCCCATGGTCGCTGAATGGTATTTACATCCGATAGTCACGTGAGTCACTGGTGTGGTGCCTGTGATGCGGACTAATTAATTGCCACTAATTACAGAGAAGCGTATTCTTGGTTTAAGACCGGTTAAGAGCTGATAATGCCGCATTATCGGCGTTCCTCAAGCGTTGCTGTCGTTGATGCTTGAAACCCGAGTGTTGATGCAATTTCTACCACCATAAGAGAAGAGTTAAATACATTTATGTAGTTTATCTTATCATGAAAAATAGTCGATAAATTCGTATAAATTCTTAGACACTTTAAGGGGGGATTGCGCCTTGCTCGGCCGAAAAATAGGTAATTCTTTGTGAATTTTCTGTCCAAAAACGGTACGGCAAATTATTTTGAAGTTTGGCAGGCTGTTTTATTGTATTATGAGCTATTGTTCTGAATTTTTGTGTGGCCGTGTAAAAAAAAATGCAGATAGAGGGTGCTGACTGAGAGCATTGAAAAGAATCGGGTAGCCCTAAAGGAAAAGAGATTCTTAATCTATATGAATGTGACTTTCTGTGGTAGTAGATTTATTGCCGTATCTGTTACCGTTCCTTTGTTATTTAAAGAAGTTTTCTCGATTTTTGGGCGAAATCTTTTTCAGATTCAAATCAGGCGATTCATTTTTTGCAGAAGTCTGCAATTTTAACACTTTTCTTATTTTCCTTAATAAATCTACTACCGCAGATAGCCACATGCGTATAGATTAAGAATCTCTTTTCCTTTTTGTGTTTTAGATAACCCTCACAGTACTCGGTATCTGCTACGTTTTTGTTTTTACTGTCACACAAAAATTCAGAACAATTGCTCAAGATACAATAAAACAGTCTGCCCAACCTTAAATTAGTTTGACGAAGCGTTTTTGTAGAAAAATTCGCAAAGAATTACCTATTTTTCGGCCCAACAAGGCACAATCTCCCCTTAATAAACAGATATCTGTTGATAATTTTTAGTGGTTTCATTGGACAGTTTCATTTTTTACTTTCGAATTATATCTGCATTTAGATTAGGATTACCTTTAACTTCTTTTTACTGAGGTTAATATTATTGATCTCTCTTAGATAGCCGTAACTCTGCTTCTCTCTTAGATAGCTTTAAAATTTCTTTTGGCCATGATAAATGACGTTTAGATTTTGACCTGAACAAATTTTCGATAAACATTCGAACTGGATTATCGCTATCATGGGCGTTCGAAAACTTTCTTTCAGGGAGCGGGGGCCAACTTTCAGCAACAGTGATGGTGAAAAAAAAACCCATTGAACTCATACTGTAGCGTCAATTTAATTAAAAATTTACAAATTTTCACTTTTTTTAGTATAAACTTAATAAAGATCAGTTTTGATAAATACGCGATTTTTTCTCAAGCCACGAGGCTCAGTTGCATTCTTCCCCTTGACCTGTCTCCGCGCTATCATTTTTCTATACTTCATAGTATTATTCTGTTAATCTTTTAAGCGAGTACAAAGTTCCACTTCATCAGAGACGCGTTATTACTATTATTACTGTTTGGCTGTTGAATAAGATGTTTGTTCACGCGGAGTATCCGTCAGTTAGTGTGCCGCCGCGTCTCATTCAAAGCTCTTCCAACTTAAACTGGCCGCGATCGCGGATGGTGCCCCATAGAAACAACGAAATAAGCAACATCCTTCGAGTTCATTTACCTCGTACATACATTGAAACGTCAATTTGTAAACTTTGATCGGATTTTAATTCGGTTGCGCTCCGCGCGAGCGACCGTGTCCCCCTGTCGGTCGAACTTTTTTTTCACGAAATTGACGGGCGCGCTGGTAGAACCGGAAGTATAAAAACGAAACGCGGGAGGGGCAAAAGGGAGGAAAAAAGGGGGGACGCGCGGCGGAAAAGTGGATGCAGCTTCGATACGGGGCCCTGGGAGCGAGTAATGAGATTTATCGAAGGCAGAGTTTAGAGGAGATAACTTTTGTAGCATCTGGCCCGGAGTTAAATGAGCGCTCGTGCCGCGCGCAACATCTATCGGAAATAACTCCGTGCACTGGAGCGTGGTAAATGTGCACCTTCAAAATTGAGAGAGGGAACGCCATTCTCGAATGTTATTACCCGCCGTTTCCACACGCTCCGCACGGTATTCCGGTATTGGTCGGAAAATAACGTTGATCCGCGTGTAAACACCCGCCGAATCGCATTCCGCCACACTCTCCTTCCTCTGCAATAAATTTCGTCCATAAAAATTACGAAAATATGTCGCGCGCAATCTCGTGTTCGCGCTGGGCTCGTATACCAAATGATTAATCGCGAGAGGAATACGAAACAGAAGGACCACGGTGCGTCAGGAATTAAATTTGTTAATGCCTCATCAAGATTTAACAAGTCGGGCGCTCTCGACACGAGTAGTCCTCGTCGTAAACTGAATTTTAAAAATCGTCGCGACGGTGATGCGGTGAATGCTGCTGCTCTCGAGCGGATAATAAAAAGAAAAGGGAAAAGAAGGGCAACGGAGCCCGACAAGTTCTTATCGGTGATTATGGATACGTCAAAAGAGAGTGGAGTGTTTAACGAGGACCGTCCACCGATGGCGAGTCACCGTCGCTAATGATCGCTGGCCATTTTCTTTCATCCCTGGGTGACACGTCGAAACTCCGTGTGGTCCTCGAATTGCCTTTCCTCCACTGACGGCTTGATCAGTGACAAAAAAATCGCCACCGTCTTTTCGAAACGCCACTGGTTCGAAGGCCACCCATGGCTACGGACGCATCCTTGCCCCTTTTTTTTTGTCACATTCTGCGTAATAATATTGAAAGACTTGGAGTACTTGAACCCCCATCTTAACACCTTATTCCCGAGCCGCGGGATATTCCGCGTTTTCAATTGAAATGGTAATACACGGGTTGCGAAAGAAGATTTTACTTCCCCTGAGATAATACCTACGTATCCACGGATGAGATGCAGAAGTTTCGATTGGATTTTGATTGGTGTAAAATGGATTTGAGACTTGATGAAATGGTTCAAAGGACGAAGGGTGCAGACCCGCTTTCGGATTGAAGAAAGCTTTAGTTGCGCCTTCAAGGATACCATCTAAATAGTCTTACTATTTAATTCAGCTCACTTTATTATTAAGAGTGATAAGGAAATAAATTTACCGAATCAAACATTGATGCGTAAAAGTGACATGGGTTTCAGCTAGTGATTATTTCTTTACTGCTTTACTGTAGAATCTATAAACAAGCGCGAGTGATTTGAGAATCTGAGATTACTTATTAATTGAAAGGCAAGTAAATCCACGAGGAGAGGTTAAGAAATATATAATTTCGTAGGAATACGTCCTAAGGAATCAGGAAAGCATAATCATTTATTCGAAATGAAAAGGATACGTTTCAAAAAACTATTGCAAACGTGAAAGTGTGACTCAAAGCGAACTCACCTAGGCGTTACATCTTATCCTTATTTAGAAAATCTCTGGATAAATCAGTCGAAGATTGGTATCGAGTAAAACCGAAGTAGCTTTTATCTACACTGCCGTTCACAAATATTAGGACATCTACTCTGTGTGGAATATGTGTGAAAAGCCTTGTAAATTTATTGAAAATCTCTAACAAAATTTATTTTCTTTGGTATTTTAAATTAAAACCAGAAATTAAAAGTATGGAAAGTATTTAATCTGTACCAAATATGTATCACATTCTGTGGAAATATGGCAGGTGTCAAAAAGGCTTATGAACGGCTGAGTATGCATATACATACACGCCATAAGATCGTTGCTACATCAGAGCAGCAACATCACATCCTATTTCACATTTCGAATAAATGATTGTGCTTTCCTAATTTCTTGGTGCTTTAAGGTGTAGGTAGACTCTTAAATGTACTGCATGAATTTTTCGTTTCCAAGTAGTGGCAAAAATGACCATTTTCTACCACCCTCCTTGAAGGGGTCATTCCGGTTAGACGGGTTGAAAAAATCCATTTTTTTAAAACATTTTTGGGAAGTACATATTCCCAATGATGTAATATTAAATTTTCATGGAAAAATTCTGATTATTTTACCTTCTACAGAAGCATTTTGTAGGGAGCGCAGATGAAAACGAAAACGAGGAGAGTTCTATAGATGAAAACTTAGAACGCGTTTTTCTCGAAACGTCATTTTTCACATCGAGAAGATAAAATCTCAAAATCTATCGAACCGATTGCTTTAGAAATTTAACTGCTCATTCTGCACACTTATGACTCTCGTAGGGACTACAACCAAGTATTTTCATTCCGTCTAACCTACTTTTAAAACCGAAAATAGCAAAAGAAAAAAGTTGAAAAACATTTTTCTTGCAACTTGGCCCGCCATTTTGCTAATTTTGCAGATAATTCACTAATTATATTCCGAGCGATAGCGACAGTCTACTGATCAAGAATCTGTCTGGATTTTTGAGTTCAGATGAGTCTAACAGCTGAAATCGCCTTCACGAACGAGGCATGAATTTTTAAACATGTCATCAAGACCGCTTGCAAAAACATTTTAAAATAAATAATTTTATTACTTTTATATTTTTTATTTACTGTAGAAATGTATTTTAATAAATAGAAAAAATTTTATTCCATTACCATAATTATTTTCGACGCAATAAATTCCTGAAAATCGCTGAATTTATCGGCGCGCTAACCAGAATGACCCCTTCAAGTATTTACAAACTCACATGTAAGATAGAATTGACCCAATATCATTCATCTATATTCGTGAGTACTATTTTCGTCATACAATACATTTAAGAGCGGGGTGTCAGTTCCTTCCTTTTCGTTGCTGTTAGTTGAAATTGCCCACGACCGTCGACGGCTACGCGCAAGAAGCGACCGACGATTAAGTGTTAATATTCTACCTCTCTCAAAAGCAGGAGATCGGGGCGGGAGAAAAAAGCTTCAACTCACCGAAAAAAAAACATCATCTGGTCTAATGACCGAACACACAGTGCGCGACACAGTAATTCCTGCGTTCGCCGTTTCACGCGCCTAACCGAGCATAATGGAATCGTAATGGTTGGCGCGCGCGCGCGCGCGTGCTCGCGAGTCTCGCCAGCGAAGTCGATGCACACATTTTTCCCCGGCCCGATACCGAAGGAACCATTAAATTATCACGCTCAATTAACCGTATGCTTCAGCCCGCCTAGAGGAAATCCAAGAACCACGCGGACCGGTTACAGTTGCCGCGTAGTAATAATAATTCGTAAGCTCGAAGCCTCGAGAGGGCGCGCACAGAGGAATCGTAATTGTCGTCGTGGAATCGTTAACTCTTACGCGAAAAAGCCGTGGTCCCGACGTTTGAGCGTACGACAGACGCTCATTGTGCGGCATTTTTAATATCCAGCTGGATGCACCTCGAGTCTGTCGCGGCCAACCCCCCCCCCCCTCCTCCCACCTCCGCCCCCGCCAACATTCGGAATTACGTGACGCGTGACGAATTCTTGTCGCGCGCGTGCTACTCTCGTTCAGCCGCCGTTTTCGCGTTCCGCGTCGCGGCCGCAAACGATCTCCCCTAGGATTGTAATCCTCGTGGCCGTAGGAACGGAAACGGAAGAGAATAGTCGCGGCCGATTTAGAGTGCCAGGCGACGAGTGGACGCGGACAAAGAATATTTTTAAGAATTGTTGTAGTCTAGACCTGGCGGACTCCTTCCGCGAGATATTTTCAACGTGGCCGCAAAGTCGCGGTGGAACTGATGATTAAAGAGTGGTTAGATATTCCAAAAGTTTTCAACGTTCTTTGGTGGTAGGGGAAAGTGTACCTATGGAATAATTTGTTTAAGCATATCGCTGAATAAAATCGTGTAGGACCTTAGAATTTTCAAACAGAGAACTCATTTTAAGCTTGATACCTCAGACCAGCCAGCCGGATCCCAAACTCTCGACCAGTATAGCATGTAAAACAGAATCACCCGGATACCCTCGAATTCGTCAACCCCTTTTCCACCCTCGACGAAGCGACCGTGGTGAATAGAGATCCCGGGGACGTTGCTATTCCTCCGTTCCCGTCGTTATCCCCTTTTCAAGACGAAAGCGTTCGATTTTTTCAGGCCGCGCGCGCGCGACCGCCAAACAATAACCGATCGAACGGCAGGGGGGAGGGGCGGGGATCGAGGAGGGTCGAGGGAAGCTTCCTCCTGCGGGCCGTATTTCACGGGGATTTGAACCGAAGACATTTTCACCCGATAAATAGATAGTAGGCCCGGCAGCGGTGTGTTATACACGACGGGCCGATCCTTATTATAAACTCTAACTAGCTGAAGCCTCCCTGCCGCCATACACTCCTGCCATCGGGGGTAACCACGATACTTGATGGGATTCCTAGCCGATGGTGCGGACAATCCTATCTCGAATCCCCGACGCTCTTCGAAATCACGCGCTTCGTCTTTGCCGCTTTACTCGCGCTCCACTCCTGAGCAAGGCTGCCATGCTTGATGTAAAAGAAACCAGACTAAACGCTTTTCATAATACCGCATCCCTTCCACGGTCAAACATACTACATTGTAGTTCGACGCAGCCTTTGCCTTCCTTACAGATTCTCATAAGCTCGAATCAGCCAAGTAGTCTTATGTTGTGTCTGTTTTCGTGAAAGGTGTTTTGTTAAGCGCCAGTCGAACACTGCGCCCTCTAGGACGCCATCTACCTAATCTTATAAATCTGGTTCCAACGTAGCAAAACAGCTGTTCGCGATTATAGCTGGAAATAATGTAGCTATCTATTAATTTACTCGTGGCTTGAATTATTATTAGTTTTCTTAGGAGTTCATGTGAATACAGAATAGGAAAGATATTTGTGACATTTTAGATGGCATTTACATTTGCGTTACCTACTTGTTCGATTAAAGAGTGAGAATGAAATAGTAAAAGTAGTCGACTAAACAGAAGAATAGGAATTACATTGTTAACTCTTTGGTTGCAAACTTTTCAGTCCTCATAGCAATTATTCTTCTACTCTTCAGTGGGTACACGTCAAAGTGTATAGTATGTATAATATAGTTCTGTAGGTCACACTAGCAGAAACTTTTCACATTTAATGGCGATACTTTTTACGAATCAATAAAAACTACTTACTTTCAATACGATTATATTCTCCCACGGCGAATCATAGAATCTTTTATATTAATTCCTTTGACTGTACGGCAGATATTACCCAGCCTATCCTCTCTGTCCCCCGTTTTTCACAGGTTACGTACAACAATGGACGTGAGTCTCTGGATCCCTGCGCTCTCACAAGAATCTGACCCTGAAGAAGGGCTGTAAGTAGCTATGTACCAAGAAATCCAACACTCCTGTCGATGGTTGCTGATAATCTTATTATAACATTGCGCATTGCGGAAATTGAGAATTCTTCTGAAGTGTACCGCGGCAACGTCGACAGCGAAACTCTACGGTCGTTTTTAATTATGAGAGCAGAATATGCATACGCCTGTTCTACAGAGACAATGGAGCCGAATCCGCAGCTTGTGAGTCATTCAACGGGCAAAGTCGATCGCGACTCCTTTCAGCGCGTCCCGGGCACAGTGGAAGGACCATTTACTCGCGTGACACGTCGTTTCCTTCATAAGTTGTCACGCGACGACGCGGCGCGATTCACGAGAGCCTCGCCGTCTTGCTTCCCTTTCCTACCGGGGTCAGGGCCGAGGCACACGCACGCACACCTTCTCGCGCAGGCAATCTCGAAGGCGATGGTCTCTCACCGGCGAATATCTGCAGGAAGTTAAACAAAAAGAAATCCCCCCGGGGCGGGGGGCTCCCTGAATATTCTGAATCGATTAAATAATCGAAGCCTGCCATCTAGTTTCCCCCCCGGCCGGTTCGTCGTGGCCGCGCGCGCGCGCGCCCGCGCTCTCACACGGCCGCGAGGACCATTCACTCGGCTCCTTCTTTTCATATTCAAATGCCACACCATTGACGCTTCAATGAATAATACTCAATGATAAATTTGTGGGCGTATTCAGGATGGACCGCGCGGCGAGACCTTGAAATCCAACCGCGCCAAACGTGCGCTCGCCGGCGCGAGCGTATTTGAATACGTAACCGAAGGAGAGGTGGCCTGAGTGAAAGGTGAGGGGGTGAAAGGAGCGAAGGTGCACGGGCACACGGCCCTCTCTTCCTTTTATTTTTCTATGAACCCGGGCTTGGTCGTTGAACCTCGATAGAATGTTCGGACTCCCTATTTTCTATCCCTGCGATGCGTCCTCCTCGATTAATGGTTACTGGGAGAAAAGGATGCCTGGGACCTTTGAGATCCTCGCGCGGTCTTCGAAACACTGTTCCAGATGATTTCTACGGGCAAGCGGGGACTGCTTGCACGTTGCGCGAAGAAAACCTAGAATACTGTGTTGTGCTGCAAGTATCTGTAAGTACCTGTAATAACGATAAGAAATTGGCTTCAAAACGTAAAATTCAATAAATATCAGTGATTCCTGCTGTCGCGCTATTTGAAAATTACTTAAGTAGGTACCAACTAAATCCGTCAGATAATTTGGAAATGTAATGTTTGAAATCCTTCTTTCGAAGAAAAGATCAACGTGTGTCTAATAATCAAGTATGTGTTACTACTCATTGATTCTTGTATTTTGAACACAATTCTTTAAAAAAAAACTCGGTTAAAACATGTAGTCTAACATGCCTGTGATTTGTTAAACACTTATTGATTTATCTTTAGAAAGCAAATATTTTCAATAATGGTATTGCAAGATTTTTCGCACATTTACATTTTTCGAAATACTGTACATCCCAGGCAGTTTTTAGGCAACAGGTCATAATTTTCTGGATTCCCATAGATCTTAAAGATATTCACATCAGCGAAAGAATTTACAATTTAGAAGTTTCTTCTGCGCGACGATTCCCTCTAACGTTCTCGCCTCGCTCACAAAACACGATAGAGAAATTCGATGATCGTAATCGAGACGTCTAACGTACATTCGATCAAACGCGCTGGTGATTTCCATACCCCTTTCATTCGAGAGAAATCAAAGGTTCTTCCGTCAGTGAGGGCAGAGTTTTGTTTTCCACTTTGCATATCGAGTTTCTCGAAGCCAGATGCGAACGCTGACAGATTTTCTATTGTTGACTACCGGAATTCATGGTTCCACCAGTGATCTTTACAGGCGAGCATTCGAGAAGCGCCTTCAGTAATTTTTGTGAAAGTATGCGATGGTATGGACCAACCAAAAATAAAAGACACATACTCTTTAAGGGAGTATTCTCGCCTAACAGACCCAAAAGTAACTGATATTTAAGAATTTTTTTTTAAAAAACTGTTGGTCATATTTTAATAAACTCTTCTGGGATATAAGGAGGCATCTTTAAACTTGCAGAAAATATTTATTTTATATCGATCGTTGTTATTAGAAGTTTCTTGAAGCTAGACAATTTAAGCTGGTATTGGTCCACTTTAAAGAAAAAAAAATGAAAAATTGAAAGAATTATAGCGTTTGAAAGAATAAGTAAGTTTTTCCTTAGACCAATTTTTCATATTATTCTTTATATCGACGAAAAAGGTATTATAAATAGAAACAAAAATTAAAATTTTGGATCCAATACCAGCGTAAATTACTTAACTTGAAGGAAATTCTCTTCTTTTTGCAATCAAATGACTGTGACAGGTGCTACACCTGTCGCCAACATCGTCGAAGATATTCCAGAATAATTAATAAATAATAACAAGGATCGACATAAAAACAATATTTTCTGCATCTTTAAAAATGCCTCCTTATATCCCAATAGAGTTTAATGCAATATTAACGATAGTTATTTTTAAAAAAACATAAATTTCGAGGGCTGTTACACAAGAATCTTCCCTTAGATTACAGTTACTGTAGCTTAAATGATAAACCAACACTTCAAATTTTATCCCCACGTATTAGTTAATCTTACTGCGGAAGTAAGTTAAATTTTTCCAAATACTAAAATTTCAAACGTTCCCAGAGGAATCACGTAGGTGCGCCACTGTACGACTTACTGTATCAACTTGAATGTGATTTAAGATCTCCTAGCGTACAATGCACTTCCCGTTTTTCCTATTCAATAAAGTCCGCACGATGGCCCGTGAAACAAAGGAAACATAAAGTCGGCGAGTGCTAATTCCCAGTTGATTAACATCGCCAGAGAGCCGCGATTTTTTACGTACTTCTCGAAGTACGAGGATAGAACGCATCACTGACTTTATGGGGGACCATTATGCAAAAAGCTCGGCGTCGTTACTTTCCACTCACTGGGCTATTTCCACCTAATGAACTAATAATTCGTTCCTACGGAAATCATTATCGGCTGGCGATTCCCCAGATCGATAACGCGGGCGCCTCGCCTGCGCGAATTTATGGGCCACGTTTAGCCGCAACGTTTTTTTTTCGGCTGGTGGATTGTTGAAATTCTAGAAAAAAAAAGAAAGGAGATATATCCCTTTCTGCGTGTGCACGCGCATGGCAAAGATAATTGGCCTTTGAACGCTTCGCCACCGAGGAATAACACGTTTAACGAGCTGAAACGTTTGTACCTCATCGGTGCAATTATCTCCTCCTTCGTGCAAGAAAAATCGAGTTAATTATCCGAAGGTATAATGACTGCCGCGGAGCGTACGGGGGTGGCGAGAACCACTAAATTAACCAACATCATATTTCTGTCGCGAGAGTCCTCTTATTCGACTTCTTGCCACTCGAAAATATCGCGATTACGCAATCGCAGCTCGTGTTTTCCCGATGAGGGTTCGAAACGGAAGTCTCCTGTGCGATCATCAATTATGCACGCCTGAAATAATGCAATTATTAAATATCTTTGCGCTCTTGTCACCCAGCGCGCGTTTAAGCCCTTGATATCCCGAAGCAATTGCTGTATAGAAGAGTTCTCCAAACAGCTTATTAAATGAACAATCATTATTACTTCACGCTACATTTTTGGTGGTCAATATTTATTTTAGAATCTAAACGTTTAATTCAGTTAAACGACTGGAGTTGTAATCTCATCATCAGAGGGTTGTTATATGGGAATATTCGAATAACCTTAAGTGCAACATTCGGAGAATTTTATATCGAGTTAAACAGATCCTGGAAAATAATTTGAAATTCACCTTGTAACCCATTCTCGAATTAGCCAGTTTTGTATTTTACAGTGGGGGCACGATAGGGAGCTGGGGAAGGATCGGTTCGTCACGATTCAGTGCGGAAAGTGAGAATTATCATGTCGCAAGGGCGGTCGATAGTAACTAATTGTTATTATAAACTTACAGTATAGGTTTAATCATAATAGCTCGAGGCTAATTGGATAGATAATTAAGGGTAAAGGCAATTACGGGCGTATACACCGCATATACCGTGGTATATTCCTGCTACACACAGCTTAGTAGTCGATATGGCTTTGGGCTACGTTACGTTTATGAGCTACGCGATCTGCTAAAGGTCGTTCGTCGAGAATTTCATATGGACCCGCTGTCCCTTACTGTCCGCACGTTTTCAAAGAATATTCCGTATACAGGTTGTTCTATGCATTGTGACCGCTTTGAGTGTCTCCTTCGATTCCACTAAATTTAGAAATAAATCTGTGCAGATGCTAATGCCACCGCCATTAATCTTTCTATTTCCCATTTCTTAACCCTCATTCGTTCCTCATTTCACGAACTGAATCTGTTCCTTGGTGTCAAAGTGGCACAGTGGTATAATATCGATAAAACGACAAGGTAAACAGTTATTTCTCTATATCTTTTTATTCAAATCGATGATAAGATTTCCATCATACATTTTTCACAATTTTCGCATAAAATAAAACGCTGGACACACTGTTTGTTTACAAGAATCACAAATAATAGAACAGAATAACTAATAATGGGAAAACTGTGTCAAATTGACACCAGGGACGGTTGAAGGTTAATTCTTATTTCATTCCTACTTAGTTGGTTCTACTTTTACAAATTATTTATAATTACAACTGTACACTTGAAAGCATATTATTTAACATGTTGGTAAGTGGAAAGAATATTTGAGGCGTTAATGACACGTAAATGGAACATCTTGCGCAGTGGATTATTTTGAAGAGAGGAAATAATAGTGTGTAATTATCCGAATTTGAAAATCTACATTACTAACTACTCTAAATTGTAACTTGCTCTGCCCGTCATATTTGTTGTTGTCAGAGCAAACAGTAGGCCCGGTTACGCAACATTTTCTCACTTCGATCCCAGTGTATTCAAAACAGAATGGAATAACTAGACTTATAATATATTTGCATTCACGAGACACGCGGTGTATAATCTTGGCAAGGCGGGGTCAACGCCAAATCGAAATTACGCGTAACACCGAAATACCAGGTCAATCTGCTCGATTTCGCGAGAAATCACGTTTGCTCTCGGCTACCGTTACCACGGGCAGCATCGAAACGGACCGTGGGAGAAGGGGTTCGTCAAATTACCAATTAACGCAAACGCCAGCAACAATAGCTCACAGCTGTGTTTCCTGCGGAACGGCGCAACACGCGAGTAAACAGACACTGGACAGTTCCAATGTAACGGACGGTTATTGTAAAACGATTGAACGGTTAGAACGGAAAGGCTTCTCTGGTCATCGCAGGGCCACTTAAATTGCAGGTATTATTGAAGCGAACAGAAGCCGAATAATAACAGCGAAATGTGAGAAACAGAAAAGTGCCAGCACGCGCAAGGACACCTCCCAAAGAAGTCACCAATTTTCCCGCCCGCTCTTCCTTATTAATCCATTTGTTCCGTTGCTCATCCCGTGGATTCGAGGGTGTTGTATTCGCGGAGGGTGGTTTCCTCGCGAGGACGAACTGGCCTCTCGAAACGATTGCCCCGTCCTCCCTCCGCCCGCGCAGACAAGGATGTCCCATTGAGCGTAGATGCACGGAACACTGAGCAGATCAGTGACGCGAGTCGTTATATCGCCGGGAAAATGAATCGAAACGTTCACCCCGCCCTCCCCCGGGCGAAGGGGCCTAGGGGCGAAGAGGTGAAAGTGCCGACGGTGGAGACGAAGATGCACCGTGGAACAGAGAGAAAGGGTCGGGCCACGCTCCGGCTGCTGATTATTTGTAATTTGCCAGGGCTGAAGCACTCGAGTGCGGCCGACGCTCAGCGACAATGCGGCAGCATGGCAGAGATAGTAACGAGCACGCGTAAAATACAAACGAATATGCCACGAAGTGACACCTCTCAATGACACTCATTTGTTCCCGCCGTTAGGCGGCGCTGTATTGACGGGAGGGACACTTCGGCCCGTATCCGCGGCCCTGAAAAACGAACAACCAGCCACACCAGACAGTGTCGCCACTTCTGCGATAATGGCGAACGATGAATCCCTTGTTTTTAATGAGAAATAACGGCTGCCCCGTGTCATTATCCCTCGCGGCGTTCCGGACACGCGCACCCTACCCCGGAGGAAACGGCGATGACGATGATGATGATTTTTCGGTATGAAAAGCTGGCCCGATGAAAGGGCCTCGCTGTCACGCGTAATTGGGAAGCTCCCGTTTTCGGAGGATCTTTCCAATTGAATCGCGCGGATCTGCCCTTGATGCAGATCTTGCGAGATCCTCAGGCTGGTTTAGCCATTAGACACGACGCCGACGGAACAACGGCCACGTATGTGAGAGTTGATCGATTCGAGCCTCGTGGCCCAGGGTGACGAAGTGGAGGTCGAATTTGTTAACCAAGTTACGGATTCCCGTAATGAAGGTGAAGGAGAAGAGGAAGGGAAGGGGTGGGATTGGCACTCATGCTTCTCGTGGATGTTCGATGCGATTCCTGTATTAGCATTCGGAATATTATTCATGTATGCGGGACCTCGATACATTTTAGGCTGGGGTTAGTTGGGGTATTCATTCGATGCTCTCGTATTAGGTGTTTCGGCGAAAATTCCTCAGATTTTACATGAAAAATTCAATTGAACAGTTTCTTACGGATACGTAGGTCTTTGCAGAATATTATACACGAGTTTAGATAATACAAAAGTTTGATACGGAAGAACAAAAAGAAATATGACTCCGAGAAATTGATGATGGAGAAATAATTGACTCCGAGCTTAAAAAAGAGAAGGTGAATGCAGAAGATTTTTGCGTAGGACCCATTTTGTACAGAAGTATACGGAATCAACAGAGGAACAAAAGGACAACAAATGTGGACTAGGTATAACTGTAACAAAGAGTGTGCCAATAAACTAATTAGAATATACAGCAGTCTGCTGAAGGTTAAAGTGAGGAATATCACATATCAGAAATTCATAGAACGAACATTCTTCCTTTATCCTTCAATGCTGTGTGCAACGCTACAGTGAATCCTATCAACGAACGTATCCTTGTATTTCACATGATAGAAGTGAAATACTGTATTGTTTCAAGTTTTGCAAAGCTTTCCATAAAACAAAACAAGAGGAATTTTTCATTTTCCAGAGGTCGAAGTACCGCCGCATATATTACGTACCAAAATCGCTAAAGAATCCCTAGTGCCACCCGACAGCACCCGTGCAACCCTTATCGCGTTCGACGCGCATTCGAAACACATCGAAATAAAAGAAACCACGAGGAAATACGGGCTAACGGAGATTCTTGGGGTTGGTGGTGGGGACAGGCGGTGGGGGTGGAGGGGTAGAAAGACGAAGCTTCGAGATAATGGGTATTGGAAGAAATTCTCCGAGCAACCCCTGCAGCCAGACACTAAACACCGAACGGCGGGGGCGCAGTTTGTCTTGGCCCATTAGGAGAAACGCTAGTTGGCTTGTTCCAGCGGGGGTGGATAGGGCGAATCGGGGGGTGGAAAAGAGGAAGCCGGTTGTTTTATGGCCCGGCATCTGTTCGACGATCGTCTCGTTCCGATACCACTTTATCCTCGGCGTTAGCCGTTTCCTAACTGTTTGCGAAACAACCTCTGCCTTTCTCACTCCCTTTCGCCTGTTTTTCGCTTCCCCGTTCAGCGGAAGCGCCGCGTTCCGCTACCCTTTTCCGAATTCGGCTTGCTCCTTTTACTGTTCCACGCGGGCAAACTTATTTTCGCGAGGCCACGTTCTGGACATGGACGACCTTTGGAGCTGACCAGTGGAACCGACATCAGGGGGAACTTTAAGACCTTGTTTTAATCTTACGAAAGATTTATCTAACCTGGCCGTAAGAATTATGTTTCAAGCTCGAGTGGGAATTAAGCGGGGACAGTAAACAGTCAGAAAAATTTGCAAGCTTTGGTTATTACGTTCTGATTGTTTACAACGTATCCGTTACGCGTGTGTACGTGCTCGAACACACCAGTGTTGATTAAATAGTGAATAACGTGTGGAAGTATACATAAAATTCTAACAAACTGAAGAAAGACATCCAGCTATTTTTCTAATTAATGAATCTTCTATCCCAATTTAAATTGATGGATCAAACAATGTATAGTTGCTCGTCAATCAGGTGCGCGCGCGTTGAGAACATTTATTGGGGTGATTTTCGTTTTCACACGCAGAAGATTCTGAAGAATTCATTAAACTACAAATAGAGCTGTAGACAAAATGTTTGTTTTCGCAGAAAATATATGTTGCAGTGTCGTCTTAACAATGGAGGCGACAGAGGCCGCTGCCACAGAGCCGCGGAGGTCAGGGGCCCCCTTGAAAATTGGAAAATTAAAAAAAAAGGGTTGTAAAAGCTAGAAACAAATTGGAAATGGGTCCTTCAACTTTTTGATTTTATTTAATTTAGAATAATTTAGAGAGCCACATATGGAGCTCGCCTCAGGTCTCCCGAAAACGATAAGACGACACTGATATTTTTGTGTATAAATATATACAATTCTTACAATGTACAACTAAATTAAAATACAAAAATCTGAAACCTTATTGCCAACAGAGGCGTCGTACAGTGCACACAAATCACCAATTCATTCAATATTCTCTTACCGATCTAGCGATCACACTCACTCAACACCATCCACGCATACATGCCTCACGGACCACAGTACCTTAGGAAAGGACTGATTTCTATGTTTCCCTTGGATCAATCTAAACTGACAAGTCCAAGATCACGCATTTGCGGCGAAATGAGATAACCCTCGTGGTATGGATAGGAATCGAGGAATAGAATATATGGAACGAAGATGGGGCATTAGGGGGTGAGCATTATCGTTTTTTTTCACCGCGATACAGCGATAAATAAACGCAGAGCGCGGGGAGTCCACGATAATACGTGATCCCCTTGCGTTGAATACTTAATGTTGAGTACTCGGCAGGTATATCTGTGTTCACCCTCCTCGGCCCGCTCTATCGCGTACGATCCTCTTCGCGCGTATGTGCAGTGCTTGCCTGCCGTCATACATTTCGGTATGTCCTCTCCCGCGCGAGACCCAGCAGAGGAAGCTACTATTGAGTCGCAACACAATAAAATAACGTGAAATACTTGGCTTGGAGAAAAAGCGGTAGAAGACCCCTCCCCCTTTCGCAGGGAGAATCCGGCTCTCGCGCTGTAAATGGGGTAGGTTTGCCTCTGCTGCCGGTGCGTGGATGCATTATGCACGAAGATAATGCCCTCGGATACTTTGCCTGTACGAGAACAACGCGGGAGGCTCGAAGCGCGAATGTAACGCGCTTTGCGAGGCGCCATCGAGGATCGTGATCGCCACCTTCAGGCGAAAGTGTGACATTTATCGGTGGGCGTAGTCGACTCAGGTGGTTTCCCTTATTCGGTCAGTCTTTGCGTTGACAGATAGTAAATTCGGCGCTGCTCTAACTCACTTTCGTAGGAATATTTGAATCCCTTAGTAAGGGGACTAGGCAGTCAAAAAATTGATTGCTTTTTTATTGCATTTTCCGAAATTCGATAGTATCTTTTCTGATATAAATGCCGTTTGGTTTATATTAAAATTCGCAAAATTGTTGATTTGGTAGCTAAAAAGGTCAAACGGAAACTTATAGCGCCGCCTTTGCCCAGAAACTTTAAACGCGTTCAGATCGACTTGAAAAATTACTGGACGGGGTAAAACATGAGCCATTCCAAGTGGAACCTCTGATATAGTCCATTAAAATTCGAGATTTTGATAAAAAAATTAAAAAGTCACCGGTTTTTAGTAGCGCACAAACAAGAACAAATTTTTCAGCCACCAATCGCATAATTTTGATTTAATTTTTGTTTTTATAGGTTCCACTGGAAACTATGAATCCAACAAACAAGAATCACTCCTTTGAAATCGGATTACGTCACATTTTAAGAAACCACAAAAAAACGTTAAAATGTTTACCAGTCGGCAGTGACATTTTTAAAGCACATACATATTTCATACCAATTATTTTTCAATCTGTATGCTAGTAATAGGATAATAGGATACATATATCTGGATTGGCTTTAATTTTTTTTACAAATAAATAAAGGACAGAGTCTCTTTCTCACGAAAAACGACTGCCTATTAGTCCCTTTCCCACGATGCCCGTACACGTCACTGAAATATTTGCTTCGTCTTTACTATCTATATTTTTGATCGAATAACGATGGCATACTTCTTGAAAATCTTTGTATTATGTTCAGTTTCAGTTTCCCAAGATATTTTCATTGGCATCACGGAAAGAAAAGCAGAAGTTCGCGTCAGCCCTAAGAGGTTAAAAGGAGTAAGAATACCTCCACTGAGAAACCTAGACCTTTTCGTAACCTTGATGTCTACGCGAAACAACCTTGAAACATCTACATATTTTCCAGTTATAATTCACATACCTACATCCATGTTGATTTAAAGGGAAACGTAATGAATATCCTTATAAGGAATTAAGTCAAATCTTTACAACATTATACTTTTCTTAGTTTCTAATTAATCCTAATCTAAATAAATATTGAACTACACTACCTTCCGCCTACCTTCACTATTCTTGACGTGAATATGTAGGCTGTTGATAGAATTAGCATCTTCTAAGATACTCCTTTGTATCAGGCGAGTAGTAATCCATAAAACGACCCTTAGCACGTTGAGAGAAAATTTGTTGAATCCCAATCGTCGTGGATGAGAAATCGGCGTAATTTCGTTGGGCGCATCGGTATCCAATTGAAGTCGCCGTCCGTAGGCAGGCGAGACAAAGTAATTTGCAACGACAGTCCCTCCGAGACGCATCCCATATACTCTGGCTCGTCCTCTTGGCGGCGGTATGCGCGTTTCTTCCACAGAGATCCCCAAAGATGAATCGGTACTGTTTACCGTGTGCACGGCCACCTGTGTATGGGTGACTTTCGATGCATCCCCGGGTAGTTCTTCCTGACAGTGGGAAAAAGTAGAAGAGCCGCTAGAGGATGGACCGGTGGGGGGAGGAGGGGCAGGAGGAGGGTGGAAGACGGAATAATAGAGAAGCCATGGAGAAGGCGGAGGAAGATAGAAGGAAAGACGTTGAGGATTCGCGGAGGCAAAACGAGTCGATATGCACCGACACACGGACACTGTCTATGAGAGGCGCGAGCCTATGTGCGTATACATACATAAGTACGTACATATCGGGCCAACCTAACCTAAATTCTGAATAAAACGGGGGTTGCATAAGAGATCAGGGGCGTGATGAAAAACAAACAGCGGTTTAGGTTGCTGTTTGATCTTCGGGGCCGGGCATTCACAGAACTCCCGACCGCCACGGTGTATTATCTATTGACTGCATAGGATCGCGTGTGTGCGCACCCCGCATCGGGGCTGCATCGTGTTTCGGTGCAACGACGACGGGAAGTATACGCTGATACCGTGCCGCTGACCGTCGACGCGTCGTCGGCGTCGGCACGACGAGCCCTTTCAGCCGCTCCTCTTCGCCCGGCACCGTGCGCGCGCGGCCGCTCGCCTTCGCTTGGCATTTGGGAATAGCTTTTATGCGGCAGCCACCTTTCATCTTCAGCGCTTGATGATGCACTCGAAGCACGGAAAAAGAAGGGTATCCAGGAAGCGGCGCGCGCTTTGCGTTCGACGGTAGATCGATAACTGTCACCGACTTGACAGTACCAGGTCTTGAAATTTTATTTATTCTTCGTTCACTTCTCTAACGAGAAGGAAACCTCTGCTTCGGCGGAAACTCGGCTTGTCCATGGTATCGAAAACGTTGAAGTAAGTTTAACGCCGTTGGCGATTATCGTCAGAGCCTTGACCATCTCACTGTCAGCTTTTTGAAAAACTCTATGAAGGGAGTCCCGTGGTGAAATTGGGAGAAGAGCAAAATGAGACGTACCCAGTGGTACTTGGATGATTGTTTCTCAGAAAACGTGCGGTAATTCACGTAGGTTACCCTCGTCAGGATCGATCCCCCGCCCACCCCCTGGTCCGAATATCGTCCGATAGACAATTAAGCTTCTCCTCGTCGGTCGATTCAATGCAGGAATACAGAAACGTTCAAACTGGTTTGGAAGTAAGATGCAGCATATATCAGTTTGATTCTGATAGAATTGGACGTTCCATTGACACTACCTAAGATACTGCCTCCTTGGATCGTCATTGAAAAGGACGTAGCGGTTCCATTCTGCAACTTTTTCCGTGATCAAGGAGTTGCTGACTGTTCCGCGGGACTCGAAATACGAGCCGAGTCCCGTCGATTAATTGAAGGCAACCATGGACAAGACTATCTCACCGCGTTGTGCTCTCGACGCGACGCTGGAACCCTTCGAGCCACTTCAGGATTCACGAAGGTACACACGGTTAATGGTGGTAGTCGATAGGGAATGGATGGGTGGTTGGATACACATCACCCGCTGATTTCTGGCTTTGCTCCCATCACGCTTCTACGCACGGCTCTTTTCGTATGTACGCATCAGCTCATCCTCCTCGTCTTTTGGCTTCGACTGTTCCGCGTCTGACGCCCCTCCCCCCTGGTGTCCCTGCGCCAGCCTCCTCCAGGCCTTTCCTTTCAGTGTTGCCTTATTGAATATCCCACGAGTGGAAAATCAGTTCAACCTCCCTCTGAAAGGAGTCCACCAACCCCTGCTGCTCGCTCGTTTCGTTCTTCCTTTCGTTTTCCTACCCTCCTACCACGGTCGCCGCGGCTCGAGTTATCGCGTTCAATGCGATTTCCTGCCGATCAAAATCGGATCGCGGAAGAAGGGGCCCTCGTTGGGGGAAACAGCCGGGGCTCGAGGGCGGGCAACAAATTGTCGCCGCTGATTTCCGCTTTCGTGAGCAAGAAGTCGACGCTGTTTTTGCGATCACTGCTTCTTAGAAGAAGTACTCGGCAACCCTTTTCTTCGATGATAAACTGGAGTCGTTGCTTGTTGAAGAAATCTCAAACTGAGAATACGCAATCCAAGGGATATGAAAGTAAAACCAGCTAATCAGTCTTGAAACATACTCTACTCACATTCTTCGGTAGAAAACAATTGCAGTGCAGCCATAAATTAAACTATTTCAGCGGAAATTAAAGTGTTCTCCTCAATCCAATCCGAAAGTTAAATTTTAGTGGATAACTTAACCACTGTGACTGGCATGGATACATTCAGAACGTTGGCTGTTCTTCAGTGAGTATCGTTCACGTAGTTCCGCATCATCTATCTCCATCCCTTTACTTGCATGTCCCAGAGGGTCTCATCGATTCCGACTAAACTGAAAGCCTCCGGCTTTTCGAAACGTCACCGCGAAACGTCGCGTTTGACGTGTTCATGCATCATCCGTCGGTTCCCGTTACCTCGCGCCGTCGTAGCGTCGCGGAGGATATGAGGTGACGCGAAACGAACATGCCCGTGGTGTATAAATGTATTCAGAGCGTGCCTGGATGCTTTCGACTCTAAGGCAAAGGCGGTGGGAGGCGGACGAATATCCCTGGTAGATTTCTTTGCATAGAGAATTCGATCGTTTGTCAAGTAGACGGCGTCTCGCGCAAATTGATGCAGCGGAGCTGCGCCGGCGAAATTGCTTCCGCACGGATTGGATTTTCTCCCATACGCGATGAATGATTCGATCCTGCGGCAGAAATTTCGCAGGGAATCGTTACGCCAGAACGTAATGAACGTTTGGGAACAGTTTTTGTCCGCTTCGAAACGGGAAATCGAGTCCGTTGTTTCGCTATTGTTTCGCGGGCATCGTAGTTTCCTCTACCAGTCCCTGATTGCTCCAGATATTGCAATCTACGCACTATGGTGCATTTCATTTCCTCTATAGGCTTCGATTGCTTAAAAAAAAAAAAAACAGACCGATACTCTCGTGTTTCTGAATAAACCAAGCGAGAATTCTCGCCAAAATACACGCCTTTGCCGCCCATATATGGCACGTGGACGTGTGAGCAACAGTGACTGCGAAGATTCAGAGGGCCTTTACTTTAACCGTTCTCCTTCGGAGGGCTTGCGCGTCTGCCACACTTTCTTTTGATCGTTAGTTAAGAAGTGAATAATATTAATTAAAACGTCCTTTCGCGGTGGTGGCTCTTTCTTCTCCCGTAGTCGTCGTCGAGCCCTTGCCACAGGCAGGAGGAAAGGGTTGAGAACGAGGCGGGAACCGCCGGCACTCGACTTGTCGCTCCTTGTTGGATATTTATTCGTTCGTTCGTTTTTTATTTATACTCGAGGTCTGAAGACCCGCCTTATTTGCGCCCACACCCTCTTCCAACCCACTTCCACCCCCACCCTCCCCTGTGCCCGTCAACGGGGTTCCTTTAAACGACGCGGCCGCTGCCGCTCGACTCGCCTCGAAACCCTTTGGCCGCCCTTCGCCGTGCTGCTCTCCCCCGCTGAAGGAGAAAAATTAATGGACGCATTCGAATGAATTTTATTAATTGAATCGCGTGAGCGGGGCGCCGCGGTTCGACGCGAGCCGCGCAACCCTTTGTGAGCAGCGCGGGGGCGGGGGACGGTGACTTGTTGCGATCGCCTTTTTCAAATCGTCCGTTCGTTCGCCGGGGAAAAAAAAAGAGACAAGCCTCGCCACCGATTGCCTTTTCGCCCCGTTATCACACTCTTGGACGGTTATTACCACCGGCGGAACACCGACGGGGGAGAGGAGAAAGTAATTGCTGTCAAATATGGAGATATTATTGACGCGCCGGCGTGCTCCTCCGTGCATGAGGACACGTTATTGAAGTCGGGCTCGTGTAAACGGGTGGCGCTCGAACGTATCGAATTCTTTGGTTAATGGAAACGAAATTCCTTTCTCGTGTCATACTTTCTGTCTGCTATTTCCTGAGAGGCTGACGATATTTTTATCGAAGAAAAAGAAGCATCATTTCTGCGTTATTTTTTACCTTCGCAGTGTTCAGTCCTTTTGAAGGCATCTTGAAGCAGGGATATTTGTCGGCTACAGTACTTCTTTCCGTTTAGAAACTCGGCGTGACAATTGAAAATTTGAAACTCCTCTGAATACTCTAAGCCCTAAGCGATTGCTGAAAATTTACAAAGTCCTGTTGCTTTTTGGGAGTTCTAATCACTCTTTGGTTACTTACAAGCAGTAAGTAGACCTAGGCAGTACCTACACGACACGACTGTCCGCGCTCGTTCAATATAATTCTTCCAGCAGACCCGGGGAAACCGAAACGTTCAAATTCACTACCACGGCCGTGGAAAGACGCGGGCAGTAGAAGGGGAACGGGCATAAGCAGAACCGTCGGGTCCGCGACAAAGAGCGAAATTGCTCAGCGGTCCGAGCCGGCGTTTGTATTATCGAGTGTGCGTTCGTTATTACCCTGAAACGATGCCGTGAAAACCGGACCATCGAATGAGAGAACCCGGAGGCGAACGTCTGCAAAACGCTCGCGCGGCTGCCTCGCCACCGTCCAAAGGGACAACGATATGCGCCGCGAAAGAGAAGGGAAGACACCGCTGAAAGAGATACAGAGAGAGCGTACACGCGTATCTACGTGCGATGGGGGTGGCCGCGGTGGAAAAGAGCGATAGGGGTTGGGCGCGGGGGTGGGGGGTGGCAGGGGGGAGCGGTGGAGGGGGTAGACAGAGCATAAAAGGAACACTAGTAGGTATTAATATTTAGCATCTCTGAAGCCGCCCGCATTCAAGCAACTCCGCTGGATTCCCGTCTAACTCCTCCCCAGTATCCACCACCGCCGCAACCGCCACGGCCACCGCCGCTATCGCCAGCACCACCCTTCGCCCCTCGCGTCTTCCACGCCAGACACCGGTCCTCCTTTACTTCGCCCCGGGTACTTCTCTTTACGGTAAAATATGTAAATCTAACCAATATTTCTAAAGATACACCGATGCGCAGACGGTGGGGGCTCTTTTATGGCGGGCCAGAGCGCGAAACCCGCGGATACCGCGTTAACGTGCGTCTCATCCCCGTCCAGCCCAACCCACCCCCATCTCCTCCCTCCCGTGCCCGCTCCACCCCCTTTACACGCCATCCCTGTCTATCTGAACGTACGCCAACCTAAATACACCCACGTCCTCGGTCGACCTCCGAGGCCTGGAGGGGGCGAGTGTGTGCACGTGTGCTCGTGTGCACGTGTACAGGACCGTGTGCGTGCGATACACGCGTCTCTATGTGCGGAACCGAGTATTTGAATGGGGCTTGAATATCGTCCATGAATATTTCCGCGAGTTCCTATTTAAAAGAACGCGAAGCGCGCGCGTTAAGACGTGACACCGGACGGAAAGCGGCGCGAGATCGATAGGGGAATCTCCAAGAGATCCGTGTAAAATGGCGTAGCTCCTTGCAGATCAGGCTGATATTTATTTTTAATCGGCGCAATTTAGCCGGTCCTCACGCTCGCGCATCGCAACTTTTAATTCGTTCCAGCCGACTGGATTTCACCGGGGGAAAGCCGCGCCGCTTCCTCTCGCACGACCGACCAAAAAATGAAGTCGCCGCCGGAATTATTTAATATTTACTACCTCCCCCCCCCCCCCTTCTTACGGTCCGACCGTGCCAAGCCCTACGAGGAGGCTCAGGAGCGAAGCACGTGTTTAGTGTATGTATTCTGAAAATTTTCAGTTTCCCGACTGGCACTTGAATCGGGCTCGTAACCGATCCGCGCGCACGCGATGTGTAATTGAAAGAATCGAGTATCTTTTACCATCCCCCTCGACTTGTAACGAGACCCCGACGTTCCGTTCGCCCGCGCCGTTCCTCCCTCTTTTTCACGCAAGGGTAGCCGGATCCGAGTGTACCCCTCAAGTGGCCTCGAGATCATCCACCGCTGATTATGTTTATCCGTGCACGTCGACTAAGTATATTCGCCATTCTTCTGATGTCTCGAGGATGATCCCAAATTGCCGGGTAATGGCTGCCTCCACACTTGCCGAGACGACCGAGCTTAATTTCAATGACCCGCGTCTACTAAAATACATTTCACCGTGCAGCAACTTCCGTTTTTCTCCCTTCGAACGTATTTTCGCGTAACGTGCTTCACAGTGACTGTTAATCTAATGTACGTGGTATTTTGCTAATTCCGTTAAAATCCATTCTACGGAGGAATTTGTTTCGTTTTACACGAAGAAGGAAATTTTGAAAACTCATTGCTAGGACAATTACTAGCATTGCGTATGAATTTTTAATAGGATTATCGATTAATTTTCTGTTAGACAGTTTCAAAATAGTGGACACTTTGAAAGTATGATTGATCGTAAGACCGGCATCGGAGCGCGAAGTGAAATGCAAGCCAGGAAGTGATATAGGATCGCCATTGGTCAGACATAGTTTGCGATGTGACTATTAGCGGCGTATCTCTGTGTAACTTTCCAGCTGGGAGATTATTCTGAACATTTTTTCGAGCGAAATTTATCAGCACGAGTGCTTTAGAAACGTAATCGAATTTTTAAACATGTTCGAAAGAAATCCATAACTTTTATTTTCGTTTACTGGTTGAACAGGAGTATAATAATAAATTCTTTGTAACAGAATTAACGAAACATTCAACGTATTTACTATTGTTAGTGACAAACTTGTTTCTATTCATTCAACAGTTTATAGATTGCTTCCCGTCTAAAAATAGGCCTTTATGATTTTGATGATATGATTTACCAAGAAATTTTAGTTTTATATCAATTGTACAGTAAAGTAAACTATAAAGTCTATCATAGTAGGGAGACCAGGGCTAAAAGTTCCAATTTCAAAAAAATATAGAAAATGCCTGGAAATTAGTCTCTTCACTATTGACTAATTTCTTTTTAAATTTATTATAATAGGTTTTTCATAGAAAGTCATTTATTTGTGGCTGATCAAAGCGGAACTTCTTACCCCTTTATGGAGCTAGTTGTTATCGCATTGGGGTAAGTTGTTACTAAGATATAAGAGTCGCCATTTAATGAAATACAACAGAATTTTATTAATAATTTTTATTTATGAAGGTTCGAATCAACAAAAATGTATTATCTTGAAAAGAAAACCAGAACAATATAATAATCATAAATATTATCTTTGGTATAAAAACTAGAATCTAGTAATCAGTCTTACATTCAACTCTTTATAGGTGCGTACATATTGGGATTTATACTTGTAGGCTACTGTGATCTCTTGCTCAGATTGTAGTTTCTTAATAAATCTCAAGAGTCATGTGGCAGATATTAAATTCTCTATCGACAGTTTTTATCTTTATGCATAACTTCGATCGAAGTGGTGCCCCCTTCCGTCTTTCGTTCATAGGTTCGCATCCTAATGCACAGTAGGAACAATTTATACATTTGCGGTGGGGCAAGTTGTTGCGGTAACAACGTGCCCCAAGTCACGGTAACAACTAGCCCCTATCGACACATATAGCAATTTGAGAGACTATTCTGTTTCTGCATATATTGAAATGATAAAGACTATTACAACATGTTCTTAAATGTCATTTGATCCATAAGAACGAATCAACCAATAATATCGACGTTAAATAATCGAAATAGACCAAAAATAGTGGTAGAAAAATATTTATTTTTCTGGTACGCTTCCTTGCTTACAACCACATGATTCGCTGTCGCGGACGCTATTAAAATGGGCGACAGAGTGCCGTGATGAACTCACACGGAAAAAATAATTGAAAGTACAACGCTCGTTTTATTTTGAAGACATAACCGTCGGAATAACTTACCCCCGGAACTTCTAGCACCGGTCTCCCTCCCCAAATACTAACAGTGATCTGAATAATAAAAAAACTGTCGATGCAATTACAAAGGCACGATACAACTCTAATATTTAGTACATATCTTACTCTTCATTCTTGATATTTGGTTTATTCTGGGTAATCAGAGGTTTGCTCCATTCTCCGTACAAGGAGCCCTTTAACCTCTATGCATATACATAAGTGGTACCTATAACTCGAAAAAATATTCTCCGTCCTCGCGATTACATAGACTTGTTGGCCTCTCACGATCAGCTTGTTATAGCGCACAAAGGCACGCTTTGCTCTCCGCGCTTGTCTAAATTCCTGATCTGGGGAATCAAGCGTGAAAAATAATTCGACGATTGCCGACAGAGCCGGGGGGCACGCCGAGCTCACGCTCCGCGTCTCCTCTCGCGTCGTCTACGCGCCAATTCCCGACAAATTGTAATTTCTAGAAACAAATTGAATATAAACGCGGCGTAATTCGGAATGCCTGCCGCAGCGGCACCGACACAATAATGATGACGGCTGCGGCGGAAGGGAGAGAGCACCAGCCACCGCCAGAGACGTAGCCATGCGCGAAACAGCAATCTTTCGAGGCAATCTCTTTAATAAATGAAGCATACGTTCCCGCTTTTGAATTACGTCTACGTAATAGCCTCCCCCGCTCTTTCTCTGCTCCCACCCCTACCTCCCCCGCCGCTCTTTCAACCGTTTCTCCTTTTCTTGCACGCCGCACCAGTTCCGAAACGAGACAAAGGCCGGGCTTCGAGTATGCTACCGCGACCCGCGAACCTGATTTCCGTGGATTCGAGAACCCGGCAGGTTTCAGCGGACGAAAAAATGAACGCTGTCAATTCGCTGGAACGTTGTTTTCATTAAGTTCTCGCGCCGAGTCGTTGCTGGTTGCTTCGTTCAATCGTCTAAGAAATCAAGAGCGGCATCTGTAAGTCTGCATCTTTTATGCGAAACTGTTATATTTGTCTAATAAATTGAATCTCACAATTAGAAACACGAAAGAAAGGAAAAGCATATCGTTAGGCAGCTTCGATGTGTGAAACATTCAATTAGGCGTGACATATTCTGTTAAACATCACATACTTTACTGCTGGACTGGATGGCGACAGCGTCCACTTCATTGACCAATGCTCTTCGGTCAGAATAAATGTGTTAAGTAATATGGTTAAAAATCGAAATGCTTAAAAAATATGTAAAATTGGAAATAATCGAGAAAGATTGCAAAATAGTTATATCAGTGGCAAGTCAAAGCGTGTTAATTTCAGAATTCAAGTATGTAGGGTAATTCCGGGTGAGATGGCCATGCGGGAAAGATGGCCAGTGAAAGTGTTTCTTAGAAATAAACGTCTGGTTACGTTGCCTGTGTTTTCGAACACGAAACCGGACAAAAATTGGTCAAAATCGGTGAAAACCAGGTCATGCCCTCAACTGATTAGCCCGAAAGCTACATATGGCCACTTTTCCCGGGCACTGCGGGAGAGATAGTTAGTGACACTTTTTTTATTTGTAAAATTTGACTATTAAATAATATTCTTTCGTTTATTGTTATTAAGGGATATGTAGACAAAAGATCAAAACTTTGTTCTACGCCATGCTCGTTGCTTTATTTCAAATAGATTGGCTATAGGAGATTCCCAACGAAACTACGGTCATCTCTCCCGGAATTACCCTACCAAGAAACTAATTGCACGCAACGTACCACCATATAGTGTAAATCCGGGAGACACAGTCGGGTTGGAGAGTTGGTCGAAACAGTTGATTCTTAGAGAATTAATTATTCTAAACCTTAACACACTTTTACATACCTATACACAGATGTAGAGTCTGAATATAGCCATTCGACCAACTCTCCAGCCCGACCGCGTCTCCCGGATTTACCCTATATAAATAGGTACACAGTCACTTCCCTTAGATCTCAAATCGTAGTTTCAATTTCTTAAACCATTTGAGAAGTGTGAAAGTAACTTAAAAGACCGCTCGAACAGCTAAAACGCGGCCGCAGTAAAACGTTCGTTTCGTGACTGTACAACATCAAGTCGTCGACAGGGAAATATCGAAAGGATAATCTACGAACTACCGAATCGAGCGGCCGATGAAGTCACCGAACGGTTACAAACGCGGCATACAGGCAGTAAAGTGCGGAACGTGCAAATTTCGCGGGTTACACCGCGGCAGAGATTGAACGAAATACACATGGACAATAAAACTGCAACGACTCTTCCCCAGCGTGGGTTGACGGTAATCTACAAAGATTATAGGCAGCAGGGTTGCCGAAATAACCGCTGGCAAGTAAGTAGCGTCTGCCTCCATTGTTTCCCTTCAAATCAAAAGCAGTCAAATTCTCCATTGTGATCGCGCCACGCGGCATGGCGGTGGTCGTAGCTACGCTGGAGACGCACGATATAACCGTCGCTTATGTATACACGTCCTCGAACTTGCCCGCGTGTGTACGCGCGAGATTTGAGGTTTGTATGGTGCGCTGTAGCATCCACGCAGTCGAGGCTCCTCTGCGTGTACACGCCAATACAAGAAACCGGGGAATTGGTATTCCGTCGACTGACGGAGCTAGGCAAACAATGGACGTTTGATTGTTCAAGATTTAGTACTGGTTTACTGCTGTCGAATCCGAATTCCTGCCACTGTCGATGTCTCCCGCCATTTGGCTTCTGTTATCTCAACTACAGCCAGCGCGGATATCATCCTTCATCCAATTACGTATGTAGTGCTCTAGTCGAAAAGATCGTCCATTGCATTGAACGCGCTTGCTCGCCACAGAAAAGTGTTTGCCGAGTATTTAGAACGGCTCTCATTTTCGCTCTTTTGCGATTTATAAAGCGTTCTATGAGAAGCAAAGTGTGCCGTTACGGCGCAAAAATCGAACAAGCGAACCGCGCATGAGGGAATCCACCGTTCATGCTATTCGGGGGCCGCTGGTTCGCTGACATTTTGCCGGCGTGGCCACTGTCCGGTCGTGTCAAAGTGGTATTTTCAATACCACCGTACCCTGGAATCTAGACGACGGTCGGAAGAATTTGAATTTCCTGTGTGGATTGCGAGTGGTCATCGAGGATGCCCAGGGATCGTCGCGAATTGCACTCAGAAAATGTCCAAAGTATTCACTTGGATCCGGTACGTATGACGTGTGTTTAAGCTCTGTTCCTTTCCTGCGTGATTCGAGAAAAGGATGTAATACAATAACGGGAGAGCAACATGTCAATAATCGGTGCCAGCCGTCTTGGAATCCGAGAGACGGCCAGAAGAATTTGAATTTCTCTCTTAGACGAGGGTCTGCCGCTGTTGGGGTTGGATCGGGGATGAAATCGGGCACGTGCAACGTCTTAGGAATCCGACCGATTCCGTGGCAGAGAAAACAGAGCTCAATGGAGAATGACAAGAAGAGAAGTTTCCCTCTCGACCCCAACAGAATCGGGGAATGCGGGGTATCTGTAGATTCCTAAATGGCCAATGTCACCCTCCGCGAATCGAAGGCGAATATCGGTGACTGTCGAGAAAGGAGGATTCGAAGTCTCCTCGATTCGCCCCGTGCCTCCGGAACCTTACCCCAAAAGATGCATACGTAATGTCCTCGATAAACAGACGTTTTCGTAAGAGGGGGCGAGAAAGGGTGAGATAAGTATGCCCCGCGTGACGAAAAGTAGTTTTTGTCGCACACTGGAAGGCTTCTATTTATCCATTTAATGCACTGATTCCCTCGATCGTTTGGTCTAAAAATCAATTCTGGAATATGTGATTTGGGAGCCTCTACCACGCCACTTCTCAAGCCATTAACTCGTTGTAGATGTTGCTACGAGAGTACTGGTATTTTTTAATACCACCAAGCTAAGTGCAAGTAAATATTGGAAAGGGTGCAACACGGATGTCTGAGATTATGCTACGTATAATCTGGGGCATTACATGATCACTTATCGTGACGATTATGGGCCTATACTCTAACCTCTGAAGTCCAAAGTGATATACAGGAACCTATATTCTTAGGAGGTTATCTGCTATGACCTATATTCCACGGACTCCTTGTACCTTCTTAGCATCACCTAAGATCCCTGCAATTTTTATCCAGGAATACCAAGCCGACTGTCGACCTCGCGCGGAGGCACCATCAAAAACTACAAATTTTGCTACAATCGAGGAGTTCGCCTGGTCTTGTACGGTTTCATTTCGCTAATACGCTGCAAGACGGGATGTTAGCCAAGAATATCAGCGACAATAAATGGTATCCAAACGCATGGAACGGCAAGGTACGTGGTCGGTACAGCCGGAAAGCTTTCATGGCAGACCGAGCCGCATCATCGTATCCAGGAATCTCGAGTCTTAAAGAGCCGTCCCGCGGATGATCGCGGACGTTCGCCGCCGCGCGATAAGTCGTAAATCCATGGTAGAAGAGGTCGTAAAAGGAACCAAAGTGCGTCCTTATCCCGAAGCTCGCGTAATCACGAACCCTTTACCCCACGTGGCGAGGCCCCCATCGATCCGCTTCGTAGTTTCGACGGCGAGTATCCCCCGCTATCTATCGTAAATGTAAGCCTCCGAATCGCCCCTGAAGACACCACTGGGGACAGGGGGTGGGGACGGGTGTTTTAAGAGGTTCTAAATGTATTCGGATTAGGCAATTTAAAGACCTCAACTGAAACCACCAGGCTATCGAATATTATTGCACTCCGCATTTTGACACCCCTGAACGAGCGCTTCGAATGTTGATGAAATCATCGAAACGAGTTGATCAGGTGAGAATTTAAACGTTCTGTCTGTCATATTTAGACAGCTTGGCATCTATAGAATCAGTAATAGTAGTATTAAATAGCAATTATTTGGATTTGAATGTCCATTGGCCGAGTAACTACCGATAATGATTATCCTGACGTTCAGGAGAGCGGGCGATTAATATTGCCGCCATAAATCCGTCGAGTGCAGTGGAGCGCGTTCAGTTTAGACGATTCCGGAAAATCTATAATCGGCTGTAGTTACACGCACTCGCTTATCAGGTGGTTCATGCACAGGCTCCCGGTGTATGTGTGCTGAGAGGTTTCCCGGTGTGTATTCCTTGAACCAGCATTGAAGAGGGTGGTAAGACACTCCGCTTCGCGCGACAGAACGGCAGAAGGAGGATCTCTCATTCAATACGGGCGTATTGTTCGGGTCTTATCGTAATATCTCATAATTAATATCTCCGCATTGTGGTATGGATGGATAGGCTTCGCTGCCAGAGCCAACTGATAACGAAACCGTTTGCGCCAGCCGGCTCCCATCCCTCCTCCAGCCTCTTTCCTCCCCGCACAGCCGCTCCATCTTTCTATTTCGAAGATCGCGAAGACGAAGCTCGCGGCCTTAGGCTGTTCTAAAACTTCCACCAGTAATTGGTCTCGTTAGACCCGTGCCTCGCCACTCGAGCCGAGGCAATCTTTTCTTTTCTCTGTCTCCGCTCCGGTCGAGTGTGTCTCCGTGCCTCTCCCGCGGCTATCAGACGCGAGGATCTCCGCAGTGCGCGACGATCCAGGGGAAATTCCATTCGATACAAATTTATCCGTTACCAGGAATACCGTCTGTCCATTGAGCGTAATTACATTTCTAGCCAAGATTGAGATCCGAGCTAGACGCGTTTATACGCCGGCTACGATCGTTCTCGGTCCATGTATCCATCGTCATGGTGTGCGCCAGTGTCTCAGCGTCTGGTGTGTATGCATTCAATTACACTGTGTGTATACACGCGCGAGCATATCCACGCTAAGAGCTGAGAGGACTCGCGGTGTCTTAGAAACGGGAGCCATTGAGCTTCCCTCTGATGTTCTCCTATCCTGTCTGTTTATCGTCTATTCCGAAATTTGGACAAGCGTCTTGGCCCCACGGCCGGAAGTCGTCCTGCTCAAGCCCCTTCAAAGCCCTTTAACGTCGTTCCTTCGCCTCCAATGGTCAGTGTCCTCTTGGACCAACAGCTGAATCCTATCCTCCTTCTGAGGATCAGCGAAAGGTCGGCGTCTCAATAGAGCGGATAAATCGCGCGGAACACATCTGTCCGACATTCACCGGAGCACCCGTGCCTCTGATTAGCTCCGCGTGGCACGCTGCTTTGACGTTATTATCCAGATTTAGTTAAGCTCTGGCGAGGTGTAGCCTCTGCAAACCCGCAAATTACTCTTCATAATGAATATTCCAGCGTATGTTGCATGTAATTTGGCGAATTCTTGTAGGGAACGTGGCGGAAGCCTAAAAATCTTGGGAAAACCTTTATCTTCATACATATTCGAACACGCGTCTGATAGATAACGCCGAGAGCAATTGAAAATAGTAGGTGCAGCAAGACAGAAGGAACACCATGGGTAATGTTATATAAAGTTGTGTTAATTCATACAATGATCGCAATCAACTGGTGTGATCATCTTTTTATCCCCACTTCGTCTGTCCCAACAATTACTGGAATGCAGTTATTCTTTATTAGCATCTGGGCATACATTTTATTTATACATGTCTCTTACTTCGATCTCGGAGAAGCATTCGCTTCATAAAAGCAGAAGAAAGTATATTTGAGACAAACGCAAGCTGGGTTCGGGAACGTTACACAGAACCCGTAGCATCTGTTTGAACATTGTTACCTTAACGAGGCCGCAAGTATTTGCTTTAAAGGCGTAATCCACTGTACGATTCGCGCAGCACTAAGGAATTAGTACCATATATAGATTTCGTGTCTGCGAATGGTTTCTACGAGTCTACATCAACTGAAGGCTGTTTCAAAAGGGTACACTCGTACACCCACAAAGCATCGTTTGTTGTTGGGAGATCATCTCCAAAATTTCTTCGTACATTAAACTGAATAAGCTTCCATTACATCCTGTTCGCCAAGCATCGCAGTCGCAGGCCACAACACTTAAGTATCAACTGTTCCCATGTCGGTTTCATAGGGAACGCAAAGAATCCTTCGTGTCTTGAACGGCACACCGTAGGAAGAGCTCCAGTCCCGATTTCAGGACGAAACGGAACGGCGAATATCGAGCCCAGCGGTACAGCAATTAATAAGTGTGTTGCACCAGACACCCCCGTGATGCGGAGGGGTGGGGATGGTTTAGCTATCTTCCTTCAGGTAGTTTCCGGGCGAAGAGAGAAACGAGAGAACGGGGACGCCGTGGTCGGGGGTGGTAGGGAAGATAAGGCGAATCAAACCGTAAATAACTGCGGAACGGCGAAAAGGAAAGGAAAGGGGTGAGCAGTGTGGACGTGGGGGTGGGGTTACAGGGGTGCGTGGAGGAGGGCGGTAGGTACGACGCCTCGCCAGCTGCAAAACTCGCCGAGTTTTATAGTTGAATCGCATGACTCCGAATCTCCATACATTCCCCGCCTGTTTCTCTCTCCTCTCCTCTCCGTTCCTCGTATCTTTTTGCACGAGCCTCCGTCTCCCTTTTTTCTGCCAACCCCCTCCCTTCCCCCACCCGCCACCGCCATCGACTCGTATCTATTTTTATATCGCCGTTTCTTTCTACGAGCTCGCGGCTTCCACTCCACACGTAACGCCCCGCGGCTCTATCCACGGGCAAACTGTTCCGCGTCGGGGTTTGGGCTTGTATGCCGCTCTGTGTGTGTACGTGTGTCTGCGTACGCGAGTGCAAGCGGAATGGCAGAGAAACAGGCGATTAATTCCGTATTCCTAGATACTTTCTAACGTCCGCACGCTAGCCTCATACTTCACGGTCCCGTCGAGTCTCGGTGTGTTTACGAGCACCGTCCTTCGAGAAGAACGGCGAAAGAATTGGACGCACGTCCAATATATCCGCGAGGAACCTGAAATTAAAGGCTGCGGAAGAGTCCTCGGACACGGGACAGAGATTCGGTTCGCGATCCAGCTGTCTGGTCGTTTTTACCCTCGATGTGTCTGCGCTACGATTGATGAACGAAGGATTCATCTTTTTCTTGGCATCCACCGAGTTACCGTTTCGCAAATACTTCTTAAGCGTCTCCCTCTGGATGGAAAGGCATTTTTCTAAATGCATTCAGTAAAGTACAAAGAAAGTCTAACAAATTTCTACGTCCTCCGCTTCATAAAAGAATAAAACCTTTAAAACAAACTACGTGCCACGAATGAACCGTTTCTCCATAAAAGATTGTCAAATTAAATAGCCAATTAAATAGCTCACAGTTGTCTCTGGAGGCGGAACCTTACCCTCACTCTGCCTCATTCGCGCGGAAGGGCGCGTATAGCGCTAATTATCGACCGGAAATAATAAGAGTCTTTTCCCAGAGAACGGTTCATCTGCGACGCATGTTTCCTTTTCCACGTTTCCTCCCTTTGTCGAACAGAGAATGTAGAAATGAAGAGTATTGATATGATAAACGAATTATCATTTCTATTTACACGAGGTCCTGAGCAATTCCTGCTCGAAAGATAGGGCTCGAAGGCGTATGTGGGGCGTGCGTGGAAGTTGACCGTAGCATGGAGAGCGGCGGGGAACAGAGAAACTGGAAGTGCACGGAAAGGAGGGTGAAATGCAGACCGAAGTCGGTACTAATACCGAAAGTTTTAACGAGTTTGAGTGATCGTGGTCGATGTAACCGCAACAATAATGGCAATAGTAATAATCGTGCCACTCCTCCTGGCCCCAGTACGGACTTATCGCGTTGCTTGAAATTGAACTCTCCCCCTCGAGTCGCTTCCAAAAAGAGAGTAAAGTATCCCCGGGTTTCTGGTAATTTACATACTCGGCTTCGTGGCGGGAAAGATTTACAGAGCGCCTGTTTTTCGTTTTTGCACATCGATTGCCTTTGCGCGAAGCGAATCTGCTTGAAAACGCAACGAGCCGCTCGACCCTAGCGAGGCATACCTACGACAAGGAGGATTACTCGACAGCAAGCAGACTTGCCCCGTGATTTATCAGTCTCCATAATCTCCTCGACGAGATGGCGACCAGACGATTTCGCTGTCTTTCGCGTTTCCTCCACCTGATCGATCCGCCGTTCGCCACCCTTGGCGCAATAATCCCGCTCGGAGTTAATATATCGCAGGAATGGAACGATGGCAGATAGAAAGAGGGACTAGAAAAGGCGAGGAAAGGTGGAGAGGATAAGTACGCGCGAGGAAGGAGGCGATGAGAAAGGACGAGTCGGTCCAATACATCACCCCGTCGGCTGTTCGGCGCCAAAATAGCAATTACCCCCGCGGAATCAAATGAAATAAAATTGCATTATCTGGCATGCCACTACGCGATCAATCATACACCCTTTAGCTCGACCCTCCTGTGCTTGACTGTTGTTCTTTCGGTATACCTGCCTATACCTGTGTGCACGTGCAGGCCCGCGCGCGCCATACGGCTCTCAATACGCTTCGAGGAAGATGGAAAGGATTCCGTTTGGCGTGACTCGTGCCAAACCGGGAATACAGACGTGTCCCGTCGATTAATCTTGACCCTCGTTCTCGCGAGATTGCCAAGCGGAACGGCCTCTCCAGCGAGCAACCTGAAACAATTTTTTCGAGTGCCTTGTCCGTATATTTCCGCGAGTATTCTGTAGGTCGCGTGTGAACGTGGCTTCCAATTTTTATGATAAATAAATACTGTAGGTGAGAAATCACTATGAGATCCCTAGGTAAAGTTGGAGGTAGTTAAACAATGTAAACTTGGCGGTTATGGTCTTCGGGAAGGAACTAGAATACGTGAACATTGCGATCAGAACATCCCTTAATTAGAAGAATATTGACAGGTTGAACGATCTTCGATCGTCAAATCTGTGGTGATTATCTTTATACCTATAGGAAGGACAAGCAGTCCTGAGTACGTAGAAGATTCCTTGAAAGATGACGAAGCACTTTTCTGCTCAGCTATTGATATATTCGAAATTTTCGTATAAGAACCTTGGTTTGTCGCATGTCTAATCTTTCTACATTTTTCCCATTCTTCTCCATATTCTTTCCAGTTCCTCCAGTTTTTTCTCCCCAATAGTTACATCTTAAACATCAGTTGGCGGGCTCGGAAGTGCCTTCTAAGCTATACGAGTCCCAGCGTTTCGTCGGCAACGGGCCTCCTGGCGATCGATTCCATGATGCGTGATTCTTTACGAAGATGAGTCCTTTCGGAGGATTCCGATCCTAGGCAACGAGTAACAGCGGAGCCAGTCAACGTTGACGGTAACCCCGCGGCACATTTCCATTTGACGACGCCGTGCCGCGGGTAGACGTCGCCGCCGAGCAGTTGGTTAGCGTTAATTGTAATGCTTTTTGGCCCATACGCGATTACACGATGAAATAATCCCTCATTTATGAGTTAAGTGGTCTGTGGAACTACACGGCGCTTCTGATGAAATGCTTGTGGCAAGTGCGCCCGCCGCCACCGCCGCCGCCGCCGCTGCCGCCGCCGTCGGTCCTGAGGAGGGTCGTTGACGACGCAGAGAAAGAGGGATGGAGCAAAAGAGAGAGCACGTTTGAGTGCAAGCGCGGAGAGGGCGGCGAAACGGGGCTCCGGAAGGGGGTGGAAACAGGAAACGAGTTGGGGTCAGGGGGCAGGTAACTGCGGCCGCGACCCCAACGGCGACACGAGCCTTTGCTCCTATTATAATTATATTCTGCCGTCCGTAAAATTGCAAATAATTAAGATTCAGTCGATGGAAACGCTGAGTACGTTCCCGACGTTCGTTTGTCGCTATCAACTGCGCGAAACAAGGCCGCCTTGTGCTCCGCTCAAAACGAGACTTACGAATCCCCGTTTCCGAAGCAGCTTTCTGGAAACCAGAATTAACGATTCAACGATGATTGGAATGAAATCTCCAACACCGTTATGACTGGAATAAATATAATAGAGTTGTAAAGACAATAGAGAGCGAGCACAATTGAGGTATCGGGAGTCAAAAGCCCACGGATGCCATCTGGCATTCTGTGTAGCTTTTGGTCCCTGGTATGCGAAGGATCTGAGCATATTTAGATGGATGAACAACTTGATGTCGCCACGAACAATACCCCAAGTTACTCACCAGGTTCCCTCTGCCTACAAAGCTCTAGTTTTCTGCTCTAATACCAAGCATCGACCACTTGTTTTCTCGTCTAATGTAAGTCTGCCGCACACAGCGGGGAGGTGGAGGATACGTCGAAGAAGACTCGAATGATATATGGAGACTATATGGTCCCATATTTCTGCCGCTGTCGCGGCAGGATTAAGCTTATACTCTTTCGCGAGCGAATATCTTCGGCAGTTGTCACGTACCGCCAGCACCCTTACGGAAAGCACTACCCCGATTTGCGGTCCCATTCTCCGCACCCTCTCCCTTCGATTTCCTTCTCTTCCTTTTTTCTACGTGTTGGCAGCTTGATGACTAAGTCTCGCGGGTGATAAATAATCAGGCGCGATATTGCGGCTAGAGGAACTCGCGTGGAGATTATTCAATCGAACCATGTAGATGAATATATATAGGGTGTCTTGTATAATCTGATCGCGTTGATTATTTCCAACATTAGTGGATTCGGTGTAATTTCTTTTGCTTTAAATAATTTAATTCAGGGGGTTCTACAAGTTGCCTGTAATACTTTTCTTCCTTTAGGGTGGAGATCATTTTCTGTTTCCCAAGCGGCATCAAACGTAACTTGCTTCTGTTTTGTTCATATTTATTTCTGTAGATTGAAACCTAATAGTAACTCTACTGTTAAGGTACTCTTTTAAATTTACTGCTACCTTCACTTTAAACGCTCACGAACAAGAAAATTCTTCGACAGTGTAAGAGGAAATTATGTTTAGTGTGGTAGGTACCTTCGAATAAGGGGCGAAGTTCATACCGAATCATTCTCTTCAATCTGGCGAACGCTTTGATCCCTCTCACTAAATCAAAACACTCTGTATATTACATGGCCGTCCATACAAAAAAAATTCCGCGGGACAAAGGTATAGCACCGTCCTATCGTCTCTTCTGAACTTTCCGAGGCAGTCAATACGAGGGGCAGGCGAGAGAAACAAAAAGCCCTGTGTTCTCCATACGTGCTCCTAAGTACTTACTATCGTTCATTATTTCCTTTCCCTTTTTCTTCTTTTGGGCTTTATTCTGAGCCCTTCTGTGTGTCTCTTGCCCACCTATCAGCTCACAGAGGATCATTAGTGGCCGCGTGAAAGCTATTTTGAATACCTACTGTCGATGTCCTGCAAAATAGGCGACAATTCCGAAGGCGTCATAGTCGTGTCGTTCGTTCCCTGTTCTTCCGTTCTTGGCGCGTCCGCGATGGCTTCCGTGTCTTTTCCATATTTTCTTTTGCGGATGCTGAGAGGATGAAAAAATTCAAACGTGCACGTGTTTCGTCAATCATCGGGCGATGGTAAACGTTTGACTTCAATTTTCATGTCACGCAATGTATGATTGATAGCATCAGCCTCTCAGGTGGCGAACAGGATTCATTTCTGAGCAGACTACCTTTGATCAATCACTAGATACAATTTAGAAAGGTACATACAGTTTTGTCGCGTTATAAGTTCGACGCTGGGGGGACAGGCCGAACCTGTAACGAAACGATATGCTATTCGACTCGCCTTTGTTCTTTGCCGTCTTCTTTTAGCAAGGCGTTGCCGACGCTATCTCGATCGAAGCTTCTATTTCTCACTCTCTCGCACTCGTCGCGGCGGCTACAAAACAAATAGTGGGGATAGAAATGTACTTCTAACGAAACACTGTATTCAAGAATTGACCAATTCTTACACAGACATCTTTACGATAACGTTTCCAGGCAATCAAAGCGTCAAATTATAAAACCATATCGCCGTGTAATCCCCCCTTTAATTTTCTGCATCGACGGTTCAAAGTGGGTAACTATCGATTGCAATCCACCAGTTCTAAACGGTTTAATAGGAAATAGCCTGATGCCCCTCGTTTCCGTGCGTTGGTTGCTCCACAACGAGCCAACCGGTTGCATGTCGTGCATTGATAGGTACAATGCGACGTGATTGTACCAATCATGCGATATTATAATCAATAACACTCGCTATTAAACCCTAACTATGCCGTAGCTAATATAGCCGATGCACTGCGGCGCCATTAACAGATGCAGCTGTTCTCATTTCGCTCATTCGACGATTGCATCGACCCCCGCGGCAATTGATCGTTTCTTAATTTAAATGGGATAGCCTTGGTGCTTCGTGTTTCAGTGAAACACTATTACTATGCCAATTCCACGATGGAATCGGGTTAATCAGGTAAAAAGCTTGAAACGTTACGCTGGATACACCGGAAATCGAATGAGAATCTCTGAGTAGGTAAATAGAAACAGGCAGTGCCAGTCAGTATCAGCACGGAGTAACTTGTATGAGACCTTTGAACGCCTTCACTGTCTTTGCATTTCTATGAGTCGCAGGAATATGGAGGAGCCAGTAAAGTTGGGTGTTTGGATGATTGAAAGTAGCTGGAGAAGTGCATGCACCCTCAGGCTTGTCAGTTGTGACTGACGAATCTTGTTGTAAATGTACACTGTAGGTATCCTAGTGAATCGTACAGAGGATATTATTCCATTATTCCATTACGTGAAATAAGTCTATTATTTGTACAAGTTGTATTCACAATTGTATCCGGAAATGTGAAATTTGATCCATGTAGAGACGCTTTCATCTAATTTTAGGTACTCAAAAGCGGTCAAATCCTTTCGGCAGCGAGAGATGGTTTTCTCGTTACCTTTGAGAGGAAGAGTTAATATGGCCAAATACTTTGGCTGCGTTGTCCCTCAATGTTTCTACTATCTTATTATTCCAAATATTAGACGAAAATAAACTTAGAAGTATATTTTAAATACACTATTGTACAACCGCTGTTTGACAAAAGAGGTTAAATGTAACTCCAATTTACATTTTAAAGCCTATAAATCCAGAAAAACACAGAAGGAAGCGAAATGACGCTATTCTGTACTTTAACGCATTTTTACGTACAGAGTCTGAAATATAGCGACTCGACCAACTCTCCGACCCGACCGCGTCCCCCGGATTTACCCTGCACGAAATGAAAGTTCCTTGATCATTCCCCTAAACGGACGATCGAGTTCGCCTCGACATCTTACAATATCGGCAATCAACGTCCACAACGGCCCAATCTCGCCGTCTCTTCGATCGATTCCCAGAAGGACGGACCGTGGCGAAATTGGACCGTGTTTTTGAGATCCTTGAGAATAAAATCACGGGGCGACTCGTTAGAAATTACGCTAGCAGGACACTCGCCCGACACGGGGACGCTGGATATCGGAGGCTGTAGAGGGTTGCCCGTGAAGCGTCGTCATTAACTGCCAATCACTGCCATTCACCCGGCCGGGAAGACGGATCTCTGAAGGGAGGGCGGAAAAAGGAAGGTGGCGCTGACGCCGAAGGGAGATTCTAATTATTTATTTACGAAACACGTGCCTTCGTCCTTGAATTCCTCTTTCACGCTTCCACGGAGACTTGATTCGGCATCCTGACGGACGTTCCGTGAAACTTTTTATTCATTTAATAAATGCTAGCTACCTATCGCGCGATGGATCGAAAACGATGTTCCCTGGCAGTGTCAGATTTCAGATGATGCCTAATAGTATGGAAGTTTGATGGATGCCCAGTAGTAGTTCGAAACGCACCCTTTTAGGCACCACTGGCAGGGATTTCAATAGTTTGGTATATTTTCCGGAAAACAATTTGAATCCGTCTAAAGCTGATTGGATCTAGAATTTGGAGGATGAAAGCGAACGAGAAAAAGCAACGGGACGACGATTTCCTCGTAGCGGGGCCGCCAGCTTTCAGCTGCGGAATTGTCAATTCCGATTCCTCCGGAGGATTTAAGGCAGTTTCTCCGTTCCGACGTCGGTGACGCGGAGATTGAGGCAGGTTACCGGTCGCAGAGGATTGTAGGCATTCGTGCTCGGTCCTCGACCACTCGGGGAATAAAGTACAACAATACGGAATCGTGGATTATGTTCGGGGGCCGTCGGGGGCCGTCGACGACACTGACAGCCTATTTACTCGGATAACGATGCTCTGGTTGACGTTAAATCGGCCTCCTCCCCCCGCCACCATGCTCTCCCCGTCTCTATCTTTATCTATATTCTCATCTCCCTTACTTTCGCTCTTCCAACCCCCTTTCTCCCGTTCCGTCACGCTCCCGCCGCCGTATTTTCTCCTTGTCCCTGGCATTAGCCTCGCCCCCCATTGTTCCACCATAAAAATGTCAGTCCGCGGATCTGTAGTTAGGCGCGACAAAGAACACAATGAAAGATGTATGGAAATGGCCAGATAGGCAGCTATCCGGTGCCTCCGACGACGCTGCCGCCAGGCACAACCACTCGAATGCACTTGTCGTGCACATTTAAACGACGGTAATGAACCATTGTTGAGAATTATCAGTCCTACGTTCAGCTTGCTTGCTAATTATCAACGGAGGACCGAGCCTCAACGCGGCTACCGGCTCCATCCACTCCTCCTGCGCCGTCTTCCTCCGCGGATAAGACTTCTATTTTCTGCTACTTTTCTGAACCAACCATCGCGTGGCAATCTTACGCACAAGTTTCGACAGACTGCGTAGATTGGTCCTGTGTTCCGATAGAAATTATTCAGACGAAAGGAGAAATGTGCACAGCGGATTTGTAATTGAAGGAAGCTTTACGCGACAGCTGCGCACGGTTGGATTCAGAACTACTGCATTCCACTTAAGAGTAACCTCGTTCCGCGCAGAGATGTGCTGTTGATTGGTAGGAAACCGGCAGGGAAAGCGCTACGACCAATCGCGTGTCAGATCCGTGGGGGTTGCGCCGATCGGTCGCAAATCGGTAAGGGCGTAGGTCTACTCTTAAATGGAATGCTATATAGACTTAGATACTTATCGTTAGTCCTGATTAGTTAATTGATCTCCGTTATCGACTATAATATTCTCATGTCTTCATTCAAAGTGGTGAATAATTAAATCAAACTAAAAATTGAAATATTATACCAGGTTTCATGATCGAATGTGGCATAGAACTCATGAATAGTGAATTAACTCTTGAGTAATACATATAGGGTCACGAAGTTATTAATATTAATTAGCGCAAGAACAGACAGATTTTAATAGACAATGTTGTGGAATATTACAATACGCAGTAGTTCACCAAGATTAATAAAAGAAAATGCAATTAAGAAGTTGAAACCATCGCTTGTCATATCCAGTAATAAGGATAGAATAGTTAATACAAAAAGTAGATTCGTATTTTTAATCTGGCGTGGGATCTTCTTCACAGACATACGTCTATAATTTGTATCAAATATCCTAATATTAATATTTAAGAAATATAAGTAATAGGAGTATAAAATAATTGTTAGCAGAGGCAATATGAAAGACAATGCTCTTAACACACTTATTACACAAGAATTCAATTTTAGAACCGTAAAGGCAAATTTCTCGCGAATCTTTCCTGTGGATCAATAAAACATATTTGTCTCTAAATGATCGTAATCTTTCGCTTGCAGTAATGGGGTGATTTACCTTATCCCGAAAGTTGGAGAAGAAAAATCGCAAAGTCCATAGCTGTCGTGCTAGCTCTGATTTCACTTTAATTTAACTTCATCGAGAGTTGGTCAATAGCAATATCTTTAATTGCCCGCCAGGCGAATTCTACCGGTAATGGCGGCCTTTATTGAAATTCGCGCCAGACTTTCTTACTCGAACGCTTCTCGTTGTTCCTCCACGAATTCAATATTTTAATCATGCCATTTCCGCCCCGCGGAAACTGTTATATTATGCCTGAGCCCCTTCCTCCCTCATTTTTCCGTTCTTTCCGCTTGCAGCTGAAAGGGAAGTCCGATTTGTCGGGAAATATCTCAACATTGACACAGAAGCATGAGAATATTAAGGCGGAGCTTGAAAATCGGAACTTAAATTTTTTCTAAGTAGACAGATAGTATTATATTATCCAGGTGACTTTAGTCCGTTATTATTCTTTCATTCCTCTTCAATAAAGAGCATTAAATCCTTCACAAAAATAACGTATACGATGATTCCAATAACTATTATTTACAATTATACAGGATGTCTCAGGTATTTTTCGCCAAGGTATTCAGAGTTGGGCAAAATGTAATCTAATTACAAATTATAAATTACGACTAAAATGTAATTATGTAATTGATTACATCTTATTTTCGATAATCGTTAATTTAGTTAGTTAATCACAATTTTGTCAACTACCTAAATTAACGATTACAGAAAATAAGGTGTAATCAATTACACAATTACATTTTAATCGTAATTTGTAATTAGATTCCATTTTGCCCAAATCTAAAGCTATGGCAGCGTGTTCTGCAGAAGTAAAAAGAAATGATTAGATAAATATCGCCAACTTATTCTCACGTTATACCCACTCCGAGAGATACAAGTCAGGTAGTTATCAGTTCATACTTTTAGTTGTAACTTTTCCATAAAACATTTTAAAATCTATGTTTATATAAAATGCACAAACCTGCATATATTCAGGGTGGTTCAGAACGAGTGTAAAAAAATTCGACAGATTGTATAGAATGTAATTATGAGTAAAAAGCGTTATACAAACATAGATCCTATTATCAATACGTAGTTACAACAGTGTAAAATTCGACTATTATCATTATAAAATCACAAAAAAAGAATACTTACGTCAAAGATTTTTACACACGTTCTGGAAAAAAACAGTGGTTACAATTGGTTTTGAAATGAGTTGGTACTTTTCCCTCATCTACTTACTCGCCTTACTGTGCCAACAATCTTGGAATCTCAGGTCGACAGCAAAATCCCATCGAACGAAAGGTAGCCCCGCGTTGCTTCTCTTGCAAAACGATTTAATCGACCGATCGCCAGCTTCCAGCAGCCGTTCCCGCCCGATTCGGCTGGACTCCTCGGGCGTGAAGAATAAAGAGGAAGCGGCGAGCTTTCGGCCCGGATCTCCAGCGGGTCTTATCTTAATTATTCCGAAAAGTTAATTAGTTTTTTCCTCCCGCGCTCCGCGGAAACCCTTTGAACGTTTCCGCGTCTGACGTGGACCCCGTGTTCCGGGAGAATCTCGGAATGAGAATAACCGTCCAATCGTGGCGCAGCGGCCGGGAGTAATTCGCTAGGCGTACTCTTTTGTGCCTTTAATTATTCTCTCGGACCAAAAGGTGGAAAAAAACCCGCCTCACACGCGTGTACCACACGCTATCCAGCCGCGTGGCCGTGTGCATACAGACAGGGGCGAAGGCGGATGTTAAAATTTTCTCCGTATCATTTTCCCAGATGGTATCCAGTGGAGCCCCACGCCGGAGAGCTCGTTATTCGTTTTAATATCGCGTTCGACGGAATGGTTCCGTTGGAAACAAAGGCGAGCATGGGGAATAATATTAATTAGACGGTACGGTCGATGATGGTGTTCCGGATGGCTCGAGGAATTCGGGAGAATTTGTGTTTAAACGGGCTGCTAGAGAATATTGGCCAGAGAGCCTGAGAGATTGGGTGGATAAATACTTTGAAGTGTTGGGGATTTTTTTCAAAATGCTGAAATCGTCCCCACGGGGAAATGGCGTTTGAATTGAGAAAATTCAAAGTTCAATAGGCACTTATTTCGCAATGGTCGTTATTTCGAAGCATTTTCTATCCCCTGTTTCTATAAAATTGTATTCCTTTCGATTGAAGGAAATTCTGGAGACACTCTTAATGTTGTCGCTGTAACTTATGCTTGTTTTTGTTTAAATTATATTGCAGGCTTCCCGCCTAACTCAATTACTGCAGCTTCTGCAGTGCCTAGATTGCCACGCATGGTCAGCCTAGCTCTGCTGAAGAACTCCTTTATTTGTGAGAAAAACTCTTTGCTTGATTTATAAAATGATTTTAATGATCCAGCTAGGTATTTGCAATCATCAAGTGTGCGGTCTCAGAAAATCTACCGTGATAAATACAATAGTATGCAGATCTTTAGAATGTACCTATAAATAGTTGTGCGACATACGATTAGTACAACTCTTCTCAATGAGATGCCAGTTTCATTGGATTTCGAGAATTTTGCCTTGTGATCGATCAGGTTGTCAAAATTTTATTCAACCCTTCCTAGCCATTCTTCCAATCTATAACATCCATCAGCCGGGAGAAGCCTTGATTGTTTCACTGGAACGTTGAAATTTATTCTGGGAAGCCGTTGTAACAAGCCGATTTTACCATCCCCATGAAACGACAGCTTCCAGCGTGCGTGCACGCGACTGTCCGTAGGGAGTAAACAGGTGTCGGTGAACGGCTGTACACGCGGTTTACAAGACCGTCACCCCTTCCTGGTGTAACATCGGAAGGGTGGAAGCGAGTAGTCGGAGAGGGAAACGCGTAAGGAAATCACGAAAGCAAAGATACTATGCACAATGGCGTATTCTCGCGTCTTATATCACAGACGCAACCAACATATACGTAAACTCGCGGAGGGTTAATTGCGAAGTATATTTCTGTTGAAAGAATAAGATATTGGCATGGCCCCTCCTTACATTCTGTGTTAACGGGGGAATCCTATTCTTTGGACTAAAAACATAGCGAAATTTTAGATTTTTTTTTAAGAAACCAGCGATTAGAATAATCTGAATTTTGGACCACGTTTTTATGCATCTTTGAAGAAGTTGTATTTTTTTGTAATTAATTATTAATAATAAGTATAGGAGTTATGTATGATCAACCATCACGCCGCCGTTGTCCGCTGGCGTGCACGATATTTCTGTAACCACAGAACCGATTACCTTCAAATTTGTCCTGTATGTCCAACAAACATTACTTTATAGTTTGATGAACCAGGATACGAATAAGTTATATACTTCTTCGATTACATAAGAAAATTGGCGCAAAATGGTACAGCAAAAGTTTCAGACTTTCCAATTTGAAAACTCACCACACTTCTCAAAAAATTTTTATATTTTTTTCTTGCTCATCAAATCATGGCTACATATGTATACAGTGAAAAGCCGTTTCATTTTTTAACCGATTTCAAAAAGGGGAAGGTTATCTGTTTTAGATTACTAGAAAGATAAATATCATGCACACCAGCGGACAACGAATTTAGCGCGGCGTGTTGGTCGATCATGTATAACCCCTGTATTTGTTATTAAAAATTCATAAAAAGGAACCTATTGTTTCCTCAAAGGTGCATCAAAATATGCTCCAAAATTCAGATTAATCAAATCGCTAGTTTCTTAAAAAAAATCCCCAATATTGCTATGCTTTTAGCCGACAGAATAGGATTCCACCCTTAAGCTAAAGTGACTGTTGCGCATACTTATACGCATTCATTCGTGGGCCAACGTTTACTACTTAATTACATAGCTCTCTCGTTCCTTTCTACGAGCTCCGTCAACAAGATGCAGTATGCATGTACCTACCTACAGTTCTGAAGCACACCGCAAGTCTCACAAAAGAAGAAGGACCTTGAAGCTTTGTTCGATACAGCGATCATTTAGTGACTTTAAACGTAATGTTTGTAGGAACCCGTCGACAACTAACACGCCGTCCAATATAACACGCAGAACATCGTGACAAGTTAATAATAATCTGGTTTTAGTATAAGTGACATTGTCGCGAGTTATCCGCATGCAGGTGCGCGATACGCGTAGAAATTCGGGAAATACCGTTGCCTGGAGGGGTCGGGACTGGTTTATGTACATCGTACATACACGGATGGTTCGATACATACCTGTTGGATAGCGCGCGAGAGCTCGGACTGGCAAGCTGGAGACGACCCTGCAAGCCGCGGGAACGTGCATTACGAGCATCACGCCTTTTTGCAGCCAGCACGACAAAGGATGTTTTTAGAATATTGATATCGAAGCTGTTGTGCTGCCGCCGCGGGGCGTGGGGGGGGGGGGGTCGGGCGGGCGAGGGGAAACTTTGAACACACGTACGACGACGACGCAAGCTTTCGTTTTCATTCCTTTTTTATCTTTTATTCACGATGGACCGACCCCTTTCTCCGTGCCATTTGCATCCGCGCGCTGGCTTTCCTTCTTCCTCTTGGCAAGACGCGTCGATCGCGAGTCGCAGCTATTTTCTATGTTTTCAATCATCCAAAAAGGTGTTTAAAGCGTCAGGTCAGCGTCACACGGGCTAGCGTTTTCGTCGATTTTGGCGAAAATCTTGCTTCAAACTGGTTGGACCGAGGGCCAGTCTCGAAATAATATTTCCAGCCGAGCGAGGGCTTTGCTGTCACGGTTTACAGCCCCATTACTCAAAACAAATCAATACCTTCAATATTCCTAAATGGGGCTCTCCTTTTAGACCCGGCTTTCAGCTCTCGTCACGCCGACCGCAGCGTGCTATTCTGTTCCTCCCTCTTCCATCTTGCCGTCTTCCACTTCTTTTCGTCATTCGGGGGGGGGGGGGGGGGTAGGACGAGAGAGAGAAAGCACGCATATCGTTATTGAGAAGGGAATGCAAACCGTGGAAACTGCCGAATATGCGGCCTGACAATAAAGGATGTTAGTGCCCGGAAAGCGAGCCCCTCGTCCAAGGACGAGGCAACCCTCGAATACAGGAGCGTCCTCGCAATTTTGTAAATGGGGATTGCCAATATATCGGGAGGCACGGGTGAATCGCGCCAATGTCAATGTCACTGTACCTTCAACATCTGCCGACTCCCTTCAAAATCGTCAGACGGATATTTTTAATAACACGAATTCATCGCGAAGTGTCTGTGCCAATAGAGGTGATGATGGGGCAAATGATATTTTATTTGGAAAGACAGGAACTTTATTTTTATACCTAATAGTAACGACAGCTAGATTTGCAATCTAAGGTACGATATAGTAGTTCAGAAAGCAATTTATAGGTACGATGCACATGCGTCCACGTAAACAATGTCGTCGCTTTTAAAAACTGATCTAAAGTAAAGGAAAATGTTTTTCTTTGGAGGACTCTCACGTCTAATCCAAATTCAGGTGTTCTAATAAATATATGACACAGCAGTCTCTACGGATGAATATTGTAGAAGCGGACTCGATAATCTATGAATAATTTCAATTAGATATCTGCTAATTAAAACTCATAAGTGTATATTAAATTTAATGTACGAAAAATGCTAGAAAAGTACGATTTCCAAATCGGTGAAGAAAGCGCGTCTCTATCACTTTGAAAGTATTCGTGATTCAAGGAGGAATGCAGATTGTTGAGTCACTAAATTTAAAATTATGCGTAAAATTGTTATTTCGATTTGGAAGGGACGCTACATAAATTGAATAAAGATTGTCTGCCATCTTATCCCGGAGGTTCCCCCGCGGTCAACGCAGTTCCTCGAAACTTTCCATCGAGAAGGGACGCACAGGGGGATGGGGGCAAGAAATTAAAGGCAATGACAAATTCACGTCGCGCGGATAATTGGAATAAATAAAGGAATAATGGAGGAACGGTCGCGGGGGGATGGAAAAAGTGAGCCGGGAAGCGCCGCAACCCCTTGACATCGGTAATTAAATGAAAACAAAAAGGAAGTAATCGTACGGTCTCAAGGGGGCGAGCCAAGGCATAGAAATAAGAGAATCTGATAGGGAAGCGAGACAATGCCCTCTTGGCCGTGCAAGAATGAAATGTCACCCGGACACGGACCAGTGATTCGTTTGGATTGTCCTTCTTCCGGACCATCTTTGTATTCCTCAAGCCTTCTTCCTTTCCAGAAACCACAGAGGGGTGATCTCATTCGTTTCAATCGATGGAGGGCCTCTTGGATCGATCTGGCTCCCCATTCTTCGTCATTTTGCATTTGCATTTAACAGTCAACTGTACGCTCAACTCTATACAAAGTTATTCGACAGTTTAAGATTCTCGGAAAGAGAATAAAGAAATCTTAGAATATTGCCCTCAAAGATTTGGCAATCTTACAAAAAATTTGAAATGTGACTCCTCAAAGTGACATTATTTCTTCTGTATGTAAACCATTGGATTTGCGTAGTCTAATTGTAAGATGAATAGTTTAACCCAAAGAAATTGGATTTGTGAAAATACAATTTGAGAGTCACCTAATTCTAAATATAGTGTTGAGTAGCCAGGATAATAGAAATAGTTGTTAACGTTTTTGCTTCCAGGGTTGAAACGAAATATCGGTATTAACACTTTATATGACGTTGATGTGTTTCCACGTCAAAAGATGTTTGCTTGGTGCTTGGCTTTGGCGCGTTTTCACGGCAATTGTCTAAGACTACCCGAAAGTTTGCCTTAATAAAAAACGAGCTCGGAGATCGCTTTTTACTCTGCGGCTTCAGCGACCCTCCACTTGCTCGTCAGCAAACCAGAGGTCAGTCATGTAACAATGCAAATTTTAATTTCTATTCTTTATATTAAATACCCATAAGAGTATTTCCAATGGTTGGACGAGCTTTTCCTGACGAAAATGAACCAAAACTCGACTACACTTGGACTATTTTTAATTATATCTCACATACAACAATTAGTCTACGGAATACAAAATTGATTCGAATTACATATAAGTAAAAACTAGTGCGAATGAGATCATATTTGGGCCTAGTCTCATCAGAAAATACTCGCTCATCCATTGGTATTCTCACAAAGATGTAATAGAAAGTACGCACATTAAAATTTTTATTAATTTCGGTATACATTCCAATCACGATTCGAACTAGGGAGATGAAATTCTCCCAACAGAAGATACCGCTGAGAAATACTTGACTGACTGAAGTATTACACTCCAAGTATTAAAACCGAGTGGATTTGCTTTCCAAACACCCTTTCCATTTCGTCGATAGATGCAACCGTGAAACGCGTTGGACGCCATCAGGCGCGATTCAATAGTCCGTCCGCAGAAACGATTCGAGCGACACGCGTTCCCGTGGAGGGCGTAAATCGAGGTACCTCGCTGCTCCTGACAGTGACGCATTACTTTGAAATCGTCTTGGCCACCCCCTGCTCTTAATACACGGCAGACAGGCCGCGCACAGACATCGGAAACCGTTACCAAAGACATCACAGAGCGATTCGAGTCGAGCAATATGCCATCAAATCCCCGTAACCATCAATATCTTTTCGTTCCCGGCCGAGAAAATCGCCCGAGTCGGATATCTGCGGCACCCCTCTCGTCTCAACGCTGAAATGTTTTACATTGCAAAATCAATGCCGCCATCGGGGTCCACCCTCCGATGCGATACAACCCCCAGTCGCCTCGCGAAGTCGCCCTCCCCGCGATCTCTTCCAGTAAATCGCACAATTATTGAAAACGCGTTTCTGATCCACCCCCCCCCCCCACCCTCTACCCTTGGGTAAAAGTCGGGAGTGCTATCGGGCGGCTCTTATTTTATATTAATTGTGCGATTTTCTGGTATACTTAGCGGGTGGCATCTCTGATATGAATATTCTTGAATCTTTTAATGGAATGGATTATAAAATTTCGTTTAATTTGTAGTAACGTTTGTCTAGTTTATAATATAGTCTAGAAATTGGGTAGGACAAATTTTGTCGATAGGTGGTGGTTCATTGGTCTGATTTTTAAATTATGGTATCGTAGGTACCTATATTACATTATCTGATGTAATCTCAAATATTCTAAACTGAAAGATTGTTGGTTCGAGTTTATTTGAGTTAGCTTTTATAATGAATTAAGAAGAAGAAAATACTTGTTTATAAAATTAAGAAATTGATTGCAGTATAAACTGGTACTGTAGTATTTATTATTATTATTATTTCACGGGTAACGTACCCTTTAATTTACAATGCTAAGAACTAAAAACAGATTGCATATAAACGACAACTAAAACTTAAACTATAACTAAAACTAAAACTAAAAATAAAATAAAAACAAAGCTAAACTAAGACTAAAGCTAAAATTAAAATTAAGACGGAGTAACGTATGACCAGATGGAAAGGAAAAATACTTATTTATGCGGACATAATGCAGTTCCTTCTTTTCTATACCTACTGAAAGTTAATGCAGTCAGTACAAAGTCGTAACTTTACTTTCTGATTTAATAGATGTGAAGTAAAACGAATCAAGAAAAAACCATAGCCCAATCTTTGTCGCATAAGGTTGAATAATAATCCCAACATATAAAGTATAACATTAAGCGTATTTAAGCACGTATATAAGAATGTTCAACTTTATTTTGATCACTAATAGGCACATACGTGCACATGTAACTTCTACGCCAGACTTCCACTTTATATTATATAGGTAATACATTAATTGTTTCTTAGAACAGGTGCACTAAACCTCGTGTGACAGAAATACATAATGCCTTCCCGCCGAATTGCGGTATTCACAATGCCATTCATCTTTGAACCTTCCTTCCCATCATCACTGTATCTTTTGTCTCGAAAAATAATAAAAATATATTCCGCAACCAAATACGGTCCCAACAAAAGATTGATTAAATAATTTTTATACAGTATATTAATTTTCACGCTTATCCAAGTTCATAGAGGTCGCTTGAGCGTTGCCAAACGCCCTTTCAATTTTACGAACCGTGCAAAAGATTAATGACAGATCACTAGGGCTGAATATCGCTAATGACACCTGGACGTTGACCGCGGGCATCGTAACTAAATCCTTCAATTGAATTAATTTCCCAGGCACTTTGAATCTCGGATATTGTCGGGTCATGCGTTGCCGTGTGCGCGCGCGAATGTTCGACGAAAGTGGTTACGTTTGATCGTCGCGATTCTCGTTACAGCCGCGCGTTACCTCGCAAATATTCGCGAGTTCGATGAAACGCCGGAGAAATTGGGATATACCACGTCGCGATAATACATTATGCACCGTCCAATCTCACGGGTGATTCCCCCCTCGAAATCGCGAGAGGCAATCACCCTTTTTAAATACTCAACGACGCGCTCGAGAGGACCAATAAAAACTCACTTCGCGGATTGGGTAATAAAGCTCCAATCAACGGCTTAATTATTCGATTACTGGTCGACCGGTAGAGAAAGGAAGGAGAAAGACGACTGGGATCCCCTCTGCTGGATTACGGAATCGAAGATAATTAGAAATAAATAGTAACGAAGCCCTTTTTTCAGGTCTCCTTCTCCGCCTCTTCTCCCAGTGGCCACCTTCTTCTTATTGCTTTAATTAAAACGCAACGTGGAGGGCGATACCCTGTGCGTAGGAGCTATAGAGGGGACTGCCTTCAGCCTCTTCTTCCCTTTCAAATTTTGTCGATGAAATTTAGAAATACTCCCACTGCAATATTGAAGATTCAGTGGCTGTACTTCTTGCTGGTTTAACTTGTCTTTAAGGCTTTTTGGAACGCATGTGCCACTAAAAATCGAAGAAATGGGGCGTGCAAATTGCGTCTGAATCCGTGCATCGGAAATCGCGAAATATTTACGGCTATACCCGACGAATTTATGAATGCGCCGCTGTCCTCGATGAACGATTATAGGAGAAACGATTCGATTCGACGAGATTTAATGCTGGTCTTAATGATCGCCCCCGATATCGAGGAGAGCCATCGAGAGTATCGTCGCATCGGAAGACGAATCGCTTCCTGGCGTGGAACTTTATTAAATATCCGTAGCTCGGGCGAAGATCGCTCGGAACGGGGCGTTAATACGTTCGACAATTTTTATGCCTCTGCTCCTGGAGACATATTGGTGGCTGTAATGCGACATAAAATTTCACGGCTCTGGCTGCACGGGGTATCGACGCCACCAATATTGAAATACATATTTCATGCAGCCACGATCATCCCCACGTTTACCTTTTACACGCCAACCCCCCGTTCGAATTTCCTTCGAATATTTCGATCAGTAAATCACTAGACACGTTCGAGAATGTGTCATAAATAATAAATCGAACTTCATCTCTGTTCTAAGTTTTCACGTTATTACAATAATTTCTGCGATTTATTTGCATACCTCGTAAACAATTCTTTTAATCCTTTAGCTGAAAATACTTGCACGCTTTGACGCTTCCCTACCTGTATTATCGGTCAGATCGCCAAGACTTTTCTTGGAGAACCATCCAACGTCAGTTTAATGTGTTTATCAGTTCATGGAGTCTTGCAATCTTTTCTACGTTGCAAGGAATTAAGGGGGTACGTGGGTATTAGACAGCTAAAATCAACGGTTGCTTCTGGGCTAGATTGTAGAGCCAATAATAATTTAAACCATTTACTCTTTTAGTAATTCTTTCTTAGGGATATAAGATGTATTTTCAAATAAGAATGTTTACAAAATACCTATTGAAAATGAATTAATATACACGACGTCAAAATGAGCGCTTGCGTAATGCGCGCCCCCATGTGGTGAACACGATTCCGATTGACCGAGCCATCTCAAAGCAAAATCGCTGCATATGAGTATTCTTTAACTCAAAATCTACAATATGGAACTCGCTCAAAAAATTTTAAGAAAAATTCACGGAGTTTTACAACAGATACCGACTTTGAAGGATTTTGCTGAAGTTATTCTGTGTTAAATGTTGATAAATTTATGCGATTTTAGTGAGCGAGTTCCACATTGTGGAGAAAAGTATTTTGTAGGTTCAGTTAAAATTTCAACAAAAAATATCGATCCGCACTCGAGTTACGATGTTCACCGTTTTGAGAAAATCGTTGGATAGTACCTGCATTGGGCCGCCCGTTACTTTTTACGCTGTAACTCTCGCAATTTTTCGAATTTTTCAATGAAATCTTTCTTAAAATACTTCTAAGACTTCTGGCTATCACATACAACCGAAAAAAATCGATTTTTTTTATCTCAAAATACTCATGTACCCCCTTAAAGTACGTACCAATCTATACTTTCAATAAAATACTTACAAATCATGAAAATCCCGATGTGTCTACTTACACATACCTATTCTTTTTCATACGTATAAATCTAACAGAAGTATTCGAATGCTCTGTTCCTCCTGACGCAGCCTGCGCCTCATATAACTTCACGTAGTGTATTAATCAATCAATTAATTAAATCAAAACTATTTTGACAAACTTTCTTGTTCATAATATTGTTAGAGCAACAGCTATATTTAGTTCGTTACGTAGAAGCTACATTATCTCGTTACAGGAAGTGAAAACCCGATATTAGCAACAAACTTCTCGTCAATTGTCGTGAGCGTCGTCGTTGCGAAGAAACCAGCGGCTACAATTATCCGCGGCCATCGAACTATTCGAACTTCCGGCTGGAAGTTCCGTACTGCCAGAGTAACGGCTGAAAGTACGAACTACATCCGACTGGGCTCCCGGAGGCAAAGCCGCTTCTTTGAGACGACGTTTCTCGCGGAACTTTATTAGATGTTTTCTTCAATAGGATAGAAATGCAAATAGCAGTTGTCAAGTAACTTCCCCCCGGCGAGTCGAAGAGGAAAGACGGAAGGAGATCGACGATGGGAGAATAAAAGGTGGGAGGACGCTGTCGGAGTACCAATATTGAGCCGTGGTAAAAGTCCAACTCTCCCTACTTCCCTCGTCAGTGAATATTGTAGAATATTGCATTTCGAGATTTTCTCTCAGGGTACAGTTGGACGCATTAACCCTTTGGCAGACAAGGAGGGAGAGAGAGAGAGAGAGAGAGAGAGAGAGAGAGAGAGAGAGAGAGAGAGAGAGAGAGAGAGAGAGAAATTTGCGGGCGTAAGAGCCCCAAGGAGTCGAAAATGAGGAGTCAAAAGAATGTTTCTGCTGGGATGGCGTCGACCACCTTTGCTTTCCTTTGAGCCAGGCGTGTTTCAGGACGCGTCGATCACTATCGCGAACGATGAAAATAAATATTCTCGAACAGTGGGGAATGGAAGATATTCAAGCGCGTTCGGATATTTCGATTTGTTTTCGGTCATACTGCTGCATAGAGCAGAAATGGCCAATTAAAATCGCCGTTTCGCAATCGCGCGCGATATCAGCCACGAGCGGGCGGATTAATTAAGCCCGATGACAGCTGTACAGCGTGAAATTATTAGTGCTAACCCAGTTCGTAGCTAGCAGCTCCGGATCAAATGACAATTCGCCGATACAATTGACGATGCTGGCGATCACGGTTATTTCTGACTCTGATTCACGCTTCCAAATGGATGAATCGCGGAATGCTTCCATAAACAATTCAGGGCATCGTTCCTGAATGCCGGCGTCACTGTCAGCTAATTATGGGACCTTCACTTGGGATTAGAAGGCAAAATACACCAATAAAGCGCTCGAATGAATAGCTTTTTTAAAGACTACAGTAATCGAACCATGCTTTACCAGCGGCGAAGAGAAAATAATGAGAATTTCTGGGAAGCATACCTCAGCTAACTACTTCCCATGAAAATATTATGTCGAATTAACATTTCTATGTTTGACTGACGTCTTCGTTCAACATGCTTGAGGTCAACGTTGAAGAGAAGACGGGGCTATTCGATTTGACTTCATATTTTTGCAAATCCTCATTTCTCATCGCGTTTTCCTCGTGAACTTTATAATTAATTATTTCAACGCATTCGACTCAGTGGTCCATTTCCCTGGAAACTTCTTCTGTATACCCGCAACGCAAAATGGCTCAACGTTTTATCGTTTCCTCTCTTGTAAAATGCGATTTTTGCCTGAACAAAGCTTTAATTATAATATCAAGGGGGTGTTCTGTCTTTCATGGACTACCGGTTTCCGTAGAATTATTAAAACTATGAAAAATGAGTATGATAATTATTATTGATTCTGACTGCCCCTTTCTTCAAGCACCGACGAACTCTCAGTTGCAGTGCAAAAAAGAAATATGCAATATGAATATTTACGTACTTACCCATGTTCTTTTAAGAGCACTATTGGCCTCACCGGACAGATGATAGATAAATAATTTATTGTTACTAGATTTCATCTATGGACACCCTGTATGTTTGCAATTTATTAACATAGTAACAATAAATTATTTATCTACATCTGTCCGGTGAGGCCAATACTGCTCTTAAAAGAACATGGGTAAGTACGTAAATTTGTTTCATTTTTCTTGTGGGAATTTAAGTTAGCAATAGTGTTTTTGTAATATCAAGTATTTGCAATTGTTGAGCCGAAAAATGGGTAATTCTTTGTGGATTTTTTGTACAAAAACGGCGCGACTAATTAATTTGAGGTTTGGCAGGTGGTTTTATTATAACTTGAGCTATTGTTCTAAATTTTTGTGTGGCAGTGAAAGAAAAAGCATGGCAGATACAGAGTGCTGACTGAGGGCGCGGAAAAAATCGGGTGGACCTGGCATTGACGGAAAGTACTGTAAGGATTATCTGAAACATAAAAAGGAAAAGAGATTCTTAATCTATATGAATGTGTCTATCTGTGGTAATGCGGATTTTTTTTCTCAAGAAACTAGCGATTCGAATAATCTAAAATTCGGACCATGTCTTTATGCATCTTTGAAGAAGTTATAGTTTTTTTATTAATTTTTAATAATAAATATAGGAATTTTGCATGATCAACCATCACGCCGCCGTTGCCCGCTGATGTGAACGATATTTCTGTAACCACTGAACCGATTACTTTATACTTTGATGAACCGGGATACCGATAAGTTATATACTTCTTTGATTACATAGTAAAATTGACGCAAAATTGTATAGCAGAGGTTAAAGTTTCAGACCATTCAATTTAAAAACTCTCCACATTCGTCAAAAAATTTTGTATTTTTTCTGGTTCATCAAATTATGGCTACATATGCATACATTGAAACGCCGTTTCATTTTTCTGTTTCAGATTACCTGGTAGATAAATATCAGGCACACAAACGACGAATTTTGCGCGGAGTGATGGTCGATCATTCGTAACTACTATATTTATGATTAAAAATTAACAAAAAGAAATCTGCAGCTTCTTCAAAGATGCATCAAAATATGGTCCAAATTTGAGATGAATCAAATCGCTAGTTTCTTAAAAAAAAATCCCCAATTTTGCTACGTTTTTAGCTCAAAGAATAGGATTCCTCCTTAAGGAGAAGTAAAAATGCAGTCACGGAGATACTTTTGATCATTGTATAACTGTCTACCTCTATACTTATATACTTTATATTTAAATGGTGTATCTATCGGTTATGAACACTGTGTGCAATTTTACGCGCACACCTGTATTCTAGCCGTTCTAATTTAAAGCCTGTACCTGTCTACCCATAGGTCTCTAAAGTAGAAATCGATCCTACTTATTTCACATCTGCATTTAGAAGTGGAACGTCTGCTTCATCCAATCTATGTACATTTCACTGTTCTACGGGACCAAGCCGCGACATCCGTGCCAATAATAAACGAGGCTAAAAATACCAACGCTTTACGATCGGTCGCGCGTCCTCGATGATTGGAGTCCATTCGACGGTGACGTAACCGTTCGCGAGCCGATCACGAACAGCATGAATCGCCGGCGCGTGCCGCAATTGACACCGCGGCGGTACAATAATACCCGAGACACGAGCATCTCGGGTCAATTGAAGGCGATGACTAACCGCCACTAAGTCAGTGACACTTGAAACGACTTGAACCGATTCACCTACGCCTCGAGTAACAGCAGCACCTTCGATTCCCTTGTTCGTTCTTCCCTCGTGGAGGAATATTAGGTAGGGTAAACCCGGGTGACGCGATCGACCTAATATAAAATGGCTATTAAAACTAATATAGAAATTACTTATTTTATAAGAACAAACCTGTATGTTCAGAATTTTATGCTGATTCAGAAAAACTGATCGATATTTGCTTTAACACAATATATACTGTAAATCGCGTTGAAATCTGAAGTCATGGCATCTGACCACCTCTCCCGAGGTCCCGGGAGAAACGGTTTTCGTCGTTGGCAGAGACCACTAAAATAATTATCCATGAAAAATTGACAAAGGATAAAGCAAAATTATTTATGAGTGAATACAACTACAGATTCATTGATATTTAATTTGTTTACGCTAAACAAGTAAAGAACACATCAAAGAAAAAGTGAACTACCTACTGGCGATTAACAAGGCAAATGAATACAAAAATGAATAAATAAATTAAATAAACGACAATAATAATACAATAATAATAAAAAATAAAAAAATAATAAAAAATCATAACTCGACCGTCTCTCCTTTCTGCAGCGAGAGATGGTCTTCTCGTTAGCTTTGAGAGGAAGAGTTAACATGGCCAAATACTTTAGCTGCATTGTCCCTCAATGTCTCTACTATCTTATTATCCCAAATATTAAACGAAAATAAACTTAGAAGTATATTTTAAATACGATTCTGTACAACCGCTGTTTGACAAAAGAGGTTAAATGTAACCCCAATTTACATTTTAAAGCCTATAAATCCAGAAAAACACAGAAGGAAGCGAATTGACGCTATTCATTCAACTGTTTGGCTTCTAGAGAAGGAATTGGTCTGCACTTCAACGCACTTTTACGTACAGAGTCTGATATATAGCGACTCGACCAACTCTCCGAACCGACCGCGTCTCCCGGATTTACCCTACACCGAGGGAGTGTTTAACCTTCGAATAACTGATCTTATTTTATGGCCCCCAATCAACGTGTTTCTTAGCCCACCGATCTAGTAGTACAGCGAATGATAACGTCCTATTTGGTAGCATTGAATCTGGCCTCCATTATTCGTCGTAATACGAGACGGAAATTATTATTGGCGAGCTGATGCGATTGGAGTGACACTCAAATATTGATTATATGGTTTCGTTAACAAACATGTAGCCTGCCAGAGAAAGGTGAATGCAGCGGGCGGGATGGGCAAGGGGAGGGCGGCGAGAGGGGGTGCGGTGCCTTTGTAGGAAGTTTGAAAACTCGACGAGTGGATTAATATCGCGGAGTTCTCGTTACTCGTTGTTGATTTTGTCTGTTTCCACCCAACCACCCCAGCGAGAGACCCCTCAAACCCACGCCACCCCCCGTCGCCAACCCGTTTCTCTCTTGCAGCCTGAACACCACCACCCCCCCGTCCATCCGTTCCACGCCGCCATCCTCGCGAGGAGCTCAAATGTCTCTAATGAACCGGCTTGTGTGCTTATATCCGAGTCTCCTCCGACCGCTTTATACCGTCGTTCGCTCGCAGGATACACGGCAAGTAAATAATGCGATGTAAATAAAAACACTGGCTGAAGTCTGGGACCATGGGCGACCGCCATCTTCCACTTGAAAATCGCGGTTCGATTGCAGCTTGCGCAAAAACCGTTTTTCGCCCGAGTATGGCAGAGTGGTAGCAGCGACAGTGCAACCACGAAATCGATGCGATTCCTGGAGCGCACCGGAGGGGAGATTTATTCCCACACGTGTTCGATGAAAATATGGATAGGTATGTCATTTTCGTTTTCTATATATGAAGTTAGATGACAGCCATCTAACTTCACAGGTACCTAAACTATGTTACAGTTTCTATGGCCTATCGTTATTAGAGAAAACAAACTTCTCTTCTGTAAATAGCGCATGGCCAAAAGCTTTGAATATGACAGAATATGCTTGTTCATAGGTACTTCTTAAATGTGCTCTTCTCTGTTCGCGAATAGTTGATGACACAATTACTTACACTTACTATCCAATGTGAGTTAAAGTGTATTAAAAATGTGCACATCTTGAAACAACGTCTCACTTAAGGGGAGACTATACTTTTGGCAAAGCCAAAACAGGCCGATTTTGGGGATTTTTTTCTGGGGAAATTATGAAGCAAATCATTTTGAACTTTTTATGGCTGTATATTTAACATTTGATAATACAAAAAAAAATTAGCGATAATAAAAAAATACAGCGTAGCCACCGAAGTTGCAAAACGGTGGGGGTAATTCAGAGAAAACTATTCAATCAATCGACTTGCCCTTACATATACAACTAGATAATTTCAAACTGTTTTTGATAGACCTCTAGTATTATAAAAAAATTAATTTTAATACTTCAATGTTGCATAAATAGATTAAAACAATTCCTGAAAAATCGCACTTCTGTTCCTAAGCTCTACAATTTTGTCAATTTTCGACTTTTCTTTGGTTTTTGAGGTCGATCGACAATAGTTTGGAACTATCTAGTTATATGTGTAACGGCAAGTCGATTGGTTGAATAGTTTTTTGTGGATTTTTTTTTCGTATCTGTAAAAGTTATATATAAAGTCATAAAAGAGTTCAAAATAATTTGCTTCATAATTTCTCCAGAAAAATTCTCAAAAATCGGCCTGCTTTAGCGTTGCCTAAAGTATAGTCCCCCTTTAAGGTGAATCCACACGGTTCACTTTGGTTGAACAAAGAGGTTGATTCAACAAAATTGGACACGTGTAAACACGCATCTTGAACATTGACATCTTTTATTTCAGTTGCGTCGATGTATTTTTTATAAACTGAGCTTGTTTTTTTCTGCCGGAAAGTTGTTTTTATAGGCAAAAAATATTATAATGGATCTTATAATGGTGTCATAAATGGAGAGAAGGACAGACTTCACTATTTCTTGATTTGTACAAAAAATACGAATGTCTTAAGTAATTGTAAGACATTCAAAAACATTCACAAATTATTTCAACACCGGCATGTACAATTTGCTTCGACGCCATCTTTAAGTGAACCAATTTTATCAACATCATTGAAATGTCGAAATATTCGCCTTTTAATTTCATTGTTCCGCATGTTCTACGAGGAAAGTGAACGGTGTAAATTCGCCTTTAGAATTGCTGTTAACGAGAAACCAGAGGATAGATGAATTAAATGAACTTAAAGTAAAATTCGCAGTCCCCTCGAACCGATGTGGCTCTTATTTCGTGCCTGGATACGGAAGTAGGCTCCATCGAAGGCACTGTGACGTCTCTCACACGTTCGATATCCCCTGTGTGCACGCGCGACATCCGGTGCACGCTCGACGAGGCGTCCCGCCGACAGTATTACGTATTAAAAGCTGCAGCGAACGTGAATTTTTCACAAAGGGAAAAGTATTCGTCGCTGGGCTCGTATCTTCTATATTAAAATCTAATATGCGAGCTGGTAGACACGTAATATCTATTACGGGGTAATATCGCCCTCGAAAACCTTCGGTGAGTACTTTGTCACATTTACCGCGCATATTCGAGGGGTTGACGGTGTATTAAAGGGACTAACGCTTGTCTCTCGCTCGGCGGGCGTAAGATTAGCAAAGTAAAGCCAGATGTTTCTTCCGAAGGTAACTGTCTGCTGGGTATTCGCCGTGTTTTCTTGGAATGGAGTGAGAGTAGCCAATAATTGAGAAGCAATCAGTTCATAAATAGTCGGTAACGGAGAATCAGTCAGCAATAGGGAAGTAATAATTTCCGAGGGAAGCAGTTGAAAAGTAATCAGTAATAGACGTTCATAAAGTTTCCAATAAAAAAGAGTGCTTACTTGAGGAGCCTGTGAGAAGTTCTTAGACACCGAATCACGATCCCTGTTTCCCTGGCGTTATTGTATCTCACAATCAGAAATTTAACTAGCCCGATTTCAAACGGATAGTGCGGAAAATTCCGTCGTAATTACGTGTGCTCCGCGCATTGAAAACGTTCAGAATCGGTGGAGACAAAGATTATAAACGACGAGTCGTGGGAGTAAAAGACTGTCGTAAAAGAGGAACAGGAAGTGCAGCGAGCGGAACCCCGCGGTGAGCGATAAAAATTTATATCGGGGTATTCGCCTCGGTCGGATAGTGAATTCAAACGGGCGTGTAATTGGCAGTATCGTAAAAAAAGGCTCGCGAATCGGGGAAGGTGGAGGGATGGGATGGCTGGTCCAAGAAGATGAAGAAAAATACGAGGAGAGCCGAAGGAAAGGAAAGGAACTCGAGGGGTTCGCCTGTCTCCATAATTTTTTATCCTGAACGCCGCTCCTCGTCTCTTCCGAACGGCGATATTGTTAATATGCAAAGGAGCTTCGGAAAAATAGGGTGGCGAGGAATAAGGAGATAACCGGGAGGAGGCGCGCCTTGCCTCTCTTCCGCAAGATTATCATGTTAGTGGAATATTACGAGCCTGCTTATGACACTTCGATCCTAACGATTTTGTTTCACAGTTCGCGACAAGTGTTCGCAACGATTCTCGAGAAATAATCTAAAAAATCTGTCAGAAAGATCGAATAACCATCGTAGGATTAAGATCTGCAGACCCACCCCTTCGCCAGTTCGATAAGTGATGTAAAATAATCCAAATATTGCTTCATTTTCGTGTCACCCTTATAATAACGTTCTTTAAAAGACTACATTATTAAGCGCATCGATTTGAGTATTAAAATCAATCCCTCGATCCATGGGCAGGGTTAAATTGCGAATAGCTGAAAAATGTTGCGAAGTTCAGTTTCGATAAGTCTCGCTTGGGACGGTCTAAAATCGTTTAGAGGGGACGTACACCTGAAAAGGCCTACAGATTGAAATTCTTATAGATATTTTTTTAAGAAAGTATTAACATTATTGCACCCCTAATTTTTTATATTACTTATATAACCTTTTGGGTATAATACTTAATTTTTTTATGTAACAATATAAGTCCTATAATACAGTTATAAGGGCTAGTTCCATATAAACAAATTTTACCTGAATGCCAAAAGCTAATGCTGTTTTTGACAGTACAGATTTTTTATTTGATTCATAATTTCTTTTTTATTGCATAAGGAAGGAAAATTTCAAGTTCGGAAAGTGTTACGTTTCATTTACAGCGCCGTCATTTCTTAATATATCTTAAGAAATTAATTTGCTATTTGCTTTCAGGTGAAACCCGTTTAATTGGGAATGTCCCATTTGGAACTACTTAGCTACTGTAACTGTATTATACGACTAATATTTTTACATTAAAAAATTGAGTATTATAACCAATGATGTGACATAATTAATAAAGAAATTACGGGTGCAGTAATGTTAATACTTTTCTTAAAAAAAAAATTCTAAAAGAACGTCAGTTTTTAGGGTCCCCTGTGTGTATGTAGTGCCTTAATCAGCGACGAAGCAATGTTCCACGGCGGCACAGGGCACGGAACAGTAGTTCAACGAATTGTTTTGATAAGTCGCGGAGACAATACGTCGTTAAGGAGCCGAGGATTTCTCGCGCGGAAGGGAGAAAGTAGACGACGAAGGTAGCTGTAGGAAGATGACTCGCGCCCTCGAAAGGGGGGTGGCAGAACGGTGCGGGCGGCGTGCGGGGAGGGGAGGGAAGACGACGAGGACTCTCCAAGTTTAGATTAAACTCACCGCGGATAAATATTCGTAATGGAGCGCCAGGGTGCCATAAATTAGCATGCTGCCCTCTCCTGTCCTTTCCCGATTCGACAATCTGTACACCGGGGCCCGTTACCGTCTACTATAAACTTCCTCTTTTCTCCGTCACCGTGCTGCCCGTCGATATACGGAGGAACTTGGCCGACGAACTTCGACGGAGACGGTCGTTTCGCTCACCAAACTTCGCGTCGACACGATAAGAAAGACTACAGAGAATATTCTGATTGTTGGCGAACCTACGATTAGAGCGTTTTATCGTCCTCGATATTTTTGCTGTCACTCAATAATAGGAAATATTGGGACTCCACTTTGGTTTTCTTTGTCACAGGCACTGGTCGTCTCCAAGTTTTGGCAGAAGTCGAAATATGCATTCCATACGTTAATAGAAATATCAATGTTTCTTACCTTGTTGCGTTATGAGTCTTTGTTATCGAGATACAGGCAATTGAAGTATCGGGGGCTGACTTTGGCGGGAGCTGTTTGAATATTAGCCGGCACTGTGCACTCACAAACAAGAAATGCGAATAGACGCGCCTCTGTAAACACTTTATTGTTAACAATAAGTGTTTTAATACATTAAGGAGGTTCGCCGATCGTGTATTCACTATTTCCAATTATATTTCATGCGTTAAACTTGCATACTTAATACTTGAGCCGTTTGTGTACAGAATATGTGACGAAACAAAGGTAAAAAAGTGTTGTAGACCTTGCATCGTTAATATTTTCAAACTTTCTTTCAGCTGATATTTTTCTAAGGGTTATCTAAACCGTGTCTAATGTAAATAAAGTTTAGAAGCTGAAACAACTAGGATACTCAGTATGCAACGCGAAATCTGATTATATTCTCTAGTATTTCCTGATTAAATGGAATTAATTACTTAACTGTACATATTTCACCAATCTTAAATTTTGTATCAATATTCTGAAATTTCAAATAGCATTCTACATTTCAACAACGCAGAAATGGAGCCCTTGTATCTTAATAATTTCTATTATGAAAACGGCACTTCTGATTGGTCATTTTTGGGTTAGATATCAGCAGACAAAGTACCTAGCCAGCAATAGGGGAGGACAAGTAGTTTGATGGGGGTAGCCCTTTCTCACAGGTGTCGAGTGGCCAACTGATTTGTTGAGACTATAATCCTAATTACCTTATGATTATTAGCGCGTGTGAACGCAGAGAAGCTTATACAAGAAGCACAAACACCTGTGATCAACACAAACGCAGACAAAGCGACTACATAATTCCCACAAACACCCCCTGAAGTGTTTAACATTTTTTTATAAATATTCTGACACACCTGCAGCAAGTCCTGTTAATATTCCCAGTCGAGGCGTAAGTGGTTCCATTTGGGGGTGCATTTTGCGAGCGTCCAAGTCCAACAAACGCACGACTTAATTACGTCACAGTGATAGGGCTCAAGGTCTTTAGGATCCGCGTCACAGATCGTATGAGAAGACACTTTCGGTCGCGTCGCAGAAGGGGATGGGGAGTAAACCGACGGATTAATCCACCGACGGAATTGAGTATTATTAGGGGATACACGGGGAGGATTTGCGGCGGGTCGGGTTTGAAATCTCTTTCCGCCGTATCTCAGGAATATCTGGTAATCGTTACTTTATGTACTGGCGAGAAAACTCTTTCCCCCTCCCCCAAATGCCTCTCTATCTACGAGATTAGACCAGACGTGGATTTACTTTGTTTTATTGGCCGGGCCATCCCCCCCCCACCAACGATCTGGCTTGAAAAGGGACTTAATTGGTGTTGCGGGATTGCTTTGATACCGCAGAAGCGGCTGGCCCGTCGAATTCCTACTCAGGATTTCCAATCCGGGACGATAGCCCGCTGACCACGCGTGTGCCAACGATTCTATAAACGATATTCGCCTCTAATTGGCGTGCTTGCGATTCCAGCTTCCGCTTTTGCGGACACGTCTGGCGGAATACATAAAATTTTCTAATATCCCCGACATCTGAACTGGCGAAACGTCGACAGACATCAGGAAAGGGATTAAGATCAATGGAAATGCGAGGGAGGAAAGAAGGAAGAACCGGCCGTAAGGACATTTCGAATCCCAAAGGTGTCTCTTTCGATCTCAATACATCTTGGCGGTGTCTGCGACGTAATAGAGAGAAAAAAAAGGCTCCTTCCTCGATGCTCACGGGGCTGCTTTCTGGATTGAAGTGGATTAATTGGTTGAACACTCACGGGGGTTGGAGCGAGACCACCCCGCCTGCCCTCCCCCATTCAATTACTTGTGATCTTTGCCGCCAACCCTTCGAGACCTCCGGATATATCTCGCCGCTGTGAAAATTGGTCCCCGTGCCACCCCCTCGCGTCGAGGGAAAGGTGCACCGTCGCAGTTATCCCTTCGAATAAGAAATCCTCGCTGGGGTGGATCTTTCGGCGCGTTCTCGACGTGACTACCATATCGATCGCTATATCTTTCGACGCGAATCACCCTAACCTTCAACACAGCTTCCATTGCAATTAATAACATGGACTTTGTTACATTGGAAACAAAATACTTTCTATCGTCTGGAAATAACTATAGTAAAGAAAGGACAGTAATGTCGTAGCATGTTAGCAATATTTGGTGAAATTAATTTATCGTTCGTTTTCAGATTCCTTCAGTTTCCTCCTCGAATCTCAAAATGTCCCCGCGCAAATTGGGTGTGAATTTTATTTTAATTCACGTCCAGTCTTCATGCGTTAGAGAGAGTACGATTCAACCCCCTGTTTCGTCCAACAGCCCTCGTATATACACCCAGTTCCGTGATATTTCTTAATTAAATATAGCCTAAAGTTAAAAATGAAATTAAACAGAAGCCGGTATTTTTCGTCGCCGTCTGCCCTTTCGACTAACTCCTACGGTCCTCGACAATGGCGAATAAGGCCGCACGACCGTCGTGCACCCGTTCCCCAACCCCTCACTCTTCTCCTCAACTATACATATTTCACGTCGAAATAATTAAACGCCGCTGGACCGCGAGTCGGCTCGAGTCGACCCGACCTTCAGTCCCGCCTCAGTGATTATTAATTAGATCGTGCCTCACCGGCCTGAACTCTCGATTTCTCGATAAGCTGTCCATTGATACACCGCTTAGGGTGTGCTGGTAATAATGGAAACAGGTAAAGCACGTAGCAGCTTGATATCCAGTGTGAAAAGTAGGGATGCTGTTGAGCCGAGTGGCTAAGTTTCTTTGTAGAAAGTATATACATACTTGGGAAGCTTAGTGCGGACGGTGTCGGGATAAAAGCTGGCTGAAAATCTCTGTGGCGAAAAAATTACAGTAAGAAGGACACGTACGATGTTTTGAGAACCAAATTAGTTTATATCTCGCGCAATATCCTGTTAAAGGATTAACATAACCCACTGAAGATTCCTTCAAAGACGTGGTCCCGGTAGTTAAATAATATTGTTATAAACTTGAGATTATTCTGATAACTTCGTTACTTGCATGGGAACTATGTTTGTAATAATTGAAAATTGTACAGGCTTTCTTTCTCTGACCATCGTCTTAATAGTTCCCCCTTCAATCTGCCATGTTCGCGTGGCGCTAATTCCCGGAGATACTGTCAACTAGATGGCGATTATCAATTGCCTTGTCAATTACACCCCCGTCCAGGAGCGACGTGCACATGCCGCCGAACCCTTCTGCAACCTAACCCCCGTACCTCCCTCTCTGCGACCGAATCTCGAGCCTGGCCTGATCGCAACGAGTTATTTAATTACCACGATCTATCACCGGCTGTCGGCTTCCAGTCTATAATGCATGATCGATCGTGGCTCGACTTTCCTACGGGTGAAACCCTTTGGCGCCCCTTTGTTCAACTGACTGAAGAACAGAATCTTGCGACTCTCGAATTTCCCAGCCGAGAATGTCAAACTTCTACATTCTCTCGCGCAGTCAAGGTTCTTCTATTCTCCATCGAATACATCAAACTGTTGAATACTTCGACGTAATCAGGCTTGGGTCCAGCCCTGTCTAGGCATCGAGTCTTAAAGCCTAAAAACTTTCAACCCAACAATCCGAAAGTCTGGCGCAGCAAGGTTCTTCTATTCCGAGTTCAGTGACTCGGGCAGCATTGGTTTAATCCACTTTCAAGCCTCGCGCACACGGAGCCCCAAATTTATGAACATCCAACCGAGCAACAATGTTGCATCCTCTATCGAAGCATCACGCGCGCGACGTAAATTAAATCCAGTGGAAGGGAAATGAAATTCCTTTATTCCGACGGATGTTGTGCGCAGATCACTTTGCCCCGTCTCAAAGAGACGTGGCCAGGTATTTAGACATGAAATTTTTAAACGATAGAGGGCTTGGGGATGCTAGGGAGAGCGGAGAATCGATTAAGATATAAGTTTCACGAGGCAGGGAGAACGAAACGAGCTCGCTCGGCTTTTTCATCGTCATTTTTATCGGCGCGGATAAGACAGCCGGGCTAATTCGCATTCCCCTTGATGTCTGCCGGAGTTAACAGTTTTAAGGGATGAAACGAGTATAGATCGAAGGATGGGAGCATCGTTGGCGGAGGCAGGCGACGGTCGAGAGGGGTTGCAGGGTCGAGGGGGGGGGGCAGCGACGCGACGGGGAAAGGAGGCGAAGCAAGAAATTGATATAGCATACGAAAATGAATTGCCCCTTTGCCGAAGAATGTTCCACGGCAATCTGCCTCGTGCCTCGCTTTCTTTTTTATACTTCTTACGCTCATTTTCAATTCCCCCCCTACTACCGATCCCCCCTGGTCCCTTTTAAAGCCTTGCGGTATCGCTGTAACGCGTCGCTCCTTCATTTTTGTGTTTTCTACTTTGTCTCTTCCATGGGTGACAGGATGAATATGAAGTGACTCATTACTTGGATCACCTCTCTCCAAGTCTATGAACGAAGTTCACTACCCCGGACCTTACAGAAACTATTCACGAATGCTTGCACGTCTGTCTATAGGCAAAAGAAGTCGCTGCGTTGCAATTACAATTAGAATATGGCGGATGGGCGAAGATAAGGATCCGATTCAAATTTAAAACGATGCCGGTCGGGGGTTGGGGTCGAAGGAGATAAATTTCAGTGAAGGGACATGGAATCAAGGATCCGGAGAGCTTGCAGAGGCGAGTGAACGGCGCGAGATAGGGCCGTGTTCGTTCTGTTGCTTATTTGTCGCCGGAGAAACGAAACGAGCCGGGGAAATGGTGAGTCGGCTCGAGGGGGTGGGCTTGGAGTCGGGGGGATTCTTCGATACGGTACAAATAACACTCGCAGACGACGATTTCTCCCCCGCCCCGCTTTCCCTCATTCCTCTCTGCATTCAAGCTTGATGTGGCAACCCTCGATTCCTCCATTCAACACGGGAATCTTCCATTCGGGGTAGGATGGCTCCGTAGATGCTATCGGCTGCGAAGGAACTCGATACTTCGAGAATGCTAGTTCAGACACTGGAATTACGATGCCGTTTTTCAGATAGAGCGCTTTTTCCCTGGCCGAGGATAGCCTTCGGACTCATTGCCACGTGTCCCGAATCTGAATTCTTCTTAATAAACTCCAACGTGACTGTTTCTTCTCGAAAAATAAGTGGATCGCGATTTTATATCTGGCTGCGGAGATCTTGAATTATTGACATTTCAACAAAATTGGGAAAAATGGTCCCCTCTTCCTAACTCTAAGTCTCTTGTTACGATAATTTACAGTCCCAAGTCGATCTGATATTCTTAAAATAGCGCCATATTCTATTAGCTGTCGTTAAGAGAATCGTCTGTGTATGGAAAAATTGCGACACTTTAACATAGTATTTTTCAAGAGATTTTGAAAACACTGTCTAGTCATACTGGTCCGCCGCGCCAAGATGCTTGGAGCGCTGAGAAAAACATTCGGCTATCCGGCGCGGCGTCAAGAGGGTCCCGTACGTCCCGCTTCTATATCGCGAGCCACCTTTTCTCTTTGTTTCCCTGCTCACAATGGACCGACTCGATCCCATCGTGGCAGGATTGTGCAGTTACAGGAGTCGCCTCGACGTCAGCGAGAAGGGGGCGACGAGAAGTCATCGATCCTGGGGCGGGGAAAAGCGACGCGAGTCCTGGGCACGTTCTAATTGATATTTTAATGGATTGCCCTGCGAAAAAAAAGAGAGAGAGAAGAAGGAGGCCCTTGAAAATCACTTCCGCCCGCAAACGGAAGACAAAGGAATTAATGGGAGAACCGCGGAGAGATTTCCTTCCCCTTCCCCTTTTCCCTTCCGTTCCACGTTTTCACGGCTATCAATAGCACCGTGGAGAATTCGGGCCCGGTCAAACGCCGCCTGTTATAATTTATTCAAATTAGCCTCGGGATTATTCATGAAAAAGTTACGACGGAGGTGAACCGACACGTTCAACGGGGACGTCGCTCGATAATATCGCTCTATCTTTCCCTCCCCGCGCCCCACCCCGGCGAGATTAATACGGCTTTATTAATGCATATTTGACCGAAGTGCCGGTATTGCGTTTAGACGAGTAAGAAGTTTCCCTGGCTGCGCGTCGCCGGGGAGCTTTATGTCTTCTCCACCTCAAACCTTGCCCCCCCCCCCACACTGCCTCCCTCCACCACCCCAGCCGAAACGGACGATACCGTTCATTAACCGAAATTTGCTATTTCCTACAAAGGAGACCACCGTCATCCTTAAGCGCGATATCGCGGAGAATCCCGTCGAAAGTTTTACTGTAACGGCCGCGCGTAAAAAGATTCTGAACGACAGCGAGGTGAGCGCGTACAACGGTGGATTTGATAATCGGATACGCGAGGGTGGCGCACGGTAGATTTTTCTACTTACCGCGGGAACGGTGCTCAGAAGCACGTCCGTAACGAACAAACGTTTCTAGAATACCTGGTACCTACGGCACTGGAAAAAATATGGGAAACCCCATCCTTGGAGTCGGGGGCGGCCCGCGAAGGATGGGGTGGGTTACGCCGGGGTAAGTACGTCGATGCACACGCGCACACACCGCCCACGCGCACACGGACACGTACGCGAGCTCCTATCTCCCTCTCCTACTCCCTGCCTGTGCTCGTACGCGAGCCAAGCAAGCGCAAGGGTTGAATTTTAATTATTTTCTCTTTGGTAGGTATAATATTTCAATGCTCGCCGGAGCCTGTCCGGCCAGGGCTCGCCTCTCGCTGCCATCTCTGTCAAGTAATGTTATTATAATTATACTCGTGTGTGCTCGGTCGGTCATTTCTTGTACCACCCCCTCCACACCCATCGCACCCCTTTGTCCCTGTCTTTCTCTTCTTTCACCTTTTCCACCATCGCCGCGCAACGCCCGGCTCCTCTGTCGCTGCCCTCTCTTCTCCTTTTTACCTTGCCTTTCCCGTCCCTCTGCTCTGTTCGACGCCCTCTGTGTACCGCGTATTGTGCAATTAAAATCTCGTAATTGTCCTTTGGAATTTATCTTGGAATTGGTAGCTCGCCAGGCTTTCATCTGGACCGCCCATGGCGCGATGCTCCGCGATACGAAAACCATCGGAGGCATCGACGTGGCGGAGAATTATAGGCGTCTCGTAGCCAGGCAACTTCCAACAATTAAGGGTTCCGTCCTGCGACTGCGATAGATGCGCAGTTCAGTGTTACCCCACGAACGTGGGTCCTATCGATCACATTCAGAATCTCGATAATCAGCAACAAACCTCGGGACGGTCATTACAGAAAACACTCGGGCGCTTTCCGTATCCCCGTCAGATTATCAGATTGGCCGTCCAGTGAAAAGTTTCCGAAGGACACGCAATAATCCTGACCCCGCAACGGTGCAGCGTGCCGCGACGAAGAAAGAGGCGAGGGAGAAATGGAAGAACGCGGCCAGGTACCGTCCAGCCGCTGTATTAGATTTGCTTTCTAGGACACTTTAATCAAAATGTACCTATGTAAATTTTTGAATACACATCCCTCGTCTCCGGCGATGTTTGTATAGGTCAGGCGAAGGTATTTTCCTGGCGAGCCGACGTCGACGTCGCCACCGCGTCCCCGTGAATTAAAGAATTTGCAATTCTGAAATTCAGGTGATCGCATACACACATACACGCAAACGCGCGCGCGCGCACACACAGGCCGTCCGGTTTTATCTCTTTCGTCGGAGGGGTAAGTATCGACCGAGGCCGCCTCGAGCCTGGATGCAGGGGGGCTCGTTCTTTGCACCCAGTCGCGATTCTCGATTCCCCCGCCGCCTTTGTGCATGTTAATTTTTTAATACGAACGTTTAGCGGACTGCTGCTCGACGTATATTGCGCGCCTTCGTACGCTCGCGGACCATTAAGGGGAGCTCTCGGGCTGGACTTTGGATTTTGAAAGGGAACCTCCTTTGATTTCCTGTCAAATACATATATCGTACTAATTGTAGCTTCTTTGACATTAGTAAAATGAAGATCACGTACGCGTCTGTGTAGATTCGTGTGCTCGACTGTACATATTTAACGAGAACAAACTGGAATCAGAGTATTGTGAAAATTGAGGGAGGATAAAAGTGTTGGTGGAGTGTTTAAATGAAATAATAGTGGGAGGCGTGTGTATCAGAAATGGGGAAGTAGTAAAAGCTTTGTAGGACCCCCCGCGACTACTCTAGGACTTATAGAAACACTTACAAGTAGTAGCAGTAAGTAGCATTAAATGAATCTATAGATACATAGGAAAAGGTCTAATATTTGGATACACATATTTTGAAAAGGTATTTCCTTAATGATGTGTGAAATTTGTACGGTTCGAGTTCCGATTATGAGACAGTAATTAGGTGGGTTACACAGCACTCGCCACATTTCTTTAATTAAAGGCCTGGTGATCAACGACTGCTCTTCTGTTCGCAAAAATAATCTGCAAAGATTTATCTCGCGGCGGTCGGGACGCTGGCCTGAAAGAACCATACTTATCGTTCGCGTCGGGACGAAACGGAAAAATCCATATGAATCATCTGATGCAACGCGCTCACCACGCACAGCACGGTATCTCTTACGTCTGGACGAACGACAGAAGAACACAAAGCTAATGCAATTTTGCAATTACACGGAATTCGCGGTGTTCTCTGTTCACGGTGAGCCGGCGAGGGCTCAGAGGAATGCCGGCAATACCGCGAGAATATTTAAATTTCGTTTCGTTTCCGCGTCGTTATTCTTTCATCCACGGTCCGTCGACTTCACCCCTCCCCCCCCCCCTCCTCTCTCTTGTTGGCGATTAATTGGTAAATCCAATCGGCGAGGACGCAAAGGACGCTGCCTTTCGTACCCCTGCTGACTTCCTGGGAGAATGAATTCTGATCTGCCCTCGCGTTCGCGCTCGGGAATAATATATGTATATTCTTTTGGTTGCTGAGTTTCTAAGTTGTCTGTTGCAAAGATATTGGATGACCAGATATGCTTAGTCGTAAGGGATTATTTCTAATCGATAGAACGGATACCTATGCAGTAATAACTTTTATCCTCGTCACAAGATGGCATTTGTAACCGATTCTGTTTTCGTCAGTTCTTGTACTCAACTACCGATGTCTATATTTACCTGATTTGTCTTACTTCCCAATATCTCCGTGACTGAGGCACAGGACACACGCGCGTTGAAACAACAGCCGTTACCACGGTTGTATTTTTTATTGGCGTTATTACTCCAGTCGCAGTGAACGTTACTTTACTGTGGAAATTTGAGAGAATCGAATATCTGAATATACACTGCTGTTCGTAAGTATCAGAAGACCTGCTGTATTTGCATAAAATGTGATATTTGATACAGATTGAATACTCTTCGCTGCTTTTACTTTCTGAATTTAATTTAAAATACCTGGAAAATGAAGTAACAGTTGTTAGAGAGTTCTTCAATGAATTAACAACGTTTTTCATAATTATTTCACACAGAGCAGGCGGCTTTGAGTTCTCCGAGATTTTGTTTGCACCATCTTACTCCCTATATGAATATCAATATCAATTTTGAATTTAACATCTTTTTCTACCTCTATTACTTTTCTAATTATGTGGTTAAGTAATTTTGCAGCTCTGGACTTTGGAAGCTAGTTTCATCCCTTTAATGTGAATATGTGATGATGGAAAAAGTACGTGTTGAATACTTTCACATGCTGTATCTCTGTGCGTAGGTTCACGAAGGCTGTGATTAGTCACGTTCATTTCAATGTTATGCAAAACCAATGTCCATTGTTTTAACACAAGTGTATCCCTGGGCTAAATCAGCATCCCTAAACCTTATCGAAAATGTACAAATGCACTTCTTCTTAATTATCTTTTTTTTCTATTTAACTTTCTATTATTCTTTAACCTACCAATATCTACAGATATGTTTAAGTAACTAATTTACATTTCAACTGTCTACATACATAGACTGTCTCGAACACCCATTATTTTCATTCTCTCGCTCGCGCAACCAGCTCCTCTCGTTTCTATCGGTTACATTTGATTTCTCGTGAATTAGCAGACGCCTCGAGGAAGACGCCATAAATCCAGACGGAAAGATTCCGTAGCCAGAGGGGACGAATCACGTCGGTCCAGCGGCAGCGAGTCGTACATTATGATTTAATGCTAACACTGTGGTAATGTCGTCAGAGAGACTTCTCTGCGTATAAATAATTCGCGTGTCCGGACGCCCAGCCCCCGTAGGATCTCCCGAGTCAGGATGGACAAGGGTGGAGAAAAGCGGAGGCGAAAAAGAGGTCGCCGGAGCGCGGCGGGGGAGGTTTTTAATGCGGCATCTCTGGGGGGCGACGAGGATTACCAAGGCTAAAAAGGAAGTTTTTAATAATTTTTCATTTTCTCTATATTTATTATCGCGCGCTTCCTAACCGGAGGGGGGTCGCCGGAGACAATGGAGGGTCGCGCATACTGGCCTGCGTAGTCCATGGCTTTATAGGAAGCGGCAAAGGGCGAGTTCACGATTGTCAGTTGTCGCTGGACAATTTCCAGTCGGCCCATCGGGCTCTTTCATATTAGCGGCTCGCTTTTCCCTCGATCTTATCGGCAACAGTGCACTGGGTGTGGACGTAACCTGAATTCAGAAGAAGTTTAGGATGACCATTGCTCGACAGGATTAAAGAAGAGCAGAAAATTGATTTGGTATACAAAGGGTGGCTTGGTGGTTTGCTGATAGGAGTAGGGTTACCAACTTTTTTTCGGGAAAATATAGGTCAAATGTGATAAAAAATATAGTTCATACATTGTGAAAAATATAGTACTTTTCAGAGGAAAGTAGTACAAAATCAAACTAAGTTAAAACATCTTATTTTTAAACGTATATTTCTTGTGCATTTTGCATTATTAATTAATTTACTGTCTTTAACAAATATGTCAAAGGTTTGATTGCACTGAAACTTCAAGTTAACATATATAAGGAGGTCTTTTCTTATGAGAGATAGACTGGCACCGTTTCTCTCTTCTCGCCACTTCATAGTCATTATAGACAAAATCCTTTCTGTTAAAGTTCAAATTCGCAAATTAAAGTTTTGATGTAGCCTATTAGCCATAGAAATATAGTATTTTTCGTACTATATCTTTTTCTAACAGTATATACTACATTAGACAAAAATATAGTACAATATTATATATTATAGTACGGTTGGCAACTCTAACTGGGAGTGACTTTAGTGTTGGTTTCATACTAAAACATAATAGTAAGCTAGAGCTACAAGATAACGGAAAAAGTCGACAGCTCTTTTTCCTTTCGATCAAGTTGTATCTACTTGTTCTTATATTGAGTGCTCAAAATGACTATCTTAATATCTGGAAGTAAATCTGCAGATATCCAATCGTCAATTTTCTTATAAGGAAGAAGAGAAAATAGCAAAGAGTTATTAGGAAAAGAAACAGCAGATGCAGAAAAGGGAATAGAAAACGACGGATACAAAAATGGTCGCAGCTTTAAAAGACGATCAAATGAATCAGATATTCATATAGGTACATCTTTTGTCATAGTTTTTATCTTACATTCCACCTGCAAGTGACCCGGATAAGTACCCCGCCAATAAAAAAACACATTTCTGTCTGCGAATTTCGATCCCTCACTGAAATGCGTTGTCCATCAGAAAACACATTCCGAAAAACCTCTCCTTTTTTTTTTTATGTACGAAACGTCGTTGCCGTTATCGCGATGGCTGCGTAGGAACTTACGTTTCCCAATTAAGGGAATCGAGAAAGAGAGTCTGCCGGATGTTCCGTTAAGGTGGGCGACGGGGCGCGAAGGAAATTTCAGCGAAGTACGCGGCGGAGGAAGAAACGGCAGAGGGGTCGAGGGTGGGCGAGGGTGAAATTTGTCTGTGCTAATTTGTCGCAGAGATCGCGGAATTGAAGCGGGCGCGGTGTCTCTTCTATTGGCCCGAAGCATTCCGCTGCACGCCTTTCTTACGGCCACCCCTGCGAGCAGTCTCCTCCACCCTTACGAGCTCGAGCATCCTATCGTATTTTCTACGAGTTCCATTTCGAATTAGGAACGACTCTTTGTCGATAAGAAGGAGAGGCGGGAACTACGCGAAAAGGGAAATTGGAAATTAGAGGGAGTATCTGCTAATTAATTGATAGCAGACGATTCTTGGCACTTACTTAGTATCTACATTGAAATTTTTCTTCCCTTCGAACATAAATTCTCTGGACACTAATAATAAATTATTCCCCACCGAAAGTTTTAGTTTTAATACTCAACTAACAATAAATAATCTTTCATTCCCGAGTAATGATACAGAAAGTCTAAAATATGTTATCCGTGCGAAATTCTCATTACAAGGTTTCCACTCTGAAAACAGTGACACGACGCGGCGTGCTTCGTTCATCGATTCGATCGGTCAACTCAGCCCTGTAAACGGTGTTCAGGTTGCCAGTAATTAAGCATGAAAGAATCGCTCGAATCTCCGCCTCCCCTTTAATCCAATGAAACCCACCCCCTCGACGTATTAATCAGCAACACCGAGCCACGGTGTTTCATAAAGTCTCGAAGTATCGAGGCAAGGAGGCGGTACGAAAACATCAATGTCAATAATAATTCATTGATTACTTAATTCATAGTTACCATGGCGACCGTCTCTCGCTTTTCCCTCGCCTTCAAGCCGTTCTGTTTTTCTCGCTTCGACGAAGGAGAGTTACGCGCTTCTTAAGCTCGTCTCACACGAAATCCTCCAACTGGAATTCTCGATCGACCGGTCGATCGACTTGGTTGACGGATAAGTAAAAGTTTTTTATCTTAAGCGCTCCCTCTTCGTTTCTATCGCATTCGAGAACGTCGCGTGACCAAATAAACACTTGTCTACGAGTGATTCCGTACGACTTTTTACCAAAATTAAAGGGGACGAAGTCGAAACCGACACTTAAGACATTCTGTGCCTACATCAGTCGACGTCTCCTCCCATTCTCGTTCCAAGCTTTCCAATATAATGTCCACTGACTGCCTTGAGTAATTAGCCGGGAGATATCAAGTAGCCTAGATCGGAAAGTTATCAGTAGAACTTGATCTACTATTCCTAGAAGCCCTTGGAAAATAAAGATCGCCAGAGAAAAGGGTCAACTGTCTAGACGAGAAAATCGAGGGCGTTGTGAGCGTCGCATTAGCCTTGCTTACGGGTACGCAAGCAGGCAAGGAGAAACACGAAATGAATATTCAGAAGTTATTAGTCTGTAGTGAAATGTGACGGGGCTCACCCTTCTCGAAAACCGCCCTGGCCTCCGCGCCACATCGCCCACTCTTCCGTCTCATCCCCTGGCTTCCTCGCCACCCGTCCACCCACCCCCTTCGCCGCCTCCTCCCGCTCGTCTCACCGCCTCCTCGCACCCTCGTCGTATAGATTTTGCGATACATCCTGGCGGAAACACTTGCGAGCAAGCGAGACACGAGCTCTGCCTGCTACTACCAGTCGTCGAAGAAGGGGTTGAAGCCTCGATGAAACGGGGGAGGTTGAAATCGTGAGAGATGAGAAGCCAGCAGGGAGAGAGGAAGGGACCAGTCTGACGGGGATGCTGGCGAAAGAACTTTATGCATAAGCTAAGAAACACCATTGACGGCCACTGAACATTCTGCGCACCTTGGTTTTGACAATACGCACGATAAACACGAGGGAAGGCAATGCGGTGCGACCAAGTCAGTCGTCGATCATGTAGGTTATGAGGGCTTCCCTAATCGCGATAGCAGTTCCTGGAGACTGAAGTTACGATGGTTTTACATTTTACAATCAGCATCCTTGCACGATTTCAAACTTCCAATGAAAAGACTGCGTTCGATAATATTTGCATGATGACATTTAGGCAGCTGTTTTTCCCACTATCAAGTTGGATTTTGATACAGAACGACTTCATTGGCATTTTCACCGCGAATAAGAAAATGTTCCCACCGTCTAATCTTAACTTTTTTGCGTTCACATCATGGGATATTATTTGTTCCAGCTGCCTCTCGGATAACTAGCCTAAAACGGGGCGATATTGGTAAAATTGATCTGCTGTCGGAGAGATCAATGGCGAATTAGACTTAAGCATTCAGAAAATGACAAAAATCAACGTTGTGTTATCAATAAAATAACATAAAACCAACATATTGTATGAAACATCAGAACCAGAATGGTCTGTTTCGTCGCCCCAACGTCTTAGAAATCAGGAAGCAGAAAAAAGGCGCGGGAGCCGATAAAGATCAGATACAGTGTAAACAGCAATACAAACGATACTATCTCGGAAACGCGTCGTATCGCGGGCGCTATTCAAATGGCATCAATTTCTACGGAATTGCTCCCTATATCTGGCCGCAACCTGGATGCAAGGCCCTCCCTTCGCTTTCTCCGCGGGCGAGCAAGCGAACCGTATTGGCAGATAGCTACGACATCGTTTTACAGCCCTTATCTGGATAAGTTACGGACATCTATTCACAGATTCTCTCTCCTTCGGAACCGCGTGTCGTTCGCTAGTATCATCGATTTCCATGGAAATCCACCATACCCTTATTCCTACCAAAAGTGTACCCTATCGTGAAAATTCCTCTCCGTTTTCACTTTTCGCCATTTCATCGTACGAAAGGACATTTCCAACTCCCGTTGCGTTTGTTGTGAAATTCAAAATAATGTCGAGACGGGAATAATTTAGCAGGGCGAAGAAGAGACTGAGAATATACCCTTGGAGAAAGACTACGAAGGACGTCGAAGATCTCGCAGGATATCGTAACACCCAGTACATCGCGGCAATTCCCTTCATCTGCTTATATTACACATACAATATCTGGGTATCGAAGTCGGTTGATCCAGGCAGGTTCCCTCCCTTGGCAGCCGACCATACATCATACTTTCTTCTTTATTAAACTCATATTTTTCAAAAAGTCTCGCTCTCTCTCTCTCTCGCCTCTCCGCCGCAACTCCGGAAATCAGCTCCACCGTGGGTAGGAAGGGGAAGAGCGAAAAATTCATTTGACTCTCGAGGATAAGATGAATATGAAAATTGCTCGGCTGAAAATGATTTACATTCGAACACGTCACCCTGACGATATAACCAGAGGCGGCCGTCTTTGGCCGTGAATAATTTATTCCGCAGCGAAAATGATAGGAAAATATTTCTCTAGCTCGCGGAAAAAGTCATTATTCGAATGGGATATTAAAAATGAAATGGAGCGTTGCCAAAAATTTTCTTAAATTTCCGAAAAAGATCGTTCTGGGAACGAGTTCCATAATGAAATGTGTATAGGTTCGTTCAAAGAAGGGATCCAAGGATTTGGAGGTATACAGTACTGACCGAAGTAGGGAACAAATGATACATACCTAGCCACATACCTAGATCGCCTTCTTTTACGATCGCCTTGAAGTGTTTGATGGTTGATTCACGGCTGGAAGCAAAATAAGGGGGTTTCTTTAAAAGGTCGCAGGGTGATTTGTCTGTTCTCTCGCGTTCCCAAGAAGTTCGGCCACTTTCGTTCGACGCGACCCTGGAGAGATTGGCCGTTCCCTGGGCATAAAGAAGGAAACCACCCCCTTCAGCCGACGTCCCGGCCAACTCTCCAGCCAGCCTCTCCCCCGGCAACCCCGTGACCCGAAACCGCGGCCGGTTATAAAGCATTCTTCCAGTTTATTAGACGGAGACTCACGGGCTTCTTTTTATATTAAGCATGTGCATTATTAATGCGCCGGTATAACCGTAAAATGCTGATGAAAAAAAGTTGCCGAGTCCCGCGGGCGTTTCTGCTTGGAAGGCTGAAAGAGGGCTGCCGCGAGATTGCCGTTTGACCGACTATGTATTCCTTCGACAGTTTCACCTGATAACGCCTGCACGAAATTATTTAAACAATTTTGCTCTTTCTTGGTATCTGTTAGCCATGGTGACTGATTGATCTGGACGAATTGATGCCTGTTTGGTACTCACGTCACGTACCGTGTCACGTGGTGTGTGTGACGGGCAAATATGGTTCCTCTAACAAGGGACACTACATATTGAGATGTCCAGCGCCGATTTTTTTCTCCTTGAAACATATTGTCAACCACAGATGGGCAAAACGTTATTTGAAATAAAAATTTGTGTACGAAATTTTTATTTCAATTAAGTTTTTGCCCATCTCTGTTGTCAACCACAACAATCTAAGACACGCACTTTTTATATTTGTCCCATCTCAATTTTAAGGGGTGAAGCAGGTCCTCAAGATTCGAAAATCGTTATATAAAAGCTTACGTAATTGAGAATTTAGCAAATGGAACTTGCATAATAGATAACAGAATATTATATTGTTTACCTAGTGCATCTCATTCACAAGAAAATGAAAAGCTGTATAGTGTCCCTCTTTACGTTCTCAGGTTTGTTTACTCCCCCACTCTTCTGGTTGCTAATTTCATAATTGTTAACACGCAGATTACTTTAGAATACTTATTTCTCTTAACTGCACGTAAGTTGTTCGATATTTGGCGTTTATAGTGGCAGAACACTCATTCGGGGAACGCCAATCTTTGAACTTTGGAGGGCTGCTTCACCGCTTAAAATTGAGATTGAGCGATAATAAAAAAATACGTGACTCTTAGAGTTTTGTATTTAACAACATATTTCAAGGAGGGAAAAATCGGAGCTGTACGAGTTTCTATTATAGGATCTGTAACCTGGCAAATTTGCATCGGAACGAGATTGATGTCTTCCATGGATTTCTTTCCTCATGTAAAGCCAGCGTATACAGAACGACATCAACTGTTAAGTCATGTTTATTATTCTATATTTTTTATATTCTGTCACTTTTGATTAGTTTTGTTTGGTTTTCTTCTATTCTGTTTCCTGGTAACACCGTTTCTCTACTCTGCGTCTCCTTACCTTCTTTTGCCATAAAATGTGTCTTATCCGGTTATGTCGAAATAAATAAATAAAACATTGTTTGCGTAATGAGGACATTCTGAAGTAACTTTAAATATAGGTACCTTGCCTACAAAGTTTAACAAATTGTTGTAAAGTCTTTAGTGTAGAATGCGCTATGAAATTTTTAACGTAGACGGTTGTAGCAGCCTAAAATACAGTTAATAACATTCTTTTCAGAAAGAGGGATTGGATCAAGTCAGGCAATACAGAGAAAATAAAGAAATCAAACGAAGAGTTCGAATCTAGAAGATCCTATCTATTCCAATAATTTTATGATTCGCCCTAATTGCAGGTTGTAAATTTACATGTCTTCTTTGTTCCATCAAAAAATCCTTCTACCGTACGTTACTTTCTGTTATCAAAGTTTCAAACATGCCCAAGGAATTCTTCAACGCGACGTCGAATCTCTCCGCTTATATTCGATATTTTGCCCGAACAATCAAGCAAATGGTGCCTCCTCCGCGTTTACCGTTCCCATCCGACTTGTTTTGAATATTTCATCCGAGAGATCTGTATTTTTCTTCGGGTGATTGTCATTCGAAGAGGTCCGAGAAGCGACAGGGTGTGCCCCGACGGAGCGAAATCAATTATTCATCCGAATTGGTCGTGGAAAAAGTCCTAATTATCCGGGGCAAATACAAGCTTAATACGCGGGAGAGAGAAATGTACCGGTCCCCTCCTATCCCTCCCCGCCCCTCCTATTCGACTTGCAGCGAGGTCTTCGAGCTCTCCTTCTTACCGTGAATAACCATTTGTATTTCCAATTAGCTTTGCTAATAAGAAAGACGGAGGAGGTATTGCCGTAGTTAAAAAAAAATGTATAACCTCATCCAGCCACTGGGGAAATAAAGAAAAGCGCCGCTCCGCTATGACAATACACCCAGGCGGGGGTTATATCCCGGATCTGAACTACAATTAAAAATCCTCGCTTCACCCTCGCTTAACCCTGCCTCCTCCTTATGCCGTATTAACGACCGGGACCGCCGGGTGGAGGGGGGGGGGGGGCACGAAACATCCTACCAAACATCCAGGCTTTTTCTGCCAATTTTATGCTTGACCCCATCTCTGCCCTGTCCTCCTTCCGGCCTCTGTCTGCCTGTCTGTTTGTCCTCTCCCTCCCGTGTCTTCGTTTTTCGCTCAACGGCTCGTTCCTTCGCTCCCCGTTGCGGCGATCGCTTTGTGCGATCGAACGGCTACTTTCTTCCCGCGAACCAGACCGATTCGTTATGGGAAACGATCAGTTGTAATGCGTTACTGCCTGAGACTACAGTTTTATATCTGTGTATAATCGATGCTCTCTTGAAGAAAGATTATTAAGAGACTGCACGTGAATTCTGGTTACTACAGTTATGCTTATAATTTATTTAAGATTATATAGATGTGTCTATTGGCGTTCGTGTCATTTGAAATGGACATATTTTTAAGGGGGTAAAGCAAAGTTTCGCGCAACGAGTATAAGGTTTTTATTTGTGTTTGGAGTAGAAGCTGAATTCCTCGGTCACGTGTAGGAAATTTATTCTTACTAGGATTTTCGCTATTTTAGAACAGACTTAAGCGGTATTCGCGGTAAAAAATTAGAAACCTTCTCGAAGAAATAAATTATGAACTGGGCTTAAGGGGAGAAGCCCGTATAAACGGTTTATTTTTGTATCAATTTTTAGGAATTTTTTGCAAATATATCCATGCGCTAATCCTATCGGAAGTTTGAGGGTACATTATTTAACATTATAAGAAGTAAAAAAAAAAATTGTAACAGTAAAATTAAAATAAATACAAAAGAAATAGAGCAGTATCTGAAATAGGTTTTTTTCGAGATGCAAAACGGTGCCGGTTGTAGCGTTTGTAGTAGTTACGTGAAACAGACCAATAAATTCATTTTTCAATTTATGTGACAATTTTCTAAGAATATAAACCACGAATGGTGTAAAAAATTGCATATTTTAAAAATGGTGGAACTTCAAACATTTTCGCCAAAAACACGTTTTATTTGTTTAAAAACAGTAGTTAAAATTAATAATTTGGTTAAACATTGTGGTTCATGTTCTGACGAATATTATAAACTAAAAGTATGCAAAATTTGAAGTTGATTGGTCAGATAGATTTTGAATTGTCCCCGGCGCCAATTTTGAAAACGCGGTTTCGAGACAAGCGCGTTTAAAATGCGTTTTAAGTATGCTCGGTGCTCGGAGGCGCGCTGACTCACCAGGCTATAGTATCGTTACGGATTTGAATTTCGGCCTATAACTATGAGAATATATTTTTGAAGTGTTTCAGAAGCGATTTATGGAAAAATTTTCGTTTCTATTTTTCTTTCGATTTATACTATCTCCTTCCCTTAATAATTGTCGAGCTGAGCTACGCTATCAATTCTCCATGCAATATGACAAAAACCTTGTTGTCGGTATTTGTATTACTGTTAAAAGTAAATTTAGAATTTCTCGAGGGAAGCATAACATTGATCGTGGAATGAAGTAAGGTAACCGGCAACCCCGACAAGATTTCTGTTCTATCGTCGCGTTTGACGGTTCAGCCTTTTATCCGTGACATGAAATGCCACGGAATTCGACGAATTACGAACAGCAATGTGGATAAGCGTTGACTTCTATCAGCTATTGGTGCTAGGTCGACAGGCACATCGGTGTTTGCAAACTTAGATTTCCGCGCGGCGACTCCGCCAGCCGCCCTTTGTTGTGGCAATCGTCAAAGTCAGCCCGAGGTCGGCCAAACAGTGTTACTTCTCAGTTACCGTCGACGCGTTGTGAAATGTGTGTCGCGTGCCCAAGCCTATCACGCCGATAACGCGTTTGGCTCGCGATTCATGGTGTAAATCAAGGTGTTTGAAATTTTCTTACCTCGTTGAACCAGGATCCTTCATCCTCTGGTGCAGGCGGACGTACCTCGTGGAATCTGACGGGTAAGTGCCGTTTCTTCTTCCATGATTTTATACGTGAATTGTAAGTTTGATTTAGAAGGATTGGGATAATGCTATATTAAGAATTGCAGATAAACTGCTCGAAGAAATTGAAGAATCACTGTCTTGTCCTTCAGCAGTGGATGTAGTGTTTCGAAAGCAGACTATACTGTGATATAGATTTGATAAGAATATTCATGTGCATGATACACAAAAATTCTTATATTCGTTTCCTCAAATCGTCTATTGGGCAGTAATATTCTAATTATTTTTGACAGTGTATGTAATTCAGGCTACTTCATTCATACAGACTACCTCGCACGTGTATCCTTCGAATTCCTTACTTATTTCATAATATTGACAACGAAGTATAAAGTAATATTTCAGTCACTGTATTTTAATACTGCAAAGTAATAGTTCACGTCATTCTTCTTTCGAATTTCAAAAGTTGTAATCTGAAAGAGTAGGGAATCCTGTGCAGAGGTTGGAGCATCTAAAAGTTCACACTTGAGTAACTCCTTTCTGCTTGAACTTACGAAAACGTGACAGCTACAAAAATTTGTCAGTTTCGAGGGGAAAATGTAGTAATGGGAAACTGAAGAACAATAATCTTGAAAGCAACATTCTTTATCCGCATATTATTATAACTATTTGTTCTGCTAATAATAATAAATAATTTTTCCACCATAATACTACCTTTTCAAACCAAGTACCTATCTTTAAGTCTTTCCGTTTTTTCTTGAATCCTAAGCTAACTTAAATCAATTTGAGAAAAACTTGTCCATTGCTCCACTTTATATATTTCAAAATAGGTACTGTACGTAACGAAATTAATCACAATAACATTATAGTGTATGGAAGTACGTTTTGGTCAGCGTTACACGCCAATTAATAAAAATGAGGGTGAAAACAGTGCCGAGGCAACGAATAACTCCAAGAAATAAGATCGTCGAATCAGTATCCGAAACTGCGGCCGAGAATTTGGAAAAATCTTCGAGCAACGGTGAACAACAAGCGTCGAAGGGTGCAAATGATGCATTAGACGGGACCGACGAAGGCGCTGAGGGTAACTCAAGAACAAAACGATCGGAGAATCGTGGCATGAACGACGAGAAAAAGAAGGAAGCATTGGATTATTCGACGAAAGCTTTAGACATGTCGATGAAACGTAAGGTACGCCATGTATGTATGTAAGCCTCAGAGCTGTCGTGTGAGCCATTCACGGCCATTTACGCGCGTATTCGTGGACGTCGTGACGATGCGTTCCCCAAATCCCCGCGAAAATGTAAACAGACAGGAGACGGAATGTCACGCCGAACTTGTTGATTGATTTCACTGCGAAGCTGTCAGTTGCAGTGACTTTCGCCATTAAGCTGAAAGACAGTATGATTTAGGCAAAAGAATTCTGCTTGTTCGAGCTTTTTACTGAGAGAAATTATTGTAGGATTTATCTGTAATCTTTGTTTCTAATCTGTAAGCTACCGACGCTTGTTTATTCTTCTCTGTGTGTAACTTTCTGCATTGCGCTCACGGTACCTATGTGTTGTCTTTTCTTCTATATCAAAGGGTTACCGTCAATGAACTTATTATTATTATTTATGCAATGTTGGGATTATCATTAAGTTCGAAGTTGAAAGACTCTCGAAACAACAGTTTCAATTGTCACGAGTGCGAACGCAGAATGTGCACAGCACATTACAAACTGGAGTCCCTCGACTACGTCTTTGGGGTTGCTAACGTCTGTTCTTTCCAGGAGGAAGTGATGCAGAAAAACACGTCGAATCACTGTTCGATGGCTGGCCCATCGAGCTGCTGCGAGAACTCCTATTCACTGTTGAATGAGGATCATAAGGAAACCAATTCTAGCGACTACAACAATAACGTAAATACTCTAATGCAGCTAATTAATAGTGCAGTGATATTAGGATCTGTCTACGGAATAATTCACAGCAAGCTACATTTTGGTATGGGCGTTTATTTTGTCGTTTTAAACAATATGTCAAAAGTCCACATCGATCCGACATCGGCTAAAAATTTTACAGAGGGTTGAAAGTAAAAAAAGCTGTTTTACGCGAATATCTCATTAAGTATCAGTTTTGTGACAAAAATTGTTATTATGAAATTTGTAGCTTAGGAAATTTTATACAAAAAAAAGATTATATGAGTTTTCTCGTAGGAGGAACAATTTTAATGTATGACGGCTTACAAAGTTTCAACCATTATACTTTTGACAAGGGAAGATCCCCAGCCCGGAAATTCAAAAAATTATGGAACTTTGTGAATATGTGGGGGATGCCTTCCTGAGTACAACGCAATTTTGTTTGTTGCCCAAATTCACTCTAAGATGGTGCTATTGACCCCTGAATTTTTTCGATTTTGTGTTATTACTCGCGAACTGTAGGAGATAGAAAAAAGTTTTCAGGAAAAAGTTACTTCTTTTAATTAAGACTATCATTTGGTATGTGACAGTTCTTACAATTCTTACAGTTCGCGAGTTATAACACAAAATCGGAAAATAGACGAATTTTCAGGGGTCAATTTCATCCCTTTAGAGTGAATTTGGGCAGCAAACAAAATTGTGTTCTACTCAGGGGAACATCCACTACATATTCACATATTCAGTTTCATAATTTTTTGAATTTCCGGATTCGGGATCATCCCTTGTCAAAAGTGTGAGGGTTGAAGCTTTATAAGCCGTCATACGTGAAAATTGTTCCTCCTACGAGAAAACTCATATAAGCTTTTTTCGTACAGAATTTTCTAAGCTACAAAATTTATAATAACTATATTCTTGTCGTAAAAATGATAGCTAATGATGTTTTCTTACCTATAACCCTCTATAAGATTTTTAGCGGATATCGGATCGATGGGGACTTTTCACATATTGTTTAAAAGGACGAAATAGAGGCCCATGCCAAATTTTATCTTGCTGGGAATTATTAACAATGTTGATAATAATAAACATTGTATAATAGGAAAAGTCCCTGCTTGCTTTCATCTTCTTGTAATTAATTCGCAAAGAATACTTGATTTTCGAGCAATTTGACTGCCTAGTCCCTGTAATTCCCTCGACGTGTTGTAAATTTCTACTTCAATATTTTTCAGACATTGTCTTCAGTCACGAATGCAGCGAACTGCTGCTCCCCGGCAGGTCCTTCCAGCAGGGAGCGCTCGAAATGTGAGAAGAACGAGTCGAATGGGATCATCCCAATGGAGGCTGTAAACCTGTGTAAAAAGGACTGTCACGAGGAAGACGCGCCGAATTCTCGCGGATGCGCCGACGATAGGCTGAAGGACACGTTTCTTTACAAGATCATGACCGACCCGACGTTTCTGGAGAGCATACAGAAACACAAGCAGCCGAAGAGGTACGTTTGCCAATTTTGCAAGCAGGAGTTCCCGAATAGCGACGAGCTGACCGACCACATGTACGTGAAGAAGGACGAGTCGAACCAGGTGGTCTGCTGCGCGTGCAGGAAGACGTTCGCGCAGAAACGGTACCTGAGGTACCATCAGAGATGCCATTCGGAGAGGGCCAAGTTCACCTGCGACATATGCACCAAGAAGTACAGCAGGCTGGATAACCTGACCAGGCACAACGCGTTCCACGTGAACCCGGACAAATTCTCGTGCAGCTACTGCGAGAAGACGTTCGCCAGGAAGGATCTCCTAAACAAGCACCTCAAGTGTCACGAGAATAAGTATCGATTCTTCTGCGAGACGTGCCAGAAGTTCTTCAAAAGCCCGCTCACCTTGGACAATCATAAGAAGTTCTTCCACTCGGCCAAGTAGAGAATAAAAGTAATGGTACTGGCGTGTAAATAAACGTGTTCTTGTTCGATGTTGTTCAGACTCACTGCGAGAAGGTATAAAATGATATCCATCCATCCTACATAAAGGCACACGGTACAGAAAATACACAAACTTTTTAACGAAAACAGAAAGGCGAAAGGAGAAACCGCCCCCAAGTTGCTCCGGGTTCGAACCAAGCCGGATAGATTTCATTGAACCGCCGTTCAAACAAAGAACTTCAAAGGCTATTGCGCGTACGCGAGGCATTCGGCGAAAAACCGCGGGGAAACACTGCAAGAAAACTCTTTTACCCCCGCGGAACGCCTCGCGTGCTTCTCGAGAACTTTCCCTCTTTTCGCCCTCTTCTACCCCCTCTACGCCGCCCATACGCTTCTCGCGGTTTCTCCTCTCCCTTCGGCCTTCCAGTCGAGGTCTAAAACGTAATCCGTTTCTTCCGTTTCTGCCTCTCACCCCGACCACTTCGCAAAAAAAAAGTAGAAAAAAAGAAGAGAAAAAAGGAGCGAGCACTCTCTTTGTTTCGGCTCAAAGGGTGCAGCGCCGCTGCGATAAGGAGCACTTTGAAAATCCGACGTATTACCGCGAAGCACATCCAATCGCGAAGTAGAACAGCCACGAAGGTTGACCCGCGTCTCTTTTCCTCCCCCGTTCTCGCTTTCACTCCCCCCCTTCTGCCTGTTTTCTTATTTTTTCTTGACAGCCTTCCCCCATCCCCTCCCCGTCATCAGTTTTCTCAGTCTTTTCCCGCTACCCTCTCTCGCAGCCCGGTTTAATGCAATTAAGTCGAGCGTTAAAATATCGTTCTTAATTCGCCGGCGGCACCTTTTGTTTCCTCTGTGGTTCAGCTCACGTTCGTTCCTCGTCCCTGGGTCTCTCCCTTTCACTCTTTGCCACTCTTTTCGGCTCCTTTCCAAGCTGCGCTCGTTTCCCTTTTCCCAAGGAGCGCACGCACGCCGCAAGATAAAGTCCCCACTCGCAGGGTTTTAATTACTTTCTTCAGTTGCTACAGCGTTTCGCATTATCGAAGTGACTGTGTTCTTTGGATCCTGAGAGTCCTTTGAGGCAAGGAGAGTAGTAGCAGTAGAATCATCGAGTGGTCTTGAACGAGCAATTAAGGTTGCGCTGACTATACCTTCTCTGGCGTTTCTGTGCCTGCCAAAATTTCTGTTACATACGGTTTTTGCGAAATAGGTAGACATTCTTTTGGAGCGGCAAACGATCAGATAACTATGGATTCGAAAATGTTTCCCTTCTGTGATATAAACAATTGTTGTACCTTCATGTCTTTGCTGCTCAAGAATTTCTTAATAATAATTACACTGATCATACATCGTCTACACGCTTGCCCAACTTAAAATTGTCTTCATTTTTTTATCGCTCGATTATAGTACCCTAATTATTACCGTGAACATGCCTCAAAGACGTTTTGTCAATTCTAACAATATCTCTAAGTAGTCTTACAACAAACAATTCTTATCGTACTCAAGGAGTGTTTATATCTCGGGAAGGATGCATTTCTGGACCCGTCTTAAGGTGACTATTTAAGTTGAGCAGAAAACGCTCCTAAAGATTGGTCGCCTATCTCTGAAACTCTATCAGCATACACCCGAGGAAAATTGAGCATTTTAAATGCCTTCCTAGAACGCTCCTTCGCATTAAAGATTATAATTTATGGTTCTCAGTCTCAGTAAAACGCTTCTCTGTGCCTACTCGCGGTTTCCCTCGTTGCCCGACTCTGATAAAGTTTTTCCAGCAAAAATTTGGTCGCGTAACCCCGAGAGCCTCCTTTTCGTTGCTTTAACAGGCAGCAACGTTCGTCGTGTTGAATTCATCCGCCATACCAGCTTAACGAGAATGGAAACCAGTTTTGTCCTGGTCCTAACCGCAACACAGTAAACGCCGTTTACTGTTCTCACGATTGTTTGTCGAAAATCTTGCATCATCTCTTCAACCTTATAGAGTTCACGTGTTCTCTGCAATCTACGTTTTTTTGCGGGTCAGTAAATTATACTTAAACATCCATTCTTCTAGCAACTGAATCAAACTAAACAGTAACAACACTGAGTGATTAACCCGGACCATTTGACGATTTCGATTCTCATGAAAATGCTACACTGATTTTACGTCGCGATCCTTATGGGTTGAATGTCTCAAAAAAATACGAAGGATTTTGACAAATATTCCTTTCTGACACCAGGCAAAAGTGCGGAAGAAACGTCGAAGGAAAACAGAGCATGAGGCAAGGACTGCTTGAGCTTTCCGCGACGCCACTATGCTAGTCTCTTGCTATGTTCAAAAGCGTCCCTTTGATCCATTTATTTCGGGCAGCGCGCGTGTAGTATCGCGTGGACTCGACCAAAAATGTAACAAAGTTTCCGCGAACGTCCTGACGGGGATGCCAGCAGGGATTTTGCGGTCCCTTTTGCTGGCCGAGCGTCGAACTCCGTTCTTCCTTTGCTGCTTTTCAGCGGTGTCGTCCTTTTGACGATTACGCGTCCGCCAGGATTCTTGAATATTCATTAGGCGTTCTGGCGTTTGCCAGGTCCTGGTCGAAAAATTCTGTCGAATTTCGCGTCGCGGATCGAAAAAACTCTGTTGAGTCAAAGGTAAACGTTCTTTGCGAGAGTCGCGCGAATTCGGCAGAGAATTAACCCACGCCTCTCTCCTTTTCGCCGCTACTGGCAGATGCTTTCGTTTCCGCCGTCAGAAGATAGCGAATTCTTTTACTTGTTCAGATAAAAACGGATAAAACGGGGCATAGTAATGAACCTATGGACGCCCAAAGGTAGACACTTACGCGTCACACGCGTCCGTGATGTATCTGCTCCTGCTCGTTACTCCCTAATCCCACCCGGGGCACGCGAAATTTCAGGTATTATACTACGGAAGAATCCCTTTGATGTCCCGTTTTACATACAATATTTACGTACCTACTATCGCGGGAGGACCTTAAACTTCTTGAAGATATTTTCAAGGCCCCGGAGTATTTTCCGCGGGGCGTGTTGCATTAAGAATTCAGGGAGAGGGGGTTGGGGCGCGGTGGCATTTATTCATTCGGATATTAACGAAAAGTTCGGGAAGTAGCGTTTAGCGTAGAAGTAAACACTGAGGAATTTATCGACCTCTCCACTGTTCACTTAATTTCAAATTGGTTGCCTCTGGTGGATTAAACATTCTGTCTGATTACAGTCGATTTTTCCAATACTGAATCAACGCGATGCCCACGAATTAATTTCAATGAAGTTGCTTTGCAACGTAGTACATAAGCAGAAGTTAAAGGTTACGGAGTATGTACATACATATTACCAAAGCGCTAGTAGCAAGTGGCTTGTCGCAGCGACATCGCGAAGGAATGCGTCCAACCCCTTCAGCTCGCGCTACCCCGGCGCGCGGGGCTGGATTTCGACGCCGTCGTCCCGGCAGCCACTTTCCGGGCGTTTTTTCCACCACGCTAAAGCAAGCATGAAAACAAACGACGGGACCGCAGTCAAGGCGAGTGCACGCGTTGCAGCGTCACCGCGCGAGTTAGGAAAACGAGCTACGAAATCGCAGGATGAGGAAGTGAGTACTCGAGTGAAAACGACCACTCCCGATGACAACGCGATCAACTATGACGATGCAAGTCCTGAAAGTTGTCACCATCATTTTCTACTCCTTGTTACGTAACATTGCAACTTTAGAAAATACAGACATGGTGACAACATTCTATTCGTTTGATCACTATCACGTAATTACAACCTTTGGTGTTAGAGGGTCGTAGGTATTTTATGTATAATTCGAGCATTGATTGACAGCAGAAGAGGAATTTCAGTTTTCTCTCTCTTGGGATTATGTAGTGTGCCTTTTTAGTGCGTTGAGCTCAACTTGATTTAACTTATTTCTGGAGTCATCAACCGCCTCGCGCGAATGTATTCATTTTATTTCCACGGCCTTGTCTTCCCTTTCATGGTGCGCGACCGGGAATTCGTACTCCTGGGAACAAGGACTCGTTATCCTTTGAGCCACGTTCGCTCAGATTAATATTATATCAATGCCGTGTCAAAGAGGACGCCTTTTCTCACCCTTGTTTCCGTGCGCCCTGAAACGTCACCCTTTCGCGCTTTCGAAGCTCACTCGAGTGGCCGAGCAACGAACACCTCGTGAATAACTGATGCAGAAAACGTGGTCCACTGGTGGTGACGAAAAATTTTGTTGGATTTTCTTCGGTAGAGCTCTGCACGCGTCGATAATGTCATTTTGCAGCGTATCTGGAATTCGACAAAGTGCAGGGTGTATCATTGAAATTATGTATTCTCGTAATTTACACAAGCACTGTTATTTGCTAGACTATTAGGTAGAGTGCATATGTACATACCTACTAGAATGTTCTTTTGTGTGAAATAAGTAATTAAATTGCATAGTACAGGGGGTTTGTGTATTGGGTTTGTCGGTTTTCAAAAACTGAGTTGAAAAACCGGTTCCTTTTTATAAATTTGTAAAATTCGAAAACCGGTGTTTAAATTTAAAAAATCGGTTTTATATAGTAGAATTTTAATATGTGAAAATGATTGAACTATTTCGTTAAAACCGTTAACATTTTGACTAGAAATCGCCTCGGACACAAGTATATTGTAGTTAGTAACAGTTTACTGTACCTAATCTTCATGAGTTCATATTGCATCCAGTGCAGTTTATTGTGTTATATTTTTGTAGCTTTAATTTTTTTTATTTATTTGGTTTTTTACATATAGAGTAAATTTTATTTTGTTATATTTTTGTGATTCCCTAAATATTAAAAAAGCTGTAAATTTTCAAAATAAGTACAAATATTTATTTACTATTTTCATTTTTTGGTGAAAATTCTAAAACCGTTTTTTTTTCAAAAGTCAGTTTTTTTATAACCCCTATTTGTGTAAGGGTGATTTTCAATTTGGCTGCTACTAAATCGTTACCATCTATATAACGTTTTTTTCTCTTATCTCTTGTACAAAATTTTCATTTTTTGTTGATGGTGCATAAATTGTAATACTCGAATATTTGTCAATGTCCTTCTGAAATTATTGTTCGAAGATTTAGTAACAAAATAAAGAAAACGAGAATGGGGAAACTAAAGAAAAGATAATACGAGAAATCAGATAATGAAGTAGTAAAATATTATAACGGGTAACTGATAAATTGAAAATAAGAGTAATAATAATGTACAACAATAAAATTCGCGAAACGTGTCCAACGCAGAGTACGATATCTAATTGCCCAGAAAACCGTTTATTCTATCTCTCAGGACTAAAAAATGGGGAGGGTGGAATCGTTTAGCGTTACAGTCAGCGAATCCAAGAAGCAGAAAGTTGCATTCTACACAACTTAGCTCGTAGGATGTAACGAAAGAGCGGTTCGCTTTGGGGGCAGGCAGGCGTGCGCAGCCAATAATCGCTGATAATTTATTAAGGGAGGCTCCTCTGTCGGGGATTCTGCGTTATTTAAGAAAATAAATATTTGATATCCCAAACAAAGGCTCGGCCGCAGCGAAAAGAAGAAAGTTGTGGGGGGGTGGGAAGCTGGAAATCTGTGTAAGAAGCTGCCGCCGCGGCTAAAAAGTGTCGAGGGGAGAGTCGACTAGAGGGAGAGGCTCGAGGGGCAGGGGGTGTCGACTCATTGGCCGTGAAATATGGGGTAAAAGGTTCGATAATTGATTACACAGATTTTTTATGCCGCAAGAAGCCTTAATTCGCGCCACGCCGCCCCTCGATAATTCCGCGCCAGGAGAACCGACCGAAACGAGGTTGGAATATCGAGTCGTCCGACGTAAAACGATCTCCGAACCCTCCCGGAGAGCGTCACGGTTCGTTGGACCACCGTTACCTCGAAGAAGAAACCGAAAGAAAAATATTTTAATTATTACCTAACGACGCTCTATTTTCTTTGTTGAGTAGGGTCCAGGATGAACGTTTCCACTACTTCTCGATTTGTTTCAATGGCTCAACAACAGCCCTTCCAATCCAATATCCAGTACAGATTTTTAAAATGCTATCGTTTAATTGGAGGAGGTGAAGGGATTAATTGGGGGTCTCAGAAACGCGAGCGCAGGGGGGATAGATTAGAGATCGACAGGTGGACGAATAAAGGGACATTGGCCGCTGGTATTCGAAGGGTAGATCCGAGTATTTTCCGCGCGCAGCATTACGTATCGCGATATTAATTTTTATTGGTAGCTGAAGCCGACAGAGCGACCGATAGGGGAGCACGCTCGGCGGGGCCACTGTATTGATTAAAATGTGGACCGGGGGCGAACAATACTTTGTTTCGCCGGGGAAAAAATCATCGCCGCTCTAATTTGAAAATATTGAAGCTCCGCCCGAGCGTAACGAAGAGTAAAGGAAAGAGAGGGAACGGTAGGAGGTGGCAACCAGATGCGCGAGGGGGGGGGGGGGTGGTCGATTTATATAGTCACTCTGTACGTACGAGCGTTCGATGGGAAAACATCGCGTCGCCGATACCGATAGGCCTGGGCTCCTTTGTTTTTCTACTAATTAAATTGCCTCGTCGACCCTTTCACTCCCTCCCCCGCCGACCAACCCTTCGCCGCGGCGACCATCGTTTGAACTTTCCTCCTCGCCGACGATTCGAAGGGTTTCGCCATCGGTTTCGTGAGATGGACTAATTAATTACCCGTTGATCCAGCAACACGCCAGTCAAGGAGATTTAACTCTGCGGTTTGGTTGTCGTTTCTCTCACCGCCCCCTCTCCCCCCCCCCCCCTCCTAGGGGTGATTAGTCGACAGTTCTTTTTTCATGCGTATATCGTTTCATGAAAAAGAAGAACGTATTTCGGCGTTTGTCCGCGCGAATTCCGTTGGTAACAGGCTACTTCGTCTTTAACGGGTTTGACCACCTTGGCCAGTCCACGAAATATCGCATCTTTGGGAATTTATTTCTAAGTGACAAAAACACTTTTATCGATAAAAATGTTTCAATGAAGATAGAGACATCCTTGCATAATATATCCAATTTTCTTTTCAAATATTGAAATATTCCAAAAATTTTAAATTCATTTTTCTCGAAACCACGTTTTCCAAAACGGTGTACGTTACGATTGGTGTAAAGCTGTATGGATTTTTATACAATTTTGCACAGATGTTCTTAAATGTATTCTGTATCGTCCAACCGTCAATTTCTTCAATATTTTAATTTTTACCTGAGTTATGCGTAAATAAAGTCCATTTTCTTACACATGAAAATGAGCTATTTGCTTCAAAGTGTGGCTATTTTATTATTTTTCAACCAATCAAAAACATTGGCGGTCGGACGATAGAGAATACATTTAAGAACATCTGTGCAAAATTATATAAAAATCCATAGAGTTTTACTCAAATTACAGCGTACATGGTTTCGGAAAACAAGGTTTCGAGAAAAACGGTATTAAAGTTTTGGAATGTTTTGATATTTCAAAAAAAATTGTATTTATTATTCAAAGATGTCTCTATCGTCATTGAAAAATTTTTCTCGATAAAAGTGTTTTTGTCACTTAGAAATAATTTCCCAAAGATGTGATATTTCTTGGCCTGGCCAAAATAGTCTAACCCCTTAATATTTACATTGCTGGCCTGCTTTGTGTCGCTACGAATTGGGTATTAGACACATTTATAGGAAAGTTGTAGACGACGTTAAGTACTTATCGTCGAATGTAATAAAATCTTACAAACAAAGTATTTGTGTCAACAATATCGTGTGCCAGTAACATGCGTGACAATAGGGACCAACTCAACCGGGCCAATCAAAATTCCTGTGCACAATCTTCCAATCGGTTCAATATTGTTTAGACGGATGCGAGCGTGGAAGAAGCGTACGGGCGAAAATTGATTCGATCGTCGTGATCGCGTACATACGATCTATAAATAGCGGCACCGATGATGGAAGGCCTTAAACGAGATGATATGGCCTCTGATCGACCCAATCAATGCATCCACTAAATCATCGTCTAAACTGACGGCCGCGACACAGCCAGTTAACGCGCGCTAAGCTGAAACAGCGGTGGGCGACCGGAAGTGGCCACTCACCCAACGATTGCCGATGCGTGGCGTCTTCCTACGATCACGAATCGTTGCGTGCCGCCCCTCGCTTCCGCGTATCTTGAATTACGGATTATCAGGCCAGGTTCTGGGAAAGTGAAAGAATTCGAAAGTTACCCTTAAGGGCGCGTGGACTGTGCACCAATTGAACCTGTGTTTCTATCCTTCAGAAGATTCCGCCGCCATTCGGGTATCAATGTGCCGTCCTTTCGGTAAGCCAACCCAAAGGATCATCGGAAGTGGTGCCCGTTTAATTCTTAGCTGGGGTGAGAAAGAAAGCAAAGAGCGGGGAATGATTTCGCTGGCAGCGGAAGATGAGCAATCGTAAAATCCAGAACAGGCGGTCGAAGGGCGCCTAAAAGGATCCCGCGCAGCGATAGGGCCGTGGATGGCTTAATGCCACCGGTGTCGAGCAATCGGGTATCGACTTTTCCATTAGCCACAAAAGTTGTGGTCACCGCAACGACGAAATTGGCTATACCGAAAGGGGACGTTTGCGCGGCGGCGATGTCGCCGCCGTCGAACGACGAGGGTGGACACTGTCGACGAAGACACCGCGTCGACAGACAGCCCGAGGGCGACATTAATTCTCATAACATTTTACGAGGCGGTAGCCGAGCTGTGTGCGAAGTCCTGCCGACGACCAGAAGCACGGTTTAGGAGTCATAACTCCCAATCACCTTAAGACATGCAGTCGCGGCCAATTCACGCGCGCTGCAAGGGTGACCGTTCTCGAGCTCCACTGTCTTCCTTTTCAGATTTTCCGGAATCTCTGAGGCTTTCTTAGCCATTCCTGTGTATCATACTCAGGACGGGGTTACATTTTGGCTTCCATTCATTGAAATATTCTCTTACCGGTGCTCATAGGTGTTAATGGCGAGTGCAGCCGTGGGTAGATTTGGTAGTAAAGTCGAATGGAGGGGGAATTATTTATAGATTCTGCGTAGGTCAGCCCTGTTGTTTGAACAGTACATGTCTCTGTAGAACATCCTCTGTTTTATCGAGGCATTCTTCTCTGAATATAGAAACATTAGAAACTGTTCTTGATCCTAGCGATTTCTCCTTTCCCTCCATCTTTCCTTTCGCTTCTTCCTGTTTCCTTTCCTTCGCCCTCTTCGTGTGTCTCTTTCTCTCCCCATTTGTTTTCTTAAGATCTATGATCTAGCGAACATGGTCCAAACGCTCGAACTTCTACACTGCCGCAGCTGTAAAACGTTTATCCAGTTGAAACACTTGTAGCACAAGGGGCAACCAGAACTAAACGCAACTGTGGAGAGTAAAGGGACGCTTCCTTCCCTACGAATCAAATCCTTAGCCACAAATTGAACACTGTTGCACTGTAGAAAACACGAGAGTTTTAGGTAATTGTAATTAATAAAGCTTTATTTATATATGAAATAGGTTTTACACATCGAAAGAGAGGACGCGGGTTGGATCCGCGAGTAACAGAATTATGATACCGCCCACAGTCGGAGTCGAAGTATACTGTGGGGTTCATCGAGCCCTATTTATATGCCCGAATAGCGATTCCGTGTGCACCAGGAGTTTCTAAAAGTAATGACCTCGTGTGCACAGGAAGTCTCTCGAAATGTTGCATCTGGCGGCTCCGGAAGTGCTTCTTCTTAATATTATCATGATTATTCTGCATTGACCAGTAGATAAGCTTACTTACTCGAGAAGGATACAGTTGAGGTAACAGTTCTTGGGGTACCGTCAATACAAACGACGCATCCTTGTTGACAAAGCGCGGATTCTGTCCATAGGTAGCGGGGAGCTTCTTAACAACACGGACTCTCCGCCTTAAACATCGATCTATAGAGTACCTTAAATCTTTCCAGGTACCTAAAACACTCAGTATCAATAAACGTGCGCCTTGCACGAATCTACTCCCCTCGGGTATCACATGACGTCACATCATCCCACCAGACCACAATCCCACCAGATAACGGTAACCACCGTCGACCTTTTCAATCCTGATATTCCGCTCACTCTGCGACACGTTCCGCTTCCACCTTCCACAAGCGTGAAATACCCATGGCCGTCGCCGACGCATCGTCGTTTAACCGCGCGCCACGGCGGGATATCGACCTCATTATTGGGACATATCGCCGGCAATGAAACGTAAGTCGCCAAACGCGCAGCGTATCCCGGATGAAAAGACAGGCCACGGTAGACTGGGTGTTCATTACGGGGCCAGGCTGGCAGCTATAGGAATCCATTAATGCGTGAGACGTTGCTCGCGATGAAACCGAGCATAATGCGCCGGCACCTCGTATCTGCGAGCAGCGACCGCCACCAGCAGTGAAAGGTGGGGGAGGGGTGGGTGGGTGGGGGGAGGCAGAGGTGGAAAGAGGGTTCGGTGGAACGTGCCTCGTTAAGGGAAACACAGGACACAGGGTGTAAGGGTAGCCTGAGGCAGGGGGTGTGCGTCGTCGTTAAACCGTACTGGGAATATCGCCGTTCAATTTCGTTCCTCGCTCTTCAAAAAAAGAAGGAAAAGAGGACAGAGAGCGTGGAAGAGGGAGCAAGAAGGAGAGGGAAACGCTCCCGCTCGGCGTATCGGCCTACAGGAGTTCTTTTTGATCTCGCTAAAGAATTCATTAAGTTTTGCGGCCGCGGTTAGGTATTAATACGAGGGGCGGGGGAGGGCGGGGGTGGGGGTGGAAAATGCGCGGCGCGTTTTACGCTCGCCGAAGCGCGAGTCGGGGCTGGCAGAAGAGGCCAGGTGGATATCTCCCTTTTCTCTCGCCACCCTTTGTCCGATGCTTTTTCCTTTGTCGCGACGGCTGCGCGATTGTCTATTGATGGCCCTTTGATATCCGTGAGCTCGTCACTTTACGCGGGCGGCCGCGAGCGGCGCCTCGCGTTTTCCCGCGTGATCGCTTTTTGTCACACCTCCCTCCGGCGGGATTTTCCGGGAAAGTCGCTGACAAACATAATTAACACGCGTTCGGTTGATTTCGCGTTCGCGCAATGGCGAGCGATCGTCGTCACTAATTTATGCAGTTGGAACGGTTTTAGCTTGGTTTCGAAGAACTCGGGGATCTTTTATTTACTCTGAGAATTCGACCAACAATTTTTCAAACTTCCCAACGGCCAACCAGCTTTGGAGTTGAGACTCTCGAGGATCTCCACCCATGAACCGTCCAATATCAGAACTTTCTTAAAAAGTGGATACACCGCGCGTCTCCCTTTCCCCGTTGGCGGCCGACGATGAAGGTGGAAGCGGAAAATGCCGGCTGGACGATAGAGATCGAGCTGGAGGGAAGTTTAGGTCGCCTCACGGAGTGCATTTGGCCATCAAATAACATCGGCAGCGCCTATAACCGGCTTACGTCCCGACATAAAGTCGGCTTGGCCTTCTCCTACTTCCACGCGGTCTTTCCTCGCCATCTCGAACCACTAACTCGTGATCAGACCGCCCTGGCCACGGCCGAACTACCCGTCGTATCAGGAGTTGCGGCTCTTGGGGGGGCTTAAGTTCGCGATATCAGTTGATTGGGTCTGGTAAAGTATCGCTGGCGGGAAGGAGATTCGTTTCCCGCGCTTCCTCCACTTCAGAGATCCACGGAAATCAACAGATTCGTGCTGCAACTTGCACCGGAAAAGGCAAATCTAAACAGTTTGAAAATCTGGTCTGGGTACCTTAGAATTGATGTAGATTCGTTTTCCAACCGTTAAAATTTCCGCAAATTAGATTCTACGTACAAGCTTGGAGTCCGTAGCACCCTCCAGAGTTGGCTACAAAGAGATCTTGTCTTAACAAGATGATACGATTGGCCAGAAGCGATTCAGGGGTTAATGCACCAGTTTAGGACACCTGCTTCTACCCCTGCCCGTTGCCACTTCGGCTTTTCCTGATATTTCCAATTAAACTTTCCGCGCTGTTCGACCCAACGATACTTTTCGGGATTAGCGAAGATACGTTTTGGCTGGCGGCTACCTTGCGGCCTGATACGGAGGAAAGGGCCAATAACTTGCCAATATCGGTATTACTGGCGCACTGAGCGCAATATAAACGTTTATGACCCAATGCGCGTCCATCCAGACCCCTGGTCTGTCCTACACCCTGTTCAATCCTCTGCTTTTCCATCAGTGGCTCTCAAACAGCTTGAAGATCTTCACTATTGGACCAGGAAAACCGAAAAACATAATGAAGTATCATCTTAATTCATATGCAACTTAAAAATCGGGTCTTCGACAGGAAGCGACAAATCTAATTTTCTACTTGCTTTATGTTCAATAACAGATCACTACTGCTTTACCATCTAGGGACAATTAATCCCAAGTACATAGCACGTCCTTACAGCCCCATTGCAACCATTTGTGCCTAACGAAATCTGTGTCTTCCGACCTGCTGAGTGTTCCATTTAATCTCTAGCATAAACTATCTCCTCGTGTATATAACTGTTCCAGCCTCCTAGCAAACACTTAGCCATAGATTCCATCGGAAGAATGAGAGCTGCTGGGTGAAAGGCGCTCATAAGACAGAGAACGAAAGAAGGGCAGGGCATTGGTAGCCAATGTGGCAACAATACAAACCACCCCCGCCCCGTTGTTCGCCGACGATACGTAGCTTTCTATCCCGTGGCCTTTTCACAGCTATGTGTTGGGACGCTGGCGCTCTGTGTGTCCAGGACACTTAATGTTTCTCTATCTATAGCGGTCAGGACGAGACAGTCCGGTATATTGTTATATACGACATTGTGAAGGGCCCCGGGGCAAGGAAAGGACGAAGAGTGGAGCCACGAGAGATATCGCCGACCACCAATTACAGGCGACCAAGAGTTATTGAAAAGATCCCCCCACGGGAGAAACCCCGTGGAATCGCGCTTTCGTACAGCTAATGAACACTGATTACAGTTCACCGGGCTGCTCGTCGATGATTTGTGGCTGGATCGTGATCTGCGTCCAACAGTTGTCTCGCGAACTTACCTTCGTCGTCAGCCACCTCTGTTCTTCTCAATCATTTTTATCGAATTTTTGTTCAGATCGATGTTCAGTAGATTTCCTTCCCTGGGTTTAATGAAAATTCCTAACTCTCGGTGTGACACAGCATCTGTTTCGATTCCTTTCGGCTAGAAATTTTCTTTCCATCGCGGGCTTGAAATTGTTCTAGGGGTAGCTTCGCAGCACCAAGTCCCTATTTAACAATTTTCCTCCAAGCTCCGTCGTCTTTAATCAGCCCACGCGACACCCCTATAATGTCTCGTCTCGCTTAAAGCCTCTGTTTCCTTGTTGGTTGTTTGGATTTCCTACTTGCACGAGCGAGTACTCTGCCTGTAGGAACATTTCTTTGATAACGATTTTTGGTTATCGCTGCCATGGGCTGATTCAGAGTTTCTTGAAAGTGTGAAATGATCTCTTTGACACTTGGACCACCATGGGAGCCTTTTGGGAATGAAAGAGTATCTTCATTAACAAACAAATTCTTAGATCCTTTTTATAATCCTTTGGCCACAAATACATTATGTAGAAAATTTTAGGAAAACTGAAGTTGAAGATCGTAGACCTGCTAGAGACTCTGATTGTTATGAAAGATGTGCTGTGCTGTCGAAATATAAAAGTTCTGTTAAATAAAATAGGCAACTTCTAGTGTCCTATTTCCTTTCAAGTCGATTGATTCAAGAACCTTTCCTGCGGGTGGTCCTAAACAATGGCGACTATTAGATATTCCTGCGAAAGATCCAGTCACCAAAAGATCCCAACGAAAGTCGCGACTGAGAAGCTCAAGGCGTACCAAAGCGTTCGATAAGCTCACAGCAACGAGGCGCGCATTAATTATTCCCCGTAGATTACGCCAGGTCCGATCCGTAAAATTTCCACCCCAACGGAGGGGGTGACGCCATCAATTTCGTCCCTTTTCCCGCGCAATGAGCTTCTCCGGCGGGAATCACCCGAAAAGACGCCTCCGTCTCATCGAATGGTAATGTCTCCTTTTACGATCATCATATTTATAAATGTAACCCGGCTCTTGGATCCTACCCCCTCGCCCCCCTCTACCCCCGTCGAAAGGACCCTGTTAATTGGGAATACTGATGGCACGAGGAACCAGAACGGTACACGGATCGATTCTAGCAGGACGTCTCCCTCTTTCGCCTATATGCGCGCCGTGGCCTCATCTTCCCCGCCACCCACGCAAGATCACGGTGCTGGATAAGACCCGTGGGACGCTGTCAAAGGGAGCTTATATTTATGAGACTTTCGGTAAACAAATGGATAAATCTAATATCTCCGGAAGCCGGAACGTCGAAGCTCCTTGAGAACGACGCGGACTTCAGCCTCGCGACGGAGTCTTTGGGCTTTAAGATTGATAATCTGGGGGATATCCTTCGCCAACGAATGCATAGCCAATGAAATCTGCTGGGTAGAATGTCATTGGTGAGTAGAAGATTGTTGACTTGGGAGACGAAGACGTCACATAACGTATGGTTTTAAATCTTGGACTGAGCTGTGCTGAAGTCTGGATGAAAACCTTATTCGATGCCAAAGATAAAAGATCCCACGAATAAAGAAACTACCTTTATTTGTGGAATAAATTGCCATTGGATAAATCCGTTTATTCGTTACTCTCGAATAAAGATAACTCGGATGGTTTTTATTCGAGGAATAACGAATAATATTTTTCTGATCTTTAATTCGTTATTCAAAACTTATATTTAGATAAAAATTGTACCCACCTAGCGCAGATGTAACCCTTTCTCTTCAGAGAATAACCCTTTTCCAAAGGTCGTGAGCTGCCAGTTGTTTTCTTTTTGATTGTACTTCTAACGCGAACAATATTACTTCTATAGTCTATAGTGTACGTTGCTGCGTTTAACAAAAGCTCAGTGTTACAACAATAAAGAAAGAATACAATTTATAGTTACATAAATATTTACGATGATGTAAAAATTTCATTCCCATAATCATCAAGATTCTTCTTGCGTCAAAATTGTAGGTACATAGGTACTTGCTTTATCTGCAGTTTGCTCGCAACAAGAGATTGGTTGACGTATTGTAATTTGTGCCTTGATTAAACATTGCGTTATGCTTCTCTGCAATTAGCGGCACTTGGCGTTATTAGGGCGACGTTAGGCAGACGAGGGATTCTATGTTCTTTTTTTAAACAATTTCCTAGCTTGACTTCTTATCTAATCGAGTCATGTTTCTTGTGATTATTGATAATTTACTGCGTACATACATCCAACCTGTGACGCGTTTCAAACATTTATAAATCCGTTCTTTCCCTCGAATTCTGCTCTATTGTATATAATTTTACATTGTCTTCCCCTATTCTATCAGAAAGAGGTTAGGCTCAGGAAGAGTCTCCAGAACACTATTCTTCACAACCAAAATAGAACACCTCTAATACTGCCGTTCCCTTATTTATATTTTATTCAATGATAAAAAGTTGTCTTTCTGTCTTATGTAAATATTTGAACAGATTTTGGTAATTTAATATTCAAACAAGTGTCTGTCTACGTGGATTTGGGCAATGCGTTTAGGTTTAGGTAACGTCAACCGGAAATCGACTTTTTAGGATCATTGTAGGAGAAAATGGGCACGCGACAGGCGTGATTAAGTCTATCGTACCGAGCAATTAAAACACGCAGTAACCAGTTAATAACGAGGAAGAGATAACGCGACAGTGTGCTTGTTACTACAGCGCAAAGTAGCCGTTAAATTGAGAGTTGATCGCTCATTAAGAAGCACCTCCGGCGTGTACAAGTACAACGTCGTTCAAATGACTTTTAATGTTGCAGCAAAACTAATAGTATCACACTTCTTCTTCTGATCCCATATAATACTATTTCTAGCCATTTTTAACGGTTACCTTGTTTTTAAGATTTCGTGTTTTGTAAAGGCCAGAAGAAAAGATTGTATTCTGAACGACAGTTGCTGTTTCTGCTATGACGGTGCACGAGGATGAGAACAATGTTACATCTACGTAACTTTATTTCTACGTAATAGAAACGAATTTAGGTACTGTAACTCACTCTATTTCTCCAAGCTTCCTATTTCAGTAAACCCTACAATAATACTAAACTATTTTGACTAGGTTACTTAGCTACAGTAACCTTAATAATTATACCGACGGTTATTGAAGAAAAATTGAATTCACCAGCATACCAATACGGTCAAATTATAATAATATTTACATGTCCACTGTTCAAATATTGTGAAGAGTGTTCGAACGGGAGTCGAACAGTAGCCTCCAAAGGCAGACCTTCGAATCACGGACGCGCTCGCCGCCGTTTCGTTCTCCAGCGCCATTAAAGGCGCCATAAAAGAAGCGGCCTGGCAGTCAACGGGTCCCGATGGCGAGAGTGCCGAGCGAAATTTGTCAGTATTAAATAAATAACCCATAAAGGTGGAACATCAATCCGCCGCGGGAGCATTAACGCCCGATATAGAAGGGAGCGTGGCAACGGCTGTTATTTTTCATACACCAGCTTATATACGAGCCCTGTACTGCCGTGTACCGCGGAGCTAAAGGATGTCTTTCCTCCACCCATTCTCTGTTCGTCTTCTTTGAGGTTTTTACGAGCCCCGGGTCGGGACAGTATCGCCGAGTTTCGCCCGTAGATCAAAAGTGACGTATCTATCACGACAGAAGTGCTCAAAGGTCCTTCGAGCTATTGGAGGCCTGCGATCTCTTCCTTTAGAACTGTGCTTTCTGCTACATCGGTCCTCTCCTTCGCTGCTCTGCACCTATGCACGTAGAAGATTGCAGGGGAAATTTAAATCCTGAAGAATAGATTAGAAGCTACAGGTACTTGTGATTTACACCAGTTGGATCTCAGCTGGTCGATCTGTGAGTTTCGTTTAAATCCCTGAAAGCCTCGTATTCACCTGGAAAACCGCGAAGTCTCCTTCTTCCATGGGAAATCCAGTGACTGTGCAAACGAAGGGGCCAGCAATGGCGGCTAGATCGCGGTTCAGGATGAGGAGGAATGGGGGAGAGACGCGCGTGTGCGATGAGGCGATATACAGGAGCGGCGAAAACCAAAAGCGAAATCTCTAAAGACGCGCGGTAGTGGTAGCCACCGTCGATACAAGGGGTCGATTGTGGGCTGAAAGGCACCGCCGATCCCACAACTCGCGGCCCCGTTCGAGACGTCTTCCAACGCAACAGTGGCCGACTTGTGCTCGCGATACGATTCCGATGCCGAGATTACGCTCGGGTTTCGTGGACCCCGCGGCCTCGGCTATTAGCTTCCTCTTTGATTGGCTGCGTTTAATGGGCCGAACGACACGCGCATAAATTGCCCTGGCTGCCGACTTTGAAGATATTTCGAGACAACCGACGGCTGGGATCTCTGTGTGCACATCCTCGCCGACTGATGCATTGGACGTACGGTTGGGTGTCGATTATTTGGAACAATATTGAGAGACATTGTTTCTCGCGTACAGTGTTACCAAACATTGGAAAAGAGCTTCACTCGTCCTAGGGGCATTCTATTATTTAGTATCTTAGCGATGAGAGAGGATTGTCCAAAGATGAATTTGGAAATTTAGTGCTGAATTTTTAGTGAGCTTTGCATTGATTAATGTGTGGTGGGTTATATAACCGTAACTGTCATTGAAAATACTATGAAAAATTCGGAGTTTCAGATTCAGGTTAGGGCACACATGTGAATTTGTCCAATTCGGTTCAGATTATCTTCCCAAATCCGGGAAGATAATCTGTGTAGGGTACTATACTTTATGTGGGGTAGACCGGGGACGGTTGTAACACTTTCTCCGCTTCTCATTTTTTATTAATAACCTGAATATTACTTGACATATAGCGAAACTGTTGTGGCTCAATAATGTCAGATAAGTAACATTTTCGTATAAAAACTTTTGTTGTAACTGTAATAGAGTTTGCGTAATCGTATTCCAAAGTCAAAGTGTTACCCCCCCCCCGATCTACCCTATCAATAGGAAAGTTTATATTGTGATGTTAAACCTTTCCTTTCATTGACTGAATTCGTCATTGATCAATATTATTTTCTGTCTTCCGTGTATTTTTGAATACTGAAAAAATACGTATCCTTCATCAAATAAGTCTAAGGTAAGAATTGTACGAAATAAGTAGCCCTTCTAAAGAAATATTAGAATAATTACTGTACGAATGAAAGTACTTCTTAAACAAATGATAGTACATAGTATCAAATGATATTGCACCAACATTCACTTGCATTCATTAGATATCGGTAACGTATTGTGTAACCTAAAGAAAACTGGAAAGTCCTTTCAAAATGCCTAGAAGCAGAGTTCATCGTTTCGAGTCCACTTCAATTGCGAATCCATAAACGATTATAAATCCAATTACAGCGCAATTTTTTGAATCGGGAAGGTGAAAACGGTGAACATGAAAAACATACTATACTCTCTATGTATATTTACAATGTTCTAAAATATTAATTTTCTTCCCCAAATTTTTGTCTAGCCTCAGGTCTTCTTCGGCTTCAAAATACTTTTCCTCCGCGGCTCCTTTCCGCAACACCATTAGAAATCCGCAACCTCGTCTCCCCGAATAATAAAATGGGCTCAACGTCAAGATCTACACTCCCCAATTCATCCAGCAACATGTACCTACGAATAAGACCACATTCTCCAGAAATGAATGCAGAACATTACACAGTGCTGTCGGCAACCAGCCTCCTCGTCAAGAGAAACGATAACTCAAGCAAAAAGTTCACATTCACGAGGATCTTCGATGCAGCTGCCTCCCAAATAGACATATTCGATCACAGTGTAAGGCAACGCGTACTCGATTTTCTTCTCGGCGAAAGCTCGACGATCTTAGCGTATGGAGTATCGAATTCAGGGAAGACACACACTCTGTATGGGAATCCAGAGTCACCAGGCGTTATTCCTCGCAGCCTCGAGTTCATATTCTCAACGGTGAACTCTACTTTGACCCCGTGGTACAAAGTAATGGACGACAATCAGATTGTCGCCTTGAATGAGCACGAGAGGGCCCAAGAAGTGCAAAATAAAGCTAGCATACTGAACCCGGGAGTGGTAGGGAGAGATGAGTATCTGCAAGCTCGATTGTCATTAGAAAATTCCTGCCCTCAGACCCCAGAACCAGACGATCGAGAGACCTGTTGCGACGTAGCGCTGGCCTCCGTTTGGCTGTCGGTCGCGGAGATCTACAATGACAATGTTTATGATCTTCTGGTGATTCACGACGAAGAGAGACGCCCGCTGAAAATGGCAACGCGCAGGGACGGCACGACCTACGTCAAGGGATTGAAGTTCGTGCACGTAACAACTGCCCTGGAAGCCTGTCAGCTGCTCATCTCAGCGCAGTCGAGAATGACAATGGCTTCCACCGCTTTGAATATCAACAGTTCAAGATCCCACACATTCTTCACTATCAGACTGCTGAGATGTCAGAAGCTGGACGCTGTAGATGAGGCGCAGGTCAGTACATTGACGTTCTGCGACGTGGCTGGCTCTGGACGTTTCAAACGGCACAAAGAGGAGGGTGTCAGGTTGGCGGAGTCGAGAAGCATCAAGAAGAGCTTGCTGGTGCTTGGGAGGTGCCTGAAAAGCGTCAGGGATAGCTGTTCGAACGGTGAACAGATCTCGGGACCTTTTCGCGAATCCAAGTTGACGAGGATGCTTCAAAGAGTTCTGACTGGTCGCGAGATAGTTACCTTTATCGTGACGATTTGCAGTGGAGGCGACTTGCTTTCAGAGATACCTAGTGTCCTGAATGTGTCAGTGATAACGAGAAGGGTTGAATTTAGACCGAAGAAACTGCAGCGAGGAGTCGTTGCTGAAGAATCGCCACGGAGTCCAAGTGCCTCCAAGGTGACATCTGTCGCGCAGACTATCGCCGTTGATCTTGAAGAGTATCAGAGCCTCAAAATTCAGAATGAGAAGCTTATTAAAGAGTTGGAAGCCAAGAAGAATGTCATGCTGAAGTCTGAAGGACAGACAATGTCACCCATAGAGGGCGACTCATTTTTCAATTACAAGGATTTACGAGAAAGGAACGAGAAGTTAATGCAAACCATAGAGACTCTAGAACGCCATCGCCTGAACCGTGAACTGGAGATTAGGCAGGAGTTAGCTAACCAGTATATGAGCGCTATCAACGAGTTGGAGGTCTCTTGGAAGAAACGCGCACAGGAGATCGAAGACGAGGGACGGGATCTGTTGAAGTGGTCAGTGGGCCAGGTGGAAACTTTTTACAAAGAGCGCATCGACAGCATGATGTACAAGAAGAAGAGAAAAAGGTCTGACGGCGGCGATTACATAGACGAGGCCAGATCCATCTCTTATAACCTCGAAACGGAGAACTCCTTGGTCACTTCAAAAGTGGTGGTTCTAAGGGAGATGGTCCGTGGGCTGAAAACAGAGAACGAGCTGCTCAGCACGGACAGGAATAAGTGCCGTTTCGAATTGGCTTTGGCCAAAGAGGAGCTGGAAGACTACCGTAATACGATTAAAACACATTTCCCTGAATTATTTTTAAACGTCCAGGATCAGAATAATGACCCTATTCAACTGGTTGAGGAACTAAAACGTATGTTCGATGGGAAAATGGAGAACATCGAAACGCTGGAGAAAGATTTAAATGATTCGAGGGAGGACTATGTCAGGGTATCTGACAACTTGACGAGGATAGTGTCAGAATTGCGAGAAATGAGGATGACACAAGAAGAAACTACGTTCAGAGCCAGAAACCTAGAGAGAGAACTGCTTGAAGAGACGAGTGTGACTCACAATTTACAGCTTCAGGTGCAATTGCTGCTGAAGGAGCTATCAGAAACGCGAGACTCTGATATCAATGGCAAGACGGATTCCCCTCGCTCGATTCAACAAGACTGCTCGACACGCAGCAATGACTTCTTCTGCAGCTACGGGACTGGCATCGTTGAACCGATAACGCAGATTCACGTGGACACTAAAACGGAGCGTTGTTTCACTTTCGATGACAAAAAGCCATCGAGCAAATTACCTTTGAACGTGTCAGACGTCGCGGTGAATAACTGTTTCGAAAATATGGAAAGCCTCGATCGAAATGCCCTTACATCCAGCGATGGTAGCATGAAAGAGGATTCTGGTATCGGTTCCAGCTGTAGAACTAGTCGCAGATTGGTTAGCGTGAACGAGAGTCTGGTTATCCGGGAGATGAACGAGAAGAGCACGCAAACTTCTGTATCAGTAGAACACAATGACGTCACGATATACCAACGAATGGAACAATTGAAGGCCGATCACACGACTCTGGAGGAGCAACATACGCACGAAACTCGATGTGTGACGGAATTGTCTCGGCAAGTGGACGATTTGAAAGATGGCATCTACGTCTTGGAGAGGATCGCGGAAGCAGAAGAGTGCAAAGACAGTTTAATGCCTCGTGAGGATGAAATGAGTGGTTCGGCAGAGAATAGCGGTGGACCGATGAAAATGAAAGGGGCAAGCTCAGAGAATTATAAAGAAAGCATCGATAAGTTACTTGAAGGATCAGCCACCAAGGAGGAAAATCGATGCTCGTGTTGCGTTGGACACGCTTTAGAGGACTCGGTCTACATTGAAAACCAGTTGCCAATGCTCCCTGAAATGAATCTGAAGGCGCCGTCTATCGAATGTAAAGTTGAACTTGTCTCCAAGATCCAAAGATTGGAAGCTGAGCTGCTAGTAAAGAATCTGGAGCTGAACGAGATGGATGGCAGAATAGAGGAGGCGCGAAACGATCTTCTGAGGGTGCACCAGCTGCACGAGAAGGTCAACAAGCTTGAAACAGTCCTCGAAAAGTGTCAGGAGGAGAGGAATGACTATTACGAACGATTTCAAGAACACTTACGGACGCAGTCGATGCTGGAAACGAAGGTGGAGCGTCTGTCCGCGGAAATTGGAAAGCGAGAGCGCGTGCTGATGTCTTTGGAAAAGGAAATCGACAGCGTGACAACGGCGAACGCCGTGAACAGCGAGACGGTGAAGAGTTTGAGTAAAGAAATCGTTGAATCTAATCGAATCATGCGTAATATAAACGACACATTGGCCTGTTCTGAAGAGATACGTAGACACTTGGAAAAGTCTTCAAAGGAAGAAATCTCCATCCTGCAATCACGTATAGCCACGTTCGCGGCGTTTCTGAAGGAGGCTCGTGAGGAGAACGAGGATAAACAAGAAGAAATCGAACAGTTGAAGCTTCAATTGCTCGACAAAGTAAGAGAAATAGATTTATTCAAAAAGCACAGGGACACAATGATAAAGAAGTACGAGCGTCTGGTGACCCAGCTGCGGATTGAAATCGACAAGAAGAAGGAGCAGTTGGCGAAGTTCGAAAAGTTCTTCTTGCTGAGCATGTCGAATAGGCGTATGGGTCTGCCCTATAGAAAGCGCGGGAAATTCAAAGCAGCGAGGAGTACAGCTTGCGTTTGGACGCATGGAGTTTGCAGAAATGTGAATGAAAAGGCTCCTTTGCTAATCCCCGAGTACTCTGTCACCCAGCAGCAATCTGACACACAGTCTTCTGACAAGAATCAAGTGTTCGACAGTGGTGTGTGCAAAACCGAGGAGTCATATCCCGTACGTCTGCCAATAAATGTTATAACGCCATTCTCTCTTTCCATCGTTTGTACAATATTAACTCTGCTCTCACGTCCCATACACTACAGTTTTGAATGCTTCAGACAGAAAGCAGTTCGAGGCTAAACGACCCGAGTTTAGAGGCGCGTGAGACCTTGAGCGACGTTTCTGACTGCTCTGAAGTGCGCTGTGCCTGCGGTATCGGTTTCAGGGAAACACGAAAGCAGGGAAGAATGACAGGATGGATGAAAGTCCGACGAATCGCCGCGAGGACGGAGCTGTTCTATTAACCAGATACAGAATGTACCCGCAATCTCCAAGCTGAGATCGCAGGAGGTTGCTACTTCCAAAGAAGCACCAACACCTCGACTCAAAGCAATCATCAAGTCTGTAAATAACCACTAAGCGCTTGTTCCTACTTAAGGTAGCTTTCCAGCGACCTTTTGTACGTTCACCTTTACACGCTTCATCATTTTCTATGTCTAATTTAGCTACGTTCGAAGGCATTGAGCCGTTATTTTTATGCGTTTCAAAGACAGTTTCATATTCCATACTTTTCAGGGTTAAATAAATAGACAAAGAAAAAGAGCAACAGACATCTCGGACGGTTGATTTCGTTCAACGGAAAGACACAAGACATCAAACAGTAACCGAGTTATCGGGTACGCGGTGCTATCGGCCGTATCGGCTGCTCCCCCGAGAGACACGAGATCTTGTGTAATGGCAAAACGTGGTTCCGACGTTCGTTACAATAAGCCCGCCGCCCCCGAAGAGCAGGAGAAACCTGTTTAGTTGGTTCCTCGTACAAGGGCGGGCCACGGTCGGGGGTTTTATTGGCAATATGCTATAATTTCCGACATTAGACGCCCGCTGACGCTTTCTGGCTCTCTCATTATACCCGGCTGCCTCCCCATATGCGATCTTTTCGCGAACGCGCCTGCCCTGAACCCCGACCGTTTGCGGATTCTGATCTATATATATCTATATATATATATATGAAATTATGACGGGGGACATCGAAAATAGGAAGTATAAGTCCTCGCTACCGCGATCGCTCAGATGGTATTACTGGAATACCTCGTAATGGGAGAGATCAGATAAATGAAAGGAAACGCGCGAATACGTTATTTCAATGTCCCTTAACGTGGGGAGAAATTAGTGACCTGATCTTTCTAGCTGAACGATCGATTCGGGGGAAAATTAGTTGTGATTAGTGGGAATTGTAGGTTTGAAAGTAACATGGAGGGCGACTAAGAAGCTTCAGCGTGACTGTGAAATATGTAGTGGTATGTTTTGAGTGGTGTTACATAAGTATGAACCCTGGTGGTCAGTTTAAATTTAAATTTCAACCTTTAAGAGGCGGTCTATCACTTTAAATGTTGGTATGATTATGGGGAAAGACATTAGAATTTAGTAGTATGTATTTACTGATACACTTACATGCAAGTCTCTTAAATAATATTAAACTATCTTTTCTTAGTCGTTTCGCGCGGACAGACCGTGAGTAACTTCAAATTTTTGTCGACAGCGGATCGCGAGAGCCGTTTTCCGGTTTGCACCCCACCTTCCGCTGATTTCTCCAGCAAATGTACCGCGAACTTTCCTCTTTCAATTGGCAATAAGGTTTGATCGTCGCGGGAAATATCATCCAATTTCCTTTCTCTCCCCTCCGGGGCTACATTGCTACTGTCCGCCCTCTAACTACGCCATCAGCCACCCCTTTCGCGTCACTCGCTGGTTACAAAGAAACTAGAGCCTTTTCTCCCTTGTTCGTTGAAACTTCGACATTGCATCGCACAACGATTACTATATGCCAAATCAGTTTCTCGTTTCGTGTACCAAAAAAAATTATAGATAATTTTAATTATAGAAAATAATATCGTAATCCATTCATTTTAAACACCCTTTTTAGGTATCGAATCTTTGGAATATCAACGTATAAATATCTCAACAGTAGAAGTGCAAAGTTTAATTTTCAGTTCTTCAATTCACTTAGGGGTAAATATTGAAAAAAGGGGACGCAGTCGCAAAGACGTTGACCTTGACATACATATGTTGTCGGGGTTATAATTCTGAACAACTTTTTCCCATACATATACATATGTCATCGTTGCTTGGCTTTAGTTTTCGAGATATTCGCAAAAACCTGTGATCGGTAGGTGGTGGCTCAGATGGTCTAGCCTCCCGTACGGGGTGGCGGGGAGAGGGAGGCTCCAAGTTTTGGGAGATTTATACATTTTTTTATCTTAAATCTCCCAACAATAGGGAGTCCATCTAACCTAAACCAACTACCGAATACAGTTTTTTGGGAATATCTTGGAAACTACAGCTGGGCGACGGTTACATGTGTAGGGAAAAGTTGTTCAGAATGTTCGGTTTGACAACATCTGTCAAGGTGAAGGTCACTGAGGCTGGGTTTCCTCTTGTCAATATTTACCCATTTAGGTTTCATGTAACTGAATAAGTAACTGATAAATTTACAATTGGTATTACACTCCCACTCGATTTACACGATAAATAATCCCCCCGTTTGCATATCTTTTTGTACTAGCGGACTTCATTCACATTATTTCCAACCGCGTAAAAAAAGCCACGTGGAACGAATACTCAGCATAAATCGGGGGATGAGAGCATGTTGATGAAGAATCCTAGTTAATCGATATTCTTAACGATTAACACCGCGCAAAGTAATACCCTTTCTCTGGTGCGAGGGTTTTCAATAACTAAAGGCGCGCAGAACTCGTAGAGCACAGTCGGCGGGAGTTGTAATTGGGGAAGAAGGGGAGAAAGCCATTCAGAGCAAAGTTTCCTCAAGACATTAGTTTATAATTCGGCAATCCCGGATCAGTATTTGTCACGATTAGTCGATCCTTCCTCCCTTCCCCTTTCTTCGTCCGAAATAACCGATTCTCGGGCAGAGGATTTCATCCCTTTCTTCACCCCTTCTTCCCAACTCCCGTGCGAGTTTTCATTAATTTCGCCGATCCTGCCGAACTATCGCCGTAGTTACGCGCCATTTCAACGCGACAATGCCCCGGCTCTCCCCGAGATTTTGACGCGAACGAACGGCCGTGGAGGAGAGTGGGGGGAGGGGGTGAAGGCTGGCAGAAAGAGAAGCTAACATATAAGGAGTTCTAACGACACCAGGGCCAGCAAGGGTAAGAAATTTCCCGGAGTTCGGGACGCGTGGATTATACGTCTCGAGCCATTTGCCTGGCAAATTAGATCAATGACGGTTCCGTTTCAAGCTTCTCCTCGGGGGTCCTGTCTCGTCGAGCTAGAAAAGCACGATGCATGTTCGACACTATGAAATCCTTTAAAGAAGGATCAGTCTTACAAGTTCTCCGCCGTTGTACCGATTCAATATTGCATCAATATTTTATAATCCTGAATCTACGTGAATCTAGTGACTTCCAAGTGTATGAATTCTGTGGGATGCAACCAGAAGGGGAAGAAGGGCCGGACAAAGGAAGATTGAAGAGGACGAAAAACACGGAACCAAAGTAGTAAGAATACGAAAAATGCCAGTCGTTGAAGAACTTCAAGACTTCTCGTATTTCTCGAAAGATTTGCCTGGCTTAGGTCACCGGAGATCTTGCCTCGTTAGGAACAGCAAATCTTAATGGACGTTCGCTACTTATAGTTGCGAGTCGTTCACCATTCCAAATATAGGTACGGGCATTCGTTGTTAGTTTCCCCATTGTAGAAATTTGTTCATAACTTTGCCACCCATCGGGTCTTCCTGCGCTACCTGTGCTTGGATAACTTCCAAGTATACGCGAGCTCGATGGCAGCGCGGAAAGAAGGAGCGGGCGAAGCAGGGGGTGGGGAAGGGTTGACCAAAAAGCCAGAGAAGCTGTGTGTAACGGGAAGGAGAGGCGCAGCGCACGAAGCGAGCGGCGAACAATAAGCAATAATAGGTAATGCAATTCAAACGTCGAGGCTGGCAATACCGCGAACCCGACGGGGTGGTTACAATGCCGGGAAATGCAAGGCAGGCATTTCCCGCGAAACGGGGCGAGGAGAAAGGAGACAATCGTACAATACGGGACGTTCTGCTGGTCTATTGCATATTTGCTTTTACGCAATTCTACTCGCTGCTCGCTGCTCGCGCGATATTACGCAATCACGATTTATCCGGCATCCTCGCTGATGAGCCAGGCTGTATTTAATCCGGTCGATTCGCTGGTATCATTCGCGCCGATGAAAACGCGGTGACAACGGTGGCACACTCGCGGATGACCGACGAAATTATCGAATTCGACGTGGCAAGTTAGGTCGAACTGGGGTGAGATAAGGATATCTGCGGACATCGTCGTTTAGGTAGAAACATGATAGTTTTAGAGGGTTAGATTTGAATTTTTGGAATACGTTTTCTTTGTAGATGACTTTCCTTTTCAGGAAATTAGTAGTTAAGTTCACACCTGTTACTCAATTTCTTTCACTTTACTTGACGGATATTTTGACTTCTTAAGGGGGAACTATTGTACTTTAGACAACGCTAAAACAGAATTTAGGAATTTTTTCTGGAGAATTTATGAAGCATATCATTTTGAACTTTTTTTATGGCTTTATATTTAACCTTTGAATGTACGAAAAAAAATTATGTAAAAAATATGCATTATAGAAATCGCTATCGACGCATCTTGCTATAACGTCGCCGCCAAAGTTGCAAAACGGTGGGGGTAATTTAGAGGAAATTATTCAACCAATGGACTTGCCCGTACACATACAACTAGATAATTCCAAACTATTGTCGAATTTAGAGCTCTTACTTTTTGACCCGTCGAGTACCCGAGTACCCGGAAATTACCCGGGATAACTTCAAGCAATTGAATTTAGTATTGTCTGTGATTGTCTATGGTATAGTCTGATGTTAGCCAAATATGATTGAACAATACCACATTCAATGGCTTGAAGTTGTTTCGGGTAGACGGGTACCCGACGGGTCAAAAAGTAAGAGCCCTATTGTCGATGGACCTCTAGTATTATAAATAAAAATAATTTCAATAGTTCAATGTTGCATAAATAGATGAAAAAATGTCCTGCAAAGTCGTACTTCTTTTCCTAAGCTCTACAATTTTGTTAGATCTCGACATTTTTTGGTTTTTGAGGTCCATCGACGATGCTGTAATAAGATGCATGCGTCGATAGCGACTTCTACAATGCATATTTTTAACATAAAAATTTTCTTGAAAATTAAGCAGTGGAATTCTGAACATGCACGCTTTGCAGATCTGATGTACATGTGAGGGTGCTCTTCTTGGTTTTTAGGTTATTAACCAACAGTGATTACTTTATGGTATTAAAGATCATTCAGCGTACGCACGTTCTCGTTCACATCATAAAGTTAAATTTTTGTGACTACGTAAATATAGAATAAAATAGTAGCTATCTACATCTTTCTTGCTCAGATTTTACTAACAGAATATGTAATTTTATCATAGTTTTGCGGTTTTATCCATTGTTTATTGATTTCTATGAATTGTTCTAAACTCTATTCTTTCTTATTAATTAATTACGGACAAACTTGCATTCCCTTCTGCATTCTCTTCATCTTTACATCTTATACAGATTTTTGGTATCATCTGTTTCTTTTTTCATAAAGTAGGTTCAATTTTAAATAGAAAAATGTTATACCTAAATGCCGTGTAATATGTGTAAGCATGGCCATTCTATTTACCTTAAGTGTTTAAAAAGTAAATCTCGCATTTCAAAATGTTTACTAATTAGGTACACATCGAAGTCTCAATTAACGCAACACCCTGATTTTATTGCACTTTATAACAAAATAGAGTAACTTGTAATCTATAGAAATAATAGAAGCGCCAACAACTGCAAAATACTATTCGCCCTTTTTGATGCGTCCCTACCCATTTCTTCTTTCGCGCACTTTATAGTGGAAGGACATGGGGAGACTAGATTCGTACGGTGGCGAGGAGGCGAAGAAGATGAAATCGTTTGTTCTAATATCACGGGCCGACCCCTGAACCTCGAAGATGGAACTACGTCGCGCCGGGTAGAAATTGTTCGGGTGACGTTGCAAATGGGCCGATTCTCGACTCCTCCTCCTGCGCCTTCGACGTCCTCGGTGGAAAACTCGTGGGATTAATTCGAAAAGACTCGTTCAATATCCAAAGGAGTTTTTCCACTCAAACTTATCCCCCACATTAAAAAACATACACCACCGTAGTTCCACCATATTTGAATACAGCATGATCAATATAACATATAATATCGGGGCACAATAGAAAGTTAATAGTAAAGGCTGAGAAGAAGAAGCATTACGAATGAAATATAACAACTGCAATAAATAGTAACAAAATTAAGGGGTACAATAAAATAAGATGTAAAGAACAAAGTAGGATACATAGTTAAAAGGAGATAGAAAGGTAAGGAGTTACCATCAATAAGGTTTAGAAATGAATGTGATTGCAACAGAACATGTGAAATAATGATGAGCAAGGAAGTGGAATTTTCAAACAAATGGTGACGCGTATCGCGTACTTTTATGACATACAACTTTAAAATGCATCGGGACGAGGGTCTGTTCTGTGACCGTCTTCGCGCAGTCACGATTTATTCCGAAATTTATTCACCAGAAACAGAGGAATCAGAGATTCGGTCTTACTGGCCGGAAGCTACCCCCGGCACGCTCCCTCGACGCAACTTACCAACCAGTTTTATTCGTTTTTACATATGGCCCGGGCTCGCGATAAGAAAATGCCCCGTGATATTTCACGTTTTTTATACACGTCCGCTTTTGCCTTGAGGTGTTGGCTGGCATCCCCCTACGTTCCAGGAACGTTACACGGCCTGGCTAGCGGCTGATATGCGAAATAAGCAGCCCCGGGGCCATTAGAAGTCCGTGGCCTCGTTAACTCGATACCCGTAATCCCAAAACTCGTCGGCGAAGATGGGCCTTTTCCCTTCGATCCGGCCATTTCTTCCGGTAAAGTTGTTCCTCGGAGAGAAGTGTCCGTTTTATGGGTGGACTAGTCTAAATCCACCGCGAGAATCTCCTTAGGGCCAACCTATCGCATCGGGAGGGGGGGGGGGGGGGGAGAGACTTTCATCCCTCCCTCCCCTCGGAACGATATTGGGTCACTTGATTCGAAGAAAAGAAGTATAGATACGATGTTGCTGTTACTTTAGGATGGGAAAATTGACGGTTGTCCACGTCTCCTTGGCGTTCTGACCGAGCAGACCCGCTGTTTTGAAAGGAATCGGAACTCGATCTCGCGAAAGGCTACAGGTCCAAATGGAAACCATGCTCGAAATTCGTACACGTGCGCGTGTAACAAGACGGCAGGCGGTTCGAGTGCCTATTGAGATGCTCGATTCTCGAGCTACCCTGAGAGAAGAGCAGCGGTTGTCGGATATTGGAGGCAACGAGGCGGGCTACTTTTAACAAGACGACTTCCCCCCTTCGCCTCGTTCTATCCACTTCGCCGGGTACCCCTGCCCCCCCCCCCCCTCCCCCTTCTGTTCGATACCAAACGATGCGCTCCCGTTTGTTATGGAATCCCGTGGAATTACGAGCAGCAAACCCATTGATCCTTCCCCCTAACGAGCCACCAGAGGAACCGCGAATCGTCTTTTTCGCGGTTGAAGCTAACCTCTATTGGCCCCCACCGCCATACGAACTGACACACGCGGAGATTTATGAAGATGTGGGACACACTTTAAATTGCGAGTCTAGTTTGCTTGGCTGATAAATTCAGAGACATTTGGAGAACCAATATTGTAGATCTCTTCGTTTTAATTTCTATCAAAAGTTTATCTACATTTCTAGGAATTATCAACATTAGCGATTTGTTGCTAGGTGGACAATGTATAGGGTGTAAAAAATTATATGCCATGGTTCACACAGGTGATTCTGTATATGTAGCTCTGGATCTCTGGAACAGTGGAAGTCTGTTAAAAAAATATATTGCAAAATTAGACTTGACCTTGAAATTCAGGGTGATTCTTTTTATCGTAACGTATTTGACTCACTAATTGTAAGTCGAAGGAACTATGTTCCAAAGGATAATTCAAACAATGAACGACAAACATGGCTCCTTTGATTTTGGACTTTTTATCCTCCCAGTGAGTGGAACACTTTAAAATAAAAAAGTTGATTTTGAATTTCGATTTTTTAACAGGTGTAGAGTCACCTGTGTGAACCGTGACATAATATTTTTGGACCCCGTACAAACTAATTTCTGGTCACCAGGAGCTTTACAGCGTATCCTCAGGTTGCCATCCCTTAGTGGGTCATCCTCCACAAAGTGTTCGATCGATGGGGAATGAGAATCGTATGGGAAGGAAAGAAAATTCGTAAAGTAAAGCGACGATTTGTCGAAATTTATCGGGTGTGCCACGCAATTAGGCAAATAAGCAGTCTAACCGGGAATAGGAGTGGTACGGGAAGGACGCACGGAAGGGTGTAACGACTAACGACAAACAATCTCTCTTTCGCCCTTCCCTGTTCGTTCGCTCGTCGAGAGCAGCGACATTTCATTTCATTTGTTCATCCCCCGGGTTCACGTTTTCTCCACCCCCTCTTCTCCGCGTCGAACACCCCTCGCCCCGCCACGATTCGAAACACCCTCTAATTTGCTTCTACGAACGTGTCTCGCTTCTGATCCCGCTCTTCCGTACTGCCCGCGATTCTATGACTTCTATTAATCCTGATTTACGAATGGAGAAGCAACAGTCTTTCGAAAAAAACGAGAGAAAACGAGGGAAAGATTTTCCTATCGTCTTATAATTCAGAATATTTCAATGTTATCTTTATCCTTTTCGTAAATTTCAGAGATGGTAAAGGAGAAGGTGTAAATATGGACCACTCTTTTTGTTTCGAGGAAAGCACGTATTGAATGTGAAACAGACTTAAAAAAAAAAATAAATAAATAAAAAAGCACTAAAAAGTAACAAATAATTTTTTCCTTTATTTAATCTACGATTCTTAATTCTTGTAAGTCGACACCAGATTTACACAGTGCAAATTACATAAAAACACCGACAAAATAATGAGACTCGTGGATTAAATAAGGGAAAAAATTATTTTTTACTTTTTACTGCATTTTTATTTTTTTGAAGTCGGTTTTAATTTTTTTTTTAATTATTTTATTTTTAACTGTTTAGTTTTATATATATATATATTCACACATGTTAAGCAGATATGTGCGTACGTACATAAAATAATAATAATTCGGTGACAATAGTCTTAATTAACCAGAACTGGCAAAATATTGGGCTAATATTTATGCAGTACGGGATGGGACCACCGGGGTATCGTCCTCTTTCGAAAAAGAAAAGGGTCATAAAAATCGGTCCATATGCTGAGGAGTCATGCGGGGACAAACATAAAAAAAAATACATACGAATCGAATCTATAACCTCCTCCTTTTTGAAGTCAGTTAAAAAATGTAAAAATTGTATAAACCAAAGGTAGAAACGGTTAATGGTAGCTCACAGATCTGAGATAATGTATCAATAGCACTTTAGCTAGAAAATTCAACTATTTTGAAACCAAGCCATTTCTACAAAATTTTGTCAGAAACATGGTTTCAGAAATTGGTCTGGTAATATGGACCACAACTGAAAAGGTAAGAAACATGTAAGAAATAGTTGATTTTGTACAGTTTCTGTACTTTAACATTAAAACAATTTTTTTCATGTTTGTAGTAATTACATGTAAAATTTCAAAATTATTTAAGTCTAAAAGAATTCAGAAATTCAAGAGACTTTGAAAACGATGAATGATACATTATTATACAAAACAACTTTATTATACAAAGTTAATAACTTAAAGATCAGATGTAATCATGACGCTAAATATATGTACCTATAATATAAAACCAGATCTCAAACGTGAATGTCGTTTGAAACTTTGAAAGTACAACTTCTTGTGAAGATTCAAATAAGAATTATTCAGTCTCTCACATACTGACGCGCATACTAATCTCTGACAGATATATTAACTTCTGATATCAACATTTCTGTCGCATGAATACCGATCGCTACCCATACCGTATGAACAGATTAGGTATACGTGTACCGCACTATACGTGTAATCCGCACTACATATGTTATCAGCTTTATTCGCAGCTTTATCTGTCTGCAACTGCTTTCCAAAGAGCATGGTAGAAGGATTCAGCATCTGGCCTCCACATTTGCGGTTCATAATGCGCTTCTTGCGCTGGACGACCGGCGCGAACGCGACCATCAAACGTTCTGTACTAAAGAAAGAAGCGGGAGAGGTCGAACTGGCCGAAGAAAGAAGGATAATCGCGACGATGGGAGAAAGAAGGAGAGAGGTTACGCGGGGTGAGAGAATCTGAGCGTTTTCAGCGGCTTGTCGGCGCTTTTGTGGGCGCACACAATCGTAAGATCATGCACCGTTTTTTCGCATGCGGTTGCGAGAAAAACTTAAATTGATGCGAGTGGCTCGCGAGACCGAGGTAGCCGCGCGGTTTGCCAAGCGAAGGGAGCTGAGGATCGCCGCGATCGGCAGAGACAGATGAAACGAGAACGCGATAATTAGTCACCCGGATTCGCAGACCTTTGGGCGGGGTTCGCACGGATGTGCATCGATAATGCGATCCATCTTGTGCCCTCCTTTGCCTGTCTCACGCGAGACCGCTTCAGTGTTTTTGCCTTTCGATTTGTTCCGAAGGAATCCATCTTTTAAAGTCCATCAAACGGGAAGAATATTGGGGACCCACGTTTTGAAGGGTAAGAAAAACTGATGAAGATTCGATGAGCCAAGTAAGTCGATTAGGGGAGAGTGGGGTAATTCCGAACACCTAAGCCAAAAAGCAAATAAAACGAAAACTATGTGAGAAATGAATTTGTTTTTTATTTACAAACAGACTTAAACTATTCATCTATAAAGTACTGTGACGAATTTTTGAAAAATTATAATAAAAATCAACCTTATAGTGAAAAAGAAAAACCCTTGTTGTTCGTGATTACCCGACTGCCGTGGGGTAATCACGAACAGAGTGCTAAATATCACAGAAGTCGCACAGAAAGCGCGATTTTAATGGCCAACCCATAAAACACGTTGCTACAACCTATACCTAATGTATTTTTCAAACTCCTCTTCTTGCACGTTAGAAAAATATTGCAATTGGTCGGAATATCGAAAAAAATAGTCAAAGCCGTTTTTTAAACTTTTTTCTGAACCTGTAATGAAAATTCAAAAATCCCTTTTGTACATTTAAATAAGTTTTATACATGCTGAAAATTTCATAAAAATCGGTTAACGTTGCTCTGAGTTACAACGCGCTTAAAGATATGTTCGTCATTACCCCAGGACATCAAAAAATAAAAAGGAATTTATTTCAGGGGTTAGAATCATGATTCAAGCCACGCCTTGGTCACAAAATGTTGGTAAACAAGTGCTTTATTTCAACTTAAAAAAATCCCAATTGAATCATTAATTCAACAGTAATTACATGCAATTGAAAATGAACAAAATATTACTTGAAACATGATGAAAATAATAAACCGTGTTTATCTTGACTAGCACGAGCGTTCTGTATTTATTACTTTCTGCCCGGCGTTGTATACGACTTAAACTATTAGCTAGTGGAGAGGAAACATCAGTTTTTATTTATTAAAACGCCGTAATCATCGCGTTCGTGATTACTCCACTCTCCCCTACATTGGCAGCCACGATACATTTTTATAGGATTCTAAGAACTGTTTAAAAAGAGGTAGACCCTGCTCTATAATAAGAGTATAATCGTGTAACGAAAGTTGAATGGACATCGCTGAAACGCGATAGGCTCCGTGATATGCAAACACATTAAGCGGTGAGAAATATTCTCAATCCCCAGATCCTCATGTGTTCCTTGACGTCACGCGACGACGAACAAAGCGAAAAAGTTCGAAATTGTGGCTGGCCTGTGGCGATAAATCACAAGGGCCGAGCCTCGACTCGCAGAGTTCCGTGAAAATCTATTATTCCTCGTACGACAGTCTTAATGAGGCAAAAAGCAGCTCCAGAGTCATCGACGCAGCTGCATCTGGCCCGCTGGCGTGGGGCTCGGTGGCTTATTGAATTAGACAAGGAACTCGCATCGTCCTTACGTCGAGAAAATTGTGTATCTTACGGCGGACAAATGAATTTGTAGTGCTTGTACAGGGAGACTTAACTCAGATCTAATTTTGCTTATGCTGCAATAAAAATGAAATAATTTCATTAATTTCTCGCAGCATAATCGTTCTGTAACCGATTGTATGTACAGACACTTTCGTTTAAACCGAACGACTATCCGAGTTGGCAGGAGCGTCGGGGTCCGCTGCGACTGTTCCAACATAGGTACGGACATAAATTCGAAAGTCGGAGCGCAGAGGATTCGCTGCAATGACGTTCGGTTCCACCGTCGACGCCACCCTCCGATGGGGCTCCAATGACGAACTACAGCCAGCAGTATCGGTAGATTTGTTTCGTGTCACTTGCCAGGTGTACGGGCCGAGAGTCGAGTGGCCCCCTGTCGTATCATCGGCAGTTTCACGTACACGCGTGCTCGCATACCGAAAAAGGATCCGCGGGAACGAACGGGGGTGACACGGCTAGAACCGCGAAAAGGGAAACTGGTCGAAGCGAGACAGGCACCCTCGGATCGGCGAAAATCGAGCGAATACAGTTGCAACCCGTTCCCTCTATATCCTTCTCTCTGTCTCTCTATCTCTCTCTCCCTCTCCCTGTCCCTCCCTCTTTCGACGTATAATATAAAGTTGACACGGTCGTTGTTTACACGTTGTCGACGCGCGGACGTGGCCTGCTATCGACAGCTTCGCGCTACCGCGCGTTCTCGAAATGAGTTATTTCGTCAGTGGTGCGATGACGAACGGTAAAAAAAGAGAGGAGTGGCGAAATATCGGGTACGGTCTCTCTCGTCGAAGGAAAATATTGTCGGTGACACCACCCCCTCTTACAGGAACGAGGGGTTGAAATGCCGTGGCGTTATTGCGCCGGGACTGGGAAACGAAACTGCGATCCGTATGGCCGACAATCGCGCTGACTGGATAATGTATCGCGCGAATTGCCACTCTGAAATGGATCCGTGCATTGTACGCGCCGCCCGGTGTACATAATAATTGTGCCGCGTCCGCGCGTGACGATCGGGGGAGAGGGGAGTGTCATTTGCGCGGCATAGGCTGATTACACCACGCAGGGACGATCGCTAGCTTCGAAGCTGAGGGACACTGACCCAAATTATTTTCGAAGACATTCGTTCTACGAGCACGCGAGCTGGACTTTCTTCATGAGTTTGGTGGATGCGTGTGCATAATTTCTTAGACAGATTGCTAAAAGGTCTGGTTGCAATCGAAATTAATCGTTCTTCGTGACAATTACGGGATGTGCACGCTACGTATGTATGTGTGGGAGTGCCTCGAAATGGTACGAATGCGCACTATTAACTGCAGAGTGGGGTCAACTTTTGCTGTTCGTTTTCAATAGGTAAACGTGTTTGGTTTAAACGCGCCGAAAATTAAATATCTTCTCTAAACAAAATTAGCAAGCTTTCTCTATTGGGATTGGCGGTCGTGACGTCACCAAACATAGATGGCCGGAAAGAGTAGGTCGGTTCTAGTCTGCAATACGTTGTGAATATGCATTTTAAGCTTAAAGAATACTTATTTTTTATTAAGGTAATAATAATGAAGCTTTCTATAAATTACATGTGTGAATTTTACAAATTCAACACCTTCATGCCGCAATTTTGTTGAAGGTGAAAGAATTTTAAATGCAGATCATATGTATAATGTGTTACGTTAGGAAAAGTGTCAGGAATGATTTTATGTATTTCATTGCATTTTAATTCCAAACGTCGAATTTAAAACGTAATGGATGGATTTCTGTACCTGGGAAAATCTTGCATGTAAAATGTTCTTGCAAAGCTGGATTAAGTTACAGATATAAACACAGTGCGACTGATTTCTTGCATCTAATAAGAGAATAAATAAATAAAGTTCTTATTACTGGAAACCAGAGTTTAGCTTTGTACAAGCATATGATGATTTTGATGTAACCCTTTTTAAATAGTAATACAATTTAATCAATCAACTGGATAGTTTTTTTTATATCAGAGAATTAATTAGTTTAAGAATTAATTGTCAGAAACTATTAATTTTATTTATTTTTAAAAGATTTAGATATTATGTACAGAATTTTTATAGTTGATTTTTGAATATTCGCACATTTATTACAATTAATTCTTAAACAGTGTATTTATTTTGTACAAAAGACTAATACCATTTTTACAAATTATTTTTATATACGATAGTTTAGATTATTAAAAAAAGAATTATTTACTTGAATACTTGTAGAGCCCACTATATACGATAATTGAATTGCATAACCATTTTTAAAATGTATTTATTAGATCTGGGTGGCATGAACCTTTAATTCCGGAAGAAAATAATAATATTTTAGAAACAAATAATAATTATAAAATAGGGGCTATCTTCGGGGGAAAAAGTGGTGTACAGAATTTTTATAGTAACTGAAAGTAGATACTAAGTAAATTGACTATAGCAAAAAACATGCAGGCGAAAATTTGACCACGAACAAGACAAAGTGTAAATGTTAAATTAAATATTTACACACTTTCTATATGCAACCGCAGCCAGCGACCTACTCTTTCGTATTCTGATTTTCGTCACCAGGCATCCATATCACAGTTCATCCAATCCCAATATGTATTGTTCTGAGATTTCTGGATATTACCAAGAGGAAGGAGGAACACTGAACCCATAGTTACGTATATAGCTACACCTAGATGCATATGGTGGACGGCTGCCCATGACTCCCCACCACGGTATAGTAATGAAGTGATATGAAGGGTTTTGTAGCCCTTTGAACATTGAAATCGCGTCCCAGCAGCGAATCTGCAAATTATTACACCTCCATTTACCCCGTCATCTCCCTCCCTCAACAGAGTTTAAAATTCTCATTTATAATCGATAATAAACAGTTCGCTCGTTCCAACGGAACATGCCCCCCGCCCCCTTCCACCCAGAGTGCGTTCCTAGATATTTTCTCGAATACGCGGCACGGGGGCTGCGGGAATTTTGAAAAGCGGTAGCGAAACTGCGAGTGGCCGGGGATCTTGCTGATATTCGACGGCCTGGTTCGGTGCAGGCGGACGAACATATGCTTCCCCTGTTAATAAATTCCGCGTATCCGTGTAACCCGACGAAATGACTTTAATTAAAAATATAGGCGAGCAGCGAATTTCTGTCGGAATAACATTGAAAAGGAAAGAAATATACGAGCAGCAGCATGATGTCGGGGTCCGTTCCCGTTTTTTTCCCAGCCCCCGAGATGGACGATGGGGGAACGGCGGCGGGGGGGAAGGGGGGGAAGGGCGAGAGAACGAGGAGCGATTTTCGTGAATGCCACGAACGCTGGTCTAAAAAGCAAGTCCCGGGTCCCGTATTCACGTTCATTACCTATATTTTTCTGTCTTATGCGGCTCGTTAAACGCGACGCGCTCAATACGAAAACGCCGGCGTCAGCCAGCGTTCCGCTGCTCCTGGATTTTCATATTTCACTTCAATCTCCACTTCAGCCGCTCAACACGCGCGCACACACGTATCCCCGGGAAAGGTCGGACACTCGTGGGAAATTCATAGGTCTGGGTGGGGGAGTGGGCAAGGGTAAGAGGGGAGGGGGGGGGGGGATTTACATCTGCCGCTGGACCGTTGGATGGCTCTTCTACGCGAAAATTATTTAGTGCTAATTATCACTGGCTTGCCGTCCCGGCGACTTGTCCGCCTCGTGCTAGAGTTTTTTCGAATATTCCCAAATTACCATCCTCGTTCTGGGTTTCACAGCCGATTGAGAGTGACGAATATTACCTAAACCTGCATCTATCGGGCGCAACGGCCCAATAGACCGTGATTTATAATATCACGCGGACTGAATTCATTTTGACCCGTTCTCTGAATTGTTTTACCTACTTCGCTTTCACACTTACCTACGTAATAATGTGACAGTGTTTTCCTAGCTACAGTCAGAGAGTCAACGACGAAGACAAGTTTCTTCTAGCCTTGTTTAGTGTTTTTGAGAGACTAATTTATGAAATCTAGAGTAGGGTAAATCCGGGTGACGCGGTCGGGCTGGAGAGTTGGTCGAGTCGCTATATTCAGACTCTACATTTGTGTATGTGTAAAAGTGTGTTAAGGTTTAGAACAATTAATTCTCTAAGAATCAACTGTTTCGACCAACTCTCCAGCTCGGCCGCGTCTCCCCGGATTTACCCTATGAGAAGTATCTACTTTAACTCTTTATTTTAAAATCTTTGTCGAGCATTTGCATGTACAGATAATTTCACGTTCCACTGTATTCGTAGACGCGGATGGTGGTTCTATCGGCGCATTAGGACACACCCAAACAGATTTTCTCATTAACTGGGGAAGATGAATCGGCTCGTCAATTGGAAATTTCTGTGCATTAGATAGGGGGAGTTAATTCGATGCGAAAATGTATTATGTAGTAACTATGGTCGCATAAAAGCAGTAACTAAATATATAATGTTACAGTATGTGTAGCGTTAATTGTAGGTAAAATGAGATAATACATCGTTTCTCATTTTTATGTACATTTGAAGCGTCCGTAATTGAAAAATGATACAGTGAACTGGTTAAATGGAGTTTTAAATCTTCCCTTTAACCTATCAACGCTAGATACAGCATAAAGAAAGGTTGTTATGCTGCAGGGAACAATGCAATTTTGCCTTTGACCGAATGTTCCCTTCCTTTTTTTTTTGTGGCTGTTCAACTGCGTTCAGATCAGAGAAAATTGTAAAATATGAATAATGTCAAGGAAACTACAGTTTGGCAAACGGAAAGGTATACTCCACGATTTATTTCACACACAGAAATTGAGTAACAACTGTTCAGCGAAAACTCGCAGCCAATTCTCGATTATGAACGGACAATCAACGGCGGCTGACGGCAGGGTTAGGATAGTGGTAACGCGGCTCCTTCACGGGCCAACACTTTTCGACGTACACGCATTCGTTGCAGGAAACATGTGGGCCAGCGCGCGCTGATGATCCGTCAGCGACGCCATAACGCACAAGCGAAGCGATGATAACATCAGCGGCACTTATAATGCAAATTAGCTGGTGACACTCGACTCGGTAACAGAGTAATGTAATGCGCGAATAAATAGCAACAACTAGCCGGGGGCCATCGCGCTGTCAAATGCGCCCTGAACTCTCATAAAGCACCGCCGCGGCCGCGCCAATTCGTCCGCGTGGGCGTGAGTTGTAGGTATGCTTCTGATGGAAATATTGACTATTACGCGCGACCGGGAATGTGTATCATTGAATTGCCAACGCCATAAATATGCCCCGAAACTCTGCCCGCAGCGTTTCATACTTTTGATTTATCCACACGCGGCTGGACTACGGTTGCCCGTCACCTGTCCTCGCGGTTCATCGTGGATCCTTAGGCCTCCTCTCCGGGCACATTTCGGAAAACGGCGTTCCCCCTCGTGTCGAGACTTTTCCGCCGTTAAATCCCTACCCAGCCTCTCCTTTCGCTATCGCCGAGTCTCCTGTGCGTATACCTTGGAAGCGGGAGCGTCGAGTTGTCGACGTTGAACCGGGACAGACGATCCCTAATCGGAAGAAGGGAGCCACGATTGCGACGATTTAATCCGTTTCCAATTAGACGCTCCTTTATAAAGCGACACGCTTCCCAGGCGGCGTTTAATGGCCTGAATGGAGGTATTCCCGAAACGTTGGAGGCCGTGTGTCTACCGCTTAAGGCGAGGGCACACGGCTTGCAAAAAGCCACGTGTGCATCCGAACCGGGGCGTATTACTGGTAACCGTTTGCGTTTGCATTTGCGTTCGCGTTTGCGATTCACCGACCAGGTATAAATGATACGTTCAATCCCATGGCTGAATTAATAAACACAGATAAAGAGGCTGGGCGCTCCTGCTGACTAATGACGTATTTAGCGCTTCGAAGAGTCGAGGCATCCGCGTATGCCTGCCTGTTCATTAAAATTTCCCTTATAAGCCAGCGGCGTTGACACATTCAGCGCGGCCGTAATAAGGCAATGTTTTGATGCTGTATCGCGACCACCCTCGTCAACTGCTTGTCCCATACATGATGATTTCCCTCGGTCCCTTTTTTTCCCTTAAATGCCAACCAATTGCGTGCACGACTGTTATTAAAATGCGGCGTACAATGGTACATGGCGCTAAGGGTCTGGAGGCAGTCAGCAGATAAGGATGGCAACGTGAAGGTTGAAACGGACTTCCTAGGCTCTTGGAATCTTTCACTTCATTTGAACGGACTGGTCTCACCTTTTGCGCGTGCAATGTTTGTACGGAGACCGTGGATGTAAGCGGGGATATGATGTTTAAGAAGAGTAGAAGGGAATAATTGGGAAGACGGAGTTTCATAAATATGTGACTGATTTACTTTTACTTTATAAATGGTATTAGAAGGAAAATTAACATTGTCATTAAGGGGTAACACCACTGTGAAAAAATCGGAAATATCGATTCATTCTTTTTCATATTTTCTGAAAGACATATGCTTCAAGAATGCTGTCTCCAAATTTTATAAAGAAATTCGTAAAATTGACGGAGTTATAGTAGTTAGTTTCCGAACGGAACTTCGAACGTGTTTTTCTCTGAATTACATGATTCAACCGCGTTGACAGTATACAGAGAAAACTATACATCCAACTGAGACGAGCAAGGGCATTTAGTGTGCGAAAAACCCGTCTCTATTACGTGACGATCAGTTTTTCTAATTAACGGCCTCCTTCTATTTTTTTTATCGACGTCTTTATCCCCAAAAATGATTCTTCTTCAGTGGTCCGTCATTTTGTTATCTTTTGCGAAATTGGCTTCTTTTTATCTCCAGGTAATAGACGCAGGATTCCAGTTTTTAAATATTTTTGTGTTTTTGAATTAGGATTAACCATATGGCTAAGACACTGTCAAAGCCACAGGAACGATTTTGCCGCAGCGCATATTTTGACGAAGAATACACGGAAAATGGATTTATGAATTTCATTCGAAACTTTTTTTACCCTTCAATATGTACATATTAAGTATACTATTTGTTTGGTTGGAAAAAATTCCGAAAACACCCTTACTTTTCAGGCCATTAGAGTGGGCTCCCTCGTTAACTGCGAGATCATTAGCATTGATCCGTTTAGAGATCTTGTCAATATATTATACCAAATGAGATTTAGTAATGAGCGTGAGTAATCTACTTGCCCGTTGATAAGTTACTTTACTCGAAGCATTTTTCTAAAAATATTCAGCAGCACGCCGGATCTCGTAAGATTAGAGAATCCAATCAATCTACATATTTCTATTTTCCCACTGTACAACGAAATTATCGCCCAACGATTAATGCTATCTTTCGACTTCTCCAAATGCAAACGCAACGAACTTGCAAATCCACATTTCCGATGAATTAGCGAGGTATCGATAGCACCGGGCACGGTGTTATTAATAGAGCGACATGTGTCGCAGATCGCCCACGTTGCATCGATACTCCCGCACAATTGCGCGTTAATTATTGGCGCCCTGTGCCTGACAATAACGCGGATATTGATGAGATTATCAATAATTTCCCCCTGGGTTATTCCCGTTTGCCTCCCATCGCTATTCTCGCTCAGCAATGAACGTCAACGTCTGTAACACGATCCGCAGTGTTTCTTCTCTTGCCTTCAATTCACTTTTATCTAAACCTCCTTTCCACAAAAAGAAACTGGAAAGAAACGTCGATAGAAATAAATTTAACCCTGTTTTCGTATGGATTTATTATTAAGTGTGTACAAAGTTTGTAAGTGGCGAAGCGTCGGTGGCAAAACGAGAAGAAACCGACTGTGAGGCCATACACGAATGCATTTTAACATTAACGGAGCTGTTTTGTATTAATGTGCGGCAGTTGAAGGAGCACGGCTGACATTGTGCAGTCACAAAGTCCCTTTCACAGTCGAAAGTTACCGTGAGTTGTAATGACCCGGCGGTTACTTCAATCGTTGTGATTCCTTTAACGTACGCGTGATTAAAAGCTCGATTCAGCTTTGCTATTCGGAATGGTTGCCTTCCGAATACAAAACCGGTCTCTCGTTAATGCGTTTCGCGTATCACATAATCGTGAGTAATTTCCTCACCCCCGTAGGGCGTAAGTTTTTTCTTAAGCATTTGTTAATTTTAATGTATCATTATCACAGAAACGGAAGCGTGCGCCGAAAAAGAAGGACCATATGCGCCTGACGAAATGAAGAACTTGGAAACAGGAGATCTGTACGTATAAAATAATTACAAGCGCCTATTTCTGATCAACCGCTTGGTTTATTAGCTTTATCTGGAACAAATTAACGTGCCAAAGACATGAGAAACTCCTAACTCGCGGCTCAGAAATCGTTTGAGATCGTTGTCAGAAATCTGAAAGAGCCACTCCTTTCCCAACTGTAAGTGGTAAACGATGTAATTTCATTTATTTAGGTATTCGAAGACGCTGAAACGGCGATGGATCGACGTCTATTCTGTGAGAAGAGTCCGGGGGGACTTTAAACAAACAGCCATCTAGTTCAGCGAGGGGTTGTATCGAGTATACACGATCTCGTGTAAACACGCCAGATCGAGTCGGACCACTCGAAACGTCCACGAAGGGCTGGCAGTTTTCTTAAGACGACTCAGAGGCTCCTGTCTCGCTTGAGTCAGGTTAGGGCAGCTCTTGACTCCGATTTATCCTGGCTCCCAAGCTCTCGGCCCGTTTCTTTGGACTTTGCTGATAACGTTCCACTTCAAACCACTTCGTATCAAGCGACAGAGAGAGAGAGAGAGAGAGAGAGAGAGAGAGAGAGAGAGAGAGAGAGAGAGAGAGAGAGAGAGAGAGAGAGAGAATTAGTGTACACATCGAACAAAGTAATTAATTAATTGCTCAATGATCAAACGACAGTGTACTTACTGAGTTTCACAAAATCGTTGCAGGTACCTTCACCGGTGGAGTTAGCCTCCATCTGGGTCTGTTCAAGTTTCATCGTATATAATGAAAAAGATTGGCCAGAGAAATACTGTGGAATTAGTATATATTATTTCATCTCTGGCATACTTTCGGAGAACGGCTGTATCAATACGTATGTGGCTCACACGGAAACGTTTCCAACGCGAGAATTCTGATTTTAGTGAAACTTAATCTAAATTGTTGAACGTGAATGTAAAGCATATTGGAGTGTGCATGAAGCAATTTCTTTTTCTGAGGAAATTCATGTTGAATGGGTAAATCAGCTCTTAAATTTATGGCGACTTTTCGTTTTAGTAAGGGAGTATTCTTGTGTAACGAGGCGTTCTCGTCGCGTTATTCCGATTTTTTTTTTACAAAGAACCCATGAATTTTATTATTATTCAGTGTGTTGCTACATATTTATTGATATTTAAACTATCTATACAAATTTCGTCAGTGGAGAAAAATGAAAATCAAATGCAATTGACTGCTTTAAAGTAATCGCTTAAAAGAAAAAATTGGGTCACGGTATCAATGTTTTAGCTCGTTTTGGTGATCTGAAACAAAAAGTAAAGAGATTCTTTATTTTTGTGCATTTAGGTATAGCCGCTACCAGAATGATAAAAAAATATTCAAAATTAAGCAAATGACGGCTGTTTGAAAATTAAGTTTCTTGAAAAACGATTACTTTAAAGCAGTCAACTGCGTTTGATTTTCATTTTTCTGTACTGACGAAATTTGTAAAGATAGTTTAAATATCAACAAATATGTAACAACAAATAGAATAATAATAAGATTTATAGGTTATTTGCAAAAAATACCGAAATAACGCGACGGAAACGCTTCGTTACACGAGAGCCCCCTTAATATAACTTTATTTTTCGTTTGGTAGTATGATAGACCATAAAAAACTGAACAATTCTTATATTTAAAGTTCTGTCCTATCTCGCAACTTTACAAATTTAGATTAAGGAAACGAAAAAACGCGATAATTTTAAGGGCTGATTTCAGAGTGAATTTCCGCAAACGGAATACTCCACATTCGCACGAAGTTTCATTAAAATCAGAATTTTCGTGTTGGGAACGTGTCCTTGTCAGTAGCATCAGGTCCGTGATCCAGATTAGAAATAATAATTGAAGGTGGCGTATTCGGAAACGTCTGATTCTAATTCCATTTAAGGGTCTCACGAAGGGACTCTCGAAGGAAGTTAACACGTGTAGTACAAGATTCGGGGTGGCCATCCCACGGGCAGCGAAAGTGGCCCACGTCCCCAGTGGCCCCGAATCTCGACTCGATCCTTTGATTCCCGCGACTGGCGCCAGACCTGTCTGTGTCTGTCCGCAGCAACGAACGTCTGGTCGACTTTCCCTTGCCTAAATCCCATCCAGAAGTGGCTTCCGTTCGATCCTACCCGGTGGCAGACGGACCACTCGAAGGGCACTCGATCCATCGACTTGCAAGTCACAGAAAGACAGCCACACGGTCGTGTTTTCCTTCGTAGACGAGCCTCCTACAAGAGAGGGAAGTTTATTTACTCGTATCGGGCCTCCTGCCGTCTTTACGATCGTCTGGATCGGTTGATAGTCTCGACGTATTTTCAAGGGGGGAACGGAAGCTGCCGTGCTGCATGTTGCAACGTTCAGGGGCTGAAGATTATTTTAAGTGTTTCTAGTCTGTATGATCAATTGGAAACCGGCGATCGCATCGGCCACTATAGCATTTGCTAGTGACTTACAGATATTGTGCCTTGTCGAGATACAGGGATGTCGTAAAAGCAGAGTTGGGCAAAATGTAATCTAATTACAAATTACGATTCAAATGTAATTGTGTTATTGATTACACATTATTATTCTGTTATCGTTAATTTAGGTAGATAACCACAATTTTGCAAACTACCTAAATTAACGATTACAGAATAATAATGTGTAATCAATTACACAATTACATTTTAATCGTAATTCGTAATTAGATTACATTTTGCCCAACTCTGCGCAAAAGCAATAGCGGGTATGCTGGTAGCGCCCTTAAGGGGGGAACGTGGCGTAACCGGTCAAAAAATATCGAATTCTGTTTCCTTAATTGATAGTATGGAAAATATATTCCTAAAGCGTCGGGCAAAAATTATAACTATGAATGCCTGTACGGGCCAGATTTTCATAAAAAGGTAAACGCGTGCGCGGAAAGAGCCGCAAACTTTGGACGCGTTTTTCTCGGTAACGCTTTTTTCGCATTTATGAAAAACGGCCCGGACAATAGCTGAAAAACTATTCAGCCAATCAAGTTCCGCTTTTGCATACATAGAGTTTATTGTATCCTTTCGTCGGCGTACCTCTAAGAAACCAAAAGACATCTTTTGAATAACCGAGTTACGGAAGGGTTTCTTCCTTTCCAAATTTCACTTTCCCAGGTTAAACGGTTCGAGCTGGGCGTTGATGAGTCAGTCAGGACTTCTTCTTTTATATATATATAGATTATAAGTACTCTGTCTACACGTTTTAAACCCACATGCCACAAGACAATTGAAATAAAATCAGTTAATTAGGTATTTCAGTATTAGTTTGACTCGAAGAATGCGTAATAAATTTGTTTAAATATCACGAGAGAATGTGTACAAGCACCCAGATTGAAGTAAAGCATAAAGAAGAAAAATTATCGGTAACCTTTTGAATGCGATAGTGGACCATACTATCGTCGATATTCATGACATGCAACTTCTTCAATACAATTACAATTCTGAGGAATACCTTTAAATCTCGACAAATTATATTTATCACTTTAAACGTTGCTTCGGTGCAGCGAAGTTACTAATGCCTGAATGACACGTTGGACGTTTACGGTGGCACGAACCAGATAAGTCAGATATATTACTTTTCTGGCATCTTCCCGATCGAGTTCGTTCCGCGGGCAGGATTTCGCGGGTTTATTTCGCCGGCTGGCCGTAGGAAACGGACACGAGGCGTGCAACGCGCGGACAATGCTCGTCGACGCGTCGCCCGGATAGATACAATGGTAGTCAATAATGCGTGTGATTTGTGCAATAGGCGCGTATTGCACGTGCAGCCGGTGCAGCGCGCAATTCGACGCGCCGAAATCGTTCCGCCTGGAAACATCGCCGATGCACATGTGCCGCGATATCCGGGCCCTGGGCTGCATCGCGCGCCTCCGTGTTACGTGCATTCGTGCTCGTCATTACGTGCAACGCTTGCTCGATACTCGTCTAGCCGTTATCTCCCCGCGCGTTCACACCGTGGTCACCGTTCGCTCTGAAATTTTCGCTGGGGGCAACAGTCGTTTTTGGGAAAACAATCAGGGAACGCGGGGAACGGTGGTTCTCATTCCCAGATCCAAAAATCCCGGAGATACAGGCGAATGCGGATAAACTGGAGATATGACAGGCGCGAAATACTTGACCAAGATTAAATAGAATGTCCAAGCCTGTATCGATTAGGCTTCCCCCAGCGGTCATGGTAAATCGTGTCCACGGGAATGCAACGCGACGATCCCGATTGTGCCACCAGTCGAAACGATGGGCCAGTCATCCGTGGCGGAGTTGGGGCACTGGGGACGCATGGCGCTGCCGGGTGGGGGAAGGGCGAGCAACGCGCGGTGCAGATGCACGCGGTGCACCGGAGGCGCCGCTGCATCGATGCACTCTCCACGTTTCGCGCGCTCGTGCCGGTCTCGCGTCGATCGTGCCGTGCCCGTCCATCGGGAGGGATAGGGGACATTTCGATGCATATAATTATGGAGGGGCCGTGCTCCATTTCACACGTCACACGCCGTGTGATCGCGTCACACGGTCGACGCCTCCGGTATCCTGCGCTCGATGCCGTCCTCTCCATGGCGATCCTCCGCTTAGCCTTCGATCTGTTCCGGTTTCATCGCGACCGCGAGATACGTTTCAGGGATATGAACTCGTAGATCTCGCCTGGCAATTGTGCGGAGCTTTAGAAAGGAAGATTATTAAACGAGCTGATTCTGTAAATCGAAAATATAAAGTAATTAGTTTTTAGTCTGTTTCTCGGCCAGAGTCGTTCCTTGTTAATTTTAAAATGTACATTATTAATGTGTTTTCGCTTTTTAGGTGACGTGTTAACTCGCCTTCCTCGGGTAACAGGTTAATTTGGGGCTTTGTTTTTGGAAGAAATTATTGAAAATTAGACGAGGCACGTGCATTTGAGTAATTTGTGTAAGCCGCATCGTCAAGACCAATTTTCTCGGGATGAAAGTTTTGTCGAAACAAACTTATTCTGCAATTCCAAACCACTTTTATTCACTGTTGTATTATATTTATGTAAAAATAAAAATTCTTTATATGACAATATATTTAAAATCTTGTTTGTTGAAAAGAAAGCTTCAGTAAAAAAATATTACGCTACAGTTTCGACTTATTTTTTTTTATGAACAATCATTTTTGCAGATCAGAATCGTAGCACCAATAACGAATTACCTTTTATATATTTGGACACTAAAATAATTGATTTCTGTTTTTCCAGATTTCCTTAAAATAAGAAGACACATTGTTTTCATACTTTTACGTTCAAATTAACAGGTTCAACGAAGTTATGGAATCTCAAGCGAACCAACCCGAGTTTACGGCACCCGACAGGTGAATAGTCAATAGTCTTGGTAGTATTCCAATTCCATTACAGTCGAACCTTGATAATTCGAATCTCAAGGAAAAGGAAAAAATTTTCGAATTATAGAGGTTTGGGTTTATCGAGTTTTCAAGTAAGAGAGGTATAGAGGCTGTGTTCGACTGTTAATTTTTCGACTTTTAAAACTGTAAAACAAGAAAAATTCAAGTTTTAAAGATCAATTGTATATTGTATACTTATAATCTAATATACCTATAATTTATGTACTACATATATACCTACATATATGAAAATAATTATAAGACACATTTTATGCCCGAAATATTACTCTTTATTACAAATTAAAAAAAATTGTGATTCTGCTTTGTGCTATTCCTTTAGCATATTGTAACTCAATAGTATTTTCAATCGTAAATAATGCAGAGGAAACATTTTCCTCAATATTTTGAGATCTTCCTATGAAATTTCGTAATACATGTGTAGAAGTACACTTAGTCTTGTAGAGGTCAGAGCTCTTCTAAATTCGAGTTGTACAGGTGAAATACATAATATAACATGCAAAATATAGTTTGAGTTAAGGAAGCTTTATTTCGAGTTGTAGAGGTGTTTACTGCGGAGCGGAAGGGAACGAAGAAAATTTTCGCCTTGTAGAAGTTTTCGAGTTATATTCACTGGATAATACCGAACCTTACATTCGCTAGTGTGAATAAACTTCCTTGAGATTTATTTGATCAAGATTCGTTGATTGAAATGAAATAATTTATAAGTATCTTCCTTCAAAAATATCTTCTATTGAATTTGTAGATGTTCTCAAGCTTATAGAGATGATATCTCCGGAAATACTTAACCGATTTGATTAAAATTTGTATAAAGTATTCTATGAAGCTGGATGGATTCAGCTAAGATCGCATTTCTTTTTAGAGACATTTACCTATTTTTGCTTTTCAATCTAAAAACCATAAAAAAATACGTCAAAATCGGCATTTTCGATCAGGAATTGTAACCGTTGGCTAACCTGAGTTAAAAATCGGGCTTGTCCAGAACTTTCAAAAAGTTGAATCTAAGGCTTTTCAAGTTGATAAAAATGTGGTTTTCAAAGCTACCATATTTTTATCACCGACCGGAAGTCCATCGACGAGCGTACCCCTTAGAGAGGTGATTAGTATCGCGCAATATTTATATCTGTAATACCTGTCCTGGCTATTCAAAGGACGACTTAGCGATGTACATATAGCGCAGTGTAATTACACGAGACATAATAGTTTGACACCTTCTACGACACATACTCGAAGACTCCGTTCTGCACAGAATCGGAGTAAACTACGCATATATTTAGGTACTATTAATCTTTATTGCGAGGCCAGCAATCAAACAGCCAAAACATACGCACTTCTTGTTTTGATTCACAGTTTACACACACAAATTTACATGAAAATTAATTAACATTTGGCCAGAAAAAATCGGAAAACAATGTTAATTTCTAGTATATTCTTCACACAAATTAATTTGTCTAAAAGTTGTTTAGGTAACTGAGTTTCTCATACAGAACCACACAATTAAAAAAAAATTCTTCCTGCACTGAATTTATTAAGTATTTTTCATAAAATTCAATAAAATACATTTATGGCCCGCAAGTTTGAGGACTGTTTTCCCCCCTTTAGTATGGATTATGGCCGATAACAAAATACGTACCGAATGTTTTTCCCAGAACTACTTTCCACAAAACTTTCATCACAATCGGCGTGTACGTGTTCAAGATGTTCCCTTGTTACTCCTCGAAACTCCTTGGAACATTCATCTTTCCCTAGATTTCATTAATTATCGTGTCTTACGAATGACGAGCCATGGTTAGGAAATCTCAATGCAGAGTTAAAAGGAAAATGAATGGAATGTCAAGACACATGCAATTTCGAACCATCGACGTGATTGCAGCAATTGCGATGACTGCTGGTGGCAACGAACGCGCGACAGACGTTCGATGATCGCGCACACGCGTACACGCGAGGCGATTGAACAGCGAATGATTCAATTTATCAGACCAATGAGTTTGTCAGGTGCTACTCCGTGCCGCGGTGTGCGACGCGCAACAGCCGAAATTGGATTTGATTTAACGCCACGTGTATTGCTGCGCATTACACACTAGAAATATCGCGAATCCCTCGCAAATGCGTCATCCGATCTCTCATTTCCCGAACTGCGGCGGAGAAAACGTGGAATGTTCTTGCGATCAAAGCCCACGGAAGGGTACCTAGCACCAATTATTCGTAACTGTTCGAATAAAGACTATCGCCTACAGGTAATCAACGAATCACTTAATTCGCCTTGACAAACTTATGCGTGCAGTTAGAGGGTGTGGAGATATGAGACGAAGAAAGCTTACAATCTTGTCATAGTAGATCGAACCTTGAAAACTCTGAAGTATTGAAGGCAGAGATAAATGAAGCTTTATGTAAACATTTTGAGGTTGTTCATAAAAAATTAAAGTTTCACTACCTAATTAGAATATCGTTCCTTCTTCCTAAAATCAAACGGTACCCCGTAAATGTTTAAGCGGAAATAGAACCTCTTTTCTTTTACTATTTGACACAAGTATCTCCTGGAGGAATATACATGTTGTCCTTAGTAAATACATGGTGTTCCTTCCTCGCGACAGACCAGCGACCAACGTCGCCGGGTCCGACTTAATTAAATGGCTTAAGTCCTGACGAAAATCCGTGGCGGGAGGGGGGTCCAATACGACCGCGGGAAAAATATTTCAACTGGATTAAGGACGTAAGCTTTAGAAAAAGGTAACAGAAGGAGAGTGTCTGCTGGCGGAGATATAAATTCTAATGCGGCCGCATTATAATTGCGCGGTTTACGTTCGCCAAGGGCTGCGCCCCGGGGCCAAATTAGCGACGATCATTATTTATGTCTCGCGAGGAAAAGGGGTTAAAATGGCCACTCGTTGTTGGGGTCGACTCCTCCAATGCGAGAGGCAGCGGGTAGGAAGCGCAATTAAATGAATTACGGGAAGGAAAGCAGCGGCAAGTTAAGACCGTCGATAGAGTTTAATCCTGGCGTAGATCGACTAAATAACGATATCTGCGGAGGATCGTCTGAATCCCACTTGGAGGAAATGATGACCCGATTCCGGGGTGTTCCGAAGACGATTTTTCTCGCTGCCTGTACCAGCGAGCCTCCCTTGCCCGTCATGCAAATATGAAATCAGCTTCGAAGGTTTGTCGCTTCGATAACGCACCGAGAGTGTTTTGAACAAACGACGGTGTAATTTATAGGGCACCGTGACATTCCGTCTGGACTTTACAGCGCACTTTTATGGCGCCCGTGGCAAACAAGACCGCGGCTGATAAGTAGCTATCTACCATGTTAAACATGTTATCCTAACGCGTTACAGACATGTCTACGCCGAGGCGCAGATAAGCAACAAGTGTGCAGTTCACGTCGTGCCGTTTGGGAAAAGGTATTGTGTACTCACTACTCGTTAATTGTCCCCTGCCCCCCCCCCCCCCGGTGGCAGCCACAGCCGACATCCCCTGTGGACCTCCCTTTTTTTTCGGTCGAACCGTGCTGAATAACACCGCGACTACCGATATGGAACGACGTTTTAATCATCGAACGAGCTCCCCCTCTGCTCCCGCCGCGCCGTTTCGCCACACGCGAATATTCACTGGGTATTGAAAAGCGAAATGCTTCGACGGCAGCTCGGGGCGCGCGGCGAGTGTATTGAACGGGTGTCCTTTTTTTCTTTATAATCGGGACCCGAAATTGTCTAGTTTTGGTTTCACCTGTACCGTAATCAAAGGATTGTCAAGGTATTCGGTCGATAGCTATTTTAAATAGTCTGAGAATAGTCTGAAATGGAAATAGAAAATAGGTGGAATTTCTGTGAAAAATGGGTTAAAAAGCCTCGCTTTCCCGAGGACTCTTACTCTTTCTTTCTCAATTAATCGCTTCGGGCCTCGGGAAGCTCTCCAGCCGGCAGTCTCAGATGCGAGAACAACGGGACGGAGAGAATGATCGCGGAAACCCTCGAAAAGCAGTATATCACGGAAATAGCCGATGAAGCCTCCTTATGGTCAGCAAATATAATAAAGCCAGGGTCCATATATCCGCGCTTATGGTCTCAGGCCGAGGCAGACCCCAAGAAAAAGCGAGCGGCGTGTGCCCACGGCCGGGGAGCAAGAAAAGAGGGAGAGACGGCGACCCTGGATCGTCATATTTTCTGATTTTCCGCCAATAAACCCCATTACTATTTATCTCAGGCTAATGCGTCCTTATAACTCCCATTAACAACAATCTATACGGCCTCACGCATTAGTGTGGCCGAGTACACGCGTACCCAAACGGCGAATTTATTATTCGCCGCAGAACGACCGTCCTTCTGGTTAGTTTTCAGAGGCAACAACGTTTCTTAACGTTTCTTTGAACGTTGGTGGTCTGTTTAAACAACCTGTGAAGATCTCTTCTTTATTAACTTTTTGAGATCCTTTGTGCAGTATACGGTGACCAGCATTCTATTAACATTTTGTTAGTCATTAAGTATTTAACTAATAACGGAAATTTATAGCAATTTTATACAATACAACTTACACGTCATCATATTTCCTATTTCAAGGTTCATATTTATACACGATAGAAATTACTCGTTCTATAATTAAGGGCTATGATTCTCCTTTCCTCACCAAACAGAAGATTTATTTGAGACCTAGGGCACAGCAATGTTACTTACAAGGGGTGTTCGGCAACTCGCAAAGTCGAAAAATTTTAACACTCTGCAGAAATGTAGTTTAACTGATACAGAATTTCTGAATAATGGATGGTGGCTATAAATTTTTTAGAAATTTTTTATCGCCATATTGTGGGAGATCAAGTATCATAAAACAGAATTAAATTTTTTCTGATATCTTTTATGGTTTCGCAGATATTCACGATAACATGAACACGCCTAATTTCTTTGAACGGATGTTTCCACCCCTAGGAGCGTTTTATTGCCAAAACAAAATTGGTTACGTTATTAGCATCGCTTGAACGACATTTCTGCAAAATTTGAAATATCTTTAAATTTTCGCGTTGCCGAGCATCCCTTGTTACAATTTTCACGCGTCATATCCAAAGAATATTTCTATAGTTCCATGTGTTCCCTACAATCTACTCTATATTGTATTCCAGTTGTATTTATTCTGGAACAATTTACATTTTGTCAGATTGATTGCGCCCTTAGTATTATTTTGTGACCGATGTTTATAAAAGCGTTACCGAAATATACCTATAATATTGTCAAAGTCAAAACACAATCGATCTATGACGTCAAAGAGCTGAATTTTCAACAACAAAACTTCAATCAGTTCTATGTCTGGAGTGTCTAAGTAACGGATGTATGTTGAAATTTTTCTATTTTTTAACCCTTCATTCAAATAAAGACGATACACTTTTCTTTTTCATAAATTTAGTTAAATTTAATTCGGGTATACAGTAATGCACATTGAAAATAGTTAGAAACTGCAAAGGACTAAATTAATTGTTGAGAGTGTACGCATTATAAAATATGTAGGTACACAGAATCCTACTAATATAATAAATGCGAAAGTGGGTTTGGATGTTTGTTACTCAATGACATCGCAACCACGCAACGGACCTTTCTGAAATTTTTTATATACGTACTCTAGGACCAGGAATAACATATAGGATACTATTGATCCCAATTTTTATAACCGATCTGGACCAAATTCTGTATAATTACTCTCTAGAACCCTGCGGAAAATATAGGCTACCATGAGATCTGAACATCCCACCCCTTCGCCCTTATTTCACCCTCTTGACATTCCGTGTCAATCGAAGTTTTGCCCGGGCAACGCCGGGTACTTTAGGCTAGTTTCGAATAAATGAATGTTAAATGTTGGTGTCTCTTACAGAAATTATTAGATAAGTATTCCCGAATGGAAAACAGTGCAAACATGTGATAACATTCTTCTCTGGACCCAATTCGGATTTTGCGAGTATTAAGTAGTTTTTCTTTCCGATTATTACGTGTGTAGGCTTTGCTAAGGTAAAAATTCAAGCGGAATAATCCCTTATTAACAATGTACCAATGATTGATATTCTTGGACTACTTTTTATCCTCGCATCACTATCAATCCATTATTCGGCTACACAACTATGCGGCCAGGGTGGCCACCGTTGCATTTACAGTCTAATCAAGCCAACTACCATTAAACATGAACACGTGATACGGTCCATAGCTTTCGAGTCGCCTCGTCGTCAAAGCAGTACTTGTTCCCACCGGCTTTATGAAGAGTAGCCTGTACGACGTATGTTAAAATTCACAGGACCCTCCACGTGGGCCCAAGTCTTTCTCCAAGTGTTTCCAGAAGTCCTCAAACATCGAACGGCCTCTGTGAAGTAAACAGCGACGAATCGTGAGTCATTGCTGAGATGCTGACTCGATACGCTTAGCATCTGTTGCGACAGGTCCCCGTACAAAAATAGGGATCATGGTCTGTTTGCTGGCGACCCTGAACTAGACTAAACAGTGTCATAGGTCCTGGTGTTGGCCTCTGTGTATACATACGTACATATATACATAAACACGCGTCGAAGGGTCTTCTACTCGCTACTGGCACTCGGCTACCGTCTGTTTCAAGGGTGTTCAGGGCATAAATTATTTTCTAAAGGATCCCGAAGCTCGCACACTCGAGGCGATTATTTGGCCTACGAGAAATGGCCGTGGAACATTTTTCAGATAACATTTTTCTAATGCTTTCTCGGGATAGATTTCTCAAGGAAGCATCGTTGTCGCAGTTATTCTCCATATAACAAGTGGAAAAATAGCAATCCGACTGTTGGAAGAGCGCGCGAGGTGATTTTTTCACAGTTTTATTTCCTGCGGGCCTTATGAAACGAAAATTATCACTAGCGGGAGCGGATCCCCGACTTTTGAAGCGTTCGTCGTCGGCTGCGATAAAAGGAAAGCGAGGAAAAGTCGGACCGCGAGCCGGAGCAGCAAGCCAAGGTGGCAGCGCGGTGTAATATAAACGTCGTAAAATAGGAACCAGGTGAATCGTATAATTCGCGGGGGGTGTGGGCCAGGTTCGTCGAGTAATTCTCAGCCATGCTGCGACACACGGCCCTCTTTCGCCTCGTGCGCGCTCACCACGAGCCACCACGTACGACGACCGCATCGCACACGTGCTGCTCATATCGCTCTGGGCGCAAAAGGGGTGAGCCCCGTGTAATATACGAAGAGAACGCAGTCACATCCGATTTCATTCCTCTCTCCATCGCTTTTTTCTCCTCTCCTCCTCGAGAAACGCTGGACGGAAGAGGTATTGTCTCCTATATTTCTTTGCGTGCGACAAATTTCCGCGGAACGATGGGAAGATGGAAAAACTTCAGCCCGGGGAGGCGCCTGAGATCGTTATCCATGTCGATTTTTCGGGCAAACACATAAGACTTTAAACAGCAAGATCCAATTCATCGATTTAGCCCTAATTAACTCATCCATAAATTAATTAAATCGATCGGTACCAGCAGCCAAAACGATAATTCATTGGAGACATATGCGATCAGGCACCCCGTGAATGCATTAGGCAACGCAATTATGGTCGTTGAATCGCTGGCGTCTGCAGCCCCGCGATCTCGTAGCGGCGTATCCACGAAAAGAATCGGTGACACCACCTGGGGAGCCGTTCCGTTATCGTCACACATATACGGCCCCTTCCACCTGCCGTTAATGCCGCAGGTATCCCTCGGTAAACAACGAAGCAGCAGGTTGTTCAGATTTTATTTGTCCGATGTGCTCGCCAGCGACCTTCTCTCTCCATCTCTCTATCTCCTGCTCGCTTATCGTCCTCGAACGCATTGAAGTGGCCCGTTGCTTCCTTCCTCCCCCTCTTTGCTCCACCGCCCCGCGACAGAAATCCGTAGACGGGCAAATATTAAAGTTTCCCCTTCGTGGGGTACCGATAACGACGCGGGAGACGCTGCTCTCGGACCGCCACGATACCATCTTTATTCCCCGCGATCGTAAAATTTTACAATCGGCGGACAGGGATTTTTATCGGCGCGCCAGGCTCGTCCGGTTCCTTTGCTTCGCGCCACGAGCATTGAAGCCTTTTGTGGCGGGCTGCAGCTTCGTGGGGTAGGGGAGAGCCGACGGAAATTGAGGCCTCGATACGCCGTTGATAGAGCCTTCAGTGCTATATCGGTGGAGAGATTGATTCTGTGGAGGTTTAAAGACGTATTCGGTGCTGGTTAGGTTATTGGAGACCCTTGAATTTTGTATCTCCCGTGTTACGTTAAATTGAAAGGGCTTTTGAATTGGGTGGTTCGAGGGATAGATTCTTGACAGACTTTAATATTTTTACTTAGTGGAAGTTGGAAGTCCACGTTCAACCCTTGACATACTGATAACACATGAACTTTGATAGTAATCGTGAAGGAAATCACCGGTGTGCCTACAGTTTCCCACAGAAAAAATCACCTAAGTAGTGTCATATGTAATCGTGACAATTACTGGCAAGAAAGTGGATCCTGACAGCTTTAGCACTCTCATTGATGTCTAAATTACTCAATTTTGTCAGTATTATATAGGGTAAACTGCACTAATGCTGACACTGTAGTAATAATTGTCACTCCTGATTAAAAGGCCAAATATTAATAAGTACAAGCTGAGAAACTACTTTCTTACCATTTCTTATTTTTCTTTCACTACACACTGCAAAGCTCAGTAGTTGAACTACACACTTTACATCTAGCAACACCACAAAGTGGGACGAAGGGCTGAGTTTTTGATGTTTTCTTAAAATTTTGATAAGGGGTGGGTAAGTTTATAATGTCGCTTTATAACTAAGTAATGGATTGAAATACAGATTTAATTTATAGGTATTGAATAGTGAATGAAGGTCTGTTTAAACACTTTAAACTTCGTTTTTAACTACATATGCTTTTCTATATAACCTCCAATTTTGGGGTGCCAATGAATGTACTTTTATGCCTATTTTTGTTTTTCATTGAATATTTTTAGAATAAAAGACTTGATAGGTACTCGAGATGTTTTATTTTAATGAGCACTCCATAATCATTGATAATAACTGAAAATGAAGACCATATAAAAACTTCACAAAAAAATATAGACATTCCAAATAGGATTTACGCTTCGGGTGCCAACCATTGTACAGTTTACCCTACTTTCCACATATACTATTCCGCAAATCCCTTACAAAATTCGATATTAGTGCAATTTCCCTTCCATGTCGACCTTAATGCTATTCCACTTCAGTTACACTGCGACTCCAATTCTCGATCTAAACAGTTACAATTCATACACTTCAATCCTGAACCAAGCTCTGCCTCGGTCCAATTCAGTTTCAAGCTCCTGTACACTCAATAATAAAAAATAATCTTTACTTATCAGACCCAAGTTTTGTATACAGTTAGTGCATGCCGTTTAGAATAACGCTTTAAGCGCATAGGGCGAGGTAGCAAAAATTTTGCAAGAAAATCGAGTTAAAACTTCTCTCTTTACCACAATCTGGGTGTAGGCTTCACACATGCGTGGGAACTGCTGATTGTAAATTCCCTTTTCTAAATATGCATGCATGTTACACTTATGCTTAATTATTCCGAATTGTTTCAGAGCCATGTACAGTGTCTGGAATAGACAAACATTTGAACACGGTTTTCTCGCGAAACTTTAAGTAGTGCAACCTATGCATTTGACATATTGTCATGTACGGCATGCGCGAACTATATGCAAAATTTAAGCCAAATCGGTGATCCAAACTTTGTGCATTTCTCTTGTCAGCACACACTAACTCTCGTGCGCTACATCTCTGCATCTTGAAGTTGAACGGCAGATCCTTGGACAAAGTTTCAGAGGCAACCGATCGTATCGAATCGAAGTCTTTCATCCTGGAAAGAGATGGAGAAGTCGGTGACAAAGGGACAGTCTCAACTTCTCCTAGCGTCCTGGCTTCTGTCGTCCATTAGCCCGCGTCCCCGAAAATTATTTATGACAGAGGGACAATAGGCGGGCGCGCGGCAAACACGTTAGCAGTCGGCTGATTCCGCGGAGTGGCAGCCACGTAATTGTTACGACATAACCCTCCAGATAATCGCATCTAAAGTTTCCAGGACGTTCCGCGGAGTTTAGTTGGCCGGTTTGCTCCCGGAGCCGGGCATTTAGCCCGTATTGTCGTGCATACGCCGAGCGTGGATGTACACGCTCGGAGGCCTCTTTGCCCTACAGGCTCGTTCAAACGGAACGCACGTGTTCCCTCGCTTCTGAGCCTTGTAACGTCCGTAATCCGTTCACGGGCCAACTGCCGCCTCCGTTCGCGCACAATGCACTGTTTTACTTGAACTTGCGCGTCGTTGTGCGCCACTAATGCGCCTCGAATCGCGCGATTCCAGAGTCTGCTCCACTCTGCAATTGCTGTCATTGGGTTTACCGTCGCAGAATTTGTGAAGGTAGGCACAGGGAAATCAGCTAGGGTTGATATAAAGCGCCGTTCCCTAATCGCTGATCATCGGGACACCTTGGACCCTGCGTTCCCCATTCTATTCCTCAGTCCTTCTCGCTGGGATTCTAGGTCGCCCGTCGGAGATATCCGCGAATGTTAGGGCGACCAGTTACGGGGTGGTTTAATTAAATAAAGAACGGTGCTGAAAATTGAAAATTTCCCCCCAAAGCGTCTGTCTAATCGATCTGCTCGATCTTACGCAGCGAGCGCTCAAACGGGACAAAGAGTGGCTCGCGGAGGGCAAGCGGAAAGTCGCGATTAACGCGAGAGACCGCGCGAATTAACGCTCGTTTCCAGAACCCCTAACGTGGCCGCGACAATTCTTGAGCGCTGTCTGCTACAGAAACAGCTAAAGTGAACGTCAGAGAGAGAGAGAGAGAGAGGGAGTGAGAGTGAGAGTGAGAGGGTGGATCCCTTGCCCCCTACGCCCCCTCCAGCCGCCTTCCCGTTAACCAACCCCTTTCTCTGACCCCGGGGATGCGGAGCAACCACGTTAAACGTTGGTAATGTTAACGTAAATAGATTATAACACTCTGTTAAGCAGCCAGGCAGGCTCGGGCCACGACTCGTGCGAATTACTCACGGATCGCGTGACACGTTCCCCTGTCCTGCCAACCGCCGCTTTTGGCTATCATCCTACGTGCTGCACGCGTCGACGACGATGTCCTGCCGCCCCCCCCCCCTCTCCGACCCATCCACCTCTGGCCACCCCCTACCGCCCCCTCTTCCAACTCCACGTGAACGCAACGTCAAGTTTTGGAAGCGAAACCGTTGTGCTCGCGAAATGGAAATTGTCTGGGCCTGTCTCGGTTTTCGCCGCTTTTTTGCCTTGTCCCTTTTTTTTTGAAGAGTCGCCACCAAGTGCGATTTGTTAATCAATGGTCAGGGGTGCAGAGTGGTGGGAGGCGCCGCGGGATCCATATTCATCGGAGAAAGACGATTCATGATGTTCAGGTGATGTTGGGTAAAGTAGCGGAGGTAATTGGTTATTTCTACAGCTAGATAAGGTTTCACGGGGAATTCCTTATCTGAGACCATGTCTGTCTAATGGTTCGCCACTCCTAAAATCAACACAACCCTGCTGAACGCATTCTTTGTCTAATTATCAGCCTGCGCGCTTTTATTGCGTTGCACAACGTCTTCGTCCATTGATTACACGGAACACACGGGATACAGGTATTATTGCCTTCCCTACAACCGTCTTTTCGGATGATTACTTCCGGTTCTCGGCATTCTCACGCATTTGCACGCAGTCGTAACGTTTTTACGACGGGCACAAGGAGCTGCGCCAACGTCGATACTAAATTCGATCTCACGAAAGAAATGCCTAGCTTTGTTGGGAATTTTTCATTTCTGTTGCGAAAATCTCTGGAACGGAGAAGCTGGTCGGCGTGGCTGCGTTCGATTTGGTCTTCCAGAAACTTGACCCTGCAAATTAATTTCTCAAATTTTATATTACCAGTGGTCGTTAACAGAAAACTTTAAAATTGAGCCCACATGTCTAATTGGTATCACTGGTCATTCTGGAGATCTTTGTCAGTTTGTGATATAAAGTAGGTATTGATTACTATTCATATTCCAACCAGTCTTTTACCCCAAGTTATGTATCGACTAATGCAGAAAAGGGGATTCATTTAAAATTGTCTAGTTCCCCTTATTGGTGAAGCAATCACTTTGTAATCCAGCTTTCTGAATTTCAGTTCTTTTCCTTCACATCTCTGGTTCAGTTCACTCACCCTTGTAAGTTTCACGTGCTAAGAGCTTCCATTAGCTATGTATTTTCCTACCAATACACACACACACGGCTCTGATTCGTCATCTGATCCTCCCACAAGACTTCACATCCCGTCAAACTACATACATCCCCTTTTCCAGGTCAAAAGCGAACCCACTTTCACCATCTTCTCCCATGGAGGGGAAGACACTTACCAGACATCGGCATGGCCGCAGTGTTAGCCACAAAAAGTCAGGCTCCCTGCTTTATAGTTCCTTAAAACGTGGAGCATTTGCAGTCCCTGCCCGAACGATGTCCTGGTTTTCACGCAACGCGTGTACGCCCACGGTGTCTCACACGTAAACGCGGCTTAATGCACCTCCACGGGGGTTGAAATCATTTATAAGCTATAAATGGGGATTATTGGGCCACCATCCCCACCTTACGTGCCAATAAAACTACACTTTGTCGCGGACTAGACACGGCCAGTCACTCCAGACTCTCTCTTATCCGGGTTTCTTTTATCTCTTATTTACAACTCTTTTATTCGCCGATTCCATCTCAATCAGACCCCGACTCCATCGAGCCTCGAGTTCGTCACCCTAAAAATAAGGTGGTCGGGATTAAGGTCGCCTCTAACCACCCCCTTTCCGTCTTGTGGCTGCCTCGTGGAATTCTGCTTCCTCTATCTAGGTTCAATAAGGTCTTTACAATTGATTTTCTTCAAAATTTTTAGGACGAAAAAACTTCACAGCTGAACATTCATTTTTTATCGATCCTACAAGCGGCATAGAAAATATGTAATCGTGATATGATGATATTATTTGAATCTTTAAACAGCCGTAACATGTTTCTTAAAAACTTGAAAACAGTGTTTTTTTGTCATGTCTCGTGAAGTTGGATAGTTTTAATATACTTATAAAATAGAGGCAGAGATTTATGATCCCTGGCAGGATTGTGATCCTAAAATCTAGAAAAGATTATACAAGACACAGAGAAGAAAGTAGGTTCACGGCAATGTAATAAATTCTCCAAGAGAACTTGCTAAAAATTGAAAATCAGATGCAGAGATTCCTGTGAAGATGATCAGAGATCGATTTCGGAGTCTGTTCGCGATCCCTCGACAACGTATGAAACCGTACGTCCCGCGGTCTCATCAGGTTGCAGCGGGCTGGAACATTAGCAATTCCAATATGGCCGCGGGCGCGTTTCCGGGGAACAATGTCGAATATTACCGAGCGTCGACGGAGCAGCCGGCGAGGGCGATCACATTGTTCGACACGATAATATTTGTCACCGAAAATAACGGCCGAAAACCGGGAAGGAATAGAGAGCCGGGGCGTATCCATTGAAACGCAGACAATGCGAGAAAGAGATTCATCTGGCTGCCCGCTCGTCCCGTCCTCGGGAATCCTCTTCCTCCTCGTCCAACCTGTCACGTGACACGCGCCAAATTAAAAACTCGGTTTCGCTGCTCCTTTTTACTCGGCCGACATCGGATATCGAGGTGGTTTATCGAACAAGTAGACGTTGAAAATACCCCTTTTCTTCTCTTCCTGGACCCTTTTGCGCGCCTCCGAGCGAGGATATCCAGATAACATTAAAAAATCTTCCATTGTTTTGTTTACGGTATCTACACGATTTATTAAAAAATTGTTCTTACATGTTAATACTACAGTATGATGTTTACAAATGACAAAAGTATTGTTGCGAATAAATATCACTCTCAACCTGTGTATCTGTTTTCAATAGCATTGTAAGTAAATAATTTCCACGAAAATGTTAGCCTTAATAAAAAAGATTTAACTCGGTGGTTTGCAAAATTTAATTTCAGTGCTTAAATTACACTGTTGGTCTATTTCTGACTGTCTTTTGGTAACATAATATTCTTAAGTTTACAGGAACACATATATAAAAGTACTGCATCCACTGATCTGCCTAAACAGTCTGAAACCGTGGTTGCACATTGTCCCATCGAATGTCGCAGACTTCGAGGTTCCCCAAGCGTCGTTTTAAAACCCCCGCGTCCCTAATCACGGGATCGTTGCAATCAGGCTTGAACAGAAAAAAAAACCAGCAGCTGAACGCCGCGAGTAGGTTTTTCTGAAAATACGTCGGAAAATCGGAGGAACGCGCGTTAAAATAACGCACGGGTGCGGATAAATTCTGGGGGGTGGGTGGGTGGGGAAGCACGGTGGTGCGTGGGTGGTTCACCCTATAAACTATAAAACATTCGCGTGACGAACAGCGAAGGAGCGTGTACGAGGCAGACGAATTGAAAAAAGAGCCACCGTAACGTGGAATACGCGTGTCTCTCCTCCATTTTTGCCTTTTCTTGTTTTGTTTTTTTTTTGTTTTATATCCGACAATAGATATTGCTTGCACATCCGTGAAGTTGAGCCCGTCACGCGGGTACTTAGCGAAATGATCAGCAGGGGAACGGGAAGGCAATATCGGAATTATTGTGATTCGCGGAAGCCAGGCCGCGGGCGAGCAATCTATACCGAGAGATGCAGACATTACTCGACGGGCTTGGATTTGAATATTGCGCCGGTAATATCGCTTCAGGCTCTAATGGTTACCGGGAATGGCGCGTGCATGCTCGTGCAATGCACAGCCGCTGCTCGAAAGAAACTTTCAAATTGGTAACCCGCGCAACCTTGCTTATTGTATCCCCTATTCTAGCCTGTACCAGACGACGACGGTCCTGTCTATTCTCGATGATTTATCAAAATTAAATGTAGGCGCGAAGCAACCTAGTTAAAGGATTGCAACAACTGTGTGGACTTCGCGATAAGTGGAATGCTATACTTTTCAATATTTTCTGAAGTAAGATACTTGTAATTAACTTGGCCAAATAAAAAATTTATAGTCGATGACAGATCCCTGCTGAAAAAATTTCCACGCAAATTTCATTGAAACAGTAATGAAACGTCTTGTTTACCATGGTCATTGAGCGAATTCGCGCGTCCCAGGCGAACATTTCGTTAATTATTAGCACAGCGGCCAGTGTGGACGGAAGTTGTGGCCCACCTGCTACGTTCGATCACGATCGTCCCAGCTAGGTCTGAAAGCATCGGTTTCTATGAACATGGACAGTTATCAAGATTGCAGGAGGCAGGGTTGTCACGATGAAGAGAACGGAGGACTCCATTCAGTCTGATTCTTGCCGTGGGCGTCGCGAGGATGGAACGCGGGGCTGAACGACTGTCATTGTTGTCATTTTTACAGGCATTAGAATCGGGAGAATTCCGACCAGTAATGAAACTTTGGCTCCGTTCACTCTGGCTCGCTAAATTCTAGATGCTCCCGTGTCAATTCAACGCGCTCCCAATGGAATCTGCGTTCAAAACGACATCTTAAATCTTCGTCAATGCGCTTGGAGTCTCATCGCCCATGAGGCATCCGACTTCCTCAGACTTCCCTCGACGAACATCGAAATAGTATTCCTGGTTGTATCGAGAAACGGGGATTTTCAGGAATGCCGCAGATGTCGCATCGAAACGACAGACTCCGCGAAGACAACTCCAGCCAGGGGGGGGGGGGGGGGCGGCGAGTCGGCGAGGGGGTTGTAGAGGGTGGATTGCGGCTCGATTCGGCAGCAGGCCCCCCCGGGGCACGTCGAGAATCGAGAGACGCGCCATTTCATTCGCCGACTGCCGATATCGCCAGCCCCTTCCAAAATATCTCATTCCCAAACGCCTGGAGCTCTCGATGGATTACAAACCTATCTATTACTTCCCTGTCCTATCTCTCCGCGGAGGAATCACGAACTCGACGAGCCGTTTGCTGGCGTTTTGCCTCTCCTCGAGCGGTTTTTGCACGGCTTCCGGTCGCCAGACGTCGAGTCACGTCGATTCTCCTGAAAGACGCCGAGCATTATTGCCAAATTCGAAGAAATAATCGCTTAGAGAGACCACCACCGAACATCCTGGCGAGGGGACGTTTCCCTGCTTTGACGGCTCGAATGCTTAAAATTGAACGTTGCTTGCTTTAAGTTGCGATCGAGAATTTCTCTTTGCATCGGTGATGATTTTGGAATCGTAAGGATTTCCCAACTCCCTTCTTTGTCTTAAGGCTCGAGGGTTCAAAGTGTAGGTATTTGTTTATGGTTTAGATTTAGGTTTAGGTTCGTTCTTTTCTTTGGTATACTTTACAAAATAATACATTTGCTTAAAAATTCCCAAAGATGGCATTCCGAGAACAGTATTCTCATATCGCTCAACAAACTCTAGTCCCGCATTTGGTTATGGTAGAGAGCAGAAATGTGGACACATGGAGGGGTCTATATTCTACTTTTAAATGTATTTCTTCTGTTTCCCTGAAAAAATCTTCTTCTGTTATGCAAACAGAAGAACTACTTATTGCTAGACTGAAAGAACTTTTATACGAAGTAAATCATTTCTGCTTAGGTGGGAGGTATATATCGCGAGATAGCTACCTATGCGTTGAAAACCGCATGAATAGGCATTTAGAGGAATATTCAGCTGCGAAGATAGAGATGCCGCACGTTGTACCATGTGGCTATAATTAATTCCTTTATTTACCAAGCACGTATAAGCAACACAATTGTATTAAGTATACATAGGTATTTATAACATAGGTTCATAGAAAACAGTGTTTAAATAATATCACATTTCCTTTCTAAATGATAACGAAATTCAATTTAACCGCGAAGCAAGTAATTATGGAATACTGGTCATTTTAAAAATACAAACTGGTTACTGAGCCATGATCTATTTTGAAGAAAGTCTCTAGGCAGTGACGTTTAACAGCGACAGGGGGCCAGTCACAGTAATTCTCATCAAGAATATCGTAAACTATATTGTGTCCACGCAAGTAGTAAAGTATTAAGTAATATTCTTCGATTCTTCGTCCACTTATGAAGTTTCATAAAAAGTCATGCGTTCCACATTCCCCTGTCTCCCTAGCCAAACGTTCGCTCATCACTCCTAATCGAGAAGCGAATCCTAACGACGCGACCTGCAGCGTTCCGTTTTTCGAAACAGGGTCGCGGAACTTCTCGCAACGAATCAATTCCAACAAGAGAAGCTTCCATCTCGGCACGGGAAACGGGAAGAAAGGCATCTCGCTCGGCAATCCTCGATGCGCCGCGTCGGTACGCGAGAGGGGGCACACACAAGCTTCTTTTTCTCTCGTTTTTTCTTCTCCTTCTTTTTTTTTTTAAGGGGCGGTGATGATGGGATACTCTTAGCCGTGAAGAAGCCGGGTATAGGCGCGGTGGCTGCGAGAAACGGCACCTCTTAGTCTAATTGAAAAGTCGGCGGAAATTGAAAATTGCGATCGCGAATTGCGAGCTGCTTTAGGGAAAGCAAAGGGACAGAGAGTTTGCCAGCCACTGAAGAGGACAGACAGAGAGGGGGAGAGCTCGCACGGGCGGGCGGGGGAGCAGGAAGCGCGAGCGAAAGGGTGAGAGAACGCGTAGGAGAGGGTGCAGGCTAGCGTGTAGAATGAAGATTCAGTGTTTTGTCTTCCCGTCGGCTGGCAGATGGAAATGGTGTCGGAAGGGGGTGCGAATCCAGGCTCGCGTATGGACATTCTTTCAAAGAGTCGTCAATTGTACCGTTCTATATGCCCGTTCTGAGGGTTGATTTCCTCGTGCCTGCATCCAACCAGCCATTCATCCATTCATCCGAGCGCATAGTCTTCGCGGAGCGCGCGCCCGAACAACAACTTCGTTGCTAAATTCCTAGCTTCCCCTACGCCCCCCCCCCCCGTCGGCAAACCATCCCCTCCAACCCCCCTGGTTACTTTCGAAGGTACTTGCCGTGCTTTAAACGGGACTTTACGTGTGTCGCGTGCACGCGGTGCATCGAGAAGGAAACGGGGGACGAATTGTAGCCATGCCCGTCCGACGTGCAAGAACTATAATTATGCTTACTCGTAAGAACGTGGAGTCTTTGATAACGCTACCTACGCCGTTCGTCGGGAGCTATCGTTTAACGAGGGAGAGTGCTTGTCGGATTGTTCCTGAGGGACGTACGGAGACAGAGAGTCAATCTGCGCGGAGGAGGCCTGTGCCCGCCCTTGGTTTAACTGCTGATCAGTGCTACGCGTGTAAGAGCGAGGGGGATGTATGTATAGCGAAGGGTGAACGAATTTAGACTGCATTGTTGTTTTGGTTGCAAAGCACACGTTCGGATGGACAGTGCAGGTGGAGATTCTTGGTTTAAGATATACGTAATTTAAACAAGACTTCATACAGTTAGAAGAAATGTAGAATAGGCACGATCCAGGTGACTGGCGCTAATTTTTTTCTGCTTCAAATACGTTGTTAAGGGGGGGGGGGGGGGGGTCTCGTCTAACAGTCCCAAAAGTAACTGATATTTAAGAATTTTTTTTAAAGAACTGTTGGTGATATTGGATTAAACTCTTTTGGGATGTAAGGAGAAATCTTTAAACTTGCAGAAAATATTTTTTTATGTCGATCCTTCTTATTATTTATTAATTATTGTGGAATCTTTCCACCTCTTCGACAATGTAACTCCTGTTGAAAATGAAAAATTGAGAGAGTTATAGCGTTTGAAAGAAAAAGGTAGTTTTTTCCTTAAACAAATTTTTCAAATTATTTTTTATATCGACGAAAAAAGTATTATAAATAAAAACTAAAATTAATATTTTAGGGCCAGTCTCGGCGTGAATTATTTAACTTTAAGAAAAATTTCTTCTTTTTGCAATCAGATGACTGTGGCAGGTGCTACACCTGACGCCAAGATCGTCGAAGAGGTTAACAAGATTCCACAATAATTAATAAATATTAAGAAGAATCAGATCAACATAAAAAAATCGACAAGTTAAGGATGCCTGCTTATATTCCAAAAGGGTTTAATGTAATATTAACAATAGTGTTTTAAAAAAAATTTCATAAATTTCGGGGGCTGTGGCGCGAGAATCTCCCCTTTACCTAAAAAATCTAAGACAAGCGTGTTTGCTTATTTTTGCCCAATCTGAATTTCAAGGGGTGGAAAAGCCTCTCAATTTTCGAAAATTGCCATTTTATGAATGAAATGTTCTGCCGCTATAAATGCCAAATATCCTACAAATTATGAGTATTTTAAAAGAAACATATGTTATAAACTGATCTAAGCGTAAAGAAAGTCGACGCGGAACAGCTTTCCATTTTCTTGTGAATGAAATGAAGCAAGTATACAATACGTGGTTTTATTTTATTAAAGTTGTTCTATGATGCAGGTTCTATTTGCTAAATTATTGATTAGGTATATACGCATTTGTATAATGATTTTCGAACTTGGAGGGGTTGTTCCACTCCTTAAAATTGAAATTGGACACAAATAAAAAAATTCGTGCCTCTTAAATTTTTGTGCTTAACAACATATTTCAAGGAGAAACAAATCTCGCCAGATACATCGATAGTGTCCTTTGTCAGAGTTGTGCTGCGACGTCGTATAAAATAGAAGTTCTAGTATCAAGAACAGTATCGCCTAATGTCTGTGCTAATTTTAGTAGTAAAAGTTGTTACTAATTGCGTTGAAAGTCTTCCTTCGTCCAATGCTCTGGTTATCACACCATTGCGCCCATACCGGAAAATAGGGATCACGACTTGTACAATTTTTAATTTTATTCCTGCAAGACCTAGTTGTAGATTACTCTGATCAAGTTCAGTTGCATTTTTCGCTTTTAATAATTGGGGAGTCATCTTAACAGCAGGATATTATTGAAAAAATCTACCACCCACATAAATAGGTGTACCCACACTTCAGATGTTGATCCTCGGGCTATCAAATTTGTATGCCTTCCAATATTTCTTCCATTTTGGTCACTCTTTAGACACCAATTAGTTACCAATATTATTTCAGCGACTTCCCCCGAATTAATTTCTTCAGAAACATCGTGTTACATAACATTACATTACATATCGAATATTAAATCTTGTCGAGCCCCCCACTAAAGATTCATTTGTTTGGTTCTTCTTAATATTACAACATTCTAATCGCCAATTTCATCCCTATATTGAACGAATCGATTTCATTCTATTCGAAATCGGCAGACAAATTCGATTGGAAGAGAGGTACAATTTAATTCGATATAATGGCTGGTCGCCTGCACCTTCAGGCCAGCAACGCGGTTGGAACTTCGAGGCGACGTTAAAAAGAGGGGAGTGTAAACTCGCCGAGATTACGAGACGTTTTATCAACGATATTTAATTAAATGATAAAAACTTACGACGGGGACATTTAGAAATTCGTCATCGCGTCGGATGCAACGCCATGGGCGGCAGATTGTGCACCCTTGATACGCCATGTTTACATAATACCTGTGCGTAACCCGATTGAGATCCCAGCGGCGGAAGTGGATTAAAAAAATTGCAAAGCGAACTGAAACGGTTCTCCATAATTGATGCGAATAAATCCGCCGCGTATCGCGCGTTTAAAGGGCGGAAGTTCGATGTAGTGATCGAATTTCCTCGAAAATTCGCCCGAAATACGTAATATGCACAAACAGAGGGAATCGGGTCCAAACTGTGCCCAAGCTTTCATTTACAACAATTTTAATTTCCCGTGCGAAACGCCGCAGCGCGTGACGCAAAGCGAAATATTGAAATTACAGCGTGGCATCCGATTTAATCGGGGATCCGTCAAAGGTGACCACGTGGAAATCTAATTTCGTTAATTCTGTGCACGTGATGCACCGCAAACGCATATTGAGCTGTTGAGAGCTTTTCGTACGCATAATTTGCTATTCGCAAGTAGGCATTCTATACCTTTCATACTTTAACCGTGTTCTTGCGCTCGTCTTTCGTTCTTTGAGGCGCGCGTAAGAAGGAGAAGTAATAGAAGGGCGCGATGGACGGGCAACTTGGCTCCTCGTCTTACTTTGCTGTTTTGACTCGAGGCGGAAAAGAAAGCAAGACGACACGGGGATGAAAATGAAAGCTGGGCTGGCGCAAGATTTGCGGACAAACGAGTTAATTTGCATCGAAAACGATCGCGATGACGGTTCCAGGAGGGACGATCAGAAAGCAGCTGCATCGTCCGGGAAAAAGGATCATTAGAAGCTTCAGCAATCAGTTGCGGTAATAGGAAGAGTGCCTTGCAGAACTTAAGCTCACTTCTAACGTAAATAGTTCCATTTTAACTAGCGTGTCTATCAATGTACAAAATTATGGTATGTATTTAGAAGGTTAATTTTTAACCACCTAAAGTCTACTTGGGCTACAGAATATTAGTTTAATGTGTGAGGAAGTAGCACGAATCGTACGTGTTCCTTCTGTTCTTCGTGATGTTTGCTAGAGTATCAGCTGGTACTTTTAAAAACTTTTTTAGTTCTCACCTATGCCATTTATGGAGGCCATTTATGGGGTAAACAGGACCTTACACAAGGTAAAAACTCGTATGTAGCGCTATCGAAGACTTTCTGCTCTCGCTTCTTTCTATTTACAAGGATTATCCCAGGTGTCCGCTTGCAATTCCTTTGGTTTTTGGATATGTCTTAAAAGCCAGAAAAATAAGAAACAGGTGTCATTTTATTTCGGCCTACTTGCATGTTTAGAGGGTGAAATCACCCCTCAAATTTCATGAGAATAGATGTTGCCCGCCTCCGTTTGTTTTTTTTTTTTGGCCAAAACAATCGGAGATGAACAGCTGCAAATCTTATAACTTTAAGAGGTAATTTCACCCCCCAAACGTGCAAACAGGCCAACATACAAAGGTACCTGTTTCTTATTTTTGGTCCTCTAAAACATATCGAAAAACCATAGCAATCGGAGACGAACATCTGAAAATCTTATAACTTTGAGTGGTGGTTTCACCCCCTAAATATGAAAACGGGCCGCTATAAAAAACACGTATATCTTATTTTTCGGTCCTCTAAAACATATCCAAAAATCAAAGAAATCGGAGGCGGACACCTATGATACTCTCCTTGTAAGTCGCGAAACAAGTTCAGCCATCATTAGGCGCCTACAATTTCTATTGCAGTTTTGTCGACCCAAGAAATCTCAAAGGAGAGAAGCAAATCACCCTGAACACTGCGCCCTGGCAGCGTGACGGAACGCTAAATCGCCTGCCATATAATTGAAGACGCCCAAAGTTGCGAACGAATTCCATCAGCGTGACCTCCGCTCTTCAATTCCAGCCCATAGGGCAGACGTGGCGGGCGCTCCTCTCGCCTCCGCATAGGCGTTCGCCAGTTAAAGGGATGATCCCCGGTTCGTAGTAATTCCGACGGGGGCGGTGTAACGTATGTCGAGCAATAATTATATCGAGGCTCCGGTTTAAAGGTTGAACGTGGAGGGCAGCGTTCCAACGGGGAGGTAAGGTGGCGAACGACGGGTTCGCACTGAAGCTAGGCAGGGAGGTTTTAATCACAGGCGTCCGCCGTTAGGTAGGCTCGCTACCCACCAGCTTGTAGTTTAAACGTTCGTCGGCACCGAGAATGCGAATTGAGAGATAAAACGGGAAAGTTGTGCCCGGGCATCGTCTCTATTGCGACACCAACTTTGTCTCGCTTCTGTGTTACCGATTCTCTTGTCTTCGTCTCCGTTTCGTCGCTCACGTACGTCCAACTCTCGTTCATTCCTTCTCTCTCTCCCTCTCTCTATCTTTCCCCCCCCCTACCTCTCCCGCCTGGGCGCCCCTCTAATTTTCTTCGGAGTTCAGCTATGCGAACTACATTATGGAATAATTGCGCGGCTCGTTATTCTTGGGGCTTCTGTTTTCACTGGCAGCTACCGTTTGAGTCCCCGCCCAATAAAAGAAACGAGCGTAGCAGACAATGGACTGGCTCCTCAGGAGCGGTGGCGTCTTTGACGGAATCGACGCGCCGTGCAAACTTGGTAGGTCGTAATTGAACGATTTGTAGTTTGAGCGCGGAAGGTGGCACGAGGAACGATTATAAACGGGACGAACGACGCTTTTGAGTCGGATAAGTTGAGTGATCATGAGCTGATACAAGCTGTACCTCGATGCTCCACGGTAATGCTCTCTAGTAAAGTAGTCCCTCCGCACCCTTCATCCTTTATTGCGTCCGACAGAATATCAAACTGCACTCTTTGGAGATCTCCTAAAGCCACGGAATACCTATGTTTCAGACCGTGCGGGAGATTAATTAAAACGGCATCGAAGTTTGGGACGGTGGAGCTTGAGGCACATCGGTTGGACTAGGCGAGAAGACGTCCAACCGGAACGATCGGCCAACGGAGGCATCCACTTTTATTGAATTGACCTTCATCAAGGATTTATCGCGCGAGCGACGGCTGGAGTCTCCGTTCTATTTCGGGCAGGGACCGAAATGAGAATCCAACGGTGAAGGCGGGGCGAGGGAGGTAGACCGTCGAAATAAACGGGGGAACGCCACTTTAAACCTGCAATTGCATTGCCAGGAATCAGACCCATTCCTCTCCTATCTCGCTCCCTCGTCCCCGGATCGGACGACAGAGAGAGCGGGGCAGCTAGCCCCCTCCCCGCCTCAGCCCCGGCGGCCGCGACCCTTCGAGATTGCTGAGCTATTCTCGCGACTGAATGTTTCATTAAGGCCACCCGGTATTGCTCTTAGATAACTCTACGAGGGGTAAATGAAATTTCCGCCATCTCCGATATCGCCACGCCACCTCCACCGCCACCTTTCATCCTCTAATACGTCCCTACCACACCTCCGAGCCCAGCCCACCCCCATCCCACCCACCCGTGCCGGCTCATCGCCGGAGCAACCGAGGTCTCGGGGTTTAATCAAAGGCCCATTGCTCGTTCGACGGAACGAACGAAAGCGACGAATTTCACGCTCGTCCGTTCGCCGTTCACCGTGAACGAGGATGCGTCGCGGGGAAAACGTTGCTGTATCCGTGACACGGTCGGTAGCCGGGCTAGCAGACGCGCGAAAGGGAGAGAAATTCTGGTCGGCGACGACGGCAGTCGAAAGGGATAAAAGGGGCCACCGGCGGACGTAGCGGGGGAAGGGAAAAAAAAAAGAGCGAGCACACCGTGCGCAGCCAGCAGCCCCGCCACTCGTAACGATCTCGCATCAGCCGTCACCCGTTAAATTCATCCGGAGAGGACGAACCCTATGGAAAAGAAGGCTCGAACACGGAACCCGTAGCTAGGCGGGCGAGCACACACGAGCCCCGGGACTAGGGGGTTGCGTCGGAGTAGAGCCTTCTGTGTGGCCTAGATCGGGGCGAACTTGAATGCTAGAATGTCAGAGAAATGGCGAATCCTCATTTGCCGTTTCCGCGAGTACATGCATGTACACACAGAGAGCAAGGAGCTGGTGGAGGAGGCGGAGGAGGAGAAGGAGGGACAGGGGGTGGGTGGGTGGTCTGGCAGGAGGGCGGAGGGAAAGGCTACAAAGAAGAGAGAGAGAAAGGCAGGGGTATGCGCGCGCGCGCGGGCGCGAGCGCCCGCGTGCTCACGGGGCCTGTGTCTGCTTCGGTGCTGTCTGCCGTGCTCATTCCCGCGATCTTCAATTAATGAAACTCGGGTGCAGTCGCGTCGCATGTCAAATAAATATGTCTCCCGCCCCCCTCCCTTCCCTATCCACCACCACCACAGGCCTCGGTTACCCCCCGCACTTCCATCGTACGGCTCACGGTGTCTCTTCTCGCCGCCCTTCTTCCCGGATCTTCCTCATCCTCCTTTCGATTCGAGCCTTCACCTCGTTCCAACACTTTAACCCTTCCTCATTCCTCCGCCAACCCCCACCCTAACCGTCACGTGCCCCTCTGCCGTCTTTAGACCCCGACGAGTGTGGCTCTCCTGGCCACCCCCCGCGTACACGCGTTGCGTCCTGGCAGGATGGTTTGATCCGGAACGGGAATCACCGTTTTATGCGCGCGTACGTGCTCCTGACAGCTCTCGTCGTACTCCCTCGCCCTCCCCCACAACTCCCCGGGGGAAAGTCGACGCAGGGCGTTTGGCACGGAACGGTGAGCTCGATTCTAAATTTTGGGCTGGACAGTCTCTCTCTGCCGTGGAAAACGCGACCGTTAAGAACGCTGGGAACGATACGGGTGACTGCTTCTGGCTGCGGCGACGCGAGTCACTTGTTGTTGATAAAACGTTTTCCCTTGTTCGTATCTATTTGCACGGTCACGGGTTTCGCGTGGCTGGAGGAGGGGGAGTTTTTCCAGCAGGGGCGGAACTGAATTGGTTAGGAAGAAGGTTTTTGGAGAAGCTTGCGTGCATTAGAATGACTGTGTGGCTACTGGAATCTCTCACAAATTTTTAGGGAAAGCAAATACAAAATTGTCTTAAACAATTATACAGAGACAGTATTAAAGCAGAGTTAGGGGTACATACTCAGATTTTATAAGCAAAGTGAAGGAAGAAGGGGGTATAAATGTTACAAACATTCGGGGGAAGAAGTCGAAACTGTGGAAAAGACTGTCGTCGGTTCAGTATATGTATCGTCCTAACGGTATTGTTTCGGATAATTCTACTAGGAATCACGAGCAAATCGCCCGGGCAACTTTTGTAACAAAATTATCATATTCCAACATTTCGTTGGATGCTCTAACACTGTGCCTGATTAGGGACGGGCAAGAAGGCAGATCAGAGCGGGACACAGTCGAGACGTAGAGGTAGAGCAGAATGTCGGTGGAGTTGGGCCGAAGCAAAGGCGGGCAGGGGCTTCCTGATTAATATTTTTCCGCGGTCGCGGTGTGTCCCCGTCTTCAGAAAGGGATTAAAAGGAAAAGCGGGCGAGGAACGATGACAGGGGGTGGTGGGAGAGGTGAACACACCGGGAGGAAGACGGAAGGTAGACGCAAGTTCAGTACACGGGTCGTCGACACGGTCGTATAATGTCGCTGGTGGCTGACGGTGTATCTCACTCGACTGGCCACGGGGGAGAGAGACGAGGGAAGAGGCCACGTGCGCGCGAGAGAGCGAGACCGAGAAAGAGAGAGAGAGAGAGAGAGAGAGAGAGAGAGAGAGAGAGAGAGAGAGAGAGAGAGAGAGAGGGAACGAGAGAAGGGAAGAACGGGCGCTTCGCGGAGATCTCTTTATTCTTATTAGCCCAACAGTGATTTCTGCAAAATTAAAATTGCCTAAGGAGGTATCATTTGCCTCCCCCGTCCTCCCACCCACTCTCTTTCCCCCATTTTTTCGTATCTCTCGCGCACTTCACTTTGGTTCGGCGTCCTTCTCATGCCAGCCACTTCTTTGCCTCCTGCCAACCAACCAACCAAGCAGCCAAGAGCTCCTCTGATGTTGCTCCTACAGATAAGTGGTCGGCTCTTGGGTTGCCTGGCTGCCTGCGGGCACTATTGGTCGATGCGTTTTTCCATCTTTCTCGCCCGTTCGCGTTTTTTCCGCGTCTTCCTCCCTCCCTCCATCTCTCTTCCTCTCTCGCTCCGTCTCCCGCCTTTCCTTCCGCGCCTCTTTACCACCCTCCCCCCCCCCGCCGCCCTTCGGCCGACGGTTGTACCCCGTATCGCGTGCCTCTCCCTCGTCTTTCACCCCCGTGTTTACATTTTATTTTACGTCACGCTCCTTCATTATCTTTCTCATTTCCCCGGGATACCCGTTCGTTCGTGACAATTGTCGGAAATGGGGTGGAAGTCGAGCAGCCGATGGCAAGTGGTTCTTCAGGCCTCCTTCGGATATGAATTTGAGAGCAATCGTTGCTGCTCGCGATCCTTTTTCTACCGCCGTTTCGATCCGCCGCAACTCTCAGACGCCAAGCCGACACTCGACACGCGTTCACGAATCTGTCTCGGACGCAACCCAGATATCTCTCATCGGCCTGTTGCGTGACAAGTGTCGTTCGACTATCTGACTGGGTTGGCATCCCGGGAATATATTACACGCGATTCAAGCGTTGTAAAATGTCTTGAACGGACAGATAAGAAATGCAGATCTTCAGAAATTTCCCTAATAGTTCATCGTCTCTCTCATCAAATTCGTTTCGCTTAATTTTTCAACATTCGCGACGGTTTTTGATGCTAAGGGACGTTCCGATCATTCTCGTCTTCGATCGACTCGCAACTATTACAAAATCGCTTGCACCACTTTTTAACCGTCTTAAGGGTTCCTGCAGTATCGCCATACATACACATAAGAACTTTAATATTTATTGTATCTCTTTAACTCTTTATCGAAGCTTCAAACAAAATTTCATATTATTGCGTTATTCGTGATCCATCATTTACGACATTTGAGGTGGAACTGTGAAGGCGTAGCATGTTAATCGTCCACGTAAGAGGAAGCAACATTTAATCTGGATGCATGTAAGCTGGGAATGATATCATGTTCGATATTTTAGTTAAAGTCAATCTGTTCTCTGAACTATCAAAACTTCAGGCCACCCTAAACAGCAGACCAGCACGGATTGGAAGCAAACAGCGGCGGCGGAGACCTCCGTAAAGCAAAGGCAATCGGAGATCTTGGGCATCCTTGAGGAGTTGCGCCGAACAAGATTAAGGGTGTTGGAATTCTGGTCAACGGATGGACAGACGAGAAGCTTTGAGTTTGGGAGGGTCGAGCGGAAAGGGTGTACGCTATCAAACGCTGGGGGTACCACGGAATGCGTTGGATTCCCTTCCCTCAGTCGATAGACAAATCGACGCGGAATTTCACCGTTCTCACGCTCAATCGGATTCGCCACTTTTCTCTCTCGCCTCGGAAAGCCACCCCTGGCAAGCCACCCTGTCGCCCTGTCCGCAAGAGGTTTATCACCGACACTTTGCGAACACTCTGATTACAGACCTCAAACCGACTGGTAATTAATCCTCGGTCGTTGGGGGTGGATTTGGAACTTTGTCTTCCGCTTGACGATTCCCTTGATATCTGACACGCTTCAAGATAAATGATAATGTCACTTTTTAGACGATTCGGGACCATAGTGGGAAAGAAAAAATTTGTCAGGCCATGCATCTGTACCATTCCAAAGAATCCGGAGAGCATGACAGTTTAATAGAAATGCGATGGGAAAATTGTAATAAATCCTTGTAAATGCAAAACTGTTTACCAACAGCATTTCTTTGTTATTTAGGAACACGCCCTTAGAAAACGTAGAATTGTTAAAATAATTAATAATATCCGCTTTAAGCGGGGAAATGAAAAAATGTTGTAATGATCAGGTATGCGCATATGTATATGTGCCTCAACACTATGTAGTACTATGCTCCGATTATGTCGTCTTATGTTGTCTAAGTAGTGTTTGTCATCGTCAGATAAGTCGCTATTCTCAGCGTGAGAGGAGCATTACTTTTTATCAGAGAACGTGATCTTACGATAAATAAAGTCTGTCTTGGTACAATGGTAGACGAATACTCCATTTTTTTTTATAAGTAACAGAGATGCAGCATTTTCTGTCATTTTACTGAAAGGAAACTCAATTAGTTACGTACGCTATCACCGTTCAAATAGTGTCATATATTTCGTTTTTGCATTACTGGACACAAGTTAAATCAGACTAGAAGCTGATACTAGATAAGCATGCGAATTTGGTGATTTTTCAGTTTTGCTCAACATCAATCTCCTGCAAACATACTTGCTCGTCTTAATGATTATTTTACAAGGAGATTTTCATATGAATAAAATCAGGATGGGATATAATTACTGTATGAATCAATCATATTTCATTCTTACATATATAAGGATTTATTCAAACTTTCTCATCACATTTCGGTATTCTTAGAATGCACAGATGCATATCCTGCGAAAATATTTCTAAACATAATGGATGTTACATCGCGGCATTTAAAAAATGTCGATACTCGAGTTGGTTACTTTTTGCAAATTACAGACGTTGTTACTCGGACCGAATTACAATTTTATCACACACGTCGTTCTCTTCGGGGCGTTTCGTTTCACTTTGTTGTCTAAGAACTGAACTGTTCGCGAAATCCTAGACGGTAATTGGTAATCGCCGTTCATTAATACTCATTTGGCCAGGATAGTCCGAAGTGTAATTAATTTAGGGGTGGGTAATTAAGCAGCGTTTCTCCATTAAAGAACCTGATACAGCGATTCTGTCCGGCTGCTAATTAATACCAGAACGAAATGAATCATCGATGCGCTGTAAATGTGTGTTCACAGGAGAATAATTGTAGAAAACAAACCGAGAACATCAAAGAAGCAGTATCTTTCGCATTATAGTAATTGATCATGTAAATGGCGATTCTGTCGCTCAATGCTGAACGTTAACTTTCACTAACAAACAAGCAAACACCTAACAAAACGCGGCAAGCAGGATAAACCAGAAGTGTACGATATTTAAACAAGTATTACAACAATTTGGTACGTCGATGGCAGAGCACGGTTCAAAGAGCAAACTGTGCATTGGTGTTACAACAATCAAGGAGTTATGAGGACGACTCTCGAAAAGTAGAGTGACAGTCGCTCGAAAATTAATGTCTATTATGCTCCATCGCGACTATTAGACCTTGGCGAGGGAAAAAATGAAACGAGGAGGAAGAAAAGCGGGGAACAGGAAGGGAAACGGTGCGACAGCTCGTTGCTACGATTTTCTGTGCTATAGGCTGTTGTCGCTGCCTCTTCCAACGCCGCCTCTATAACGGGGCTTGAGACCGTTCTCATTAACCCGCGAGCGAATGCCGTGCCCCGTCTATTCTGTTCTATCTGCATTTTGCACCCGGCAGCAGTCGCTGGCGCCTACTTTGATTTGTCTTGGAATATTGCGTCGCGTTTCCCCGGATCGCCCTAACATTCTCTCTCTTTTCCACCCTTTCGATCCTTTCGTCGCTGCTCTGTTCAACGTGCAACGGTCGATTGGTCGCTTCCCTACTGTCCGGCGACGAATAGAAAGTAATCACCTGGACTAGACGCTGGGAGCTGAATCCTCATGAAATTGGAGTTTCAGATAATATTGTCATTCATATCTCACGTTGACCTAATTCGTAGCTTAATACTGTCATCGTGTGGCCAGCAGGATTGCCTTAGTTGACAAACCTATGTCTTCTTTGCACTACAGCGTGAAAAAGAAGCACATAATGAAGTATTTTTGAATTAATTTTGACTTTTTGAGTTTTTATACTTTCCTATTCACCTCCACACGCAGAAGTTAAGTGGTCGTTTCAACGCAGTGTCTAATGTTGAGGAAGATTTGATCTGTTGGATAGAGCCCTTCGGTTTAGACACAGACATTTGTTTCTTGATTCACAGAATTGCTACAGCAGGAGGCACACCTACTGGTCCTTAAAAAATTAGTGTCTTAAGCTCCCCTGTTATCTGTTGGGTGAAATTTTTCATTATTAACAAATTTATTCATCCTATCGGCAAGGAAAGTGCTGGTTCATAAAGGTAATTCCTTGTCCTCATTTGATACTTCAAGTTTGGAATTGTACCATTGGTATTTCAGCTCTGTGATCCTTACGAAAAAGCTACTTCTCGTTGGGTTGATTCTTCGTAAAGGCCTATACTTCTACTTCAGACCTCATGGCTGGTCAGGCAACGATTACTATATTTTCCGTTTCGATCAGGATGATCTCTATGCCGCAAACGAAATTGTATTGAATTATTCATCGAGCGAAACGGCCGACTCGTATTATGGAAATCCCTGGTCTAGTTAATGGGCGTTAGATCTATTACTATACCCGGAAGTGTTCCCCGCGCAAGCTCGGTTTAATTCGTCTTGCTAGGATGCGGTCGCGCTCTCTGATTTCGCCCTTGGAAATTCGTATCTTTCGGAGACGCGTTCTTCCTTCCTCAAAGTCTGGCCACTAATAATCCCCGCGACCTTTCCTAAACAATGTCAAACGGAACGCTGTACCCTACCCTGTAATCGCGCACGAAGAAGAATCGCGTGAGGCACAACGATCGACGAATGTTAAACGATCCAGTCGGCGCGTCAATTAACGAAGGTGTGCACGAAGGTGATGTTTCAGAATTTGTAAACGACCCGTGTTCTCGCTTCTGTCCCCCGAATTGCTCCCCGATTACAAATTAATTTACCTCGATCCCTGGTATTAATTACGTGCCCGTGGCTCGTCCCTGCGCACGCATTAAATTACCGATTACTTTCGTGGACGGGGTCTGCTCCTTCGCGAAACGATCCGAGGCGAACGTTATCGCTCACGTACATGTGTACATACAGAAGAGCGCAACGCCTTCTCTTCTTGCGCTCTCGTTACCGTTAAATTTATTGTAATTAATTTCCCTATCTGTGCTGCGTATCGCCGGATGGACGTGGCCATGGCGAGCCACTTTCGTGTACGTATAAACGTCGTTCAATGCCACTCGTCCGTCCGTGTGTTCGTGCTCAACCACGCGTGCACGTGTCGGTTTAAATTGAAAGCGTTCTTTTTTTCCCCGCTTTTTGGAGAAAGTTCCTTGATACTCGATATCTGGCATCTAGGAATTGCACGGTGGTCCGCGAGGATATTAGGGGAAACGTGAATAAATTGCCGGTGAATTCTGCAGTAGAATTCTAATTTTATTTTCTTGTTGCCGATTTTGGCCATTTGGTTGTAGTGGTATAATCGCGTTATGACAATGTGTGACAACTTTGAAAGTGTATTTTATTTATATATAGTAAAGGATCAGTAGCTGACCATGTATCAGTAGTAGTCACATATTTTCAGAATAATATGAAAAAATAAGGTTTTTAGCGATCTTTTCAACGAAGTGCAGTTCTCTACCTGCACTTTTAAAACCCTTATTTTGCATGTTATTCTAAAAAGATGTCAACTACTGATACATGGTTAACTACTGGTACCTTTACCCCGCTATTGTTACGGAGACCTGCAATGCCGTTCTGCTACCTATTATAGTCGGAACGAAATCTATTACTCAAGGGCGACCTACGCAACTACCCCCGCCATACCATTTGACTATCCCCATTTTCTCTCTTACCACGCGCATGCGTACGAATTTATAGATATGCATCCCCTTTACGCCCATTTTTATCTTGTTTCAACTATAACCACAACAAATTGCGTCTTAGGTAATGATGCAGTCTATATTCTACTGTACGAGTTATCGCTACGCTATTAACACCGTTATCATAATTTTATTCATTTACAGTTGGACCGAAGAAGAAATCTACTTGGAACGCTTCCCACCAGTCGTCCTGGCGATGGGAACTCTTTCCCCACTTATTTCCTTCACTGGTGGCTCCGACGTTCGGAGTTGGACATTAATTAGTGACTGTGGCGATGGGATCAAGCGTATTCTGAGTATTTTGATTCTTATGGGTACCACTTCCCCCATCAGAGAATCAGACGTGATTCTTCACCGTACTATATTATTCCTATCAACGCGTTGAATACTATTCAACGTACGGAGTGAAGTATGCACTTACGCTACTATCACAGTAGACTAACGTTTACATTCTACTAGCACATTCCTGACCGAAGTTCAAATTCTTTGTGTAAAGAATGTTGTCGGATGTGGACGAATTTAAAATCATGCGCTCCACATAAACGCGCCTGTACACACCTATACGCGTGCGCACACATACTTACGCAGATCCTCTACGCACAAGTCTGTCTGACCCGTGTGTCAAGAATGGGAACACCGGCGCAGACGGGTACACACGTGAATGCGAGCGTAATCTGTAATTAGCGATCCCGATTAAGGTTATTTACGAGCGAGGCGCGCTCACACTGTGTCAGCTATTGTATTTTAATGCCACTGTGCTCGCTCGCGCGCAAGCGATCTTCGCCAATGGAAAAAACGAGCGATCCCTCCTCTGTGGCTGCGGGCGAAAAAGGAAGTCAAGCCGTAACGCTTGGTGTGCAGCACACAAATTAACGAATCGGATCGAAATCGCCGCGCTGCACCCCCACCATCCTCGACGCGCGTTGCCGCGCGCTCGCTAATCGCGCGCATTTAAGAAAACGCGCCTACGCTCCTCTTGTTCCCTTATCGTTTACGGCCGGTCACGGTGCGCTGGGATCACGGAATTCCTTGAATCCGTTTCCAACTCATCGAGACGGCTGAACATCTTCATTCTCAGAAATTAAATTTTCCCTCCGAGTGATACAGAATCTCGAGCGTTCCTCGGAACTTAAGTAAACGGGATACTAATCGTTGTCTGGGAACATTGGCCAGAGATTGGTGCCATTAGAGGACGCAGAAACGCACGAAATTCGTCACAGAAGGAGGATTTGTGCCCAGTCACGTTGGTTCTCAACGAGGCTCCACAGTCACCTCGGTTCTCACCGACTCGCTCGACGATCGAGAGGGGTCCCCTGGCATCGCCCCGAAGCTCCTAGAACGAGTAGGTTTGAGTGAATTATCGTAACCCCAGACGCCCGGCGTCTAGTGTAGGAATCGCGCATCGAGATTGCCTTATAAATTGAGGGAACGTTTAATGTCCATTAAAACCATCAGCATGGAAAGGAAACGCAACTCGCTTGAATCCGCCTGTCTGGGGTTTTTCCAGACGACACACACGAACGCTTTTCCGCATCTGGAAACTCATACAGTCGCATGGCCGGCTATCGTAAGAACTCCGCCAGGCGTAATGACCTCCTCGGTATGGTTAACCAGCCCCGCCAACCACACGGAGGTAATAATTAAGATGCGTGGAGGAGCGATTCCCCGCCAAATTGCTCAGAACCTGACCTTATGTGGCGGACGGTTGCTATTAACCCGAAGATATTAATTTCCCGCGCGAAGTCGTAGTTGCTGGAAAACAGAATGAACCTTTCAATCCGTCCCGAGACTTCCGAACATTCTTCGATAGTCGCCTGAACGTTGCAGTAAGGCGAATCCTAAATTATTATCGCGAAGTCTACTCCGAGGGCTGAAACTCTTGGCGGCAGCAAAACACATTGGGGACGAAGAAATTTTTCCTTTCCGCACAAGTTGCGAATATTTGCCGCTGCTTAAAGGTTAACGTTCCATTCGTACACCCGATTACCTTTATTACACGCGAGAGTCGTCAACCGGCGTGTTTCGTCTCGACCCCTCACCGTTCCCCTGCAAACCTCGCAAGAACAATGTTTTCATCAAAGCGCGCGCGGATTCGCGCAACGCTCCTCGCGGTATCAGCCCCTCGCATCTTCTGGAATGCGTAATTACACAACGAAGGTACCTTCTACCTGTAGCCACTCGATTGATATCACTGATTATGAGAGCAATTACCATCAGCATGGCTAATGGTATCAGGCGCAGCGGCTGACAGGCACCAGGTAACCACTGGCTTCAGGAAAATTCATTTTGTGTGCGTGTTGCCTGTCCTGGAAACGATTTCCAGCCGGCGATGTCGAAGTCCATGACTCCTTCTGTCATGGTACATTGAAAACAATGCATTATAATTTCCTATTCTTCAACGTTGCGATTGGGTTTGCTATAGCAGACGCCACATGTAACCCAAACACTTGTAACCTAGCTTGAATAGTGACTATACGATTTTGCATCATTCTCCATCTTCTCTCGTACACTTACCACCTTTGCTGCATCTCTTTTTTGTCACGACACGTATGTTCGAGACAGCAAGCTTCAGCCTTTGAGCGCCTCCCTTGGAATAGGTTTTGCTCAAGCATTTTGAGGCCCGATCAGCTATTCCATAGATTCCCTCCAACGGCACGGCGAAGAATCCTCCGTAATCGACACCCATTTCCTCGTTTTTCAAAATAAATAGATGGGGAGCGGCCAGCCTGGCCCGTGATCGCGTCGATCCGCAAACAGAAACGCCAGCCAGGCTGGAACTTTATAATTAGTATGCGTACGGCTGGACGGCTTTTGAATAATTCCACGCCACCATCTCAGTCCGCCCCTGCGATGAACTTTATCGACATTAATTAAAAACGCGGTTAGCACCCCCGTGGCCTCGCTTATCACCGCAACCGGCCTTTCACGGGGCAAACATCACGAAAAAACGAAGGACCCATCGCGTATTCGTTATCAATCTCCCATGCTCTCACGTTCCGTCTTCCACCCCCTTTACTCCCGCCACCGTCGAAGCCCTCCTTACGAAAGGGGGATGAATATTCATGCCCTCGCGCCGCTGTCGTGCTCGCCATCGGACGTCAGTGGCGATCAACTAACGAAGGCGGATGCCTGGCAACGTAGCCCTGCTGGAAAGGGGTGGGTTTTCTGGAATTTCCAGAGATTCGTCATTTTTCATTTCATTTTCCTTTCTTTCTTCAGTGGTATAACAGTGCTGGCCAAAGGAATGTTTAAACGTTAAATCAGTGTCTATGATGCTTAGAGGCAAAAGATCCCTGAGAAGAGGCCAGGGATACCGATACGATACATAAAGTTTAATATTCACCTTCCTTTGTATACTTTAGTTGCTTGATCATTATGAATAATATTCAACATTGCTAGGTCGAATAGTTATGTAATAGATATGTATTACCTCAAGTACTTCAGAAATATGATATATAATAATATGAAGGAATTCTATTCTCATGTTTGTCGCGCGGAATCAGGGGATCCCACAAAATGGACCAGTGGTACCAATGTGATAGATGAGGTCTAGTATTACGGTTACACATGGAAAAAATATCACTCAAACTTTTTTTCGACTCTACACTCTTGGGTGCGATTTAATTCGTTAAGCTTAGAGCGTATGACGTGGCTTCTTTTGTTCGATTTCGACTAACACAATCATTACAATAGCATAATTGAATAGGGTCACGAACCTCAGGTGACCATAATTCCTTTTTTCTGCGTTCGCACTTCTGAATTGAACTTGTTAATAAACAGCTTATAGATTTGTATCGATTTTCGAAATGTATGGCAGAATGGTACGTATTAAAGGGAATTCAATTGGATATGTAACACTTCAAGCAATAAGAAAAGTGAGAACCACTGTTTGTAAAACAGCAGCTGATAACATTTGTAATGGTAGGTACCCTCGATCCCCTTAAACAGTCTCGGAGCCTCCGATAGGACGATAGAACATGCTAATAAGGAGCAATAATAACGATTATTTTAAGGCTACAACGTTAGAGAGGGGCGGCCAGCTAACCGTGACATTTGTCGCCAGCATTTTTCATTTCCGCCGCGTCAGGCGGTGGGAATAATTATTCCTGAACTTACCCGAATGCTTGGAAAGTGAAGTGGACTGTACCAACGATTTCGATGAGCAATTTATTTTCTTCCCTGAAGAGCCGATAAAAGAGGCACCTTAATATCAGTTTCTTATCCTCCTGCTCCTCTCTAATAATAGGATTTCACTCCTAGGATTTTCTATTTTCAAGTTTAACAATTATTCATTAATATTCCCAATTAAATGGCGCGTATTTCGTTGTCTTGTAATCGTGAATGATGGAACACCGCGTCCTGGACGCAACATCTGATTCGTTAATTAAATTTGCCGGATCTCGTTAATTAAATTCAACGTCGCCTGCAAACGGCATCGATTCGTTACGAGCGCATTTATCCTCGTTCTGTTCGCGTCGAAATTTTCGAACTTGGCCGCGTGACGATTCAAGCACGTCGCCAAAGGGTCGGATATATCTATAGTTCTCGCGAGCAAAACTGAAGGGGCTGGAAAGTTTCCCTTCTTCCCCAGCTTCTTCAGTTTTGCTCGCGAGAATTACACTTCCCTTTATCCTCCGTTCTCTGGTAGCCGAAGTTTAGTTACTTGTTTCCGGGACATCCTGTGGAGACCAACTTTTTTTTTTCTTCAACCACTGTGCATAAGACAGAGCCCTGGGTCAACTTTGACCGAGCCACTCGCTCCGTTTCGGCCTTTTTCCCCCCCGCGGTCTGGAGGAGCGTTCGCCGCGGAAAGTGCAGCTGCTGATCGATACGAGAGGAAAAGGTTACTCCCTTTTCGCCCCCCCCCCCCGCCCCCCGGAAAAAGCAGCTCGTTCGATAACCAACGGTGGCGCGAGTAGGTGTTCCTGCAACCGGAAGCGGCATTATACGCGCGAGCAAGAATACTCGTCTAATTGTCCGGGCGAGATAATTCCGCGCGATTTGCATACGTTTCCTCGTCCGTTAAGCCGAACCGCGTCAGCCGAGCAATTAGCGATTACTGATTAAGTCAAACGGCTAAAGCCCAGAGCCTCGTTCCTGTTGCTGTTGTTGTCGAGGGACAAGGGGGCGGGAGGGGTATTCCAAGGGGGAAAGGTAGGCAGGGGTGCTGATGGCGAGCGATTGATATCAGGTGGGAGGAGTGATGGGTGCTCCCTGTGCAGGCTCGACTTTCTGCCTCGTCTACCCAGGCTCTGATCTATCCGAGCCATTCTTATTGTATGTTAATTATCCGTCGGGCTAATCAGCTCGCGGTTCTTCGCGCGGGACCACTATCTTCGTGGTTCCCGGACGTGGGTGACGTAACACCGCGCCCTGAAGCCAGCCGAATTAATTGGCGGAGCCTCGAACGAAGGCACCTGTCGTGCCGTTGGATTTAAACCGACTGCGAGATGGGTTTTAGGTGTCCGCCGGAGTGCGCCCGTTAACTCGGGACCCATGGTCGAATTTTGATGTGTTTCTGAACGCTTCTGCTGATCGATCGGTCGTTCGAGGCAGCAATTACTCGGTAGCGGTCACCTTCCTACTGTAACTGCCTATATGCTTCTGTTACATTTAAAGGATTACGCACACCGCGGCACATTGTGAAGATTTAGCTTTGGCTTTTTGTATTTTCTTATGGTAGCCTTGATAACGGGCTTTCGAAATATTACATTGAAACCTCCATAACTAACGAAGTTACGGAATGTTAAGCGAACCAACACCCGAGGACAAGAGTGTACTATACTCCTCTGTTCTGCAGGTTAATAGTCAACAGTCCTGGCAGGATTTCAAATTCCACTATGTTCCTTGGAGAATACCCTCTCGTTTGCTTTTGCATAAGTATTATCTTCGAATTCGTTTGACAAGCAATCGCTTAATAAGGGTGGAAAAGAATAGATGCGCCGTGCTTCAGGAGCTCTTTTCTTCGGAATCTATAATCGCATGTTTCTCGAAACGACGATACTCACGTCGGTGTCGGTGCAACACGTTTCGGAAAATATTCGATCCATTTACACAAATTTTTTGTAAACTGTTCTGCCTGATAGTATCTACGTACGAGTTCTTTTTTATATAAGCCTACATTTTTGTTTTCCAATAGGATAACTGATGAGACAAATGTACGTAGAAATCGATATTTGAGATTTCAAGAGCAGTTCTTATGTTTTTATTAAAAACATTAAATTTCTGCCCATGTAGTAAACTACCTACATTATTCTTTCGATTATCGTTCGATTTTTGCTATTTTAGATGAATCGTTTGGGAATCATCGTGTCTACTGCAAAGCCTTATGTAAACGGGGACAGATTTGGGAGTGATTGCTATATTTCTGACATTTTCTGGCATATTTTTAAGGACGTTTATTTAAAAACCTTTAAACATGTATACTATATCACTAAAGCGAACTGGATAAGTAAAGATAAATAGTGTACTGGAGGAGAAATTTGCGAAATTTATGCTGTTTTTTAATTCTTCTTTGTCTATATGCAGCTTTCAATCTATTTTCCTTTGTTTGCTTATGCAATTATGCTCATGCATCAATTACATAACAAAGACGAATAATAATAATACCGATCGAGTTTTCTCAGTTCGTTGTATCTTTTTGTTTCTAGTACACATCTCATGCAATGAGTACGAATTATTATTGTTATTTTCCTCCCCAGCGTCTACCCATTTTTTACTTTTACTTCAATGGAGATCGATAAAATCCTTCTTGTAGAGACACTAAATAAAAACAACAAAATGAATGGCTGGATAAAACTTTTACGTACGCTCGTTTGCAAAGTAATTATTACGTAACATACGGATACGTTGAATTGTAGATCAGGTGTAGCATATGGCAGGTGTTCCAACCAGTCGAAATTTATTACACGTGTACTGTTGTAACAGAGTGAGACCAATTCTGCATTGGTATGCTTTTTTTTTAAATTGACAGTCTCGATGACAGGGAAGTGCGCTGACCGGGGTGCTAAAATGATTAATTTCGTAAGAAGATGAATGATTACTACGTGTTGAATTAACTCCTTGAATGCCGTTCGACGTAGTGTCGGAGTCAAATATACTTCAAACCTTAGAAAACAGTGTTAACTTTTTCAAGTTTCAAGTTTCGAAGAGGTTTATTGGGAAATTATAAGTCTATACCGAATAAAAGCTTCCAGGCATGTTATCCTGTTTTGTGTAATCGTTTGGGTACGGTTTAATCCTATCGAATGAACATTTAATTAAACCATGGATTGCGTGCTGTCAACGCGCATGGGCGTTCAGTTGCCGTGCATAAGAATATGCGTGACATGCATTAAATCTTATCGTCGGAATTGTTAATAGAAAATTTATTATTATTTTATTAAAAAAACATTTATCCATTTTAAATAGGGCATGCCATTGATAACGGCCGATAAAGGCAAGCTGTTAACTATTTAAACGTCGTGGCAATAAAGTTACAATTCTCGTACCTACTGCTTTCTTTGAGGTCTTAAATATTTCGTATCATTACGAAGATCTCATTATCCCCGTTCGAAAGTAGAAACGTTCATCTATCATAAGGCCTCCGTACGTGTAGATCGACCATCAATCGGCGAAGAAACGCGAATACTCTTATCACACTCTTCTCATCGATTTACATAGGCACGTATGGAAAACGAGGGGCTCGTTAAGCGTGAGAATTAGAAACCGCGCGCGAATCCTAATCGTATTAATTGACCAGCAACACTGTTTCGGCGAAACAAATGAATCTGATACATCATTGATGGTATCAAAGGGGAGGGCGAGCCAACAACGATTTATCATCGATAAAAAGGGCAACTCTCACGATTTCTCGGTGAGGCGGCATGGCATCACTTTCCAAAATTATCGCGGGATCCACGCTCGGTTGAGTTTCCTGCGAGATACGGTTGACTATGTGACCAGCTTTTAATTACCAAGTTAATACTAACGGGTATTAACATTGGGCCGTGCTAATGACTTGCTAACGACGCGCGCAATATTCGTTTTGGGATAAAAAATTAATGAATAAGGTTGGACAGACGAAGCTCGAGGAAGTTATCTATGGAAGGTGAAGGTTCGCGTTACAATTTTTCTCACGAAAACAGATTTCCCTAGAACTACTCAGTAGCATTGCACCTGTTTTAGTAGAAACCTGTAAGTGGACGAATTCAGAGCTACGTTACATTAATCAGTTTTCGACTAAGGCTTCACAGGCAGGGAGGAATTAATCATCGAAGCATTCTACGTCATTTCAGTAGTCTTGCAATCACATTAAAAACACTTAACAGCAACAACAACCGGGAATAATGAATCGCTACCGAGAAGACGACTAAAATTGGCAATGCGAAGCTATAGAGCCAACTCTGTGACGCAAAACGACCATTACTTTTTCCCAACAAGTGTTTCCGCCTTCTTCGTGGCCTAGACACCAGCCGCTCCAAACCTTCGCGAATATTTCCAAACGGATTAACCCACCTCCGCCGTATTTGCGTCAACACGCCGCAACAACGAGCCCCGGGAGCAGGTTTTAATTAATTGACCCAGGCGATGCATCGACGAGTAGGTACCTCTGACGTCAGACACGGCTCGTTTTCTATTGCGACAGGAGAAACTCGAGCTTGGCGGATTTTCGTGTTCCTATTTGCATACACGCCGTTAAGCGTGAGAATTAGAAACCGCCGTCGAGCCTAAAGCGAATTAATTAGCCGTAACGCTTCTTTGCTTTTTATTTTCCATTTCCTTCCATTCCACCTCTGTTTTCGTCCAAACCCAGCCAAACCCGGCGATCTAATGATTTATCATTGATATTATCTATTCCACTTTAATATTAACGACGGTAACTTTACTCCCATGCATAACCTTAACGACTTTTTCCCCGACGATTTATCACGGGCAAATTACATCTTCGATGATTTATCGCCGGGCCCTCTACGTAAGATAGGATTACCTACGTAAACGCTGAAGAAGCCAACGCACCTTCGCACCGTGTATTTAACTTTCTCGAGATAACCGACGGGATACGACATCGATAACCGCAAATGCAGTCGGCAACGGCAGCGTTGCACCGCGAATTTGTCCAATTTAACCCGATACTTGGTGTAACTTTAAACGGAGGTGTAATGTTGAAGGTGGGTGTCTGCCGACGAATTCGGGATTTCTTTCCGATGTGAGCTGGTCGGACATTTAATTAGATTAACTGCGACAAGGGTGTTTCGACAGTCGCTGCGCATTTTGCTGAAAGATTACGTTTACACAAAGTAATTATACAAAGTGTCTGACTGTCTTCAACGTAAGGAATTTCCACGAATGTGTTCATGAAACGTTGAAATTACTTTCTTTTTAAATTTCATCGTACAAAGGGTTCTCTCGTTCCGTGCGAAAGGGAAAAAATCAGACTCCTCTGGTTAGAACAAACGGTTGTATAACTTCAGAATCTTAAATGGGATTGTTGATAAACGTTGAGATATTTACGCGTGGAATGCCGCGACGAGGTAGAAAATTAAAACCAATGCGAACCAATATGACCTAAAAACTACACCCCGTGTCACTCTTCACACGTGCGCTATTTTAAAAACAGTTTCAAGCAAATATTATTCAACTTGTTGGAAACTTTAGAATTGCGCAGAAACTTTGTAGTGAGTTCATTAGCGATTCTCTCGAAAGAAGCATAAATCCTTGGTTTCCCGTGTATACGTTTAGACGGTTGCACGCCACAGGGCTACAAAGAGCTTATCAAAGAGTCTTGGGGCCCCTTTCAATTGCTTTAACCGGCAATTTCTATTGATGAGGATTAAAATTCGTTGGAGTTTCTCTCGGCCGATGAGAGGCGTTATCGCGATATCGTCCGTCAAATCTCACCGTCAGATCCGCTGGCTAAGCACCGATGCATCCCGATTACCCTTCCAACGATAATTAAAGAATAGGCAAAATGTTGAAACCCGGCCGTCAGCGTGCCGCGCATCGGAGATCCATATTCATGAGCGGTAAGAAGCCGTGCAACTAACGACTCGTTAGTTCTTCTAAGTGATAATTTATTTATCTTTCTAGAGCGGTCTCAGCGTCTGGCCGGCCACAATCGGGCCCCGTTTATTGCTAATTCTTGCCCGCTAATTACGGAAAAATCAGCGGAAAACCATTAGCTACCGTCTGCTACTCGATTTTACAACCGCTTTCAGGTTATCCACTCCCACGAATCGATATCATCGCGGGAACACGTCAAGCTCGAAATGGGTTCTGGCACACTGTTGCTTCAACGAGTCACAATAACTCTGAAGCTAAGATTCAGTCTCCAGCAGGGTGAAATGAATTTATCTACTCCCACGGTGGTCACTCGATACCGTCAACAGTTTTCAATGGGATTATTACCTTCTACTAGTATTTGAATATGGATTCTAGCTTCCGAAGGAGGAAGAGAACGTCGACGACCAACACTGTCCTTCGCCTACGGTCATTATCGTCGCAATTATAATCGCGTCCACGCTTGACGCTTCTCAGCTTCAAGGCGCGTCCTTTTCACCGCGGAAAACCGTACCGGTTGCGTGTGCCACCTATCGCGCACGCCCCCGCGTAAAAGTGGGTGGTATCGTTTTATTATTTCGCATTTTAATCCCGACGCTGTAAAAGTTTTAATTACACCCATCACAAGAGCGAGCGTGGTCTGTCCGTTTGTTCCTATATAGGAGCGCGTCATCCTTTTGCCTCCTTGACTTTCGCTTCCTTTTTCTGCGCTCCCGGGGGTCCCTTTTGTGACGGTGAGCTGGATACGTTAGGCAGAACACAAAGTCCAGTCAGATTTTTCCCCTTTGTAGAGAGAAAACGGGTGGGAGCATTGGGTAGCGCCGTATGTTTAAGATTTTCGCGTCTAATTGCTGGAACTCGAACTTATTCAACCCCATTTTACTGTTTTCCCGCCTAATTAAATCAGTTTCTTGTGAAATTACGTGGTTTCTTTGTACCGCAGAATTTTAATGCACTGCTAACGTGCCCTGTGAGTTAGAGAAGTAGAAGATTAGATCAAGTTTGAAAGTGTTTGGGAGGGTTTGAATGTGCATACATGTTTGACAGGGTAGTAAGATGAATTTTATAACAGAATCTAGTCAAATAACTGTTGATGTTAAGAAAGTAAAAGGTAGCGCACAGTTGCAGCAATCCCCGTGCATTAGATTCTCAAATTTCTTAATACTGGTTTATGTAAAACAGTTTGTTTCGAAGCATTTGGTTCACCTGCTTGATGAATTTTCATCGCCTCTCGCATCGTGCTGTATCGACATATTAAAAACAGTGGAAGTTGAGAAAGTTTGGGAGTGTTTGCCAGAGTTTGAAGCAGCAGAATCCCTAATATAATTAAGGCTGAAGTTTGATCTGTTTTAATAAATTTTTCGCTTCACTAGGTCAAGATTTCCCATAGAGTTCCGAAGGATTCTATAAAGTAGATCCTTAAACTCAACGGTTGTTCGCGCAAAACATTCGGCCCCGAAGCGTCAGCCGTAGGCTCGCTTGTCAATGCCGACGAATACGCGTCGCAATTAACTCGTACACTTTATTCCTCGTCCGCGTTGCTCCCCCCCCCTTGCCCCTTCTTTCGCGATCGTCGCTTGTGAAACGCGATTGTTTCAGCCACTCGTGTGAAACTCGTACAGCGACCAAATGTTTCTTGCCCGTCCGTCCCGTCGTTTCCCGCGTCGCGTTTTCCCTTTCGTGTCGTCAACGGCGTTCGAGCGCGTAATTAGATGGAACAGTTGCGTTTTATGGAAAACCGGGTTTCCGTCGATCTGGAATCGCTATCGGGCGATCATTGGGCAACCTTCTTCGCGCAAGAAGGGCCCCCCCCCCCCCCCCCATTGAAAACCATAGGCGGTTCCCACGTGCTGAAATATAACTCGCAATAAACCAAAGTGATAGTAGGTTAAGTCCTACGATGCTATCTGCCCCGGGTAATTGCCCCCGCGGAGACTCTTGGCTGTAACGACCTGTACAGGACTCTGAAGCAATCCGTCGTTTGTCGTCGGCCACGGGAATGAAGAACAGGCGATCTGCTCTTTTTCATTCCTTGTCTTCTCGCCGGAGGAAATGGTATCAGCCGACCAAGCGGCGGCAGGGTGTGCGGGGAGGGCAGAGAGGAAGAAGCGCGTTGGTTAAGCGGGTCAGGCCTTCCTGAAACGGTATTAAAATAGAAAAACGCCGACAATCGTTGCCAATGTATCAGACTTGAATAGACTTCCCACGATTCCGAGTAAAGCCTTTCGAAACGTAACTGGATGAAATTCCAGGGTATCGACGGGAACACAATTCTGCTTCTAATAACCCCTATTCAGTCTGGTGAAAGAGGGGGGCTCCCCGATTCCTCAGAATCATCAGCTACCTAAATCTTTGCAGAGAGATTGAGGGGCCCCCGAAGTATTCCTTAGCACAGTTCTCCAGCTTACTTTTCAAGCATTTAGACCGCCACGATGATTTCACCATCGACCCAGGGGTTATGTCTCTGTTTCATGGAAAGAAGTGTACCTAATATCCTCTGGCGATTCGGTCTCCTCCTGGAGGAATCGGTGAGCCAGACCTCGCGTGAATATTTAAATAGTACCTCTCGACTGGCTGATATCTCCGGCGGTTCACTTTCATACGCCATTAAGCTCGAAGTGACCTCTTCCGGGGACGAGCGTCTTTCGGGAAGGGCTCTTGTGCGATTTCCTCGTGAGATACGCGCTCGGTCTTCCGCACGAAGAGAGATATATAAACGGGGGCAGGGGGGGGCAGGATTGTCGATAACGTATTGCCAGACGGCCTCGTATAATCAACAGATTAGCCGTAGGAATAGATCAGAGGCGATGGGTAAAGGAGACCCCGGTTAGCTGAAAGCTTTCCCGGTTGCCCATTAACGGAGGGGCTGATTTCGTTCGTTCCTGGCGTTCGTGGTACGGGGAAAATGCGATTATAAGTCACACGAGGTGTTCGTCGGTGCCCGTGTCTCTGTCACCGTGGCCTGCTCTGGGATTGATTGGATATAGGGAGCCACGGTTAACGCTGAAAGATGAAAGACAACGGGGCCTGCACTTTATCTAACAAAGGAAATGTGTTTTCCCGAAAGCCATGTGCCTCGGACCATCCACGGAGTACGCCATTCCCGGATCCGATATCTCTGCGGATGATTTTCAGGGAGTCTTTTGGTAAAGGGGGGTGCGCCTTGTGCTTTGGACACTTTCAGTAGCGAATCTTTCGTTTTCTTAGAATTATTATAATATAAACTATGCTTTGTTGACACATGTAGGGATTGTTTCGAAACTGTAGCTGCGAACTTAATTGATCGATGGAACTGATTAAAAGACTGAAGGATAACTGAAATGACACGCTGTCGCTATTCATTGTGAAAGGAACCTCCGAGTCTCACGTATGATTGCAGGGTTTCGTAGTTCCGTGGCGTCAGGCTTTAGCAAATTAATTTAATGAAATTCCTAAAGGGAAAAGGAATACCGAATCTTTCGCCGTCGCGTCTGATACGATGGCATAATCAGCTTGCAAAGTAATTGGTTCTCGCTCACAGGAAGCTACACGGTTCTCGCGAAAGCTACTCCCTGCGCGGAACGATACTGAAATAATACTTGATACAGGTGGCCGAAAGAGAGAATTCTCTCCAGCGAGAAGTGCTCCGTCTCATTCCGTTGGCCCACTCGCAGATTAACGGCTAATCCGTACGAGGGAACGAGGAATTGTTGAGAGAAAAGCGGAAATGCTAATCTCTCGATGGGTATCCCTGGGATACCTACGCAGCCTGCCAAGTCTTCCATTTTCCACGTGTGCCGTTCGTTGGTGTGTATGCGTTAAATCGCGGCGCGCGCGCACAGCGGACGGCAGGAACACGCGAGGAGACGTGTGCCCATGTGTGTATGTGTGTGTTTAAGTACGTTTGCCTCGATTGCGTGCGACGAACAACGAGGAGCGGAGGAACGACGCTCCAACGCGCCGCGCAAATCCTCTCAGATCGTGCTCTTCCTATCCGCCGAACGACATTTCCGCACGGAACGGTTTATTTTGCGGCGATGGACGCGAATATACTCTACGATTTAATACGATCGCGCGCGTGTATGCGGACCGTGTGGGTGAGCGAAGGATCGGTGGATCGGAGGGGATGTAGAAAACATTCCAGGCGAAACTATCCGTGTTTCTGATTCAAGCGTGGTTGCTCATGAAAACATGCTGCAACACGCATTTGCTTATGTTTTGCCTAACTGCTCTTTTGGTAGTGCGTCGACGCTTCACCAGTATTCACCAGTCCCGATGCTGATGAGGATCTTGACATTGTTCGATGTTTGGTTCGAGGAAGCAAATTGTTCAATTGTACCTCAACATCTGCAACCATTTATCAATTAGTCTCCAAACTCTGCTCTATAATCCAAATTGTCATTACAACGTAGAAAATAAGTTCAAGTAGCGAAGTATAATACAGCAGCCATCCATAGTTAAATTCAATGCCATGAAACTTTTTCTTCGTCGCATCCATCCCTTTATGGGGCCACCAATTGTCTCCACTCCTCCATCCTCATTGTCATACAATCTGTAAGTGCGTAACAAAAACGTATCACTGTTATTTTTAATCCTCAAATGTTCACGTGCAAAAGTACCCCGAGCGATGCACACGGACAATTGAGGGATTCAGCCAAAAAGCTGCGCCGCGATCAAACACAGAATGCCTCACACTCCAAAAATCTCGAATCTCAAACGTAGTACGTGGACCGCGCTCGCGCGTTTCTTTGAAACATGCCAAGTGTCCCCTGGACTGCTGGCGGAGCCAACCCCCTGCCACCCTTCGTAAATCAAAGCCACGCCGGTAATAAGCACCCGCGGTGTACCGTGCAGAGAAGGTGGACGGTTGGAGGGTGAAGGGCGGCGAGAAGGAACAGAGGGGCGAAGGGGGGGGGGTGCTGGCAAGGAAGTCTCCCAGAGTGGTCGTACGTGAACTGGTGGGGGTTGTGGGGGGTGCTCGGATAGAGAAGGATGATGCATTATTGAGTGGACCGAGTTGCAGGGGTTGGGGGGTGGCGAGGATGGTGGGGGGTGGTGTATAATCACACACATACTCGCTGGTCTGCTAATGGACTCCATCTACCCGTTTTCAGCTCATCCCCTCGGCCAGCTACGCTCCGGTGGCAGCGGACATCGTGATATTTTCACTGCCTCAAGATTCATCCGGGGGTGTACCTAGCCGGCATTACAGATATACGTAGGTGCTGGCACGTACCTCGGCACACAGACGCGCGGAGGCACGAGAAAATGCTCGCGCAGTGGCGTACTTAGCTCGCGGGACCCTGAAGCTGTTGGAAGCTGAAGCTTCTGGAAACTGGAATCGATATTTCTCATATTTTTCCTATCCTGGAAAATTGGTCTGGTTTAGGTATGTACCGGTTATAAAACAGTGGGCCGTTGTGAAATTTTAGTTATGTAGCAATATTCGTAAGAAGGTCGGCATACCATGCTGTTCAGGACATTTTTTAATTGTCTTTGAAAATTTATAACATTCACGGTTTCCAAGAACAAGTACATGGAGATTTGGTAAAAATGTATCTTGATTTTGAAAATTTTACGACAGTTTTTTTCCTGGTTCTGTGTATTTTACTCAGCGAGAGCATGAAACGTTTAAAAGTAAACGTACTTCGCGAACGCACCGTTTTTTTCACAGAAGATTGTTAAAGTTCCGACCAATTGAAAAGTGTGCAGTTGCTACTGGAGGCGGAGCGGTCCCCCCACTTTATCATCTACGACGGAAAGAAGTAATCTGTGCCATATAATGAGCCACAATTTTAATACCTTTTGGGAGGAATCCGTTCGCCCTGACACATGCTTCTTTTTGAAAGTTTTACCATCGTGTCATGTGCAACATCCAAAATCGCAGAAATAGCCAGACCTCTAGTTCCTGCGAATTCTTTTTAACGAGCCCGCTCCGGATAATCCAGATACGTAGATTCATTAATTAAGTTGCCTTCTTACGCCCTGTACGAGTTCATTTCACTGAACTGGGATTTTAACAGACTCCTGCGTTCAAGCCAGCGTTAAGGAAATTAAAGACGCGGATATTTCTTATTATATCTAACACAAGATTGAACAGGGAAAATGGATAAAATCGACAAATTACCGTGCGGAGTTAATTATCTTTGGGGGAAAAAATGCCGAGGCTTGACGAGCAACCCTTATTCGTACGCCACTTTCTTCCGCGCATATATATACCTTCGTACGTACTTCCACGGACACCAGAGACGCGTTATTATTGGATTACATTTTTAATCCGCCCTCTCTACCGCCAGCCACCCACTCTCCCCAGCCACCAACCCCCCACAGTCCTCCTCAACCCTCCTCCGTGTGTCCAGAGGACGTCGTACGTAGCTACGACCCCGCGGGCGCATCCTCCGCTTTCGTATTCCGAATGGAATTACTATGCAAGAGATTTCATTTGTTATATATGCACGCTACAAACGAGTGCATTTTCGCTTAGGTTAATCGAATTATGGCCCTCGGTGTATGCATTTTAAATTCGCGCCCCGCCTATCCTTGCTTTCTTTGGGAGACGCGGCTCGCGTTGGTCGCGCTTCCTGGAGCAAGGGAACGTTTTCCAAGTGACTGAACTTTGGCAGCGTGCTTAACGGAATATTACACAAAATATAGACTGAAGGCGTCGTAACAGGAATTTGGAATCTAAGTTGAATAGTTAATGGTTTCGATAATATTCACTCTTCTTCGGTTTAAATTGAGGTGTAACGTTGTTGCTGGAAAATTGATGACTGCGCGTAGAGAAATATGTCGAAAATGTAGGGTCAAACAGTTCTACACGAAACCAAAAAAAAGTTGGAAAAAGAAGTGACTTTATCTGATTGTTGAGAACGACGTATATTCCCCTATATCTCGGTTTGCAGGACGATAATTGCAACTACCTACATCTGAGTTGTACTACTAATTACAGACCACCCCTCTTTGCCAATGCAGCAAGAATTCAAAGTATTCATGCAACGATCATAACGCAAGCGTTTGTTCGTGTTTGTCTTCAAAGGTGAATTGCCTGGCAAGGCATCCAAAAATGACGTCATCATCCAGAAACTTTTTAATGAATTATTCGTGGTTCGATGGGGAATCGCGACAAATCCACGACACGAAATCACGATCACGCGCGCGATCGTGACGGCGTTTTAAGCCTCTGAATAGAGAGGAGTCCCTTCTCCCAGCGGCACGGTAGTCCCACGTCCGTTATTCTCGCCTTGTTCGTGAATGATCATGGCCGATCGTATTGTGACAGGGCAGTGATTGGTACGTCGTCGAGGCGAGAAGGGATATTCATTGTCCTGCAGTCACGTGCATCGGAAAACGACCAGTCACCGTCCCGATGCGAGAAATTTCCTGCCGAATCATGGCCACCGGTCCCGCCGGTTGTGCCTTCCGACGGAAATGGGAGATTTGGCCGAGGCTTATTAAGCGACTCCGACGATAAGGCTGAGAGATTGATAATTGCCACTACTTTGGGAACGTTCGGACGTTTTTAAATCGGTGACGTTTCGATATCTTGGAAATTTTCCTTAACGAAGTCTTATCATGCAAATATATTCAATTGTAAGTACTTGTTATTTAAATGGTTCAAACTAAGTATGCACTGACTCTCAATTGACGGTATCACTGACCCTGAGATATTCTGCATTAACCGTTCTTTACTCTAAGGAAGGAAGGAGCAAGTTGATCGCAGCAATTTAGTTTAATGGGGGATTCTCGTCTAACAGCCCCAAAAGTAACTGATACTTAAGAATTTTTTTTAATGAGCTGTTAGTCATATTGGATTAAACTCTTTTGGGATATAAGGAGGCATCTTTAAACTTGTAGAAAATATTTTTTTTATGTCAATCCTTCCTATTATTTATTACTTTTTGTGGAATCTTGACAACCTCTTCGACCATGTAACTCCTGTTGGCGGGATGTGTAGCACCCATCACAGTCATCTGATTGTAAAAAATATAGAAGTTTCTTAAAGTTAGATAGTTTGAGCTGGGATTGGTCCACTTTAGAGAAAAAAAATGAAAAATTGAAAGAGTTATAGCGTTTGAAAGAAAAAGTAAGTATTTTCCTTAGACAAATTTTTCATATTATTCTTTATATCGACGCAAAAAGTATTATAAATAGAAACTAAAATTAAGACTTTCTTTTTTGCAATCAGATAACTGTGACAGGTGCTACACCTGATGCCAACATCGTCAAAGAGCTTATATAATAAATAATAAGAAGGATCGACGTAGAAAACAAAATTCTACAAGTTTAAAGATTTTTAAAAAAAAAAAAAAATTTCGGGGGCTGTTACACGTGAATCTCCCCCTTAAAAAATTATCGCCACTCTTTAGATTCATCCGCTGCACTGGAAGAATTCACAGTGTTGACGAGTTATTTGATGTCCAATATGAAGAACCTGAACGCCACCTTTACATAACTGGTCGTCACGACGGAGGTAGCCGCGTACATGTGGAAAGTAAAACCGAGTTCATGAAAACTGGCACGCACCGTGGCTCGTATTCAGCGTTAGGAACTAATTGGTGCGGATCCAAAAGGTACACACCCGGCTACGGTTATTAACGACAAGACGCAACGATCCTTCGAGCAGTCGACTCGTTGACGTTTTTATAGGTCTCGCGGGAAAGGAAGCGATTCACGCAACGCGTCTGGACTCCTCGAACGCTCCTTTATGAGCCTAGCACTCATCGACCATCACACGTTCGAAGCGTTCGCGTAATTGGTAATTACTATTCTGCTCTATTGCATTCTAGGATAACATAGAATCGGGTTTGAACGTAGCTCCATAGTCGGAACGATGTTAATTGGTCGCTTGAGGCCACTGGGACAGCTACCCCCACCATCAGGCTTGACTAACCCACTATTCCCCGGCTGTTCATGCAAATCTGCATGCGGAAGGTCGTCTGTGTGTCAAATGCATGTCAAATACGCGAATTTATATATTTTAAAGAATTCACCGGTCCTAAACTGTGGATACCGATTTTTCTGTCAGTACACTTTCATTAATAGCGCTGTAGAGTATTTCAAATTCTATTCAGGATGTTAATAAACTATTTAAAATGTAAAATTTGTCGCTGTCTTTTAATAGGTCTCCCTACCTTGACGGATGAAAAATGATGCGAACTTTGGGAATTTTTTAAAACAAAACCATTAAATATATTTACTTCCAGCTTTCTGGCTTCATTTGTCAATCTTTTGAGAATATGAAAACAAAATAGTATGCAAAAATAGTGGTTATAGTGTTTCAAATAGAGCACCTTACAAAAATCATATGCGCATTGTTAGCATAAAATTAGCCGTTCTCGTTGTCTGAAATAGAAAATTTAAAAATTTGTGTAATGTGTGGCTATCACCTGAACTGGATTAAATGAGAAATATTGAACATTAAAAAAAATGGCAGCGTCTAAAACAGACATCGATTTCTGCAAAAAAATTTTCTTGTTTTTTAAGTCGCAAAAGTAAAATTTTGTAAAAACCGACTTAGTTTTAGTACCAGCGAGAATAGGACATCTACTGAAGATGTATGCCAAGTTTGAAGCAAATCGGATGATTCGTTTTTGAGATATCTGCTAACCAATTCGAAAAACATCGTTTTGAGAAAAATTCGTTTAAAGTTTTAGGTACCGTTTTTTCTACATATTTTTTTTTTAAATGTTACCTAAATACGTATTAATATAGGCATAAAGTTTTAAATTAAAATAATTTGAGGGTTTCTCTTAAAAAAAATCCCAAATATCGCGCTTCTTTTCAGGCCGTCAAGGTATGAATTCTGTATACCTTTGAAGGTTGCGCTTGCTGCAGAAATAGCAGTACCTATTTCCAAGAAATATATAAAACATTCGAATGATCGTCATAGAATATCAACTTGATTTCAATCAAGCGAATAAAATTACCGACGAGAAAGGGTAAAAGGGAAGACAGCAGAGTGGCGTTAAGAGCAACATTCGCCAGTGTTGTAATCGCTATAATTCAGACTGTAACTACGGTTATGCTCTTCCTTTCTCCGATAGTTTCTCTGTCTCCGAGTGACTAACAATACCCGACCTGGTTAATCGTTCGCTGGCGTAACAGCGATACGTATCTCGTTCAGACAAGCGCTGAAAACTGGAAATTAGGCATGCCTAATTACGATTCAGCCAGAGCATTTTTCCATCATGGCGGCGCGGCCGGGAAGCGATCGTTCGTCTTGTTACAAACGGAGGACCTATTTTCGACCGCGCAAAACGAGTCGAAAGTTTTCGAAACGCCTGAGCGAACTGATACCATGTGCCGGTGAACAAAAAAAGCAGAGGGGAGGAAAAGAGATGGAATTAGAGAAGTTTTCAACGCGAGCGTAAACTTTCTCAACGATTCCCCATTGTTTCTGATCCACTGCACGCAACTAACGTAACGATTCCGAAACGGAACATGGCGAAACGGTCTATCGAGATCTTGTGCTTTATCTAGATGTCAGTTGTTCTTTGTCTTGCAGCATTATTTATGGCTGACGACTATTAGCGCGGACGTTGAAATCGACATGCTTAAATTTCATGGCTCATCACGAAGAATTTATTTTGTAAAAAGTGTTGTGAATATCAATTTTATCAGAGATTTTACGTTCTGTTGCATTTTGTGCTGTTAACCTGAAACCACGACCCGTTAACTCGGCCACCAGTCTGTGTTTAAAGGGTGAGAAAAAGCAATTATAACTCGCTTTGCCCACATCAAATACTGTATTAACTTCTTTATAGGAATGTAGTTATGGAATGTTTGTGACGAATTCACTCGTTACTTGAGTTACGAACTAATTTCTCCTTCGAATCTCACTAATTCAGATTACTACCATAGGCGCATTGAATGGTTCAGTTCTTCAGTGAAATCATCCAAACCGCTACAGTGACAGGACACGAAATCATTGTTTCCTTCTCTATTCTGTAACGAGGACACCTCATCTGCCTCAATTCACTTACCTTAAACTCCTTCAGCCAACAGTCCACGCGACATTTAAGGAAACCTTTCACTCGAAACTTCAAAGAAAAGCTCCTCCCTCTAACATACAAGATGAAGACACCAATCTCACTGGTCGCGTGACCATTCCCACATCCTGTGCGCATTCCAGGGGTCAGCAGATCTCACACTTTTCCAGGCTGCCCCGGCAGTGTGCGTGGCTTCTTCAGAAAATTACGTCGCCCTGCGGTTTTAATGCGCGACCAGTCAGGGTTGGGCAGGATATGACCTCCCTAGCAGAGTGTCCCTCCGCGGGATCTGACATGTATGCCGAAATGAGCCCACTTTGACTGTTCAACCACTATTGCGAGCCAGCTCGCTCATCTCGGAAATTACTTCCGCTCGGACATTGTCGTTGCCATCTGCGTACGCGGTGTATGCAAAGGACTCGGTTTGGCAAGGAAGCCCGAGGAGGAAGCCGCCTTCCCCTGCGCCCTTGGAACGCCACGCGGCAGCGCGAGCCTCCGGAGACTTTTGGCAGGAAGAAAGGACCGATCGATGTTCCACGACGGCTGCCAGACCGAGGAGAACACATGCTCTAACTGCACGCGTCTCTTACGCATTGAAATCGATTCGAGGTGACCGGCTGCAGGTTTCGCGGCAAAAGTGAATTACATCGGACGGGAAGATGATTAGAAGGTGGCTGCGAGGCAGGGATTAAAGGCAGGCGATTAGCAGTTCCGGTTCTCACACTCTGCAAAACAAATAACTGGCGCTAACGAGGGCCTATCAATAACCGACGGATAACGACCGGTTTTGCGGGAGAAGCCGCGATCGCGGGTGAAACTCCGCCCTTGAAATCCTGCAGACACCTCCGAGGAAATCGCTCCTCCCTCGGCTGGCGTCGGGAACTCTAACGAGATCTCAGAAATCGATGCCATATTTCACGTCAGATCAGAATATTGTTACGTACGTACACAATGCTCGTGTACGGGAGATAGTTGCTCAGATTCGACATGGGATGGCTGAGAGGTTTGTTCGCGTAAATTTAAAGAAATTAAACTACTGCAACGCTTATACTTCTTCAAGCCTATCAAACTAATGCACTTCCTCTGAACAGACATATGTATATAACAGATGTTCGCGTGTAAATTTCTTATTCACTGTAAGCGAGAAGTGTGGATGAGCAGTTCGAGGCAGCGAAGAGCAGAACAGTATCTCTGAACGCCTTCCCTGTTCAGCAACGATAGGTATAATATTGCGTGACCTTGATTAAGTTCGCTTTTAATCTCTGAAGCTCGACTGAAGGCGCAGGATCAAATATTTGACCAAAGGTCGAGTAACGAAACTGTCAACGCGGGGACAGAAGAATACAACGTGGTACAAAGAGGAGAAACGGCTCCTGGAGGGCAACGGGCATGACTACGACAACAATGGCGCACAGGAATCTGTCAATCCACGTTAGTGTCTTCCATGAAAGCGGCTTCCTCCTTCCAGGCCGCATCCGGGTGCCCCATCATAGCTAATGACATGCACCGACTGTTTTCTCGGCGGGCAACGTTCGAAAACCGAACGAATCGCGGCCAGGACTTGTTTATTCGTTGCTCGAACGCTTCTGGAGAGGTTCTCCTCTATAAAGGAGTACCCCTGACGCCCTTCTTCCTGCCCGGGGGCACGATTAATATAAAATAAATGATTGCTGGGCATCCGGTCGCACAGAACTCTCGCTCCTCGGTCTCCTCCGCTTCTTCTGCTCTTGATTATTCCGCGTAATTTGTCGACCGAGTCACCGTGGCCAGTTAAACATCATTTCATGGTCATTGTCCGAGGGAATTGTCGAACAGCGCGTTTCCGATCCGCCAGCAATTGTCTGACCACGGTTATTCCTCGATTGCGTCGATCTTTGGAGGAAGAAATGAACGTTGTGGATACTACGTATATCGTAGATGGGTACCTGCTGGAGGATTTCACTTCGCTGCCAGTTCTTGGTGTCAGTTGGCGGATGGTGTGATAACTTTACTGCCGAAGGGTTTGCCTTCAACTCTTCCTGCAGATTAATTCTAATTTGCCTGTTTTGGGGAGTCCATGGCGTTCTAGGAATTAACTGAGGCAATGCAGATTGGGGTATCCCAAAATGTACAAAAGTTATCAGGCACCTGCATACCCTTTTATTGCAAAGTTATAAGGCTGAATGGCAGGTTCATTCTGCTCGAATTCAAAGTGGAATCCTTTCTCCAAGGAATCTCCAACGCCAGGAAATCCGTTTTCCCTAACCAATCAGAGCAGAGGAGGATGGGAAGTAGCGTGATTGGAAAACGTGCAAAGGTCTGGGCCCAGAAGGCTGAAAAGAACCAAGGAGGAGCTCTCCCGTAGGAATTCCCTTCACCCTCGCGACCTCAAACCGAACGGTGGCAACGGATCCCTTAAAAAACGGATTTACAACCTGTTGCTACTGGGGCCACTTAAAGATTCCCCTCGATATTGAAAGAATATCCGAAAAAGAGGGCAGATTTTCCTCTCTTCCGAACCCGATACCTTGTAAATATAAAACTCCGGATATTGAGTGGAAGATTGCTGAAGATTTCGGAAGGGAGACTCTGTTCGAGGCTCCCTTGCTGAATCGAGGCGAATTTATGCTGTTTCCTAAACTGTCAGCCAAACTGTTTTCACATGGGCGTACCAACCCATGGGTTGCTTGCACTAAGTCTTTTTGATAGATTTCAGACCACAGCGGAAAATAAAAATTTGTACAGGACATTCATCTATTTGTATCGTAAGATAATATCAATTTTGTCAACGCGAGAGGAACATTACCTAACTTTTATCAAAGAACGCAATGAGAAAAAGTGTAATAAAAAGATAGTGTCATATATTATATTTCATTTATGTATCATTGCACGAAAGTAAAATCGGATTGAAAGCTGTTATAGGACACGTACATAATAATGTATGATGCTCGGTTATTGCTCCCGAATAGCAATAATTCTGTGTCTTTTTAGTTTTGCTCGACATCAACCTTGTGTAAATGCATGTGCGGATTTCTATAATGATTGCATATAATACAGATTGTTTTACATTTGACGAAAATAAGGAAGGAATATGATCACTATATGAGTAATAATCAACTTTCATTACTTCATTTGCAAGGATTTAATATAACCTACCCATCACATTTCGATTAAATAATTATGTTTTCCTGAATCCTTAGAACGTACATTAATTATGTAGGACCTGTAAAAATGTTACTTTTCTGCTGTGACCTGCAATTGTCAAAAATCTAAGTAGGTATTATAGCTGATTATAACAGTTAGATGTGAGAAAAAAATACTGACGTTTGTGAAGGTGCAAGACCCTAATTTCGAACGCTAATAGTAACTCTATCACACACGACAAATAATAATACAACTAACAATAAGATCACGTCAGTCCCAGACTGACCAAATGCAAACCACTGCCGTCGATCAGAATCGCGATTCTTCGTTCCTGAATCGTAGTACAGAGCCGAACATCCGTCAATAAATCAGGAAAACGGGATATCTCCCGATATTCAAGCGGTCGTTCATCTTTGACGGCCGATGCAGTTGCAGCGGGGCGCGTAATTCTCGCCTCCAGCCCCGTCGAGAAAGGACGCGTAACGCAGCAGCTCGATTTTGCTATTCATTAGAGCCGTCAGTGGGTAAACAAACAGTGGGCACTCGTGTGTGTGGATATGTGATTAACGTGGAAGCTCCGCGTAACCGCCTCGATATCAGTCAGGGTTGAACCGTGCACGAGTCACCCCCACACTCTGCACGCGCTCTTCCCACGAGTACTCACCCCTCACAGGCCCCTGAGCCTCTGGCACGGATGAAGCTCATCGATTGGTTGTCTCTCGTCAGCAATGGGCCGAAACCACACTTGGATCTGATCGAGTTTCGCAGCTCCATGTGTACAGACATTGCCGCATCTGACTTTTATTCAACAATTCCGCCTTCATTTTAATATAAAACTCTTGGAACAGTTTTCAAGGCTGATCGCGAGACCACTGTACTATTTCAATGTATGGGATGAAACTGTGGCTGTGTCTTAAAAACTCTTTGATCCCTCGACCGCAGTCGTAAAAGAAGTCCTCAAGTTTCTCGACTTCTTTTTAACTTAAAATCGCCGAGAATAACGCTTGAATCATTAATAAAAAATTTAAATACGGATCTTAAAAACCGATGTCAGTGTAAGGTTTTAAGTAGACCTTTGCCATTGCTGCAATATGCTGTAATATATTGGCAACCAGAAGAGTGAACAAGCAGAGTTCCAGCTATCTATGTATTAATGCGTGACCAAATTCGAGTGCCTTTGCTATTGGCATTGAGACGTAATTCTGAGCTTCGCATTAGGAGCAACTTGCTGCCCCCAGTTCTCCATTAGAGGTAGCCGTTGTCGGGAGAGTTTGGGTCACAGTTGCCCACAGATTGCCATCTAGGATGCTTAAAAGAGTGTCTTCAACTTGGCGGAACCTTAGCCCCACGAAACACTTTCCGTTCTTAAGATACGTGTATAATCACACGCTAAAGAAAGACATAGTACAGTTCCAAATAGGAATAATTACGCATGAAACAGCAAGAATATTCTACAAACAACACCGCCGGCGAGTACCGTAGAATCACAAGCAATGGCAGACCAATTAAACAGGCCCCTGATTATTGGAAGAAATTTCTAATTGCAAAAGCGTAGCGGGGTCCGCTTCGAGGAACCGTCGGACTGGTGTTCGATACAGTTACCACATAATTACAGGGGTCCTCGTAGATCAGCCTAGACAATGGGCGATCAGAATACTCCCACGTTAGCATTAACAACGCTTTTAATTCGCGCGCGAGTAATGGCGCCGTTGATTATCCAGCTATCCCGGCCAATTAACGACGTTCCGCGGCGGTACATCGAATCTACTCGGTCAGTGATTAAAAACAAAGGCGGAAAACCGCGACCGTACGCTCATCGACATCCTGCGGGCTGTCATCCCCCTCGTTACGTACGGCACGCGATGCATATCGCCCCGGAATAAGAAGAAATACCGTATCTTGCTCCAGTGAAACGTATTTCAGCAGACAATGCCGCGTGGATAATGCGCTTGGCAGGTAGCTTAACGCGGAAAGAATGTCGTATTAACATCTCGCCAGCGACGATTCTCAGACGAGCCATCGGAACAACTTAATTTCGAGGTCGCCGAGCGATCCTGAGAATATCGGGGTCTCCATTGCCAGGTCTAATTGGGCGAAATTGCGATCTGCCTGATAGGGATTATGATTCGATCATAGAGTCCGTTTGTTCGTCTAGATGATCGCAACACGTTTTCCCTGGAGACACGGAGCTTCGGTCTCAAAGAACACTAACGAATCAGGGCATTAGCTATCTTAGGAGTTACCTAATTATTGAAACATGATCGCGGATTTCGTTTCTTTACCTAGGTGACTCGGGTTGTACCAGAGTCACGTAGCTAGATCAATGAAGAAGTTTGAAAAATTCCAGGGATTAACCCTTTTAGGAGGTATCCAATAAGAGGACAGTTGAGAATTAGGCATATTCCTGCTACTGAAGAGTGAAGTGCAAAGAGTGAAAGAGGGTAAGGCTTGTTCGGAGGCGGGATACGCGTTCGGGACGGTTCGCAACCATCGTTCCCGGGGGGGAAAGCTATCGGCTCGCGTATCGAGAGGAGGGCGAGCGAACGGTTCCGGAAAGGGAGCAGCAGGGGGAGGGAAAACAGGGGGGTGGGCATGCAACAAGTAGTTCGGTTTTCAAAGCCCATTGAAATTGATGGCTTTCCCATACCATGACAGAGCCCCCTGCGAGTCTGCGGCAGCGGTTCCGTTCGCGGACGAGCTTACAATACATCCAAGCTTTTATCGATATTGCAACACCCTGGCGGATAGGTGGGCTGGGTTCGAGCGGGAATTGATAACGAAGGACGAGGAAACTTGCTGGTTTTATTACTGCATTTTCACTTTGCGTCAGCGCCTCTCCGCCTTTTTACAGGTTATCGAATATCGCCCTGTTCCCCTCTTCGTGCTCTCTTTTCACCTTTCCACACCCCCTGTCTGTTCGCGTAACGGTGTCCCGAACGGATTTGCATCGGTGTCAAAGCGGCAGATGCCGATGCATCGAGGGGACATGGGGAAAATCACGCGGACGCGGACTTGAAATGTCTGCGGCCTGCGTTCTCAACAGCCACAGGGTTGAGCAATATTTGCTTCCTGTTTAATCGAATCACGTCCTCCGATGTGTCCCGCGAGAAGAGTCGATTTAGGATGGTAAATTGCAATTGAGTGATTGAACGAGAGGGTTAAAAATGCAGCTAATTAACTTCTCGACGATAAGTTGATTGCTGTACGAACTGTGGAAAATTATCTCTAAAAGCTCGAAGGATCTGGGCTGCAGAAACTGGAATGCATTTTAATGCAGTACAGAATCAATCTCCAGTTTAGCTTGCGGTAGACATTACAATCTGGCCTCTGGGAGTTCCCAGTGTATTAGCAGTGGTTCGCATGTCCCTGCGAAGGATGATAATAAGACGGTCTTTTCAAAAATATAGGAACGATTCTCCCTGTTGTAAATCTTTCATCTTCCATATGCAGTGTTCAAGAAATATGTTTACATGCGGTACCACCGGCAAGAGAAACTAGTTCTACCATCCCGCTTACCTACCTATATCTATTATTAAACCTCCTTATACTATCGTTTTGAAACTCATTTTTAACAATCACTATAGGTGTTTTCGAGCATTGTAGCATTATTACATGCTGCCACTCTCTTCCTACTTTAAAGCCACCCAGATCATTCTAAGTATCTGCCTATCCACGCGTTGCCCAAGGACTCCCTGCCAGCAGCCGACTTCAAAGTGCAAGAAGACCGACTAAAGCGCGTTTAAGAAGGTCCACTCGCGCCAAGACAGCCTTGGAGCAGCTGTCAATGTAACGTAACGCACGAACCAGCTGTCCCGAATGACGAATCCTCATCAAGACTCGGGTGTTTCCGAGGATTCCCGCCGCGACCGAAACCGTTACGGTCCACGATAATATCGATCACACCCGATAGCCCAGCAGCAACAGGTGAAATCGTCCCCCGCCTCGGCCAGCTCGACCGTAGCCGATTGAGCAACCGATCAGCTGCGGCCAGCAGAGAGAGAGAGACTTGCTAGATGGCTATCTCCGCGGAAGCGTCGTTATCTCGGCTCGAAGGATCTCGAAGGAGAACCAGGTGAACTGGCCCCGCTGGTAATACGTTTATAATGATAACTTGTCATTACTTGTTGGCGAGCCGCGGCGGAGAACGAAGAAATGATGATCCCGCCACCGCTGCAGGCTAGGTAATAGCTGCCGGTCGAAGGAGCCCGATTATTGATTAGTTTGGAGGCGCTCGATCGGTCCGGGTGATCCATCAACGATGAAACCTCGCCGCGTCGATGCCTCTCGCGCTGCTCCCGCCCTTCCACTGCCCACGAATCACGGGCTGGTCTTTAAAAACGCATTACCGGACCCGGTCCCCCTCCCCTCCCCCACGCCAGGCCCAGCCTCGGCCAATCAGACCGATAGATTCGAGACGGACCGATCGCGCGGACCGTTCAATTATTTTGCAATCAGCGAACGGGGTCCTCTGGGCCATGTCCAGTTCGACGTAGTCCAGGTTCCTCAGGACGTCGACGCGTTTGATCGCCCTCGTCGGCTGGATAATGGGGTTGATCTCGGATTTTTTAGACGTTCGTCGAGATTCCTAAAGACTGGATGACCTGGAGCGGTGATACCTTGATTCGACTCGCCGCCGCATGGATGTTCATTTTTCTAATGTAATAACTAAAATTATCGAGCCCCCTGCGATTCTACATTCACGGGTCTGAAAATTCAACCGTTTACCCTAACCACGTTCCAATGGCACTCGACGTAAATATTCATCGTGAAATCTTGATTTTGTATCGGAGTCTGATTTTAGTGATCGTTGCTTTTATTTTGTAACGCTGATGAGAGATTGCTACCGAACCGACCCATGGAGACCCATTTTTTATACGAATGCAGGCGCCATGAAAGTGGAATTTGAATGGACACCTGCGGTTCGATTTTCAAATTTCAATACGCAGCCACCAGGATTCCTCCCGAAAAGCAATTTCCACCTGACAGCACCACCTGCTCGTTACATTCAATAACCGACGAGCGTACAATTTAATTGTAGACACACAATTTGTGAGCATTTGTCATGCAGTCAGAGGTTTCTCGCCAGGCATCAGGCGACACAGGTTGCTTTTATTGGTGACTCCTGGCTGGAGGCGACTTTATCATCGCGCGTCTTTATCCTAGATGCGAGCATTTCTACCGTGGCGGGCCAAGTCAGGGTGATTCATGAAATTGCCCGCCCTCGAACGCTATCAAAGCGGCGCATTCTTTAACCGATTGCCCCCGGTGATACGTCGCGCGGTGCCCTCGAACTTTTACGATAATCAACCGGGAATAACTTCGTAACTTTATTACGGATCTCCTCCGTTGGGCTCTAATAAAAAAAAAGAAACGCGGGGCGCGCGCGCGCGCGCGCGCGTCTCCCATCGAATTTTACGAAGGCGAGCTCGGTACCCGACGTTCGGAGTAAAACTCGAGTAAAAAAATTATCACTCGTGGAAAATTATCGCTCGTTTTACGACTACGCAGAAAGTACTGCGATTGTTTGCAGTGAGCAACAGTAACCGGGGTTTATGTCTCACCGTCCCTCGCATCTTGCGATCCAGATGAAACTGAAGTCGAAACTAAGTCAACTGGCCACTCTCTGCGTTGCAGCGGCTTGTCGTACGAGCACCGAGCGTTGTAGTGGGGGATGGCGCCACTGAGGCGTCCTTCGGTTACCAAATAACTTCCTACGGACTATAAGAGTAGGCTACTATTTCTTAATCGTCTCTCATGAAATTTAATATTTCAGCTTGAGGACACATCGGACCCGAGTAATGAAAGAATAGACGAGTGTCGCGAACAGAGGCGAGAGACAACAGCCGTCGCGTTAACGGATATTTATGCGGCTGCAACGGCAGCCGGTCTATCAAAAATTGATTAATACGAGCGCCGCTCGCTTTCCCTATCCAGTCTTTGCCGGCCATCCGTCCCGCGGAATAAAATATTTTATCTGCCTTCGGCCCACGGACCATTTGCATATCAACCGATACCAGGTACAGAAACAAAAAAAAAGAGGGAGAAGAGGGCGACGTATGGCGGCAGAGCACGTACCTATGCGGCCAACTTGCCGCGACGTTCGTGGCAACCCCCAGGGGGATGGCAAAAAAACCCGAGCAACAGGAAATTTACGCGCGTTTCGCCGAAAACAGATTAACGCTGCCTTGAACGCAGTAACTTTGCCCGCGATTCGAGTGCAGGTCGATCCGTTTGACGTCCGTACGGCTCTTATCTCTCTCAAATATTCGATATTTATGCGCGAGATTGTTTTACACCGTGTGCGCGAATTTTACGAGCACGAGCCCGCGGTTTATGAACCGTGCACTGCGGCCACGTGGTGTACGTGCGCGCGTGTCTCTGCGTGTGCCGCGTAGAAAAGAGCAGCAATTGGGATCTAGTTGTTACGCGGGCACGCTAATTAAAGCAATCATCGTCGACGGCCGCTGGTTTTTAGTGTCTGACGAACGGTGTCGCGGCAAATATTGGACGCTCCGTAATGTGTTACTACCTGTTTTAATTGTGCTGCCTGTATAATTCAGCATTGGGCGCTGATTGATATTGTGTTTAATATTGCCGAGAGCGCGCGGCGTTACGTATCGTAATTTCTCCACTTCTGCATGGGGAACGGACGAAACGTGCGGTTTTCATCATTTTTTCAGACGGAAAAATTGGACAAATGCGGGGTGATAGTTTCCAGTTTGAATGGTTATAAAACTGAACATCCGACCGTTCAGGATCGCCCATAACGTATAACAATAGTCGTTAAACGAGATCATGACACGCAAACTGAAGTATCACGCGTGCAACTTTGATGGCCCTCTAAACTTCACTATTCGAAGAATCGCACTATTATATTGACATCAGTGGTGCGTGAAACGCTGAAGCCCCAGCTCCTAATGGCCGATCATTTGATGGTCCTCTGGTCCCATGGAATTATAATTTCATCAAATCGGCATTAGTCGCGGCGATCGCGTCCCTCTCAAAACGCCGATGCCAAACATTAGCCTTGCGAACACCCTTGAAGTTTCAGTGGAGGTTATCATTATCAGTTCCACGATTCTCGAACATTTCTCAGGTAAGGATCCTCGTATCCCGACTTGATCGTTGATGCACTTTGCATAATGACGAGTCCAGTGATCGCGTTCTTGTCGGTTTTGCGTGTCTTCCTTCAAAGAATAAGGGTAAGGTCTAAATGGCCAAGTAATAGGTTACCGAAAGTCTGAAAGGCCAAAAATTTTAGACGCTTCAGAACTGGAATTCTGAGAGGCTGAGCAATTTAAACACTACGAATATGCGAGATTGGAAAAAATTGGTGATTCCTGGATTGTAAACTTGGATAGTTGTGAAATAGAAGAAATTAAGTACTAGAGTTCCAGAATAATAGAATATTAAAGAACTAGGGAATTAGAGAATTAGGGAATCAGATTATGAGATAAAAAGAGTAGAGCAATAGAAGCATAGAAGACTCAAAAAATTTTTAATCCTGATGCTAGTAGCTTGGAGTACCAGACAACTGGAAGATATGGAGGTAACAGCACTTGTAAACTAGAGATCTGGGAGAATAAACGTTCAAAGCAATATAGCACTATAGAAAAACTAAGGAAATAAAGAAAGAAATAAGGAATTTAAGAATTAGTTAATTACATCTTGGGTTCAAAAGACTTGGGATATAAACAAACCACAGCTGCACAAATATACGCATACACAGTTAAGGAACTCGTAAGTAGGATGGTAATAGCATTCACAAAGATGCAAGGATTTACGCGATTTGCATACCAGAAATAGCATATGTAGTTGCGCACACGTAGGAATCCAAACGAGTAAAAAGCTAGAAGTGCCTCCCACAGACTCAAAGAAATGTAAGAATCTACACGATTAAAAAACTAAAAATTCCATACTCGCACACATATACCTAGGTAGTTTTCACAACTGAAAAAGAAATGTGGAAATAAATTACCCAGAATAAATATTGCGCAATATTTTTCAAAGTTGTAACAACATCGTAAACAATAAACCTGTTCCTACGTTTCCGCTCCGTGCGAGTTAACGCAATATTAATGTGTATCAGCAAAAAACGACCGTTATCGTGGATCGTTCGTTCACTGCTGTCTCTCTTTCTCAAAGTTTTGAGGGGGCCACGATACGTTTTAAAGTGTGAGTCATTCGCGTGCAAGAGCCCCGGCCACGATAACTTTCTCGCTGGACGTTGATAATCAAATTCGTCGCGGGATGACGAATCGACCAATTAAAGCTCGATCGTTCGTCACGATAAGGGTGAAACTGGTCGATGAACCAACCCGTATTAAGATACGATACCGGGCTTCGTAATGACAGCAACGCCGCCGTCTGCTATAAAGGGTCGCTCGCACGGTTATAAATTTCATTTTTCACAATAATTTATGCGTCGCTTCGAGCGGAACGAATTCACTCGAGCCACGTTTTGACGGGAAATGACACTGTTACGACGCCTCTTTAGCAAGCATTTTAATTTATTAAAGCAATCAGAGATTCCGAAAAATATTATCGCGGAATTTACGACTACTAATGAAAACGAGAATCAGAAAAATGGAGTAAATAATGCCTGGCCACCGGACGTGTTTTATAACATACATTCTGCATTTAGTCAATTTGCTCGTGGAAATTTTAGTTGGAAGAATCAGGGGTTGATTTTGAAATACTAGCTTGTTTTTAGTTGGCAGCATGTGCAGTAAATTAAACGACGTCGCATTGTAATATGTAACTTGAGGCATCTCTCGTCCTTTTTTCTCTCCATGCTTCTCTTTAGTCCGCTTCGGAGTGGCTGGCGTGCCCCTCGAACGACGATGACAATTATATTTCCATTAGAGAGTTCGTCTCGACCCTTCGCATTTCTAATAATCGAGCGGCCCGCGAACCATTGGTCCCACATATCCTCTAATTCCTGGCCATTAAAAGGGATACGAGAAACCGTTACGCACACACGGTTAGCCCTCATCGTTTACGGGCGACTTTCCAAGATTTCGAAGACGAAAAAACCAGCTTGAGCTTTTAATAGTCTCAAATAGAATCAATCATCATTGGCATGGAAAACAGAAGGTAAAATTAATTTCTTCCAGTTAGCTGCACATTTTCTGTGAAAACTGAGCATTTCAAGTTTGGTAATTCACGCCCACTTGAATTTTACTAAAAACGAAATCTTTTTAATTCAGGGTGCAGTAATTCGACGAAATTGCAAATCAATTTTCTGAAGCTTATATTGTAGATATATAATATTTAATTAATCTTCTCGATTCTTTTTCCTAAACGAAGCTGCAATTCTTCTTCAAAGGTTCAATCAAGGTCTATTTAGGCATTACAAATTCACAATGATAAACAAGAAAGCTGAGGATTACACTTTTCTATTTGTAATTAAGGACAAGTTTTAATATTTCTATCGTCAAAAGTAGTTCTAGAAGAATTAAAGGTAATGTGCCATGGTAATATCGAGCCAGAAGCCAAAGGTTTATGGATTCTCGAACGTTCCTTTGTTTTTCCTGGATGAAAGGAAGCGGCATATCCGCTTTTAATTATCAGTTCCTAATCATCAATCAATTTCATCTTTATGAGTAGCTTATCCCACGTCTATCCGTGTTTTTTGCCATCCGTCTCGAGACCACTCTCCATCGATTCATTCCAGTCGCTTCCATGTGAATCTGACCGTCATTAGACTGGTCGATCGTTACACGCATGATCCCTGTGTCTGGCTGGGTCGAGTCGACTTTCATCAAATTTTTCTTCGTATCCATTCCTTTTCTCAGAACTAAAATTCCTGCTCCCGTTGACTTGCCTCGGAGTATTAATTTACGTAGCAAAAACAGTGCTTCGTTCATAAATGTTGCTATATTTCATCATAAACGTCCTACAATCTTGTACAATCTTATTTAGGGTAAAAGAGCGGAGTAAGTGTTCCACGAAAAATATGAAGTAGATCAAGATCTCCGTTTCCGCAAATATATCCCTTCGAACGTTCGAATCGCGATTTTTCCATCGATGGCGGTAATGATCAACTACTTTCACAGAGCTTCTTGCAATTCATCAATTACATAATCAACTTCCGCGATTTATATATACAGCGAGCATCATTGTGTTGACGTATTCAAAGCCAGGGATTTATGCGAAAAATATGGAAACGGGAAAATTTAGTTAAAAACAAAACGATCCTTTCTAAAATTCCTTGAGAAAAGAAGGGAAGAGTCGTGGATGTCCGGAACAATGCTGCTGACAACTGGCGCCGCGGCAGCCAGCAGCGGACGCCTCAACAACTAACAGGTGTGTCACGAACACTCCGCTTTTCCAAGAAACGTACGAGAACCGTTGCTTTCACAGTGCTAATAAAATTCAGTTTGCGGTTGAATCATTGTCTATGACATTGTAAATCCATGTAGAGTTTAAAGCTTTCATATAAGTGCTTCAAAAAAGATTGATTCATCGAACACGTAAGGTGCACTTTGGTGTATCGTCGTGATTATTTAACATGTTAGTGTCCCTAACCTATTTTAGGAAGTTCCTTGTATCTCTTCTAAACAGATAGATAGACAGTTAAACAGAAGTGTGTAATAATGATTGAAATGGTTAACAATTTGAGATGAAAAACATACATGCCCGCATACGTCCTAAAGAGCGAAGTAATTCCCCAAAATAGACAACTGGCATTAAAATGACAAGTAAAGTCTGACATGAAATGTGTCAGTTTTACACTTTCTTCTGGCTTTCGGAGTACATGTTCATGAGGACTTCTTTTAAGAATTTCATGTGATTAATTCATGTGTGTATCGGCTTCCCCATATCGAAGCATGCTTTTTCCGTCCCAAGTACAATTAACGCGGCGTCGTGCATTCTACGCGAGAGCGTCGTTGCGGCAAATTCTGCAGGGAGAAAAAGTTGGCGGAGGACGGGACGAGAAGGAGGAACGAACGGCACGAAATAGTTTCCGTCATTTATCGGTGAGAGATGACTGCGCCGAGTGCCGCAGAACGTTGCCGACCAGATAATGTTTTGCGGCAACAGGTGAGGCAGGTGCTCGACCTGAATGCCGCGCTGCACGCGTCTAATAATCTGGATCTATAGATCAGGTGTCCCGATCCATTTGAACTTGCGAGAGACAATAATTGCCACTGGCGGGGCCAAAAACGCCACGCCAAAACCGAGGCCACTGATTCCTTAACCAGCAAAGACGAGACCAGCGCGAAAGGTAGGCGCAATATTGAAAGGACAAAGAGAATAAGTGAAATATATCTTTATCTCTATTCCATTCTACATATATAGTACACGCATAAGCGAATGCCGCCTGGTATATTATTAATATCTTCTTCAGTAACTAATTTCGGTTAAATGACGAGGGGACCAATTTCTCCTACATCTTACAAACGACTTCTCATCTTCATCTTCCAATCCCAAACGCAAAAAGTTGCCCAGAATCGATCGTTAAAGCCCAGCGAATTTTTTTCGTCCACCACGTTGCCAGGTCTCTCTGGATGCAGATTGCAGAGGGACAAGGACGGGAAGCGTCAATAAAAGCCTGCAGGGTTTTACGACCTTCCCTTTCAACCTGTAACTTTGTATCAAGTCCCGATAACTCGGCCTGCCGGCAGGAACAATCTGTTTACACCGAACCACTTCATTCTCGCCCCTCTAACGAGCGGGGGAACTGGATTCGAAGGGAGTCGATCGGTCCGCGGTACTTTCTTGCGGGTCCCCGACCTCCCCCAACCCCCTCTCGCCCAGAGTTCGAGGCAATCAAGAGTCTATAATTTAGCCGGATCGGGAGGGGGACGGGCTAACGAACAAAAACGATCGCGGTTTTTCGTGTTAAATATCATCGTCGGGCGCAGCCGAACATATTAACGATCGGCGATTCCGCGGAAAGGCGATTTATACCGCATAAACTTTCCAATTATCCTCGCGGTAGAGCCCGTTAACGATTTTTAAGTTGCTGAAAGGGGCCTGAACTCCTTGTTAATTGCACCGGGGGAGCTGCACGATTGGGCGGATCCCGATTTTCGGGGCTAAATTCGTCCTATCAACGCTGCCTACCTTGTTGCAGTAAAAAATTCCAGCCGAGAATCAATTTCTTGCTATTGAACCGAAGGAGGAAAGTTGAAGTCCCGCATGAAATTTGCCGTTGAATGACGGTGATTGCGTGTCAGCCCCGGTTGAAGAAAAAGGAAAAAGAGGGACAGAGTCCTGCATAATGCGCGCAGAATTTCAAATGGTCGCGCGTACCTTCGAGAGCGGAGTATTCCTTCTCGAAGGAATCGACCTTGGAGCTTCCAGCGAAGGGATGCATAAAACATAGGGGCACATAGTGGCGCTCGTACCATCGTTCCTCCCTCCTTCCCGCATCTCGCTCGCTTCCGGGGGGAACTGCGAGGCAAAAACTCACCCCGAATATGACGTATGTATATACGTGGATGCAGAAGAGCCTCTGCTTCCCTCCCCTCGCACTCTCTCTCCCTCTGACGCTACCTTTGTCTCTTTTATTGGCGTTCTCCGGAGAATTGATAACGGCGGAACGCCGCTACGAGTACGCTAATCGTACTTGAAAGGATACTCGAGACTGCCGCGGTATTTTTCACGATTTCCACGATCCCTCCGTCTCGTCCCACACCCACCCCCTCCCACACACGCGCCCTGGCCCGGTTCCTCCATACCCCTCCTGTGTCCTTTCCCCGATATTTACTTAAGCTGTACAGATTTTATGCCTCGGGAACAAGCGACCCGGGTCACAACCGAGATTTTTCGTACGATTTTTCGCGGGTCTGCCGCTGGGGGTGGCTCGTTTGCGATGATAAACACTGCGTTTAATAAAATACCTGGTTTTTTGGCAGGCAGAGAGGATGACGTGCGGTTTGTCCCTTTTGTCGCCAGGAGAATCCTCTTTAGTTACGAACGATAAAACGCTGTCGAATTATTTTACTTTACTGCGAATTGGCTACTCAGTCATGCTATTACTATACTGCTTCTTGGTCCTATTTATTAGTCAATCAAAGCACCAGAACACTGGGATGACAATTCAGAGTTAAGATCGGAACAGGAGGTAGGTACACGGGAACAATCAACACAGAAAACAGTAATCTTAAGGACACCAAACCGGAGCACCAAGAAAATAGAAGATTAGGAGATTCTAAAACTAAAAAATTTAAAACTGTACAAAACATGTCCGAGAAACCATCCGACTTAAAGGATAAGTTCTACCAGTAGTTACCGAGCCCAATGATATTCAAGCGATTCCATAGATTTGAAACCTGGAAAAGAAAAAAAATGGAAATCGAAACAGCAGTAGCATCCTCGTAATTTCCCCCCGACCGAAAAGTATCACGGGAAAAAAGGGGTAAGAAGAAAAGTCTCGAGAATATTTTACGGCTGCGCTGTACTTTAGCCGCATTTCTTCCTCTGAAGACGCTTGAGCACCCCTGCGAAACGGGCAAATATATACCGCCCGCCCAGGGCGGCAGGGGGGTGAAGGTAGATGGTTGGAAGGGGGGTGGGTGTGAGGGGTATAGGTAAAACGGCAAAGCCGCGGGACGTAAGGTTGAATTTATCCGCGGCGTATCCGCATACACGAAGGTATCCGTCTATCTTACTTTATCCCCGGGATGCGAGGCTCCGTATGACAGCCAGCCAGCTGATCTATCGCATAAAACATAAAGTGGGGTAGTTCCATTTCTAAGGCCGCGCGCACCACCCCTCCCGCGGAAATATATCGCGGAACGAGGCGCACGAGGAAATGCGCGACCGCTTCTTTCTCTCACGGTGGCTCAATTTTTTAAAACGTTTTAGCCGCTCGTGCACCGATCGGCCAGAAACTTCCGCATATAGGTACCATAGCATCTGTGCGATTTCCTTTTGTTGTTTTCCCTTTTTAGCGGACCTAAGTGGCACGACACTTCTTTGACATAAGTTGCTTTAGTTACCTAACACCCTTCGTCCACGATTGTCCCAGGAAATTCATCAGAGTTTCCCTTGACAGATTAATGAGTTACAAAACCCTGCGAGTGATTGACGCCATTGCACCCACTTGTTTTTTGGTGAAATTGCAGTCGCGTTGCGGCGGTGGATGACTGACCACTCTTGCGTCAGTCGTAATTTCGGTTTTTAACGCAAGTAAGGAATTAGTCTAAAGCGCTAGTTTTTTTTTATCCAGGAACGTATCGCTTCTTGCGGAATTCTGCGCCACAGATTATTTATACCTTGAGTGTTCCATGATTCCTGGAATTTGCAGTGTTTGAGCTACAGGTAATTTCTATGAGACCACAAGAATATTGGTCAGAAGTGATTGCGAACGAATCCCGCTCGTCCCAGCATCGACAGCGTGGCGGAATCTCCTCCCCTGCGAAACAACATAAAATTTCACGAACTGGATTGCATGAATGAATAGAAGGAAGACAAATGTACCACTTACAGGAAAAATGACATCGTATTTCTCACAAGAACCCGTCATTCGCACAGTGGATCCTATTTTACGAATTACTTGGCATAAAAGAAAGAGGGGCCCCAAAGAAATAATATAATTTCTGAAAGCACTTGGTGGCTTCATGACCGTTCTTCAAGTGAAATTGGAAGGTAAGGACGCGTGAAAAATTGATACATCGCGGGAACACCTACATATGTGCATCTAAGAAACACGGCCAGACAGGACAAATGTTCGTAAGTAATAATAATAATACTTATAACGCATTTATTGCGCAAATCACGATAGACACAGAGTAAAAGCCGCGATGCAACCGCAACACTATTTAAAACCATGTATGTAAGTCAGTAATACGAGAAATTATATTTTAAGAAGCAGTTAACGAAACGCCTGCTAAAGGTATTTGTCGAATGTTAGATGTGAAAAATTCCCCAATAGGGACTCGAATAGGGTAGAACCCTGGATTCAAAAGTTACTACGTAGCCCCTCTGGCTGATTCGCATTACAACGTGACCTCCGCGTAATCAAGGTAGTACATCAATTTACACTTTAACTCGCTCCTAAAGTTATGCGTACAAGTAACGGGATGCCTCGTATATTTAGTACAAGATGTAAAAATACTTAACATCTTTACTGGAGAAACGTTCAAGTACCATCCTCCTCGATAATTTCCTAACGTGTAATTACCACCACCCGTGGATTTCGCCGACGACAGAAAGGTCGTTACTGTAATTCTTCTCCAGCCACCACTGTACCTCAAGCGCGAATCAATCCCGAGCGTTCGAAACACCCTCTTCCGGGCCCGTCCCACGGAGCAACAAGAGGAATTGCAGCTGTTCCGCGGGGACGTCGCGTCGGTCCGACGAGTGCCGAAGAGTAGAAGAGAAGGGAAGAGGAGCGGGCGGAGGTGAGGGAGAGGAGGGGGTCTGAAGGTGGGCGGATGCTCGTGGAAGAAATAGACGAAAGGAAGGCAGGAAGGAAGGAATATTGCGAGACGCAGAAACGGAGCCACTCCGAATGCAATCCACGTACCGACTGCTTTCAAATATTAATGTCACGTGACTTATTATATCCGAGGCGTGTGCGGCGGAGTGAGTGGCTCTCTGCCATCCACGCCCCGCCACCCCGGACATCCCTCGTCACGGGGGTTGCCGGCGAGAAGCAACGGTGCAGACTATGCACCGCAGGACTAGCTTGTCTGGGGCTTGATTGTAAAATTTTTCGTGCCGCGTAGTGGCCCATTTTATCGCCTCGCGGGCAGGCCAAGTGGGAGTGGGAAGGGGCGGCGGGGTAGTAAGGCCAGAAGGGGCGCAGAACGGCGGAGGAGGCCAGAAGGGGCGGAATTGAGGGAAAATACTCGAGCGCGCCGCGGCTTTTAATCCGAGCGCGCTCATTCTCCGTGGATTCCTTTCTAATTTTTACGCGATCGCTCATGCGTAATCGAAAACGAAGGAAAAAGGGGGAAAACGGCGTGACGAGGGCGAACGGGGGTGGTTGTACACGCGGGAGGAAGGAGCCCACTTCCGTCGCTGCAGCCGCCACTTCAAACCCCTCCCCGAACCCCCTGGGCCCACCAAACCCTACCGTTTGCCGCGACTTCTTACCACTTGCGCGAGAGAAATGTTATGAATTCGCGTTTCTGTCGGCTCCACTCGGAAAATTATTGAAGAACGCTCGACGATTTTTTGTGGGGGTACCGTTTGGTCTTCGAGTTTGCGCGGGACGCTTCGATTTCGGCTCATCTGTTGAATAATTTTGCGACAGAGGCCAGCTTCCTTGGCTCCCAACGTAATTGATACTTCCGTCGTGATATTTCCTAGCATTATATAGCTCTAGTAGGTGGCAGTAGGTTCAGGAGAAAGCAATCCCTCTTTCAAAACTATTGTCCACTCAATTCTTTTAAAACTCTTTCACATTACATGAATTACAGCTTTTAAAGAAGATATGCAATACAGTCACTTGAATGGGAAAGAGTTGGGCTAAGTTGCCAACAGTGGTCACGTTCAACATTTGTCATTAGACTTTCTACTGTTAAACAAAAATACCGCAGGAATTTATTTGTCAGTGTTGAGATCTAAAATGAGCTTGAAAAATTTGTGACATCCCTTTAAACACACTCTGTACATTATATTCAAAGTAATTCGAAGCGTCACTGCCTATCGCTACCAAGCACCCCTCGTTTTAGGGATAAAAGAAGCAGAAAGCGAAAGGGCAACGGGGCTGTCGCGGGGAGCACGAAAACACCGACTCCTACATCCATCATTGTTTCTCCGTTGAGGACTGATAGGCCGCCATTATCTGCGAGCTCGTTACGATCCCCTATTGATAAAGGTACGATTATGCCGTGGGGTTAATCCGTGGGGGCTTCCAATTCGGAAATTGGAATTTCTGGCTCCGCCAGCGAGACGTCAGGTGTCTTCAACGCTCCCTCCCCTACTTAGGGGTCGGCATTGGGCTTCCCTCGTCGATTTCACTCGCCTTCTTTTCTACAAATCTTCCTTTTCTACCTTTGCCCTCCTTCCGCAGATTAGAATCGACTTTCTACAGATTCCTGTCCAGTTTCTGACGAAGTTCGGAGTAGATTTCGATGCCGCAAGATCGCGCTGGCAGACATTACGGTGCCGTCGCTGTTCAAGGAATAACGACAGTGGAATTTATAAAAAAAAAATGCCAAATATGCCGCTGCTTCGGGCCACGCTTTCGCTTTATTTAACGAGAAGCAAGGAATATAGATTCCAGAGGTTGAACGACTCCCGGGATTGCTGCACAGTAACAACTTCCGTTCCGTGAATTCGTGGAACCTCTTCCTACAGGCACGATCGTTCGATTCCTTGGAAGCATAGAATCGCGAGAGAGTCCAGCGGCGATCGCAACGTTGAAGATTCGAAAGGAACGATTACATGACAGGAAATTACGGTGCCTCCGATCGCGTCTGAGCGCACGCAACCCTTCGGGAATATAAAGGGGAGACCCTTGCGAAGTGTGGTCCCGACTGTTTCGGACACGAGGCGATTGGATTCTCTTCTTTGCGGTTCAGTTTCACTTTTATTTGGGGAACGCGTTTCTCCCAGTCAACGACGATTCCTCAGTCTCGGTTTAAAGTCTCGTAAACGAAAGGGGCTGTGATCGTACTGGGTCTGCTTTATTAGAACGTGTCACGTCGTCGAGTTCATGTTATCCAGGTACCCTCGAAAAAGGTAAAAGAAGTGAAAGGAGGACCCAGAAGACGGGAGTGATTGAAACTTGCAAATGCATGATCTAGGATTCCTAGACTAGCAAGCAGTAGTAGATGGAAGATCAGAGAAATTAATTAAAAATCTGGTCTTCGATCCGACATCCAAGAGTTCCCTAAGTCTGTCATCATCAAACACGATCTCTCCACTTCACAATGGGTTCAACAGACCTGGCAGCTAAAAAACACGTCAAGCCGTTTCAATAACGCGCGTGAAATACTCGCTGAACCGATTGATGCCCGGCCGCGGCTCGCGCCGCGAGGAACGCTCGGCTAATCTGCTGAAATATATTATTACGGTCAGTTCGAGCCGGGGCTAACGTGTCGTTAGAAGAACGCCATTTTTCAGTTTTATCCCCGCTCCAATGGTTTCTTAGCGTTCCGGAGCGACGAATGCGCGCAGGTGGTGTCGCGGCGGCCGGCCGTTTGCAAAAAGGCGGAAAAGGAGCGGGTGATATATAGACACGAGGCGAGGTCCGTTCCTGGGCGCATATAACGTTTCCGTCGGTCCGTTCGTAATCCCCGACTTACGGCCTGATAAAATCTCAATTTATAAGTGTCCCAGCGGCCCGCAATATCGAAGACCGAAGGCTAGATAGGCCATTCTTGCCGGGGGTGTATGGTATCAGCCGGGCCTGGTATTACTCGTAAGCACGCGACTACTTAGCATGCAAATGCATGAAAGCAATAAACTACTCAATACAGCGCGGGGAATTCGCCCCCTCCGATCGATTTAGCCCCGCTTGCTCCGAATTTAAAAGGACACCAGACCGTTGGATCGAACTATCTGGCCGGGTTAAACGCACCTGGATCTGAATGGCCGAGCGTGGCGACCGCAAGCAACAGTAATCTGGGGTCTATTGCATCGTCTGGCGATGGAGCTGATGTCTCTGTATAATTGGGACGATATTAGAGTCACTAACTCCTTCCTGCTTTGATGATGGGTGGAAGGATCCGACCGAGCGATTAGGTGGCCGAGCGTTTAGGCAGCAATTGCAGTGGCTCCACCTGGCCACGAGCAAGTCAGCGTTTAGGTTAAAGAGCCTTTTTGCCGGACGTGTCTGACCATTCGAACGCTTCGGCGGTTACTCGCAGCCAAGGATTTCGAGCAATAATTTTTTAAGCGTGCTGCACGATAGTCGGGGGCATAAACGCGTCGCGGCGAAGTTTTTATTCGCCGATCGATTCGCGTAAGGACTCCGATATATTTCTGGGCGGCGGCTAAGCCTCGGCTCAGCCTCGAGAAGTTAGTACGATAATTAGGAGACGGTATCAGGAGAAATAAATCTCCGCGGCGTTCGTATCGGGGACCGTTAGTTAGTCTAGCGTAACATGAAAAACATGCGCAAAAATGCTGCTCTTGTTCTACGACGACCCCAGAAACCCGTGCTCCGATTCGAAGAAGCCTTGGCTTCCCTTTATTCCTCGGGAGACATTAATATAGGATGATCTGAAAACGAGGACAAATAATTTAGGAGTATATAATACTGTAATAAAAATGTGCAAACGGTGTACTTATTGTTAGTCCTTCCCCGAAAGTCACCCTCTATTTCCAAATGAAGTATAATTTATTAAAACACATATTAAATAGAAATACTGTTGGTCTTTCTATTTTCAGATTCGAAAATCACATTGAAAATTCTAAATTGCCACTCTTCGACCAAGAATAGTGGCATTTTCCATAGGAGTTTGACGCGCCGAGCTTTTAAAAAATCGACCAGTCACGTTACCGGGAAAGGACTCGTTAAATAATGGTCGGCAGGCGGACGTCTCTCATTAAATTGTTAGGCCCGCATTAACGACGTTCAGATCACAATCTATTCATCGATCGTTACCCCTAATGCGTTTCCAATTAATACCTGACCGTCGACGTCCTCCGCTGCGGAGCAATTTGCCGGTTGTGCACCAATATGGCCGTCGAGCGCTACTCATTTCCGTTTGCGAGAGGAAATCGTAATATCTCACAAACCATTCAGTTTCGACTATGAATGATTCTATCCTCTCGATATAATAAACTTCTAAAATATTCGAGTCACGATTTATGCAACTTTTCATTCGATTCGCTGCTTACTCTGTTATTTTGAGCGATTACTTTGAGGACCCTCGCGATGACTACGCAGCAGCCACATTTGGACGAGTGCACGCGCGCAAAAAAAAAACGAGAAATATCGAAAATAGCGCGATTCGACTGCACTTTGCGAAGCGGTTCTGGTAAAAGTGAATTTTTACGTAACAGTCGCGGAAGTAAAGGTAGTGCAGTTTTTGTAAAAGCGATTTTATTGGAGTGGCTAAAGCGGCGAGTCCGTCTATCGCGACGATTAATTCCAATGACCAACGATGTAAGCTTGATTCATTCCGATAGCCTAGTGAAAGCTGTAACGCATGAGAGCACGGATGCACTCGTACAACTTGCTGTTTTACAGTGTAAGTAATTTATGCGGCCAGGAATTCTCAAACCATCGTTTAACCTCTGGCTATCGTCTCCTCAAATCAATGATAATTAGACAGAAATTATAAATTTTACAATAGAATTCGTTGAGCCACTGTTGGTTTAGTTAGGTAAAGTTCCATGAACAGAAGTGTAGGAGCAGAAATTGGGTTTTACAAAAATGGTTTACAATAACTTAATTCTGATTTATTTTAGCTTCCTTGTTTAATTACTTCCACGTGAAAAAAAAAGAGATGCGCAGCTTTTCCACACTTCTTTGAATATTATTGGACTGTGATGACTCCGTTATGATAAATGTACTTTTGGGCTTTTCCTATGTAAAAATCAATTTTACATCTTCACTGCCACTTAGTGACCCCATAACCAGAAGCTGTCAGGCAGCTGTTTGTCTCTTTACAACAGGTTGTTTCGTCAAAGTTTATTATACTTAATACGTTCGCCTACTGTAACCTGATCTATTCAATTTTACCATCATGTATTTTTACAGCTCTAGTTTGAACAATTTCACATGTAATTGCCGCAAACAAGACACTGAAGCGTCGTTCTTCCTTGAGCAGTGCTCTCTTCGCTCATGCGCCAATAAAGAAAGCCATTATCTCAAAGTGAATCTCACTTTCACGTTAATTGGAACACTGCGAATGCTTCGAAACTTAAATTACATTCAATTTTGCCTTATTTCAATCGTTAATGCGATTTGCACCTTAATAGATTTCTTTCGGAACCAAGAATCAGCTTTCATTCGTAAATATTCTACCTTAATTTTCCACTAAGGCTGTTGAGGATCTTCGTTTGTGAAAATGTAGAATGCCACTGATATATTTCCTCCTTTCTTGTTAAAGGTCAATAGATAAGACTGGTTTTTCCTCAGTGACCAAACCATTAAATGAACTTAGAATAATTCTCTATCTCTATCCAAATTAATTCATGCATTCTGTAATACACAAATCTTTATCTCAATTAGTCATCACGTGGGAGGTTCATCATTCATTGTTTGGCGTCCATTTTTGTATTTTTCTGTGTCGCAATCATCCCACTTTACAGCATAGATAAGCTTCCTTAATTTGACTCCAGATACCAACAACTTAGGAGAACGATTTGTCTAACTATTTTATTCTGGAGCTCAATATTAAAGTTGAAAAGTGTATGTCTAAATTTTGAGAGAAATTTAAAGGAACTGGTCAAGATTGCCAGAACAATGTTTATACACCTTTCAGAAGTTGCCAAGATCTCAAAAGTATGTGTTCCATGGCAAAAGATGATCAGAAATGGGATTTAGGGAAGGCCAGCGTCGCCATGGGGGTAAATAATCCCCCGAACCCTGGTGGCTGTTAGCCCAGTGAATCAGTTAGCCCCGAAATCGTGCTTAACACGATAAATTCAACGCTTGGGTCTGCACGTTAACGCACGAAACGACGAGAAAGGTGTTAGCTGCAAGTAGAATAAGCGAGTGGGCTGGCGGCTCGACTCGCGGCATTAAATGGAATTGCGCCGGCGTATAAACAATTGGATCGATAATTTAAGATCATTATCAAGCCCCCCTCTATATTAGCGCGAACCTCGTGGCAGTAAATTCGCCCACCGGCCAGCGGTTCTCACTTTATCGTTACAATTGTCTTACGATTAGGGGTGTTTTAAAATCGATGTCCACAAAGATCCACCCTAAGACGCACAGGATCATAGATCCATTCAATTGACATCTCTGCTTGAAACCAGAGTTCTGGCATCAAAATAAAGGTTCGTGTCCCTTTGTAATTCCCAGCATCCCATTTAGTAATTCGAAGAATCAGTAATGTGACGAAAGGGGGTTTTTTGCTTCTAATTGATCAACGCCTTATGGACACTGCTCGACCACTCGTTGTTTCGTAAAGTCGATCAGTTTCTGGGAACCACAGTCGAACGAGGTCCGCAGTTAAACGATCGCGAGGAGTAATCGCGTAAAGGTTAAACGCAGAAGGGGCTTGCAAGGGGTCACCACGACCTTCTTAAGCTTGGCTTTCGATCGATTTCTTAATGTGGAACGTGCCCAAGGAGGACTTATTGACCGTCACCGACGCGAACCATGCTTCAACCCTTTGACGAGTGCGTGCACGCGATCGTCGGGCCGGTTGTGACGTCATAATACTGCGGTTGCCCCGGTCGCGTATGGAAATTAAGGCCGGCAACACGCGAAGAAAACTTTTAATCGCTCGCTACGCAACGATTCTCGGCTGAAATCAGTCTACATATAGGCGTGGACTCGAGACTTCTGGAACACTTATTTCTGGAAAGCCTATATAGTTTGGGACTAAGCTTCAGTTGGGTCTGATTTCGGGATGACAGTGGTGGGGGCAGGTGCCTCGAGTGGCCTCGAGCGGCCACTCGACTTTGTCCGGACTATACAGATAATTCTCTTTCGATCGTCGACGTCGCAATAGTGAGGCTCGTTTCTTCGGCGCTTCCTTTCACGTCATCGGGAACGAAAATAGTGCAGGTTGTTGCGTGCCGATGCACTATACGTCTAAAAATGCGCGCAAGGTCCCTTTTTCTAGCGTGTCAACTGTAAACTTGACCCGAGGAAAGAGCTTGGTTACACGCGAAACTGCGTTCGAGTGACAATGGAACCGGACGTGTCATGTAACTCTTCCATAAACGTTGCTGGAATCGTGCGAGATTGGGAATTGGACGAGGATACAGTAGTAGTAAATTAAGGAGAAAATGTACTAAGCTTTTCGTATCGCAGGCTGCGTATCCTATACAAAGCGTGCATTCAGTCTGCAAGGAAAAGTAACTTTGAATTCGTATGAATATATAAGTGAATTTTCACTCTTGCGTAAAGAAACTCTTCTTTATTAACCTGAAATTGGGGGTTCGAAAATTAGTTTGGTAAACTAACCGCTTTAATTGTAATATTCACTATCACGCGTTAATTTAATGTATGTATGTTACCATGACTCCACTTTATATTGGCTCTTCTTTCAAACTATGCCCAATAATAGAATTGAACCCACAAGCAAATACCTTACACCCCGGAAATGTTACACCAAAGTTATAAAGCTTATTTCCAAGATTTAAAAGAATGTTATCCAGAACACGAAGCGCCAAAATATTACCACCACATTTACCTAAAAAGGGGGAAAAATTCTCTCGTAGTTTTCCCTCCCTTGAAAATCACACCTAACAGCTTCATTAGAGCAGCTATAAACGTTCACTGACAAATAGCTGTTATCACGCGTTTCCTTTCCTCGTCGAAGAACATGGAGGTTTGGCTAACAGAAAACGTTAGTTAATTAGCTCTGCCCGCCGATGGCAGTTTCTGGCGTCAATTAGCGGCGTGTAGACGCGGCGAAAACGGAAGCGGACGGGAATTGAAACGTCATCGAAGAACGGAACGGTAAATATACACGGGAGATCGAGCCATGTTCGCGCTGAGAAACAAAAACCGAACCAATCCCGATAATGAGATGGCCGTACCGATTTTAAGGGAACCGGCAGCCCGCCATCGGGGATAACGGGGGATGGGGCGGGGGTGGAAGACATGGAACAGTGGAAACTGCGAGGGAAAGACAGAGGGGCGAGTCAAAGAGTAGCGGCGGGTGGAAATACCAGCGGCATTATCCTTTAATCAAATATATTACGGAGAATTTATCGCGGCCCCGTGAATTAATTAAATGCCGAAGGCCCGAACTGGAGCGGTCGCATGAAATTTAACATTCAATAAAATAAATCGCCACCACCCACCCTCCTGGGCGGGAACACCCCGACCGCCCCTTCTCGAGCGCGTTTTCCTCGGACGGTACCGTTATTAACGCAGTCGCGTAAATTATTGCGTTGCTCCGATTTACGGGGGTGAGCCATGTAGACACCCCTTTCGAGCGGGGGTGCGATAGACTGCTCCCTTCTAATCTCTGCTCTCTTCATTTTTCCTCGCCATTATCCCTCTCTCTCTCTCTCTCTCTCTCTCTCTCTCTCTCTCTCTCTCTCTTTCTCTCTCTCTCTCTCTCTCTTCGTAATCATACATTATTTTCCTAATCTCTGCTTCTGGCTGTCAGGATTCTTCTTGATCGAAAAGATTGCCTCTATCAATCATTTTGCTAAACCATTTCCGCTTTTTGGATCTAATGTGTTCATCATCTCATTCTGAATGAAATATTATTAATCACTTTTTGTCTCGATAACCATTTACGTATATTCCACATGATTTTAAACAATTTCATTTCTAAATAGAACACAAATTAACCCTCAAGTAATGAAACAATTCAAAGCCATGCTACTACTTCTTCACCTTAAATTTGCTAACACATCGCTACTGACAGCACTCGACTGTATAAATCAACAACCGTTTTACAGTTTGTCTCCATTATACATATATTGTTCGACCAATCCCCAAATCTGACTTCCGCAAGACCTTGCTACACGTAAGTTCGTCAGCCTCATAGACGGGGCAATAAAAAACTCAACTCGCGTTCGTGCAACTACCCGTGACCGGAAACGGGCACAGTATCGTTTCAGAAGCGTCCTAGGAGTCTCGGTCCTAGGTAACGGCGCACAAATCTCCCTCTATCTCCGAGTTTATTCATCGACCTCTTTCACGCGTGCCGGAGCCTGGCCGTGCCGTGAAAATCACGGGAGAATTTCGCGAGCCGTGGAACCCGGAAGCGCGGAGATCCTCTGGCAGCTGGATAAGAGAGAACGACAGAGGGTGGGGGGGCGTCGAACGAGGGAGCGAGAGGGTGAACAAAAGCCCGGTTTCCGCTCTCGATGTCGCGCGCTCGAGTTAATTAATCCTCTCGACGCGACACGGTCAGGTACGCTCCAGACGGGTATCTTCCTTTAATATCGATAATGCGAGAGCGACCGTCGAGAGGAGACGACTGGCTGCCGGAGGGGGAAAAGAAAACCGAGGGCCGATGTTTAATAGATAGATACGTCGAGGGTGGCTGCGGCTGGCGCGCCCGCGCGCGCTCAGTCTGCGTGCGCACATGTCGGTGAACGTATGAAATCACAGTGAAAGCCTGGTCCTCGGCTTCTGTTGTAACTGTCCTGTCTCTAACACACAGAACCCATGCGAAATTTCACTACTCGATGAGATTTCGAACCCTTTTTCGATAGTTGTGGTGTGTGACTTGAATGGAAGAGGGGTTCTTTGGATTTTTAAATTGTTCAAATGGTAAGATTGCACGCTATTTTCTTTTTATTGGAAGGGAAGAAGAGAAGTCCAAACATCGAATTCCAAACTCATTCTCTTTACCTGATTCTATATATTCAGGAGATAAATAGTTGATATATTCTGGGGTATTCTTCTATTTTGTGTAATATAGTAGGGTAGACCGGGGGCGGTAGTAACACTTTGATTTTGGAATACGACTACGCAGGAACTGTTATTATTGAACCACGACAGTTTCACGGTATGTCAAATAATAGCCTGGTTATTAATAAAAAATGAGAACAAGGGAAAGTGTTACCACCGTCGTTGACCCCGGGCCACTGTATGGAGTCGATAGTAACGCAAATTCGACTTTACAAATTTAAAATATTTATTGATTTATATTTATTAAATTATAATAAGAAATGAAAAAAGTAAAATGTATTACCAATTATGCGGTATCGCAATTGTGCCAGGAATAAAAAACGTTTTGGATGGCGCATTCTTCATCTGCTCAATTTTCATTTGCTTTGCTTGTGCCCTGCTATAGGATTCCATGCAAATCAAAACAATATTATTCGCCCGCTTTGTCACTATTCGGTTCTGTTGCGGTAAAACCGACCCCAACTGCCGATATTACAATCGCCTCCGACCATGCTTTTGAACTTAAATTATAAATTTTGACTAACGGGGCTCTTAAAACTGCTAAATAACGATCAATACTACCTTGAAAAAAGGTCCAATTACAGATCAAAACATCAAACAAGCACATACTTGCCAAGGGAGCGTTTATATTACAATTTTAAATCAGTAAGAAAAAGTTATTTTAGGGTATCGAAAAATTATTTTGTTCACAATCCACGGATATTGCGTACCTGTAGTCTTAGGCCATGGATGTGTGTATTCCAAATGTCATTGTTCATCATATATCAAAAATTGGTGTTAATATCTATTATATATTTTGAGATATTTAGCGTGTTACATTCGCACCCCTGTTACTACTGTCCCCGGTCTACCCTACCTGGAACATAGTTCTTTCTTTTCAAATGACAGTACTTTTACCATTGTCCACACCGTAAATTTCCTTTCAACAATCACTTACATCATTTATAATCAAGATATTTTCTAGAATCAACCAGTGATGCCAACACGATAGGTATAATCCAATATTAAGATTATTTATCCACGTTAATACACAAAAATCACATATTCAAACTTCCTTTTAACCATCGCCGTAGTAGAGTGCCGAAATTCAAGCAGTAATATGTAATCATGAAATAAAACACCAAAGGCAAGGATTTTAATATGATACCGTGTACCGACGTATTTGACTGGTGCGCGCATATGTGTGACTGCGCGCGCGCGCGCTCGTCCTTCGGCGAACGTAAAATCAAATACACATTTATATTTTAATGTATCTGGGGAGAAGTTACAGGCGCGTACAACCAGAGTCGTCGCTTACTTACGTGTACACACGTAAATATGTAATTTCGACGGGCCAGGCCGTTTCAGACCGCGCGTCCACCAATGCGCATTCGTGCATGTATCAGGGAGTAGGCGAGCAAGTACGTAATATTTGCCTTAGCTCAATCCACACCCGGCTCCTAATTACTTACTGCACGGTTTCCACGCCACGATGGATCGCTCGGTCCGTCGTATTATACGCGATGTATTACGGACCACGCTGCTACTTTATTATACACATTGTGCATAGGCGCGAAGACGTGAATCGGGAACGTAACGATGTAACGCTCGACGATATATTTTGTCACTTTTCCGTAGTCAAAAGTGAGTTTATTCGCGCAAGGGTCTGTCTACGAAAATTGCATCAGGTTCCTCTACTCTTTTTCTCGCTACATATTCTGCGTTAAAGTAACGAGGAAGGGAGGAGCGATAGGCCACGAGCATTCAATTGATCTTGTCTTCACTATAGAATGGTTTGTTTCTTACTTTCGGTAAGCGATAATTTTCTTGATTTAAGGAAACACTCGTACAGAGACATTCTGCGAAATCGACGACTGCGATGTGTTGGAAATTTTCAATTCGTAAGACGTGCTAACATCAAGAACGAATCGGATGCGGAATTTTCGATGTGGAAAACGTTTCGCCGCATCGCGAATTAACCACCCAGGCGCATCGGCGGTTAAAATTCGCTCCTAAAATTCATCAACTATTCAATTCTAATTTCCTTCCCCGTGGGAGTTTATGCTCCTCTCTCTCGGTCCATCCTTCTGCCATTTCATGGTTAAGGGTAACCTAGCGTAGTTTGAGGGTGGGAACACTATCCTGTGCGCTGTTCTCTATTCAGCAGAGGGTGTATGCAGCCTTTACATTATCGCGATTTTCGCGTTCTTTCGTGGGAACGAGATTTTCTCCTTTTCGTGCACATATATAAGTACAGCAACGCATTTACTATTTTCAAATCAAGCTCAAGCTATTCTACATTTTGAAATATAACTTTCTGTGTTCGTCACTGAACAAATGTAGGGTGACTTCGTGCAATCCTACTAATTAAAGTATTAGTACACAATTTTCCGATTCGAAAAATTTATTAAGAAATTTCAGGAAACTCTTGAACTGAAAGCCACCACTTTTTCTTAACTTACCCCCCTTCCCCTTAAATTAGTACTCCTAAAAGTCTTTTTCCTGCGAGCAGTTTTTGCTTTCCCATCCGTATTTTTCAGTCGTTTTCCTCGAGCTCCTTTCATCCTTATTTTTCGTTTTCTCGAATCCTTGACCCAACCACCATATTTTTAATTATCTTCCGTGCGCATACAAATAAGCTCCATAAATACTTGCTCCAAGCTCGCCTCGTATAAATCAATCGTTGGCCAGTACGAGCCTGGCTGAAAGAAACTCACTGTGCTCTTGCTGACAAATTTACTGGTCTTGGTACCGTTTCGGTTTTGCGCACAGTATCGTCATTCAAGGTCGCTGCATCGTGTTTCCCACTGAAAGAACTTTCTTCCGCTTTTGCATGTGTTCAATTACCGTTGGTTTGCCGAATCTCGAATATTTAAATTGATGTTAAAATTTACAAAGTCAGAGTAAGGACCTCAATTGAATACGGTCGTAATTCGCAAACTGTCGTTGGCAGAAATGTTTTCTCGTTGAGTGCAACTTCGTTTCTTTACATTAAAGTCGACTTCAAGTAAATGTTTCTATATCGAATTGTAAGTATGAGAAACTTCTTATGCATCTGAACCCACTTCATAGTTTTACTGGAGCAGTGTCTTTACAAACGAGATGCTCACCGCTTCGATTATAGTCAATCTATTACATCAGGTCCGAGAGCACCTCGTAATCATTAAGCATTCGCAATATACACGCCAAATTACGCTCTCGGGGACTCGGCTGGTTTGTTTTCACGTCCACCTTCCACACACAATGCGCCGCACGAGTGGCCCCGTTTGTTTGAACAACTGGCCCGTGATGTACATTCATAGCGCTTGCTATTAATAGGCGTAAATGTCGCGGAACGTACGATCGCGGTGCACAGACTTTATTCGAGATTAGCCGCGTGCCACGCAACGTCGACAGAAATAAGAAAGCCAGGGGCAAATGGGAGTACCTATCTACATACTTTCTAAGTCGAATGTCAATTTTTCTTATAGGTCGCGCGAGTGTAGAGTGGTCTCGTGCTACCTTTAACGTGGCAACTGGGGAAGACGAGTTAACTCGTCACTTGAAACTGCATCCACATTGGGTAAAATGGTTTGACACTTCGTAGAGCTTTAATTATTTATGTAAACCTCAGCAAGGACACAGAATATTATGTCAGTTGTTGCTTCTAAATGACGTTTTCATGGACAAACGACCCAGTTAATAAAGTGACTGCTGTAAGCATTTACCCATCTCTAACCGAACTATATTCTTTAATTTCAGTGCATACTATCCCACAGAAATGCAGAAATGATTCCTTGCTGGTTGTATACTTTATGTACTTGGTGGATTTTACCATTTTTTTTTGTTGTCATACCTATTCCTATACAGGATGTTTGAAAGAATTTCCATCACAAGGCGCGTATTCTACTGATAGTAATAACGAAATCATTTTCTATAAACATAGTTGTGCAGATATATATTTTAATAGCGTCTTAGTCTTCCAAAAGATTCGTGTTAGAAACTTTGATTCATGAAATTTGTAGTTACAAATGTATCTTTGGCCACAGTCATTCCCTAGAATGTCAATGTGGATAAGTTAATCCCCCATAGAAACGCTAAGCTGTTGCACTATTTCTATTTGCTCGCTCATATGTGAAGTGAGAATGTGCCCGTCATTTCAGTATTAAAATAACGATACACCGTGATATGGAGACTAATCAGAAACTAATACTGTCACTCTTACCCTTATCTCTTACCTAACTACCTGTTCCACTGGATTAGAATCATGTTTACGTGTTTGATATTTCAATCAGACATTTCCCTCAACGCGAAACTTTTAAAAACTACTGAGAACTTGATATTATACCATTCGCAGACCTATGTGCTTATGTAAGTACATGCGACCATTTCCATATCGATGATTAGAATACGTTCCTAACGTCTGGCGACACCTTTAAAAACAACCCCGCATAAAATTCAAGAATAAGTAACTATCAGAATGGAAGATTAAAAAAAAGGCCGTCTATGGAGGCACAAACCCCCAAACCCAATCTCACCTGCAATTTCTGCTAACTATTCTGCATGAAATTGTAATTTTTGCAAAGCAGTATCGCTATATCGATTTACCCGCTCCCAGTATTCACTCAAAAGTAACGCCAATCCAGAATTCTTTTCAATGTAGCTTGACTACTTACCAGAACCACTGCCTGGTCCATTAAGATTCCAGAAAGATTAATATAAATTGCATTGAGTGGGTGAGCTTTCGGAACCACTGCGCAAATTTCCTCGGCACCCGTTTGCGAAACGATAGCGGCACACGAACAAGTCGATCTAAAATGCAAATGATCCGGCGAACGCATCGCGGGAACAGGTGTTCGCACGCGCGCCTCGTCGCGAGGAGCAAAATCACGTTCGACGGCGCAACCGCCCGCGCCGCTCCGCGACCCGTGCGACACGGGCCTATTGTTTATGCCCCGAGCCGAGATCCCACGAGCCGGGCTTGTGGAATTATCGGGCCGGCCCCGCGGCTGTATATTATGCTATTAGCATATCGGATAGATAGGTGGGCTCGCCAGCCGCGACCTTTAAATTTAAAATCCGCCGTATAATGCCGCGGCGAAGGTGAGAAAACACCCTTCGATATTAAAAATTGCGTGGCACCGAGATATTACCTAGGAGGGTTGCCTCGTAAATGCCACCCTCCCACCTTACACCTCCCTGCCCCTCTCGGAGGTACGTTTTCCTTCTAGCTCGTGCGTTTTTCACACATGCTTCCATCGGGGCTTCACCTCGCCACAGTTTCTTCCCCTCCCTTCCTCCTCGAGCTTTCTCGCGCACGCACGTCAGGCTTATCCTTTCATTTTCCCTCGATCGCTCATTCACGCACGTAGCACGCATAATACAAACACATACATTATCCCTCACCCCTTGTGCGCGCCATGTACACACGAGATTTCTCTTTTTTTTCCGCGTGCAAAGCGTTTCACGCGACTTTCGAGCGCGACGAATTTCGAGGTGATTTGAAGATCAATGTTGCTGGATCCGGACGGTATTTAAGGGGAGATTCTCGTGTAACAACCCCAAAAGTAACTGAAATCTAGGATTCTCTTTTAAAGACTATTATTGATATTGGATTAAACTCTTTTGGGATATAAGGAGGCAACTTTAAGTTTGCAGAAAATATTCATTTTATGTCGAACTTTCTTGTTATTTTTTAATTATTGTAGCATCTCGTCAACCTCTGCGACGATGTAACTCTTGTTGGCGGGACGTGTAACACCTATTACAATTATCTGATTACAAAAAAAAAATAAGTTTCTTAAAGTTTGATAGTTTACGCTGGAATTGACTCGATTTAAAGAAAAAAAAATGAAAAATTGATCAATTTATAGCATTTGAAAGAAAAGGTAACTTTGTTCCTTTGATAATTTTTTTATATTATTCTTTACATCGATGAAAAAAAGTGTTATAAATAAAAACTAACATTAAAATTTTAGATAATACTAGTTAAATTACATATTGACACTCTTTCTGTTAACAATGCAGTTTCTATAATGATATGCCCTTATCTTCAACCATTTGAAATAACAAACATAACTTGGATAAATAGATTGGGTAAATATTACGTGTCCTAACAGCAACTCCGCCGTTGCTTTATTTGTATTTAACCGTCGAATGGCGGAGTGTTCGACGATGAGACACCAGGCAGAACAAGGTGATTTCTGACGCACAATAAAATTTGTTTATCTAGACATTCGAGAATGAATTTTCTTAATTTTTCACCACACCACACTATCGTAACACGTACTTATGACATAAAAATGTACAATTTATTCACAAAATTATGGCAGTTATTTATAAATATATGCCTATTGTAAATATTCGTCACATCCTGTGAATCGTCTACTAACGAAGACGGAATACGGAATACGGGTCAAAATCGACCCACGTTCGTTGACGGACAGTTAACATCTGCGTTAGATTTTTCTAATAACATTTCTGTTTTACTTCTACTGTTCGAGCACATGAGCACAGTTTGATCGTTCAATTTATAAACGAGCTGTATGTAATGAAATTCCTATAGAATGCAGATGAGAGCTCCCTAAACAGATAAATTTTCGTGCGAACGCTTGACGGGAGTTTCGTGCACGTACGTCGAATTTCGGGGCAGCGAGCGGCGAGCAGGGGTTCGATATTTCCGCAGATTTATCGCGTAACACTAATTCGAATTGGGCGCCGTTCCCGCGGCAAAATTCCGATGCGTCCTTACATCATCGATTACGGGGCCCGATGCCCGGCTGCCGGTACTTTCACCCGTGAAAATGATCCTCCCCAACACCCCGTGGCGAAAATCCAGCCGATTTTCCGCGATCGTGAACAACGTCGATCACGCGGCGCGGCTCGCGTGGACAAATCCGTGGCAATAACCTCGCACCTACGGCAGCGACGTGATATGTGCAAATGCAGGCAACCGACACGAATCGGTGAGCAAACTGGTTGAGTTACAACCACCGCTGGTTGTAAAGTCCAAGGAGGGGCGCGGGATGAAGTCGCGATGCATCGGCAGCACGGCGATCGACACCATACGGAATGATAGAAAAAGGGTCGGGGAAGTTTAAAGAAGCGTAATATTTGGTAGCATGGGGATGAAAATAATTAATCCATGCCTGTCGTTGGGTTTATTTTTCGTAAAAATCACAATACATTTGGCAAAGAATAATTATTCCACTACTGACAGAGTTATTTTCTCTTTAAGGGGGTACATGGATATTAGACACCTAAAACACTGTCCAACACGATTTTTCGTCCGCAATATCCGCTGGGTGATTCTTGCATAGTTTTTCGCCCTGAACACGAATCCGCAAGCAGAATTGCTCTATCGCCCTTGGTTTTTGAGAAAATCGATTTTGAAAAAAAAACTGAGGGTGATGGTGACAAACTGTTTCCAGAAAAAAGTTTCATTTTGTTGGATTGTGAAATCAACAGATATCAATAGATTGTGGAGCCAGTAATAACTTAAATCATTTCCTCTTTTAAGAATTATTTCTTAGGGATATAAGGCGTATTTTCAAGTAGGTTTGTTTGCAAAATATTAAAAATGAATTAATATACGAGACGTCAAAGTGAGTGCTTGCGTAATGCGCGCCTCCATGTGGCGAATATGATTCCGATTGACCGACTCATCTAAAAGCAAAATCGTTGTATATGAGTATCCTTTAATTCAAAATCTACAATTTGAAATTAGGTTGAAAAATTTGAATAAAGATTCACGGAGGTATACAACAAATATCAACTTAGAAAGGATTTTACTGAAGTAATTCTGTGATAAATGTTACCTTCAATGTGGTTAAAATTGTACGAGTTTAGTGACCGCGTTCCACATTGTGGAGAAAAGTGTTTTGTAGGATCAGTTAAAATACAACTAAAAATATCCATCCGTTCTCGAGTTACGATGTTCACCGTCTTGAGAAACACAGTTTTGAGAAAAACGGCTTGAAAGCCCGCCACGGTACGTTTACCTGCATTGGCCTGTCGGTTACATTTTATGCTGTAACCCTTGTAATTTTTCGAATTTTTCAATGGTAGCTTTTTTTAAATATTTCTAAGACTACTGACTACCATAATGAATCGAAGGAAAAATCATTTGTTTGACCCCGAAATACCCATGTACCCCCTAAATGGCGTCGGCGTGTTTGCACACTGAAGTATGTTCACCTACTGGCATTGTTGTGTTTTTGCGTTCGTATTTTCTAGATAGCATCGAAAGTACACGTCATTTCCGAATGTCTCCTTCGAGATTACCTATTAAAAGCGCAGCGCAAGACAGGCAAAGCATTCTCAGCCAATAGTGATCGCTGGAAAAGGCTTGAAACGGTATTTCACCAAACCTTGCACCACTCAAGGCGTTAAAATGCAGTTTCTTTAGTTCTTTGAGCCTAGAACTTAAGTTTCTGGCGGCCGTGTCTAATGAAGAACCTTGATTAGCATCATTTCGTTTAACTGGCGAACGTCGATCGATCGTAAAGATTGTAGAATTGCCTCGATGACGGTCCAGTCGCCATCGGTTTTCGAGTTGGGGTCGAGGCCGCGCGCGTTCTATCGATTACCGCGATATATCTCGTCGCGCAGTTAGTTACCCGTGCTGGTAACGACCAAGGCAACTCGAGCGCAGAGGCTCGATGTCTACACGCTCGCGTTCGTGTAGCTCAAACCACCTTAAACCACCTTCGACCGCCTCTTCGAACGGGCGTCCGAGGCAGTGATGGATCGAGCCGAGTTATCACCACCTCCGGAACACCTGCACCCGAACAGGACGGACAGAAGGGGTTGGGAGGGTCAGAAGCCTCTGATATCGCGCGAGAAGTCAACGGGGGCGCTCACCCCCCGAATATCCGGAGTATAAGAGTTCCCCGTTCCAATCCAATCAATTTCCATGGTGAAGTCGAACAGCTAAATCTCTGACGTTGAAGGCTTCTACTCTTTCAGCTATCACCATTTCACCGCGATTGAGATTGTTCTGTAGAAAATTATTCACGTTAATGGATTAAAGCGTCCACGAGAACAAGGGACTAATGTATAAAATATCACAGGGATTAGCAGAAAGGTGGAGCAGATGTAAAGAAGTTTGTTTGCTCGGCGTGGAAGATTTGAAAACGTGTTCACTTCGCAATACGCTTTCAAATATTTAGCTACCAAAGCCCTGGCTGCTCGCTGAAATAAAGAATACTTATGGTCCTCGATAAAAATCGCGTATCCACTTTTCAGAAAGGGGGAGAACTGGGGGCCTCCAGCTCGAACGGCGTCGTCCAGTCCCCAATGATTTACGAATCGCTGACGTGCCAATTACCGATCGAGTCCTTCTATTTTTAACCGGTGAGCACTTAACTGGGCCGCGGGAGTGTAATTAACGTTCGCGCGAGCTGCCGCGGAATCACTTGTGCAGGCAGCTTAAGGAACGTCCTCGAAATTCTTCGCCGGACATGCCCGTTGCCTCGCCGCTAAAATATCGATGCAGGAATATATTTACTGCCCGCGTACACCGTGTAAGTTTACCAGGAACAAGATTCACCGCGCCCCCGTGGATCCCGCGCCAATACGATGAATATGCAGCCGAAGAATCGTGTATTAAATATCAGCAGCCGCCGGGGAACGACGACGTACTAGCAACCGCATCGGGCACACGGTTCATTCTGCTCCTTGTGCTTTTAAAACAAGACAATTTGTTTGCACGCCCGATACCGTGCTCAGAATCAGCGGGTGGGGCGCACACTATTCTACACACTACCCTGTCTATCGTTCCACCCATCCAAATCATTCTCGCAATGCTTTCGTCCCGAGGAAACCCTGCTATTTCTAACCTCCATTGCGAAACCACGTTCACGTTATTAGTCCATCCAGTTTTCTAAGGATTCGGTAACTGTCGTTTTAAATTCTCCTTCTTTACTGTCTGTTTTACGTGCTATCTTCTTCTCGTGGCTATTCTATTTGGTCATCTTGCGGTTTTCACTTTTTCACTTCTCCTGCGATCTTCTTTTCCGTTCTACTATTTGCTTACCCATCGGTGCGATCCAATATCTCTTTTCTCCAAATTCATCAGCTTAGGAAGACGTGCTTCTCTTTCTCCCTTTTCATTCACGCCCCCTCTGGCTTCCCGCAGGTATCCCCTAGCGACTTCGATCCAGTTCCAGGTGGGTGAGACGCCGCCGAACGCGGCAAACAAATCCATAACTAATATGGGACAGGTTAAAATTTAATTCCGCGACTTAGGCGGGCCGAACTCTGCCGGTTGATTAATTGAATTTTAATTGAATCGCGGCGGAAATATTAATTGGAATGCCATTAAAGACCCCGTGCGGCGCGGCCCCGAGGAAAGCCCCGGTTTCCTTCGTAATTGCCGATTGAACGCGGCGATAGATAACGTGGAATTATTTATGCGATCCTGGGGGAATAAACAAATGATCCCGCGGCATGCTGGTTAGAGCTCGAATTCCACGGACTGTAGATTTTCGATCATGCTGGCACGAGATGAAAAGAAGGGGTTCGACTCGTTCCATTTTCCTTGGCCGTCGCGTCAGATCGCGACGGGCATAAAAATATTTCGCGGGCATTAACCAGTGAAATTCGTGGACCCTGGTCGAAACTACCTCTTAACCAGTTGATACGAATTAAGAAAAGAAAAAAATGAACTTCTCCATTCCATCCAGGACACATAGTGGGAGCGTCGTGGAGGCAGGATAGCCGCTCGTCGTTATGCGAAAATTATCGACGAGGCCGATACACTCTTTAAAACAAAATCCCGCCTCGTAAAGTTCCTTCATTAAACGTCGAAGGTGGCCCATAAAATCGGTGATTCCGGAGAGGTGTACGCGCGCGCGAGGAGAGGCGCCAGCCCGCGGGGATGGAGGACGAAGAGGAGAGGAGAGTTGCTGCTGGCCAGGTATAAACCTATAGACGCGTCTCACGGCGGTTGTTGTACGTGTCGAACCCCCGTGGTGCCCTGGCACCATCTCGCGACTCCATGGAGCCCCCCATCAGATCGCTGCTTGATTAAAATCCGCGAGCATCCGATACACCGAACCGTCAAACTCCGCCCGATCCTTCTGTCCCAACTTTTGGGATAATCCTTGACTCTGCCTGCTCCTTTCTCCCCTGTCTATGTAGTCGCTGAATGCATAAATGCGGAACGCAATGTGTTGCTCGTTTCTGCGGATAACTCGCGGCGACTTCGAGTCGCTGTTTCGCTTTCACATCCATTACCGGACGTTTCGGGATGTATTAGGGTCTGCTAAGGACAATCCCTTAGATCTTTTATCTGTTAGCTGCATGCATAAACGCGGAATGCAATATGTTGGTTTCTGTTTAGTATCGGCAACTTTTAATTTTAGCTTTAGTTTTTGTTTAGCTTTGTTTTTATTTTGTTTTTATCTTGAGTTTTAGTTATAGTTTAAGTTTTAGTTTTAGTTTATATGTGATCCTTCTTTTTTAGTTCTTATCATTGTAAGCTAAAGGGCACGATACTCGCGAAATAATAGTAATAATAATAGTAATAATAATAACTTGCGGTGAGTTGGTTTCTTTAGCTTGCTTTAAATAATAGGTGTCTGTGAATACGTTGAGATGTTGTAATTGGTATCGAACCTGGGCTTGAACACTGATGACGTTCTGATTGTTGGATTGTCCGGTGCTTAAAGTTTTAAAACTATTTGAAAATATGCGAACTAATTGTGAGTGGTCATTATGACAATCGAGAGGAGATTCCTAGTTTCTCGGGATATTTTTCAACTTGGGGTGATGATGCTTTTGAATCGTTTTAAGGATGCAGATTGCTTCATGCAGAGTCTTTCCTGTATAGTTTACCCATAAACGATCCCATGAAAGTAGTTACTCATAGAGAAATTGAACGTTTTATATACGTAATATTTCGAATTATAAAACAACTATATCCATATCTACAGTGAGTAACGAAAATATTCGGATGCTTCTTAAAATGGCATAACTTTTTTAGAATTGGTCCAAACGACACGCATGTTTCGCCGTTTGGAACAAAATGCAATTGGTTGGAATAGCGAAAGAAATAGTAAAGGTCGTTTCTTAAACTTGTTTTGTGAGCCTTTAATGAAAATTCAAAAGAAAACCTTTGTAGATTGAAATCGGTCAACGTTGCTCTGAGCTATAAACGCTTAAAGATCGCAACGTTAACCGATTTTTATGAAATTTTAGGCATGTATACAATTTACTTAAATCTACAAATATGATTTTTAAATTTTCATTACAAGCTCAGATAAAAAAGTTTAAAAAGCTACCTTTACTATTTTTTTCGCTATTCCAACCAATTGCATTTTTTTCCAAACGACGAAACACGTCACTTAGCAAACTAATCCTTCTAGCTTCTCAAAAAACTCAAATCGTTTGGATTAATTTGAAAAAAGTTATGCGATTTTAAAAAGTGCCCGAATATTTTCGTTACTCACTGTATATCGCATAAAGTAAGGAAATTCTCGATAATCGATAAGTGACAGTAATATAATAGCCAAAGTCTCGTATTAGGATTACGATCAACCACCATTTTACACGATCACCGTTTCAAGAGAAGAAAGTATTCGCCACCCGATGACAGTGGCTCGGTAAAAGAATTCAGGACCACCATGGGACTCTGAGCAAACTCGATATTCCGTGTGAACGTTCCTTCATCCAAGTCCCCGAGCTCGCGAGAACCAGTCCCCGCGCAGTGCATCATATTTATGTTACTCGCGTTCAATAATTATTCATCCCAGCGTACAGATTCGCGCAGATAAATTCAAGGTCGATCTTCTGGCAGAAGCCGCGCGCCCCAGGGACTCCTCTCTCCTGACCGGGCAAACAAATATCATAATTCGCATTGTTCTCGTCTCCGTTTTTTTTCCCCCGTTCGCGATTGAATATAACGAAATGCAAACACGAGGGTACGACGGGGCTTGGGACGTTGAAAGGAACTCGAGAGACACAGGGGCGGAAGTATTTCGTTCAGGGGCTCCCGCTTCCGTCAAAGTCGAGACCTACCCCCGAAGATCGTTCTGGAATTTAATAATTAACCGAGTGGCCCGGGAGCCACTTGTACTTCCGTTCGCTGCGCCCCATGTTTCATCGATTCTCCCGGCTTTTTCGCGCTGGGATACGAGACACTCGATGAAACGTTGGGAGATGGCGTCCTGTGGCTTTGCTAAATTCTTCCAGTTAGATATCCAATACCTCCAATACTCCATAGTCGAAGAATTCGTTATCCTACGTAGGTATGTATTTGGAGATACTTGGGTCGTGTTTAGATTTTTCAGCTGTTTTACTATCTAGTTTCGACGTGTCCGTCGAGAAACGCTGATCCCGAGTCTCGCAATATCCCAAGCTTCTTTTCTCCGTCGGCCACGCCTTGAATCGAGCACGAAACGAATGACAACGGCAGATTGTTCCTGTCATTCCGTACTGGCGACGTCTGCCTGCGATCATCCGGGATCCCCGTGAATGGGCGACGCAATTTTCCCGGACGTCTTTCGAAACCGTGCTACGGAGGAAACTCGAGGAAATCTCTGGACCGTCGCACGTCCGACTACGGCGTATAATTGAATTTTAATTTTGTAATTCCTCCCGGCGTGGGTCGCCGCCAATCTACGGGGAATATCGGACCTGTCCTGGCCACGCTCGCTTCTTTCACGAATTCGTCCCATTCCGCTCGGTCTTGGAGATCTTTGCTCAGAAAACAATTCAATCTCAACCGTGCTTTCATCAAACGCGAACGATCAGTCAACATCCGTGTAGAACACGTTTGATAGTTAGCCTCTTTCCCATGGCCTTCGGAGTCCTTCGCTGCAGGCTTTCTTTCAAAGTTTTCTCGTGAATTTGCTTAACCAAAATGGCTGAGTGAAGTCGGAGGTTATCCCCAAGGGACGACTCGGGGGAACGTCATCAGGCAGACCTTGTAATTTTGATTATTTGACCGCGTATAATCTGCCGGCCGCGGTCCTTACCGCAGGATTTATTGTCCAGGGATCGCAGAAAACGTGATAAAGATGTCGAGTGTTTTTACAGCTACCTTCTTTTAGCCTCTGCAAGCCTTTTCTGCATTGATCCCGTGTATCGAACCACGAGAGATAAAATTGCGCGGGGTGACTATTCCGACTTCATCGTCTAACATATTCCCTCTACGTCCAGTTAGTTAGTGGCTCGTTGAAATTTGAAAAAGCACCGAAGCAGTCGATTCAACTGGAACTTCACACGGCTCCACCGATCACCCCCATCCGTCTCTGACAGAGGGAGCAGCGATTATCGTCGTCCAGGAGCACGTTGCAATCTGTTTGCGACGCGAAACCGGCCGACGACTTGCATTAGATGCAAGGATTAGCTCGTGACCTCGTAATTTCTGGGCTCTAACCTTCGTGAGCCGGGGCTCGGTATCAATCGGTTTCATCTGCTTCTTGAAATCGACGATGCAACCACTTGTTTAAAATTAAGGGGCGTAGCCACTAAGAAATCCCCACCGCTGTCCCTGAAAGGATAATTCTCGACTACTATAAAAAATCATACTTCAAATATTTCTATGTAACATGTTCAATTCGATTCGGATAAACTTCATGAACCAAAATTTTACTTGGAAAATAATCTACGGCCTTCAGAAAAGACCTACCTACCTATCTAATCTATGTATGCAGACACGCTTTTTACAAACACATGTTACTAAATATAACAAAACACTGTTGAAACAAGTCGACAACATATGTTGATAGGAATATCAACTTCATTGCATGTTTATTCATTAAGTTATTTATTCTCGATGTAACAAAAGCAACTCTACTTTACACAGTTGGCGATGAGAATACAATTATGACCAGCAGCTAAAATTTAAAAACGAAAAGCGGTCGGTATAAAAAGACGTAATTTTACATCTGCAATTATCGCTGTTTCAATTAAATTAACCCCCGACTGACGCGGATATAAGGTTCCCTTAAACGCGCCCTACATATCTAGTTATTCATGTTACTTTCTATTAATACCACTTCTTCAAGAAACTAAGAGTCTCACATCGCAACAAAATCACAACCCGCCATAAAACCGTATTTCCAAGATATGTATGACGGAAATCATAAGCCATAATGGAGGCTGCACAGTCGACTGGCAACCTATCCCTCGCCCAAAGGGTTAACAGAAAAATAAGAATGGGTAGCGGAGGAACCAAGAGTGCCGATTAATCCGTACAAAGCGTTCAGGCCTCGGCCGTTGCTGGGGAACTCGAAACGAGGTGCAAGATTGCACCGGGTCTAGGATCCCCAAGGACGCCTAGCCCCGTTCTCCTCGCGCCACCATTCTTCCGCGGAGGAGATGAAGAAGCGAAAGAGCTGCGGGGAGAAGGTGGGCGGATAACAGGCGTACGTGGATATCCGAGGCACGAGTTGAAGGGACTTGGCTTGGTGGATAATTCAACGCGTATCCCGGTAGCCGGTCGCGTCCCTACGTATTGCGTCGGCCATCACAAAGACAAACCTCCGACGCGGAACGTTCCGCTCTGTACACAATCATTCCACATGTACCGGCTACGCGAGCTCGGCCCGCAGAAAGATGGACTCCTGCGCCGGCGGAAGAAGGACAGAGGAGAGGCTTGAATGGCAAGAAAAGGGAAACGGGAGGAGGAGAGACGAGGAGGAGCCGGAGAAGCAACAAAACGCGAGATTGCTGACGGACCGCGAGAGGTTGGCGCCATCGCGTGATTACCAATTTGGAATTACCTGCTCACCGCGGCGCTGGATGATACGAAGGACGGATCATCGGAGGAAAGACGATCGTTCTGCGCTTTATTCGCCTCAAGAGACGACCCCCCCGCCCCCCATTCCGTGGAGAAGAGATGGACAAATGTGCAGGGAAACTGTACGATTTGTCGAAAGATAGGCATGATAAATATCTCTCCAACGTTGGTCAAATATGTACTGGTTCGCGGAGCTTCACGGAGCAAAAGAATTCTGAATGAATCTTATATACACCAAGAATTCGGAACTGTTAACTGTGTGAAGAATAATAACTTAACACGCTAGGATAGATTAAAGATTGATCCCATTCAGGATATGAAAAACTCAGGTTATTTTCGTAAAGCTACTGGGGTACATACAATTTAAGATATTTCTATAAAGTTTCTGGAATAAGTAAAACTTTTCATACAGTTGCTAAGATAAACAGGACGCAGAGTATTTTTGAAAAGCTATTAGAATAGATGGGACATTTCTTCGACTCTTAAGACACTTTGAATTTAATAAGATGTCGAGATAGGTCGGGGTTAGAAATATTCTTGACTTAGAACAGATTTAAAGCGAGACATTGCTGGGTCTACAACTGAACTGTAAAATCGTAGTGTGGGACTCATAAAGAATTACGTAAATTCGAACTACAATTGCAGTGGCTTGGTTGTGAAATTCTACAGTATATTTCATACAAATCAGTCTTCTGTTATATAGGATTAGTTGACCGAAGATTTGACTGACATAGTGAAAGTTTCATACTTCCCTTCCACTAGTGGGAATCAATGCATTAGCATGGACACTACCGAATACCCCAAGAGTGTTGAATTCGGCCAGGAGCCCTCCAAGCAAAGTAACCTCGAGGTATTCCAGATAAGATGTTCCCGCGGTTGTTTCTGCCCACGGGATCGACCAAAAAATCGGCCAATAACATCGATGCGCGGGACCGCATTCCTGGCCTGGCCGAAGCCATTCATCACCTGGCCAGCGTCGAACTACGCGTGGCCATAAGTGCACGAATGTGAATGTCGTCGATGGAGGGCGCACACGCGCTCACCGGCCGCTGGCGAGACACTGATTGAATTGAAGTAATATCAGGAGCAGTGAGTAATGATCAGCTCGGAGTGAAACGCTGCCCGACTACTGATTTCCGTGCACGCATACGTAGCACCCGCTGCACACCGTCCACTTCGATGTGCGTGCGGATCAGATAGTGTGTAGTCATGCCAGGTGATTATATCGCATTATATGAGGAGTCTGCTACTGTGTACTCGGCCCTTGCGGCCTTCCCCTCTTCGATTCGCGGACCGTCTGCGCCTGTCGACGAGGAACTTTTGACCAACTTGGACGACCACTCGTAGAACTTAGCGTTTTGGTCACGAGGAAGCCTCTTTGGCCTTTCGTGTCTAGCTTCTGGGATGCCCGGTGCGCGAACCACTGTGATTAATTTATCTAAACTAACTTATCAGTGGTTTAGTAGAATGAAGTCGTTGGGCGATGTGAGTAGATATTGTGAAGAATTGTTCGGAATAATGTTATTCTAAGAGATTGTAATTTTTAGACAGGGAGCACGTAGAATCATTGATCCCTCGCGAGGAGGATTCCTCGATGGATCATCAGTTAGTGATTTCCACCAGTCACACCTGAAGGACCCGAACAATCGTTCTTTTTTCCTCCTGGCCATCCTCGAATGCAGCAAGATGCAACGTAAGCCACTCGACTCAAGGACGTGGCTACGATTCGACAGACTCGCGTGGAGTCAATACGATCCCTGTCGAGTGTATGGGTTCATCCCGGGTGGTCCAGAGCTGCTGGGTACCAGGGCCCAGGCGCCCCTTTATTCGCCTGACGCGTAAGACAATGTGGCCCCCGGCATCTGATTGATACGCAATACTATCCACCTATCGTAACACTACGCCCTTAAATGTACCCCGTGGATTTTCTGCGCCGCTTTAGTCGACTTATTCAAGTCTCCCACTCAAAACCTTTGTCCCAACCTTCTACTATCTATCCCAGATTACATTGGAACAAGTGGCAGTATTTTGTTATGCGCTCTTTCGAAGAAACCACCAGCTTAACAGGTATCTACGTTCTATTATTGATCCCATTTGATAAAAATTAAGATGCCTCAAAATCAAGTGCAAAAATAATCACAGCGCGATGCTGTTGCAGCCACGCGAGCCGTCCCTCCTCCAATGAAATGAAATTTATCGACGTCACGGTTCATCAAGCCAGCCCGTTATCGCGTCCTAGCTGTACGGACGATTAATTAACCCCCATTCAGCGATAAGAACGATTATCACGCGCCCGAGCCCGATACTCTCGCGACACCCGTTGCATGAGAAGCGACCACCGCTCCCCGTCAACCAACTCAATGATATCTCTGACGTGTCCGCGATGATTTATTCGATATAAGATGGCTGACTTGGGTTACCCAGCAGCCGCTCAACCCCCTTCGACCATAAGTACTCTAAACAGAAGCTATTGTGAACGTCTACGCCGAGATGCTCGTACCCCACGCACGTTACATGGATCTCCGATGCATACGCTCGCACGCACACAGACGTCCCGTCGTCAGTCGGGGTTCGGTCATAACCTTTGATGCAGGAGGGCATGGACAAAATACCTGACGAGATAAGATCGCAAACGTTATTTCATTCCCCATTCCCTTTGACGTAAAAATTGTTTCGCGAGGGGCTCAGCTCCGCTTCCGGCAATCTGTTAGAGCTTGCACCATCAAAAATGCATCGACGACTACCGTGGCCATCCGTGAGTTCGCGGCGCGACCTCTGTGTACGTCAGAAACTAACGAACACAAAGATTCGCGGTAATTAGGGCTGAAACTTCCAGACAATTTCTGCCTCGAAACGAATGAATACAGCTGTACAGCTGTTTTGCTTTCGATTTCTATGAGCCGCCCACGTGTTATTACGTGCGGTTTCCCTCGGGGAATCCGCAGACGGACTAGCTTCCTGTGTCGCTGTAAGATGACTCGGAAGTCGGATGTCTCGAATGGCGAGGAACACGCGAGCTTCCAGGCAACACACGCGCGTCGGTAGCTTCCCTTGGCGTTTTCAATACCGAATGATAATTATCCGTCGCGGAGAACGCAAGAGTATCGACATGTGAACAGCGTGCATCGTGGATGCGTACGTTTCGCGTGCATGCATACATCGGAGCAGAATTCAGAAACGCGGCTCGATAATTGCGCCGCTCTGGTTTCATCCCGGTTCCACGCTGCTTCCGTCCCCGTTGGAAGAATGAGCTTGTGGTCGATTCGTTGACATTCAGAGCGCTGCTCTTCGTGATGCACGTGGCAGGGCAGCTTCAGTTAAATCATTTGACCAATGTCGGCATTAATGATTTTTTTTTGCGAAAAGCGATATATAATAATTTCTTCCTTGGAAGAAATACTTAGCTTGATTGCAGTTGCACGCAGTTTCATGTAGTTGAACGCTGATCTTATTGGCTTAAGGGGACTAGGCAGTCGAAAAATCGATTTTTTTTTATTGAATTTTTCGAGTATTAAATGCCGCTTGGTTTATATTAAAGTTCGCAAAATTGTAGATTTGGCAGCTAAAAAGGGCAGCGAAAGGGCAAGCGAAATTTGAGATTTTCGTAAAAAAATTAAAAAATTGCGGATTTTAAGGTCGTGTTTGCGCGCTACTAAAAATCCGCGACTTTTTAATGTTTTTATGAAAATCTCGAATTTTTACGTACCATATCAGAGGTTTGGCAAGAAATGGCACATATTTTACATATCTTGTAATTTTTTTAAGTCGATTTGAATCTCTGTTCACTCGCAACTAGCCGAAAGCCAAGAGAAAACGTGGTTAAAGTTTCTGGGCAAAGGCGTCGCTATAGGTACAACTTTGTGAATTTTAATATAAATCAAGCGGTATTTTATTCAGAAAAGATAGTACTTTCGGAAAATGCAATAACAAAATCGATTTCTCGACTGCCTAGTCCCCTTAAGGCTTACCTAGAATTTTACGAAAAATCGATTTTTCAATTTTTATATTTTCTAGAAGTGCAACATCATGAAACTATTCCCTGAAAGTATAAATTTAATCCGACCAAAGTTGACAAAGTTATACGCGTGTAAGTTAGTAGGTATTCTTCGGTGTAGCGCTCAGGCCCAAAACTTTAAACGGTTTTTGACATAGACTCTGACACCGATGAACTGCCTTTCAACAAATGCGAAAGAAGTGATAGAAGGTATATTTCTTCTATCCCCCTTACACAAAAAAACCATAATATTGCAATTGTTTTTAAATTCATAACGGAAATTCCTTTTTTCGCAAATACTACACCCTTCTCGCTTCCATACTCGTAACATCTTCGACTAATTGCATTTAATGATACGAAAATTCGCGATTCTGTGAAGCGACGATGGGAAAATGTGCGAGATGAGTGTGGGCGTCCAGGATAGCCGGGCGAGGAACAGTAAAGGAACACCAGCGAGTCGTAAACAAAGCCAATAAAATATTATATATATACGGTGCGGACGAGGCCGAGGAATGAACCGGTCGGCGGACACAGACGGGCCATAATAACAGCCGCAACGCATAATTGCCTGAACGATTGAATTTCTATATTACCGCGAACCCTGGCCAGCAAGATGTATGGCTCCAGAGATGATCCTTCGTCTACCCTCCGTATGCCTTGGCCGAGGCGTGGAATGAAGGTAGAAACAACGCGAAACTCAAACAGTATTTACATGAATTTCACGTTTACGTAACATTGACAGCAGGTTTCGTTCCTCGAGTACCCCTTCTATCGCTCTCAAAAGTTCCTCATCTCTTCGAGTTGCCATCGATTTCCGAACGATATTTCCGATAAGTGGCGCAGAGGAACAGTGGATACGAGCCAAACGCATCGCTAGAAACGACCGTACACAAGCGCAGTGAGTTACCGGGAGGGGCCTATAACCTATAACTCGCCCGGTGATATACGACTGTATCTCGGTACCATTTGGCAGACGTAGATATATTATACGCATTCCAGCGAGACGCGAATTTATTTATTCTATAATTATCGCGCCCAATCAGTAATGCGGGGGATCGCCATTCATTCCGTGGCCATTTTCAGCCGTTTCTCAGATCTTTCTCGGACGTTGAACGAATCGTGCCACGAGAGCTAGGCAATGGGAATTCGAAGGCACGACCTTGGTTGATGGAAGTGTTTAAGATGACAACGCGTACTGTTGTTACGACGCTGAATATGTACACTTGGTCAACTTGCAGTACGTGCCTGAAACATGTTATAACAGTCGCGGAATTGAAATCATGTCAGTGATCGAACCTGAAGGAATACTGGTCTAACTCACGTTGGGGCCTGGCAGTCGAATAGAGCGGGGTAGAGGAGGGAGGGTGACGGTGACAGTGAGCCCAATAAACCATCTCGATACAAAGGCAGAACGCGAACGAGCATCTCGCCACGGGCAGCGAACAGAGCGAACCTTTGACGACTCGAGCGATTTACTACAGAAACAATACTCTCGTCCGCAAAGCGCGAAACATTCGAGCTTATTTATAATCCCTAATAGCCATAGTTTAGAACGACGCTTGGCATCCGAACGCTTTCGGATGAAACAATATTTCTGCCCGGGTCGCGCGCTGTGGCTCTCGCTAGAGAGACGCTCCAACGTTCGAAATAGACCAAGGGGCGAGCGGGAAAGACAGAAAGGGAGAAGAAGGAGAGAGGAAGAAAGGAGAGAGAGAAGGAAAAGGAGAGAGCACTTCTCGCTTTGAGATCGCGTAATGTAACGCTTTACGATCCGAGTAAATCCGATGCCCGGCTATAACCTTATTTTCGGTAGGGACGATAAATTCCTCTAATTATAAGGGAGGCCCCCGTCACGATAAACTCGCGACAATATACCATCCGCGGTTAAAAGATGACCGCTGGTTGTTAGAGCTTCAGTCGCCGGGACGCGATGGCTTCGATGCGCGAGATTCGAAGAATTTGCGATATTTCCCTATGATTCAGTGCCTCGCCAGTCCCCGATTTAGGTAGAGTATCTCGATGTTGTATCGAGAATTTCATTCCATCGGAAGGGCTTAGAGTGCTTGCCGGCGAGGAACGGGAGGAGTTGCTGCTTTTCGAAAAATGCCAGCACCTCGAGGCGGCAAAAAAAGGGGTCACGGGAGGCCGAGGAACCAGGAGGGGCGAAGTTTGAACGAGTAATGGCACGGGGGTATGACCAATCAATTACTAGTAGTGCAGCCTGGGCCCCACACACAGCACCGATATTACCGGGACCATTACCTTTCGCCTGCTACACCTTCGCCGCGGCGATGCTGAGAGGGGACGAGCGAGTCGCGTGATGCACGCTTACAAATTCGCCCCCTGGCCAAGTCGACGGCCTCCTTCAACGTGCTGCCTTCGAAACATTCGTCAAGGTACTCCTGACCACGTTGAACCGGTGTGTCCTGCAGTTTTAGGCAACTATGACTGAAGAATGAAAGTCTGGAGCTGAGAGTTCCAGCTTTTCAAACGTCCAAATATGTACATATGTCCAAATTTGTGAATAGTGAAGCTTTGAAGATAAAATGATTAGTCTCCTTAATGGTAACTTTTCTGCACGTATCCGTCGAGTGATAAAGATTCATGGTTCCCGGACAGCTCATAGATACCAAGTTTATCAAGTTAATTGTAGAAAATTGGATTATTAGTATTATTATTGAGGATTGAGAGGAGCTGAGAAGAATACAACCTCTATTTTTGATAGGTAAATAGAGTTGGCTTCCCGCCATCATTTCAGCCATACCCAGTTCTCTGTACAGAATGGCACGTGTGAACTGGTCCAGATCAAGGAGAATGTTTTGTAAATGCTTGACCCAGGATCACCAACGTCGTTTTGCCCGAGGCACGTCCGATGCGTCCCGGCCACGAGCTGCAACAAAGCCATCGAACGGGACAGCGGCGAGGAAGATATTTCAATTATCGTGAACGCGATCTTTGTTGCTTCATGGTCTAATTGCAGGGCACTCCTACGTTAGGAGCGTGTCAAAGTCCATCCAGAAGGTTCGCGACGCTATCGCGTCCAAAAATCCCCGGAAAGGTGCGATGATCTGACGCAATAGCAATGGTTACTTAGGTACACATAACTAACTAAAGCTGACCCAATGGTGAAGCTAATTGCACCAAGGTCTCCGACTCCGCGAGTTCATCCGCTCTGGAATCAGAATTATCGTGAAATCCAGAGTCAAGCTAATTACGCACATTAATTACCGATAGCATAACTCATAGTATTCATCATTTTCTGCAGAGGAATTAAATTAACAGGCCACGACGCGGAAGTCCCCGAAAGGTCCATCCACATTCGGCTTGTCAACGATCCCGCGACGCTTGGTCCCAAACCCGTAACCTAGTTCGGCTATTTTTCATCGCGCGTAATAGCGCCGATAAATCAAATTAAACATGATGTTAGTGGCCGTCGCGTGAGGACGCGCGTGTGCGCTAGCGTGCGCGCGCACAGCGGCGAAGTGCGTCCTTAAATCATTGGCGGGCATAACGCATTGGGAGGATCAAAGAAGAGTCTGAGCTGCTCGGCCGCTTTCCTCTTTTCCTTTTTTCTTTTTCCATTTTACTTCGCGGTCGCCCCCCACGCTTCATCCTTTTCACGGAGACGCTTGTAATTACCCTTCCGCGTGATCTATTTAGTTTCCGCGAAGTGTCATGGACCATCGAAAGGGTTCTAGAGACTCGGTTCTTGCGCGCTTTAAAAGACTTCTCGGAATAAAAGACACGCAAGAGGGACGGGATAGGGATTTTCTTTTGCGTTTACGGGGAAATTGATATATTTAGAAGGTATACAATAGTTTTTTGCCTGTCACACTGCGTCATGATCCCAGCCCAAAGTCCACAAGATCAATTTTTCGACGTTCAACTTAAGATAAAAGAGCTAGAATATGAAGGCAACTAAAGATAACATCAGAGAGCTTAACTAATCTTCGAAAATTAAGAGAGAAATTTAATGCTCATCGTCAGTTTCGAAACAAGTTTCATTCGTTACGTGTGAAGTCCTTTGCTAGAAAAGCTTAGAGGGTTGTGCGCAATCAGGAGAGTAGCTGTAAGTGGAACATTGTAATAGCTACGAAGCTTACAGGCTTCCGTTGATAATTGACGGAAATGAGTTTTATAATATAATAAAATTTTGTGACTTACAATTAATTAGAAATTCTTGCACCCAACTATAATTGAGACAAAACTTTTAAACGCTCAAGGTCACATCGTAGTTTCACCCGCCGCACCATTTACCAATCCTCTCACTATTCATTTCTGCGCTTCACTCATAGCGTCTGAAGAACTGGAAACACAAATCCACGGGTATACTCTCCCTGTCTTATACGCAGAGACTCGCAATTGAAGATATTGCCTTGCGTGGCCATTTGATTTTGTTCCAGCGACACTGAATAGAAGGCTGGAAGATTCTGTCTGGTTAATATTCAAGGGAAACTACAAGTTGGAAGAGGCAAGAGGGCATTGTACATTAACAAGCTATAGTAGCAGCGCCGTAAAAGCAGCTACCAAGTCGTTAGTGCAGCCACATACGTATTCGTCTAAATTGAGAATCAGCCTGTCGTGGCGTTTTCGCGCGCGGATAGGTCGGTCCATTCCGAAAACCAGTCGGCATTCTTCCCCGGAACGGGCCTCGAGAAATCCATTCCGAGTTTTCGCGCTGTTTCCTTCGAATGTTCCAGAACGGGCCGTTCATAAATCTCGGAACGGACCACCCGGCACCCGACTTTACTCCATCTCGTTCTCCACGTCTCATTGAGCGCGTAGATTCGAAGAGGTGCTTTCGCGAGGAGCATCTCCCCCGTTCGTTTCACCGAAAGAATATTTCTCGTCGACGCCTTACAGCTCATGGGGTCTTCTTTCGTCACCCCTTCAGCGATTCTTCATCGCGTTGCTCGTGTGTCCTTTCTTGGAATCGGGGCATGCGATAGGAATAGGCTTGAAAACACTGCACATCATATGGTTGATTATTATTGTATGGTAGTGAAAGGGGTGTTTCGAAGGGCCCTGCAGATTTTTTCTTGGATAGGTACTGTGCAACAGACCTATCAGCTGAAGCCGACTTTCCTTGGTTTCATAAAGCATCCGAGTTGTCTTCCTACGTTCTCATAGAGGGTACAGCACACTTTCCAAAGACGAAAAGCACAGTTCAATCAAAGGATAAACGTCAAATGATCGGAGACTTTAGACTGTAGGGTACCAAACGTTTCTTAAACATCAAGAACACAGAGGAATACCCATGTATATGTACAGGCATATTCGAAATATCTCCATGCGCTTATTAACGTTTTCCAAGCCAAGGTTCCGCCATACTTGTTTCCACTTCCAAGGTGAACGTGGCCGAAGGCACCCCGAAAGTGTCCGGTATGTAACAAGAAGATTGGCCGCGGACCAGGCGATCCCATCGACCAGCAACGAGTTAGAACCGTGGCAGGCCGGGAGAGATACGGTTGTTCATAAAGGAGCAGCACGCGTCAAAGCGACAAAGGGCCGCGTGCTACGCCAGTGGCCGCATAAATGCGTACGCGAGGGAGGACGGAGGCGCGGAGGAGCAAAGGCAAGAGGCTGCACCTGCTTCTCGGTCCATCATGCAGCGTGTCACCCACGCTACTTTACTGCACCGCGAACCGTGTTATGCATGCGCGGGACAAGGCGGCCCCGAGGATCTATGGAGGGATTTCAGTGGTAATCGAGAGATACCTCGGTGCATCGTCGCGGTATTTATTTCGCTCCGGCACGCCGCGCCGCGCCGCGTTGTTTCATTACGCGCCGCGGGAGCAGCTGCCAAAGCAATTGGCATCGACGTGCCACGGAAATATTAAGACGTACCTCGCCACGCTCCCAGGAGACGTAAATCAATGCCCGCGTCTTTTTCGACCTCGCCTTCCACTTTTGCTTCTATTTCGGGGTGGTTTGCGTGGAGGCTCGGGGACCGTTTCCCGCGGTCCATCCTCGTGTATTCTAAATACGAGAGCTGGCAAAAGGGAAAAGAGACTAATGTCTCTTCCATAGTCGGATCATACAGTTGCTCAGTGTTGCTCCCGTCTCTCTAGCAAGCACTGTTCGACGCAGTTGCATAGTCATCGCGTTAACCCCGTTTCACGAATTCTAATCTACTTCGCGTGGATGAGATTTCCGCGAGATTTTTATGTCGGAAGTATGAGAAGTATATCTTTCATGGGTAGAGGTTCGGGTATTCGATGCACGTTTCATCAAGTTTTAAGGGAAATTTTACGAGAATTGCCGCAGTAATGCAGCGGAATTTCCCCTCGGCTGCTACGATTGAATAACTAATCGTCCATCTCGTCCATCCTTCCTTCAAAGGAACGATACCAGACGCATGCACGTTCCACGGAGTTTCCGATCGGCGACCCAGATGCATGGTAATACCCTGCTTGTCCATACGCTCTTAATGGCACAGTCTAATCTTATCGAGACTACCCCGTCATATGAATATTCTATGGTAGCTGAGTATAGGTTGCGGCACGTCCAACACGCGCCGATACCGGTGCGTCGTGGCTTCGTTTCGCTCTATCACATGCACGAAGAGGTCAATCCTGTACTACCCCTTGTCTTAATTTCCGTCTCAGCTGACAGTGTTAAGCAAAAGTTTGTAACACAGAATGACGTTCGTATGTCCGTTTCATCGAGCAGTATCGGAGGGAATTGGTTCCTGGAGGCGGGAAAGAATCTTCCGACTATTCTTCGCGTCTCGAACGCACGAGACAATGAAAGAGAATACTTCCCCGGTTACGAGTGCGCGAATATTGAGCAAGAAGATGAAACTTCCAGTTCCCCTTCCTCGCAAGATTAATCGCTGCCCATAGATGCGGGAGACGGCAACGAGAAGGGGGATGACTCGCTGAGAGGGAGTGAACCCAATTTTCCTATAGCACGAAGGACACGTAGCCGGTGTTACCCACGGCACGCTAATAGCTTCGTAATAATTCTGATTTATGCGCCGGTAAGCAGCCACGGCGCGGCCGACAACGAGACGACGGGGGCGACTTCGTTTACACGTTCTTGGCTTTCGCGCCCGAAATATCCTTGCCCGCTTTACCACGAGCCGTCGACGTCTACGCTATGTTGTCCCGGGGGAGTGAAGGGACGCGCGCGTCTGCGAGCTTTGCCTGACCCGGGGATGAAAGCGCGAACGGGCCCGCGCGCCTCCTTCTGCGTGTGCGCGGCTAAAATCGTCAAAGTGAATCGCGAGGTTCGCGTCTCGTTTCGCCATCGGACTGGAATCGGCCCTCCAGACGTTCGCTTCGACACGTAGGTCAAGACTTTCTGTCTGAGACTGGCTAATCTAGATTTCTGAAGATCCAAGCCCCCATAGCCCCGACCAGCACAAATGTATGACCTCTTGAGTGTCTAGACTTGGATCTCACAAGGGGTGTGCACGATGTTCAGGTCACAGATTTCAGTCAAACGTTCGATATAGTTATTAATTATACATAATGTATAATATTGTATCAAACGCATGGAACCTGCTGTTGAAAATTCGCGACAATATCAGGTTCAAACCTGTATCCTTTTCGGCCTTCCACATATGCATTTATACGATGAAGTCATTTAAGTCGATTTCGTTTGTACGCACAGATCTATATACAGGATTTTGAACAGACACAATTATTATGAAGTTGATTCTCCCAAAAAATTTTGAGCACTTTTTCAACATGTTTCTATACATGATATGTATTAACTATACGCAAGATTTTAGCCAAGTCGGTATTCCAAACCTTGTACATTAGGGTGGACCTTATTTTTCGACCGTCAGATTTTTTTGGTCTCACCCCCAGAATAATGACACTTTTTGGGAAAATGATCTGGAAAAAATTTTAGGCCACGGATGTGTTTTTGTTAACAATCGTATATGCTGTGTATGAATTGTTAAACAGAAAAAAAATACAAATTCAACGATAAAGCGTATTGTATATTTATGTCATGTTTTAAAACACTAAAAAAATTTCAAATTCGATGCATTTTGTTTTCCCGTGGTCCAATCGGCCTGAATTTTTTTCCAGATCATTTTCTCAACAAGTATCACCATTCTGAGGGCGTGAGACCAAAAAAACCTTGCAAAACAACTTTCGTATAGAGTAGGTAAGGTTATACGGATTTCGACGCTAACCTAAGATGCAAAAAATAAGTGATCCCACTGATTCGCACCATTATTTAATTCCCGATATTAATTGTGTTAGTGCTCTAATTAATTTCGCATATTAGAAGCGTTAACCATGGGAAGGGATATTTCCAGCGCCACAACCCTTAGTTTCAATGAAGATTTAACGGAAACGCCGCGAATAAACTGAAATATATCCAAATAGTATTTTCTGATGAATCCGAATACTGGGATTGGTGTCGTGTCACCTTTAACTGGAATCGTGTCTACGGTCGCGGGCGACACTCTCTTGGGCAAGTGGGTCAAGACTTTCGTCGATCTCGGTTGTAAATATAAGTGTTCGTACCGAATCTTCCAGCAGCGTTGGTCCTCCAATTAATGCTTGATCTCGGCAAGGGAGGTCATTCTAACACTGGAAATCTTAATTCTGATAAATTTTCGTAAGAAGCTCACTGACGAAATAGTTCCATTTTCCCTACGAACAGACACTCTGGCAAAGGAAACTATGGTGGAAACGTAGAACGTTCACCGAATCGCGTTCAATTGGCAACCAGCGGAGCGGTTCGATCGGCCAGACTCGTTATTCAATTTCTATGAAGCTGAGGAGCCTATTTTCGCGGGTCTCGGTGAACGGAACCAAAGGCGGGCACGCGATCGCTTTCCTCCGAGCATGAATTACGCATAGAGCGGATGCTCAATCACGCTGGAACACGCTAACGACATGCAAGATGACGTCCTCCGTGCGTGACTTCCAGCATTCATTCCGCGGCCGGTGTCATTACGCGTAGAAACAGTTGTCCTCGTGCATTAATACGTTCTCCTTCAATTTCGCGCGATTATTTGCAAAGGGAATTTTAATACCCCGATCGAGACCGAGTTAGCATCCCATTTTACGTGAAATACACCGTGCCTAGTCCGTTTACCTGTAACTGCGTCATCAGATACAACGTGGACTTGAAGTCGAAGGTTCCGCCAATGCTGAAACGAGGACATCAGGAATTCAACTACAAATTGTAAAATATACTGATTAAATGTCGACGAAAATCTCGGGTTACTTTGATTCGTAGAATATCCTTTTCGGGGCTAATTAAAGGGCATGGCGAATGCGAAATGCTTTCCTAGACGCTGGGAATGCCTCCATACGGTAGTTAGTCATCGGCTAGCAATTTATCACCAGTCACGAGATTCCGTCGAGGTCTAAGCCGCGCTTACTATGCGCGCGATCCGCGTGGCTGTGCAGTCACCATGCCGATTACATATAATTACCAACAGATTAATTAATTACACCGACACGGGCCACCTGAACCCCTGTAGGTGTACGTAGCAGCCGACAAGTGTCACCGATGAGGATTCCGAATTTGTAGGCTATTTTCTTTCCATTGGAAAGAAACAGTCACCGTATTTCGGTTAGAATTACCATTCATTAAATGAATCTCTGTTAGAATTTTCATGTATTCTGCGATGCAGTTGGGAGAGTGTAAATATGTCGGGGAGGGGGGTCATTGGAGAGCTAAAGAATTATTTCAACGAAGTAACACTGCCGTCGTCAGCACCGAAGACTCGACAACCATCGGAGGACAGAACGCGGAGTTTAAACGAACAACGAACGACCTGGCAGAAAACAAATGAGAATGAACGATTTATCTGCCTAACGTCTTCTCTGAATAGGTGATACAGTTGTTTCGTTCTACTTATTTAGCGTCCATAAATTAATCTGTCATCGTCGTTTCTTCTTCATCGAATATCTAGGATAATGAAAAGCGTGGAAGGCATTGGTGAAAAGATATTTGCAAGTGATTCGGTCGTTTTTCTACTATATCGTTCGTCGTTTGGCCAGAAGCACGTCTATTGTAATCAGAGACGAATTAAAGCAAGGATCGAAGGAATTCCAGCATTCAGTCGCGTCTGGAGCGAGAACATCAACTTAGACAAACAGTGGCCAAGTACGTGTATCGCGTACTGACGGATGAGTTAAGCTCCCCGGGCTTTAAGTCCCGCGCTTAGCCCGTCAATGTCATCTCGCCTCGAGCTCAGCCCCTTCAGACTTATCGGGCGGCGCAGCGAACGGGGCTGAACGTGTATGGAGAAGAGTCGGCCAGGCCTTCAGCGTCGCGGATTTCCGCGTCGTCAAGTTAGAAAATCACAGAAAATGCCGGCATTCGACTCGAATCTCGACGGCACACAGCGAGACAATGCCGTGGCGGAGTGTCCGGGCAGATGCTCGTCTTAATTTAGCCAACCGTGAAATGCTTTTCGATTTCTACGTCCTGCGCTGTCCGCTGCCTCTACGTGTCGCGTTCCTCGGCTAGCATTTTTGCCCGTAAGAAATTTGGAAAGCGGGTGTTGGCTCCGTTTACGTGTCGTTAATCACCGTCAGCCGCGGACTATGCGCTCGAGTTAGCTAAAACGCGATCGCCCGACTCGAGTAATTGCCACGGACAATATGCCAAACGATCGTGGACACTGCGGCGTTCGAGTGACCTCTGTATAAGCCCGGGACCGGCCAGCCGGAGGAGCGTTATACAGGGACAGCGGAGATAGTCTGTCCGAATGTTCACCGTTCCAGGTCGTTTTTTATCAGTGACAACCAAGGATTAGACTGGCCAGGTCATAAATTAATGAGAGGTCTAAAGTGGCATACAAAACGCTTATTAAGAAACCAATAATTCTGGACGGTGGCCGATTCCGCAAGATTGCAGCTAATAACGTGCGAAGCCACCCATGCAATAATTGTCGTCCATAGACGTGTAAATTACACGGCCGGATATAAACGTCAATATGACAGCCGTGGCCTACGGGGAGCGTGGTTCCTGCCGGTCCCGGTCAAAGTGAAATCATTAGTTTGCTTAAATCAATGCGCGCGTAAACGTCTGGGTTATTTATGCTCCGTCATTACGGAGACGTCCTCCGTGGCTACGGAGTCTTGTCTTCCTCTTCACCGCCCTTCCGCCCCACTTCCCCTCGATCCCTTCCCAGGTCACGAGGTGTTCTTGGCATCAGTAGACAGCGATCGTGAATCGTTGTTATCGATATTTCGTTTATGGTATCTTCGATATTTCTGTGGAACAAGCAACTGTCGTTTTATTGAAAACTGTATTGTGATGGTGCATTTGAAAAAGACGATCGCGGATAGCGCAAATGTTCCTTTGTTTATGGTGGGGATACAATAATGTAATTGGATTAATTATAACACTGGCTTACGACTCGAGAAGTCCCACAGAAACTGGAAAAACTAAAATAAATAAAGTTGTAAGAAGCGAAAAATATTTTCATTCAAACTTCCCCAAGCGAAACAGCAATTTCATGTGCACTAACCTAATATTATCTCTTCTATACTTACGCAAGGGCAGAAAATGTTTTTCATAGCGTTCTAGAGGCTTGAGGATTCATTCGAAACGTTAAGGTGTTGTTGACGAATGAATTAAGCGGCAGAGAATTTAAATGAGAGACTTGCGTAATACTTGTTGGAACGCTTGCTAGGCTAAAAAAGGAATTCGCATCTAATTACCTAACCCAAGATAGTCAACTATAAAATACGGAGGCTACACGATTTAGGGATTGAGATGTTGCGAGTCGCGAGCCTCGCGCGCAGAGACCTCGGCGCACGTTGCAATCGCTTCTTCCAAGGTCGCATCGAAATTTCTAGGTCATCGACCTAGGTCCACCGATGCTCTTAGACGAATCGCAAGTTTGCAGTTTTAACGAATTATACTTGTCAGGATTTACTGCCAACGGAGGGCTGTGCTCGGCTTAAAACGCCGCCTGACACTGCCCCAGAGAATTTGCCATCATGGCGGCCAGTCCACGTGGCCCCGAGAAGAGTCCTCCGTTACTTTGCGAATCCACGGGGTACATAGTAAAATCGCGTCAGTTGATGTTAAACCTCGCCCCGAATGTTTGTTATGTTGTGTCGCGTAAGCAGTAATGAAGCGTTTCGAGATATACAACGCTATAAAACGGTCCGACGAAAGTAGCGCGGCGCGAGTCGCCCGATGCGGCGAGGAAAGCACCGTGAGCCTGTCTATTATTGGGCGCGCTGCTAAATGCTCGCACGTAATTTAGCAACGTGCACCGGCCGTGGCGCTTGTACTTTACCCCTGATACATTCGTTCTTGTATTTTAATGTTTGACCGTGCTGTGAGAATATTACCGCCACGCTGACAGAAATCGCCCGTTTGCTAAAACCCTCGCGCGAGTTTAGACGGCGGGACGCGGACCACGTCTGATCCTACACGACTAGTTTCGTTATTAATTTCTGTAGAGGAGCGGGGCGGATATTTTCTCCTGGCCTCGAGACGGATGATTCAAACATTCGGATGCACGAATTAGTTTAACGGCTGAGACTGATCGATTGAATCGGTTTGGTGAAATTTGAATTGGGTGTTACCACGCGGAGTGTAGCTAGGTCGAGGATTTGAGACACCGCTGAGAAACGTTTTAGCGAAATCTTATGTCACGTCTTCCCGTACGAAAGTTTAAAAATAGTAGTGAGAATTCGTGGCGTGCAGCGATGGTGAAAAAGAAAATTTCGGGTTGGTATTACTTACATTCGGAAATCCCCAAACTCATTGCAACGTGGACAAAGTTACGAATCCACCTTGCTCGGTTATGAGATTTTTTCTTTATCCCGTACATGTTAAAACTCTCCTTTGATTTTTACTGTACGATTTTTGGATCTCGAAGGTATGTTTCGCGAATTTTAGAAAGGAGCGCGCGAATTATAAGCGTGCTTCTGTCAAGCGTAAGCCACGAGGCAAGAGCCGAACTCCCAGTGCGAATAGGATCTAAGTTGCGCGTCTTATAATGGGATTGGTGCGGTCAGTTATCGAAGGCTTCTGGGAATCGAGAACAACCCTCCAGACGAACCCGTGGATTAATCTTGGTGCGGCAGTCGAGTTTGTACACTTCTCTGACACAGCTTACGATTGCCCCTTGCCTATCTCGCGTCAAACTCTGCGTTACTGCTTAAAGCAGAGAAATAGCGATAAAAAAATAGTAGAAACTTATTTCTGTCGTGCATTAAGTAGGGCAGCAAGTCTGCCAGCGTGAGTTTTGGCCGGTGAAAGCGCCAAGATTATCGACAGCAATCGTAATCATCGCGTCAGGAGATCGTTCGCCTGCAAGGATCATGCTGATCGCGCTCCCTATACGACCAGGTGTCAGGACCCGGGCCAGCCAGGACGTAGGAATGGCAGAATGCCAGGATAGCAGTCAGCTTCGAGTCACGTACATAACAAATGATTGCGGGCTGGCCGAGCCCGAGCGGCCAGGAACTGGCGCGGAGAGGAGAGGAGAGACGTGGCGCGCTCGCGCGCGAGATCTGTTGGTGGTCTGATGCTTCGGGCGTCGCATCGTTTGTCAAGTCGTCGATATGCCGATCCCGCGGCTCGATTACCATATTTTAACGCCAGCGTTATTGGCTCGCCACCGGCTACTGGAATCTTAAAAGCTTCTCCGCGCGGCCCACGGCTCTCCTCTCTCGCTTCCTCCGGGTCCAAGCTGTCTCAGACGCATATTTCATTTCTAAAAACCGCTCCAAGTATATTCATATCGATGACACGCTGGAGGCTCCGCTTGTAATCTCGATTACTTCTGATTCCAATCATTTCCCTATCGCAAGATCGACGAGACACGATTAACTGACTCTCCAAGTATCGTTGATAGAACGAATATAGTGAAATATTATCGTGCAGGGGATAAATTGGTAGCACAGTTCAGTAGCCAGAGCCCAGACTTGAATTCTGCCCAGGCTTCGAACTCTATATTCAGAATTATATCAACTGGTGATTCAAGCTCACATCCTCCGACTGTAAATCAAGCCATGCACGACTTCCACTATTACGCCACGCTAGGTAGACACTCTGTTTAAAGAGACAGAGACGGTTTGCCTGCAGGTTTGCGCTGTCACTCAAACAGAATTAGCGGGGCGAATAAATAAGGTATGGAGGGAACAATATTGTAATGGGGATATCGTCAAGTGGCAATTGAACACCCACGCGGTTTGGGCCACTAAAACCTAAAGACATGGTAGTCGAAATTCCAAAGCTCTAACAGTTTCGTGGTAACAGTTACTAAGAAACCGCGTTTTGAGGATTCTATCCTCAACAATATCGCTTTACGTATCACCGGGGCGGGCATCAAGTATCTCAGCACATTTCTCCCACTGGCAATGCCGCCACAGTCACCTTAATCGTGATCTACCTGACCTGATACTAGCTTAGAGAGATGCAGGAAGTCGAAGCCGAACTGGGTACGTCTGTTTTGATTTGCTGGCGAAGTCTTATGGTTCGAGTAGGCGAGCGAAGAGACGAACGTGGGAGTCGGTGGCGCGCGAAGGGGGATGAGTAGTCAATTTCCTTTCAGCGACACCGGTGACATCGACGGAGACGTCGGACCATTTATAACAGCTAATAGATCCCCGGTTGAGCCGGCGTGAGGCCGTTTTACAGGTTTTCCGTCAACATCCGAATACATCAGAGGCGTATCGTCCGGCGACTAATGGTCGTCGACGTCTACCTCGGCGCCGTTTGGCCCCTTCCCGACGCCGTCAACCTGCCCTGACACCTCGGCCCTTGATAAATCGACGATATCCGAAAAATTTGTCACAGACGCCTCCTTTCCACGTTTCATTGAATCGTTCGGCAGCTTCCTGAGGAATCTTGCGGCTGCTGCGGATCGAAGGGGCCTTTCAACGTCTGGGGAACCCTACCCGATATGTATTCCCTCCGATGTAACAAGCTTTGATCACGTTGTTCGCCTTCTCAATATTCTCAGGCTATCGAAAACTGTCGCTGCTATAGATTCGAACGTGGAGAAAGTTCAGTAGGTGTATACGTGTTGCGTGAGAGGCCTCAGGAGTTAGCAGCACGGGCTCCAGCGTGTCTGCTCGAAATATGATTAAGCATCGCTCGTGTCCTGCTGGCTGGTAAATGACTGGCCACCATCGACAGCCAGATTGGAATCATCGTCTATTTGACGATCAGATACGTCGAAGGTACACGACAGCGCGGTTCGTTCGGGCAAGTAGGTGTTGGTATTGAAATTTAAGACACTCATTCGGCTTGGCTCGTCTTCGTTATTCCCCGGGCCGCGAACGTTGGCAGCTTGATGCACGACGTACCGCGTACAATAATTCGTCATGACTTCTGCTCATTCGTCATTTGACGGGGAAACGGTCGATGCACGCTACCTATCGCTGGAAAGCGCGAACGCGGGCCTCGGCGAGTAATTGATAGGACGCGATGAACGTCGGGACGTTTGAACTCTGAAATCGAAATACGCGGTGCCCGGCGAAAGTATTTGGTATATCTACCACCCCGAAGCTGAAATCTTCAGTTCGGACGTGGTAACGAATCCTCGGAGGGTTAGAATGTCCGGAGAATAAAACAAGTCGACTTAATACGGGGGTTAATCGTTGTCCAAAGACAATGTGACGTAACCGTAACGTTAAGTAACGCGTTCAGAAGTTGCCGGAAGACGCAGAGTGCTTTTCCCTCTATTCTATTTTTAAGATTTCGAGGAAACTGTTGCGGCCATCACGAAATGTCGATACTTGAGTCAAGTAGACGAAGATGAATCTTCAGTTTTTGTAACACCGCTTGGGTGTGCTTCGATCGACGTCTCAAGCGGTCACAATGGATTCCATTCAGGCAGCGAACGCCTTTGGTGGTCCAAAATTCGTTGCACCAAAATTACGTCCTACTGAAGAGTAGAACAAATAGTCCAGACTGTTAGGCAATCGAAGCTACGAGGCAATGACTTTCTTTAAATATTTCAATTTCTCTAAAGATTGATTTAGGTTGCACATTTTAAAAGGTGTCTCGCGCTGCCTAATTTGCAGTTTATTTAATCCACCAGTAAATTTATAAGGGAAGATCCTGAACATGAGAATTCAAAAACTCCTGTAACTTTGTGGATATGTGGAGGATTCCCTCCAGATTACACTGCAATTTTTTTGCTGCCCAAATTCACTCTAAGGGGATGAAATTAACCCCTGAAGATTCGGCTATTTTTCGATTTTATTTTGTAACACGCGATCTGTGAGAGATAGAAAAAAAGTTTCAAGACAAAAGTTACATCTTTTAATTAGATGTATCAAATCGTAAAAGTTTTACCAATTGTTTAAACAATTAGAAAAAGTTATAAACAAAAATATTTGTAATGTTTTTCAAAATCGTTGTTCCCACGCGAAATCTGAACTGGATGTTTAAATTATTATAAAACAAGATAATCCACATTTTTTCCATAGAATTGCAACTTTTATTGTATTGCGGAACTGTGCTCCTCGACAATCGAAGAGCTTTTGGACCGCATTGTAACGTCCTGAAGCTGCACAACAAGCAATGTTCTTCGAAAATGTAGATTGTCTCGAATTTCCTCAAGTTCAATACTCAATTCTGTAATGATCAGACCCGCTGAATCCTAAAACTCGACCTAACATTCACGTGCTTTCGTATTGAAGACCAATAGTGCCTAATCATTGTACCCGGGTCTACAATTCGACGGCGTCACGTTGAACAAAAAGGTAACCAGAAGCCATTCTGTTAAATCGGCGATTACGCGGCTACCGTTTTGTCTAAATTGAAAATTTTCTGCTCAATTTCGTCGCCAGCTCGGACAGGTTTCAATTAGCGCCCCCATGATTCTCCATTCTCGTGCAACGATGAGGAAACCAGTTGTGCGTCATCATCCTGTTCCAAAAGGGATTCTGAATCGAATATCTTCGAAATTACTTTCCAATGCTTTTAGAACTGAATTGAAAGCTATCTGGATAATTACGATACCTAATCAGATTGTACACGCATATTCATCGAACTCCCTTCTACAGGCGCAGGACATAAAAATTGACCGTAATTTCAGTTTTCAAATAACGTAATCATTGACAATGACACGTCGAAGACCCTTTAAACTCTCTTTCGTTGCTCGGATCCCTCGCCGCATACATAGAGACGAGTAGCACGATGAAAGTTACATGGCATCTGCTTCGTCACGATTTTGTTCATTCTCTGAATAGGACACATCCACCGATGCCCTGGTGGGCGTTGAATGCACCGAGGACGCAAAACCTCTATGCACGGTGTCTTGTTTCAGTAATTACCGTCGCAAATAATCGTGTCCTTGAATAAAATCTTTTTCTCGAACCCCGAAGTGACACATGCATAGAGCAGTTCAATCATCAATGGCTCCCACATTCGAGGGCACTGTGTTTTTTCCTAAATTACCGGGAGAGAACATTCTCAAACAATCCATTGTGAATTGCACACTCATTACTCTTCGTTCGCGAACGACCAGTACTATAGTCTCGATACGATCTGCCTCTGAATGGCCGGCTAACTTACTCTTCTTCTGGCAACAACGACGTCTTAAGCTGCTCGGCTGCATTGTTGCTGCTAATGGGCCTGCAGCCACTTCGCGGCTACCGCTTGCAGCCTAATTATGATTTATAGTCCCCAGGTACCTACAGCATCGGGCATCGAACGCTCCTTGACCACGGGAACCCCGCAATCGCTGCCCTTTCGCGGATGTCCTTGCAACTTCTATGGATTCAACATTATTCATCGATTCTCAAATGGCACACCGTAACGAATAATATTCTATTCGATATCTACTTCTTCGCACCTTCACTCCCCCCTAAACAATCAAGGACGCCTCCATGTCTAAATATGGAAGCTTCGTACAGAGCGTCGTTCATCCCCGGTAGGAGCAAGGATCAAACGTCACTGTCCTCGATGAATACCTATAGACACAATGGGGCACGAAGGCCTAACGCTGCTTCCCCCTGATTATGCCACCAAATTCGAGACAATGAGTTATAAATATTGAAGTTCGCCGGCCCATCCCTCGGCAAAGACACGAAGACGGCGCATTAGAAGACCCCGCGCGTCGCCCACGATCGAGTCGACTTTTTGCTTCCAGCGGGCATCATTAGGGCAACGGTTCCGTATACGAAATCGAAGCCGACGTGTACCGAACGCAGTCGACACGAACCCGTCGAAACCGTCGATTCCGAACGGACTGGTCCAGCAGGGCGCGAGGGGACTTCCTGCCCTGGGCCGCTATTATTCCTCGGTAAGGCCTGGGCGTGACGAAGGTGAGTCAAGCTCTGGCTGGTGATTTGGGCTTGCCAGAGTTCATCAGCTTCGACCGTTCTCAAGGCATCCAGGATCGAGGATCGAGGAAAGCAATCAAGGTTCTCAGACGTGGATAACGATCGTTCGAAATTCTCGAAATCCAAAATCGATCGGTCCCCGCTGAATTCGTCACTGCGTCTACCCATAACGTCCGGTGGACTTTTAAAACGTCCCACGAAGTTCGCATTTCTTTCGATCGCGGCCAATTTCGTCGGGGTCGGCTCGCGCGCACAACTGCATATAAGCGAAATTTATGCCAGGCGATTTGATTACCGCGATATAAGCTTGTGACGTGGTCCTGGACGACAGGACGGGGACATACATCACGCGGTCGGTTTTCGAGCCTGGCCTCTGTACCCTGGTATCATTCCTGCTGACCAACGACGCCCCGCGTTCCGTCCTTCCTTCTTTTGTCTCGCCGAGCCTCTTCGTTTTCTACTTTTACGTCGTGTTCACCATTCTTTACTTATTTAAACGGCTACTTCTTCCAGGTACTTGATATAGGTATGCAATAAATAATAATAATATACGTCTTTAATACACAACCAATTTGTGACACAGTGTACAGTTAATTCAATTATAGGTACATCTGTTTTCCTTTTGTGATGCAATGGAGGAAATTCACCAAGATTCTGGTTCTAAAACCTTACTCTGTGACAGATGAACTTATTATATAATTTATCTATACGATTATATTCGTATTCCGGATGTAGGTGGCGATGGATAGTTTTAACATAATTGGTGATGAAATAGTTCCAATGATCTCTGGTAAAAAGTTATAAAAATGTGTTGCTGCATGTGATTGAACCTCGAAATTATGAACAGATTGAAACCGAATCTCTAACATGGTCACTACCACGCGCCACAAATATTTATAACACCCCAATTTCTCGTGGCAGACCAACGCCACACACATTTGATATCGATAACAAATTTTGCATTTTACGTCGATGAAACAAATGAGGTTCACTTTTTTGAGGTGTTGAAATTAGATAGCATATATATAATTACATAATTATAATAATTATGTAATTAGACTACTTCAAATGTAGATTATCCTATGGCGGACAATTTTGCAAATGCACAATGGTCGCGAACGTGTATGTCGGGTGCCTTTTGTCAAATAGGTAAGATTTCGAACACTTTGACCAGCGAATTCTTCGAGCACACAATGCAGGGAACTTTAGTATACCTCTCATTTAAAAAATCCTCCTCGTTTCAGCCCACCATTCCTTCGTCACTTCTTTCGACTCCCCTTCTCTCTGCAGTGACCCACGTCCTCGTCGTTAATTCATCCCGCTCCGTTCCACGGCTGCTGCCCCTTAAACGAGATAACGAGATCAAATTTATGATGCCAGATCCCGAACGAAAATATAATAATCGCGGTTAATGCCGAACGCCGGGCAACAAGGGCCAGAATTTCGCGACAGAACGTCGAATATAGCATACTTTAGATGCTATTAGACCTGGACTAACCGACTAGACGTAGCCTACTATCAATAAAGGTTGCGTTGAACCAGTTTATGAAATCCACAATAGAGTTTCACTGGAATAAATATTTGAAAATTTTTATATACGCCCTGTCCCTCGAAAGTTAAAGAAGTGACTTAAAGAACGACGTCTACATATTATGCAGTAACTGATAAATTACTGGCTGCCCATGTAAAAGGTCAAACACGGTTGAAACTGTATTTCGATCCCCCGTTTACCCACCGAGTTTCGTTAAAATCGTTGCGTGACGTTTCACGCCGGATCCACGCAGGGGGACCGCGTGTTCGAGGTGAAACCAAACAGGACAATTTGTTAGGAGGAGGCAGCCTTTACACCCGTGCACGGCAACCGGCAGCTAAATGGAGGTTAGCGCTGCGCTGGGCCATCGTCGGAATTTTATTATTCAGGTTCCTACACACTGTGGCGGTGAAATCTTTATTTGGAATCATTCCAAGAACAATAACGTATCTACCCCTCCTCGGCCCCCCCCCAACGCCCCTCGTTCCTTTCCTCTTCCGCCGCGTCTTTCCCCCTCCCAGGACGGCGACGTAACCAGCGCCAAATAAAACTAAAGGTAACCCAGTTATTTTCTGTTTGCGCTGCCCGATGATTCCACCAGATATGATGGCTGCCCTCTCACTCTCCCTCTCTCTCTCTCTCTCTCTCTCGGCCGACGGCTCGTTGGTAGTGCCGGCACGCGTGTATCATCGTGCATATAAATCAGTCGACGAGGATCAGATAGGATTTCAGAAATATAAAATACACGGCGATATTAAAAAACAAAAGGAGGCAAGGCCGTGGCACGGAACGAGCAAAGGGGAGCCACGACGCAGCGAAAGAGATTGTCGGCGGGACAAGAGATGCCCGGTGGTGATTGGTGGCCACGATTCGGCCCGCGATACAACTTGTTTACGCGAATTTCGGGCTAATTTATACGCGCGCCGCGGAATCGGCCCCTGAACACGCGGCGAGAGGAACTAGTTCAATTTCTGAGAGACAATGCCCACGCCGTGGAAGAATTTTCGGAGGCAGTTGCGACGATGCTCGTACAGGGGCAGGATGCTCAAATATGTCTATCGCTTGGAGAAGCTATCAACATAGGCACACTACGTTAGCCTCTCCTAGAATCTTTGATGAAGCTGTAATGCTGCCGAAACAGAACAGCCTTTGAAAAGGTAGTGGCAAAACGTGAGCGTCACGGTGACAGAAATGTCTGCTAATCCCGTGTTACCTGCTTGCTGAATCCCCAAGCCAAGAACCTGTTCCCTCTTTTCATACCGCGGTATGGTTTATTCAATCTACGGCGAAGCTGGCCCATTTTAAGGGAAAGTGGCCAAGGACTCGTTGACAAGGAGGAGCCCCACGGACACACCTTCGAACGGCCAGTCTCGAAAACTATAAAGGAGCTGTTCATTACGACCGGTTGCTCTAGTTACCTGGCAGGGGGCAAGGGCGCGGGTCACGGTATAAAGGCGGACGTAAAAACAATGTATAATATCGCCGGGTATACTAGGCGAGGAAACCTAGAAGAGGCCAGGAAGCAGCGGAGGAGGTAGGTGGGAGCACTCAATTCATCAAGGAGTCGACGGCACGTAATTTAAGACTGCTTTTAACTCTTGGGTGTCGCAATTTATGTGAGCTTCTTACAAAAGAATGGCGCTCTTCTCGCTCCCGTACACACTACCACTAACCCCTGGAGCATCGCCTTTCCCCCCCCCCCCCCACGCCCACTTCCGTTACGGTGGTATCACCCCCTCTGGCCACCCCCTCCCGCGGTCCCAACACCGTCAAGCCCTGGCGCGGCTGGCGGGTTCAATGACTGAAATGGGTATACTCTTTCTGACCAATTTGTCACAGATTAGGCGGGTTATAAATTCGCGACGCGCCATTGTAGCAGATCCATCCTACAATGACGTGGACTCCTTGGGGATTTCAATGATGCGCGAGGAATCTCGATTCACCGTGACAGGAGAATGTTGGGCATGTTGTTTTCCGTTAGTATAAAAGCAGAGTAGGTCTTCCTCAAATTTAGCCGACATATAACCCCAATTTAACTTACACGACAATGACCACTCGAGGACCCGATTATAAATGTTTACAGGGCAAACAAACGACTCGTCTCGAAAGAACGGAGAACACGGCTATCGTTCGCGAAGAAAAACGCACGCGACTGTAGAGCAGAGGGACACAAGCGAAAATTAATCGGCCGTAATTCTTGCGAGTCGTATACATAATTAACGAGCAAGCGCAGCACCTGTACTCGCAGCTCGAGGCCCGCCTTGTCCCGTCTCAGCACGCATCCTGCGTGGATCAAGAGAAGATTCCATCCACCCTTTCGCTCGGTAGCCGCTAGAGACGGCCCTGCCCTAACGTCCATGGACGTTATCAAATCATCGTTTGTTTACACCTAAGCCTTGAATTAATGATTAGGGCAGCCTTCCTCCGCGACGTGACGCAGCAGATCTTCAGGCCTACCGCCCAAACGCCCTCTACCAGGTGTCTCCTCGAAACACTTGAAGCATCAAAGTCTAATCAGACCCTTACTATTACGCTTCACATAGGTACCCAGAAAGACAGAAACATTTGATCAGTACAAAATTCCTCGATTCTCGATTTTCCCCTTAATTGTAAGCAGTGCAAATTGCCCTGAAATTTGATTTCTTCTACGAGGAATGTCGAAGGGATGTCGACGATCTACAGGCAACCACGACGAATCCCGTCACCCGTTACATCCTTCAAACTACACGCGGACTCGGTGGCCAGAATATATCCCCTTAATTATCCTGTGTGTGCATTCTGAGTGTGAACTCTCCATTAATCATAGGAGAAGAGAGAAGGGTGGAGGTCGCCGTCTCGCTACGGCCGGAACGATTTTAATTCAGACTGGCCGCTCCATATGTATTCCACGGGGCCCGCGGGATCATTAGTAACGTTAGGTGGACACCTCCGAGTCGTTCTTCATTCTGATGATGCCACCGCCTCAAAATCCGCCGATCCGCGTCGTCATCGGCGACCGACACCATATCTCCGCCAGTTCTTGAGGAAACCGGACGAAAGTTCACTGCACGATGAAAGGAATCGGAAACCTCGGGGACTGAATGGGCCCTGCTACTGTTCGGATAGTGATCTATTGTCCGATCTAAGCCGATCGTCTCGAAGTATTTTCTTCGATACCTTTCACCCTCGAGATTTCCAGAATTCCTGGTGCTTCGGAGTATAGAAGTTATAGATCCGTACTGATAATCGTGTTAAATTTTGACGTAATATCGGTCGGAGTCTATTGTTCCGGGTAACTTGGTGTTGAAAGTAGAGAAACTTGGAGCAAGGTGGATGAACTTTGGAAAGAAGAGCCAGACTGTATCAGTTGTTAACCAGACCTAACCGAAACCAACTTCGGTTTCTCTTTCCAACCTGTTCACTGGGCACTTTGCTACATGTCGCAATACCACTCATTATACATACACCAGTAGTTGATTCTCTTTTCTCAACTATTTTGGTAATTGTACCAGTGTCCGGCCATGTCCCAGTACCTAAAATATTAATTATTAATGTAATTAAAAACAAAAAATAGTACCATAATTCATAAATATTTAGCAATATTAATTAAAATCATTATTATAGAAAATTAAAAATCGTTAGATAGAAATAATTATTTTAAAACACACTTCGTAGGCATAGCAGATTTCGAGAAATTTCTTAAGCTTCTGTCAAGACACTTCTGTCATTTACTAAGAAAATATTGACTGCATTTCTTATTTAAATATTATAATAATACATTATTATAATAGTAAATAGATTTAAATTTAGTTTGAGATGGTTCAACTTGCAAGAAAATGAATATTTTTTACAGAAGTCTAAGTTTATTTACTGTATGTATGTTCGGCTATTGAGACCATATAATTCAGATATCGGGACATGCACTTTTAGCTTGTCCGCTTACTGGGACGATATAATTCAGGTATTCGGACATGCAGTTTTAGGATGTCCGTTTACTGGGACATCTGCATGTTTTCGTATTTTCATTAATAAATACGTCTATTATAATACATAAACTTTTTTTTTCAGTTTCCGATAGTATAATATTGTGTTATCTTCCACATTTCAACAACATTGTTTTATTTCATAATGGTTTTACAAATTCAATTAGGAAACAAACTTTGCCGCTATTCCTTAAGCCCCTTAAGGGTCCAGGTATTGGTACATTTACCTTACTTAGGCAATTCGTGAATGTCGATTTAACATATTTTCCACAGTTCACAGGCTATAAATACTCTATGAACATCGATCGTGAATACCTATGGAAAAACAACGTGATAGTAACAACACTTGTCAACGTGTCCGATACAGGCTACGTTTTCTGGACGAATAGAGGCTACGATTTAAGCTTGCGCGGAAAAGTGCGTGACAGGGGGCTAGTTGGATTTTCCGCGTGCGATAGGATGTACTTGTATGCCATCGTGTAACGACCGTTTCATGGGGAATAACGTATAAAATGAATTGGCTATAAAACCGGTAGCTACGCGTCCTGCCGAGTTATTCGTACCCCCTATTCCGCGGTGAAACTCGTGTATCCTATAACTTGACACCCTAGCCGCGTCCATGGGGCCAACCATAACGCGCGTATACATTCGAGCGTATATCAGTATAATCCATCTTAAATCCGGATCCAATTTCTCCGTGAACGTCACGGGTAAATTTGGCATTAACGAATCTCCTTCGGCACGTGATCGGTCTGAAAATGGACACTCCGCCGTTTCGTGTAGACGGCCAACGAATCCGATGGGTGTCTTTGCCGATTTCCTTCAAAGGAGGCTCCGCTCTGTTGCATAACGCCGATAATAAAAGTTTATTTCCTCTCGAGGTTAATGTCCACCCTCGTAAGCCGCGAGTATCGAAAATAGCTTGCGAGCGAATAATCCAACCCCTAAATAGCTAGGCTGCAGAAATTGTAAAGCTGATTGCGCTGGATCTGCAGCTTGGCAGGGAAAATTCACCTCGTTAAACGATAATTTGTGTTAGGAGAATTGGCGAAGAACCTTTGAAAAATATTTCCTCATGGATGGCACTGCCATTCGATATCTGTTTTAAAAATTCTGGACTACTTTTGTCTCATGGGCACTTTTATACATTTGAGCTATTCGTATCTGGCTATTGTTCACAGTGCTATATATATTTCGATTATAGACTGGTTATAAGTCTATTTTTGCATATCTTCACTGGATAATGTTTGCATTTTTATGGGCTCATAGCCTATACGACAGCTTAGGACTTTTATGTAATGAACAAAATGGATTCTGGATAGGTGTGTAATGGATACAAGAAACGAAAATTCAATTTGTGTGAGGGGAGTTTCTGGTTTAAACAGCCAAGAGTGAGTGATTTTTTTTAAAAATTGAAAATAAATATCAATAGGTATGATTTTTGCATCATGTTTGGTAACATTTTTAATATCAAATTACATTTTTGTTGATGAAAAACTATGATTTCCGCCATCTAAGAGAATTCAAATTTGTCTGATTTCATGGTGTAGTTCAAATTCTTAGAAGAAATATCTCTTGGTCAATTAAACTGGTCGATTTGAACCTTTTATTCTTGAAACATAATATTGTTAAATATTAATAGAACTTCAATGTTGGAAGGATTATTTTGCCACTTTTTATTTATTTCGTTTCAGCAGGAAATATATTAAATGTTCAAAGTTAGGGAACTTCGTTTGAGCTCGACTGGTTTACTTGTTTGAGAGATATTTGATCCGCGAATCTGCGAAATGTGGTTTCCAGAAAATTGCTTAATGATGTAGGCACTCCAAGCAACGCCGAGACGCTTGGACAGCAGTAATTTACAGCACACATTTCACACGCACAGACATATTATGTAACAGTGTATGTATGTATCATTAGAGCAGGTATGATTTTGTTGAGGCAGGATGTTTGTATAACCGAACGAATCTGTGTGATACCTAAATCTTCAGTGGACTTGTTTTTCACTTTGTGCACCCCTCTATTCAAGAGCTTATAACTTTGTGAATTCTTCAAATTTCGAGAAATCCTTTCACAGGCGTATTTAGACACATAAAAAAGGAAAAAATGTGAAAAAGATATTGATTTTGATTCGTCACCCCTTCCGATCAGAATCTCCGTTTAAGAATTGTTTTTTAGATTAAAGAGAAGACTACCAAAGTAGGGAGGAACGAGAGGTGTAAGGAGAGAATAGCAGATAATAATAGAATAAAATAGAAATGGGTGCAAGAGAGAACAGGGCAGAGAATATGAAGATGGCTAGAATAACTTTTAGGAGTAAGTCGAATAATATGTAGGACAAGCAGTACGAATTACGGTGTCAATGAAAGAAAATGTAAAGTATCTGAGAGAAATTTGGAAAAAATGAACGAGTGAAATTAGGTGTAAATGGGAGTACGTGTGATTGTAAAAAGTAAGGGATGGGAAGGTGTAATTTTGGTTAGGAGATTGTAATCTGCAAAAGGCTACAATAGAAAATTATTATAGAAGTGTAATGATTACAGCATTGTGATTACATAAAGGCAAGAAGTGCACTAAAATTTTGAATTCGCTGTGTACTGCAAATTGTAAGAATTGGAACTGTGGAAAGATAGTGAATTGTAAGAGTTTTGGAAGTAGGAGAAAGCATGTCAAAATACGATAAACTTTATGAAGTTTCGATGGTAAATAAAATTGTTAGGTTTCGCCCACAATTAGTACTGTTGAAACAGTGATTATGACTGCAGAAAAAGTGGGAAAATCGAAAAATATTAAGGTAAAGAAGTCACTTACAAATCATAAATGAGTACAATAGGTGGTAATAATCAATGGGTCAAGATAGATTCAATTGCGATTTATGTGAAACCAAGTACACTACATGCTCGAAAGTAAAGTTCCCTTCAATCATTTTTTCAAAGAATATCAATAAACATGTACTTGAAAGCAACTTACCCGTTGCACCTATCTTCGCCCTTTTGCCTTAAGTCAGACAGCAATTAATTTCGATACAATACAATATATTCCCATTGCAAGTGATAATTATCAGGAACTAATTGCAAGTACCACTGAAATATTGAATTATGTTTGTAGGAGTTTAGACTTTTTCACACCGATTTCTAGTTTTCTCTTTTATTCGAATTGTACTTCTAACTCGCGACGCGCGATTTATAATATTTAATACACACATACAGAAGTGTTTGATGGAAAAACGATGGCCTTATTCCTTGATTATCGGACAAGTAGACCACATTGCGGACGAATTTGAATCATGCAGTGGCCACTGAGTGGCGGTGACGAGTATCTTACTTTGATCATGTCTGTTAGACAGCTCTTATCTGTTGGATCCATTCGTGGCTAGGCTAGGGGATAACAGAAAGCTAGTAGTCTACCAATCAGACAGAAGTGGAAGGAACTCGTCCCAACCGGAAGAGAATAAGGCTAGCCTCGCGAGGCTGGCCACACGCGGATGGCCGAGGGCAAAGGCTGTCGTCGATACATCCTCGTCGATACGGACACGTGTTGCCCGACACCTTTCTCCTGCGTGCCTCTGGTCGCCCTTTCGGCCCCAGGCCGCCTCGTAAACATACAATGCGGCTAGCTACACGCGATATTATATGCGCTGTGGTCACGGCGCGTTTAGGCCCGTCACGGAGCACGCCGCGTGTCCCGAACTGCGTATTCGTGACTTTTTAAAAATGTCGCGATTACGTCACACACGAGTCGGGCTCTCATTAGTTCGACTCGATCGCCTTTTGTTTCCTCCTGGAGCTAAGAAAAAGAAAAACGACGCGGCGCGGGTGGCGTGGGCGGTGAGATCAAAACGCGACGTCTTCCTAGAAGGAACAAAGCTTAATATCTCGTGGGAAATTCAATTTCTTTTTGCATCCTCGATTGATTATTTCCACGAGATGGTAGGAAGTTGGATTAAATTTGTTGTAAGTATTCAGTTTTCATTGCTTTACAAGCTTTTGGTGGGACCTTAAAAGGAGATCCAAAAGGTGGGGCACAATATTCCAAAATGGAAAAGTAACTGTTGCATTGAACTCTTCACAGTTACATCTTCTTTTATCCCATTTTTTTTTTAAATAGCCTATCAAAGAATGTACTTGTTTGCTTAATGAAAATTTTACTTCTGATAATCTGGGGTAGGAGGCACTAATAAGCCACGTGGCAGGCAACCTTTCAAGTTTCCAAGAGCTTCGAAATTTGCAATTTAATAACTGCGTTTCTTCTTAGTCTTGCGTTCCCCTTGCTTCTTACGTATCGTATCACGAGAAAGCAAACCTGTACGTTCTACTGAGTTGCGAGTGAACAGGCAGCTCATGTGTCCAAGATCTATTTAGAGAGAGTATTCCTCAAATCACGATCTTCTTCTCGCTTTACGGATGCAGGCCATTTATTAAGTCCAATCTACTAACAATTGCGAAGCTTATTAAAGTCTCATTTGCCTTTAGCATCGAAGGAACTGTCCGTTCAACCTTGCCACTGAAGAAGGGGAAGCGCGACTGCAGCACCCCCGACAATTTGCCGCTGATTCCCGATTCCATGAAGCTTCTTGAAGACCGCCCACGTGAACAGCCACTGCAAGAGAGTCGATCCCTCGCAAGGACGATCGAAGGTTGCGTCTGGAATCTATATAATCGATTCTGATTGCATTGAAGCCCGGTAGTGGTGGCGTTGATTGGTGCATTCATAAATATCCATTAGCGGACAATGTCGGTAATGATCGGGCCTGCAGGCTACGCCCTGCCGAGCTCCCAGTAGCATCTCTGGTAGCGTTCGTAGACGAGAAATAAGACCGCGATTGTAGCACGCCATCCGTCTACATCTCCTCCCCCGTCATCCTTTCTTCCCCCTCGTCCACCAGCCATTCTTTCTCTCCGCCTGTGTTTGTCTCATTGGAATACCTGACGGATGAACGCATTCGATTTCGGCCCCGTATACGTGTATCGGCTGACCTTCGATCGGTCCTGTGTAGAAGGATCAAGCGTCTGTCTCAAGGACACGCTCGGGGACGCGATCGATGAGGGAATCGATCCGAAATCTCGTACCTGTCCCAACGGAACTGAAGGAAAGATGTAATTTGGAGCAGATTAGAGTCCTAGGTCTTGCCCCTTGATTATCGATGAAATGGGACCGGGATGCTCGGAGCCATCCAAGATTATCTTTGCATTATTGCGGAAGGTTTGTAGCGTAGACAGATCTTGGGAGTTCCAGGTGATCCGAGGGGTTAGGCCTCAGAGATTTTTAACACTTTCTCCTTAGACATCGTACCACCACAACAGGTGGATGAACTTGACGAACGTTGGCCAATCCACGCACGGGCTACATTTGCAAGCCCGCGCCCGATTCGACGAGTCTCTAATCCTGTTCGAGCGATCGGTTGGCGCGAAACGCGTGAATCGATCGGATTTTCAGGTCCGCTAGATGAGAACCAGTCCCTTCACGGTAGTTCTTTCCTTTCCTCGCTCCTCCGCATCGACACTATTCCCCCTCTGCACAAATCCACACCGTCGGGCGTGTGGGGAACACGCAGCAGACGCACACAGGCACGCAGAAAGTCGCCCGACAATGGCGAGTTACCTGTTGAACATACGGACAGGTGACACCCCACGTCCTTTATGTGGCGTATCCGTTGCGTCGTATTTTATCGGTCGGAAAGTTTGATTTCTCGTCGAGCAAGGCCCACAATAAAATACCCCGCTGGCTCCCACGCCGATCAGCAGTCAAGTGAGGCCGGATTACTTTCATAAATTTCTCCCTGCCCCCCTGTTAGATCCGTCGATCGCGGGGAATAATCCGGGACCACACCTACATAGAGGCTACGTGTAACGTTCTGTCTTCGGGGAGTCGAAGAATGGGTGCAGGAAGTTGGCTGAAAGCAATGAATGAGGGAAACTTCTTTTTTGTGAAACGGAGGAGAAGTTGGTTGGTGGATAATAGTAGAATCTTAACCTCTTCGTTTGAGTGAAACTCGTTGTAGCATATAGGGATTTCATGTAGGTACACGTGTATTTCTTTTGTAGTACAAAGACTTGGCCTACAACAGAAATAATGGATATTGAACAATGTCAATATAAATTAATTTACCTCAGAAGTCACAGTTAAAAAGTTAAACTGTTGTAAAGTGAAACAGCAACATCCCCCACAGCGACTGTCTCAAACTGCGGAACCCATTGTGTACGGGACGCAAGAAACTGGTCCGAATTCCCCCGGATATTAGGTCTGGTTCGATCCCAAGTATTCCCCAGGGATTTGACGTGTATAAATTAGAATCAATCAAGCCTGCTTTTCCAAACTTTCTCCAGATTAGCATCACGTCCGGCAGTTATAATTTGTGGCCATCCCCCGCTGGGAGCCAAGGGTGTTCCTGGCCCTTTCGAGCTGAAACGTCACGCGGGCTGCACCCTCGTCAATATCGATACACCCACCTCCGATGGCCGCGCGTCACTTCCACAAGAAAACCGAACGGGAACTTCTCACGGGCCGAAATTAAAATCCTGTCAGAATAATAATACCGTGTTAATCTCTCGTTCGAAATTGGACGTTCTCGATTACACGCGTGCCCGGCTCATCCACCTCCGATTCCAACCGTGCTCGTCGATTTTCAACCGACCACAGCCTTGGAATAAATTATCAGGGATCTGGTGAGCAACTGGGCTTCATCATCCTACTATTTTATCGCGCGTCGATGACTGCTGAACACTGCATTGCCTGCACTCCAATGGAGAGTGCAGGCTATCGATTTGAAATAAATTTTATGTTTCCAGAAATGTTTAGAGAAGACTAGGATGAAAATGTGTAGATACGTAGTTGCGGGTAAAATCCGAGGTATATTAACGCTAACTGTATGTATAGAAAATTTGAAGGAAGTCGGTATGCTCCCATCTTCCATTGCGTTCGCCGAGCATAGCATGCACTTACACACTAAGTTTGTTTTATTCTATAATACTATTCAGTTTCCATTTAGTTGGCAATCACTCAGTGATCAAGCGTTACCAGATGATACTCATCATTAGGAAGGAGAAAACGGAAAGCACACTGTAGGAAAGCAATTAAATCTGCTAGGAATGCAACCCATAGCTAATTGACAAGCACGTGGGAATCAGCCACCACAAGATGACATCGCTCGAATAGGAGAAAAACACTCTGGAGAATAAAAGAAATGTTGGAACGTTTGCCGCGTAACTGCGTCGGATCGCCGCATTGCAGCAGCCGCTGTCGATCTCCTCCAGCGGCCGAATACCATCCCGGGGCGAAACTTTTAAACAAGATTTAACTAATTTTCGGATAGTTTAATATCTTACGTATCCCCTCTCGACTGAAGCAAGCGAACGAGTTAAGTCGAAACGGCTGGCTCGTCTGCGCTTGGAGATGATCGCGGCTGTCGAGGGAGAGGAGGATCGGGGGTGGCGGATGAGCCTGGAAGCGAAGTGGGCTGACTGACGTGTAAAGACACCTCCACGTCCCGAAGAATTTAACTAATTATAATATGGGATAAACGGTTTATTCCCGCCTGGCAACCTACTCGCGGCGATACTGATATACCCCGACCCACCCCCTCCGCCATCTCTTCCCCTTCGTCCAGCCCCCTCTGTTCGCCTCGACGTTCTTGAATCCACGCCACGACTTGGCACACGTCACAGAAGTTAGCGACTCGGGGCAACGGGCCATGATTAGGCCAGATTATGGAGGTTGAACTTTGATCGTCTCGCGGAGGGCGGAATGGGGGGTAGGCTAAGGGTTAGGAGGAGTGGGTTTCCAAGCGTCGCGGCGACGCGACTTCGGGCTTCTTTGTCGGAGGATTTCTGATTGCCATTTCCTCTACAAGCACGCGACACGCTTGACGGTGTGATTGTTACTACTTTTCACGTTTTACAATCCGTTACTACTTTCTCCAAAAAATATTCATCTCTGACCATACGACTCTTCAACCAAGAACGTAACTGGAAATGGGATTTTCATCTTCAAATGTAAGATTCCTTAAATCGATTTTGCCTTTGACAGTAGGATACATTTTTAATAACTATGGTATATTAATAATTGTAGAAAGCAGTAATGAAATGATCCAGCAGTTCAACCTAAGCGTAATTATTAACGATCAATGCCAACGAAACTATAACAGCACGAATGATGCAACAAACTCGCCGACGTCATTATTCTTTACGACGTCGCAAAAAATCGCAACACTGAGAATGTCTGCTCCCAAGAGATGGCCAAGCTTCGGGATCTAGCAACAGTCGTGCCGCGTCGAAGCACCTGGCCGTAAAATCGCGGCCTGGAAGGGATCCACGACGGGGATCATTGAAATCCGTGGATCGAGGCCGGACAAAAGGCGCGGTTAACGTCGAAGGTATTCGCGCGGGCTATTTAAAAATCGTAAAAGGCGATACCGCGGACAGAGGGGAGAGGAGAGGAGATAGTGGCAGAAGGAAGAAGGGATCGCGGCAGAGGATAGCGCGCTCGTCCTGGAGAGAGGGGTGCATTTAAAGTAATGGCGTTTCACTGGAGATGCTATAAATTTATCTGCCATAACTTGTTATACGCGGCTCTCCTCGCGTATTTATACATGCCTGCGCTTGGCCACACACAGATCCGCTCGCTCGCGCGCTCCTCTGCTTCGCTCGACCGAGTTATGGCTGTCCAGGGGACCACGGAGCAGGGCGTGGAATCAAGGGCCAGGTTGGAAGGGGGAAGACAATCAGTTCAGTGCCCAGGCTGTCATTTTGATAAGGGAGAAACGCGAAATGCCTCTTTCTTCCTGGGCTGATGGGGTCCATTGACCCCTGGTGGCTGATTTCGACACCTGGCCGGCCGTGCCAAGCCGATCGCGGACCTCGCGGTGTCGATTCCTCGTCGAAAAGTTAGGTCGAAGGCCACGGAGATCCTACAAAGGCGCCGCCCTCGGTAGCACGGTAGGATGAATTAAAACGAGCTGTTTTGTGCCGAAGCATTAACTTCAGCGTCACCCATTATGGTGGCGCAAAGGTGCCGCCACTGGGGTCTAGGCGCCCATTAACATCGCATAAGCGAAAGACAATTTTCCCAATAACAAAATGCGTAACATCAGAGTCTCTGCAACGATAGCAGTCAAATCAACTGAACAACCTATCGCGGCCACTTATAAGCAGCAACATTTCCCAGTTAAACTGTAAATAGAAGCGCCTTAATAATCACAAACACTGCAGAGTCCCTCTTCCCACTTACTCAAAATGATCCCAAGAGCGCATAGTTGCCCCCTGCTCGTCCCGCTCTAAAATCGCCGCACCTGCTCGAAGCATTCCGAGTAATACTTGATTCTGATCGAAATCGAATTAAAGGAAGGGACTTAGATTAGCGAAAGAAGCGCAGAAACATGAAACGATTCGAGGAATCCCGTGGCCCGTGCCTTCGCGCCCTGAGAACTGGTCCACAGCGCGGAAACCTCCGTGTGTTCCGTGTGTTCTGTGTGTTCTTCGCGGTGGTACAAGAATACACACAGAGGGTCGCGTATCGGGACCGTGGCCGACGCGAGCGGTAACGTAATGGACGTCATTAGCCCGTGTAGATTATAGGGCGGCGTGCAGTAACGATCACTTCTTATAGGGCACACCGTGCCACAGACACGGAGAACTGGGCCCACCTTGGTCAGAGGCTCGTTCCTAGAGGTCGTATCTTGGCTGATATCGGCGTCGCTATCGGTCAACTTCCGGTAGCGTCGCCTTCTTACGATTTCGTTCATGCTTCTCATGATTTTTTCTGAGATACAACCGTCGCGTGATGTCAATGTTTCCTTTATGCTTCCAAGATGGAAGGACATAGGAGGGTCAAGTAGGATTCTGACGTGATGACAGTTGGCGTGCAGTGTGATCTGTTTCCTGGATGTAATAAATTATATTTGGGTAGTGCGATATTTTAAAATTTTAAAGGGAGAATCTTTAGAATCGTTTTCTTCAAACATTTTAGATGTGGGTGGTCTGTGTAATTTTCGGAATAAATAATAATTTGTTCATTTCTTAGAAGAACTCGTGCAGCGTTTTAGTATGAAATCTTGAGGAATAAGAGATCATTTTTCGCCTGGATCGCTGTTTTTGTATATTTTCCAGTCTCTCGCAATCTGTCGTCTTTTACGTACACGTAAATGATCGTAATTGCAATAACGAGCTTCTGGTAAGAGCGTCCGACGAGAAAAATTCTGTCCAAGGGAGGAGTCGACGTCGCTGGACTCCGCAACCCCTCGAAAATACACATAAATACGCATTAATCGCGCGGTAGCAGCTTGGCGCGGAGCCATCGAAGGGTCCGCCGCTCGGTTTCGCAAAAAGCTAAACGTTCCGGATAATAAACCAGAGATTTACCATCGGGCATTTTTAACGAGACAAGCGCGATCGATCCGTTAATTAACGTCCCAGAATCCTCTGGCAACGGGAAGCTTAGAGCAGAGGCGCGTCTGCTACTACTTGAATCCCCTGTGAAAGGTTTGCTGTTAGACAACCTGGAAGAACAGTTTGACGGCTCGAGGTGTAGGTAAAACACGATCCCTCCGCGTCTTCTCCTTGTCGATAAGTCGATGCGTGATTAGAGGGTGGCATTGTGCTTTGAGGGCTGCCTGCTGCTCCTTCCTCTCTTCTTCCTACTATTCTGTTGGCAATAATTACAAGCACGGGCCCCGGTAGGAACCTCTTTGAGCTTATCGATTTCCTGGAATTAATAATTGCACGGCAAACCGCTCTTGCATCCCTAACACCGCGCCCGCCGTTCACCGGCGGGTAATCGGCCTGATCTTTCGTCTTTCAACGCTCCCCTTCAGGGTTTCTAGAGTTAATCTATCGTAGAAAAGTGGACGGTCGATCTCAATGCAGGAGGAAAGTCTTTTCACGTTGGGTCGACGCGTATCCAGTCGCAGTGCTTGGTCGTCTGATGTTGTTGGATATTTAAACGCGGTTAGAAGTTTAATTTAGGCTATCGCCTGTCTTTGACGCTCTGTTTTAATCCCACGTCGAACTTCTTTTTTTTCGTCCTCTTAACATTAGAGGTACATCTGTCGGGTTAAAGGACATTTAGCTAGCACTGTAGCCACGGACTTATCTGACAAAGGAGCTTCTACGAGAATGCAGGTCATCGGTCAAAAATTCAACTATTTTGGTCCAAGGAGAAATGAAGACAGAGCAAAAAGACAGAAAATAGAAGAAACAGAGACGGATGGCAAGAGACGGTGGTCGAGCTAGCCATTCGAGGCAAGAACGTATCGATATCCGTGTAACGATATCGCGTGCGCCATCGAAATCGATAAATAACCGGAGGCCAGGTATAAATCGTGGCTTCGCTCCTTATAAATCCGAGGCCAGGCACCGGGACAGACAGTTCCACGCGCTACCCGCCGGATTTTACTAATTTTCTGTCGTGCAGGGCCTCGCCTGCTCCTCGTCACGAAGCCAGATAAAAGGAGGGATGCGCGAGCTTCGCAACTTCATCCTCCTTTTTCTTCCTTTGCGTCCTCCCTGTTCCTCCGCCACCCTCTTCGTCGCTTCACTCTATCTCCGTTGTTTTTCTCCGTGTCCCTTCTCTGCCTACTTTCATTTCGCCTGTTCTTTACTCCGTGGCTTCTACACCCCCCGGCCCCGCATTTTCTGCCTCCGCCGCGCGGACTCTACCGCCGTGGCTCCGCGTCCAGACCACGTGTGCACCTCGTCGTAGAAGGAGAGTGGGTGCACCGAGGCAATATATTTCTGGCATCCGTTCCTCCTTCGCCTCGTCCATCCATTCATAATATGCATACGCTTTTGTTGTCGTGTCCCTGTCGGGCCCGTTTTTGTTGGGCCATTAGGTGCCCACGTATCAATTTTTCTTGCGGCTGAGACCCTCCGACGTCGCGGTGCACCCGCATGGGATTGAAAATCGACGCGGAGGGGCAGACAGCGCTGTCGATGGGAGAAATATCGCGTGGGTGGCGACGGTAGCCGTGACACGGCGAATCTGCTATTTGGACATTTTTAGTCCTCTTGTTGGAAATTCTTATCCTTTGATTTCGAATGCTTACATCTTTCGTATGAGCTCTTTCTACTCCCTATTTAGAATTCTTTCGCATTCTGTTTGAGAATTCTTCACCCCCCATTTGGAGATTTTTGGTTTTAACCTCTTTTTGAAAATCTTTCACTGCTTATTGGGAAATCTTTGGCTTGCTGTTTAAAAATTCTTCTATTTGAAAACCTTTCACCTCCCTTTAAAAAATTTTATGTCTCGTATGTGAAAACTTGTGAACCTCAATTTGGAAAATTCACATTGCAAATGTGCATTTAACTTGTTTAAAAACACTCAAGCTTTTCCAGTGAAAAAAGAGCCTCGCAGAGCTATGTATACATATCTCTGTTCTCCAAGAAGAGAAACATAGAACGAAATAAATTGCACCGCTAGGCATCGCGATTTAAATTTATCGACAACAGGAACCGGTCTTCTTAGGTAGCCAAAAATGTTCCACCGTGCATAAATCATAAATAACAGGTATATATCCAAACTCTATGAATAATAGATCATTAGAACATACACTCAGACTCTGCTGAAACCCTGGCACTCATAACACTTGGCTTAAATCTAAAAATTCAACAAAAAATGCTATGCATTAATTAGGAGTTCTTAATTGTACTTTTAATATGTAGTTGTAAATGTCTTCAGGAATCACTAAACAAGTTTGCCAGAAACCGTATAACTAATTGTATTATAAGAGAGAATTCATTAATCTAACTTTCAACGAATTATTGCAAGCTTAGTTATATTTGAAAAACGAAGATCATTATCTCAAGGTATCGACTGATTTTTCAAATTTCATATTACAGGCCCAAACCGATCCCTGGTTTCTCGATAATACGACCCATTAATCCCCGCGTGCATCCAAAATCGACCACCCTAATCCGTCCACCGGTTCCTGAATAATAGTTCCGATCGTCGATCTATTTCTCGAAGCCCGCACGACGAATATCATTCCAGCCATCGAGTCAGGAGCCCCGCCGTGAAGCACCGGTTGAAATATGTCGGGTAATTTTTCTTACCAGGCGAAAGTTACCCGAGGGAAGCCATCCACCGTCGCTTTCGCAATTTCCAGGCCATCTTCTCTACCTGAACTCATTCTGGGCCAGGTAGAATCGACAGGAAATCCAGAGCAATCCGGTAGACACGCAGAGACCCTACAATGGGAGTCGACCGGTCGATTGTTCGAAGGGGATGATGATGAATCGCGGCTGCCTCGGGCTGACGCAATTTTCTAATTGCTTCTGGTAATTAGGGGCTGCTCGGAGGATCGTCTCCCAAATGGAGGCTACTGGGAAATCGCCTGCTGATCCTTTCGCCCAAAGTCCTCACCACTTTCTCGAGATCCTTACCTTTCGAGCCCATTTGGTAGCGTACAACGGCCACGAAGGGTCCGGAAACCTATCTGATTTTCTCTTGAACCCACTAAACAGGCTGCACAACGTTCTCCAGGAAACAATCCCAAAGATTCGAAAGGGACAGTGATCACAGAATTCAATATCACCAATTATAATCGAAGACTACCACCCCAACCTCTGCATCCACTATGCAGTTTCAAAATCCCCCTGTTTCAAACATAATCGCTTGTATAATTTAGTTTGAAGCATCCTTATGAACAGATCATCGTCCGGGTCCACTAGAGCTTTGCTACGAAGGGAACTACGAAAGGGGATGAGGACAGTATCGCCGAACCGAGGAAGTCCGATCCGAAATCTCCTCTTCGTATCTCAGCGTTCGATCTTCTGTAGTAGGGACGTGATTGCGATGCCTTATGACTTTCTTTCCCTTTTTTCCTCTCCTCCTCTTTCGGTTTTGTCCCCGGAGCCCGAAACCAGTATCGATGCCCGTGGCGGGCGCGTTCCCCCCGCAGGACTTATAGAGGCCCGTGGAAAGGTAATGGCTCCCAATAAACCATCGATACGCGTCCGTGTATCAAGGAGTCCGTGGGACGCGTCGCGTAAGGACTCAATATAACCGCGCCCAGGACCGTCGTCTCGTAAAATAAATCGTTGACATCCCGCGAGCCTGGTCAGGCGATTTGTGTGACGGACAAGCATCGGGAGGGAACAGCCACCGCCGGTCTCTCGTATATGAAGACGTCACTCCTGGCTACGCACCGAGTCGTCGTATCGGCAGAATCATTTGTCAGGAGCTTCACGTCGCGCGGCTGGAGGCCTCTTCTGCTCGCGATCGACCCGCTGATTGACTTATTGTGAGGATCGAGGACAGTCGCCTGTCGACGTGAGGCTGACGGGCTGATGGACCAACGCTACTGGATGCTGATGCCAAATTGTCTTTGCATTATAACCCCCGGCCCCCTTTTCCTGGGACTCTTTATCTTTGATTAGCTTCGGGACAAGCTACGAGACCTACACGAGATCTATTCGACTAGTTACGGTGGTCGTTTTGGGATTATAGTTGGAACTAGATAAATTGACTGCTGGAGAACCTTGATCGGGGCTATCCCCACCACACCAGTTTCCATTTCTCCGCCCTGCGTATTAAGCTTCAGAGGGGGAGGGTGTAACGCTGCAGGCATACGCTCTTTGCTTCTTAAATAAGGAATTAAACTAGCGTACAATGAAACTATGTGCTATATTTGGTGAGATCCACGTTCGATAAAGTAATGGTGAGAGGCTGGTTCTATCATTTTTCGACTGTGATCAATTTGATTGCTGGTGAAGGTAGAAAAGATCGTATGGATAGAGTCTGTCTGGAATACGTTATGATTTAAAAACGTGTGACATCTTTGAAGTAATGGTTAAAGCAGAAAGCGATATTGCATGCCATTAGTTCCAGATTACTTTTTCTTCCCGGTCGAAGTTACAAAAGAACGCCAGGTGATCCTGGAATCAGCATTCCCGAATAATTCCTGACACTATCTACCTGCTTCACAGTCGAACCATCGCAGAGACATGGTGCCAGTAAATCGTCGATCGAGAGGATCGCGGTCGAACGATAGTCGAAACAGCGCACAAGGACCACCTAAGCCATAATTCAAGAAAGGGGTGTTGGGGGATGAGGAGGGGGGCAGGGTGCAGTGCGTCACCCATTGTCCAAAAGGCGGGTGTGGTTTGTCGCTGTTGGAGCAACGCGTAGGATGATCTACCTGGACCATCCCTGGGTACTCGTCTCTCTAATGCTAATATCGCCTCCGAAATTGTACGAAGGCGAGACGCGTGTCTGGTCCGGGGAATTTTGCGACCATAAATCCGTTTGGCACGCTGCGAGAGGAGACTCGTCGCGACAATGGGGATGCTGGTGACTGTCATCAGCGTTTCTTGGACACTTGGAATCAACAGTATTTTGAACAAAGATTCCACGTGAAATTGAAACTGGCTGCATGAATTACATTCACATAGTCTAAGAAAGTCACCTCGCACAATTCCCTGTAAGTACTTGACGGTAACCGTAAATCGCTCTGCCACACGCAGAGACTGGTGCTGCTGGTACAATGGAGATATTGGAGATTGTTGGCCGTATTCTCAATGAAATTTTCACGTAAAATTGGTGAGAGCTAATTGATATGGATGTACATAGTCGAAGACTGTCGACACCGACACTTCTGCACACTTAATGTGGTATATGCATAGGTAACATTACTTTGTGCAACAATAAGGACGTCGATCCTTGTCGTCAGCTTTTCTTAGATCCTGGAAATCAACAGAATGTTCTCAGTGAAGCTTCCAAAGTAAAGCTGAAGTTAACTAGGTGATCTAAGTTGGCCAAGTCCTAGAAGGTGGTCACTACCAATTCTATCAGATAATTTCGACTTGCCAGTGCTTGCCCCCATCGTTTACGAAGCGCGACTCCGTTCCAGGAAAAGAGGATGCTTAGGTTTGAGCAGCTTTCACGAAGCCTCCTCGCGGCTGTCATCATCTTTATTAAGCACGCAGTACCTTTCAGCCGGTCCCTGGTTTCCGACTCTCTTCATCAGTCGTTCCGCTTAATCGGGCCTCGAAATCTACCGTCCGGGCAGGAATTATCCAAAATCATCGTTCCTCGAAAGCGGCCACCGAAAATGTGCTCGTAAAGTCCGCCGAGTTGTCCCACGGGCCACGAGCACCGCTTTCTGCATTTATGGGAGACGTGCTCCCGTCGTTGAACGACGCTGCTGTCCAACAGAATCGCCCGTATCAATCTCTTCAAGCGGCAATTGAAATTGACACCGCGTGGAAGGGGGGCCGCAGTGTCTTCAGGGCGGTTCGACACCCGCATGGGTCCAAGTGTACACGCCGTAAAATCAATTGTATCAGCGAATCGGTCGCTGGATCGAATCATTCAGCCCTTCATTCCGTGACTAACGCGCCGGCCACGTCCATTTCCAACCATCACGCTATAAATTCGGAGATATTAATAATAACCGTTCCCCCATTCGTGTTAGCCGCCACCAGTCTATAGTATTTTGGGAATTTATGGCGGGTTAGACAAAAAGATCCACTCCATGTGGATTCAAAGGCCCGTGGCTCTTTTCAAGTCGATACCTGGATTCTTCTGATGGAAGAACGCGTTGAAGTGGGAGAAGACGTAGGGGAAAATTCTACCGCCATCTTGGATAATCGTTTGCTCGCAATACGCTTGTCCCCTACTGTAAAAGGAGTCGATATGTCGCTATTAGAACTTTCGGCTTAGAATTACCTGTAATTTAGGACAAAGGAGATGTGGTCTCTGTGTAAGTTCTTAGTTGAAAGGAAGGAAACACGGTACACAGAGTGTCCCCTGATCGCCCCCTTTCCAGCCAGCGTGGAGGGAGGTGCGAGGCGCGAAGGTTTCCTCAGCGACGTAAACGCTATGAGCGCGATAAATTTCCCCGTCGGGAGGGAATTCCAAAAGTTTCCGATTCAAAAGACGCCGCGTGGCGGTCCAAGGGGGGAGGCAAAGCCGCCAGCCCTATGAATTATGCATGAAAGCTTCGATTCGCGGATTAAGCGACCGCGGCCCGTGGCTCTAGTCTTTATTCTTCGGCGGGTAGAGGCGATGGTGGCCATCCGTGGCGAATGTCGAAGGATTTGGACCGTAGAGAGTGGATAAAATCGTCAATGGAATGAGAATCTATGGAAGAACGACTGGAACGATCCAGTTTCCTCCGAACGATTTCATCAGTTTCGCTTTTGCGAGGCTGAATCAAAGACGGCAACGCCCCAATTATCAGGATTTCTCAGTAAGTTCGTGGAGACTGCTTTGACTTGTTCGTGTTAGTCACGAAGCTGGAATACTCAAGTATTAAGTCACAAGGGATGTTCGCAAATCGAAAATTCAAAAAAACTTGAAAACTTGAAACTGCAGAAATTTTTAGTTTCGACAATGAAATCGTCCTAGGGGTGAAAACACCCCCTCAAAGTAATTATGAGTTTTCGTATTATCGTGAATATCTGCGAAGCTATACGAGATATCGAAGAAAAGTTTCATTCAATGTTTCATGGTTTTTGATATCCTATAATATGGCGACAAAGAATTTTCGAAAAAGGATCATGAGGAAGAATTTGGAAAAAAATTAATTTCAATGAAAATTCTTTATGAACATATTGTAGGATACCCAAAACCATACAAATTTGAATGAAACTGTTTTTCGATATCTTCTACGGTTTCGCAGATATTTGCGATAATATGAAAACTCACAATTTCCTTTAGAGGCCGGTTGCACCCCTAGAACCGTTTCATTGGCGAAGCTACAAATTGTAAGATTATTAGCATCGTTTGAACTACATTTCTGCAAAGTTTCAAAGTTTTTTTTTAATTTTTAATTTGTCGAATATCCCTTGTCACTGTTTGAGAAAAAGAAAAAAAATGGTTCTTTATTTAGCACAAATTATTATATCGGATCAACTATATGCCTAAAGTCACTGCAGATTATCTTACGTTTCCGTTATTTACTCCCTCAGCAACGTCTTTCCTATCCACCCAAATACGTTATTTTTACTATTCTTAATAGTCTCAGGGCTTAAAGGAATTGTCTACTTTTATATAAAAGATTGACTAATAAATCACGCGACGAATGAAATCATAAAATACCAAAGAGCTGTACGAATGAAGACGCTCCGAGAGTCCCGAAGTTCATGTCAGATCGATCACGGATTTCGATCACGAATCAGGGTCGAAACCGGTACTGTCGGCGCGGGAACATCAAAAACCGATCGCAGGACTTCCAAGTCGCATCATAATTATCGTCGGAGCCCCGTTTGCGCGGGAGGAATACGAAACAGCCGGGCAGGACGACGAGCACTCGCGCGCGGTATCAGGCATTTCTATTTACGGCGATGGGCTCCCGGGGCCGACGAGTTATGATATTGTTTCGGCTGCTTCTCGGAATCTACGCGATCGGTGACTCGGATAAACCCAGAAAGGGAGAGGGAAAAAGAGAGATGGAAGCGAAATCTGCCTGCCTCCGCAACCCTATCTCCGCGCTTTCTGTGCCTACCGACGCCGGTTTCGACCTGAGGGGCACAAGGGAACAGAGACCAAAGGTACACTTTTATTTCTTCATCAACCGCTACGCTCGACTTGCCCACCTTTTATGATCGCCTGACTGCTTCATCGCCGACTTTTCGAACCCTGCCGCCATGAACCTCCTGCCCCCACCCCCTTCGATTGTTCCTTCGAAGGCGATCCCTCTTAGAACGTTTGTGCCGAGAATTTTAGGGGAATTGTCAGGATTCTCGCATGATAACTCGGAATTTTAACATTGAATGGTCCAGAATACCTAACACTGTCGTGGGGGGGTCAGTGACATTTTTGCGTATTCAGTGTAAGTGATCGAGAATATATCTAAGTTTGAGATTGAATTAGGTGTTGCGATAATTTCGTCGAGTACATGTGAATTCTTCGATTGTATGAAGACACCTGAGACGAGCAAAAGTGTAAAAAGTTGTATAAGAAGTGAATTCTACGGAGACGGTAGATAAGACAGAGCCAAATGGAAAAGTGTCACATGTAGTGGTATATACAAAGGATGAAAGCAACGACTTGTATGCTATCAACTTCGCCTAAAATTCAGTCCAATCGAGCTTGCAACGGACCTATATAGAGATCTACGTTGCAGCATCGCCTGCACCGGATGATTGAGGAGAATTTGGAAAGCAGATCGTGGTTCGTGGCTCGCAGAGCGTCGAGATAGACATCTCTGGTGTATTTAGGGGAAGGATATCGCGGAGGAAGCGCACGTGAAGAACCCGAAGAGAAGCATGTCTCCTGAGCGCAGTAAAACGAAACAGCGATGACGCGCACACGTGTTCGACACGATTACTATTCCGCAGCCGTGCCTGCCCGTGGTGACTTATGTTAATGTCGTAATTATATCATCCTAATCTACGGACTCGCCGCGTATACGTAGCATACGTGTCCGCATCCTATCAAATACCCATCTTGAAAACTGCTATACGTGCCAGAATGCAAGCCGCAGCTCGGTTGCCAGTTTCTCATCGCGTGGTTTCGCTGAGTCTCACCAACAACGCATCAAAAATCATCCCCTCTGTCAGAGGTGGCGTGGTGTCCGAGGATGGGGGAGGTGGAGTTAGATGCAGGTACAGGAGAATCTGGATGGAAGTGGGTTGCGTGAACGCCGAGGATTTGACCTAGAAAAGTTGGATCCCAGTTGGGGAGACTCGGCGTTTGGAGTTACGCTCCTTTGAAGGAAATCAGGACCTGTCGAATGTTCGTAGTTGCTGTTTTGCGAGCGTGCGAGTCGAAATACGCTACCGGGAAAATTTATTCCGAATTAGGTCTGATTTATTTGAAAATCAGGTTGGTCGGCAGAAGAGGTGTTTGCAAAATTTAGTCAAAAGATTGCTTCTAAATGTTTTCGAGGGGTCGTCGACGATGCGATCTCAACGCGAATCCAGAAATGGTCTGTATTTAGCTTCACTATCGTTGAACTTTCCATAAAATTATTATGGTCAACAAGGTGAAAAAATATACAGCCAATTTGTAGATTTACCCTGTTATGATTAGTAGGGGTAGTCTTATGGTGATTGAAAGAGATTCATAGCACCCCGCTGGATGAGATTATAAAAATATAAACAAATTTGAAGGTTGTAGAATCGTTGTAACGGTGGTTCTAGCACGTTTAGGGGAAAAGTGTCTAAAATGGTCCCCCGGGGTAAAATGATTCCTGGCTGTTCTGCGGCTATTAGTGCTGCTATTTTTTAATATCGATGTTCAAAAGTTCAGCCTGTACGTTGTCAAGTGTCGCACGAAGTGCCATGTAAATATCGGGGGTGCGTGTGCTATAAACAAGAAAAAATCAAAATTACCTAAGGTGTTTTTCAATGTTGAGTAACTTGTGTCATAAATGACAAAGTGTGACAGCTGTTTTTTCGCGAATTTAATGATAATTCAACAATAATTTAATATGTGTTTCGTTACCGAATGTAATAATTTGACGTTATATTCGACCACTGAATTTGAATTGGATGTTTGGGGTCATATGACCCCTCTCTAGTAGGGTAAAATGATCCCAGGAATCCCAAGGGGTGAGCGAAAAAATTCGAGTCCGTGAAGCTGATCTCATTTTGATATGTTTATTAGTTGATTTTAAGTATTTCCATTCATTGATTATTTACCAAAAATCATCTAAGATTTGATTTTTTTTAAAAACTGTTTTAATTTATTACGTTCGCATATTTTGTGATTGAGTTTAATTTATGTTTTTATTTAAATAAATGACTGCTTTTTAATGTTCGTCTTATTTACTATCACTAGGTATAAAATGATCCTAGAGGTCATTTTTCTAGGGATCCCTCGTAGAGATCCTTTTATACACATAGGTGTACAAAATGAGTATGCCTTCACACAAAAGGGAATAAAAAATATAATTGGTCACGTAGCTAAATTTGATCTAAGCCAATAATAAGGTAGATAAACTGACTCATAAAAACTACTTCACTTTTATCTCAATAATGTGCATTTGTATTTTTTATATAAATTACGCCTTAAGGGGATCGTTTTAGACACCTTTCCCCTACACCTAATTTTACGTCTTTGTAGTGTATACCTATCATCTCTTTTCTGAACACTACTAGAAGAATATTTGGTATCAATTCTGTGTATTAAGTACAACGTACAAGTAGAATGATATTTAGAGTAGCCTTAAGAGAGACCGTTACTCATTGTATCTATTCGTTACTTTTGCGTATGTACAGATCTCAGTTTAGTGGGAATGTCTATATTCAGTGACCTTTAATATCCAGCAGCATTCATTTAAAAAAAAAAGAAGAAATTCAATCGCGGTAAACTACAAATAAATTTCACAAGAAGAAAAGCCTCAAGCCCAATTGAATTGCAATAATGTACCTACGCCCCCAACGTGTCGATCCTAAACTAATTCCGTAAAACCAGGGCGTCTCATCCCCCTGCATAGAAGTTCATCCCCCAGAAAAAGTGCGATAGAAAGGAGGTGGAGCAGCCTTGAGAGGGACAGAGATGGCCAGAAGCTGTAGAGAGTTATCCAAGGTTAGTTATGGCGGCGACAGACCCGGCACGCGGTTACAGAAGTATTTGAATGGCTGTCGGCCCTTGTAAGACGTCAAAAAGTCAAAGGGAAACCACTAAAATCAGTTAGGGATCTCAACTATGCGTGAAAGTAAGAGGGGTCGGGGGCGGGTTGGGGGGTGGAGCAGGCCACCGAAGCGACGAGGAAGAGGGACTAGATCACAGGGAAGGACCAGGGCCAGGAGTTTATGGAAATTTTTCCCTCGTTGGACCGTTACGCGCGTTTCGCCCGTTTCCGTGGCCCGACCACTTATTGCCCACATTTTGCCCCCGAGACAATAGTTTCGTCGTTCTTTACGATCCCACCGATATCTCAACTCGAAAGTTATTACCCTGGAATCGGTGTCCTCTAGATCACAGACCCTGACAAGTAGCAGATCGGGCGCGTTAAATGGGAAACTAGTGAAAGATGGTGGAATAAAAATCCTCTGCTGTCTGTAAATATTACCTGTCACTCTGGGACAAATACTGCGCTTTGCGTGACAGATACTTTTGCAATTGGCACGCTTGTATTAAACGGACGAGCACCAGGCGCGGAGTTGAACGTTTACATCCGTACTTACATGTGTACTTTGCAGAGGATCATCGTTGCAAGGCCTGTCGAAAGATTCCGAGTGGCGTCTGGACGGATTAGCGAGTTCTCGGCATCGAAATTCATCTCGACGCGTTACAGACACGCGCAAACACGACGTGGCAACATGTTGCCCGAGCGGGATGTTGCCTCTGCGAAGATGCGGATACATTTTTTACAAAACGTTTCTCATTCCGCGGCGCATTACTAGAGGAACGAGCGGAGGGATGATGCGCGGGGGAAGCAGCCTGGACAAGGAGCAGGCCACGGGCGGAAAAGAGGGGAGCGGGCGGCGGGAGGGGTGTGGAGAGAGGAACGGCGAGGCTGAACATTTCGTGAAACAAGGAAAAATGCGACTCCACCGAGGCACGACCGCAGCATTTTTGTCTTTACAAAATTATGTATTCCACAGGCCTCCGCCATATCTCTCAAAGCATAACAAGTTCCCTCTGTGTCTCCAGTCCTCCTCCCCCCTTCGCTTCGCTGTTCCCTCGTCAGTGACCGAGATGCCCCTTCTTCCATTCCTCCGCATCTCGTTCGCTCCTTCTGTCCCTCTTTTCCTCCCACACACTCGTGGACCTCTCCCTCCGAGTGCAACACACAAACACACACATACACGGCGTGGCACGTCTTTCCGCGGATCCGCGTCCATCGTTTCCCTCTGACGAGTCGGCGCAAGCCGGCTACCGAAATCGAATATCCAGCCTCGACCGTGGGATTGTTCTGGCTCCTAGAGACCAATTTTATTCCTCTGGTTAGTTCCTTTCTTCCTGGTCAATATTGAGAACATTTCAATGCTTCGATCCTTCCTAGTCTATCTTTACCAGTAAAAAGTGTCCGGCTCTTCGATTGGCCTGTGTTAGCGCTTCGATAATCGGTATAAACCCTGTCCACAGACCGACAGGTCACTCTCAACCCTCCTGCCACCTGCAACACCGTTTTCCTAAGAGAATAATCGATTGACATCGACTCCAGCCGGCCCCAAATTGAAATCAGCACAACTCGAGCCCGATTCACTCAGGTGGATCAGGTCTGGATCAGCAGAGACATCCAGCAGGTTTCACGAAGGCCTGTGTAGGTACCCTTGTAACGGTATCCATGTCAGCTCGTGAAGATTTCAGTTCTCGATCCTTACACGGTGTTCGAGGAATTCGACTGTCGGCCATCCGATCGGCAATGGTAGACGTTTTGTAGGACCGTTAGACGGTTGTTGACGAGCAACTGTTTGGACATTATGCCCCGCTTCTCTGTAATCTGACCGATCTCTGGCCGGTGTTCCTTACGGGGGTTGAGGCGACTGGTCGTGTGGCGATCCATTACACCTTCCAGGCCGTATCTCCTCGCAGCATCTGAGACAAAGTCCCGAAAGAAGGTGAGCAAGTGGCCAGGGGAGGGAAAAAGGTACACCACGGAAACTCCCCGCGGCCGTCGACATTGACGGATTCTCGATGGAATCGTGATTTCAACGATCTATCATTTCCCCGTGGTGTTCGCGGACCTACGCCGCTCTGAGAGATTGCATAGAAGGCAGTTGGAGTACCAGGAACTTTCACTATCCGTGTGTCACGTTTCAACATTTTGAGCCAACACGCTTCATTTCGAGAACCATGGAAAACATAAGGAGATAAGAAAATTTGGACGTAGTCAGGGTAAACTAAGAGAAAGGTTACAAGACTTTTTAAATTCAATATTTCCTTCGGTTGTCCGTTCTCGAGCAGTAGCCGATTTTGCTTGGAAGGTCTCTCCTCCGCGAACACTGCACGATTCGCCACACATTTATCGGAAACGAAACTCGCCCGAAAATTTTCAATTTTCATAAATAACATAGGCAGGAACACGATACTTGCCGCGTTATCGCCCCGAAATATCTCCACCTTGCTCCTCGAAATTACATCAAAAGGCCGCAGAGGCACTCTCGTAATCCGCGATCCGTCGCGTCCAAGGGACGACTTTATTGGAGCTCCATTAAACAGGAAAAGCGGCGAACATCGCGCGCGTATATGACCGTCATAAATCGATCGTTGCGCAAATTGCCTTGGCCCAACATCTGGCATCGTGTTTGCCTATCGGTCGGATCACATTCAACGGCGGTGAAGGACACAGAGGAGCCCGGGAGGAGATCAGAATTCGATAAAACCACTCCGTGCGTGTAAAGTGCTTTACTCTTGCCGGGTAGGGGAAGGTAAATTGCGCGTAGAGAGCCTGGAACCTCTCGTAGAAACGAGTTTCGCGTTTTACAAGCGCGCGATCGAATCGTTTTGAATCACCCCTGGTTAATCTGCTCGTCGAATGCCCGTTGCTGGGCCATTTGCTTCGAGAACGTACGCGATCGAGCCTGTTTTTATCGTATACTGATACATCGACAGTGGCAAACGCGTTAGCACCAACGTTCGTTGAAGATGTTGCTCAGTTTAGAGGCGCGGGGTATAAGTAGCAATTCGGACGACATTTTTCGGGGACATCTTCGTGGTCACCCGCATCTCGCGAGAGAATTTGTGGTTGCTGGAATTAAGTTTACCGCATGCGGGAGGATTATGTCGTCTCGAATAGTTAGATTATTAAGGAATTTTAGTTCTGAAGCATTTCTCTTCACCTAATCAATGCTACTAAAGTGGTTTCCTTTTAGGCATCCGGGAAAGGGAGACTGTTCTTTCATTGTGTATGTTCAGAATTCATTAATCCCTTTGTAAAAACTTGCTACAACATTTGTCTTCACCTTGCAATATGGAATCAATTTCTTTTATTTTTACGTGTCCCATTGAACAAAATGGTGAAAAGTTCAGAAAGAACTGTATGTTGCGAACGAGCCATTTCTTTTTATTTTAAGAAAAAGCTGTTAAAATTTCGGCGAATTGTGTTTCGCCGCGTTGCTGGCTGGTCGTTGGTCTTTCATTGCGATACGCAGAAGACTTCCACTGGTGGACGGCGCCTAGCTATGTAATAGCTAACACTCTAACAATTCGTTTCTAGCATAGGTATGCCCTTTAACGTGTTTTCTTATTAATGACAATCCGTAGAAGTAAGAGAGAAGTATTTGAAGTGGATTAAATTTTCTGGTTTGGGTAAATTTTACAGTAGGTTTTTAAAGGAAATCTTTAGGAAGTGACCCAGATGCATGTAGAATCAAACTTCATTCAGACGGCAAATTAAGTCATTCTTCTTAGTTAAAGAGTTAAAGCACTTTGAGAAAGCTCAATAATGATTCATGTGTTGGTTCAAAATGGTTACATTAATATTTTCTATGCTCTTAGTATCTTCTTTCTCCTGGCTTCGAAACGATTTCTGCAGAACGAGAAGGCCGATAAGATCTAGCTCCTAGCGGCCGATCATTAGGTACAGACATTCTAATGCACACGTCGGTTTATAAGGTCGTGGTACTATATGGCGAACGTGAGGCTCGTTTAGAGTTCAATTTTATATAGGAGCGTTTCAACCCGTGCTGCTGCTAATTGGAAATTTAGTTTGGACCTATGCGAGCAGATCGGCAAGCAGGACTCGTGGTCCATCTCTTCAAACCTTTCCCTCTCCTTTGTATCTTGTGAGAAAACGTTCAATTAGCCCCGGGATGAAATCGACAGGACGTCTGAAACGACCGTCGTAAAGTCTTCGATGAATCGCTGTGTCTCTAGAATCCAGTTGACTCCTCCAGCCCAAGGGGCTATCGATAGAGATTGGTATCAGAAAGCCGATTTAAGGTCATGCCCGGCATTCCTGATGATTCTATTCCAACCTGACTGCCTCCGAAGACTGGTCCTGGCTCATCTTTATACCGTCAAGCCCTCGATGGCTGTACCTGGCCAATAAAAGTCCTGGCTGACTGATCCTGGACGATTTTAACGACGTTGGCCTCCTGGATGGGCACCATGACTCGTCGTAACTCAACGAGCAATTTTATGATTTGCTATGAAATTTTTCAGAGGCGAGCCTGCGCCTACGATTGGAATTTGGGAAGAGGAGATGCTCGGACGACAGTTGGGCAGCGAAATGTCGGTGAGAACGGTAGGGATTGTGTGGACCAAGGAAGTCGGCGTGCAACGTCATGAGGGGAACAAAATCGCGGAGAGGTTCGAATCTCAAGCGGACCCACGAGCGGATTGGCTGGCGTAGAGGTGGCCCACGGCGCGCACATGCGTCCATTAACAATTATAATAAAAGAGCCGGCGCGCGGACACGCGAGGAGACGAACTCCGCTCCGGGGATAATTTTAATTTAAACAAATGGTCAAGGGGGCGGCATCTTTGTCCGCGTCCTGTATTATTTATGCCCGACTACTCCGAGTGCACGTGCGCCGCTGTGTCATCGGCGGGACGGATGCCTCGGTTGCCTCGTGTGTCGTGTCAATGTTTTCCTGAACCCAGACCAGGTATACTCGTACCTGGCCGCCGTTCTCTCTCACTCTCCCCCCTCCCCTCTCTCTCTGTCGTCTATGTTGCTCTTTTCTCTCTCGTGATCTCTCGCGCCTCCCTCTTTTGCCCTGATTTATGCGATCGCGGGACGCCTCCTCCGCTCGTCAGCGACTCGGGTCCTCGACCCCTCAATCCTTCCTGATTTTTCCATTTTTCTTTTTTGTTTCGTCAATAGTTTGAAGATGTTCGTCAACCTTGATACCGTGATCTAGTGAAGAGAAAAGTGCAGGCTAATGTTATTTTCAATTTCTTTGATAGAAAAAGGAGTGCGTGCATTTGGCAGCAGCGCAGGCCTCAGAGAATTGGACTTCCTTGGAGCCAATACAGTTTTTCCTTTTAGTCATTCCCCTCTGTTTCCCCTCCAGCTGTTTCATTCACATGGTACGCGGCTAATATGTTATTTCTGGGCGTTCGATGGTGCGGTGAAAGTTACACATCGTAGGAACGGTGCCTATGAGAGCCCGTTTGCAATTTGCGGGGAAATTAAGGACTCCTCGCAGGCCGAACCGACCGTTTGACATTCCACTGGTTGTTATTATCGGCGGGCCGACGACGGATCTCTGGAGGGACTCTGATGAGTCACTGCCACCGAGCCCGTTCTGCTAATTTTTCAATTTATTCCTCCAATTACCGCCCGGGTACGCGATACGCCGACAATTGGCCGTTATTAGTTTCGAAACACGACGGTTCTGGCCGGGGTTTCCGTCGTCTGAACGAATCCGCGTTCCTTTGCCAAATACTTGTACGTTTCCAAGTAGTTTTAGCAAAATTCTCTATTCTCGGACGATAGTGTCAACTACAATGTTCAGGATGAAAATATTGTTGGAGATAACATTTTTCACGTCATAAAAAAGTCATTCGACACCTTCTTTCTTGTAATATTCCTAATTCCTCAAAAGTGACAGAGGTATCGAGGTGTGTCCTTTCACACAAACCGTGTTAACAGATTTGTATCACTTCTTACAAGAACGCTTCAAGTTCTTTAGATCTTCTAACGTCCACAGCGATCATTTTTATTTTCGAGTCTCTACTTGTTGACGATATACAAGAAAACGACGTAAAACATGCGAAACTGATTATACGGTAGCTTAGGGGATCCTGATTTCCCTTGACATTCAGAGATTTCATCACTACGAACAATACAAACAATCACCGATATTGTGTGACAAATTATGTATAGGTAGGTACTTACCTACTCAACATGTTGGCACTGTGGTAAAACAAGTCACTTCCCTTTTAAGGGGTCTCCCTATCTTGACCGACGAAAAATGGATGCGAACTTTGGGAATTTTTTAAAACAAAACCAATAAATATATTTACTTCCAGCCTTGCGGCTTCATTTGTCGATCTTTAGAGACTATGAAAATAAAATAGTAGTTATATCCGAAGTTATAGTGCAAATCATATGCGCATTAGCAACATAAAATCAGCCGTTAATTACAATTGCAACTGAAAATTAAAAAAAAAATTACAGCGTCTAAAACAGACCTCCATTACTATAAAAAATTCGCTGGTTTTTTAAGTCGTAAAATTCTAATTTTGCAAAGACCGACTTAGGTTTAGTACCAACGAGAATGGGACATCTACTGAAGATATATGCCAAGTTTGATGTAAATCAGGTGATTGCTTTTTGAGATATCATGCTAACCAATTCGAAAAACATAGTTTTGAGAAAAACGTGTTTAAACTTTTAGGTACCCTCTTTCTTAATTAATTTTTTTTTTAATTGTTGCCTAAATATGTACAAATATAGGCATAAAGTTCTCAATTAATATAATTTGAAGGTTTCTCTTAAAAAAAATCCCAAATATCGCGCTCCTTTTCAGGCCGTCAAAGTAGGGAGGCCCCTTATTCACGTTTAACACGCGTCGGAGTCTGTGCGAAACCGAAAAATAACTCACGATTAAGACACCAATGGCATCCGTTCCACAAGTTTCATCAATGAAACTGCCAAATAGAATCCCCTTATTCTCGCTCCGTCCCAAAAGAAGGTCCGATCACCTTCAAATACCAAAGTCACTGCGAGGCACGCAAGACCCACGAGAAAATAGCGCAAAAAGCCACTATGTCGGTGAAGAGCGGGGAAAGAAGGTTCGCGCGGGCAAAAGAAACATTTGCTCGTGGAAAAGAGCGAGTCGATTCAGCGAGGGAGAGGCAGGTCTCGCGAGGACGCGAGCAAGACGGTTAGAAAAGCTGAAATCACCGCGGCAAGGAGGAAAGGAGAGAGGGAGCAAGGGAACGCGGCGAAGGGGGATGGGGGGGCAGAGGAGCCGTGTCCCGAGCTACCACGCGGCGTCTATGGGCCCTTTGATCTTTGCCGCTCTTCGCTTCTGCCCCGCTCTATCGACACTTCATACTTCTACGGCTGATCGCGGCCATAAAACATTATACTCCGCAGAGAGAGGGCCGCGAGGGACCTTTCCTCGGCGGTGCGCCATTGTGTCCGGTGCTGCAGCGACTGGTTGCATCGCGATGTGCCAGCTTCTTTTCTACGGCGGCCCCCTCGCGGACGCATAACGCGGCGAAATAATTAAAAAAATAATTAAAACAGGGTTACACACCCGAAACCACGGTTCCCACCTTCTGATCTCACTTCAGTTGTTATCTGCGACGGATTGCGCTGTTAGAAAAATATTGGGCGTTCATCATTTATCACCTGTTTCTTAAACAATTGTTTATTAAAGCGATTTAGAAATCCTACAGTGCCTTATTCGATTTTTCACGTGTAATGCATTGCTGGCTTCGAATGGTTTTGAATGTATGAATGGAGATGGTAATGGTAAAAGGCACGAAGTTTCGGTCGCGCAGAATAAATCGTTGGAATAATTTACGCACTCACAAATTGAACATTGGGTATATTTATATTTGATCACCTTTGATGCATACATTTAGTGTGTATTTTATTTTATTGCAAAGACTGTTTTATACTTTTTTAACTGTATTTCAGCTTTCTTGTAGTTAGTTTGTTTGTATGCTTTAGTTTTATATGAGAACTAGTTTTACTACTCGGATTCGTCCGAAATTTAGATTCTGATTTTATAAAAAAAATTTTTTTTAGTTTTTTTTTGTGAAAATAGTCACATTCATCTGTATTAGTCATGCGTAATGAGCTGAAGCACACTTCGTGGTCCCAGAGTTTATCTTTCGAATGTTTTTACGCGACAGACAAACACACAAACATATAGAAGCTTCCTGCTTTATACATTAAGATGTTGTGTACGTACTTATACTATCGCTCCAACTTTGGAATCACTCTGTGAATTAACGGGAAGGGGGGTGGTAGCTACTGTTCCTTTGACAAAATGTTTCAGTATCTTTTCGCGTGATGAAATATTACTACTTATTATTGAAGAAAGAATACTGGAATCATCACGGAAAGTCTTTCACTTTGTCATACAATGTGATATTAAGAGGAAACACCACTGTGACGGCCGGAAAAGTAAATCGTTTTTAAGAATTTTTTCAGGAATAATTTACACTTTTCACAGAATTTTTTTTATTATCTACCTATATTATAATGTCTTAAGAGACTATATAAAACAATAAATATAAAAACATACATAAATTTTAATATATTAATTAATATTCTAGACCTCCCACGTGTGCTGGTCGAATGTGTAACTTTGGAACATCGGGTCCGAAATCAAATTTCATTTTTTTTTTATAAACTACATGAGTGTAGTTTCCGTTGCGCATACCGATTTTTTAAACAAATTATTTTTGTAAAAATGATGCGCTTTAGAAGAAACGTTTCCAAAAACCGTGAATAAGATGGACAGTTTCTCGAGCGCATTTAAAAAAATTTGTTTTCAATCAAAGAATCCGCATGTACAACGGAAACTACACTCATATAGTTTATACAAAAATAAATGGAATTTGATTTCGGACCTGCTGTTCCATAGTTACACATTCCACCACATTGCGTGGGGGGGGGGGGGGTCTAGAAGATTAATTAACATATTAAAATTTATGGATGTTTTTCTATTTTTTTTTGTGCACAGTCTCTTAAGACAGTGTACTGAAGGTAGGCAATACAAATTTTCTATGAAAACTGTAAATTATTGCTGAAAAAAAATTCTTGACATTGATAGTTCATCAACGAAATTGTTTTATACGATTTTAATGGAATGAATTAATATAAGAGTGTGTGCATAACGTTAATATTCGTATATTATCAAATGGAAATACATAAGTGCATTATGTCATCGATAATTTTCTTTCCAAACGGATCCTGTTTCTCACCAAGAGTTAGTTACATCGAAAATGGCAAAATGTCGCCGTGCAACTTTTACCTGTGGAAATAGCGGTGAATTTATGGGCTATTAATATCCGTAATGCCGTATTCACATAGACACAGACATATCTATTAATAGGGCCAGCAAAATACTAGCATGCAACGCAGTTAACGCACCCACCGCGCTCGAGGAATGATAAAGTTGGCTGTCGCTCGCACTCTATCATGTTGTTAAGAGCGAAGGTGCGACATTTCTGCGGCTGGTTTGAGCGTCGCTCGAAAATAACCGGATAAGAAACGCAAGGATTAGTATCACTTCCATTTAGGATTGTGAAATTCGTTTGCTCATCGACGGGAAGCCACGTGGTTTAATCGAAACTATTAAATGAACGACAGACACTCCAAATCTTGAACCATCGAACGCGTATCATTTAATTTCTATTACTTCCTCAGAATTATCAATTTATCCCTCATCCCCATAGATGATGGTATTTCGAGCAGGAATATTTTGAACACAATCACCCAAAAATAGTGAATCTCGTTCCATACGTAACTACTTCTGCAGCCTTCAAAGTTTAATTTGCTCCTGCTAGTGGAAGAGCTTCTCAAACGAGACATATTATGGCCAGCCATCGTTAACCCTACCTTTCCATTTTACGTTTCGTCGTGCAGAATTATTGTTTCTTTGCAATGTTTCAAATAAAAATGCGACCAAATTGCAGAAGGCCGTTTTAAATCAGTTGATTGTCTTCCAACCATAAATAACGGAAATCTTCAGTTTCTATTTTTCTTCGCTGCAATAGAACCTCTCGACACCCTTTAACCACGGTTTATTTCGCTGTTGGCAAACGATTCTCACGACTCTGTGGCCAGTGATCTCTACTGGATGGCGTCGTAGGAGGATAACATTTTGGTCCCCCCTCGGTGTAGCAGATAATAACTAGGAAATCGATGAGCTGAAGTCACATATGCATAGGAGCTGTCGTCAAAGTGTTGAGAACGTCGATCCATGGCCCCATCCAATATTTTACGACGTGGCCCACGTTCGTGCACCGCGACCTCGTGGAACACGTTAGGCTGGGCCATTAAGAGGCCACGAGGACTTTTGTTTTATAGAGGGCCACGGGGTTTTAAAGGAGATGGTATCCTTCGGAGCGGCTAAGGTCAGCCGAATTCAAACGGCCACGGGGTCTGAAAAGGTCCTTCGTTTCCCGAGAAGCAGCCCGATCGTGTTACACCAGTCCTTCGGAACCCCGCGATGGTAATTATCCATCCTTTCGACTATGGAGACACTTTGGATCGTGTTACACTTGTTGGTTTATGCAATTAGTGGACATCATTCGTTATCCCCGCGGAATTAGTTATTCTCCCTCCTTTTCTTATTATCGTAATTCGGACTCGCGTGAGAATCTAAGTTCAATAATTCGCATTAATCCCGGTTTTGTCGGAATATACAGGGTGGACCTCGTACTTCGAGCATCATGATTACTATAGACACGGGTCAATCAATTCGTATCTTTTTTGTGTCGAATAATTCGGTACCTACGTACCTTCCAGCATGTAGCTGATTATAGGCTTAGATTGTAGAATATATTTTGGGGAATTTTGTGGATTAGTGTTGGAAACCTGTATGTGAATCGTCATAGACTAACTATACTTTGACAGCATTACAGTATGTGTCAGTAATGTTTCCATAAACAACACCAATTACAACATAATACTAGACTGAATCGATCTGATGATATGTGAATTGCCTACCGATATAGAAAACTGGTGCACACTTTTGAGTACTCTGCTGAAGAGGAATGGATGTGCGACAATATTTTTTGGAAATGTTCTGTGAGAATGCTGTGCCTTAGGTCTTGAATAAATTATCTGCGTTAGGTGGGGAGAGCACGAGCCATGGTGATAGGATCAGTAATTTGTACTGTGTATGAATTTCAACCCTAAAATGGAAAGTGTGGTGATGCTCATCGAATAAATACCTAATGACTGACAGAGTGCTAGCAAAAAGTTAGTAGGTACATTCTTCTCTGTACCAGCTAGCAGATAAACGAAAATAAGTACGTGACTTGAAGCAAGTTATACGACAACAATAAATTTTTTAAAAAAGTAAAAAAAAACGGCTTCAAAGGTGCGCTAAAAAGAATAAAATAGTTTTTTTAAATCGCTGTCAAAATTTCCGGGCGTTAGTGTGCTACTGGACTATAATTGATAAAGGTTTAGAAATTGATATAATTTTGTTTCAATTTAGGCACCGACTTAACATTATTTTATTTTTTTAGCGCAGCTTTGAAATCGGCTTTTTTTACTTTTTTTTAAAAAAAGTTTATTATTTTATAATTTATAGTTAGCTTCGTTTGAAGTCGGTTAAAATAAATTTGTTATGGTACCAATTGGGGAACTCACTCCACATAACGAAGAAAGAATCATTCGAATCGGTCTACGCGTTACAAATTTATGCGAGAACTTTAAACTTAAAACTGGAATTCTAGTGTTTACTAGGTAAGAATAAAAAAAGTTAACATGGTACCATTGGCTCTTCATACGCTTTCAAATAAAGAAAAGAGTCATCGAAATCGGTGCACCTATGTGGAAGTTATGCGTGAACATACATACTTAATGAAATATACGTGACGAATTGAGTAACCTCCTCCTTTTGAAGTCGATTAAGAAACGATCCCGATCAAAATTATTCTACCAAAAGGCATTGTTATCTATCTAGTGGCGTTGGAAATAATCAAGATGATTGCGTCGCGTGGTTCACCCTATGTTATATATAATCCATACCACTCGCTGCTTTTTCCTTTTTCTGCCCCAGATTCCATTTCTGGATTAAAGCGGAAAAAAGGGACGGTTACGATTCGTGCGTCGTAAATGATACCAGCCACCTCTCCCTTTGCTTAATGATTAATCGATATTTCTCAAAACCCACAAGGGATTCGAACTCATCTTTCCCGTTTCTCTCGGGGGACTAGAGGGGCAGGAATCAGCCAGTGTCACGGGTACGATCCGTTAATGACCGAATTAATTTTTCCACGCAACAGAGTCGCACACCGACAAACGCGCGAGGACAAAGCGTTATTAATTAACTTGATAGGCCGTAAATAAAACTCGGCCTGACCCCCACGGCCCCCCATCTCCCAGGAGAGGAATATAAATAAATAAATGTCGCCGCACGATGCGTTATGTTAATTGGGGCGTTGTCTCACGACATTTGCACGCACCTATTCTCATTAGCTTTTCGCCATAGAACGACCCGCTACCGTTGATTTTATAACCGCTGACATTCCACTTCCGGTCCCAGCGAGCGTTGCGCGAACCTGTCCCGACCCACCCACAAAATTGCAATTCTGCTGTTTAATAGCAGTTGCTGTTTAACATTTCCTCTATAGTTATTAAGCCGTAGGTTAGGTCGGAGGATAGATTAACTTTTGGTGAGATTAAATTTTGTTCTCCTTGCGAACGACCTAGGCCTGACTTTGCCTGAAACAGATATAGATCTTGCACCAGTTGAAATCCAATTGAACTGGCTACAAAAATGTAATGACTCCAAAGGTTTCCACTGTGCTAGTGAGAATAATGGCAAGCACATACGACTGATTTCCTGTCGCTCGACAGTTTAATGGATATCATGAGTCGTATGGGCTTATGTATATTTATATATGAGCGCATGCATTGCTCGTCGATTACCTAAAAGTAAGAGCAGAGTTACAATGCGAGAGTCACGTCAAAACCGAGATACAGGAATTAGTATCTCAACAACTAAAATGTTGGATGCCCGGCTTTCTGCTAGCACTCTGTTAATCATTTGGTATGCAGGGTGTTTATGAAAATATGGGACACTTTTTCAGGGTGGGTTCTACTCACCAAAATAATAAAAGAAGTTTGTACACGCATAGGTCTGGGCTAGGTCCGTGAAACACAAGCCCGGAATACTTATTAGAGGGCCACCGGTCGACAGACGCGTGCGTCAGTTGGCCTAATGCTATATTTTCCCTCATACCATTTCCTTCGCGCCTTTAAAAAAACAAAGGCGAAATGGCAAAACTAAGCATTATTGGACATATGCGCAATACCAACTTTTTTTTATTATTTTGGTGAGTAGAACCGATCCTGAAAAATGTCCCATATTTTTATAAATACCCTGTATATTCGGCAAAAGCTTTGTAGCAATTTTATCCAAAATAACTAGTTCATAACCCACATTTTTCATTACAAACTCCAAATATATATACACGGTACAAATTATTCATCCTATTACTGAGAGTTATGGTCACCCTTCTCCCACGAAACAGATAAATCTATTTAAGATCTAGAGTACAATATTTTCGTGGACTTTGCAAAGAATATTTCCATAGATCATTTATTTCCTGCATAATACTGTATCTTGCACATCCGTTGTATTAATTATTAGAAAATTTATGTTTCGTCAGATCGATTTAACTTATTATAAATTATAATAAGTTAACAGTATTAAATTATAATAATTTATAACAGTCCAAGGCTTTAATTAAAATGCCCTAGTATCAATTTAAACAACATATTATTCAGTTGACGCATGGGTCCGCGATCGGCATTTTGCACCGCAATTTTAAAAAAGAAGTACATATAGTAGTGTCTTGAAAGAAGGACGGGGTTTCTAGCTTGAAATAAGATGATCACTACCCCGTCCATTTCTTCTGTTGTTGCCGCGGCACTCGGCCTCTCTCATTCTACGCGATGAAGCAATAAAAGGAAACCAAAACGACTCCCTTCGGTTCGCGACCGAACGTCACCTTCTTTCGACAGAAATTTGTACTATCTAGTGACCAGGTCTGGCCTCTGCCGCTTCCTTTCACCCCTCAACGAGAAACCAAACGCTGTAATTCGCTGGTTAATCGTGGCAAGTATCATCGACGACAAAGATCAACGGAGCATTGTGGCGGAGTGGCCGCGTGAGCGGAATTCGACGATGCCTGCAAAAGTGGCAAGTAACGACTCGCGTCAAAAACGCGACAGATCGTCGTGCATCAGCCGTGTCTGTAACAGCCGCCTCGCGACGCGCTCGTTACGAGCTGGCCTTGTTCTGATCCACGTTGCATTTAGCCAGGACCACCCTGTATCCGCGAGACGCATCTGCCCACGTACGCGGACCGCTCCCGGCCAGAATATTTATACAGCCATTGTCCCCGAATCCGGCGCCGATAACTCAGTCTAATTATGCGCGTCGCCCGAGATGAGCCACGGCATGGAAAAAATGTAAGGGAAGAGCGAGACGCCTAACGATTCGAAAATAGAAAATCTCTGAGGAAGTGGGGACACGAGGGTAAGCAGGTCTGTGGGACACAGAGTATTGACATGGCATTTAGAGGAACTGTCACGCTGTGTGTCTTTGATGCTCCGAATTTAACCCAACCTCGTGGTCAATTCAGCATCGTACAAAAATTATTAACACGTTCGCGGACGTGAATGCTATAGCATTCATTTTCATGATGATACAGAATGACATGAATACTATAGCATTCAAATCTTAAAGTCAATTATTTTGAATTTAATTGTATATAACCAGTTGAAAAATCTGTCGTGGATGCTATAGCATTCATTGTATATAACGATTAAAATATGATAATCTGACTACCCTTTCAAAATGTGTTTAATCAAAGTTCGGATATCACAACCAATTTCAAAATACAATGACTGTCTATTTTTGCACCTGGCTGAAACTTTTACTGTCCTCGAACATGTTAAACGACTTTCATAATGTGGACAGAAATGTATACGTTCAACGTGAACTGAACGAGTATACAGTGTCCCAGAGAAGTGCCACCACGAACTTTCAGGACTTTCCTTGAAATTTGCAAAAAATTGTTGCAGACAAAAGTTGAACTACAGTAGAGCGTCAATTATCCGAACCTTGATTAACCGAACCAGTGCTGCGTCATCGCTAGCCCCACCAATACTTCGAATCAGTGTAACGGTACCGATTGATTGATTGACATTTGCGTAATATACATTAACGCAGTAGTACTCTTGTATTTAATAAGTAATTTTAGGTGTAATTCCTATAATTATGTATAAACTGTGTAAAATACATGCATGCTTGATTCTTCGAATAATTCGAATTTCCGAACCACCTCGCTCCCAACCAGTTCGGATCATTTGACGCTCTACTGTATATTTAAGTGTGCGTAACTTCCGTAGATTAGAGTTTCTTTTGCTGCATTTTTCGGAGATATGTATGTTACCTTCCGTTTTTAAATGAGATTATATCATTTTTTAATATTTTTTTTAGAGCGAATCGTGAAAAATCTAGCGACTATGCATGAATGATAAAAAAGGCAGCTAATATACAGGGGGTTTATAAACATGTGGGACCATGTTTCAGGATTAGTTCTACTCATCAAGGTAATAAGACAAGTTGGTATGCGAAAATGTCCGATAAGGTTCAGTTTCGCAGTTATAAGCATTTTTATATTTTGTGAAACACAGGTCTGAAACGGCTGTTAAAGTGGCATTTAACTCTCATCCGTCCCTCATGACAATTTGACACAGTTTTCCCGTAATTTATTTGTAATTATTTGTTTCCAGTTATTTGTGATTCTTGTAAACAAGAAGTATATCCTGCACATCTTCTTTATTTTATGCAAAAGTGGTGAAAAATCTTAGATGTAAATGTTAACTAATTATTTTGAATAAAAAAATATCGAAAGATAACTGTTCACTTTGTCATTTCATCGATCGAACGCGCTAGTCTGCTGGTTGCTCCTTAATAGACGTTTCGGGCCGGTATTTTCCTTATCGGACCTATGCGTATACCAACTTTTCTTATTATCTTGATGAGTACAACCGACCCTGAAATATTGTCCCACATATTCATAAACACCCTATATAAAAAGTCATCCGAAGTTTGGTCAACGTCGCGGTACCCATATCGAGTCGTTCGCGTCAGATACAATTTAAAACCAGGATCAGCACAATTTTGTCCATAGACATTAACAAAAGTCTCATCCAGTCCGAGTCAAAGAGCCGAAAATGAACGTTGCAACGTGAACTTGATCGTTGAAGTCGATCAACAAAGGCCGGGGCACAGCGTCCGAACGTAATGGATCATTTTCGCGGCTGTCGAGAGCCATTAAACGGCTCATCATGAATTTCACAGGCCGTTCAGGCAATCTGTAATAATATCGTCGATCGACCGGCACACGTAACGACGATCGGCCGTATCTGGACCGTGCCCGATTCGGTAATAAACTCCGATCAACGACTATGCCCGTCCGTTGCGAACACGTTCGATCACGATAGCCGGTTTTAGCGCCAGGGACGAAAGCTCCAGCGATCTCTGAGAGCCGTTCCATGTTCAATTAAGTCGTGTCGCCAGTGAGGCTTTCGTCGGGATCGACGTCAAGAGTGATTTTTCTGAGAAACACGCGTTATCGAGTCGTAAAACCAATATACACGAGGCAAGTCAGTTTTTAGAAGAACCAATCTGCGCGAGCTTTTGAGTTGCCGGGCTCGTATCCGCTACCACGAAACAGTTCGTGATTCCTCGAGTTTCAATGACCATTTGATCGAGTAACGACATTGCGTTGGAAGACCTGAATCAATGGCCCGGGGGTCGATGACCACATTATGCGCCGGCTGGCGTTAGATTAGAATCGTTTATCATCCATCAATGAGAGGAAGTTCTCTCTACGATCGACGGGACAGAGGGAAACCAGAATTGCGATCCAGTTGGCGGGCCTGAGGTATCCAGATGAGTTCCTTGTACTCGCACGTTGAAAGCGCGTGTCAAATTGAAGTTTTTTTATAATGTTTTGACTCGCATAGAATGGATTACCTGGAACTCGTAGATATGCCCGTGAGATTCGCTGGAAATAAGGCGGCAAGTAAATGTTTTACGAAAGCCTATCGCGATATCGGTTTGTAACAGGCGTCAGAATTGCACTCCTAACAATCAACAGCCAACCATTCCCTCTGGATACCACACTCAGCTGCTTTCGTTAATGACCCAGTAATTACATACGGAAATATAATGAAGAATCCCTAATTGACTGTTTATTCCATTTTCCTAGGCGCGTTAAGAAACACGGCGTTACGAGCATTTGATTTCCGGCAGCGGTTGCTTACATATCTGCTGCTTTTACCACGTACAGTTTGTACAAGTTATTGCCGATGATCACCATAATATTACCTATGCATGGACGATATTGCATTGGAAATTCGAAATTCTGCAGGGAAATTCTGTTTTTAAACAGAGAAGCTATTACAAAATTCAATATGGATGAATGTTAGGCTATAAACATAACAGGAAAAGAAAGGAAAAGAATGACTAACGAAGGAAAAGTGAAAATATGTATAAATTCACAGATAAAACTGGTAGTTCGGTAAATAGTAATTTCCTATTTACTCATTTGGCAATGCGAATGCGGAGAGTCAATGAAAAAAGATTAAATTATTGTGTCCTGTAATATTATTTCGTCAAACAGTTAGGACAAAGGTCCTCAATCTACTCTAGGTCTATGAAAACCACTGAGATTGCAAATAGAATTTACCTCGACCGGTTAGAAGTCCTCTAAAGTTCATCTCCAGGTGATCTAAGGCGCGCTCAGCTTTGAAATTGTCAATTGCAACAACCGAGAACGGCAAGAGTGGCAGGCCTGTCGGAGGACTTGGCCGTTTCAAGGGAAGAAGGGCTGGGCAACGAGGCGCATGCGGCTTAATTCCATCAAGCTCCCGGGCCAACAAACGCGCCGGAAGCAGGTTTTATGGGAGCGCACATGTTAACCGAGACAGATCGACATTAATTTCAATAGCACGCGCCTCGGCTAATGATAACAAACAATTAAAGCGAGGCAGAGGCATGAGATCATCGATGGCGCGAGGGTGTCGGAATTGAATGACACGTAGATGGCGTGTGATGCCATTACACTCGTTAACGCTCCTCCGCTAACGTAGCTAATAGATTATGAACTCTATGAATTAATAGCGTCGTCACCGAAACGGTTCTCATCTCTTTCATTCAGAAAAACGCTTCAACCTTCGACAGACTTTCTTTTCCAGCAATCACCTAAAATTTCGGTCCAGTCCCCGTTTCCCCGGCCGAAGATGACGACTTTATCGCGAGGAAATCGTGACACGAGATCGTCTCGCGACGATTGCGAGGCGCCTGAAGCGGATAACCCGCGCCGCAACGACTCAATCGCGCTGTAACGACTGAAAAAATTCGCACCAACCAGCGAGAAAGACATCTGCTTGACGAGCATAATTACAGATAGCCCCGATATCAGCGCGCCAGCTGTTTCCCCCGTGTTGATCGTCGATCGGATATTGAGAACCGCGCGCGAGCGGCGTGAAATAAAACAGCACGGTGGATCAATTAGCGAATGACTGGCCGCGACAATATCCTGTCTGGAGCGTTGGCCGAGTACGCAGCTCGGTGCAGCGACAGCAGATCTCTCCCGGGCAATGATGTCATCGTGACATCATAACGTCGTTCCGATATATGCCCCTCCGTACACCCTCGGTGCACAGTAAACTGATCTTTAAACGTGTTCGTCGCTAAATGAGTCGCTAGATGAAGCATCGTTTGCATCAGTGGTGTCGCAATCTTTTAATTAGCACCCCGTCCCCTGTTACTGATTCTGCACAGGGTACCAATTTTCTTCTTTCTTTCTAGAATTGTCCACAAACGAGTGACCTAATATCCTTGACTCGATGAGTTAATATTCTTTTACGGAACTAATGGGTCGATATGAAGATGAGAGGCTGAGACTGCCACCTGCGGAACTGCTCTTTCTGGACACAATTGAGCTTGATGGAAAAGAATTTTAAAATAGCAATTATAGAAGTAGATATTTATGAAGGGAGTGTTCGTTTCTCTCCAAAATGTAGATTCGGAGTTTTAACTGTGGTTGAGGGTGACGATTATGGAGAATTGAAAGGCAATCTTCGTTCAAAAGGATTTGCCAGAGGCACCTATTGCGATGCGTTCGCGTCACATTTTTAAACACTGGGACTAAAATTTGCTAAAGATTTTAAACCTTGGTTCTTAAAACAGTACCAACCCATGAAATAAATAGAAGTATAAGATTTCGACGACCAAGATGTTTCACAAAATATTGAAACCTACCTACGGCTGAAAAGAAATCTTCCTACGAAGAGAAAACCACGTTCTTTTAAAAGAAGCCGACTCAGCCGGTCGAAAAAGCGATTAGGTGTCGCCGTTCGAGTAGCTGTCAGTACACTTGGTACTCCGATCACGCAGAATGGGACACGCGTGCGTGCGTGCACGACGTAATTATGGTGACGCGTGGGCTAAGACGCCGCTGCATTGAACAGCGAGAGCGAGAGTGTTCGTCGTTCATTAACTCCTCGCCACTGGGGAAGAACGGAAAGAATGACGGAGAGAAAAAGCGTCTGATAAAGTCTGGCTCGAGTCAAGATCCTCCTCGATTCCCCCCTTTCCTCCCTCGTGATCTCTTAAACTTCGGTCGCGTGGGACTTGCAGATTTAAAAGTGAAGGATACGCGTTTTTGGCCTGCTTGCAAGGTTCCAATGCCACTGATATTATCTTCTGCCAGATTACCATGAACAATCAATCAATTATCCGCAGATAGGGTCCTTAATTAGGGTGGTGTTCTTAGGAACAGTTGGCTAATGGTCCTAACGACACAGATGTAAAGGGTGTGAAATAAATAATAGTCATGGCTTTCAGGGGCCAATTTAAGCATATGGCTCCGTAGAGTTCATTTAAAAAATAAATTCTGAGGGTCGTGTGATTTTATGGCGGGTTTATTAACAAGTTTCTGCTGCCTCCGATGTCGGTTTTGGTACGTGTCTTACACCTTGTACTCTAATGGTCCAAATAAAATTTAAAAAATGGTAATTATAACTATATAATATGAGTTTACAAATAATAATCCTCGCGTCGGTATAAGCAACCCAGTCACTGGATTCCTCCTGAACTGACTGTATCAAAATATACATCCTTCTTGTCAGATTACGTTACTTTCCATCCTTTTCTATGTAAGAAATTGTTCAGCAACCACGTGACAGTGTGCGGCGTATTTGAAGAGAAAGGAAAGCTCTCCTACCTTCGACTCAATCCAAACCACCTTTGCCGCGAATATCCTCCATGCATCCAGCTCTCATCTCTAATACTTCGTTTCTTCGGCTAAAAGTTTCGGGGGAAACGTATTCCAGGGCAAGTTGGTTCGATGGCGCGCGCATAGAGGCAGGGTTGGAACAGTATGTTGGTACGCGTGCAAGTTTCCGCGTGGTGCCGCGCGGCAGAGAGCGGCACGGATCGCCAAAGCGGCTAATATAGCAAAGTTTTCGCATCATCCAAGCCAGCTATCTTCTATCTCTTCGGCTCTTTCCACGCTTATTAAGTCCCCGCCAGTGATTTCTGCAGCCAGCGGGAGGTATTCCCGGTGTATATAATGCTGCCTTCGAGCAGCCGTCAACTCGCCCTCCCTTCGTTTCCCTCCTTCAGAAAGAGGCTCATCCGCTTTCCAAGGATTCAGATTCGAAGCGGCCACGGACCGGGGAAAAAAACCGCCGGGCGTATTATTGGAACTCCCAGGTCTCGAGATTGCAGCCTTCAACTTTACCCGCCAAACTTTCCGCGCGATATTCGGCGGTCGACGATGGAATGTCAACGCGTTGCGCTCGAAAACGGTTACCTGCTACCGGAGAAATCTCGGATTCAAGCAGGTGTTATTTTGGCGGGAACGGATGTAAAGATAAGAAACACTGGGCTAAACCGAAGATCACTCATTGAATTTTATTAAATTTGCTCGATTCGTTTAAAAAAAAAAAACAAAAAAGAAAGTCCGCTTCTGGAGATATTCAATCTAAAATAAAGAGGTACCCAAAAGGAAAGTGGCATTAGAAAATAAGTCTAAAAGCAATAACAAATGAATTAAAGTAGAAAATTGCAGACAGAAACTATAATAAAAAAAGACAAACTCGAGATTCGCTGGAGGCGCCGTCGATGTCCTCGGTCCGTGTAATTTTGGTTGTAATAATTCCAAACGACAGGCTTATCGATAACCACGGTCTCCCTCCGCCGTGGATGCCCAAGAATCACGTAGGAGTTCGATCCCCCGCCGGTTTCACGAGGTTTATTAGAAGCAAATCAGGAAGATGGGGCCTCTAATCAAAGATACTGACGAGAGCGAGGCTGTGTTAGCTCGGCATTATAGCATTATGCGCTGTCCTCCTCTTTCTCTCCACCCTTATCCTTACGCGGCTCTCGTTAGAGACATTATATTGCCTCTCCATCGCTAAATCAAATCCGTGATTGTGAACGGAACGGCGCGGCGGGGGACAATGGGTGCGGGTCGGTTGCAAAGGGATAAAGCGTAAGTCGGTGACAACCGATTCCTGATGACGAATCCTGGCAAAAGGCTCGGATGTCATGCGCGTCTTTTCCCGAATTCTAACGTTTCCGCGGGTGCACGGAGAACATCTTCTATCGCGGGGGACACCAGGTCGTCGTTGAACCGATAGCTCGCCCCGAAAATCGGTATAAATCGTCTGTCCACGAGGCATGCCCTCTGTCCAGCGCAAGGACTCGAGATAAATTAAGTCGGATCGAGGCGAATCGAGGATCGATGCGAGGGAAAACACGTAGACGTCCCGCTGTTTTACGGCGGCCGCGTCTTAACACGTCCCAGCCTGTCCATTAAAACTATTTACTGCATATTATTGCCTTGGCATTGCCCGATCGTAAACGATCGACGATAATAAAATAATTATAACTCGGCGTCTCGTAAAACGGTTTACGGGGGAACGGAGTAACGCCGTGTCCCCCTTTGGACACCGCGTTGTCCCAGCTCCTGAGCTCGTTTCCCTCGCGTGTGCACGCTCATAGACGAGGAATCGTTGGCCAGCGGATTGCACGGCTGTAAAGATAACGAAATGCTGGACAATCTTAACGTTCCCCTTCGGTTTTTTTCGCACGGGAACGATTAACCTCGTGGAACAAGACGGCCGTCGATACTGGAGGCTCGGGGTCTCAAGGTTTACGTCGAAAAACTCATCGAACACTACGAACGTTCCTCGATAGGACCGTAAAATAGCTAAACAGCCCAGTCACGCGTTCGTGTGAAGCTCGAACGATGTTACATCTTCTTCTACCCTGGCGTTCAGAGGAGCTCACAGCGTGAGAGGATATTTGAGACGTACATTGGTCTGCAGTTCTTCAAGTATGTAGGTATATGTCGCAGGACAATTGTGAAATAAACCTTTCGGTAAAAAACATAGCCTCTTTGTAATGCAGTTAGAGACCTCCAGGCTTAATGTAATGGAAACATTCGACAACAATAAGGCTAGCTTAACGTCACCCGTTTTATAAAAAGGGTATATAATTATACCTTCCAGCCTTTTCGCAATCTTATTAGCCTACAAGGAACTTCACCAAATGAGGCAAATTTTGAGTAATTTTAAAAATCAAATAATGCGTAACACCTCAGGGAAAACAAGATGCAAATGGCTTATTCAAGTTTTAAGCATTTACAGTAATACGAGATTATAAATATATATTATGAAATATATACACATATAAAATTTTATAAATATAGCTAAGAGTAAAAATCATTTTCCTTGTTATTTATTAGCACGTTTCAGACTTGAATGGCACCTTGAATTGCACTTGAGTTCACTTTTGTAGTAAGCACATCTCTTTCTTCATCAATGTTTCGTTAATGTGTTCTGTGTCGTGTACTTGTCATGTAAGATTAAGTCAAGATACAGTAATACCCAATCCAGTTGCCCTTCGCACCCAGTGAATTCTAAACAGTGTTCCAACTCAGATCTAGTTTATATGTAACTCTCAGTTTTCACCCATATTTAGTTGCAACTTAAACGATAGTTGAAATCAAATTCGTAAATATAAAAGCTGAAGCGCACATAAAAGCTGAATGTAGCATCTACAATAGCTCCTCCTCGCGTTGAACGCTGAAATGAGAAGACTGAGATAATTCAGTGGAAGTGTAGCCAATTAACAGGAAATTACACTGCACCTAGTAGCAGGACCTATTATTCTTGTCACGACAATTGTCTTCCAAGGAACAGAAGCGACCGATACCCATGAATTATCGATCTCTAATGATTCCGGCAGGTCGGACATTGCCTGGCCGATAAATCTCGTGGTCATAAATGATCTGAGCGGACAAAGGAGCATCGGGCCTAACCGTGGGGCAGAATGTCGCAATGTAACGACAAAGGAGCTAAGTGGTAATTATTTATGCGTTATAGACGGCGTGGCAGTGGGTGTCGCTGAAATTAGACCAGCTCTAAATCAGTATAGACCAGGATGGCAGGGATCTCTCCAAGATCCGCAGGGCTATCGGGCTCTCTTCGTCAGGCCTGTGACTCCGATTTCAAACTTTCCTCACACCCTCCGTCGACACCTACATCTAGAAGGGCCTGGCACACCCCAAACTGACCTAATTGTAACTTATGGCGACTCTAATAGAGCCAAACCGACTCTAAAACGTACACCTCTGACCGAATATACGCGGGACTGTGATTGGTGGACGACCCTTTATCACCGCGACTCGGCCCAACAACAGAGTGGCACAGGTTCCAGGAAGTTAGTTCAACAAAGCGGAGGGCTTTGTCAATTTTTAGCCTGAACTGAATTCTATCAGACTCTTAGAACCGTTATCTGAAAGGTAGTACCAGAGATTAATTATTTAAAATTGATAGTCAACCGTGCAAGATAGGATCGGACACCTGTAAACGCGTCGATCAGAGCCGAAGTACGAAGGAAGAAACGTATCTCGAAATGAGAATCGTGTCAGAAAATGGGTTAAATTCAACGGTGGACGGCGTGTTTGGCTAGTCAGAAGGAAGGAAACTGTTATCTGCCGGCGTTGTTCCTTTGAAAAGGTCGACAGGTGTGCTCTGCGCAACCCAGCTGCCATGTCCCAATATCATTCACAAACCATAAGCTTCTGGTAGCGATAGTTTCTGTGTTTCCTTATCGAGTGCCCTATTGTCTCACGCGGAGAGATAAACGAGTATATTTATAGAGCAGATAACGATACTTCAATAGTACAAAGTGTTTCTCACAAACAGATTGTGTAAATAAAATGTGACGTAAGTTTGGAACTGATTTAGGTGTGACCCCAAGAAAGTGAATTCCTATTACTACTACGATCTCCAAATCAGGATTCTTTGGATTAGAAACATAGCTGAGAAAATAGCAAATACATCATACGGTAATTAATTATATAAATATATAAATAACGCTCTTTATTCACCCCTTAGAAACTTTAACTCCACCCTTCTTTGTACAATGACGCGTTCTCCTCCCATCTGTCATTGAATTAATAAATTTTTCTTCCAGTTTCGCAAGCCATCTGAATCACCTAACCTAAATTCCCCACTCATGAAAATATTAAATAACATTCTCCCACTATTGTCTTACCGAACACATCCAATGTAATTGCAGACCGAACTGGTGCTATCGTTCCGTCTACTATTTCCTCTGAAAATCGCAAATACGATATTGCAGACATTGTTTGCTGTGTTAGCTGGAAAATACCGGCGACACCGTTTCGCTCTTAAATGAAATTCATTCATTAATCGACCGATTCCAAGCACAAAGTGAAACCATCCTTCCTTTTTTTTTTTTTTATTGCGGTCAGGGCGTGTGTCCACGCACGCACAACGTGCTTGATAAAAGAGCCCCCGGTCAATACGTAATGTTGACCCTTTAATTTTTAACGCGTTCAGCGTTTTCTCTCCGAGGATGGGGGCGGGGGTGGCCGCGGGAGACACATAGGGGGCGGTTTCATCCCCCGGTAAAGAGGCACGACTGCATATCAAAGTCACTATTTATAAAGAGCCAGGCGGTGCGGCTGCACACAGGGACGCGGGCCGTTTGCACGTGAAGACGCGCGTACACGGACGAGCGATCTCGATAATACGCATTTCCATACATACGCGAAGGAGACACGCGAAAGAGGACACGTGGAGGGACCGGTCCGGGTCGTATTTGCATATAGAGAGCGTTAGCTAAGGGAAATAGAAGCCGAATACGTGACAGCCTTGCTCTGGGAGGCGATTCTTCGCCGGGAGACGGACACTTCCTATCAGCGAGTTCATTAATAACCAGACGAAGCTGGCCAAAAGGTGAGTAGGGTGGCTAAATGGACGAGCATCCCCTTCCTGTCGCCCTCTCTTCTCTCATCTATACCTACCCGCGGAATCTGTCTTTGGTCGCTTTCTACGACCGCCACGAATCAACGGCACATCTTCAGCAACGACCTTATCGCGCGTTGGCACACTCGCGGCTGGATAAAAAGAAGGGCGAATGAACCGTGAACTTTCAATGAATGAATAATTTTCGAAAGGAAGCAATCGTAGTTGCGCCCTCCTCCGAGAGTCAAGTGTACCTTTGCACACTCCCTTCGGATCGTTTGTCAGAACCGTAAGACAAAAAATATTCGAGGGCTTGGTTTCAGCATTAATCCAGGTCGCGAGGCGGACGCTTTATCGGGTGGCGTGTACTCGGTTTGTTCTACGGATAAATACGGTCCCGAAGGCAAATGGGATAAATCTGAATAACACGCATCAACCGACGCCTATGGTGTCCCTTGATAAGGGTACGAAGGGGTTGGTGAATGATTAGAGATATTAATATTGCTCGGTGGAAGGGTGCAAACTACCCAAGTCCCAGAGAAAGGGTGATACGCGCGCTTACACATTGGCCCGTGTACACTGACGCGCTGCCTCATTCTGTGTGAACGTTTACGATAATAAGAATAATAAGATAAATTTTGTTACACCTTCAGCAGAAATTAGTTAGGCGAAACTAGTTGTCGAGAAAAGGTTACATAGAAAGAGGTAAACAGGCGCGAACTTGGTTACTTTTAACATCATATTCGAAGCGTTGTTCCAAGATAACGCGAGCGAAACGTAACATATCGCGATGGTTGGATCCCGCAGCCACGATTCATTTTGAGAAGTAAGTTTTTCCTCTGTTACGCTGTCGTCGATAATAGGCAAGATCACTGGAGAAAGGTCATCTAGCGATCTGGCCCGAATGCCATGCATTATTTCTCTTCATCGTCGCGTAACAGCGGCAGGATTTAAATTCCAACACTCTCGATCAACCACTGGGATCAGGAGTCAGGCAGGGGTTACGTCTCTTCTCCCGGCGAAGATCTCGATCTCCCAACGGTGTACGACCCCGACACACGGTGTTAGATCGCAAACAGACGCGGATCCAGCCGCTCCGCAAACTAATTCTAATCTGGGCGCCACCGACAAATCGCTCGCCATAAATCTGGAGCCAAGAAGCCGAGAGCCAAGACGTTCGTAATCGAAGATAAACCGGCCGCGTCTCCGTTTTCCACCCCCACGACGCGAAAACCAACTATCGTACCGGTTATCAAAGTCGAAGCAGGAGCTACGGGGGGTAAACCGTCAACGGGGGAGGGCTGCAGGCGAGGGGATGACGTCCTGCCCGCCAACTTATCCGGATAAATCAGAAATCCCGTCGAGCTCGTTGCACGACCGAGCCACCGGCTGGAGACTCGCGTTCCTACGCCGCGCCGCGATAAAGGATTTCGGGTGTGGGAAAGTGGACGCTGTACCGCCTTCGTGGGCAGTTCTCTGATCGATATTGTGGAGTGGGATTACGGCTGGGAACGATCCTTGGATGAAGTGAATTCGAAAAGTTTAAAAGCTAACCTCTTCTCGTCGCTGATGCGGCTAAACGCGGTACAGTCATTCGTCGTTATTGTCCCGTTTTTACCATGCGTAGTACGCCCGGTGACTATCCCCACCATTTCTTGGAATCCAACGGTCGAGAGTGAGAGAACGATAGAGTCGACGGCAACTTCGTGTCAACTGTTTCGTTCCCTCTCGCTCGCTCTTCGGAATACTCAGTCGCAGTATCGGCCGCGCGAAATAGTGTCCGCATCGCGTCGTACGCCCGCCGCCAGCCCCGTTCGTCGGGTTTATAACGACGAATTACTGTATACTAGGTGTCCTTCCTGTTGCAAAACGTGAGAAGAGGATCAGTTCGAACTATCTTGTCAGTATTATCGTACATCTCTCTGATAACTGATCAGTTAAACACCTACCTCGACCTCTTCTCACACGGTTTCTGATGCTAGACTCTGGTAAAGCGTCACTCCTTAGCGACAACTATCAGTCTACAGGGACTCAAAGATCGCCATTGTTAAGCCCAATTCTTACAAGCTCGCGTCTTTCGCGCGCGACGTTTTGCGCAACGAAGGCAATTACGTTCCATAAATCACTCGCCACTAGGTGATTCTATTTCTCTAATCACCGAGGACAATCGGTACCGCTTGATTTCGTGGACTTTATTGTCTGGGGGCCCGTCATAAAGGGATTCCTGATCCCAATGTCTGACTCGTTGACGAGATTGATCGCTCTTCAGCGACAATCGTCGTCGTCGTTTGGAACAGCCCAGACCCTTTTCCCACCGTGCGCGCTATACATCATCCAGATTGAAACATTTCCTTATTATTACCGACGCGGGCATAGATTAATTCCATGGTATTACGAACGTCCACGCTCCACCGACATTCATCCGAGCGGCTCCGTGACGTCGGTTTGCCTGACAGGTTGGCGTCTTTGTTCAAATCGAGCCATGAATACTCTTTGTTTCTACCCTCCTCTGGTGAATACGCGCCGAGATATTCGTTATGGAGCGTGTGTGAATTCTGGAAAGGATGCTCGCCACTTTTGACGGTACTGAAGTTGGGTCTGGTGTTACTATAAATGTCCAACACGAAATTATGCACATCGTTACGAGTGAAGAACTTTAGACTTGAAGAGTGTTAGACTTTATTGTAAGCCTAAAAATTTTATCTCGCGCTGTATTTGTAACTAGTAAAAGTGTACAATTGAAAGATCTGAACACTAATTTTAAGACGCAGCAGCCAAATTTCTAAAAGAAAAGACAATGGCCATGGAACTTACCTTTCATAATACAGAATTTGATGTTGATGTTAGATTCTATAATTATTTGATATAACTGTTCGATCAGGAATCTACACGTCCTTCTAATTAAGGGGAGAATGCGTTCAATGAAGTGGATGGAATTCCCTAACACTTTATTGGACGTTCTTGAATATTGAAAAGCTGAGAATGGCGTGTAAGTCTGAAAGTTCTTATCGAAAAATATTATCTCGCATTTAGCAGTGAAAACATTTACAAATGAAAGATTTTAGCCTTAATATTATCATACAGATGCAAAAAATATTATCACAAAATATTGTCTCGCATTTATCAGAGAAAAAATATGCGAATGAAAAATTTTAGCTATGGTTCTAAGATGCTGTTGTAAATGCCTTGGTGAAAGGATTAAATGTTGAGAGACTAATTGCCACCTACTTAATGAACTAGTTATTAAACAATTTTGAAGACTAATAAAACAAGATTAATAAAACGTATTCAGAATGTACCTACCTCGTATATATCTTCAACGAGGAAAATATTGACAAGTTTGCTACTTATGCCTCACTGTTCGCGTTGCGTGAGCAATTTTGTATTGATTAACAGTATGTACATTCCCTTCTAGTAACGCCTCTCATATGACAGGTGAAACCGATATCACTGGATAGGAAACACAGCAGTTGACGTAGTGAAAAATTTCCTCCAGCTTAAATATCGGTTTTTCGTCCCTGAGTTCATCAATGGCGAGTAGTTTACACACCTTGCGTTTGACACGCGAACCAACCCCTTTGGAGACAACTACAGTGTACAAGGGAATACAAAATGTCCGGAAAATACCGGGGGACGGTTCGCGTAATATAAATTGCAGCCTCGTTTCCTGCCGATTCCTGGAATTTGGCGAGGGAATCACTCGAATGGAGTCGACCGAAGAGAATGCATTATATATGTATAATATACCCTTCATTGGCATCAACAAAAATCGAAATAGAGTAGAACTGCCCGCAGAATCTTTTAATCTGTGAAAGCAGTGCTTTTAAAAGTTGTAGAAATGTGATAGAAAAAATTGAACAACGATTCTAAACTATACAATCATTAAATAACACTAAGTTACTTTTCTCCCTTTCTTGGTGTGACAAACTATTGCACGCGGATCAACCTTATATGTTAGCGTAATATTCCCTCCTGTTTTTCTCTTAGTCGATGACACAAATGTACCCAAGATATCATACAGAAACGATCGTCTCACAAATCAGCCGTCCTTGATGTTCGTCCATAACGAAAAACAACGGGTGGTCCATCAAGGGCGGCCTCAGTAGACGCTGAAGCGAATCGAGGAATCGTCTCTCCTACCTCGAGTAATCGGTGTATGCGGTTCGATCATTTGCGGCTGTGTAATTTTCATCAAATTTTTAACGCTGTCCGCTGCGACCCTATCATTCGTAGCTGCCACTGTAATACAATTCCCATATGCATAATATGCTTTTCTCGGGCTGTGGATGAATTTATATCTGGTTGGAGATCGTACGAAATAGGACACACGTGGGTACGACCTGTCTTCACTATATTGGCGCCTCCAATTCCACCTGTTTTGCAGAAATTATTTCTCAAATAAATCTTTTGTAGGAGTCTTTAAATAAAAATTCTGAATATGTCATAAAAAAAGTCAATAAACCTTCTTAGTTGGGAGTCGAACGAGAGTGTTTTACAACTAATTATGTTCTTTGATGGTGCAGCATAACCTTTCTTACTTTAAGTAATCACAATCATGTTCGATTAAAATTGACGACCCCTCATGCGATCTACCTTAGTAAATACGTATTTTGACAACTGGGTGCCAGGACTGTAATAATTAGCAGGAAAAACACACAAACTACTCGACAAAGTCGAATATAACTTCTCTTTTTCTCCAAACTAACCCCTTCAAATGTCACACGCATTTATTTTCGTTGATGGACTTATTAGAGGAACTTTCATTATTAACTTGCAAGCTAGTAAATCGCTTGTTATGTCCGATCCTCTACTTTTAGCGTGAATTAAAATTTTTCATTGTTATCGGTGTTATTACATAAGCCAATCAAAAAGGAACACGCAAGAGGGTATATAATGGGTTCCTTTATTTGTGACATAATAGTCGAGATTCAGTAACGGTTGCGCTGTTATTACATCTAACCCGAGTTTTGGGGGATGATTTAATTCTGGAATCCCTGGTTCCGCCAAAAACAGCTTTACCTATATCTGCAGAATAAATTTTTGCTTCGTCATGCAAATCTAACTACATGCGTTGAGTGTTTTCTATTCAAGAAATATTGACAATTTGAAATACGTTTCCACATGCCTTCATACGCGTCTACACATGTACCGAGCAGGTTTGACGTTCCCAACGCGCATGCCCAAATAGAAGGGAGCCTCTCAGCTCGGTTATGAGCAAAAACCTATGATTAGATACAAGGTTCGGCAGACCATTTAGTATCCAGATGTTACTATTTGGTGGCTGACAACCAAAACATCTCGCAGGCGAACTCCTTTGCTTTCCACCCTCTACTCCAAACTGTTCCACAAACCTTATTATTGCTCGGCCTACATATGTACTGGTGATCGTTGACCAAATGAAGATGAAGACTCCTTTCTTACTCTCTTACTTATAGCTTTGACTACACTTGACTACCTTAACAATACTTCTTGTCTACACCATACTATACCACACTCACACAAATGAATGTTACATGTGAAGTTATATATAGCAAGACTATCAACGAGACTGAGTGTCACACTGATAGCGCTGCTAGTGGTTGGATTTATGTTGGCCTGATCGGTTCCCAATCATTCGCGTGGTTGTCAGTTGGTCGCCGTCGCTGTAGCCGGTAGAAGTTTCGACTTCTAATTTCCCTAGGTTGGTCGAAACTTCCAGGCGAGTCGCGAACCTCTAAACATATAACGAATGCAGTCTCGAGATTTAATTGTTCGCCCCTGTATGCTTTCAAACCAAACACCCTTTTATAATTTAAGGCAAATGAGAGCTTGATCACTCAACACTAATCGAATTGCTGTTTCCAGGACACCCAAGTATCACCAACCCGAATGAGTCAATCTGGCAGCCGTTGATCCGACGGAAGTCCTGCGTCTCTTCTGTCCAGCTACAGACCCCCTCAGTGAAAAAAAAACATATTTAAACGCCTCTGCCTTCTCTGTGCCCCCCCCCCCCCCTCCGCGGTGCCCAGGCCCCGCGTGCAGCACGGTTAATCTCGTAAATTGCCGGTGGCCAGGGTTGACGGGAATATTTACTGGAATCTAAGTTTATAATTACCGAGAAATCCAACGCCGCGTATATACATATCGGACGTGGCCCTAACCGATCTCGTTATAAACTAGGATCGCACCCGGAGCCCTCTCCCTCGTCTTCTGTCGCCTCCTCTTGTGGCTCCCGGCACCTTCTTCTGCTTGCTCTTGGTGTCCCTCTTCTGGCCGCGTATTACGAATCGCTGTCCACGTCAAGCACGGCGAATTAATGCGCGTAATATGTTGGCCTCGGGCACGTTTACGGGTTTACGTTCCTCCTGGTATAACTTAAGACCAGCTCCTCTGATGCCGGGGTCGGGTATATCGCGAGCGCAAGGATTCATTGGCCGTTAAGGAATCGCCGTACCTTTCTTTCCCTTTCCCCTTTTTTCATATCTTTTTCTCTTCCAAACGGAGCCTTTCTTCCGCGCCTACCGCCGCTCCCACACGTCCTCCCCCTTTCTTTTCCTTATTTTTCTTCCTGTTCGCGCGGTGGCTTCTTCTTACCGTTCCGTCGACAACGCTCGTTACATATACCTACGCCCGCTGCTTCTGGTAATCAGCTTTCGATTATTTATCGCTCTATTAATCCGGGAATAGGTACCGATCGGCCGGACGATTTGTAATCGTTAACAGTGCCCGATTCGGAGAGGCCTCAGCCACCGGGGCCGTCCCCTTTCCACGGGGCACACGGCTACGTAATGTAGGAGTTATTTGCACGAGAGATTGCGAAACGGATCGCTGGTTGGTACAGCTACGGTCGCGGTGTTGGACGACAGTCTCGTTAATCGTTGTTATCGCGGCTGTGAGATCCTTAGCGTCCTTGGCACTTTGGCTGTCGGGCAAAGGAGCCAGTTAAATTCTGTCACGATCATCGCCCAGAGAATAGCCAGCGAATTTAGGGAAAGAATGCTCCTTCGAGCTCCCACCTTCCTGTTCCAAGTTTAAGAATTGAATCTGTTCGATGCAACGGAACAGACACGCTGGAAATACGTGTCCATCGGCCAGCTGTTCTCGCATAGCTGTTCCAGTTGAACCGTCCTCCCTTAGCGTTGTTCAGACTTTAGAAAAACTCGAGCACATGTCTCCTCCGTTTCCACTGTATGCGAGCCCCTTCGTCTAGGGCCAGGCAATGATACATCGGCTATTACCCCGGGCACCTGTTAACGCGTTTCTCTTCAGGCTCACGGACTAGCACCTGACTCCCGTGCCCCATTCAACCATCGCCGAACGTTCCGCTTTCGATGCTGCTTTAAACGAGAATATCACAGCGGGAGTGATAGTATTTGCACCTTGACGATCGCGTGTGCATAGAGAAAGACGAGAAATCAACAGAGGGGATCTAATCCAGGCGATAGAAATCGGCGGAAAGATAGATTGCTCGAATGGGAATAGTCTTGCTTTATTTCAAAGGCTTCGGTGGCAAAGCTGAGACGGCATGAATATTCGCGGTAAAATTTCAGCGAAATATTACTTGGTTCCTTCCTGTCCGGTTTAAGAGGACCCCTCCTCGTTTGGCGAATCGACATTGAGGGAAGGGCGGGGGAGAGAAGAACTTTGTTACCTGAAACCGGAATTCGCGATACTTTCCATATTTCAGAACTCATCGAGCACTCGCGAATAAAGTACAACGTTAATGCTTTCTTATCCGCACGGCGGAGGGAAGAGGGGCTTAATACCTTCTTAAATATTCCCTCCATTCTCTTCTCCTCCCCACCCAGGCCCTCCACTCGGCTCAGCAAGATCTTCGCATTCCACCTCTTCCTCTCCACCACCTCATCCTCTTCTGTCGAGCAGAGTATTAGAAGGAGGGTAGTATTCTTAAAGGTAGAAACAAATAATACGATTACGTTCCGTTTCCGTTTATTAAGGAAACAAGATATCGCTGTCTGCCTGTAACGGCTAGGGAGCCGTGTCTTCCTTTACCTTTACCTATGAACACCTCTGGCCGGGCACTCGATACCGAAACTCGATATATTCAAAGTCGCAAGAATTACGCTGGCTGCAGATGGCATGCACTTGCGTCTCCCGCCACGGAGGGAGAAAAAAACGCGTAAGCCTGCTTGTCCTGATCATCAGACCGAGTTTCAACGATTTCCTGTGCCGCGAGCCCCTCGCCATATTCGATATCCTGTCGACTGTATCCGCCGTGGCCATTTTCTTGCATCAGAGGGCGTGAGAACTCCGCTGTTTCTTTCGTTCACCCCGCAGATGTGCGAAATGCGGGCCGATAGAACCTAGGATTCCCTTCCGACAATCGTGAATTTTGGACGGCTCTTCGGAAACCTAACCGTTTCAACGTACCTATTTGGAACCAATGCCTATGAGAAGTATTAACACTGTGGGCGCAATATTTAAGAAAATCCTTCTTATTACATCCCTTGCAAACATAATTTGCAGGCGTCTATTACCTCAGAGATCTACAGAAGACTTTCTACTACCCCATCAATTGGCACATTAGCAAATGTTGGACGTTTTTCAGAAAAGAGTAAACTCGATGTTACAGCGCGTTGTCTTCGGACGACCAAGGTGGTTGCGGGTCCCACCCCGTCTCGCGATGAATCAGCCAATTTATACGATGCTGAAATATTCGCGTAGCACGCGTGTACCAAGCAGTCACGTCCGTGGTCGTGGACTCGGAGGAAGAAACGGTCACCACCCACCCAGACCCATGGGTGTACCGATCCAATCCAAGTGGACGAGCCAGGTTAGAGCTGGGCCAGCTCACATGGCGCGCGCGTACAGCACGTGCAGATATATTGAGACACGCGCTAACGCATTCTAATTATCATGTGCATAATGGTGGCCGCTCGCCAAGCCTCAGAAATACATCAGACTGGCCCGCTATAGATAGGTGTAGTCGCGCGGATTCCACGGAAAACGCGGAATATTCGGCGGGCTATGCCTCCGCAGAAAGCGTTTATCGGAGGATCTGCAGTTCGGTTATTTCGCCGGTGTTCTTGTTTGCATGCCGCGGCTTGCGCGGGCTGGCGAACGTTACGCGACGACGTGGAAGCATTGGTCAATGAGAAATGGGCCGAGGAGCGAGGGAAGCCGACTGGTAACGCGCTGAATCTTCTTACTGTGTCCAAAGGGGCGGAATATTGATGGACACTAGAAAGGAGCTGGCTGTTTGGTGGCATTAATAGGGAAGGGTAACGCGTTGAAACAGGACCTGGGCCACGGGAATCGTTAATGACCGTCGAGCGTTCATCAATTGAACGCGGAGAAATGTCAAGCGGCTTCGGGCCAAATGACCATTCGTTCGCTCTACAGGCACAATGACACTTTTTTTTCCATTCTGTCCCGAGCGAGGACAATCACAGGTACGCCTGTTCGCCCCCCTTCACGCTCTTTATTTCTCCTTCTTCCACGAACCATACGTCATCGAAGCCTTTCGTGTTCTCGTCGAACAAGAGGAAACCGACTGGCATTCAGTCGACAACGAATGCCCATATAGACGAGGTCCCCCCTTTTCGCCTTCCTCCCTCTTCCTTCCTTCTTCTTCTTCGCCTCCTTCTTCGTCTTCTTCTTCTTCTTCTTCTTCGGCGCTATTGCTCGAAAGGCCCCGGTTTCGCGTCTCATTTTTTTCCAGCAAGCCGATCTTCAATCTTCGGAGGCACGGCCGCGCGCTGGTCATTGCCGGCCCGGAATGATAGATGTGGAAATAATTATAGGCGAACGGTCGCGCAATAAGAGTAAAAACCATGTCAAATTTCGTTGCCTGGTAATGACTTTCGACCATGCAACTGGGAAAAGGAGACGGTCGTCTCGATTCGACGATCGGACGAATCCAACCGACATCGGCAAGAATCTCTGGACGCTTCCCTAGCTCGCTATTTCAGGGAGAGGGGGGGAGAAAAAAAAGCAAGAATCGACAGTTCCTCGGGCGGTACAGAGGTCCAAGCAAGTCCGTCACTCCATTCTGAAGAATCGCCGGCGATTTGTCCCCGTCGCCGTGTGACGAAAGACGAAATCAGTTTGTTCCAAAATCAAAGACCCCGCGAATCCTCGCCGAGGATGATCTCTCCGGACGAAGGACGTAGCCAGTCCTCCCCTCTCCCCGAACCTTCGTTCCCTCGGCTAATGCAGCCATGGTGTGTGCCCCGGGGGCACGGTAATGCCTAATTAATCCAATTAATCTAAGCCCCGGCACAAATGACCCCAGCGAGGACCTCAAAGACGCTGGGGCCGCTGTTGTCCTGGCTCGGCTGATGGGCCCCGGGTCGATCTAACATTCCGAGAAATTAACGATTACCGGTGATTTATACAAATTCATATTTTAAATTATTGGCCGTCATTAGCGCGCGTCGAGGTATTAGTTCCCCTGTGACGTGTAAAAGGCTCAGCTCTGCCGGTCCCGACCGCCCCCCCTTCTCCTCCCTCGCCCCCACCCCGTCCAACCTTTGGCTCGTTTCTCCTTCAAGCTCGATCATCCTTCCATAGCGTGGGCCTCGAAACGGCGTATAGTATCCCGCTCAATCCGTCCAGATCCCGTCTGTGAGCGCGTGAGCGCGCGAGCGCGAGCTGGAATATATTATCGTTTTGTTCATGAGAGCCGAAGTGAGATGGAACAGCGAAGAAGGGAGAGAGAGAGAGAGAGAGAGAGAGCGAACGGAGCCAGGGCCGGGCTGGTTGTCATTGGCTCATTTGTTAGACGCCATCCAAAGCATGCGGGGCCTTGATTTAGTGCCTCCACCTCAAACCGCGCGCGTATATACCCCCAGAGAGATATCCGCCGCGGCGCCCTTCATCGAAGAGACAAAGACGAGAATCGAACCGCGCCGAGTGTACGAGTTCGTGACCCCTTCGCGCTTGCGGTTTCAACTTTGAGCATTTCTTTCCTTCGGTACTTCCTCCCATCGATACTGTAGGCTGTGAGAAGATTGTCGAGGGTAATGCGAAGAATGTTGCCCTAGAGCATAGAAAAGCACGCGGGACAGGTTCTAGGAGCAGAGCACATAGATTTACATCCTCGTGAAAGTATTTTGCAGTCGAGTAGGTATCATAGCGTGAACTCGCAACATTCCTAAGTGTATACTTAATTTCTTCCCTGTTTCTTCAATGTGTAGACGTAATTTCTTCCCGACCAGTTGGTCCTTCGACTTGCAAAGTGAGTAGACCGATTCAACTGGCTGTGCAATTTTAAATTTATTAATATTTCTGATTTTAGTTTTAATGTTTCGCGTCACTTGCCTAGTCAGACACCAAACCTCCCCAATCCTAAGACTTCCTAGATAGATAGAATTTGCAAAACAAATTGGCAAGAGATTGGAAATCTTTTTCGAAATCCTACATTGCACCTGGCTCCGTTGAATCTCTTGCTCCAATAAGTGTTGTGTACGAACTGCTTGTTCATCCTCTCCTCCTGCCCATTACTGGCGGAGGGGATCAAATGGATGAAAGAAAAAGAGGGAACGCAGGAGGCAGGTGTAGGTGGTCCACGCGGGCCCCTTTGGTCCGCCAGATCGGAGCCTCGCACTTATACGGTAGCCGAACAACCTAGCCCAGAAAATCTAATTGTCGGTCTTCGACGTACCTCGGCAAATTGCAAAAATAAACACATTGGGACGCGCGGCGGCGCATAGACTGAGGGTTGCAGGCAAGAACGCGGGATGAAGGAGGAAGAACGTCAAATCGAGAAGATCAGCCAGTCGTTTTTTCTCCCTCGCTGCCACGGGGGGAAATGGAAATACTAATTTTGCGGAATACGGTGGCCAGGACTGCGGTAAGCGGCCGCTGGAAGACGGTGGTGTGGGTCGTGATTACCCGAGGATAATTATAGTCGACGTGCGCGCAGCTTATAGAAGGGGGTGGTTGCCGTACCACGTCAGACGTGCGTTTACGTGTGCGTAAGGCTATCACGCGCTTGATGGAGATCCCAGGTAAAGTCATCTTGGCGGAAACGTTGCTTTTCGACCCCCGCGATCGACCTTCCTTCGCTTCTTTCCTCGTAAATTTCCAGCCACCTCGTTTTTCCTTCTGGCTTCTCGATTGTTCGACCGATCTCTAATGCTCGCTGACGCCTAAAATCAAACTCCTATATGTATCGCGAGATATGATGCCTGTCCCCTGGGGAAACGGTGGCTCCATATCTGCGGGGAGCAAGGATTCGAGGATACGAGGATTAGAGGATTCGGGGATAAGTAGAGCCCACGCGAGAGCCATCGATAAATGAAATCAGACGATGAAATAATGAGGGTGGAGAGACGCGTCGGCGTTCGGGGAACCGTAAATACCCCGATGAACGGCAATAAGAATTTATTGCAGCCGCCTTTGACGGCGGACCGCCGGTTTTCGGGTTCGGGGAAGGCTCATTTTTGATATCACGAAGCCACGTTAATTGTTGCGTTACGAAGGCGGGGGGAGAAGACGCTGAAGGAGAAGCAGAGGACCAGGGAAGAAGGAGGCGATTGTCGGCGGTGAGGGAAGGAGCGAGCGAGGATGGAGTCAAGATATAATTGCTACATCCTCTTAGTCACGTGCCACTCACGTGGTTCCCAACTGCAAGAGCGCGAACGGCCACGAGACGCCGCCGCGCCGCGCCGTTGCTCCAAGGTATATACACCGGTTAACAGCAACGTTTACACCACGACCTTTTTTTGCTACGGCATAGTTTGATTGATCGTTTAATAAAAGTCCTCGTCCCCGTGCACTAAAAATAAATTCCTCTTGACTGGGACGAATAAACGGTTCACGCGACACGGTTAAACGAATTATTGTGGCCACGCTGGAAGAGTCAATTCTATTAGACGGTCAGGTTTTATGAACTCGCGATGCGTGCCCACTGTCGAACCTCTACTCCGCAAGACTTTATTATCTGGTTGACATTGACACGGAAGGATTTTAAGTACAGCTGGTCTCGTCACGAGAATCGCGTTGGTTCTTGACTTTTAATTAGTTCTTGGTCGTAATTGAGGAGCAAAGTTTAGTGAGAATCCTGTTTGGTATTGGTGGCGGCGCGAATTGTGCGAAGATCAGCCATTAATTTCTTTTCGAAAGAAAAACCCAGCGGAGCTAATGGGAGCCATGGTCTAATGCCTCCCGCTGCGCCTCTCCCGAAGATCTTTCTTCTGCCACGCTCTTCTGCTAATGGCCACTCTTTGATGACAAATATCGGGCGAAAGAAAATATATAAATTACTTGTAGGAAGCTGCTCCCTATCTGTGACCGCCCACTGCCCAAGCTACTTGTCGATAATATCCTCGATCTTTGCAGAATTTAGCAAATAGGAAAGAAAGAAATTTCGTTTAATGCTTTTTTTAATATCCAACTTCGTATCGGAATAATAATTAACCTATTTCTTTCTGCTATCAGCTACGAGGCAGTGATGGATAAAATAGCAACACATTTACGGTATTTACGCTATTTAGTTAGTACCAACTAGTTAAAAGCAGGTGGGAGACACGCATCATCCAATATACTAAGAACCTAATCATATCAAGGTGTGACTGACCGTGATATGAATCCTAAACCTTTAGGATTCTGTAAAGAGTGGCCAAAAACACAGTGTAACAATTTTTAACTATAGCACAAGTTACAATATTGAAAGTTATTCGGATAAATCGACTTAACGCGTGGTGGATTACCTATGTGTACCTATAACAAGGGTCCAGGTGTCCCGCGTCGATTTTTTTTCTCCTTCAAATATAATTTTAAGCACAACAATGTAAGCAACACATATTTTTTTATTTTCCCAATCTCAGTTTTCAAGGGTGAAACAGCCCCTCATACTTCAAAGATCGGTATTTCCCGAATGAAGTGTGCAGGATTCATCAGATATATTTATTGGATAGTTAGATAGGCTAGATAAATCCAATATTTGTATAATATATGTATCCCATATACATCCAATACTTTTAGAAAAAATGTATAGAATTTTATCTTAGATAGATAGATTTGAATGGAAGGATCAGATGAGCGACTCGGTACGTTGTCGTAAGTGGTTGAATTTGTCATTTTACCCTCTCAAAAAATATGGGAGAAAATATATGGTTCCATTTAAAAGAATATCGATGACCTGAAAATTTCATAAAATAATGATATTCAAAAAAATTTGTATCATTACATGTGCCCCTCAAACGAGTGTAACTTTGTCCTCAGTAGTTTTTCGTTCGACAATAAAAAACGGTGTTCCCATTTAAATGCCCCACCCTGTATATAGGTATCTAATACCTTGTGCACAGGCTTCCTACATACAAACTTGAACCTTGTAAAGCAAAACAAGAGCAGTGACAGGTAACACGATTGAAAAATTGCGGTTAACAATATTTATCAGGCCGACGCGTCACTCACGAGGAAAGGATCCATCATATCCCTCTCCGATTTCGACTCGCTTCTGCAAGATGGTAGAGTAGAAGTTCTTCCCGCTATTTATAAAGTACTATGTGTAGACTTAAATAATAACGACATATTGGGTCACTCCCTCGTCGCAGCTAACAGAAAGTTGGCCATCCAAAAAGATATCACTCGACTATGCCACAACCCACTGTATTCCTTCCTCGCACCAATCAACCACCGAAATATCCTTCCTCAACCGCGACCACGTGGCGCGCTATCTCGATAAATGAAATTACGAATCATCGTCTCAATTAGCGGTGGCCATCACCGTTCTCGATGTCGCAGGTGCAGCCGTGAGGGGACATCGAAACGTGACAGCGACATTGAAGCGTGACACCGAACGATGCATCAAAACCGCGCTGCCGACGCGCCAGTTGCACCCGGATCGCCGTAATTCTTCGCGAGTAGAAGGAATCGCGGTGAAACCCTTTTCGTCGGGCTGCCACTTCACCACCAGGGCGCACACATCGCCTGGCAGGCGGCGTGCGTTCGCGCTCGCGCGTGCGCACGCACACACAGCACACTTTGACAGACACAAAAACATCGGAGAGCCTTGATAAATTGCCCCGGGGGAGAAAAAGCATCGGCCACTCGAGAGAGAGAGGCAGTTCGGCGGGGCGCGAGAGACGGGGCGAAAAGGAACGGAAAGAAATGGGAACGGCCGGGAGAAAGAGGCAGGAGGGAGGAAGAGGCAGGAGGGAGGAAGAGGCAGGAGGCGTTAAGGACAGGATACATCAGCGGCCTGGTTCCGGTATTGTTCGCCGTTAATAGCGGCGAGACACCAGCCAGGGAGGGAACGATCCACCCTCGCACAATCGTAAATACTCGCGTTCGAATGAGCGATGCTTCGATTATCTCGATCTGGAGAGCGTCAATTTGACGCTCCTGGAAACGAGAAACAGGAAGCGTCTGGCTGCTCGGTCTGGGGTGGAGGACAAAGTAGCCCGGGCTGCCGGCGAACGTTCTTTTCTTTCCACGATTGTAGCGTGTCGTCTGCCTTGAAACGCAGTCAATTATTGCACCGGGGGATTATTAAGTACGTTCTGTTGCTGCAAATTGATGCGGTTTCGTGGGTATGCACGGGGAGTTCCCGCAGGATAAGTTGCAGTGAATGGGGCGAATCAATCTGTGGCGAATCAACCAAATTGAATGATGAATGTACAGTGATGGCGGAATGGACGTTTGAATGGCGAAGGATAGCAGAGATATGGCAATTTGGCGACGAGCACCTGCATACTTATCTGCGACGCGCTCGCAGCGGCAGATTCCACGGACTCGGCCGTTCTACACCATCTTGATATAGTCACTTACCCGGACGATAAACACGGCGATATTCGAAAGCGATTAAACGCGAAAAGTACAAGTGGCCACGAGCAACCGGGGAAGTAGAGCAATCAGAAAATTACAGAACGATCGCAGATTGTGTAATTCCACACGCTGTCTATCCTCGTAAAGTAAGTAGGATCAGGCAACACGAATCGATATCAGAGGTAACGACGCGTCTTCTCACGCAGTTCAGTTTTCCCCCAATAGGGACTCACGTTACTAGATCCAACAGCTCGGTGGTGGGGTTGCGCTATCAGTTGAGAAACACGCCGTAACCGCTGTCGAGGTGCACTTATTCATTCACTCCTTTCGTGTAAACTCCCCAAGCTATGATTTTCCTTTATCGATAAACCAGTTCGATCGCAGAAGGAGCACACACTCCATTTACAGGGTTCCCTCGAACCGCGGGGTTCTACGGAACGACGCGTGATCGCGAGCGTTAACGAGCCGCTATCGCCTGTTAATTCCAAGCAGCTTTCGCAGCCGGGAATTCCAATACCACGGCGAGGCACGATTTTTCCAGGGAAGTTGTTTACATATCGCTCCATCGACGAAAAACCGACTTGATCTTAATGTTCTTGGAATCTAATTGGTTCTCGGACCAGTCCGTAACTTCCCAGCCAGCTTCGGACTCTATTAACTTCTGCGAACGCCTAACTTCAGCCGTCGTGGTAGCGCGCGCAGGCGTGCCAGGTGTCATACTTCGTTGGGCATTATTATAGCGGCAACTATTTCAGTTTATCGACCACTTTGATCCACCTACTATTCCCGAAGCCTTTAGGCGCGGGCATCTTGAAAGCAGAACGCCATTCTCCGCGTACGAAGATGTTAAGAAGCAACGTTCACAAAGCACCGCGTTCCATTGATTTCTAATCTTCCTTGATACCTAACAGTCGCCCCTAATCGACAAATAACACGCGCGAAGGAAAGACGCCGAAGCGAAGAGAGACGTACCGATCTCTGTACAGCTCCGCCCTTCGGCTCACCTGAAAAGATCGTTAATCTTGAAAGAGATGATAGTTATATTGTTCTGTCACGGGTAGCAGAGGATTGTCGTCGTTCGTGCTCAGACTGGAGGGCGGAGGGGAAGATAATGCCGCGGGAAAACGTTCCTTTTTTCGCGTGTCGAGATGTAATTTCAATAAATCATGGATAAGTGGTTGGTACGAGGCGTGGAGTGGGGCTGGGTGGGGAACAGCTTGCGAATTCGGTACACCACCGGTCTGGAGCGCCAACGGGTCGACGATGCGTCGGATTAATTTATCGTCGCGCCATCGTTTACACGTACGACGTTTATTTATTTTTTCTTCACAGCTCTCACTGGAACGAGGCCTACGGGAATATCCTCCGATTTTCCAACAATATTCGAGTTATTCGCGTGTAATCGGGCTTCGCATCCGATGCCAGTCCTGTGGGAAGGTATGCACACATTTGTAGGATCCGCTGAAAGATCAATTATTGTCGTGTTGTTTGCTAATGGTGGTTGATAAAGCATATTCTAGGTAGATTATCTTTATACAGGCTGGAACGTTGCTCGTGGTGCAGCCACAAAGGCGGTGGTCCCTCGTCTAAAAATAAATAAATAATAATGGTTTTAGTTTCAGGAAAATTGATTTTGAAAACATGAATATAAAATGTGTCTACTACTGTGTCATTCCTTTACCGATTGTCTCTGAATCATAAAGTTGAAGTAATACCATAGCTTTTTGCACCCTATTTTGTTTTTTTTTCGTGTTACAAATATTCTGGAAAATGTCCACCGCCTCCGTTACCGCACACAGAATGAATATGCTTCCACTTTTGAATGTTTTAAATTCTTGAACTATTGTATTATTCAAATCTCATTTCCTTGTAAGCAAAGTTTCTTACGACACAATTTTGTTTCACATTTTCGTTTATTCTGCAGGATTATTTTTGCATTTTATAACGAGATTGCCAAGTAAAAGTCCAATCGGTTCTGACACCGTTACAGATGAAAGCAAAAATAAGTAATTTTGAAGATTTCAAGAATTTACAGAAATTTAAGTCTCAAAAACAAAAGTCTCACGGATTCATATTTGCCACTAACGACCTCTACAGTAGCTATACAATAGAAAATACACCCTGGATTTGAATTACCCTGTGCAATTAAAGAAGAATAGGAATATTCTCTTCAAAACACAAATCATGTCGAATGTGTTACCATCTAATATCTAAAGATTCAGATGTCTGTGATCGTGTTGCACCACATATAGCCCCGATGTGCCAAGTATTGGTAGTGGAGTGTGGTCAAGAAGGCTCCCTAATTATATTCGCCGTTAATTACACGGATGAACGACGCCTTGGAGTGCGTTGTTGGGAATGAAGAGCCTCGCAACCCTTTGTCGTGGCCCCCTGGCTGTCCACTTTGCTCTCGTCCAGGCATTTTTCCGACTTTACGTAATATCCTGAGCGGGCAGGCCTAATGCAAACAGGGTGCAGTGAAGCATGTGCCTCCTTTGTGACAACGCAGTCATGTTTGAACGCGTGTGTGCGTGTCTGTTGACTCTACACACGTATCAGTGTCAACCATGGTCGAATACCGTGGACAGTTCACGAAAAGTTCGTGAATTTTTGTGCGAAAATCGGGAGAATACATAAGCCCAACGCATCAACGCTGGCAAGGACAACGCTCTCCTTGGATAATCGAGCGAGCTCCTAAGGGGCGACTTACTTTACAACGAAATTTACGGACTGAAGCGGAACGTAGCAGGTAATATTATAATTTCAACCTACGATTACCTCCGCCGGTTGTCTTCCGGTGAGTTCCGGTTAAAGCTGGAAAGTTCCTTACGTTCCGTCAAAACTACGTTGTCTTCAGTTCTTTCAAGATGACGCCAGAAATGAGAACACGAGCATCTGCGATGTCAATTCAGAAGCAAATGACATAGGTTGTTAAATGAAATGCTGAAGTTGAAATGAAAAAATGGCACAGCATGATGCTTAAACACGATAACCGTGACTGCGGCGCGCTGATAGCTAGCTGCAGGCTCGTACAGTACGATTGCTCTCCAAAAAAGAGGCCTCGCAACATCACGCCACTCGAATGAAAGCCATCGTACGATCGAAGGTTAAGATTCTCGCGGAATCGTGCACAGCAAATAAAAGGCAGCGAGGGTTCATCGAATGGGAAATATTTACAACGTATCCGGCGGCAATAATGTAGTGTATAGTATAAGCTCATGCGAGATATTTAGTCGGATATCGTGGCGCCACACCACCCAGGGGACCCTCTCATTATTTGCTGCCAGGATGAGCCTTTATTAGCAGTTATCCTGTTCGGCCTCGAATCTATACGTTCGCATATCCATAAATTCGTGTTTACGGTGACCGTATCTTATGCAAATGAGACGATTTAATCCGTCGGATATTTCAGGGCACTTTTTTAATAACCCTTCGTCCCCTCCTTCTTCGCCCACCTCACCCGCTCCTCCACCCAGCGATCAATTAATGACGATTCATCGTCTCGGATCCTCAATCTTGTCACGTTTTGGAACTTGTCTTTGGAAGTCGACGACACGCTCCTCTTTTCGTACATAAAAGTCTGCAGAACGATTTTAATACCTGCCGGCGATGGAATCTTTACGGGAACCCCACGACGCGTCCTTAAGAAGGCCAGTTTTCTCCCTCTTGCGTTGATTTCACCGATCGAAATAATTACAGGGCAACTCTTCTACGCTATGCATCTGCAAAATTGACCAAACTTGACTTTTGCACATCCCAAGTGTTACATCATTTTATTCATTAAAATAATAAATTTGCTCTAGGTACTTAGAAGGACGATGTTCGTCCAATCTATCTTCAATGACGTAAAAATATATTAGATAGTATTGACAGTTTCCTAAGCGATAACGGTGTACAACTGCCAGATAAATATGCCCAAGGCATTCTGTAGAAATTGTGAGAAAAATAATAATGAAGTCTCGCGCGGAAAATCTCGCGGGGTTCGAGGATTTTGTAAACTGTTCGCGGATTCGGTGAGGGAAGGAGGGTGAAAGATTAGGCGCTGATTCCCTGTGAATCGGCCCCGAAATCATCGCGTAGAACGTGAATCGGCTGGAACAGCAATTTCGCCCGATGTTTCGAGCCAGCAAAGTGCGATAATAAGCCCGCGGGCAGTCGGTGAGAATCTGCAATTCGCTCCGCTCAAATTGAATCCTCCGTAGGCGGAATCTGGACTCTCCGCGGAGAGTTAACCTAAGATCACCGACCCGTGATAGTTTAGGCTTTGTAGCCGTCTGTGCACACGCTCGTTTACTTCATTCTACAACGAACGTCATTCTATTGTGCATGGGGGACAAGTCTACACAGTACACAGGCATTTTATAGCAAAGAGTGTGCTGCCACGAATCTTTGGAGGAAGCCTCGCGTCGCGTTAGGAGGCACCGAATTGTATCTCTTGAAGTTACTTTGCTATGTCTACACAGAAAAAGCTGACCCTTGGAAACCTTGTACCTTAATTAAATGGAATCTGATATTTGAGTTATAACATGTTTTTGAATACCAATTGAAACGCATCGGTTTGAAAATCACACACTTGGAATAGATTTGGGAGTAAGGGTGACACATTTGGTGACTCGTCGTAGAAAGTTACTGGATGACACATGTCGAACGATAGGCACCTATCCATTTCTATAGTCGATTTGGAATGCTTACGGTTAAGCTTCACTGCATATCTTGCGTTTGAATCTTCTAATGACCAAGTAAAGGAGAAAGGTTATGGCAGTAAGGGTCGCTGAAGCACAAATCAATTAGCAGGGGGGCCTCGGGCACCAGAACCACCCTTTCCCGACCCTGCAACCCCGGATCTCCCTTCTTCTACCCGTGTAACGAGTTACTCTGCCCTTTCTATCTGCTCGTCTCTCTCTCTTTCTCCTCGGCATAGTCGAAGGTAGCCGCCGCGAATACAGATTGCGTTTCAATCTATACGCTAACGAGTGTTTAGTGTTTACCGAACCGCGAGCCAACCGCCTTTGCTTTGGCCACAATTTCCGTAACCTTGTCTACGACGAGCGGGGGAGGAGGAGATATGACCGTCACTGACAAGAGTGGGAGCTCCCTTAAAGCATCGGTGATCGTCGATGTGGAACGGTGGAGGGTCTAAAAATTTCAGATCATCAATTATAAATTATTCAATTAAGGGGGAAAACGCAGTCACTTGGAAAAATAATAACAATAGTTACATAACGTCTTTATTACGGAACATAAACGAGGGAACGTGTATGTGACACAATAAAGTGCAGAACCGGTCTCTAAAATGAAGAACAGATTGAATAGAAAATTGAAGAAGAGAGAAGGAAAGAAAAAATATGCAATTGAAGGAATATTTGGGAAAAATGTTCAGAAACGCATTTCGGGATAGCTCAAAGCACAAAATAAAGTACCTAAATGCAATTGACCACTGTATTACAATCTAACATAAAAAATTGGAAGTGTTTGCACACACGCGTCGATCTGATCGGCTAAAAAGATAAGAAACTAAGTCTAAAAACTTATTTATCGGAGACCACAAATTACTGTGCCAGCTTAGGCATGTTGTGTACGTGTCATCCATGCGAAATCGGACACTTTAGGGAATAACATTTCAGATTTAGGTGAAACTTGGATATGTCGTAGTCTTTGGGGATGTATAAACATATCTTAAAGGATTTTTCAAAATGTAAAAAATTGTGCATTTCACAGCTCTTTGAAATATAGTGTTAACTGTTTTTCAAAAAATTATAACTGTTGAACTAACAAACTGATGAAAATGAGCTTTTGGGTGCTTACAATGAATACATAAGAGTACCTAATAAAAATTATTTCACTGGAAAAAAAACGAATTTTTGACCATTTATTTTGCAATTGTTCTAAGTAAATGCCATGTTTTAACACCGGGACACTATTTAAAAATTTGAAAAAAAATGGGGATATAGTTCGATTTGTCCTCTTTACGGACTCGCTTTCAGAAATACGGACATTTTAAAATTGGCTAAATGAAAATTAATTGTAATTGCTTCATTTTTATCAGTTTGTTAGTTCAACGGTTAGAATTTTTTGAAAAAAATTTAACACTATATTTTAAAGAGCTGTAAGAGCCACTATTTTCGACATTTGGAAAAATCCTTCGAAATGTATTCATATATCCCTATAGACTACAACATATACAAGTTTCACCTAAATCTGAAATGATACTCCGAAAACTGTCCGATTTCGCATGGAATGACTCGTACTTGAAACTACAACGAATGCATATGTAATTATCCAGTGTTATTTTCTTTGGAGACATTTCACATCCCAGAATCTTGAAGCCGGGGATCCACCTGTAAGCTAAGTGTAAGCTAAGTTATGCTATCCTATGCTATGTTATGTCTGGCTGTGTTATAAAACATAGAAAACACAGCACAGCTTAGCTTAGCTTAGCTTTTGTTGCAAACGGTTCCATAAAGATGTAACGAAGCTAATTTTTGAAAACTCAGCATAACATAGCATAGAATAGCATAGTATAGGATAGCGTACCATAGCTCAGCTTAGCTTTCAGGTGGATTTCCGGCTTCACCGTCCGTCCAAATGCCGAGATCCTGGAACCCTATAAACCGCGCTATAACCCTTTTTATCTACGGAATTTGAAACGTCATTTGTTCGTGGAACAGTCAGCTGCGGCTTGAACCGGCCCGTTCGAAATTTCGAAAAGAGCGTGATCGATACGCCGTGTCGTCGGGACGCGCATAGACAGCGAAACAAATGCGGCCGCCTCGCATTTAATTACAGGAGTATTTTATCGGGACGAACGGCATCGGTCGCCCCCCATTCATCCGTCGTTTCTGCGTCTGGTATTTTCGAGGGCAGAAACGCGGCGGGCTCGTAGCGGAGTATAGGGGCCGGTCCTCGAATATTTATGGGGGCCAAAGTCAAATTAGTGGCGTACGGCGTGCACCTTTTGATTAAGTATCTGTTAACTAAAGGTAATACTTAATAAAGTAACGCTGATTTAGTGGGGGGCCGGGGACGCGCGGCATCGACCGATCGTTCGTTTTCCCATTCAAAATAAAAATTCGATATTTATGGGCCTGTGCGCGCCGCCAACCGCACCAATGGGATTCGAACCGTTCTCCGCAGGTTCTTCCTGCCTTGGACGCTGACGATGTCGCATTCGTTCCTCACTTTCTGGAAACATTCAGAGAACAATGATCTCTTTCCATACGAGTACTGACCTGCCCAAACTCGCAGCTTACAAGAGAACTTCGGTAACCCGAAAATTCCGACATATTTTATATTTTGCAGGTTTGCAGAATGTAGCGGATCCCGATAGAAGTACCAGACAATTTTTTTCTGCTACCTTTTGGTTCTTCGGGGTGAAAACACCCGTTAAAGGTTAATGTGCATTTTCCCATCTTCCTGCATATCTTGGAAACTATAGTATATATATAACAAATTTGTTACACTAGAAATTTAATGACGTTTTATGCTATATAAAACAGTGCAGTTGACTTGTTCGAAATTTTTTGTGGGGAACAATAATGTTTAAACTACAAATTTTGAACAATTTGATTGCACAGTTTTATATAACTTCAAAAGTCATTCAATTTTCAGTGTGACAATTTTTTTTATATCTACTATAGTTCTAGAAGATATACAGGGAAATAGGAAAATGCACATTAACCTTTAAGGGTTATTTTCACCCTGAAGAACTAAAAAGTAGCAGATACAATAAACTGTCTGATACTTCTATTGAAGTCCGTTACAAAATTGTACAGTTTGAAAAATATCGGAATTTTCGGATTACCGAAGTTCCCCTGTCAGTTAAAGGAGGCAGATAATTACTTTTATTCTACGATGCCGGCGATGTATGTACGTATAAATAATAGGAAATAGCGTTAATGATGGAAATGGGTAGTTTAGTGCTTGGGTGGAGGGAAACAATTGGGATCACGTTTTCAATAGAATTTTCAATGAAAGAAAATTTAAGTATCCACTACACCACTAAAGATTTTAAAATCCGAGCTTTAAATTTTCAATTTTCTAAAATTGGAATGTTAAACTTCTCTGCAAGGAATACGTATTCCCTTCAAGAAGTGGATTAATTTGATCGTAAACAAAACTCTCATTTTCCAACTAAACTGGCTCATTTGTTATCTTCTTGTACATATTATATATCCTCATGTGACATAATTCTTCGCGCATGTTAGTTTTGAATATGTAAGTACACCGAGTATTACGGAGGTCTCCAAATGCATACCCAAACAGACGGAGACACCGCAGCGCGAATTTTGTGGGAACAGTAATGACTAAATACAAACTTTAACAAACGATTTAGTATTCAGGCATTACTATTGGACGTCTAGCAATCAAAGATTCCCCACAAACACCTTTTCCTTCACTCTCCCCTCTTCGTTCATGTTCGTTCTACATTTGCCATAAAGACTGCGGGCGGAATCAACAGCCACACTGTTGCGACCTCTCCTTTTAAATAGGAGATTAGTTGCATTAGAAATTGGTTCATTCAACCGGCAAATTCTGCGTTTGATCGCACGACGCTCCCGATCTTCCACTTGCAGGCGAGAAAGAAAAATCATAGGGGGAGTTCGGAACGTCTCACGTTCGCGTTCAAAAGACTTCATCTATAAATACGTTGATTAATGCGCGCGTCGCCTCGCATTTCACGCGGTCACGGGGTTGGCGCGAGCGGAGAATACGGTTGCCAAGCAATTTAAGACGCATCGAGAAAAAGCGCAACGGTCAGTTCTGGGGGGCGAAATTTATGCCCGTCCGGCGGATGCATCGCCACCGCTTCGGTCGGTCGTCAATAACCACCGTCCGCCGATACGGTACACCTTCGGGGCCCCTCCGAATATCCGATTGCAATTATTTCTTCTTGTTTGCATGCTTCCCTCGAATCCGTCCCGCTCGTTCCCAGAAGCCATTGATATTCGCGTTATCGGCGGATACAGCGATATCGAGATCGTATCGGCCCAAGAAAGGCGACGTAAAACGCCTCGGTGCAAAGGCTGCGCGCCAGAACGTCATTAGTCTTCTCTTGTTCCTCACTCTTGGAGGCCCGGTTGGCGCTGCAAAGAAGATTTCTGGACCAACTTCCTACTCGACGCGTGGAAACATTCTGTTCGTATAAATTCTCGTGTTTTAAACGCGATTATGTAAATGGATTCGCGGTGTCTCGTCTGTTACACCTACGTCAGTTATATCCGTGAACAGAGTGGTTCACTTATGGACTGATCGTCGTTAAATCCTGATCTGGACTAGATTATTGTCACTGCGAATATACAAACGCGCCAGCTTCATTCGTCCACCACGAGACAAGCTTCTCAACTATCAATTGACGCAGTCAGAGCAACAACAGACCAACCCACATTAAAAAAAAAGTTGTTTTCCCTATTTTATATGGTTAGTAGAGCCTATTAGAATACGTTATTGCTACTAATTCAATTTCGAAAAAAATGTGGGTTAGTCCGTTGTTGCTCTGAGTGCCTCAATTCTCCTCGACCTCTCTGCCAATTATAAGTTATTATCAGAGATGATTAGGACTATTTCATCGCTAATAAATTTCAAACAATCCGCTGTGACTTACATACGAAATACGAATATACATATAAGCATATATAAGCATAAGGATAAATTATACACCTACCTAATAAGTTAATCAATTTCAACGTAAGATTTTTAAAATAGAATCCCGCCGCATCTCGCTCATTGCACCTTAAAAGGAAAGCAGATGTGCCTACCTATAATTGAATTAACCGTTCATTAATGTATCATAAATTGGTGGTGTAATAAAGACTTGCTTGCTTCGGCTTAAATAATATGAGTGTAATCCAATCTTTTTGCCACGAAGGGTTGACCTCATATTGGTTTTCGTGTTAGAATATGTACAATTTGGACAGAGAAATCACAAAATTGCTTAGAGGGCAGGAAAATATAGTACCTAACGTGTATCATTAGTGTCAGATGGGCCCAGTTGTGTGTCAGCAACAATTTGCATTAAAGTCTCAAATACTTATGTGAATGATCACAGTTCTTGCACACACCTAACGATTAATTTATTCGCCACGCTAGCCGTTTTAACATCAAACTGCTGTAAAGCTAAAAATCAACGATCAATCGAAAGTAACGATCGACGAGTTTTATTTTTTCGAGGAATCAAGCCTGCTCGTAAAGTCCCATAATTTTGCGCGCGGCCTGCGATCGTGGCCTATACCCGTCGAAAATCTCACCGATCAAATTACGTCCGTGAGCGTCACGAATCGGCGAGTATCGAGAGACGTAGAGAGCGTCTTCGCCTATAAATTTGGTCAATTTAATTGGTCGTTGATTTATCGTTATGTAGCGAGATGGAACTCGCGATAAATTGCGAGTGACGGGCCGCGGTGGCCAAGTAGAATCCTATGCTAATACGCGATTAATAACGTAACAGCGATTTTACGAGAAACATGATTCCGAAGAATTCGATGATACCTCGATTACCGTTGAGGAGCGAACTTGGGATGGTTTCAGCGGGAAGAAAGGGAGTGGCTGTGCTGACGATAATAAGAGAAATGGAGGGGGGGAAAGGATCGGGGAGTTATTAAGTAAAATATTGAATTACGACAAAGAGGAACAGCAACGCGGCGATATAAGAACGATACGGAGGGCCTGGATGATACCGAGTGGGTCCTCTGTCTTGATATAGACCACCATGAGCGAGCTGGTCCCGACCGGTAGGCCTTAAATCGTCGTCACAACGGGAGGGCAAACCGATGCCCCTCGGTACCACCTAAAATATCCTCGACCTAAGGTATCCCGATCGAACGTGTCCGCCACCACTGCTCTTCGTACCCTACAAAATCGACATTCACCGCCTTTAAATCACTGGATGGACTCTAGGTGTGGGTATGACACCACTGGCGGGACTTCCGGGAAAGAACGCGCGAACTTTACTGTTGTCGCGTTCTGAAGACATCGTCATAAGGAACTTGATTCCTGACTGAAATCCTCACCTCTCTTTCACGCCTGATTGTTAGAATTCCGTGCTGCTTATTTGCATTTGGAATTAGACAAGAATCGCGCGATTTTGATGGTTCACCGTCTTTTGGAGGTTTGCTTCCCCTGACTTTTTAGAAAGCTAATCGTCTTTACAGAATTTTAACCACGCTACCCTAAATCATAGCCTCCGCGAATCTACCATCCAGTTATTCGTTGATTTCCGTGGTCTCGTGACTTCTTGAAAGGAAAGGACAAACGAGTCGCTTTCGTGCAAGTGTCAACGTCTACAGCTTCAAGATGGTCGCGGTTGACCAGCTCTCCTTTCGCCCCGATAGGAGAGGGCCAATTTGTCGCGAACCGTGCCACGCTCCGGCGTTGCACGCTCCGCCACCACCCTTTTCGTCGTTTCTTTTCCCACCCCTCGCGGCCCCTCTCCTTCTAGTCTCCATCGAGTTCACGCGAGCCGGGCCTGACAAATAAGCCCACCGTGCAGGGCGCGGAACGGGCGAAACGAACAAATAGCTTCGCGGCCTGGTGTCAGAATCAAGATTATGACAAGGCGTCGGGTATAAATTTGAAATTTAAGAGAATCTCTGGGCTTTGGCGGGACGAGCCACGGTGACCGTCACCCAGGACTGGCCGAACGGACGCCTGGTTCCCCGCGTAAATCACGGTGATATGCGGGTTCGCCCAAAATTCCCGGCTAATCTCGAAATCAAACAGCCGGGGAAGGACATAAAAATGCTTTATCGCTCGGAGAAACCGAAACGCTTCTAAGCCGCCACCCTCTCCCGCCCCAGACCCCCCTAACCCCCGGGGGCACGATCGCCTTGTTCGAGATGGGACACCAATGTAGCGACGCTATTTTCTTTACGAAAGACGGATGGGATCTCTTTCTGTGCGTTCGAGTCACTCGGGCTCCGATTCGGGGCCGCTCCTCGCGGTTAAGGCACCTTTGGTCTTTCGCGGTTCAGCTTCTCGGTGTTCGTCTTTGGGAAACAGACACACATGGGATCGGATTAAGTTCATCTAATTGCATCGATACAATTTTAATGTGATATGTACTGGCTGTAATATATGCTCGACTCATACGACTTATGCATTGAAATTTCTAAATCTCTGTCTCATCCTGGCATCCTCACTCTCACTTCCATAGTTTTTAAAAGACGTTGCGCTTTTATCAGTTCGTCTAATTCCTGTTTTTAAGCTAGCAAGAGGAGGACAGGGTGTATTAGACATCGATTTTAATGAGCCTTGGCACGATGGATTTATGTCAAAATTGAGTAAATAGATATTTACATGTAAATTATTAAACATTTCATAATGGCGGTGGGGTTGAGTGGGTAAATATTCCACACTACCTTGGAACCCCCGGGGGTTTCCCTCTGGAGGCGTGGGGGTGCCCTTTGAAGATTTCCCCACATGAAAAAAATTATAATTATTTTATTTATAATTTTTTTAACGTAGGGAAATCTTCAAAAGGCACCCGACGCCTCCAGGGGGGAATCCTCCGGGGGCATCAGAGTAGTGTGGGACATTTCCCACTAAAACTCCACGGTCACCATGAAATGTTTAATAATTTAAATGTAAACATCACTATTATTAAGGCCTATTGAGCAAAACGCCCGGACATCAATTTATTTATTTTCGACATAGATCCATCGTGCTAAAGGCTCTTCAAAATCGATGTCTACCACGCCCTGTCCTCTCCTTCTAAATTAGAATTGAATAATTCTATTGCCGTTCTAATTCCTACCATCTCTTATTGCAAGCTCAGATTGTACTCAGCACAATTTCAGCGTAGTTCCTGGCAAACGTCATTTACCAAACGTTATTAAACGGAATGGTAATTTCTAATAAACACTGGGCATGCAATTCTTCATCCAAAACGCAACTTTGACGAACATTTTCCTCCAACTCGATCCCAGAGCTTCCTAGCATACGTATCCCCGTATGAGCATCTAACCCAAGAAAGCATTTTGAGATTCTGGTTCCCGTGAAACAGGTGTCCCGTGATTTATCGCGTATCCGCCGAACGTTTTGACCGGGTATGAAAGCGCGTCTACCGATCACGCGATCATTAATTTTAATGACGCCCAGTCAACAGCTTCTTTTTCTCTCCGTGGCATAAAAAGACACACCTGATTTATCGCCGCGCCAGCCAGATGAAGATTTTATGTAAACTCTTCCGCGAATAGGATCGGTTCTCACCTTTAAAGCCGGTGAAACGTTGTCGCTGACACGCCGCCAATTAATCCTTATCATCAACTTAGCACTTCGCGCGGACACGGGAATCCGAAAATGTTACAACGGAATAAAAAAAAAAAAAACAACAACAACACAACAGTGGGAAAAAGCGAAAGAAAAAAGGTGGAAAAGTTGAAGCGGTTCGTTAGGCGTTGCACGAGGGCTTCAGTGCTCCTTCAGCGTTTTTTTCTTCTTCGCCGAAAACGCGTTACAGGCCTGCGTAACCTGTGTCACGAAAACTTTTCCCGTCATTAGGCCGCGGTTTGATAAGTGTGAGTGTGAGGGGGCGCGTAGTGTAACCAGTTGATACACCTGGCGGCGTTAAAAGTCAAATGCAACAGATCCATTCAACGAAGCTATAATTACCGGGGGACGCTCGGCACGGTACGCATAAAAGCGTCAGTTATTAAAAATTTTAAACGTCTATTAATTACTCGCCGTTATGCCGGCCGTGGCAAGAACTGTATAAAATGCATTTAATTACCGCGCCGCCCCTGAATGGGGGAAATCAATGGGTTTCCCCCGCGGTAAAGCGACGGGGCTCAGCCGGTGGCGAGTGCTTTTTTCAAAACCTCAATTTGTTGCTTCCACCGTTCACCCTCGAACGCAACCGCCCGCTCGCCTCCGCCCCGATCCCTCCAGTCCCCCCCCCCTCCAGTTCCCGTTACGTCCTTGTGCCCACCCTCCCCTACGAGCAGCGGTAATGAGGGCGACACCTGAATCCGTGATTACATCGCGGCAATGAAAAGTAATTTGTCGATTCACGGCACGATGGACCCGGTTCGATACCAGCTCTCCTGCAATTTTCCACTTTTCACCCGGTGAAAAGCCCCTGCCCAGAAAAGAAACACTTTTTTTTTGCTCGTTAACACGGAGCTACGAGGCATTTGCGCCGCATCGATCTCGTGCTTATCGAGTACACTCTGAGTTGAGGCTTGACAATATTTGCGGCTGTGTGAAATGTTAATTCGTTGGACTTTGAACGTGCCAGTAAATAGGTTGGTTAGTTCCACGATGATAGTAGTGCTCGATTCAACGGTTCCCAAGGCACTGAGGAATGAACATCCATTAGTACTTGCAGGCTGAGATCTCGCAAGTTTGCTGTATTTTGCTTGTAATGTGACAGGCTCTGAGCAACTTATATCTCGGGTTGGCTAGCTTTTGTTTGTGTTATTCTATGCATTTCTTGGACGCGAGCAACAAGTTGGGCCAGGCTTGAGAACAGTAATATCCAAAGATTACGAAAAACAATGTCTTTAATTTTGCAATAAATTAAATCCTCCCATCATCCACTGCTCTTATATTTCTTAGTTTACACGTAAACACTAGGTGAGCCATTAAAGGGTCACGCTGGATCTTGAATCACAACGGTTAACCCACTTTTCGAAGTCTTATTAATGAAACGAAGGCTAGGAATGACCCCTCAGCATCCACGGGGCGAGGCAGGAGCCGTCTCTCGAGGTCGCTGGCAATAACTCTGAAAGCTTCGGTAACCGAACATACACGGCACGTCCACCGTGGCTGCTTGTGCCCCACGTGCCTGCGTGTGCACACACGCATAACCTACACACGGATAGCCAGCCAACATATATCTCCGGTGTGCACCGTCCAAAGAGCAGAAACTCCAGAAGTGTCACCGAGAGCGAACTTGGGTCGCTCGACCTGGGGGTTCGGGGACGATACCGCTTACACATTGTTGACCCCCGGCTGATATATCGCCTCTTCTACTGGCAAGCGGTTCTCAGCCCTCCCTATCAGCCGATCGATACCACGATCTGGATCCTCGAACCTGAGCCACGATATCTTGATCGATTGAATAGGCCCGTGTCCCCCAGTGAGCCTTCGGGCTCGTGAAGAATGTCCCACACCGTTTACAGGTTGGGTGTCTGCAGTGTCTGAAGTGTCTGAAGAGGGGATTGCTTTACGAGCTCCTTGTCTTTGGTAGCTGCGGGGGATATACCAATGTGAGGGAAGTTTTAAGCGTTTCTCGAGCGAACCTTAATGTAGTATAGATTGATAGAGCTTCGGGCCGCGTAGCCAGCGGGTCACTTTGACTTTAAGCACACTTCGGCCCCTAAAGAGTTGGTGTTCCTCGATAACTTCCGGCTGCAGCGGCCGGCACGCTCGCACTCGTTGATCCAAACTTATTCCGCTTCCGGAAACAGGCAACTTTACGGCCGCTAGCATTGGAAACGGGAGGGCAGGGTGCACGCAACTGGCTGATCATTAAATTGAGAACCAATATTGGCAAGGTTCTGCGGCGCAGCTGCCAGGAACATAAACATACGAGACTCGTATAGCCCGCTGGAAGGGCCACCGATGCAGACGCATACGTACACAATACACGCGCGCGTACACAGATACCGAATGGTACGCGGTGTAAGAGCGGGACGTGGCCAGGCGCGCGATGCAAAGCACTAATTTGTAACCAAGTTGTCGCCCTGGTTTGACACTGCAGTAAATACGAGGGTGATAGCGTTGTATATCACTGGGCCACCACCGCCGCCGCTTCTGTTGCGTTGGACCAGGTACCGAGCGGCTGGGGGATCGTCCTTTGATTCCTCTGGACGTATCTTCGATTCCTGATGTCACGCCCCACAACCTATAGGGACATATTTCACAGACATGCATCATTATCGTTCAATCTACGAAAGAATTTGAGGAGCACTGGTAGGTACACACTTAGTATATCACATACAGCTTGCTACGCAACTCTATACAAATTTTGTCCTTCGTTTTCCACATTTTCCAAGAGCAGACATTTGAGTGGTCTTCTGCCAGTTACCATTACTTGACATCACAATATCTGATAGTTTCATCTAATTGAAAGATTCTCAAATGTTTATACTCCGCGATGCAGGATCCATACTGACATCCCAGTAGTCATCTAAATTATCTCCATGATCTGGTTTTATAGTAAGGGCAAAGATATAATGATGCCCAACGTGGATTCACAATCACTTACTGCTGGCTATCAAGCGCTTGCACGCTGAGAAAGGCAAACACGCACGTCGAATGCTGTCTTCGTGAAGTACACAGTATGTATTCAGTGACTACAACTATCAACTCAATAAGCCTCCGTAAGGCATTCTTGGAAACGCTTTTGTCCTTTAAAACAAGGATCGAGGATGTGCCAAATCGTTGGTCATTCATCGTTTAACTTTACTGTTGCACTTGTTGGATTCGCCGAACCCTTTGAAATGCCATAACTGAGAGAAGAGAATTCTTGACAACTGACCATCCGCCACAGGTTCGTGTATCACCGGGAAAATAACGGGTATAGCGAGTGTCTCGGCGATTTAACGTCCACGATCGTTAATCGCACGAAGGAGCCGTCGTCCAATCGTCGATCGGACCGTGTAAATGTATTCCACCGTTTATCGCACACCTTCCCGTGGAATTTATTGTCCGCTGTGAAATGAGATGCCGAATACACGCGACAAGAGATTCGAAACACCGATCTCAGGGCGTACGATCGGAGATCGTTATAAGTGCGTTAGGTTTGCAGGCGGAGGGCCCAAATGACGCCACTTGTTGACTTAACTGTGTGCTGCGATGTTGCCAATTGGGGAATCGAATAGTAGTAATTAGTTACTTTTGGCGCTTGGTATTACATCTTTGTCTGGGAATTTGCCATAAATTAAGATTTGTCATCTCTTTCGTTGAAGGCACATTTTGTTCCCTTAAAAGTCGCAAACCAGCGATGGTTCAAATTCTTGTGACCCGCGAACACTCGTGACCACTTTTCAATTTTTTTTCAAATCGAATTATCGTCAGGAACAGTCCTTTAGCATTTAGGGAGAAATGCGATAGTCAAGTCATAATCATCGTTTGAACGTACATCAGTAGTTACACGAACGATGTCTATTTATATTTTTTATTTGAACATTATACCAAGCTCCGCGTATCGACACTTTCTCTAACTTTCCCCTTCTGTGTCTACTATATACATCGTTTTAAAGATAGGATGGTGATAAGGATGGTGATTCTAGGATTTGACATGTAAAAATAAGTCGAAAATATATAATAAAATTTTTTTATATCGCACTTCGTTTTCAATAAAATTGATTTGGAATTTGAGACGACTACGCGTGCACCGAGGGTGCAAGCTGAGGTGAGAGGAACGCGTCGCGCTTTCGGTAGGCGGTTCCCTTACCATATTTTCAATTTATTTTTTATTTTATATCTCCTATTTATTTTGTATACGTATCATTTGCTCGCTGCAGAGGGATATTTAAATATTATATGAATAAACAGTTCGAAATTCTTTTGAATTGAACTTTGGCCGCGCGCCACTTGCCCACGAAATTCATTGCTCTTTTATCGACTACCTCGGAGGACCCAGCGATCGTGATCTCGGTATCGTTTGTGACTGTTGGATTTTTGGTCGTGTGTGTCGTTCCTTCGTCATGCTGTAAATTTCTTTACGCGAGCCGGGACGTGTAATCGAATCTCGGAGGAGATCCTTGTCGACGCGTATTCTATTTTTCCCCGAGCCGATTTTATCATCGGTTCTGTTTGTAGATTTATTTCCTTCGAGGCAATAGCGACGCGTGCACACAGCATAGGCATCCAGCGATCGTCAAACCAAATAGCTTTTCGATATTTATATTTCCGCGTGCCGTCGATTTCGCCGCCCAATCGATGCTATCGCGGCTGCGACACACGGATCGATCAAATATTCATCGATCACAGCCTGTATGGGTTTCTCGGAACCGGCGATTTCGTATTCACGATGCTATCGGGCAACTGTCAATTAAGCAATGTAAATGACGGGCCTCTTGAAATAGTGTAAATATCGTGGATTAATGGCGCTTCCAAAGGGAATCTTGACGTGCCCAGGCCGGTTTCTATTTCGCCGCACCACTATCGTGTCACGCGAAAACTTGCTGGATCTAATTATCGATAAACAAGAGTGACATTCATACCGTTTGCGTACCGGTAATCGTTGCAGCTCGTCCCGTGCACGATGTTTGGAATCGGATTTCCGATCTTTCATCGTTATACGGTATCGAAGTAATGGCAACCGTTACCTTTATATGTACACTCTATATCTTTGCCGCAGCAAGAGTTTTCAAAAACTGGAAAAATATATGTTCTTCAAGTGGTTACTCGAGTATCGTGCCGCAAATGTCATATTACTTTTAAAATTTCCGACTATCGATCTCCAAAAATCGGTAGCAGTGGAAGAAATATTGCAAACGACCCAGCCAAGGGTCAAGTTCATCCTTTAAAATTTAAATCGTCAGCGGTAAAGGTACACCTTGGGGAATTAGTTACGAGTCAGTTGGGACCGCGGCCAATCCATAATCAGTAGCAAGTAAGGATCGTAAAGCGATCAATCTCCTCATTGCAAGTCGATTTGTCATTCGCGTTGCGATAATCAATAATTCCAGTCATGTTGGTATTTAACTCGAGTGGAGTATCAATTTCACGTTCGGGACGGGCCCATTAACTAACTTGTTCTGGACCACGGTCTGATCGCGAGGTGTTTGCGCTCTCTTCTCGAAGCGTGAAAGACAACGATACGATTCGCACAAAAATTTTAAGGGTAAGGTTGATGGTATGTACCCCGACACAGCCACGGATATCTGTGAGCCACGTTGTGTGATTCGGTCTGAGTTATGTGAGGTATATAAATTTTTATTGATGGAACAGGTTTTGTTTAAACACGCATTAAGCACATTCAAGAGCAACAAAGGGTTCAGATTCGCCGTTTGGATTAGGTCTAAGTTATGGATAAGTTAGATTATGCTTAGGCCTTGGCTAAATAATTAAGAAATTTCGGGATAATGCAATTTTCATAAATTCCTCGACGCTTAGAAAAAATCATTTTCAAATGAAAATATTGATTATCTCTCTGCTTTCAGAACATATTTCCAAGCAGTACTGTACCTATTGAACATTTCCACTGGGGAGGCGTTGCAAAGGTTCGCAGAATCCACAGCCCAGGGTGAACCGCGGCGGTGAACAAGGTGCCTTAAGAAAAGAGTCAAGGAAACAAATTAAATACCGCGTTTTCCACCCTGCCGATTAAAAATGTATTCGCCACAATGGTGGTTTTACGTCAAACGTCCGAGACAGTCTCTCCCTCCCCTCTCATCCGTCGCGAAGTACGAGCAGCAGCAGCTGGCAGGAGGTGGGAGGCGGTAGAGTTCGACGTGGAGGGTGTCAGGCCCGGGAATTCGTTATTAAAATTAATTATTCAGTTCGACAAAATGGCGATATAAGGCGCGCGGCGACGACGGCAGCCGTTCCAGCGAAATGAATCGTAAATTGGTGCCGGTGCAACCCCCCTTTCGAGCGCATCCCTCCCGGTGCTTTCCTTCGTCTAACCCTTCCTCCTTAGCTATTAACCACCCCCTGATTTATACACGATTGTTCACGCGTCCCAACTTTTTTCATTTTATCCCTTTCTCTAGCGGGCAGGCCTCGTTGGTCTCTTATTTCTCAGTGGTTTTCAACCCAGCGCGTTCCGCGCGAGCAGATCCTGATTAACTCGTACAATCCCGGCCCGTGGATCTCTGATTTGCATGAGCAAGGAATTCCTTCGGTTTACCCCCTCCTCGCTCTGAAACCCCCCTCTGACTCCGCCGTTTCATCGCTCGTCGCCCTCTCTCTCTCTCTCTCTTTCTCTCTCTTGCTCCTTATCGCTGGCTGAGCCACCGGCGATTCGAGCGAGCCCTATCGAGAGCGCATTTTAATGCCAGTCTAATTTTCGATTTAATTTCGGTAAAAATGATCCGGCCTGTTGGGTCGATCTCGAGGCGCGGCTCGAGGGGGTGGCAGGCCAAACGCAAACCGATTCGAGCAGCTCCACCCTCTCCCCGCTCGCTGTCAGACGAGCAACCTCCCCTGGCTCCTCTGTTCACCGGCGTCGACGAAAGTTCGCCCCGTAAAAACCATTTGCATAACGTTTCCGTCGCCTTCCCCGACGGATGGATGCGAGAGGACAGCCCGCGGCTACGCGCGCGCGTGTGCACCCTCAAGGACGAGCAAGTGACCCGGTGTACAACTCGACAGCGAATTCTACGGTCGATTTTTTTTCAAACGAATTAGGAGCTGGAGAACTCGAAATTTTTTCGATCCTGGTGGGGCGACAATTTCCCCATAAAGGGTATGTTGTAAATGTTTAGAAAGTAGATTCTAAGGACGGTGATTATATAAGGGAAATTGAAATTAAAATGTGCGAAGTGGGAGTATCGCCTGCGAATCTTAATTATTGTTGAATCAATGAGCGAGTTGATAAAGTTTGAAAAGGCGAAACCTAAGCGGCGAGCGTGGAAGAGCCACTGAGGATATAAAGAAGGAAAGGGGTTGAAAAGCGTCAAGCGGGTGCGAATAAAATTTTATATCTTATATAAAAAGGCGGAGGGTTGCCCGGGTACACAGCACGATTTGTAGCCAATATTATTTTATCACTGTGTATTTTTTAATGACTTCGCTTCAACGTTCCTCCCCCCACCCCTCCCGCCCCACGATCTTTGGTCCTGGCTTCTTATTAAACGGCAGGTTTCTCCCTCGAACACCCCCGGGAATTGGAGGTAACCCTTTTCTGCTAAACAGTATTTCATCAGGAAGACGAAGAAGTGGTGATATTTCTTTTTTACTGGCAAAGTTTCTGGTTTCTGTATAATTTAACTGACAAACACTTTCGCAGGTGTGGCAAAGAGGAATTATAGATATTGATAAGGCGCCTATTTCCAAAATATATGAAGGTTACAGATACAATTTTTCTCGCTTCACGGAAAACAAAAATTAGTGTTATTTGTAAAAGTTTTCAGCTGTTAATGAGCAGAAGAAATATTTGCGCTTTAGGCCAAGAGTTCGAGGCTTAGTATAAGAACAGACTTTCTTCTCCAAATGTTTATAAATATCTTTGTGATAGTAAGAACTGTAAACTTAAGAGAAATGTCAAAATTTGGAGAAAATGAAGCTTACACTATGCTATTAAATAATGTTAGCAACCTTCGTACTGGCAAAATTTTCTCAGTTCGCGATTAAGCATTAGGTATCCGTTTCCAGTTGAAAGCCCAAGTAAATTACCCTCCTACATTCTTGCAACTCTAAAGACACCAAGGAACCCGGGTCTGCCCCCGGTTTCAGCAGATGTTGAACATCCGCGGCGAGGGGGTCGCGTAGCCAACAAAGGGTTGGAAAATGTATGCTCTAATAATCGAAGAAAAAAAGTGTCCAATGAAAGAAATTTACGGCTGTCGCTAATTAAGGAAAAGGGGCCGTGCCTGCAGCGTTCCAGTCGCCATCGGATCATCCCGCCAGGAAGGATTAATTAATTCAAAATATATCAATTAAGAATAAGGTTTACTCTTCCAACGTCGCGGGTCCCCTCATTTCTTTTTATTGCAAATTGGACGTGAAAAATGACGCCTTGATTAATCTCGCGGATAATTTAAAAACGAAGGGGTTGCCTCTCGTGCCTGGCCGCCGCCGCACCTCCCCCACGTCCTTCGCGATTCCAGGCTGGCCGGATAAAAATTCAAGACGCGAAATTGCCAATCAACGAAGGGTGAGAACGAGTCTGTGCACCAGGGGAGGAAAGGGTTGGGCGAGGAGTAATAACGTTAAAAAATTATCCCTCGTCTGAATTTCATCGGTTCGCTTCGACGCGCTCGCTTGGCCGCCCTTTTCCACGTCTTCTTCCCGCTTTTTAATTCGTCGCGCGAATCGAGTAAGGGCCGGGGGATAAAGGGAATAATGGCTCGCGTGCTGCTGAATATCCAACGTTCACCGAGGAAATGTTGTTCCCGCGGGGTTGTAAAAGCGAAATAACTTGAGCGGGAATAACGTTCAAATTGCTGACAATACGGCTGGCGTTTTTAAAAAAAGATTGTCGGCAACTGCACCGTGCGATTCTGCTGCGACAGTGAGAGTCCACAAAACTGTTTTTAGAGTATTGGGCTGCTCTGGTTGAACACTCTGCTAGGGGCGAAATACATACATGTAGGTAGGTACATATGTAGGTGTCCTGCACGTAATAACTGTAATGTTATCACTGAGGATTGTTTACTAAGTAGATTTCGATATTCAGTATTATATATATTTATATTGTATTGGCATACTTTGAATTATTAGGCTCAGACAGAGCCTGGACCAGGGTTCAACTGAAAGCGGATTGGGCTGGGAATTCTATTGAAGAGAGAAGAGGGAGGAATGCTGAGGCAGGATTTTATAAGGCATCTGAAATAGGAGTGAAGACTAAGTTTGAACACTGTATCCAATATATGTAGAATATAAGATATACAATAATAGTTTATTTTTTAAACATTCTTTTCCCCACTATATTGTATGTTCCATTACGTTATCTATTTTTAAAATGTAGATAGGGAAGTGAAGGAGTGAACACACCAGAAGCAAAGCTGGGCAGACACTTTAATAACATAGCAACTGTTTGGAATTCGACACGAGCTCAATATTGGTCTGATTTGGGTTGGGATTGGGAAGCTCGGGTCTTAATATCTGTTATATTACTTCAATCTCGCCTCAAATTTCAAACAAGGAGACGCTTCACGATCCCTCCTTCATCGTAAGCGTCCAATTACTTCCCCCCGCCACTGATAATGCTTCAATCCAGCCTGGAGGATATCGAAGATCGGGGGGAACGATTGTCCAGGGAACACGCGAGCAGCAAGAACTTAATTTGTCTCCTGGAACGCGACTATCGACTGGATCGGGTGGATGGCTTCTCTCGTGGAGATCCCAAGCTTTGGTCCTCATTCAATCATGCAGCTTCTCCTCTGCACGCCGGGGAATTGAACGATTTCGAGGTTTATTTCGTGGAATACGCGGCACCTCAGCCATATGGTGACAGCCACCGTCAATGCTCCCACCCCCGTGGGATTTCGTGTTGGTCGGCCGCGTATAGATACGAAAGGGAGTCGATAAGTTGGTAAACTAATTAGTAAGGCCGCCGACAAAGCTGATCGGTCTTCAGGAACCACCGCTGGCCCCGCGTTCGTCGCCAAGCTTTTTACCTCGACCTACCTCCTCCTCCTTTCCTCCATCTCTCGGGCTATTTGTCCCCTCTTCCTTCTATTTGATTTTGTCCTCCGGCACTCTCTGTCTCTCCTCCGCCAGCCCGCAACCGCCCGGGCCTCCTTTTTCACTACTTATTTCTTTCTTTCTGTCCTTACTGCCGCGAAAGGAACGGTTTCCCACGGGAGACCACGCGAGCTCTCTCTCTCTTTTTGTCTCGCGCCCCCCGACCACTGGGAACGAATGGACGCGTCGATTCTAATTGTGAGAGCTTACCTCCGAGCGATAATCGTCTGTTCGGGGCCCTCGCTGGAATTCGAACCGCGATTAATATGAGCTGCAGAGGATCCCATGGAAAGATGGTCCAGCGAAAGCGCGTGGAAATGAAATCGATCATCCTTGAAGAGGCTCTACTGAAACTCCAGCATCGACGTGGAAAAACATTTCGAAGCGTATTTCGCGACACGTCACGCCACGAATATCGAGACCAATTCGCAGGTGGAATACCAGTTTTTCTTTTCTCTCGAAACGCGGGGATTCATTCAACATGGGACAAGCGACAAAGGCAGAGAGTTTCGAGAGGAAACGTTCTAACGCGACTCTTTGCACGCAGCAACCCGACGACGTTTCGAAATAATTACGACGTCAACGGAAGCATACCCTGGGCCGATAGACAGCGCGCACCACTCTTTCCACCCTTGACCAGAGAGCGACGGGTGCAGGGGGTCGGGAACTTCAACGTTCAAACAAATAGGAAGTTTGTTTGCCGAGCGTACAATAGGTGGAAACCGAATGATATGTCTAACTAAATACGTTACCGTAGCCGCGTATCAAAGGGAGAACCGAACCTTTATGATGGTTTCTGGCTGGCTCGCGTCTCCGCAGTTCGCCGCTCGCCCCTCTGTGGTTGCGCGCCTCTATACCCCGCTACTCTTGCCCTTGCCGTTCCACCAACACGCGCGCGCAACGTACAGACACAAACGGCAGCCGGTTTCCGGGCGATGCATCAATCGCAAAATTGAAATTTCAGCATCAACAATAATTACCATTGTCACCGTACCGGCGGCTGCTTCTCGTTCGTTAACGGATCGAAAGTGGTTCTCACCGGGCCTCTTCCTCTGTGACGGGGATTCTCTGCTATTCCGGATCACGTGTCCCGCTGTGTAGCCTACGGTTTCGCTGCCTCTATTCACTGGCTTTGAATTATTTTTAATTAATTCGAACGTATCGCAAGTGGCGGGCTTTCTATGAAACTTTACATGACCGGTCAAGGGCCGGGAAGCTTCTCGCCCATTTTTAAATTATCAAAGTGCTGGTGCATCAAGCGGGGTGGAGGAAGAAGAGAGAAACGGGAAGGAACGAGATTGGAGGAAAACCCGAGGATCGCGAATAAGTGTTTCGTTCGAGTTCCTTCAAGGTTGCAGAGTGACAATAGGAACCACTGGGAATTCAAAGCTTCAGGACGCGAGACTTTGTCTAAAGGCTAGGAAACATCGCGAAATGCGCGGTTTGTTTTAGACAGCGGCGCACCACCGTTTTCCGATGCGTCTCTCGCACCGTGCATCGCGTGTACCTGCCGTTTCCGGTTTATCTATCGAGCCGCTAAACGATATGACAGCCAACCTGGCTGGCACGCTAATATGTCAGAGGCAGGTAGCTGAGAATTCCTGAAGAGTACCAGCGCAGCGACTCCAATGACGATGGCTGCTGCTCCACTGAGAGCTTCTTTTCGAGCTGTGCTTCCTGATGGAAGGTCATATGCATTGCCTGTCATTCCAACGTGAAAATTGGAGCTTCATACTGAAGTTCTTCGAATACGCAATGTAATATACACTGATATACAGAGGTGTATCATAATATGTGGGACTCACTTGGACAATGAACACGAGAGATCAAAATGTTCATACAAACATGTACCCCATTTGATTTTTTTCCGGAGTTATAATCATTTTTATATTTCAGTAATGCACAGTTTCTTACCTTTGTAGGAAGTGCTCAAAATGGCTACCCAAGTGTAAGCCTGCAGTCGTACTGTAGTGTTTCTAAAAAAATATACAGAATGTGGATAAAATATGGGGATGCACTGTCATAGGTAAACCACATTGGTATGACATCAAGGTATGACATCAAGTGGGAGTTTCTTCAATAGCTCATTTAATTGATTACTAATAAATTCGCAGAAAATTGACCTGATAATCTCCCAGTAAGGGGTCTTTCCACTGTGGCAACCTGATAACGGAGCGCTGTTTGGAACTTTCTTGTCGCCAAAAGAATGTGTTTACTAAATTGAAGTTTTTTCTATTTATTAATATGTGTTTTGTGAATACAAAAAAATTATATTTTTTTGCATTTGAGGTATCTTTTATTTTACAGCACATATTACACCCACTTATTTCGGCGCAAGCATTAAAAAAATATGAAAAAAAATTATTTTGTATTCTCAAAGTACGTAGTAATAAATAGACAATACTTCAATTTAGTAAACACATATTTTTTGTGACCAAAAAATTTTCAAACAGTGGAAAGACCTCTTAAGAAGAACAAGTCCAATTACAGACAGATCCAAATAGTTCAGTAGAATCAGTTATATAAAAATGGCTACAACTTTGGCACGAGGTCAAGTAAAACACACTTTTACCTAATTCGAATTTTTTTATTTTCTTTGTGTCCCTCGCCCACCACATATTATGATACATCTTCTACATAAGTTTACTACACATTGGGACATCGTTTTTCTACTGTAAACATGTGTTCCATTTTGGTTTCTCATCCTAATTTTACAAAACCTCATGATTTTTACCCTTATTATGGAGTCCGGCATTGTATATCAGTCGCTAGCTGGAAATACGTTAATCAGAGATAGTTGAATTGTATTTAATTATCACAGGCGCAATTAAGGAAGAGTAGCTCGTTTGTTGTAGCCATCCAAGGTGACAGTTCGGCCAAGGGGATTCCCAAGACGGTTTTATCCGCGGGCTCTCGATAGCAAAGTCGACCGAACCCCCTAACGACCGGCACCGGCATACCGGGTCCCTTGGAATCGTGGACGACGTGCCTCGATAGATTCATCGAATACTATCGAAGGAATTTCGCAAACAATCCCGGCCAATCGACACACGGTCTTGGGAACTGCTCGGCCGACGGCCTCTCAAACGCGACGGTATCGCTCACCTGTACGCCCTGCCACCGAACAATTCGACGAATTTCTTTTCCCTGGACACTGTTTCGTTCCCTCTGAAGCGTATCGCTGGAGCAAACTGCAACTCGAGCGAACAATCAACCTGTATTCTGATATCCTCAATAGTGAAAGTTGGCTGATACGATGATAGAGTTGGAAAAAAAATGGAATAGTTTTGGGTGGAAAGAATATTAAACGAGAATCTCTGTCTAAGCTGTAAAATTAAAAGATATTTAATTCCAAAACACCTAGAACCCTAGTAGTCGGGAATACTTGGGGCATCCAGAATCTTAGCGTCTTAGAACCCTGGAACTTTAGAACGCCCGGAGTTCTACAATTCTAGGACACCTGACACCCTAACATTTTTGAATTCTGAAACTCTAAAATTATAGAATCCTAAAAGCAGGTATAACATACTTAAAACGTTTGGTTCACGTGAACCGTGAAACCCCAGAACTGTAAAACACTAAGTACCTACCTTAGAATTCTAGAATACCTAAAATCTATTTTTCTCGAATCAAAGTCCACTGTCAGTAGTACTGCCAAGTAAAATTAAATCAGAGGTAGATCCACAAAACGGTTGTCAGTTGCAAGTAGAAGGTTTCTCCCGCATCAGAGGTTTAAATAGAAGATCCGATCGAATTGGCGGAATCGGGGCCGCCCTGGCCGATGTGAGAAACCTGGCGGCTGGCCTTAAATCAAGCAGGCCTAATTCCAGCAAGAAATGGTCGCGGGGCGTTGTTCCCAGGATCAGCTGGCTGGCTGACGGCATTTCTCGAGCATACCCGTCGTACCTCATCGACCGGTTCCGGCTGGTCACAGCGTTGAGCTTTCCTGGTGTCCCTCACCACGAACACTCGCGTCTCGCGGCGATCTCTTCTGAACCCATCTTCCCCGATCCCCTGAGAAGACTGTTTGCGCGGAGAAGAAACTCACACCTTGCCATCCACCTACAATTCTATAAGATTCGCTGAACACAGCATTCACCGCAGCTCGTTGTATTAGGAGTTCAGAAAACTTGAAGAAGCTAATGTCAGACACGGTGCAAGTACAAGAATCAACCGATTTGTTGCACTGCTCCGTGACCTCGACAGACGGGACCCAACAACAGGGAGAATCCTTTCGTGTATTCGGAAAATGTCGTCGGTTCAGTGTCACCCTCCTCGAGCAGCACTCACCTGAACAGGGGATCACCTGCCTCACGGCGGCGGATAAAGCAAGAACATGTAGAATGCAGGCAGCTCTTGGCCGACCTTGGCTAGGTCGAGCGTGCGCGGCCTCGAGTATGCGACACTGATTGAGCCGCATCTGCGGCCTAGGCTCCCTTGGTTTTTCCTCGGAGCCATTAGAGCCCGCGATAAAGGGTGGACGATTAAGTATCAGTGGACTGATCGATCGGTCGAGCCGAAATTCTCGGTAACAGCTGCGGGAAATAGTCACTGTCCGATATAATTGTGAGACTCGTAAGTCGCAAGCCTTTGAACTCTACGGTGATACGGTGATAGAGGTAAGACGTCCGCGCAAAGAGAAGAGATGAATTTCCTTGTTCTTCTGCTAAACCCATCTACAATTCGTTCGAAGGATGCAGTTGCCGCCTATAATTATCTGGGCCAACAGTGTCTAGTCTAAAGTTACAGTCTAAACACGGGTTCAGCGTCCTTCAGACTGCCTGACGTCCCTGTCGAGCAGAGTAATTTCTCCAACGGAGAAATCAAACTTGGCTATATTCACCAGGACCGAAACGCAGAATCCGTTCTCCAGGCAGATTAATCTGGTCTTCGGGTACGATCCATTTGAGAGTATCCCCCGTCGCGTAAGTAGGACGCGGCTTAAACCCTTCTTTCCGTTCTCTCCGTCCGGCCCATTGTCGCAGAGCTAAGCACAGATTTATTATCGCGCCGAGATCCACCCCCTCCTCCCTCTTTCTCTGCCTCGTCTAACTCCCTCCGCCCTCTGGTTCTCCTCGTAACCGGTCTTAGTCTCGTAAGAGAAATACATTCATCGAGTATTCTATTAAGAATCTGCACTCCGCGGATAAACGAGCGAAATAAGGTTCTCCCGGCGAAACCCCTCGTTCCTTGTTCCATTAGTCGAACGATTCCAACCACCACCATCGCCCACCCACACCCGGGCTCTGGCTTTCTCCCCCACGACATCTTTCCCAGGCTGGATCACCTGGTCTTTGCGAAGATTACGCGAAGATTCGATTCCAGTCATATCCGAAGGTCCAAATGTTAGTCGACCCTGCGTAAAGGACGAGTGGCGGCCACTTGTGCCGACAACTGTGCGCTCACGTTGCCAGAGAATCGGGGACAATTTAAAACACAGACTTCGCTGACGCGAAGAAAACATTCTTTATGCCTTCCAGGGTAGCGGATTAATGAATTACCACATCGACGCGCGCAATTAGCGCAGCTATACTTTGAGAGATGTCGAAATAACCGCTGCCAACGGTGGCCGTTGCGTTCTAAAGGATAATGACGCGACGCGTAGCACGCGCTGCAGCGGGCAGGCGAAGAGGGGCCTTGCACTTGCCGATGAGTCCCCTCCCGCCTCTATACGAGCACAAGGTGCAGCTGTCCGGAGCCCGTGAGGGCCCGAGAAAACGATAATTAGCTCATTTCAATAATTGACAAGCCGCCGTTGGCTAGTCGTAACGCATCTGGCGCTCCGTGTTCAGAGCGCGAGCTCGAGTATCGCATGCAGCGGAATCTCCGCCGGTCTTAGCCTTTAAGCGGCTGTAAAATGGACACAACTGTGTACCCCTAGTTCGAACTTCGGTTACGTGCACGTGTTCAACGGGAATGCACGCGATTCTCGGGCTCCTTTCTGCAACTGCGCGCGCAATTATCGCCGTTTACGCGAGCCCGTCTGGCAGTAAAGCTGCACGGTGAAGAAGACAGGGAAACGACGACGTTCGAAGCCTCGAACTTCGGTTTTTCTTGCCGGCCGCTATTCCGGCGGAGCTGCAGCGCGTAAATTGCAACGCAGTTGCCTGCGGAGGTGCCTGAAATTGAATATTACCCGCTTCGAAACGAGCGACACTGAGAGTACGTCCTCCATGCATGGGAATAGCCGACGTTTTCGCGTGGAAAGACTGTGTCCTGAGCGTTAGGAGGTTGTAAAAGAAGAATTCGCGATAGGAGCGAGTAACGTTGTAGTCGGGAAACGTTTAGGGCTCAAAGTGGAGGAATTTGACTTAGAAAGGTGCTCGGTCTTTCAGAAAAGCAAGTCCAGGATGGGCTGGGTCTCTTATAAAATGAAATTTCCTTTTCCTTTCTAGCGTTAAAATGTCAGCGAGTCATTGTTCACATCATTTATCCGTCATGCGTCATAGGATTTTTCTATAAAACCTATATCTCTGTAGATTGTTTATTCTGTCTCCGCTCTTCTGTTATATCGATAGATCATTTACTGATTTTGTATTTTCTAACGTTTCTCTCTGTAATCCTGCATAAACCAGATTGGATTTGTTAAGTCCCATACAAGCTGAACAAAAGTAGGGGAGACTGCTGCTCGTTGTCGCAAGGGGTAGGTTCACTAATTGTTAATAACTATGCACCGACATATGCTCTACTGCGAGAAGATTTACTGTAGAAAGAAGTCACTTATACTATGCCATGTATTCATGGCCGACCCCGCAATTGCACGTTTTTTGACAGTTATCAGCGTTCATCGAAAAGTTGACTACGTCAGTAAATATTTTTTCTTCAAAATTTTGATTTCATGTCTTCACGCCCTATATAGTTACAATAGAATAAATGTTAAGGGACTATTTTAAAGTTTGTTTATTAGCCGATCCATTGACGTAGTATTTTTGTTTATACATAAATAATTGAAGATTATATATATTATTAAAGTCAAAATAATCGTTCGGGGCTGGTGGACGAATAACGTTAATAAAGTTCTGTTATTTGTTACAATTGTTATGTTGTTATTTGGAAAGCGAGTTTTATTTTTTATTTAAATTTCATTATGTTATAAATACATTATAATTTATGATGATGTTGAAAAAAATTCAGTTTATTCTTAAAAAATGAATGAAAAATAATTAATATTTTATAATGAAACAAGTCTTGTGACATTGTATTAGTTTATTGCAACTTTGATAAGTTGTTAAAACATTTTCTTAACTGATTGTACTTATAGTTAATCTACCCCATACTACAAGTCTACCAACCCTGATCGTGGGGCTATTTGACCAGCATGTAAGGTGTTAGAAAAAAATTAAAATACCTTAATTGTTGTGACGTTAAATCAACTTTAATAATTTAATCAAATACCCAAATGTATGCCTCATCAAATATACTAACCGGTTTAATGATATTTCGTCCATATAATTCAGTAAAAATCAAACCCTGAGAAACTGACCTACCAACCCTGGTCTCCCTTATATAATATTATGTTACGTTGAAAATTATTAAAAATATTACACTAATTCAATACTTTTTGTTTAAATTCCACAGTACTATACTAAATAATGAAGCAATTAAACTGTTCGTACAATGGGGACCCACAAAGTGCACGCGGCGCACAGTGATCTGCCGTGACCATGGCGCACAGAGAATTAATAACACGAATTTCTGTATAAATAAACCAAAACCTAATTGTAGAATGAAATTTCATTACCCATCATCTAAAATCGAGTCCACGCACGCGTCATTCGTTGTATTATGAACAAGACCCTCATATTTGTCGCAACCCCGCCATAGAGTCACCTCAACACAGTTAATACGAAAAAGAAGGAAATAAAGTTTCCACCCCCCAGAGTTCGTTGCCTCGGTTATTCTTTGATTCTGAAAGGCGCGTGCACCGATCGATCGAAGACGGCGAGCGTTCAGACCGCGAGGAATCGCGCGGAAACGCGAGATATATTGACCGTACTGTTGTATCACGGAATCCGTGCATTAATAACCCGGCCGGTCTTTAACCCGTAAACTTCGAAACTCGGACGGGGTGCGATTAAGAGGCTTCCAGGGGCCGTTTCGTGTTGGCCACCCTCCCGCTCCGGGCCTCTGAAACAGATCCCCCCCACGACGGTTATAGATACCTCGGATCGAAGAGTTCGCGTGAGACGTCCGACGAACGATCGCTTTTGACGATCGCGATTCCACTGTGCGCGCACACTGCCGAGCCAGCCAGCCAACGAGACAATTAGAGTGGTTTATAATATCGAGAACGATAGCGGAGGGCTAATTGCGAGCGCTAATTGCGAGGTTGCGAATCGGGTTTGAAGTGGGAGTCACGAATTTAAGACGATCCTCGTACTACGCTGAATGTTGCGCATAGTTCAGTTGCTTCGCGAGCGAATTACGACAGTTGCATTAGAAAGTAATATTTGTTAGAGTCGAGGCGTAAGACTATGGCGAGAAAGAGGGGGAGACGAAGGGTAGGCGCAAGGGAAGGAAGTATTCATTTTCATTATCTTATTTTATTAAACTTGAGTGTGTAAGAATGAATGGAATAGGCGATGGGAATTTAGAATCTAACCACTGGTCGCCAGGTAGACGAAATCGAAATATGTAAGAGATGTAAATGTGTATGACTATGCTAGGAAGGATATGAATAAAAAGGAAGCAATTGTAAAAATATGGATAAAAGGTCTTGTTATCGACGAGCACCTACCTGAAACTGAAAGTATCGAGATATTTAGTCCTCGCGTCTCCTAATGTCCCATGCCTCAGTCATTGCTATTCAACTTAAGCTTGCAAGTGGTACCGCGGCGCATTTCAACATCGAAAGTCTGTCAAGTGTTCGGAAGGAAAGTTGGTCCCATCGAGAACACTTATCGCGAAGCAGGTGGAGGTGGCAATGTACGGCCAAGTAAATGTCGATTTACGGGCTGGCAAGTGACACCGGCTTGTACGATAAAATTTCGTTTGCCAGAGTCGAGAGAATCAGCTCCGTGGCGGTCGGGCGGACGCACAATGCTTGTCGGGCTCGTAAAACTGGCGCCTTCTTTCAGCCTGATTCTCACTCCGCAGTTTCCTGACTTTATTGCACGGCCATGGTTTACAGACTTTCGTTTGCGCTCGTCGGGGTGAACAGACAGGTTCCAGAGCCGGCGGAAGGTTAGGGAGCAAAGACAATGTTCCTATTGTGGCCAGTTGTAATCACAGGTTCGACTCCGCCAGGTGCTTTCCCGGAAACTGATAAGTCCTCTTAATTTCTTTATTGCCGCCATACGGTCCTACGTAAATAGCGGCCCCACTTGAGCTTGGATACAGAACTATTGTTCGGTTAGAACGATGGACGCGGGGTGCGAGCGCTGGCGCGGCGGATGTTCTCTTTGAGGGCTGCACCACGGATGTTGGATATTCGACCATTGAACCTTCCGCAAGGTGGATGTTCCAACAATCCGATCCTTCTGCCGGCGATGTTTCGAAGCGCACTGGCAATCGTTGCGTTCGTGAGACCTCGTCTCGAGGCATGTCTCGAGGGAAGTGTCATCGTGTAGGGCAAGCTTTTAACAAGAGATACTATCGACGTATCCGGTGCCGATTTGTTTCTCCTTGAAATATGTTAAGCATAAAAATCAAAGAGAGGGATATTTTTTATTTTCCCCAAATCTCAATTTTAAGGGATGAAACAACCTCTCGAAGATCGAGAATCGGCACTTCCCGAATAAAGTATGCCACCTCTATGAACGCTAAACATCCAATAAATTCTGTGTATTTTAGAAGAAATACATATTATAAAGTGATCTATGTGTCAACAATTGCAAAAATGGTAACCGGAAGCGTGGGGGACTCATGGGCGCCAACAGCTCCCCCCCCCCTTCAGCTTGAGAAAAAATCGCTTATTTGTAATAAGTAATCATTATTGAGTTTATACTAAAACAGTGAATATTTTTAAAATTTTAATTAAATTGGCGCTGCAAAAGAGGTTCAAACAAGATTCTCAAACCCCCCCCCGCCTGAAAAAGAGTCTGCACTCTGCGGACGCTCTTGCTGAACTAGAGAAGCCAGAAAGCGTAAATGATAAGAACATGTAGATAATTCCAGGTACTATGTCTTATCGCAGGTTGCAGCATAGTTATATAAAACGTTATATAATTAAAATTTGAGCAAATAGATCTTGAATAATAGAACAACTATAATTAGATGACACCATGTAGTATTTATCTGCTTCATTTCATTCACAAGCAAAGGGGAAGCTGTATCGCATCCACCCCCTACACGCTTTCAGATTTCTCTAATCCTCTATTCCTCGGTTTGTCATTTGTGCAATTGTTAGTACATATATAGATCACTTTATAATATATATTCCTTCTATAATACACATCATTTGTTAGATATTTAGCGTTTATAGCAGAGATCAGCAAAATTGTTATTTAAATAAAATTTCGAATAACGAATAAAAGTGTGTCAAATAAAGCTAGCTCGAGTTAATAAACGAATGGCGAATAATTTTTTTAACTTTTATTCGTTATTCAAAATTTTATTTAAATAAAAAAATTGCCTATCTCTGGTTTATAGTCACAGAACACTTCATAAGAGAAATGACGATTTTCGAATTTTCAGGAGCTCTTCAATTTTATACTCCTGTTGTTGTAAGTACTTATTGTTAGATAAGTTACATTCCGCCCATTTAGTCTACACTGCGTTTCATATAAGAACGGACCAACGCCCCTACCGATTTGCGACCGATCTGCGCAGCTCCCACGGATCTGACACACGCGATTGGTCGTAGCACTTTCCCTGCCGGTTTACTACCAATCAACAGTGTATCCTTGCGCGAAACGAGTCCGCTCTAAAGTGGAATGCAGTGTAGTATTAAGTTATTTATAGAAACATTACTGTAATATGATATATTGCCAAAGGCGTACTATGGTGTTTCACGTCCCAGTTTTCAACAACAACATAAAACAAAATTTTCCGATAATCAACAGAAACATTCGAAAATTCACTGGTATCAAGCACGAATTCCAATTGTTGAATGCAAGGAAGACGGGTATACTGGCATTACACATAGGCAAATACGCAAACAATTACTTAATTTTAATATTTTAACTATTATTCTACTTTTCCTCTACCAAAGTTCCAGTGAGAATGCACAAGAAAGTAGTATTTATCGAGTGACCATCATGTATTCAATATCGCACGTCGAGAAAGTGTCGTTAACTTTAAATTCGACATTGCAGGTGTATGTGTTTCCTGGGCAATTAAATTTTCCTCCAGCCAAAACGGCCTTCGAAGTTTTTCAAATTTCGCAGCCAGCGCCGACGATCGTTGTTGATGAAACAATACGAAGAATGTCGCGAAACAGTCACAAGCATTTCAATGCTTTATACCACCAGGAAACGGAACATTCAGGGCTCCCTCGCTCCTCCTTTTCAAGCGTAGTCGAGCGCAGGAAACACGCGGTCGATTGACGCGTCCTTTATGGCCGCGACGATACCGGAATATACCCAAAGAATTACCATATTGAAAGGACGCGTCGCCAGGGAATTCGTCCTCCTCCGGCATCCTCATCAAATAGTTAAAAGTCTATATTCACCATGCGCGAAAATTGTTCCACCGTAAACGGGGGAAGACGTTATGGGTTATACGGTTAGACTCTAACCGTTAGAGGAACTCCACAGATCAACGAATGCCCATGGTGAACTGCATAAATTCATTATTACGATCATTTCTGGCATTGACGGTTAATTTAAAACCATTTTGTTTCTTAAATCTTCCAATGAACCTTTAAGTCGATAGTGAAAAGCATACTTTTATAGAAAATACTGATATTAAGTTGGATAAACGTTAGATACACAGATTAAAGGTTCACACAATCATTCATCAATCAGTAATGTTACAGACCCATACAATTTGTAATCTTATAACTCCTTAATAAACCATTTTCAGACATGGATTCATATGAACTTATTTCACCTAATATTTGATCTCTCGAATACGCTGTATTTATTTGGCACCAACCTATCGGTACACACTATGTAGTAATTTAAATTTTCATTAGTGCCAGAGCACGCGCGGGCTGGATAAAAATTTCCCGCTAGATGCAATCGCGTAGAACGGCCTGACCGGCATGAGACTGTATTTCGCCAAACCTTGCGCCACTCAAAGTGTTAATATTTTTCAAGACGACATCAAAGCACCGCCGCAGCACCAGCGTCCTCGAACTCGTCCGCCCCGCCATCGAGAGGGTTGCGAGTTCCGTGGCAGCCCTCGTCAAGGTTGACGCGCCGGGCACGTATTTAAAATATCCTGGCCGCGAAATGCCGATACAGATGGGCCCTCGACGTAAGAGGCCGACTTAAGGTACGAGAAGAGGGAGCGTTCTGGCCTCCCGCGTCGGATGCTTGGGGGTTCGTGCGCGAGAATTCGCCAAACCCGGCAACCCTTCCCGTCGGCGAGGTATGCCTTTGGCCTTTGTCATTTAATATCGGTGCCGGTATGCAAGGACTCGGGGGTAAGGAAGCCTCGGGTGATCGCTTTGATGGCTGGGCGGTCCATTCGCGAATTTATGGCAAGTTCAACCCCTCTCGGTCTCTTTCTTGGCTGCCTACCTGCTCGACCAAGCTCTCCTCGCTGGCGAGCTAAGCGGTCGCGACTACTGGAAGCCCCGATTTCGATTGAAAACGCTTGAACCGCGTGGTCGTCGCGGTATCGCTTCGCGGCGATATTCCTCTACTGGGCCACAGTCAGGCGGTACATTTACTGGGCATCTTGTGTGAATTTTTTAAGAAAAACTCTGTTAGCACCTGGTCGACTACGGTGCAAGACTCTTTCTGTAGAGCTAATTGGTCTTGCCTACATTTAATATCTACGCCTCGTAGTTGTTCATTTGTCGACGAAAAAGTAACTCATACAGTCGGGGGAGCGTGAGATACTTTTGCAACTAGTAATTTGTTCGCATATTCTTTAAGTGTTTTAAAACAATGTTGCCTTTGTCAAGAGAGTGCACGCGAAGCACCAGTCGTCGGCCACAAAAGTAGCCCGGGCGCAAAGGTTCTTACGCGCGTATAATTTATGTTATATTTATCTCCCATAACCAGTGGCGGATTTAACAGGTCGCCTGATGAGCAGCTACCGCCTAGGCCTCCGCATAAAAGGCCCCGGCAAGGCCCAGGACTAAAAAAAAATTATGACTAGGTATAGATATCCAAACACTATATTTTCTTCATGCTACTACACTTGACACGTTTTTAATAAACTACCTCTTCATTTCCCCCCCAAAATGGGCCCCTCAGAACGTTTTGCCACCTGGGTCTTTTTTCTTAAATCCGCCACTGCCCATAACTGAAGTTTGACTCAAAGAAAATCGACTCGGTATGCGCTTTTGAAGGTGAGAATTACATAGTCTTCATGAGCAAAACTGAAAGCGCATTTCAGTTCAGTGTTGCTTCCGAGAGCTATCCACTTACCATTTACAAAAGTAACTAGCGAATTCTTTCAAGTTGGGCTAGGTTAACTAAGAGACACAGAAAGGGAGTGTTGTATCTTTCACTGAACTTTGATGGGACATCAACTCACAATAACAATACAACCTATACAAGCGCGTAATCAATGAATCAGCGTGAGCCTCGCCTGGAACCGAGTTCTCCTTCTTCTTTTGATTACCCTTTCCCTCTGGCGCGGCCGGGAAACGTCATCGTGGGCGCACGCACCGGCACGAAAAAAAAAATGACGGATGCACACCAGTTATTACTTTCCTTCGAGTTTCCCACAGAAGTCACGATCTGTGGTCTCGGATCATAGCGCAGTCGACGGAACACGAATACAGCTGCGCGTATCCCCGTATACGCGTACATAAATTAACGCTCTGGGAATATACAGCGGCGGCCGCGGCGGTGCACGCACACGCGTGACCATACGCAACATTCTGCGCGCGTACAGCGGGGGACGGCCTTGCCTGGCAGTCTGATATGACGGTACGCGATGCGTTCTTTCCGTGCCCATAACCGTATGCGGTTTGGCTATGGTCGTTACGGTTCAAGCGTTCTCCAATAACGCGTGCCCCATGGTCACTCGGCACGTCCGCAGGAATGCTCGGCCATCCAGCCGCTCTATTTACGCATCGGCCGGCGTTAATAAAGCCCTGTGTACTCGAAATTTCCCTGGCTCTCGTTCGTCGCATTCGCTGACCTCCCATTGGCGAGAAAACGGTATATGTATACCCGTTACGCAGCAAAGTACCTCGATCTCTAGGGAAAAGTTGTGCGCAGACTGTTACAAGTTCGGTTCGTAGGTCGTTTGAGATTAGTCACTTCCAGTGGTGGAACGACTTGGCAATCAGGTAAATCACATTACTGGCTATGGAGACATGCCTATAGTTACTTGGAAATAAGTGTAAAATAATCTTATTCGTTACCAAAATAATAAAGAAGGATTTTCTCTTTAATGTGTTTTTTTCTATAGAGCACTGACAGATAGTATAAACTTGGCGTCGAGACGCTACCGCGTCTCTAGATATCACCAAGCAAAGCTTATTGAAGAATGCTTCGACAGAGAACTGGGTGTTTTAAGAATTCCACCTTAAGATATGTAACCTAAAAATTTATAGCTAGTGGAAGGTATATAGTGAAGTGCTTAGGGCACACTTAGGTGGCCTTGGCCACTCATTCTAGGGCCTTGCAGACTCAAAACGTTTTCACTCTCCCACTACTCTTACGACACCGGTATATCTCCAATGACCATACTCCTCTTAAACCTCGCCTAGACCAGGAAACAATCGTTCGGACACAAGTTGCCCGCTTGTATTCGAAGAACTGGATACAAGTTAGCGGTGACAGCAACGTCGCCCGAGTGTCTAGCTCCATGACGTGAAAGGATGTTGCTTGCATCCTGGTTTTTTCGATTTGGATGGAAAACATGGGAAGCATCTCTAAGTCTGTGGAAACGGACTATGTGTTTCTGGGGGACATTGGAAAAATCAAAACCTGCCAATGCTCAGGTGACAATCGCACTATGCGCGGGGTTCGCGCCCAAACGGAACGAGTTCAAGAAGACCGTTTGGAGTAAAGCGAGAGTTGCTGTAACACACGGTGATGTTGCCAACTCGGTGGATGCATGTATCCGGCGATTGTTGCCCGGTCCATACGTATCTTTATAAAGAGTAAGTAGATTCCCCATGAACCTTAGAAATCTGACGAGTACATTGATTCACCAAGGCAGACCAAAAACCAGTTGTCTCTGTCGCCTCGCACGGATCACGAGTCGTTCGACAATAAAGGAAGTGGCTTTATCGTCGCCTTTAATGTCCGTATCGAGACGCCTAGGTCGGAAAGACGTCGCGGCATCGAGACGAATCTCGTCCTGCGTTCGAATGACACGGGGGTGGAGGGGAGGGGGCGAGTTTTCTCGTCCTCCCGACCCGATCCGTCACACCGCCCCCGCGAGACGCGGTCACAATGCCGCGCTCGGCGATAAATTACAACGTTATGGTTCCCTCCGTGACGTTTCTGTGCAGTTCGCTAACCCGACCTGGCCTAACCTCCGAGTCCTTAGCTGCGTGCATGCGCCGCGTCGATTCGTGAAAAAGAGCATAGCGATGTGGCTGGGAGGGGGGGAGGGAGTGGGGTGGCGCGGAGGAGGAGGTGAGGGAGTTGGAGGAGCGGGGAAAAAGAAAAGGCAGTGCTCGAGAGCCGGTACTTATCCTCAGCCAGGGGGGCCAACAATGCGAGCTCACGCTCACGCGACTGTCCCTCCGCATCCGCTCTCATCGAATGTCTCCTCTTTCCTACAGCAACGGGGACGGACGGAGAAGGGACACGATCTTTATGGAAATGTAAAGCAACCGTAGAGAAACGGAGAGGAAGAAGCGGCGCCTTACAATGCCGTGTAAACTTGCGACCACGATGCTCGCGTATTAATAATTACTGTTATTCCGTAATGACCGATGCGGGGCATGGGAAGACCCGATAATCCTATGCATTAGTCGCGCCGCTACCCGCTCCCTCTTTATTTATGGAATTAAGCCGAACGGGAGATGTATCTGCGGCTGTATTCTATGCCTCTTAACGTGTCTATGCGGCTACTTCCGGTGAGAATGCAAGATCGACCCCCTCCCCTCCCCCGCCGCTTCCCCTGGTCGTTGATAGAGAATCGCGGAATGTCGCAGGTTGAATTATACGATTCAATTCGCGGCGGAGGAGAAAACCTCCGCTCGCAATTACTGTACTCGTTAATGGAAGCAGGCAGAGTAATAGCGGCGAGGAGGACAACGGGAGAGATTCTTTTCCTATTCCAGGTCGTTGAATCGTCCGTCGCTTCCTCCCATTCACCGGTTTTAGAAAGGGACCCGGGGACTCGTGACGAGACGTGTCCGCTGATTTGCTTGGTTATCAGCGAATCGAAGTTTCACACCCGCGAGTGATAGATCAGAGGGAAGTCCCCGTTAACTTTGAGTTGGACAAGCCTGCCGACTACCACTGCTCGGAATATTGTCATCATTGGAACATGATTCCCCGTTTAATAGGCCTTTGATTGGCGTCACTGTGAAGCTGCTCGATCAGAGAAAGACACCAGAGCAAGATAGAATTTGTCATCCGGTTTCGTGACTGGCTGCTAGTAAGAAAGCCCCAGCGAGAGGGCCAGAGGTCGATGGGGCTCGCTCGATCCCCCCGATCGATCAACGGAAATCCGTAGACTTTGCGGACTTAACCCGGTTTGGCTCCCGCGCGGATTAACTTCTTGCACTGGCTTCTTCTCTCGGCTGATCTTGCCAATTTGTTCCCTTGAACTTTCGGGCGAATTAACATCGGAGAAACCCGTCTGGACGCGGTGACTTTCCTCTGATTTGTGCCCCGAGCCATTTTCGTCATCCGTTCCGAGGAGATCTTCAGGAATGATGAGACCTCCGGGCTGTGTAATCTGTGTATCGGCGATTCAAAGGGAAGGTGCGATTCGAGGCTCTGATTGGCCCCGTTGGAATGAAAAATAATTAACTACAGGTGTCTTTTAATATTTCAAATTACGGATTAAGTGATATTTATATTATTCTCCAAAGTGATCGCGGCTTGAAACTTTAAAGAAGTAATTATGTCACCGAGTAGAAAATTTCGAATTATTAGCTGCTATAGTCCTCTGCTACGATTGCAAATTTTTCCTTGCATCGTTTAATGTTCGTCGACGTTGTGTTCGTCACAGCGGCATCACCCAATGGCAATTCGTTCCGCGTGCTCGCTCGCGCGCGCACGCGTCGCATTCAGCGCGGAATTTCAGTGTCCCATTCTTATTAAGGTTGAAAGGTGTCGGCGCACAATAACGTAAATAACGGGAGACAACGTGTCTTTGTATATTTCGCCATACATCATCCCCCGCGCCGGCTGCCGTCTACTTTATTCCACGATCACGATCGTTGTTTTTCTCCCTCGTGTATTGTGGAGTATCGCGGAGGGTTTGGCGCCTCCGATGCGCGGAGCGGCAAGAACGAATCGGCAGCCGACACGTACACGAGGCGTAACGTGGTAGGTGAACCGTAAATAAACCCATCCGAAGGAATTATTTTTCCTCTTTTTCTCATCTTTTGTATCCCCTACCCTCCTACGTATTTCTACTCTCGTCCTCCAAGGATCTTCCTGTCGTAGTGTTTTCCCCTGTATCTTCGTATTAATGTCGCTGTATCCATTAATATTACATTTTCAATTACAAATTCTACCTACACAGTGATCATTCACCATATTTTGCTCATAATTTTCCTGTAAACAGCTGAAGTTCGACATAACGCCTCAACGGCAAGGAGCAAACAAGCAAAAACGAGGGACCACGCGCGATCCAATGAAAACATTAGCCGGCTACTCCATTTCCTCGAGGCAATAAAGTCCACTCCATCGCCCTTCCAGCGAAAGATTCAGATTCAGGGCAGAAGAATCGGAAGTATCGAGGGTGCTGCCGGACATTTGTCAAGCTGGTCGACTACCGAAAGGAACAGCCCTGTCTGATATGTATGTAGGTCTGGGGCGCGGAATCGTTCGGACGTTTCAAGAAGGGTAGCCAGCCCCATAGTATCGTTATCCGAAACTCTGACGCGTCCAGGGTCAGCTAAATGATTCATGACCCCGCATTGAAATTTTCTGGGCTTCCCGTTATGTTCAATTGAAATCATTCGCGCGAAGGATATGGATCTATTAGCTTTTACAAGGATGTTGGCATCAAGCTGCTGATCTTAATGCGGGGTTGATTTTTGCGCTGGCTAGTTGAGAGGCTATGGAGCCGGTACAGTTTGAAATGTTGAATAGTGTCATCTACTAAGTACTAATGTCTACTTTACTTTTTAGCATATGTGTAGCTGATTTGCTTAATGTTTCTTACTTTTGTAACTTCTACACCTGTGTATGCTGGTGATATTCTTATTATTAAAATCTTCAAACCGTTCGATTCCTCTTTAGCCAAACGATAAATTAAGCATGATGTATCAGAGATCGCTAAATGGTCTAAGTTTTAATCCTACAAAAACCTATCATGTGACTTTTGGATACAATAACAACATATCTCAGATAAACTTCTTTAGTATCAATCTTAATTGTTTCACAATCTCTTCACAAAACAGCCTTAGAAATCTATGTATCATCATGGATCCTTATTGAAATTTTGAATTCCATGCCTCCACTAAACTACAAATTACTTATTCTCGCCTTCGCAGCCTACGTTCTCGTTTTCTAGCTCGCCGTCAGAAGCTCCGCCTTTCTTCATTATTACTCGTTTTCTTATTTGATTATGCTAATGTAGTATATTACGCATGCCTAACCAAACGCATTAATCAATGTACCCAACATGTTCAGAATACTTGTTTCAGATTTTCTTTCGGGATAAGTAAGTATAACCACATAACACCTTCGTTCGGAAAATCCAGCTAGTTAAACACGAGACAAAGATTCATAGTGCATCTATGTTGCCTGACTCACAATGTTCTTTCTACTGGAACTCCTTCTTATCTTCGTGAACTACTGCATACTAATCTTGAGCTTCACCTTAACAAATTCATCTCCACCAGACATGAAAATGGTCTCTCTTTTTCTTCCTATCATTCTTGTAAATACCACGTGGTTTTCCCTTACAGTGTTGCTCTTTATTACAACTCTCTCCGTTCCATAATCCGTTCTTTAACATTCTTATCACCCTTCAAACATGCAGCGTCCCCTTACATTTGCAACAATATTCCATTACTGTTCATTATTTTCTTTATGAGTTTCGTTTTATCACAACTATTATCTCAGCTATGATTAAATTTAATTGCGTTTATTTTTGAGTTAGGTTCATAATTAACTTAACTCAAAAATAAACGTAATTGAATTATTATTTTTATAGCGACCTATAAATAGCTCTACCTCGCCTTTTTGTACTGCATTTTATTTTTCAGTCTAATAGAAACATATTATTGTGATTCATACATACTTGTATTCATAATTTTTTAATATGTGTATCATTGAAGCCTGATGTTCCTGTACATGTTTCTTTCGGTAGTATTATTCGTGTATGTAAAATTATGATCCTCATTAGTGACTTCAATTAGGCGAGCCTGATTTCACGTTTGCTTAAAACTCTAATAGCCTAATATTGGACAGAAGTCAAAAAGCTAGGATTGCTAGCCATCCACCATTTGGGGTTACAGTTTATTGATTTCCTACTTCTATCATTGTATTTCAATAATTTGTTTTATATATTTGCAGCCAAGACCTCTTGGAAGCCTCTGCCTTCACGCATACACCCCTCCCCCATACTTTTTCGTAAAATATCTCACAAGGGATGTTTGAAACCTTGCATAAATGTAGTTCAAGTGATACTAACAATGTAGCTACTTTTTGTTTCGGCAATGAAGCGGTGAAAACACTCCCGAAAAAAATTGTAAGTTTTCATATTATCGTGAATATCTACGAAATCGTAAAAGATGTAAAAACAACGTTTTATGGTTTTTTAATTTCCTACAATACGATAATGAAGAATTATCGAAAAAAATGGTAGTGGGGATAAATTTGGAAAAAAAAACTTTTGCTGAAAATTCTTTTCGCCATATTGTAGTAGATCAAAAACGATAAAACAAAATCGTTTACGGTTTCGCAGATTGTCGCGATAATACATATGAAAACTCAAATTTTCTTTGAGGGGATGTTTTTACCTTTAGAGCCTCTTCATTGCCGAAATAAATGGTTACGTTACTAGCATCACTTGAACTACATTTCTGCAAAGTTTCAAATTTTTTCTCCAGCTTCCGATCGTTCTTTGTCAGTAACGCAGATAAAGACAAGTAGGTAATACAACATCAATCCAACTCCAGCCATCACAATAATGTGTCTCAGGAAATACCAATTTCTCATAGAGTCACGCCACTGTCAATGAATTTCCCGTGTCGGAACGAGCACAAAGAGCGACGCGACAATGCTTTACTTCGTGAAATTAATCCCGGTTACTTCCTGTCCCTCAGGTTCCCGCCCTCGCGTCCCCCCCGCCCCTTCCGCGGAACGTCTAATCGCCTACTTTTTCATGGACTTATCTAGCGCGAGGCATCGCGGCTGATTATTTGATGCACAGGCGAACCGAACCTTGAAATAACAAGCGTCTTCCCTAATTCCGGGTTGTGTCGCTGTGTTCACACGTGCACGAGTGACAACCGATGTGTGAACGCGCGTTGCGAACCCGGCCAGCCAGCAGCGTAGCAGCGGCTTTTTTATTCCCCACCGCAGACGCATGCTTCCGTCAACGTTGTAGCGCACCTCGGTACCTGGATCTGTTCTGTCTCGAAAACCTGGGAAGACACCGATTTGCTTGCCCTCCCTGCAATCTACGATCGAACACCACAAAGAACGGCCCCCCTTGTCCAAGCAGATCTGCGCATCAACATTTACAAGCCCTCGTTCCACGTCTTATTCCCAACATTCATATTCATGCGTCGGAGGATCATTAGGATAGCAAGTACCGTGCAAGTTTGTAATACGTTAACGATCCTGCGTGCGTTTGCAGTTCCCCCGCGAGCGTTGGCGATCAACGACGATTTCAAAGCTCGCTGATCGCGGCCGGGCTTCCCTCCTTCCATACGATAGCAGACGCGTTGAATATTAAAGGTACCCTCAGGCTTCTTTGCAGCCGGTTTATACCTACTACTAGTACATACATCAATCTCTTCGCGCTCCGTCGGCAGGTAATATTTTCTAGGTTCACAAGTTCTTTCAAAACTTCCCTCGCAATTAGATATGAAACTATAATCTGAATGGGAATCAAGTTCGTTTGAAGATGTAACGCGAAAAGGATAGGCGTCATGGTCTAGCACCCGGCTAACAGATTCGAGCCAAATCGGAGGTGTATTTGATTCCCAGCGGAGGACAAGTTCCATTCGAAAGGGTTGCAAGTAGAATCTAGTGAGCTGCGCCAGTGGACAACAGCTTTTCTAAGCCTACCAGTCCGTGGCATAAGTAAGTAATGGCCGCGATGGCTGGTATACGAGAGTTAAGGGGCGACAGTAGCGTCGGTGGTTTCCTTGAACGATGATAATCAGCGATTTCGTGACAGACACGGGGCCGTGGCTCCGCTAACGAGCAATCGCGAGTCGTCGCTCGCTCGGGCGACACTTCTAGGCGTGTGGATATGCCTTTAAGAATAGTCGACGTTCCGGCAGCCCATGGAGACGCGGTCATATGTGTATCGGGCGTAATTAGGCTCGATGCTGTTCCATTATCATGCCCCTGGACGCTGTGGATGGAAGAAGAGTCACGTTCGACTGCGGTGCTCCTCTTCGACCAATCGTGTCCTCAGCAAGTTAGTTGGACGCTCACGCGGGCAGCCGCTGTGACGATAGAAAGCTGTGAAAAGACATCTGTCCTTTTGTCTTAATGCCTCTGGTATTAGCTTGTGGAGTTCTAATAGAGTTCATGCCTGGTAGGCATCGCAAGGTATTCTTTAGGTTAGGTACTTAATTTAGAGGAGTGTTCTTAGTGAAAATCTATTTTAGACAACCCTCTTACTCCGTATGTTGTAGCCTTCAAAATATACATAGATCCTTCTTATTAAACTATGTTGTTACTGCACTTCCTCACGGTCAAATGTTTCTTCGACCACTCCTCCAATCTCTGCTGAAACATTGATTCCAATCGCTACACCAGAAATCCCGTAAATTTTCATTAAATTGGGGTAACGACGCCTTTCCAGCAGTCGACTCGCTTCCATTAAACATAGATAACGTTGAATGATCCAAAATGGCGCATCAAACGACGAGGTCCAACGTCAAAAGCAGCCAGCTGCTATCTTCGACACTAATTAAGCGCGTTCACCGTGCCACGAACGCACGTTTATTAACCGATTCGCCAAATATAATTCAGAACTTTGTAATCGCCCTGGCTCGCAAAGGGTCCCGCTGATGCTTGCAAGGATATTACTTCGATGCTTGTTAATATCGCATGGGATTTTATTAGCTATCCCCAGAGGGGATCGCCAAAAAAGTAATTCGCACTAAAAACATAGCTATACAGGGTGATCCGTGTAATTCGAGCATCTTAGCAATTCTCGCGGTTAATTCAAATCTTCATACTTAAGATTCGTTTCCCCGGAATAGGGAGGTTGAAAATAAAATTCAAGAGGTGAAGACAAATTTGGCAACCTCTAATAAGACTCCGCGGATCCTTCGCTCGTTACTTTATTATTCTTTTAATTACATTTGGGCACAGTTCCTTGGCATATATTGACGACACAATGGTTCAGATACAGGGAAATATCTTTACTCGTTTTATTCATAGATTCAGATTTCTAGACAATAATTGACCTTCAAAATTTCTGTTCCTGATGCGTTGAGCCTCAATCAGTTTTTTTTTTTATTTAATAGAGCTAGTCAGCACACGGGTAGCCTGAAAGCTCTAACAGAAAGAGGAGGAATGTAAGATAATTTTCTGCTTGGTGAGAAATGATTCGAGACAGTCGGTTGATGCTCTCCACCCAGTATAGGCGGTGAGAGGTCGTAATCGCGAGCGGACGGGCGTTTTACGATTCCCGGCGCATAACCGCGAGTACAAATTAAAATCTTGCACGCTCGGGACTATCGCTGGTGGCAGTCGAACGAGGCCCACTCGATACCGCGTCCACGCGGGCAGATAAGGAACGCGCTTCTCGTAAATCCACGAGCGCGTCTCTGGGCGAAGAAACGGGAGAGCGTCGGGCGAAGAAAAGGGCGCGGTGGAAAAACGGTGAAAAGGGGGCGGGCTGTTCGGCTGATACGGACGATCGCTTCGTCTGCGAGCGGACTGATCACTCTGCCGTCGCTCTTATAATTATTATTCGTATTTTAATGGCCGTGGAAAGGCTCCGCGCGGCTTTGAGGCCGGGGCGAAACGACGGCTCCTCGAGAGCCCTCCTCCTACGTCGAACGGCAGCCCCTGTGCTTTTAAAAATATTGGGGATTTCAGATATCAAATGCCGCGCGCGCGGCAACGCGCTCTCCAGCCAGAAGAGGGACAAGATAGAGGGAGAAAGAGAGATACCACCCTCATTCTCTCTCGTACCTCGCGGTTCTTTTCTGCCGCCCCCGTCGAGAGCGCCTACGGCGCAGCCATTCAATCAGAAGCAGAGGCCGAGGATAAGTCGCGGCTTTCATTTCGAACCCGCTTCTTCTTCTTCTTCGCCCGGGAACAGCCGTGCCCGATACACCGATAGGTGAACCTCTCCTGACTTATCTCCTCTTTTCTCCCGTGTCACCGCAGGGGTTCTCAGTTTGCTCGCGGATCAGCCCAGATACCTGCTCCTTTTTTTCCATTCGACAGATGTGGCGACAGATCCCGATCCACGTGTGAATATTACAAAGTGGCGGAAGCATTGGAAAGCAGCGAGGTGGGGAGGGGGGGGAGGGGGGACGACGGTGACCGAACGGAGAATGAGACATCAATCAATCTACAACCCTTCGGTCCATTAAGACGAACGAGGCGGGCCGAGGACGATTCGTTCCTCGGGTGGCCCTTCTCCCGAGTTAATATGGATTAATAGATAAACATACAATTAAAAGTAATCTATATCAATTAAGGGAGGGTCTTGGCTTCGCGGTGGCTCGATCTTGCCTCCTTTGTAGCGGTACCGTGAATATCCGGCGATTCATTCATTAACCCTCACACTCGACCCCCGGGGGTCCGCGCAGTCAAAGCCTCGAATCATGCTTCGAACAATAACCGAACGGGAAATAACTACGATTCCCGCGATCGTTGCCTTTAACTTCAAAGAGCAAATCAACCCTCTGAAGATATCGCGACTGTGGTAGATTGGGCGTTACGTATTGTTATTTCTTGCCTTCGACTGTTTATGTCGAGTGTTTTTAATTCATTTTAACTAATGCACTTAGAATCTGACTACAGGTTTGTCCAATGAAGATTCACCGTCGTAGGTTGCCAATTTTGAAGCAAGAACCTACCCTAATCTACAGACACTCAAATAAGATATCCGTTAAATGTGAACGGGGATAAATGAATTTCCTTTCTGACACTAGAACGTAAAGAGGAATTAGGCGAGCAAAAAAGTACCATTGCTTGACTATCTACGTAGAAAGAACTGCACCTCCATCTATGCCGCGTGAGTTGGAGGATTACTCGGAATCAGAACAAACCCGCGATATCAATATATCAAACGTAACGGTATAGTTACGTATGCATATGAACGAGAATACCATTTTTAAATTTTCCGCTCAACGTAAGGAAATTTGTTCACTTTCTCCTATTAAGAAACAGGCTGCTTGCAGCCTCCAAGGGATTTTCTAAAGATCCCACCTTCTACAGCTCAGCATCCTCCGAGTTATTTCCTTGGTCGTACAAGCCACTGCTCCCTACTTAGATTCCACCCAAACCAACCCTGATCGCGTCTTAACAGAAACAAGAACGAAGAGCTCGACACGAACGAATTTTTATCACCGTGTGCGATCGCTCCCCAATTCCAGCTCCAGAGCGATCTCCATCCGTTTCCGCGATCGTAAAGCGTGAAGAGGAGCGAGAGAGTCACCCGGCAACCGTTCTTAATCCCAAGATTTGGCTGTACGTACCCTTATACTTCTGGATCGCTATAAACAAAAACAGTGGGTGGCTGGGGCTGGCGAGAGTGGGAATACGTGTGCAGGCTGGCAGGGTGAATCGTTATTAATACAAAGGGACGACGGCAAGCAAATCCCAATCTGAAATACGACAGGGAATAATCCGGTTGAAATAAAACGAGAAGCCAGCGTTAAGATTAAGCCGGGGCCGACGTTGGTCGCTCGCGTTCGCGCGTATCGCGTAGCTTTCTTTGAGAAAAATGCGACGGCCCCCCCCCCCCCCCCTCCACCCGGAAAAAGGTGGGCGAAATAATTAACCGGCTCGACCGTGGTCCACCTGTGCACAAAATCACGTCTGTTGTATTTAAAAGGAAAAAAACAGGGGGCGGGGAGAAGGAATCGCTGAACGCTGCGCGAATACGAATGGGACAAATTGGAGTCTTCTGGGTGGCTAGCTTAACCTTGTTCATTAAAATTGTGGCCTTCGTTTCCCGTGAGCACAGATGACTTCTTTTCCACTTTCATTGCAGTATGCTTTGACCAATCTGTATGTCTACCTATGCGTGCCACTCTCCTAATTATCCACTCTTCTTTTTTGCACTGTTCACCATTCTGTACCACTTTGGTACGATTTGCCTTTAATTGCCCTTGTGGAATTTCATATGATTTTCGTGTATTTTTGTCGTTGGTCGCTCTTTCTGACATTTCTCACGATTACCAGTTTTCCTCCAAACACGCAGTCACCCATCGAGTCACACGTTTGAAAGCATCAGAACCGGACGCGTGTCCAAAGGAAGTGTCACGTGACAATATCATTAACAAATTGCCCAATTCACAAGGCCTGATAACACTGTCTTTCGGCAAGCGAAGCTTTGTAATTACCATTTCGTCGATCCTCGTTACACAGGCCGCCACGAAACACGTTCATTGGCAGCTGTCGCAGACGAAGGGCAAATTACGCTATCAAGATCGAATCAAGATTTCTGGACTCGGTTCGCCACTGAAGCCGCGGCGAGCTCGTTTCCGGCGGGCCTGCTTCGATATCCTGATTGTTATTCATTCACGCGGGAATTAACGGCAATTAGGTTTAATAGGTCACGATTAATGTTAATCGGGGAGCGAGAGAGAGAGAGAGACAGAGAGAGAGAGAGAGAGAGAAAGAGAGGGGGGGGCGAATCCTGTGCCGATTCTTCGATCGACCAGAGTGGGCGCGGTACAATCGTTGATTGATGTCAGTCTTCAACGTGGTAATTTACTTTCCGTCGCATCCACAATTTTCTGCGCGAAGTCCACGCGAAGAAATCGGATGATTTTCCCGATTAACCCCGTAAATGTTAATTAAATTCGCGCCACGGAAGAAAGGAGGAGGAGCATTCGCGGTTCCCTCGAATCAGCGGGCCAAGAACTCGCTCTCTTCGTGGCCATATATAATACTGGACGTTAAGTGGAGATCTGCACGGCGCCGTGGGCCCAGCTCGTTTTATCACCACGCTCATACCGTTTCAATATGCCATCAATAATAACGTTCCTTTCGGGATAGTGTGCGGACGCGTGCACCGCGTTGCATTTACAGCCGACCCAGTCGGTCAACTTCCTTTTGTGCGCCACGGACATTGTTGCAGATCGACTGATAGATGGCCGCAATTAAAAGCCGACGGAATTTCTGCGAATCGACTCTCGAACGAGCGACCCAGGCCATTCTTTTCCCCTGCCAAGGAAGATATTTATGTCAGCCCGTGACAATTCTGAAATTGTCCCCGACTAACCTCCGGCGAACAGAGCATAGTGATTCATTGGTTGTAAGGTAACCGAATATTTTGGATCAATTAGAAAATTGAGCCACACAGTTCTGAAACACACGTGCGGGAATTAGAGATTCGTTGCATGCAAAATCGATGAGTCTTTCTGATCCTTCTGTCGATTCCAATCGACGAAGAGAGCCATAAACAGATACATTGTTTATTTTGGTTGCTTTAATACGCGTGATCATCCAACTTCTGAGAAATTTGAAATCTAGACATCCCCTATTAGAGATGCGCAGATCGCGCACCTGCAAGTTTTCGCGAAGAAAGTAGCGATGACGTTGGTGGGGAGTGACATCACTCACCAGGGAAGTTGGCAACCCGGAAGTTCAGGAAATTATGCAACTGTGTGTGGAAGTAGAGTAATTCGTGCGTAACACGAATCTATTTTTTGTTGATGCCACAGTGCAGTTTTAGGTGGAATCACCCATCGAGAAAAATGCAGAATTTTCTTTTTCGTAGAATATCTCGAGAACGACGAGAGATATCTAAAAGAAGTTTAAACAAAAGTTAAATTTTTGTTATATTATATCTACAAAACTGCGTAAAAATAATTCTTCAAAAATCCATACATTAATTCGATAACTAGTTTTACGCAGTTTTGTAGATTTAGAAAAAAAATGCAGCTTTTGTTTAAACTTCTTTTCGATATCCTTCAGCGCTCTCAAGATATTTCACGAAAAATGAAATTCTGCGTTTATTCAAGGGGTGACTTCATCCCCCAAAAACTGCACTATAGCACCGACAAAAAGTAGGCTTGTCTTACACATGAACACTACTTTACTTCCACACAAAGTTGCATAAGTTTCTGAACTGTCGGGTTGCCTAACTTCCCTTGTCAGTAGCCTTCAACAGTTGCTTTTAAACCGACTGTAGCCTGGCAAAAGAGAAAGCTAAAGAACAGACGATACAGCAGTAAACGATCGTGATTTACAGGGCTATAATTACTAATTAGAAGGTAATTGTAATATAGTAGACGGTTCTGGTATAAATACGGATTGATATCGGCGGTATACTTTGTGGACCATGAAATGGTCGCTCTTCCATCGCAAAAGATACTTTTTATTGGGATATTGCTGGTCATTAATCAGTTTCGGAGAAGTATTTTATTGCCAGGGGCAAATTATCAAATAATCGCAGGGGAATAATCTCTGATGGTTTGAATTGCATTATAGATCCCCTATGAATATGGGCACTGTCGGATGTTTCGCGGGATTTTAACAAGAGTTCGGAGTCTTCCAGCAAGGATGCCTCATAAATGAGATAATGGAAGCATGTACCTACATGAAGTACGGATAAGGAAAGTACTTTAACTCCGTTTGAAGTCACGGTTTCGATTCTGTGACTAGAGGATGCAAGCACAATATCACTACTTACCATGCATGTATTTCGATGAACAGAGAACATTTATTGGATGACCAACCTTCTTTATCATTAAAAGGACTTACAATTGGCGGGTTTAACAGGGCGGCTAATGAGCAGTTGCCGTCTGGGCCCTTGCCTAGAGGGCACACCAGGGCCCCATCTCCAAAAAAATTTATGATTATGTATAGGTATCCAAACACTACATTTTTTCGTACTACTACACTTGGTCCGTTTTTAGTAAACAACCTCTTCATTTTCCCGAAAACAGGCGTCCTAGAACATTTGCCACCTGGGCCTTTTTGCTTAAATCCGCAACTGCGAATCAGCGCAGCAAACTGCATCGTCCAAATAATTTAGTGATTCCTTGTTTTCTGTACAAGTTTCAGATCATAGAATCATAGCTGGTAGCTTATTTAGTCATCCTGTAACTTAAGCGGCCTTTAGACGTTCAATATTATTGTGCAATATTTATGTTGGGTGCCCCACACGGCCAATATATGGTGCAATATTCAATATTCAATATTGCACAATATTATTGACCGTCTAGGGGCCGCTTACGCTCAATATCGCTCAGTCAGCGGACTACCTCTTTTCTTTCTGTATCTCACCGCGAGGCGTACTGGTACTTCTTCAGAGTAATTTCGTTTCTTATCCCATTTCCAGGGAAACATTCTTCAATCTAAGGTAAGAACATCTTCTTTTCAGAATTAATTGTATCTATATTTATTAAGTACAATGGGGTCACTAAGTTTCTCACCCTGGGTCACAACGCATTTTGTGGCTGAGGGGAAACGATCTCAATCCAATATCTTTAATCAAAATGAAAGAATAATTTCTATTGACCCGGTGTATGTAGGTACGAGGCGTGATAAACAAATACTGAAATTTTTGTTTATGAAAAGACTTGTAAGGCATATAACTTAAATAGATACTAGCAGGCTCCTTCAAAGTATGTAGTCCCTTGTTGATAATATGCATTTAGTCCAACGTTCCTGCCACTTTTGAAAACATAGTTGGAAGTCTTTTTACGAGTCTGTTGAGCTCCACCATCACATTCGTTTTAATTGCATTGACCTCATCAAATCATCTCCCTTTTAGCTTGATTTTGAATCTAGGAAATAAGAACAAGTTACAAGGAGCAAGATCTGAGGAATAAGGAGGTAAGGCACTGTAGGAATTTTCTCTAATGCAGACTCCTCATATCCCACTTCAACCATTACAGGCAAGACAGACATAAATGCGTTTGAACTCGAACACGGATCGTTCGGAATGCGGAGGGGATGGCATTGTAAACGATGATTACCATCTACAATCGATACAAAGTACGCGTTGAATAGAAGCACGCCTTTAATTCTTAGTAGTTCTTTATCAAACCACGTACATATCCACTGAAATTTTAATGGGCTCTCGAAGTTATTTCCGCAACCGTATCGTTCCTCCGGCGTCGCAGTTCGCCACGGAGGCGCGAAGTTCCGGCGGCGAACGGGCTCCATCCTCTTCGGGCGAACTAGGAAGTAAAGTGGGACCGGCGGCGGCGGCGAGCGCATTTCCGGCCGATCGTGCGCCACGGAGAAAGCGCGCGCGCACACTTTGGAATTGATTTCATCGCCAGCAAACCGTACCCTCGCTGTGCTATAACGCACCTGCGCCGGCGGTAGAGCGGAGCGGATCGCATGAAAATGAATTTTTACGTGATCGAAAAATCGATGTTCAGGCTGCCGTGAAACTTGCTGGAAACTCTTGGCAAATAGGAATAATACTTGGCCGCACGATAGACACGCCGACAGGGGGCCAGTGAACTCTGTTCAGCACTTCAGCGATCAAGCATTTGGTGACGATACCATCTGAAATGTAACCCAACGATTGTTAACGGAATATTGGATAACAGCGGGCTTCTCTCGTTCCCTCGAACAACCGAGACGAGATCCTGGAGAAACGAAAACGTGCCGGGATGGCGGACAGTTTCGACTTTTCCACGGTCTGAATTGCTCCGTTGATTAATATCAATTAAAACTCTGTTCAAAGTTGGAAGCGGAACAGTTTTGACAGAGACAAACGACGATTTGAAAAAAATTGATTCTGTAGGAGCTGCGCGAGCCATCCTCTGGATCGTGAACCTCCCAGGGTTCGATGGCCGCGCGGCGGGGACAAGAAAAACAACAGTAGACGAAGAAAAGGCTGCTGGCCCGATACGATCTTTTCGTGCTAATAATTATTGCATTAATTACACCAGGGTAGGAGTGTGGCGGCGGGAAGGGAGGAGCGTGCGCATCCACGACGTTTCGAAGATACAGCGGCGAGCGTACGCGCGAAGAAAAAAGGCCGTGCGCGTAGTTAAGAACCGCGCACACAAGCGGCCCCGCTCGTGCAACAACCCGCGTACTTGGCCACACGTACGTGGAGGACACAAGGCGAACGAGGCAGCCAGCGTTAGACATTAGCGGAGGCAGATGGGTGAGACTGACTTATGAGCCAGATTTCCTGCGATACCAATAGCGGGGACAACGAGTAGTGAAACGCGTGGGACTCACCACGAAGACACGCAACTTTGATCGAACGATCTCTACGCGGCTCTGAATTACGAGCGCTTTTTACTTGCGCCGAGTTACCTGCGAAATCGAAGCGGCGTAACGTACCTGTCAGTCTCGCTCCTACGCCAAACACCATTTTAATAGCCAGCATAAACTCAACTTGATTCTAGTTTCCTAGGTACGTGGAACTATGAATTTTATTTTGATTCGCTTAGATCCCCATTCTTACGATTCAGTTCAGCTTCAGTTAAGTTCAAAATGAAACTCTGTGTCCAAGCTCAAAGTTCTAGGTCAGTTGCATCTCGCGATCTCTGTCTGCCAGCCGCAGGATTTATCCTGTGTGTCAACTGTTGTGGGGCACCCATTTCGGTAATATTTCATCCACCTTGCGTCTTATCATCGGTGCGACGACACGGACAGTAACCTTCCTTACATCAACGACCATTGACCAGGCGTCTTTCCGTTCAAAGACTGTCGAGATACACGGGCACAGTGCTCGGAACCTACATTTAACGACTCACGGCGTGAACCTGCTATTATAAGGACCGATCGCCAGATCGGGATCAATTAATTTCGCGTCGAATTTGTCACGGCGGTGGCAGATGCGGCGATTCGCGAGTCGCTGGCCACGAAACGACGAATCATCGCCAGGAAAAAGAGCTAAGTACGATGTAATGGAGGCCCCCGGGGAAGGGAGGAAGACCGCTTCCGGCGGATACGCGTCATTTTTTGTCACAATCGCGGCGACATCAGCGGCGTTATAAGGAACGGTTCGAGAGGGTGCCGTGCCTTCGTTTCGTATCGATAATGATCTCTCCCGCCGCCCGGCCCGGGGTGACCGTCTTCGCAGCCAAGTGAAACGTATTTTATTAGAGATCGTTTCGCCGCAAGCGAACCGCGGCTAACGGAAAATTAATGAAGAGTACGTTGGTGCCCCTGCACCGTCAGCCGTCCCCCATCTGTTTCTTGCGCGCACGGATAGATGAAGACGATATGAAGCGAAAGGGTGTCGAAGTGCAGGGTAAGACGTGTGTCTTGTCAACTAATTTCCCAGGGAGGAGGGAGAAACTGATTTAAGCGGCCTACAGACGGTCAATATTCTTGTGCAATATATTGCACAATATGTATGCTGGATGCCCCCACACGCTCAATAATATTGTGCAATATTGAATATTTCACAATATTTTCATCGTCTTGGGGCTGCTTACTGTCAATATTATTGTGCTATCTATTGCAGAATATTTTTGCTACGTGTCCCACACGATCAATATTATTGTGCAATATATTGCACGATATATTGACCGTGTAGGGGCTGCTTACGGTCAATATTATTGTGCTATATACTGCAAAATATTTATGCTGGGGTGTTCCACACGGTCAAAATTATTGTGTAATATATGAGGCAATATTAATGCTGGGTATTCTACACGGTCAATATTACTGTGCCATATATGGCGCAATATATTGACAGTCCAGGGCTGCTTACGGTCAATATTATTGTGCTATATATTGCACAATATTTTGCTGGGTGTCCCACAGACGGTCAATATGATTGTGCAACATTCAATATTGGACAATAAATATGAAAACCGTTTTGATTCACACAATATATTGTACAATCTTCGAATATGATCCACAGGCGGTCAGTATTATTGTGCAGTATGAATATTGAACAATATATTGAGCATCTAGGGATCGATTTTCTTCTTCATTCACATAATATATTGTACAACCTTTCAATATTATTGTGAAACCTTCCAATATGATCCACATACGGTCAATATTATTGTTCAATATTCAATATTGCACAATATTATTCTGGACTACAGGCCGCTTTAAAGATCACGAAGGGTCGCTTTTGGAAAATCACCTGCAGCTGATGAATTCTACACTGGAATCCCGTTCCATGTACGAATTTTGTTTCCATTGTTGGTGATTAATCTACGGCTTAGAAAATTGCAAGTAAGAACTCTTCACCTTGAACCAAACTGGAAAACCTGAGGAGTTACATATGACACTACAAATGTTTTATTATTCTATTTTTGCCTGGAATGTGTCAGGGTAATCTCGTTGTCAGTATTCCGCAAACTCCCCCTACTCCCAGCCGTTAGCAGAACGTAGAATATGTCGCTACCCTTCGATCGCGATTCCCATGAGGAGCACTCCACAACCCATCCCATCCTGTATATACTCAGTGTCACCCGACTTCTTCCCGAGCACCTTCCCCGATCCGGGGCCGAGGCAAAACAGGCCAAAGCGGACGTGGAAGCGGAGAAAGAAGTCGCGGTGTCTGGTAGGCGTGCGTTCACGCCTACTAATTACGATTCTAGACGCTTTCTGTTATGCCCCCCTCTGAAAGCATTCCCGCTTCGAACGCACCGGCCGCTAACGAGAAAAACCCACACGGTATAGCCAATCGAAGCTACACTTCGCAAAGGGGAGCGGAGGAGGGTGGAGACGGTCCCCGAGGCGAGTCCTCAGGGTCCGTCGCGAAGAAACTCGACTGGCACCGCGTTCTAACGCGTCCAGGACACCGACCGTCTGCTGCTCGAGGTAATTACCACCGGGCTCCCTCGTGAACCGAGTGACAAAAAGCCGCGTCTTAATGCAAACGCGCCGGCCCAGGCCATAACTCGTTAATTATAGGCCGCCTCTGATTGATCCGCGGCCACTTCGCCTCGGTGCCCGCGAACGAACATGCCTCGTAACCTCTGTGCACCGACACCCTGTCGATATCCAGCGCGGCACGCGCGACCAAAAGGCCTCCCATCATCTAAGAAACGGAAAAAATTAATTGAAAAATACCAAAGCTGACCGGCCACTGGACCGCCTACATGCATGACGTCCCTCAGAGATGACGCTAGCCTCGCCAGAAGCTGGGTGCTCCGCGATGAATCCTGCAATGCTGAACAGAATCAAGTCCCGGCTTCCGGCTACTGCGCGTGGATCGCTTTCAAACCGTTCCAGCTTATATAAATCTACACACAACTGGTGCGTTAAATATTTCTCCAAAAGACGAAGCCTGCTGTGTCGGGTTTAAGAAAACTCGATATTTGAACAACGATGCACTGCAGGGATTCCAGTTTGGTTCCCCCCAATTGCGGCGGAACTTTAGTCCTCGCTCGATTCAACTAATCCCATTGTATCTGACGAATCGAACGCAGCGAAGATCTGCAAAATCCTTGTGCATCCCAGCCCTGTTACCCCCAAACAGGGAACACGGGAACGCAGGATTCGCAGGATTTATAGCGCGGTAATTCGATTCAGAGGCTGGTAAGAGGCGAAAGGCCCAGGGCGGAGCGATATCGGCACGTCAAACGTAAACACATGCAGATTAGATATTTTCCTACGGCGCGAGGTTGATGGTCCTCCGGCCTCAAAGGATCCACGGGAACCCGCGGAACCGTGTACCCCGTCGATTCGTCGTAGAGACACGGATCTGCATGAGGATATTACGCCGTGGCCGAACGTGTAAGCGGATATTGGCTATACATATTTATAGAGGGCGAACAGCGCTACCAAGGCGACGGTTTTGCCGTTCGGTTCGTTTGTTTCTCGACCTCTACCGCCGTCACCACTTTGTTCCGCCTCCGTTCTCGGTGTCCTCCCTCTTCAGCCGGCCACTGAACGCTGTTCTTCTCGTGGCGCAGGCAAGAGGAAGGGAGGGAGAATCCTTTGTCCGCTGGAGGACTTCCGTCGCACGGAAAAATATTTGCGTTATTATCTATCACCTCGAGCGGAAAATTGAAATTTTCCCCGCGACACTGGGGCCACCGCGTTCAGGGAAATAGTAATGAGCAGGATTCGCCCTTCAATTAACCACGCGTTCGTACCTCGTTCTTCTCAAATCCATCCTTAGTTTTTGCGACGCGACTCATGTTAGTGTTTTAAATTATGGTCGTTTTCCAGTGCACGAATTTGACAACGATTTGCAAAACGTTCTAGGCTATCTTTTAAAAAGGGAGATTCGATGCTTGATACCGGATGTTGTTTTCAGTAAATCGTAGCCAATATGTGTCACTGAATCAATCAACTGAACTGCCAACTTTCAAACGAATTTAACGGTCTAGATTGTAAGTGGTGTTGACATTTTCTACCATATCTTTCTTAGACCTAAATTAATGGTACTTAAGGGGGGAGACCACTGTAATGATCTGAAGAGTAAGGGTGTTTGGAGAATTTTTTTCAATCAAACATCACAAGTAAATCAATGTATTGCTTAGTATAGTTAATATGCACATATGGAAGGGCAAGAAATTTTTTTTTCAATCAAATTCATAAAACCGTTTCCAAGCTACTCTGCGTCAACATGAACGCTGCGGCAAAATCGTGCCTGTGGCGTTGACAGTGCCCTTGCCACATGGTTAATCTAAATTCAAAAAGACAAAAATGTTTAGAAACTAGAAGCCTACGTTTATTACTTAACGATAAAAAAGTCATATCGCAAAAAATAACAAAATGGCGGACCACAGAAAAAAATCGTTTTTGGGGGTAAAAACTTGGGGAAATGTTGATGAATAAAATAGTAGAAGCCCGCTAATTAAAAAAAAACTGATCGTCACGTAATAAAGATGGGGTTTTCGTACAATAAATGCCCTTGCTCATGTCAATTGGATGTATAGTTTTCTCTGTATAAAATGTCATTCCGAGAAAAACGCGTTCAAAGTTCCGCTTGGTTCAGTCGCGCGCTTGACACCGCTTCTCGGAAAATACTATATCTCCGTCAATTTTACAAATTTCTTCCTAAAATTTGGAGAAAACATTCTTGAAACGTACGTCTTTATGTAAAAAGAAAAAATCGATTTTCTCGATTTTTTACAGTGGTCTCCCCCCTTAAAGTACTGCCCCTCAACTTACAAATTCGCTCATATCTAATTCGGTCTACTTGGGTCAATAAAACTTGTTTTATATTTCGTTTTGATTTTCTCTATTTCAATCGGTTTCTTTATTTCAATTAAGAGAAAATGTTTTATCAGCTGAGTAAGCTGCAATTTCATGTCGACTACTCTGTATACTCGGACACCCCTTCGGTGTAGAACTCTACGGTCTCTAGAAGCTATTTAATACTCTGCATTTAATTCACTGGGTTGGAAGCAGGAACTGCGTATCTGATCACTCCAAAGATGTACCCAGGTAGTACTATATACATACAATACACGGGGTGTTTTTGGAAAAGCTTCAGGACTTATTGGACGGCTAATAGGCACTAAGAATAAGCTGAGTTAAAACTGGTATATGAAATCAGGCCTGTCAGAGATGGAAGCAATTTTCGACATTAGTGATACGAGTAATTTGCCTGTTTCTATTCATTGTATGCGGAGTGACAGCAAAGTATATTCACAAAACATTTAGATGTTCTATGTACTCTGCTTCCATTTCCACACATATTATTACAAACAGGCAAATCCCTTGCATTACCTAAACCAAAAATCGCTTAGAATTTTGATACAGTAAACTGGGGTAACATTGACAGCACAGAGTTACATTGGCATACGCCGGAGTTACGTTGTTTTACGTCAGACTAGTAAAACTTAACCTGTTAATGCTATTTATATGATGTGTCAATGTTACGAGTTGATTTTATTTAAGATGTAAAAAATAAAATAAAATAAACAAATTTAAGTTTACTGACCTCAAATTAGTAAAACTTAACCCTTTAATGCTATCTACATGGTGTGCCAATGTTACCCCGATACAGTAACGTTTTAACATGTATTAAAGAAGGAAAGGACAAAAATGTTATGCATTTTGACACTTATAGTACAATTACAAAAGATGCAATGTTATGATAGAATACTTAAAGCAAATGTAAACATGTTAATTTTTACATTATATGACATAATGTTTCAAAAACCTGCCAATGTTCCCCCAGTTTACGGTAGGTTTCGTATTTCGACCAACCTTAATCAAGCATTCATTGCTCAGCTTAGTCAGCGCTATTCTAATGAGTACCCACTGCCCTGTAAATCCGGAACGCTTTTCCAAAAACACACTGTATAGAATCGTTCATGTTGAAGTTCAAATATCTGTCTAGCGCGGTTTCCTTACAAAAATCCTCCTATTGAAAGGCACTTCACACTTTGTTACGAATCCAGCGAGCAGGAGGCAGTCGTGGGCATAAATAAAAGTGTACCGTGTCCAAGCATTTCGTAATAAACAACCGTGGACAGGTGTTACTATATGGTCGTCAGGCAGTCGTCACTGAGAACGAGCGGAAAGAGGCTCGTCTCTTAAATCGTGCCCTTTGATAGTGCTTCTTCCTCCATAGAAACGACGAGTGCAGTTTGGTGCAATTTGCAAGGTGCAACGCTGCGATCGCATTAGTCAGGGAACCATATCGGCTGGCAGCCATCGCGTAACGGTATGCGCTCAACAGCAGCCGTCGTTGCGATTCGCCAGTGTTTTGCCGCGATGACACTAATGATCCGCTTAATTAGGGTGCGACGCTGAATCGATGGTCCACAAAGAGAATTCAACGATTCTCAGTAATCGATCACGAAACACAGAAACGAGCTGTTCGAGGTTCAAAGGCTACACAAAGTGGCTAGAATCGGGGATATAATCAATTGCCCGCTCAAGGCTACTGACAAGGGGTTAGCGGAGACGTGAGAATCGTACACTATTGAGAGCTGAGACACGGGAAGCTTAGGCCTGGAAGGAATGTGGATCCTATTGGACACAATTTTGACCCTGCCGTCGTTAAACGCGTGATTAATCGAAATCTACAAAGAGTGTCATCTATTGACCAACACGAATGACTAATGGCGATGTCTTGTGTAGAAATCTATTCGATGAGTGGTGTTAAAAAGCGTTCTCTGTACCTCATAAAACGCTTTAGGTCCAATATTGTCACCTCCCGACAGGGTCTGTCGGCAATCCATGGTAGGTACATACAGTGGTCCTGAGCGGCCACTCGACACTGATTCCACTGCTGTAGAACGTTTCTACCAAAGGGAGCGAGTCCTGATGCGAATTCGAGAACCCACGTGACTTCTGAGCTTAGTTTCTATAACTTGTGACAGCGATTTTTTCTATTCAATCGTAGACGGGGTTCGTTGCGGGGATCATATTAAAAGCTGCTTCTCGTTATACTTGAAATTTTAATCAAACTACAACAACTGAAGCTGAAGGAATGCGCAGCGTTCGATTGTATAATGAAACGCATCCCTCGCTCAATTCACCCCTCGGCATTCCTGTGATTGTAAAGTTGCGCCTCGCGTTTGGATTTCTCGCTGCGACGACGCAAGGCGTGTATTTTCGCGGAGTGGCAGCCAATAATACGGGTAATGTTAGCAACCGTTCAGGGGTCTGACAGAAATTCGCGGTGAGCTAGACAAATCTGCCTGAAAATCCGTAATAAGCGGCGACGCGACGAGGCACATGTCGCGGGATGCGCGTGGGACATGTAACGAAGACGTGCACATTCGAACTCGTCAGAACGAGGCGCGTACGCATCGGTCACGCGTGCCAGCCAGGAATTCGAAGCGGCGACAAGGGGTGGGAGCGCTGCTCGCGCGACCAAAGCTCACTGCCAAATTCCGCGCGTTCCCAGCCAATTTTCGGCCCCGACCTTCGACCAACAACCCATCGATAGCATCAATCGGGCGATGCTTTCGCTTTCAAGGTCGCCGACATAGAACGATAAGACAATATATCTGACCGCGGCTAACCAAAAATGCCACATGCTTCTTTGAATCGTAATTACACGATTGCGCCAAGCAGCAACCTTGCTCTCTGGCTTTCAGGTTTCCCAGGCTGGGTCGATCGATCGGTAACCCTTTCATCGGAAACGTTTCCTTCCACAGAATCGACGCAAGAAACGGCGAAAACGACCGATGCGTTGCGCGCGAAGCGCACGCGTGTGAACGCACGGCGTGTTCCTACGCATAAATCATTCCGCGCTCTCGTACAACACAGTGGCTTGTGCAATTGTTATGCTAACCAGTCGGCCAGTATCTGCTCTTATATAGCCTATGTTTCCTGCTCGACCACCTGTTACCCTCTCGAACCACGACCCCGGGATAACGTTCGACTCATCCGTCCCGGTTCGGCACGTGTATAATTGCGCTCTCCCCAACGCGATCTTCCTTTTTTCGCCTGTTCCCTGCCATCGCGTTCCCCCGGCTTCGTGAGTTTTTACCGTTGAATCGTCGGCCATCGATTGGGGGGGTACGGGGCTGTTCGTTGAATTATTCAGCGCTGCGTCGATTCCAAGTTCACGATGAAACGCGGACGCGTCGAGGTAATTGAGGGTTCGCTAACTGAAAAATTTACCTGCAGCGGAAAGTTATTTATTAGCCGTGGACCTGGTGCCAGAGGCGCGAACGTTGGGCATGGGATTGCGCGGAGAGAAGGGGACCATTCACAAATATTTCCTGCACGAATCCGCTCCAATGGTTCATGGTTTACATTGTGAACTGTGGCGATGGAATTGCTTTCATTTAGAGTGCAACTACCGCAATAATATTTTCGATACGCTGTATCGATCTGTTCCCGTATAATTCAGCCTGTTTAACTCCAAGTAAGTTGGTTTAAAGAACTCCAGATCTATTTATTTGCAGACAGAATTATTATATCTCGTATGCGCCTGCCTCTATTGTTTCCAACGTAGAGTTCTCTGTACTGCCGAGCGGACGATACCTCTCATTGCTTTCCCCCTTTTCAAATGGGACCACGCGTTGCTCGATACTTTGCCCCTTTATCACGGTGGCTCCGTTTCCCACCAGTAAATAAGAATAATGGACCGCGTTATGGTACATCCTCGATGGCTATCTTAATAACAATCTGTTCCTCGAATAACGCGTAAATTACGGAAGGATAAGCTTGCACCGGGATTTAGAAGGAACGATGGTATCGATATCAGAGGTGGTTATCAGACCATTACGACACTAAACAACAAGACGTGTTACGTACGCTTTCTGCTCCAATGTATCGTGCATAATGACGCGTTCGCTCGCGTGCATGCCACGCAACATGATTTTGTTAACTATAATTGCCAAAGGATTCATTCCAATTAATAAACGTTACAATACTGAAGGGATAAAGAATGCGATGACCCTAGCGAATCGCAGTGACAGTTCAGGTAAGAACGCGCGGTCGACATTGAGCGGTTCATGAAGGTGAGATTCCACTGAGGCAATTTTTCGGCAACGGGAGACATTGTCGCTTCTTGTTTTTTTCGCAAGCAACATGCCACCCCCTCCACGGATTGCAGGCCACATATTGTAAACAGTAATTTTTCTTTCAATGTTCCAAAAATTGCTCCAACTTCTTGAAACGTTTGTTTTACAGATTGGGGCACACCAATTTTTTATTTGCTCCGCTCCGACATCAAAATATTTGCTCCTGCTCCGCTCCAGCGACTTTTTCTTTAAATAAAAATTCTTTTAATACTTTCAAACAGTGATCATTCATTTGCAACAAACCCCATCTATCTAGACTTTCATTTCCATATACAAAAAAAAATCATAAAGAATGCTAAATTTTCGGGCAAAATTTACTATGCCTCCTTAACACCGGGCTGCGCGCCCCGGCGATATAAAATCTTTTCAATGATGAAAAATTGTGAATTGATATTTATAATAAAAAAACTCATTTGTCTGCTCTTAAAAAATGAATGAAAATTCAAATAAAAAATATTTGGAGCAGTGGAGCAGTAAAAATTTTCCGTGCTCCGGGCAAAATCCCATTGCTCCACTGCTCCGCGCTCCAGCTCCGAGCTCCGCTCCAAAGCTCTGCTCCAGAGAATCGAGCAGTATTTTTTTCATCAATCTGGGCGTGGAAACAGCGTCAAATTCGAAAGCAAATTTAATTTTGATTATTATTGCTTACAGCAGTGACACATAACATTTATTGTACAGAATTGTAAAGTATAATATATAATTATAGTGCACAGATATGCAGTAATAGATCATTATAGTGCACAAAAATCGAATGTTTAATATCCTGAAAACCGTTCGAGCCTGGTGGCTAAAATTTCGCGGAAACTCCTTTCTCGATACTAAGAATAAGTGATCTGAATCTGAATAACAATCGGTGACTATGTGGCGAATATTGTGCGATTTGACGTGGAATGGCTCATCTCGAACAATGACTGGCTACCTTCACGCATTGCTCGATTTACAGACAGGAAGAACTGACGTCTATAAAAGTGCCACGGAAGATGCGCCCGTCAAGATCGTCAGGGAAACAAATGACGCCGGCGAGCCTTTTAATTGCCAGCACCTGCTCGCTGCGAAAACGCGGAGGTGATAATTTTTCTTCTACAGCTGGTCGATCTCGTTTTCGACCGCGTCATCGACGTGCCGCTCTTAAAAACAGCCGCAGGGCGCGAGTTAGCCCCCTCCCTGCCGCTTGAGGCCTGCTACCAAGTTGCTTGCCCGGTGAAGTGTTAAACTTCTTGTTCAACAGAAGTGAATAAGACTGACTCGTCCATAGGTGGCACGTGTGCTACAAGCGACTTGGTGATGCGTTGATCTGGCTATTCAATGGAGATGAGTAACATTAATGTGTCAAAGAGAGCACGTCTATTACAAGTGACCTATTTCAAACAAATCAGCGACAGTATCTCCAAAATGACTTGGAACCATTGCAACTTTTCATATAGTAGTTTAATGTATGTATTATGAGAAGTGGAAATGGACGAGTGAAACCATAACTTATTTGAAGTCAGCGTTGATAAGTAGGTACTTATGTATTGCATGTTTTCCTGGCATATTTACATTAGAATTGAAAATTCTCACAATCAAGTGTAGATCACCTCCAGCATGTGGGGCTTCTTCGAGTGTTTCCCTGCGAGTATCACTTCCCCACTCATTTCCCCCGTCTTTCCTCGGCCGCCTGGCCATTGGTTTTCTTCCCAGGTGCAACGAACCGCGAACCGGCACGGAGGGATGTCACGAAGAGGCGTGCAACCAGCACGAAGACTAATCATCGACCAGATATTTATTTTCTATTATTTCGTGGGAATCGAGCAACGCGCTGCTCGTTCTCGAATCGCAGCCCTCCGCCCGATGACGGATTTTTATTTTCGGGCATCGCGTATCCATCAGGAAACCCTCACGCACCTTTCTTCCCCAACATCACGAGGGTGAATCCTGCAGCCTGTCACGTGTCTATTAGCAGCAGCGGTCTGAGCCGCCCGGTCTGAAGATTGGCAGAAATTTTTACTAGTAAATTACCCACTCTCGCTTGCGATAATGATAAGTACTAGCATCAATCAAGCGAAAATGCCTAGGTGTCGGTACAACTAGGTCTAGTGTGAATTCAGTTTCCGGTGACGGAGAATCATGAAAACTATGAGAAAACTCTTCGATGTGCAGACGTCGACTTGGCATTAGACGCAAACTTGAATTCAACGAAATACTTCGATGGATTTCAGTTAATTGTCTATTTAACTGCCAAAGTGCAGTGCTGCAATAGTGTGAGGTTTTCTTTTCAGATTCTAAGCACTCGGAAATGATGCTTTTCATTTCCAGCTCTGCTGTTCTGAAACTTCCTTAGTGTCACATTTGATTGAGAAACGAAAGGGGTGCTTGAAAGCTGATTTTATCAAAGAGGTCAAGTCGTTCTGTTTCGGTGAACTATACCCCCCTGGAATATATCCTCACGTTTATTACAATGCTAGAAAAACAGTTCTTCGCTAATTAAACATCGAAAAACCATCTGGGCATTGACTACAGGTTTCCCCTAATGGATGTCCATCGCAGTAGATCCATCATTAGAGCGTCTGATCCACGCACGCATTACGTTTATCACGTGAAGGTTGCGTGATACGTGGCCAATTGGCTCTGAGGGGATTCCGTCAGCATCGACGGATCCCCGTTTATTAACCTATTTAGATGTACGATTGTCTGCCGGCGGTTTCGACAGATGGAGATGTTCTCTGCGAGCTGCAGGCGCTACTGCTTCCAAATTACCTGTTCGATGGCATCTATCTATCGAAAATGATATACCATGCATCATTCCAACTATTCCCTTCCCGGCACACAAAATGTGCACCCTTTGTTGAATCAGCAATAAATAAAGGTGCAGCTAGAAGGATCTCGTGGATTTTCTAAAATTGATCTCACGGAAGCTTCTATCCTTGCCTAAACTATCGTGAAGCTGAAAGCATTCGTTGAGCTGATACGATTTTCAGCGAGGCAAGGCAGAATGCTGCACGAAGAAGCAGGAAGTCGATTTCTAAACGATCCTGCTGGAATCATTAAATGATGCCAATTAAAAAAGGTAATTGAGAAACACTCGTTGCCCGCCCTGGCGAACAAAGATTCCGTGCGCGGCGTTTCGTGGAAATTAAAGGAAAACCGCAGCGTTCTGACGCAACGAAATCCAGTCGAATAGCATCCACAATGGAGTGCAGATCGAGAGCATCGCTATTAAAGATAATGGAACGGTGTAAAGTAATTTTCCCACGGTCAACAGGCTTTCCTACCTTTCACCTAATGCCATATTTCCACGTGTGTGCGCGTTCCTTCGCGAAATCTGCCATTAAATTTCGCGATTCTCCAAACGTCTATTCGTTCAGAGAACTCTTGCGCGATCCTTTGGCTTTCTGATCGAAGCCAATAATTAATAAACAACGAGTCTATGCTCTAATGCGCCGATATTGAAAATTCTAATTCAGTCGAGACGACCCGTGATTTTTCGGCTCTTTTCTTTTTTCTGGAATCCCCAGTGCAAACTTTTATCCATTCGCATTAAAAGGAGTGACACGAACGCGTCCAAACTTTTGTCACGCACTCCGCGATATGGGTCGTTCATGAGCTACACGTTTCAATGCGACAGAACAGAAACTCTGCCATGATAAACCAACAGATCTTTGTACAATTCAGCTTGTAGTACAATTCGGAAAGTAACGTGCAACCAATAATTACGAATTTGTTTACAAATCACTCTGAAAGTTTCCTTACGTCGGCCCAGTACAAAGCAATTCAGATTTTACAGACGTTAGGTGTATAGATAGGTGTCAGGCTTGAAAGCAGTAGAAACAGAACGGAAGACTTTCTGCAGGTCGTGCCGTTAATTCAATCCTCGAGGCCTCTTTTCACCAGCGAAACTGATTCAATGGCGGCCAAGGTCTCCCGTTCCGCGAACCACAAGGGGAACGCCGGTGCTTTTCGTCGAAAGCACGGTACTCGCCAACCACCGAAACATGCTTTTAATTACTTTTCATACTTTCGTGCGATAAACGAGCCGTTGACTAACAGTTTGCCAGTGTCAGCGACGAGAAGGCCACCACGCAAGCGGCTTTCAAATAAATAAAAGGCTGTCTTCCCTGTTGGCTCCGCGATAATGGGTTTGTTTGTATTCCAATTCTGAGAAGCTTAACAACATTCCCCGCTGTCTGATCAAGTCTCGTTTCATCGATTCAGGAAGCTTACGAGAGATCACGCAATTTTCCAGATTTTTGGAGTCATCAAAGATTTTGTGGGCCAATAAGTGATTGCAGGAGGCTTTTCTCTTGAATTATACTCCCGTTCAGAAATCTAAATCCAAGGGGCCCGTTGTTACGAAACGGTAACGACACATCGCGATTCCAAAACTTGCAATTCGTCACAATGAACGCTTGGCACGATATAATGGGAATAATGATATTCCCGAGACTCGCGGCTGAATGAAAAAGTTACCGACAAGCAGAGTTCCCAGCGAAAATTTCGACAAAAGCATCGTTTTCGGGGGAATTGGAGAATGAAAGGTGCCGAACATCAACGTATGTGCTCCGAACACGACGGTGGGTCGAGTTTCTATCATAGCATCTCATTAACGTTGTAATTTTCAAGCAACGGATATTATAATATGAGACGGAGGCGGGTTGAAATACTTTTGATATCTCTTATTCTATATCTACCACAGGCTACTAGTTTTCGAGTAAAAACTACGATTTTCGTGAAAAGGGGAGGTGAAATCTGGAATACCGCGAAGATGTCTACGTTATCAAGAATTCATTATATCTCATTCACATTATATAAAAAGTTCTAAAATTCTAAAATTTTACCTGGTCATTCTCGATATGTTGTGGAATGAAAATATGCAAAAAAATTGTTTTCATGATTTAACCAGGAAGTGCGCTTAAATGCCTCGTCAATTATAATAGTGTATATACATATCTTGCCAATTAGCTCGATCAGATGTTATAAAATACCCAGCGAACACGTCCCGTAAACTAGGTATTAGCACTCATACTACTTACAAGGGGAGGACAGGGTGTGGTAGACATCGATTTTGATGAGCCTTGGCACGGTGGATCCATTTCGAAAATAAGTAAATAGGTGTCCAAGCGTTTAACCCAATAGGCCTTAATAACAGAGACACATGTAATTATAAAACATTTGATGGTGGCCGTGGGGTTTTAGTGGGTAAAAATCCCACACTACCTTGGCATCCCCGGGGGTTCCCCTCTGGAGGCGTCGGGGTGTCTTTTGAAGATTTCCCCACGTTAATTTACGTTTTTTTAACGTGGGGAAATTTGCAAAAGACTAAAAACTAAAAACAGATAACTAAAACCCCACGGCCACCATGAAATGTTTAATAATTTACATGTAAATGTCTCTATTATTAAGGCCCATTGGAGTAAACGCTCGGACACCTATTTACTTATTTTCGACATAGATCCGTCGTGCCAAGGCTCATCAAAATCGATGTCCATCACAACCTGTCCTCTCCTTCATAGTAGGAGTATTTAATTAATCTTACGGTGTCACTGAATCCGTTTACTATTAACCAATTAGCAATATTATATCCATCCCGACTTCTTATGAAAATGTGCTGTGTATATATCGCTTTTATTAGTTTAATCCGTAATGTCAATTTGACATTTAACGGACGATGATAAATTCGAAATTTGTTACTTAAAATACCAAAAGTTGATTCTATGTAATTATTCGCTTAAATTTTGACGTGTATAAGGCCTCATTATTTTATCTGATAATCGAAAAGCTTCACCAGTCACAATTATATGTGGTACTGAATTATTTAATATGTCTCCTGCATCTTGGTCGCAGAACTTTGGCCACGGTTTAACCGGTAGTGCAGACAATAAGTATTTTTCAAGCTGATTATGAAGCTGACTTATTAGTCTAAAAATTGCGGAGTCGGAATCTTTTCCTGATGCTCGAAGATTAATATATGTGAAATAATAATTGTTGTCAGACATTACCAATAAAACAACAGAAACGAATTTTTCGTAGTTATAATAAATAGATTCACTATGGCTTGGCTTACAATTAGTTAGTTTGATATGTTTGCCATCTAATGCACCACCGATAACATTCGAAAAATTGGGGTTTTGTAGAAATCATTGCAGAAATTTTCTCAATAGCTTTAACATTAAGCAAATATTTTAATATCTTCCAAATATTATCGCATACAAATGTCAATTATGCTACTTATAGTTGAATCCCCATTCAATAACTACAATGTAAATCCGTCATGCTATTTCCTTAAGCTAAATACTTGAAAATTTTTTCCGATATAAAAAATAAAATTCTGCAGAGATGAAAAATATTTAGAAATTGCTACATTCAAATATGATGCAGCGAACTTTCGCCCGCGTCTCTATAAAAATATTGTAAAACCACTTTATTGTATGTATTTCACGCGCGTATGAAGCCCGAAAAATCAGAAATTCTCCATAAAGCGGTTAAAAATTGTATAATGGGTATAAAAGAATTATTAAAAATAATATCTTCATACGCAATACGTGTGACCCTAACATTAATTTTTAATCATCAAAGTGGCATACCTGTTCTGTTTTTTAAAGCCCTTTCATTTCGCATGAAATAGACGGAGATACTTCCCAGTTTAAATTCTCTTTCTATCACTACTGCAACTGCCCCTAAGCGCTACTCACGCGTCGTTGCTGCGTAATTCGCCGAAATCGATGTCCGATATTTCATGGCGGTTTCTTTTTTAAACGGCCCCAGAGGCGACAATCGAATTACCGCGTCCCACCGCTAGAGAGATGAGGTACACGCGCGCGAACAAACGTGGAAGAGGTGGAGGACCGTACGTCGCTGGAGGAGCGTATATACTCCACCCCATCCCCTTCATGGCCTATTGATTCCCAATTTCACCGATAATGGTCGGGGCGCGACCATTTTTTCCTCTTTTTTTTCACGCGGGATACACTTGTTGAGCGCGTGATCCAGGGGCCGAGGGGTGATTTTCCACCGGCCTGCGAACGGGACGTAACCTTCCTGCTGTTTTTTTTTCTCCCCCGCGCTAACCTCCGTTCCGCGGGAGGGGAGAATATGGTGTTCACGTAGGACGTGCAGGGGCTGATTTTATGGCGTGTTTGGGGCGACGCGGACATAAACGCGAACCGGGGCGAGGAATGCTGCGTCCCCAAGTGGACCTCGACTAGTCAACGAACGGGGATGCCTTTGATGACGATTGACAAATCCCAGTGGTTGGAATTCTTGTGGACAGTAGCAGTTCTTGCCCTACTTCAGAGCGCTCAATGTGTACGATGCTTGAGCCGGTGTCTTACCTGTCCAAGTGTTTACGGACTTTTTAATCTGTGCTTGGGAAAGGTAACCGCACACTTTACTGCAGCGTCAGTTATTTTCGGGGATGCTCCCTATTGTTATCGAATTTTCTGTGATACAGGTAAAATCGAACAGTCTCGCAAAATAAATGTATAAATGTATTATATATGTAAATTAATATATAAATGTATTATATATATATATATAATATAATTGTATTATATAAATATAACGTATGCTTAAGAAGTATAGTTCCAGAGAGGTATTATTAAATCATTATGTGGAAGTATTAATATTTCCCTTAGTTGTTTTAACTTTCCCTAGCGAATAATATTTATTGGGGTCAGTGTCAAAGTATATGAATCTCCAATCACCAGAAATCTAACTCTTGATTCGGACAAAGTTTCCACATTCTGTTTCGGAATTCAGTATCAATAATTCCAGAAATATTAAAATAATCAATGCTTTTTACCAAAAAGTAACTTTAAACATTTCCAAGGCGTCCCCCGAATTTTCGGATAGTTTAGCATGCACTTTCTCATATATTTCCGAAGGAATCACACAAGTAACAATACCAGAAATGAAACGTAACATAAATATGTTTTATCTTAAAAACTTACGGGTCCTATATTTTTGTTTGTGTCCCTTTTCCAATGCCAGTAATGCTTCGGACTGACGTGAAAGGCATATCTTCCCTGTTATTTGTTTTATACTCTTCTACTTTTTAAACGCAAGAATTTAAAATATTGCTGAACAATATTCTTGTCAATTAAAGCAGAGTTTCTGTATTGGTTAGATTAAAGCTCCTCTACTATGTTATTATGACATAACATCCCCATTGTTAATGCCTTGAAGTTCGTTAAGTACTAGAACCATTGTCCATTCTCATTTCAGTGTAACGTTTCTAATGTTAAACCAAATACTTTCCACCATATAGCAACCATCTTTCAAAAAATATACAGTTCGGATGATAGAAGGTTCGAATGATGGAATTGTTGAGACAGTAGAATGTGTGCACAATAGGTGTTCGAATACTGTAAGTTCTACTGTATTATCATTAGCCAGTTAACCTTTCTTCGACTTGTCAGCCGTCCAATCAGTCCCGTTGAAGATCATCTCGTGGCGACGCGGTGGGAACCCTTTTTAAAATGAGGCCAATAAAGGGAAGTTCGAGATCAGACCCTTTTTCATGCAACGGAGGAAAAATGGAGCGAGGTGAGATGGACTGTTGAGAAAGAGCTATTTGACTAAGGAGGGGTCGACGATGTAATGGGGTTGCCGCGGAATTAAAGGAGACCCTATGATTATTGTCGGGAAAGGACAGGAAGGGTGCGACAGGGCGCCGGAAGGGACAACCGGTTGGCTAACCGAAGCAAACATCAGTTGACCGGGATCGTTTGGATGAGGGCCTTTGAGGCGTCCTCGTCTGGCAAAACAATTGGTGTGGCGATGTACCACTTGCGATTAACCGCAAAAGAAAACGTCAAAATTAATGGAAATGATCCAGCGATCTTCCTTTAGCACAATTCTCCATACGGCCCGGAGTTATTGCAGACATAAACGCATCTCATTTCTGAACTTTCCTCAATTAAAATCGCAGGAACGAATAATGTAGATTCTTTCTCTATATCTACAGGCTCGCGGAGGTCTTCCAGTTTGTTTTGTCTATCCTTTCTCCCCGTCCCTCTGGCTCCCGTTATCTTCGTTCAAATAGACATCGCCACTCTTTTCCGTATAATACTGCCGTTCAAACTGCCAGCACTTTCCATCCATTGGGTAGCGCTGAACCCCTCTTCTCGTGCTCTTGAGAGAGATCAAGAGAACGGTTACAGTGACGGTAACAGTAATAGCCCTTCAGAGATACTTTGCACGTTTGCATTTTCCAACGTGGAACGAGACTGCCTTCGGCGGACGTAGACGTTATCGATTTTAATAATGATCGCTTTTAGCGGGATGGAGCTCGATATCAACGCGGAGAGAACGAAAGCGCGAATAACGATGATTCTGCCGGTGCAATGTTTCTAACGATGAGTGCCAATTCTGCAGCGTTAGATAGTTGTTTAAACACATTCGAATCAAGCATTTTCACGTCGAACAGAAACGGTTGCCAATGTCTAAGTGTATTTGACTTCGATTAATCCATTCTACTGTCACCACGTCAGAGTTCAGTTTCGTCAAGTGGTTTTACTGCTGCATTATAATACACGCATAAGTATCTCGCTGGTTTAAATGTTTCGTCTCGCACAAATGTTTCTAAACACGTTTGTGTATTAGCCAAACATTTTACTATTTCATTCCTCTGTGTTTTTTAAATAGTGCGTTATCTTAGTCCTGTCGAGAAGAGTTTTGACTTCCTGAACGTAAATGTTTGCTGATAAAAAGGATGTGTATCAAGTATTTTGTCATTCTCAACTTATGTGGGATATTGTTAATTGGATAATGTTGCTTGTTAGTGATTCAGTCTTATTTCATGAATAGTTACAACATTTAAACAAATTGGCAGCGAACGTAAGTTGGCTCCGAAGCTTTTTGTATATCTATAGTGTTAATCTCATTGAACTTGAATTCTTACTGCTTAGTGCAGTTCCACTTTGAATACGTCGTGCTAGATCTAAACTTAATCCGTTAACGAGTAATATTCGGAGATTATTGTGCCAGCGAAATAAATCCAACGCAACCAACACCTCGGCGATTACTTTCGTACGATATCCATCCGTTACATGATGTCGTTGTCAATCTCCCGCTGCGGCGAAACTTTTCTCATCTCGTTCGACAGTTTAGAGAGGCCATCGTATCGTGGTTCGAAGATTAAAGAAACCAGGACCGAGCAAACCGAACCGGCTGCGAGAAGGCTCGATCGAGGGAGGACGGAGCGCCTTCCTCTCTTTTCGATCCCGGCGCAGATACCCAGGGCGTAATTACTAATAAGTTTTCGACACGAAATGAGGTGAGGAAAAGGGAGAGGGTTAATCCGAAAGTACGACCGAAAGGGGTTCGCTGCAGGCTGATACTCAGCAGACGGAGGACCCGTGGGGGCAATGAGAAACCTGGCCCGGGTAAGGGGATGGCAGCAGGGGTAGGGGGGAAGAGCGAAAGAGAGCAGAAGATCACCCTCTGGTCCCCGTCGGGGCGAAGGAAGCCCTGCCTGAAACCAGTTAAAGATTTGCGATGTCTTTTCGATCCCGAGCCGAGATATTCGTAATTACTGTTTGTGTTTCTCTCCGTCGGCGCCGTATTTATCCCCGACGGGCCACCCCACCGTATCTTTCGAACTCTTCGAGCCTTCCCTCCCACCCGATGGCGTCCTTAAATCCCTGATTCCCGATTCCTCCTTCCGGCTCCTACGCCCCGCTCTTCGGGCCCCTCTTCCGCCGATTGCCCAGGAACCGTCGATCCTTATCTCGCGTCGCGGGGGTGGCGATGAAAGAGCGGCTGCGAGTGGCGTTCGTCGAAAGGGTGGTCGCGAGTTTTCGGGGATCGAGTATCCTTTTAACCCGCTGCATCTGATTTATCGGCGGAGTGCTCGACGGTGTATTGTACAGGGAGATCTTGGGCTTTCTCCTTGTCGCTTCTCTGACCTCCTTCCCTTTGCTGAGGATGACGTTGCGCGTAGTCTCGGTAGAGGTGGTAGAACCTTGTCTTCCATATTTTTCTATTGTAGCCAATAACAGGCAAACCTTTCAAATTGCACTCTATTCAAAAATATTAATGTTACATTTTAAACATCTGTTTGATTAAGTCATAGCCTTATACACCGATGAAACTTATTAGACCACAGCAAACTATTGCGTAGTATGTATCATGAAATATGGGACGGGTAAGGTAGACGCTGCGGACCAGTGCACCCTTTCTCTCAAATATATTTGTTACGCGTTTGCTAATAATTATGTAGGCCAAGAGTGGCGAAGGTATCATTAAAGTAATCGCTTCTGGCTGGTGGTCGACAACCAGGAAAACGTGTAATAGACGGTGGTTAAAGCCAGGTGTCAGAATCAATCAATATTTTACGATCGCTAATAATCAGCTTGGACACCGCTGGCGTCACACGTCCGCTGCTCCGCCAACTTATATTTTTATGCTGCGCCGTTCGTCATCGTGTCTACCAACGTAGAATAAAGCAGTCGCTATGGAATTTATATTGCACGTCTCAATCTGTGGACCCACAATGAATCATTGACCAACGACAAGTCCATGCGCAACTGAACAAACACTCCGTAGTGGTAAGTTCGTTGAAACTCCAGTTGAAAGAATTGAAGGCAACCCAAAATCCACTTGAACTCCAGAAACTGGCCGCAAATCATTCGCAATCAACGAGCAGTGAGAATTTTACTTGGCTAGCATTGACCACTGCGCGAGTGTCTTCGACCAGGAGCATTCTAACGAGCAGAGGACCCTCGTTTGCCATCGGGATGCTTCGAGGGGGGTAATGTTTTCCTTCCCGACTCGCCCGCTTGATTTATTTTATTGCTCCCGGCCTAACGTTCGGCGTTTATTTCGTCGAATTACAAGAAAGGGGTTGCTCGCGGCACTCGCTAAAAGGCGGCCCACCCCTTTCCTCTGCCATTTCTCAACCCCTGGACTCCGAAACCTTATGCTTCCTTCGATTGCGGGGAATTAGGCGTGGAAAAAGTTCTGAATGATGGCGCTGTGACCTCTGAACCAGCAGCGGCTTAAAAACATTACAAAATCCAACATTCTACGTTAGCTGTGTATGCATTCTTTCGAAGTGGGTAGTGGGATTCAACAACAGAAGCAATCCGTCGTCAAGCTCATTCCGCCACCTTCCACCACGCTTCAAAGAATTCGGATGGAGGGATCTCAAGTGTCAGCTGCAGAAGGTCGATTCGATGTAACGAAGGCTATGGAACACCGAAAATTTGGAAGCTGGCGAACAGTGGGAAGCCACTGTAAGCCACGCAAGAAACGGCTTCCGCGAGCCGTCTTAATGTTTGCGATTTTACGGTTGTGGGGCCGCTATGATAATTGTAATGAACGCCTCGAGATTCCGCGAGCCCATCTGCGCCCACGTTCCGCCACCCCTGCGTGCCTTCCCCCGCAGACAGCGCTCGAAGCGGCAGGAGGAACGGGGCGAGCAACGCTCTTCTGTACAAACTCGGGGAGCTCTTAAGTACCGAACTTGTTAGAATTGATTTAAGTGCTGAATGCTAAATCAACCGAAGGACCCACCCTTCCAGCCTGGCCCGAGGAACGCGGGGCGCAGCGGGGGCGGGGAGAAAATTTACGAGTCGCTCTGCGTTTACGCGTATCTGCCCCAATGTAATCGGTACTTCGCGCGGACCTGATGCTGCTTAAATGAAAAAGACACGCGACGGATCTCGTTCGTAGGATAACATCGCATCCCGTCGATAGAAGTGCCGGGCTAAGGCACTTGGAAGGAAGAGGCGCGCTAAATGGGGTTGCGCGAAATTGAACACTCGGGACAGACTTTTCGAGGGAGCAAGCCGAAAAATTACAAATGCCCGCGCAAAAGCGCAATGACAGGCTAGCTAGGATTCGGAGCTGGAACTCGTAAGAAGGGAACTAGGAACTTGGAAACTGGAACTAACCTCGTACTATTATAGATTGGAACTAAAACCGAGTAGGTTGTTTCGACGGGTTTCTGGGGCTTTTGGTAAATACATAGAAGTAGGTAATATAAGGTGAGGTTCGAGAAGTTTCGCTGGAGGTCACGGAGCCTAGGTTGGCAGTAGTTGCAAGCGCAGACGAAGTTGGAATTACGAAAGACGTCTGCTCGAATAAGAATTCAGACTTAGATTAAGGATGATCACTTTGCACAGCTGACCTGCGGCCCTCTAGAGCTAAGGATCAGAGATCGAAGGAGCACACTTTCACAAGACGAAAGAATTCAAGTAGCATAGAAAAGTTCCCAAAACTGAGAGCTTCGTAAGCAGACGGCCTAATCGAATAATCCAGTCGTCATCGGGTCTCGGCTGAGGATATTTCAGCCAGGTGACTCACCCTGACCGCTCCACTTAGCATAATAAATCACGGGCATCAACGCACCGGACCAATTAACGCGGCCGCGCCATCCAGAGGCCTGGATCGGCTTTCGGAAAGCGTACGGCGATATTACAGTGTCGGTTCGTGAGGTCAAGCCAAGGAAACGACTTCCAAGAGTCCGTAGCACACGCGTGACCGTGTGTATCCGCGATGACGCACGTATCCGTCGCGTTTTATTACACGTGTCCGAGCGGGCCTCTCTGAGAACGGCTTCACCGGGAGCGGGCAATATCCATAAATCAGGAGTATCGTTGAACGAGCCGCGAGAGAATCGGACAGAGAGAGAGAGGAAGAGAGAGAGAGAGAGAGAGAGGAAGAAAGAGCGGTGGAAAGGGAGGGAGTCCTCCGCGGCATCGTCACCGCGGTTATCGCGTTGAGCAATGAACTCCGGATCTTTATGTAGATCGTATCGGTCCTCCCATGACACGTGGAGAGTGTGAGAACCGTCGCGACTGACTCTGATGGATGTAGACTCGCGGATCAACTCGTTGGATGGAGCGGATTCTTGGACGAACTTCGAGATCCTGCAAGAAAAAACGAGACCTATTGAATGGGAATGTGCCTTCCACGGTTGAGTATGCTGTATAGTTGCCGGAATAGGTATATGTATATATATATTGACGAATAAAAATAGTTGGCGAGAGGGTAGGGCATTTGTGTTGAGAGTCAGTAGCCGAGGCATTATATAGTCATATTGTATAGTTGCTAGGTACAGATATAGAAAATTGCTTGAGGCCCACTCGAGAACTCTGTAATGCGATACGCCCAAGGGAGAAAACACTACAAGACAGATATGCAAAGGCAGATTTGGGTATAGGTTAAGTAAACTGCAACCTAGGGTGGCAAATATTGAACGAAAGAAAATGAAAAAAGTTTAAACACAGAAGCATCGGACAATTTTAAAAACAATTCACTTTTTCTCATGCAGCAAATTAGCAGTAACTCATATGTGAGTTGTCATTATGAATTAATTTTAAAATTGTCTCAACTCTTTCAAACTGACATATTTTATGATATTTCGCGGAAGGGAAGCAGACGCTTGTTAGCCTAGGGGCACCAAACCCCTAAATTCGACCCTGACTATATACCTTAAGGGGGGAGCCCTATTTAGGACGACTAGGAATGAGGTGATTCTTGGAAAATTTTTTTCTAAGAAACTGGTGAGCGGATCTTTTCCAAACTTTCAGGGTATTTTAGTTCACATTCAAACAATAAAAATGGATTTTTACGTTACAAAGTGTTCGGTAGAAATGAAGATATATGAGCATGCTCGTTAAGACTCGCGCGCCGGAGTTGCAAATTGGCGGGTGTTATGGTGGCCCCATTTCTTCCCTGAAATAAAAAAACCAAGGATTTTCTTATTTCTAGTATAATTACATTGTCGATGAACCTAAGACATTGATAAATAAATTGAATCGAACAACTCTTTTTCCATAAATAGTACGATACATCTTGGGTCAGAATCGTAACTTCTTCTTTGAAGTCCCACCAACTTGCCAACTTTTAACTTTCTTTTCGTTTTTTTGGTTCATCGACAATGTAATTATACTAGAAATAAGAAAATTCTTGGTTTTTCTATTTCAGGGAAGAAATGGAGCCACCATTACACCCGCCAATTTGCAACTCCGGTGCGCGAGTCCTAACGGACGTGTTCATACATCTTCATTTCTACCGAACACTTTATACCGTAAAAATTAATTGTTACTGTTTGAATGTGAACTAATATACCCTGAAAGTTTGGAAAAGATCCGCTTAACAGTTTCTTGGAAAAAATTCCCAAGAATCACCTTATTCCTAACGTCCTAAATAGAGCTCCCCCCTTAACGTGTCTAAGGCATAAAAGCATAAAAGTACTCCTGCCCACAAAGTATAATATGTTGATTGCGTACTCTTTTTTTATTGGTACTCAAGCCCTCATAGGCGCTACCGTCTTCGATTCCTGCTGCTGTATGTTGATAATATCGATACACGTTTTGAGTCCATAAAACCCTAACCTGAACAGCAATAAACGCATTGTTAATTTATTGTAAATAAATTTCTAATATACCATGCGAGGGACTCTGAGAAATCGAAGCGTGACCTTTGGTCAAAGTGCTTTGGCATTTCAAAGCATTTGTGCCGATTCAAACGCAGAAGGTATCTTCTCTCGGAAATACAATCTCTTCCCTTAGAATTCGGAAGGTATACCTACATATCGGCACTCTCAATATTGTAAGAAAACGTGTGGTACGCGAACGATTGGTTTCATGAAATAATATCCAAGTAAAGAATCCAATCAGTGTCTTCATTATTCGCTAGTCCGTTACAATACCCTTTACACACCACTTGAATGTGGCCCATATTTGTTTCATCAACTATGTATACACCCATTTTCACGAGACGTGTTTCGTCGCTATTTCTTGATGCCGCAGCACCAATCTACTGATGTATAGTTCAAGAATTTCAAGCACAGAGGAAGTTATGGTGTACCTGGTCAAGTGGACTTTTCAAACTCAGCGTACTTAAATATGATATTATTTCACTAAACGTTGCTAAGTTCAGGGTAATTGGAACTTGATTTTGTTGCGTACAGATTCATGTGGAAAGTTAGCTGCTGTTAAGACTTATTAGCGATATAGGTTGCGTTCATCATCGCATCCTTAATGCACTATGTAAGATTTTCTTAAACCGTAGATTACGTTAATCCTCGCAAGCTGGCTATGTATCCCAATCTATCGCCACCCCTGTTGGTGTTTGGCTTCGATATGAACCCTTTCAACGACTTAACCCTTTAGTAATTTATGTTACAACGAATGTAATGCCTTAAGTCAAATTCTACTGTCGATTTCGTTGCCCTCCGTCATGATCTTGTTAGATTTCATTCCAAGTTCGCGTCCCTACAAACAGATCTCGAACCTCGAGCAGGCAGAACTCGCACAAGTACACATATACGTCATGGATGCGTGTTTTTTCCCGCGGAGGGAAAAAGTAAGCGACTCCTTGGCAGCGAACAACACTCTGGAACAAAATGATTGAAACACGGCCAGGTATATTGCCCTTATACGGGAGTCAGCGGTGAATCCGCTCGCGAAGAGAAGAAACTGCACCGGCGACGTTAATTTGTGAACGATTACGGGCACCTGGCCTCCAGAGACAAAGAGACGCGCGAGAGGTCGAGGCGTAACGAGCCGGCCATCGCGCATTCTTTTGCCAGCCGCGGACTTCTCGTCCTGCCATCATGTTTTCCGCGGACACACCGGCAATTCCAAAGGCTAAGTGCAATTTCTGGAGTGTCGTTGAGGATACCATCGGCTATCAGTCGACGCAGCGAGTCTTCTTCTGGATAAGTCGGCGGGACTTAAAATTCGAGCGCTGGATCTTGAACAGAGGTAGCCACTTCAGAGGTGACTGAATACTAAAAGTCGATAATAAAAAGTTTCACGAAACTCTATGATATACTTAATTTTGCGTATAAGTCTCTGTTGCAACTCGCGGATTCGCTATTTGTGTCTGGACGAATTGAGTCTAGAAAAAGGCATGAAGAACAAGGCAGAGTGCCGCTTCACATGAGACGCTACTGTGCTTCGTAACTAGTATTTTGAATATGTTCACATAGTTTTTATTTTTTATTTAATATATCTGAAATACCAGTCGAAGGCTACGGAAGCGACACGGGTGAAAGATCTCCTAAGGTATTTAGCAATTTGTAGATTCTGTAAATAAGATAGTGGTTATAAAACTTTGCAGATTTCGCCATCGCGCTAACAATAACTGGAAGAGGTCGCCGATGTCAATTTTCAGTTTAAAGTCATTTGTGTGCTGTAGCAATTCCAAGTCAACTTTGGAAGTCAGGATACAAATAGCTAAAAAAAGAGACGGCAGTGTAAATTATAGGATACCAGAAAGACTAGAAATGTTTTTTCATTATGCCAGATTAAGATCCACCGAGAAATAACTCGCGATAGAGTCGGAGAAGGCGACAAGTAGATCGGTCAGAGGCAGAGGTCGGTCTCCGCGGCGAGCCAACTGGCGCAGATGAATTTACATGCACGGCGTAAACTGAGTGAGCTGTTTCTCCAGTTTGTTCGACGACGAATAGTGGAGAGAGAAAGAGAGAGGGAGAGGGTTGGAAGCCAGAGGCAACCAGAGGGGCAGAGGATAGCGTATTAACGAGCTTAAACGAACGGAAACTAAGTGTCTCGGCACGGAGTAAAATTAATTAATCGCAATGGCCCGAACTGCGGTGACGATCTCGTGGCTCTCGTTTCTCGAAATCGTTTGTTTCCTTGTAGCCTTGGCGGGCACCTATTCTATCTCGATAGGGAACAACACCTGACCGATACTATCGATACGAAACGATAAACCATTATTTTCTACCGATACCGAAAACTTTTCACCTCAGCAGATTGCCTCGCGCAGGCAACTCCAAGTTCGTTCATTTCAACAAACTTGTTACTTCGAAAAGTAATTAATCGAGCTTCCTCGAACGAAGCTCATCTCCCCGGGACGTGTTCGGTGTAACAGTGCGAACGAACAACGGGCAGCGAGACTGTCACCCAGATTTCAGTCCGCGAGGTATCTACCATCATCTTCCGTCTGGATTACCAAATTTTTCACCAGCACGTAACCCTGTTCTTTGCTCGCTCTCTTCTCCGGGTGACGGGGCATATATTTCGGTTTCGTCGTCCGTTTAATAAAATTAGTGAAAAGAACAGGTCCCCGGTGCCGTGGGAAGCCGCTCGTGGGTCACCGTCGTCGGCACAGCGACGACACAACGGCGCATTTACACGATCCACTTCTTCATCCTCTCTCCTCTACGCTTCTCCACCGAAATGCTCGTAAAAGTTCGCCGCGCCGTGTACCTACGCGATGATAATTGCCGAGATTAGGCCAGCCGGGGACCCGATGCTCCCGACGGAGCTAGTTAAAAGTAATGACACGTTCAACGGGCCCCGGCGATTCGAAATCTCGCTTTTTGCCGGAACCAGACAGCCGGGCAGAGGTGAAGACATCGACGCCCTGGACCTGTCTCGCCCCGAATCGGTGTCCGTTACCAACTTTCCGCCGCGAAACACGCTCGTTAGGCTCGCGGCATCTCGGCGGAGTTGTGTTTCGGCACCTTGTCCCCGGCTACTGGAATCAGGCTTCTTCTGAACCACTCGTAACAGCGAATCGTGCGACCGTATTGTTCCCTTTCCTTCCACAATTAAACGGAATTACGCCGCTGCTCGAAAACGTGCGAAAGGTGACCGAGGCGCCACCTGCTCTGCTCCTCAATCAACGTCCCCGATTCTGCACTTTCATTCGATGGCATCGAAATGCACCCTAACTATTAATTTTCTCAATCATTTGCCCATGAATACATTGAGATTTTCTTTAGGAATGTCTTTACGTCTGTTTCTGGCTTTTCCCGTATTTTCCCGTATTCAATTTCTTCTTCCTCGTTTCTCCATTTCTTTCATTGCTTTTGAAGCCTGTGTTTTCCTAATTTTTGTTCCTTCGGGTTCCCTTGCGTTTTCGAGTGACTAAAAAAATGTGGAATGTAAAATTAACTACGATCCAGATCTCTGGATCGCGGGTAATGCGTGCAATTGCGAATCGTGGGAGAGCCGATGCATGAAATTTAATATGTTTACAGGAAAGACGCGCCAGGGGGTGGCCGGAAACGAAGGGAAAAGACGAGGAAACGGTGACACGAGACGAATGCCATTCCTGACCTGCGTGGTTTGGCGCGTACCACATTATTGTTTGATTTCAATTAAGCCTTCATTTTACACGTCTCTACTTAAGCTTGCGATTCTCGTAGACTGCTGGTGCTTCTTTGTTAGACCTTTTAACTTGGCAACTCTCAAATCAAGTTTCCAGCTCTTCTTGGAAAATTGTGTTGTTTACTGTCTACTATAATTTAAAAGTAACTCATTTAGCTACAAATATAGTAAACAAAAGTGAAACGGTAATTATATAAATATATATGCTTGAGGGAACTAAGTAGACAGTTGTTTTTCGCGAAAGAAACACTTTCTTTTTAATGTATTTGTAAAAAAATGAAAACAATCCAGATGTATCCTTTTATCCGATGTTTATTATTATCATAGAGATTGAAAAAAGATTGACAAATTCGGTCGTGTTTGTGGGTTACTAAAAATCCGCGACTTTTCAATTTTTTCATGACAATCTCGAATTTTTACGGATCATACCATTGGTTGCGCGGGAAATGGCACATGTTTGATACATCCTGTAATTTTTTCAAGTCGATCTGAACCTCCGTTCCTTCGCAACTAGAAGAAAACCAAGAGACAAGGAGAAAACACGTTTGAAGTTTCTGGGCAAAGGACCTTTTAAGACCTTTTTAACTGCCAAATCAACAATTTTTTAATTTAAATATAAACCGAGCGGCAATTTTTATTCAGAAAAGACAGTAGTTTCGGAAAATGTAATAAAAAAAATCGATTTTTCCACTGCTTAGTCCCCTTAATACACTCGAGTCAGTTAGAAGAAGGCTAATGCTTGATACCAAGTGATATATTTCTGAATGTTCAAGCAGTTCAAACTGATTTTGGATCTTCGAAAGAATCGCGTTAGCCAAAAAATCAAACGGTAGGTATTAGCGTTTCACATAATATAAAAACTGTAAGGAATACATCTAATTACCCAATAAAGTATTATCACTCAAAGGCTATCGAATTCTTCGGCATCCTTGGGTAGATGTATCCCTGTTATCCTTATCAGAATTCCCAACCTCATTACCGGAAGCGCTCCGATTAAATACCCAGGCACGCAATCGAATCTTCGTTTCTCCGCCCTATCAACGATAGACAGGAAACCATCGAAAATCGTCTATCTAATCAACTTCCTTCCTTTCAACCCATTCGATACGAGTTCCATAGAAATGAAAGCATTCTTTTCTCGAAGGCAGCCTGCGCGCCACTATTCAGCCATATTTGCAATATTACTTGGCGATTTCGCGCGAGAGTTTATCTTCAATCAAATGGGCGCCGATGCCCGCGAAGAAGCGAAGCGGTAAGATATCCCATTAATTAAGACTCTCCAGATGTTCGAAATTACTTGCTACCGGACGTTCCTATCGATTGCGTGCCGAGTTTCCCAGGGAAAACGATTTTCCGCCAACTATTTCTCGGTTCTTCTAGGAATTGGTATTTTCGCACCTCCTTACGTTCAACTTATCGTCTCCTCAAAGCCATGAAAAAAATCTTCTGTTAAAAATTCGAAAACAATTTGCATGTTTGAGCTTGAAGTAGCAATGTTATTTTCGAAAAATATGCGATCTTAAGTCTTCTCTCGCGAAAAATCGACTAGCAGCATGGCTGTTTCAAATGTATATCGGTAAGATTGGTTAGTTCCATTCGTCCTTGTCGCCAAATCTAATCCGAAATTACGCTTTTATTCCGTCAAAACGCTCTCCGAGTCGAAGTGATCGTTAAATTATATGTCTCTGGGCGTGCGATCCATCGGAGGGCGGCGAGGGGGGAGAAAAACTCGGGAAGGAAGACAGAACCGTGCGCATACAATGGTGCAGAAACGATCGTCCAAGGATGCGTTTTATAGTTCCCGATGCCTTTTATAGTCAACGCTGAACCCGCTCTAAAGAGACTGCCAAGGGATGAGGAATCCCGTGCAATTAAACGCTTATTGCTTGCATATCTCCAAATCGATCCGCCACTAAAGTGAGTATCGGCGCTGGCTGTAAAAGCTCCTAGATAACCGAGGACGAGCGCTGACCACCGACTGCGTGGTTTCTGATCCTTCGATTTCGTCGCTGCTAGCGGCGGCCTCGAGGCCCTCGCAATCTGAATGCCACATTAAGCCCACCACGTCACTATTAAAAATTCAGACGGCGAACGATTTAGCACATGACATCGATGAAGAATACTTTAAATCATTAACATTCGTTGCAAAATTTCAATGACGACGCAGCTGCAGCTAAAGGCTCGTGCACATCCTGTAGGTCCACAAGAGGCTGCACAATTGAGAAAGAAAGAGTGATTCAAATTGGTCAGACGGGACTGTTTGATAATTGTAATGTGTGAGAATGTTTGAGAGGACTTGAACGTGGTTCGAGGCCCTTGCTATTTGGCGAAAGATCGCGGGAACGAGAGCGGCCAAAAAGGACTGTAAATATTTTCCTGGCGGGCTATCCCTCGGGACCGAGTGGTTGATTTTATGATTTTATGGGTTCAATTTTATGAAGCTGTCGATTAGATTCGCGGTGCCCCTTTTTATGTTCGCCCCTTCGGTTTTTACGTGTGCCCGAGGGGGCGAGAGGAATGCGTATATACCTGAAGTCGGTCTTTAAAAACGCAGGAACCGATAGGTGTTCTGAGCAATTCATTTTTGGCCGTAGCAAATCTACGAAGGTGCACTTTGTTGCAGGCGCTTGAGTGAATCTGAGTTCCGAAATCGTGCGGAATTTAGAATTGAATTAAGAACCGGTATGAGGATCGCTCAAATTAATATAGTAATTTATATTTGCTTTATATTTGAGCGTTTAAACTCCCGCTACGATGGAACAACTGTTTAGAAATAAGAAATCATTCTCTTAAAATAAGAGGAGTTTCCCTTGTTGTCAGAAAGCTCCGTGATCGTTGCTTTTCGTAAAAATCGAATTGAACCAACGATCATTCGTGTTTTGCCCAAATCCACGCGTCATTCAATCCCAACGAAAACGGTCACGACGACCAGTCCCCCGTCCCGCAGCCCCGTTTCAGGCCACGGGGCTCGACAGCTTTACTCGACGCGGTGCTCATTGCTCCATTACTAATTTCCGCCCTCGGCCATGCACACTGCCGTACACGCTCCGTACACACGCGCGCCGCAAATAATGCGTCCACCTACAAACCAATCTATTAGGCGCCATCTCTTTGACTGCTCACTTACATCGGGCTGGCTCACGCGGCCACCGGAAGTGTCGCGATGACGGACACCTACACGCTCTTGTCGCATATCCGAAGCGTATCGGCCCGGGAATATGGATTTTTCTCGAAACTCAGTGGCAAATTCTTGCGTTCCTTCTAATATCCATAGAATAAAAGAGAGGGAGAATTCAAAGTTATAACGACGCGGTAGTGCGGAGAAAAATAATGAAAAATTTGGATCCGATGTTGCATAGGAAGCTTATTGGTGTTTATAGATACCTAAGAGAATATTTGACGGGATTAAAATCCTATCGAAAGCGGTCGATCAGTGTCCAGGCGAAGTGTTGATGCTAAAGTTTCGAAAGCACCGAACACATCGCCTGGACGCATGAGCAGGGTGTCATTTTCTCCGAGTTAATCGAGTTCCATCGCGTGTAGCCGTCGCTGCAGCCTCATTTGCCACCGTCCCAGCGAAGAAGGATGTTATTCACGGTACGTAGCATACGTGTGCCGTCGTATCACCTAATAACGAACATCCGAGCCGTCCCGATGGCCCGCAGCTGTAGAGTTCGTCAATGATGCGTCGTAGAGCGCGAAGTGCCACTGAAATTCATTATTCTCAATTCTCGTAAACAGGCAGTTATAAATTATTCAGGCCGAATACCCGGCCACCACGTTGGGATGACCTAAGCGGTCGGATAGCCGCTAACTGCCGGTAAATTAGCCAATTGAGGGCTTCGAGTATCCGCGGATATCTTATTACACACTTGCCAGCCAACCAGCCAGTCAGCAGCCATGGCGCCCGTGCTCTCTGTACGAGTTCTCTACGTGGCCCATGTCCGACACGTAATCCTCTTCCTCCGTCGGATCGACCAGTTTGAATTACAAGAATTGAACGTAATGCATGCCGGTGCGATCGGCGTCGCGGCTGCTGCGCTTTATACCTCGGCAACTCTGCTGATCTGACGGTCCACGCTTGCAATTCGTACTGTATTTTCAGACTAAATCGACCTCGAGACAGGACGAGTAAAGTGCCTAAATATTATTTACGCAGCGGGTAATCAAATACAGCATTTCCTAAATGCAGCAGTTTTCTGTAGTTCTAATACCTACACCCCACAGCTGGTGCATCGACATAGACAGCAGTTCGAATGCTAATTGTCAACCTAGACCCATGGCGGAAATACAGATTCTAGTTACTCTTTACGTGTTGCGTTTGCAGGGGAATCATTCGCTTAATACGATCCTTTTCTTTCTTCCTCTCTCCCTCTGTCTCTCTAATTCACATCACAGCTAGTCTATCGACAGAAGGAGTAGTTTCAGACTGATTATCATTTAGGATGAAACGCAGAACAAGTGCAGGTTCTCGAAATCAATTCTATAAGACAATCAATCACCTATTCTGATGTCTTTCCTTATCTCTAATACATATCACGACTAGTAGATTGATAGAAGCCGAGCTTTAAGACTAAATTACTAGACCCAACCCGGAACAATCGCAGTTCATAAGCAGCCTATACCTACGCCGTGTGCAGATCGCCCGAACCTGCCGCTTCAGTAGACATCAGTCATTGGTACCAGAGTCTCTGTTCCCATCTGTGAATCCCTTGAATCTGCATATCTCTTTCTTGCGCTTAAACTACTACTCGCTCCTCCAGAAGAAACGCGATCCTTCTCACAATGCGTAAAAAGGTAACAAAGCGAGGTTTCACACGGGCAAACGGTAACGGTAACGATCGAACCATAAAGACAATGTCGCTGCCGAGTCGCTTGGCTACGTGCACACGTCTTATTACAGGATCCCGGTGGTTTACGCGCGCACGAGCGCGAGCGCGAATCTTTTGCTAACGAGGATCGTGAAAGGGAGTAATGACACGGCCGGACGCGGTCGAGAGGCGTCGCTCAATAACGGGGGAATAAATTTGCTTACCGGTTTAGAGAACGATCGTCGGTGGACACGTACCTCTGCCCGGCCGCTGTTGTCTCGAGATCGGTGACTGGTTCCCGCGGCCATCTTCTCCGAGCCACTGAATTATTCTTGTGTCTGCTTGCATGGCGATGAGTCAACCAGCGTTTCCTTCAGACGGATACATTCTGACGGCTCCACCAGCGCGATAGTCATCACAAGACTCGCCCAATTCTATTCTCCGAGCTTCCAAACTACCGACTCAATAATTCGTTACCTCGAGTAACTGATTCTCACTTCCTATTATACCTAGTTTCTATCGCATTACTTCTGCTTATGTTTACACAATTTATCAACCTCGACACGCTTCGCTTCATTTATCTCAAAGGCATGCGTAACTGCTAACAGTAGATGAAATCCTTCGGTATGATAATCTTCGAAAATTTATTTTAAACAAACTTCTGAATAATCTACATGTGCAATTGAACATTCTGCCGTTTATACTCACGAGTGAGCAACCAATCACCGTGGACCAGACACGTACCCCTTCCCCCGCGGCCTATAAATTCCGCTCCGCCGTGAGGGTTGATCCCAGCGCAAAGTGAGTGACTAAAGAAGAGGAAAGGATTTTCTCGATCGCAACGGCAGCGTCGTCAGGGCGCGTTCTTGTACATCGCTGGGCATAACGGTTAAGTTGAAGGGACGAGCGGGCGCCTGGGAAGGACGCTATTATCGTAGCTCAAAAGCGCGCGCGAGTTACGCGACAAATCAAATCTCTGCCAGGCGAGTGGAACGAGGAAAGGGGAGATCACGGGGGAGAGAAGAGGAATCATAATGGAGAGATGCTACTGGAATTTCACCAGACGCGTTCGCCACAAGCCATTGAACAGTTATCGCTGTCGCGGCGTTCAATGAGCGGATAACCGTCTCCGAGAGGACTTCCGGCTTAATAAACGCCCGACGAGGACGATCTTTCGTGAATGCATCCTCGAACAACGAGACGAAGAAGTATATATAGAGGAAATGCTGACATTTTGTCAGACAATAACGTCTCGTCTGCTCGGAATATTTACTCAGCGACCATAGCTTACGCTTGATCTCACTCTAACGCGATTCGAGTTTGGAAGATGATACTTTGCGTCAAAGGTTTAAAACCATATTGTGAGAGCACACTTCTGTGGCCTAAAACAGTTTGTGCATCTCAGATTTACCAAGTAGAAATCGCCTGGGACCAGGCTGTGTCGGAGCTGGATTGGATATAGCATAGTCCTAACTTAGGAATAGTTAAGGCGTAAGATTAAAGGGACTAGGCAGTCAGAAACTCGAGTTTTGACATTTTTTTTAAAGTAACACCCTTCCCGAGTAAAATGTCGCTTGGTTTATGTTAACATTCGCTAAATTAAAGATTTTACTGCCGAAAAGGTCGAGCGCGCCATGAACCGATTCACGCGCACGCAGGTAGACTAGATTCCTCCTTCGAAATTTTAAACGCGTTTTTCTCGGAATCATATTTCCTCTTCGTTTTGCAATGATTCCGAAAAAACGGAGGTACAAATCGATTTGAAAAAAAATTGAGCATAAGGTAAATGTCCCAATGGCGAAACAGTTAAGGAAGCAGTTGAGATGATTGCAATTTCTTTTATATTTAAATAGTATAAAATTATAACTAAATATAATTATTCAAAAGCGTAAAATTTCTACTTTCACATAACGTAACAAGAATCTACATTTGTTAAAGAAAAAGTTTTAAATTAATTAAAACATGAAACTGTTCATATGGCCCAGTAATTAAATGAAATTCATAGCCTGTCCCAGTCATTAATTAACAGTGTCCCAATGATTGAATATGTATTTAATTTAACTATTTCTATCAGTTAATTAAAATAAATCAATATGGTAATATTTTGGGGTAATAAAAACATTTTATTTATAATAAATTTGTGTTAAATTTTCGGCATGAAAAAATGATTAAAAGTATATTATAAAATTTTAGGTTATGTTAATATTGTGACGAGGTTAAGATTAATTATCCTAATAATTCTTAAACTGTATTATATTTTTGTTTAGGTATTATTAACGTAAACATATAGGATACAAAAAAATACTTTGGTACAATAAATGTTAATAATTTTAAAACTTCACTGAATACTGGCGTCCGTATCAGTGTTTACATAACCATTAAACACGCGTTTAATAACTGGTCCGTGTCATGGTATCGTGTACTAGTGGATAAACGCAACAATTTCAATATTAAAAACCAAAAATTATTAAAAGATCCAATTAATTTTCAATTCTTCAATGTATAATAAATCCAAAACAACTGTATAATTTCAAAAATTATAAAATAATAATTAATTACAACCTTAACAAAAATATTCTCTCGCTTGCTTGAGCCCATTAGGTAAGCCGCGAGATTGAGACTGTTGAAGCTTTAATGTACAATAGTATTTTTGTATGATATAATTATTCAGTTATGTAAGCTTATAATTGTATCTATATAAAGCTAATAGATTTTGCAATTATATTTCGAACAGTTTAAACGTTGCAAATTAGTAAAACTGTTATTATTAATAAAATTTCTTCTCAATTTTTAATTATTGGGCCATGTTTAAGGACTGGGACATTTACCTTATGTGAAACGTGTCTAGTTACCACCTCAACCTACGCATAAGTCTGTGAAAACTCCTATTTTGACCCCAAAAAAATAAAGCGGCTCTTTTCCCTGGCGAAAAATCACGTTTCTTTCAAATTTGTCGTTTTACAGCCGGCATTTTTATAATTTTTTTTTTTTTTTTTCAATAGGTTCGGGGCAGAATGGGGGCCAGGACAAAGTGTCAATTTCAGAGGATATTTAACAATTCAATTTCTTACGGCCAGAATCACTGCAAAATTACAGCTGCTCGAGAAATAACGCCTACACATCAGACGACTGTATGACACCGTCATACATATGTAAATATCATTCCAATAATTTTTTTTACTGTTTATAGTATTAATAAACATTATCCAAAAATATTAGACACAATTTGTATTCAACTCCTTGTAATTAATTCGCAGAAAATACTTGATTCTCGAGCGATCTGACTGCCTACTCACCTTAAATCTGGGTCAGACCAAACTTAGGTCTGGATTTGAGCATGAAAGCAGAATTCTTCCACAGCCTAAATTAGCAACGAGATTTCGGTTAGATCTATCTCAGTTCTAGATTATCTCTTATTCGGTGTGAGAACAGAACCCTTTCAAGTCCGAAATGACTGCCACCTCGATTTTACATTCAGCAATCATCAATGACCACGCATTAGAAATAAACTATTTTGCTTGCCAAGAAATGACTAACCTTCAATTCATCTTACGATGCCGTCGCCTATTCGGATCCCTTAGTAAAATCGCGTAAGAACAGTTACAAAAGCCGGGGGGGGGGGGGCTAATAGGGGAACAAGGAAGAAGAATCGGGTGGAAGAAGGGAATAAGAGGAAGAGTCGCGCGGTAACTGCATTTCGTTCTCAGCCTGCCTAGGAGCGGGCTGCGGCGGGTGACGGGAGAGGTGACGAGAGAGTCGTCGCGGGACGGCGGATATAGAGAAAGACATTTCCCACAGATCAAAGCCACTACACACGGCCGCGGGCTTCACGCGAGCGTGACAGAGAGCAAGCGCGTAATTTATAAAAGCCAGAAAGCGGTAGCTCACGAAAACAGTTATAAAAATGACGAGTTTAGCGTGCGTGCGTGCGCGCGCGGGCGCAAGGGGATGACGCGCGGCCACTGGACCGTTCACCACGTCGCGAACGTCGCCCCGCTAACGACGCGACACGACGTGTAATCGTGACGGACGTAATAATCGTCGAGACGCGCAGCGTCGTCACAACTCGCGCGCCGCCACGGCCAGCCCGGTCACTTACAATTATCCTAGAAACAAAGACTCGTTGGAGTATCCAGTGGTTGTGGTATTTCTGTTCAGCTTGTTTGCTTTAGGAGATCCTGGTGGTGGGTTTGGTACTGTTCGTCCTCATCTTTTCCTTTGAAGGGTATCTTGTTGCTAGTACCGAAGATTATGAACACGCTTATACCTGCAGGCTATCCTTTTACGCAATTTTGTGTACTGACAATTTAAGTTGGATTAGAAATAAGAATTGGGGACAGTTGCGACTGTTGCTAGCCTCGCTCGACGTTAGTTGTAGTTTTGGCGCGTGGTTAACGACGGCGATAATGGTGTTGTTTAAATAAAGGTAGTAATCTTGGTGATTGTTAATGATACTCTAGGTTCCAAAAAACATGAGTGATCGGTATGTTACTTTATTCTAATAATAACTGCGCGATCTCAGTCGAGGGATCAATTAGTTAGAATGCTGAAGTGATTTCAGCGTTTCTTACACCTTTCGATTGACATTTTTAATTGAATTCAAGCCCGCGTCACTCCAATTCTTATTAATCGTCCCGTTCCGTCGGGAAGATTCAATTAGAGTCGATTGCCAGCAGAGCCACTTCGCGCTCCCGGAAGTGTGATTGATTTCCAACTTATAATCTGTCGAAATTGGGGACAATGATGGGAAGCTTGAACGTATGAAATCCACGTTCTGATGGGCATCCACGTTAATCAATGTCTAAATATAATTGAACGCTGGCAGAATTCAAGAATTCACTAAAACGACAGAAGACTTACTTTCTCGGCGATAACTATCTGGGGTTTGTGAACTGATCCCTGCAATTTTAGTTCACGCTGTCAGATATTCGAATTCACTTGACACTTCTAATTCCTGCCTTTTATTGTGCTCCCCTTTAATGGAAGGTAATTGACACTACTACGATATGTTGCATCTTTAGGTAATTCTTCCTGGTTCAATCGAGTTTCTCCAACATAGAAGTTCCCTCAGTAGTGGACAAGGTACCAAAGAAAGCATCACGGAACCTGGATCGGACAGAATTCAGCCCAGCCTATCAACTAAGGTAAAAAAGAAGAGGACGGGAAGGCAAATCGTTGTCGTCGTAATCAGATCCCGTTGAGACTTTCGCGTGATCACGATCTTCGGAATCAAACACGAATACGGGGCGCTAAAAATATGCTCCCACCACTGGTTTGGGGCCGCCTCCGCCTCGTCCATCCTCGCTGGCGCGGGTAATTCAAAGCGTCAGGACGATAAGGCATTCGCATAACTCCTTTTGAATTATTCGAGTTATTTCATTATTAGATATGGTATGCGGCTTGTGCACGGGCGCCTCACGCGCGCGCGGCGACAGACGCCCCGATGCGAATACCCTCGAAGAGCGCTTCAGCGTTTTCTGATCCTTTCGCGACGCTTCTCCCCATTGGCTATTAATAGCAGATGAATTTTGCTCGCGACGCAGACAACGATCGCTTTGATCGAAGCACCAGGTGTCTTTTCGGCCACACCGCGGATGGCACGAGGTCATTGATGGTCATTTTTCGTCGTGGGAGGACAGACCCTGCGACTGATTAATGCGAATTTCCCACGGCCGTTGGAAGCGCTGTGCGGCTTTCGTTGGACGAGTAATAATTGTAAGCGAGTGTTTCGTCTGGAGGCTCGCGATGCTAGTGCCGTGGTGTCGTTGACGTCGTCGTTCCGACGATGTACGGCCAGGAGCGTTTGCGTCGGTAATAATTTGTCCAATGAGAAGTAAACTCGCGCTATCGCCCCGGGTGGAAGTATACCTTGATGATGTCCCGGTGAAATAGCGTGCAGGAAACGTCCACCCACCGACATCAAACGATTTTCTAATATTAAATCCGATTTAAAATACTGTGACGGATTTTCCACCCGTTCGTTTTAATTCCCGTCGAAAATAGTACAAACGGACTATGGGCCATGGGACGCAAGGCTGCTAGTTGCAAGACAGTTGTAAGTTCATCAAGAAGCTAGATTGCGCTTCTCTGTTTGAACAATCTGGTGAATGTGGTAAAAATCCTGCTCGGTGAACACTAAAAGTGACCACTATATTGTATTTGTTAGTGGCTTTATTACCACGTACATGTGTACGTATATTCTGTCTGCAATTCACGCTGGTGATAAAAAAGGTTCGAACAATAGCATCAAAAGTATTATAGTTTAGCAAGTAGAATATAGCTCATAGTTTATGTCGTAGAGTGCCAAATGATTCCCCTCACAAGTGAACAGTATCAACGTAGACCCTGAACTGTACCATTAAAGTTACTAGCATACTTACATAAACATGTCGATTTTCCACTTTCTTCCGATTATTAACTGTATCTGTATTCTACTGTTAGCGGTCTAAGCTTCCGTCTACAGGCTTCTATACTTATGATCGGTCATCGTTCAGATCTCTTAATCGGAATCTAGGAAGCAAGTGAACACCGAAGTGCGCCTCTACGAGTCCCAACTACTCAGAAACACCACTCACGAGAGGAGCAGTACATGAAATTCAGATCACCGATTTGATTCAAGTTTTGCATATAGTGGGTGCGTATGATACACAATAACGTATTAAACAAAATCAAACTTTTACGATAAAACAGTGTTGACATAAATCAGTTGCAGCATCGTCATGTAGTCACATCCGATTTATGCAAGGTCTGTTTCACTCTTTTATATGTCGTGATAAAAGTTCGAAGACCTGTGAATATTAGAATTTACCAGTAAATCCTAGCATTTACCGCTAGGGGGCGGTAAAAGTCCGAAATAGCTTATAAAGTATTCAAATTTCGGGTTTAGGTCTGGTTGAAGTTAACATTTCTCGAAACACCTCTCGTCTTTTCGCATTTCTCGCTTAGGTTGACAATGTTTTCTAGGATATTTCGGAGTTTTACCGCCCCGCAGCGGTAAATACTACATAAACGGGATTTATCAGTAAATTCTAAGGTTTACTGGTTCTTCGAACATTTACACTAACTTATAGTGTAAAGTAGCCGAATATGTCGACCTCTCCTAATATCAGAGGTGAATGAGTTTCGTTTTTATTTTATTATGAAGAAACAGAATCTTCGTTATAGTACTTTCCAGTAGGTTGCTAAAGAATACATATTCTACTTTTAAAACGTGTACAGAATTTTAATAAAAGTGATCTTAGTTAAAAGTTATGACGTTTTCAAGAAATGGTTCTCATATTCGGCTACTTAACCCTACCTACCTACTGTATACCTAAACCTTATATACCGAACCCAGATAAAACAAGACTTTGAACTCGATGTTCTCGCGGAAATGTACATAGCGCGTTCATTGCATTTGATGCATCGTCATAATATATTGTATGCACTAACCACGTGCAAATAGCCAAATCAGTGAGCGAAACCATTTGCACTACCCTCGCCGGGCTAATCACTTTGAATCGGACAGTGGATCAGCGAAAGAGTCATCGGGCGTTGTCTAAATTCATTTGCGGCCCTCGTAAACGATGCTAGCCTGGTTCCAAGCGATGGGCACGCATATATAAGAAGAATAATCCGAAGAAAGGGCCCTACCGATGCCGCGTAACAGAGTAACGAAGAGAAGCTACATACATACGTGGCGTCGTGCACGAGGGGCCACGATCAAGATCGCGAGATCTAACCAGAGGGCTAGCCGCTCATTCGACGCGCTATATTTATCGGTGATCTTAGCCGAGTTTTCCGACCCCCGGCTCGTACGTGGGTCGATAACGCGGTCGATCCTCCCCGTGCGCGCGCGTTCCTTTCGAACAATGCATCGCATCGCATGGCGGGCTGTTGTGCGTGAGCAAGCGTGGCCGCGTGATTCAGAAGATTCACCCTGGCATGCAGCCACGGGAGCGCTCATTAACGCTTATCAATAATTACGTTTCTACATTTATCGCGTAACAAGCGAGCCCGTCTCGTCATTAAACGGCGTTCCCGGCAGGGACACGGTCTACTTGCCTCGACCTCGGCCGATTCGCGGCTTCGGAGCGTTGCGCGGACGATGATGGATCACTCGCGGGGGATCCTGGAATCCTCTGTCACTGACGCTTGCTGCACTCACTGCAAGGCATCCCCTCACACTTCTGCTCTAATTGTCCTTCGATTACTCTGAGAACCGACCAACTTGTAGGACATGAAAGTGGCATGCCGAGATTGACAGGGCTTGTGGGCCACCAGCTTTCTGCTCTCATTTTCTTAGACGCTGTGGTATTTTTGCGAAGAGGGCTGTCCAGGGACATCGTCTAGAGCAGGCTACTTACCGCCACATTTTCCATTTCAAGGTGCAAATTTCTACACAGCTCGACTTACTCGGACTCTATTACTAACGATTCTGCATGATGCCCAGAAAACTGGGCATCAGAGAACGGCGGTAATTCAAAACTACTTAGAGGACCAGAAGCAGATAGTCAGAATTACTTAGAAGCAGAGTTAACGCAGAGTAAAAGCGTGGTTGAAAAATCTCAACTGAAACTTCACGATTGGAGTAAACGAGGTTCGGGTTGCCGACGTGGTATTTTTATTATTATTATTGAACGTCTTTATTGCACAAAGGTAGATAAGACGCGATCAAAAGAAGGAAGAAGAGAATAAAGATTAGATTGCGCTAATAGCTTGTCTTTGCAGACAAGGTTCAGACGTAGGATTGCTATGCAACTTTACTTTAAGTGCTTTGCAACCTAAACTTAATAAAACACGTCATGAATAGTATCGCGCTAAATGGATAAGACGCAGGACTCAAAATTATCCAGGGTAATCAAGTTCATAGTTTTGTTTCTCCCAAAACCTATGTATAAATCTATACCAACACCAGAATGATATCAATTTAAATAACTTAATCGTAGGAATAATAAGAAATAAGTAAAATTGTACACATACATCTAGAGTTATTACTACTAAATGGAATATAGTTGACTTACCATCACAACTTAACTATAATATATGCTTTACGTATGAGTATACGTATAATGCAGGGTTTGCAAATGGTAAAAGTTGAAACACTAATCTAATGTATGGAAAATTTAAACTAAATCTGTAACTTGAACTTGGTGTAAATTCTACCCTTTGCATGGGTCAAAGCTGGCTTATGCCAGCGTTAGGCCTAAGTTCCTTCCACGTAGGTCTGAAAGTACTCAGTGAATTAAAACTTTCCTATGAGAAATACTGTAGCGTCTGACTAAAACCTGAAGAGTCTGCGATTAGATTGAGGTGATGTCCTCCAAATCGTTCACTTCGTTTTGATACCAAAAACGAAGTTAATCTCAAAAAACTTATTAGTCTAAAGTCTAAAGGAATACTTGCAGGGCAGGTCTAAAGACGTTTTATTAGAGTGGATCCTGCGTTTTGTAGAATAGGTTGTGCCTTAATCCCTACACGATATTCGCATTAAAATCAAATTACATTTAATACCGAAATAGCAGCGCACAGACGATTGTCCATGTAAATTACCTGAAGACAGGGTCGCTAGAAAATAAAAGATTTCACGTTCGATTGTCTTTAAATACGTTGCAATCCTTTTGTTCCCCGAATAAGAGATATCATAAGTAAAATTATAAATTGAAAACTTAAATAGGTACTTATGTTAAACCGGAAAAAATTCAGTTTTTATTAGAGCGTATCGGATGCACCTATCGCGGAGGAAGATTGAAGAATCCTTCCACGCAGAATAGCATAGGTTTCCATACAGACCCAATTATGACCAATACATATCGAGGCGAAACGTGAAAGCAGTCAGCGATAGAATTCTCGAACGGCACCAGCCATTAATTAGACCGATTCAATTGTAGATATACAAACTGTTTTCGTGGTTACCTCATTTCTGAATCGTTGAAGCCGGCGATAATGGCCGGCGATTAGTCGAGCTTGAACAAAAGCGCGGAGGAATTACGTATCTCCTTTATAGAAGCCGGATGTTCCTTTCCTTTAATAATTCTGTCTTCTACACGCCGTTTCTTTCGCGAAAGCTGCAAACGACCGGGAAGTCGATGCCATTTCCTATAAACTCTGTTGGCACGATGCATTAATAGAAAACTGAATCGTCCTAATGAACGTTCCTCAATTCCCATCAGCCTATTCCCCGATGCAAACGACAGAAATATTGCTCGTAGCCTTCGATCGTTGTTCGTGTCGCGATGAAAAGTGACGGCCGCAATTTTTAATGCACTCCAGTCGCGATAGGACGCGTATACACTCCTCAAGATAACGCGGATAAAATCCAATTCGGCCGCCTAATGAATTCCACGGTTCGCGCATGAAATGCTACATAGTATACACGATTAATAGCGTCTCTTGGTCTTGATGGAGAAATTATGCCCGTTAACAACGACTATTTATACCGCCTGATGGTTCAGAATGTTTCTTCGTTACGTTGCATTTCGATTCCAGTGTCTAAAGCGAAAGCTCGCGTTATATGATTATGGGCATCGTTTATGCTACTTTGGCATCGTCATTCTTAGAGGCGCAAATTTCGAGATTCGATGAGCGGTTGAAGTTTGATCAAAAACAGTGTTTCACGTTGAAAATTCTTTAATTCGATCTACAGTGACGAAAATAATAAAAGCATCATAGGGTAAATCCGGGAGAGGCAGTCGGGCTAGAGAATTGGTCGAATGGCTATACTCAGACTCTACTTCTGTGTAGATGTAAAAGTGTGTTAAGGTTTAGAACAATTAATTCTCTAAGAATCAACTGTTTCGACCAACTATCCAGCCTGACTACGTCTCCCGGATTTACCCTACGCTACATCAGCAGAATCGTTAACTAAGTAGTGATACAATAGATGTCTAAAGTCAGTTGACAAAGCATGGACTGCATGGATTGACGGGCAAAGGGCGTGATTCACGTCAAGGTTCCATCCATGGCCATCAATGTCAACCGCTCAGCTATTAACTGGCCATGAACTTATATTTCATCCCTGATAGTAATGGAAGATTGTGAAAAGGTTCCAGCCAGGTTCTCGCCCATAATCGATCGGATCTTGATTTTGCGGGCTAATTATTCCGCTTTATCGTGGAAATGACATTAATGGCCGCCGAGGCGAGCTCCTCTAAGGGGATGTGTCAGTGGATTCTCCAGCGATGGTGCCCGGAGTAGACGTCGGGAGGGGAACGGGGGCTGTTTTGCTCCGGTATATTAATTTAATTCTTTGGATACTCGATAGATGCTGGAAAGAGAGGACGGCCGAGGGGGTTTGGTCTCGTCGAGTTTGAATATTCATAGGAAAGAGGGAATAGAGATCGGGGTGTAATAGAATTTAAATTAAGGAAGGGAGGTCGGCCGAAACTGTATGGAGAGTTCCATAATATGATAATGCTCGTCCTATCGATATATTCCAGTGGAAGACTGGCCCACGGGGAACTGAAAATACCTCCAGAAATTGTCGTTCCCGCGATTGACCGAGCGTGCTCGCAAGGAAACCGATTATGGCCGCTGTTAAACCCCGCGTTAATCGAGCTGCCACATCCTGGCGATGTTTCCACGGGATTCGCTGGCATTTCGTCGTGACAAGTTCGTTCGAAACTCAAGTGAACAAGCTGATCCCATTGAATTTGCCTTGCGATCGATCTAATCTGAGGATGTCACGAAATTGCTTCGAAGTTATTTAAGTTTTTGGGAATTTTCGGCATAGAACGACGCGATAGCTCAACGAACTCGCTCGACACATTTTGCAGTGGATTATCCTTTGATGGTACAGATTTTTTAAAGCAAACTTTTCACGTCACAATTGTTCGTTTCGATAGAACGAATTTCCTGCTCGCCTGGTAGATAACAATGAACAAATCCGAAAAACAAAGAACGAAGTTACGAACACACGGGTCACTGATCACCACAACCGGGAAGTGGAGATGCATGCTCAGTCGGAGCCGCGGCAGTCGCGCGAGTTAACAAGGTTAAACACCTCAACCGTGCTAACGGGAACATTAACACTCCACGACCATTACGATTAGAGGCGTCTCGACGAAAGGACTCCGACGTCGAGACGCTGCCGTGAGCTCTACTCCGTGGCGGGCCGGTGGGCGAGGGGACGAGGGCGGCTTAGGATAGCCAGAAAGTAAGAGGTTCAAGGTGGAAAAGGTGGACTTTAACTTTAGAGCCGTATTAAAAGTTCCCCGAGTTGCGGTGGACATTTTGCTAGACGCTGGTTGTTTCTCTGAGATCCGCTTGTGGAGCTGTCTTCCGCGGCGCGATGGAAAAAAATCATAGAAACAAATGCAGGATTATGTCTATGTAGATCAAACCACTGCAAGCAGTCCGATAAAGTTTGGTTTGGTTGATTAGATATATTATGCCCTTGCATGAACGATTGGTTAAAAGTGAATTCAACCGAGTTAACAAATGATTAGGCCTTCCCATCTTAGCTTATGTGGTCCCCGCACAATTAAATACATTTTTGCCAATAAGTACACATCAAATTCTCCCGCTTCGCCGTTCTCTTCACCCACGAGCTATCGATGTTCCAAATACTCGAAGGCCGTGCCTCAACTTTCCCAGAGCTTCCTTCCGAGCGACTAAATCATCAACTCCACGGTCACACGGCAGCTTCTCCCCGCGACACAGGCAAGCGACTCGAGAGCAGGAAGCGCTTGTACCGTGCGGAAAAGTGACTGCAAAGTTTACCTCGAAGCGACAATCAGTTAAATAGTTTCCTGTGCGCCGTGGCTGGCGCAAAACGCGGCTAGAAACCGCTCGAGGAGGCGCACAGATAGACCAGGTAGATAAGCGAAATAAAAGTTATACTCCTCATTGTTCGTGGCGGCTTCTAATTACGCGCGTGAACCGGCGTAGCCGCGCGTCTATCGCGAGCGTCGCCTCGCTGCATCGGATTTTCGCATGTGCAATCCGGATCCTGCTCGAGTTTCCTCGTGTAGCGATAGAAATCGAGGCTCGAAAGCTGCCATAGGCTTTATTCAGAGAGTGTACAGCCTATGGTGGAATGGAATGATTGGCGCTTCAAGATATCTGTATAGATACAGCTGCTGGTAGTTTGCAAAGTCCTGGAAACGCAATTCAGCCAAACTGGGTCTGATTTCGTTTCAGGGATTGATCAAAAGAGTGACACCCATCTTTGGTAGTCATAACTTTATGTAGAACGAGTTATTCATGGTCTCTGTAATGTGTAGAAATTATGCTACAACGTTGATGACAATGATTTCTCTGATATCAATTCTTGTTGCACGTATCTATGTGCATTGTACCTATTTCCTTCGGACGCACTTGGGCGATGGTCACGGAACAGGATTATTCTGTGCGATCATACGTGGTACCAAGTTCAAATCCAATTACAATGGGTCCGCATCGTTCCATCGTGAGAGATCTTGCAAGGAATTGCGACTTCTGGTACTTGGACCGTAACTTGCGCCAATCTTTCTCCGACCACATCCGCCATAACGCTGCAGTTTCGACTCCGGCTCGTTATCAAACGCGCATCGGGGTCCACGGACACGGAATAAGTGGAGGAGTACCAAGGAGAAGAATTCTCCAGTCCGCGGGAACGAGCGTGACCAAATCCCGTGACGTTTCCACGGAGGTCTGGAATGATTTACCGGGACTTGTCGTAAAACGGTACCGCCGTTCCACGCACGGGAGACACAAGAGGACTCTGATTATCATTCGAGATTGCCCGCACAAAAGGGCCCCTCTCTGTTCCCGGTAAAAGGGCCTCGAGATTTAGATATTTATAAACGAAGAAACCCTCAAGGTAGAGGCGGCCGCGACTCGATGATCAGGTTTATTGTGCCGAGATGAGATGGGAGGAGGTTGCATACCCTGAATCTGTTGGAGCGACGTTGCCATCTAGTTGACTCCTCTATCGCAATTATACGTGATTTTGGGAGGTTGTAGTCTAGATTATTAGCTTGGAAACGAAGGAATGAAAGTAGACGAGTACTAACTACCATTTCGATCTCATATTGATCAATAAGAAACACTAATGATCGCTTGTGTCAGCTTTGAGTATAGGAGACTAAAGACCTGAAAGCGTCCATATCACTGACATGCATTCTTGTTTTATAATTCTTTGATTCCTCGAAATTTAATTGCGTAATCCGTACAAATCGCCGGGTTTAAGACATTGCCGTCGTGAAATCAATCCTACGACAGCTGAAAACGTCTAATTTACGATGCCATTACCGCCCCCAAGAAAGAGAGTTAAGCAGAGGCACAGGGCCAAAAGGCGCTTGCCTCGAAACGCTGGGTTACGCAGCGATCGGAGGGGGATGAAACAGAAGACGTACCGAGAGACGATGGTCGCAAAACCCGGGCGAGGCATTAGCGTTATTTTAATCAGGAAATATAATGATCGTCCCGTGGAGAAGAGGGAGGGAAACGATGCTGGGCTGGCTTGCGAACGCAGGTTGCCGCGCATTTGTTACGGGCCGATAGCGATTGTTTCCCCTATCTACGAGCTCCACTGCGACACTGTAGGCCACTGTTTGGTTGGCTGCACTGTCTGCCTCCGTTCTAGTGTGCACGCGAATGCATGTGCGACGTGTACCTGCTTACAGGGCTGCCAATATGCTTTTATGTAACCACCCCCCGCGTTGCCTGGTGTAGATTGTATTCTATCAGGATATACCGGGTGGAATAAATATAGTGAACATCTCGAGGCATATTCAAGCGATCTGAATTCCAAAATACTTTTGTCTCGTGCATCTTCGCAACGACACATGTGCTTCTGACTACTCGTTACAGACCCACAACAGCTGACTCTTTTAGTCTGCCACGGCCTTAAATGCGCTAATGTCTGAAAAAGGAGAAATAATAAATGCGCTGCTGTCTATAGATGTCATTATCCTTCTTCAATTCACGCTGCACATAGCATCATATGACTACAATCGGTGGAGAAGAAAACAGCTGAATTCAATGTTTCCATTCGCGTACTTCCGACACCTTGCTTTTCCAAGCTCGGTTTTCGATTAGCTACGTCCAGCAAACACGAAAGTACTTGAAACACGAGGACATGGCTTTTCCTAAAAAATAGATTTATGATTTCCACTACAATGAAATTTAACCTATCCCGCCAATGAAGATTCTGATGTGAAGTTTATCAGTCGGATAACCCTTTTGACACCCCTGCAGAGTTATGCAAAAAAAGAAGCTGTCCCAGCTCCTTGATCGACAAGCTTAATTACCCCCCGGACTCGACTCCACCATAGCTCGAATTTCTGCCAATCTGCGTCAGCCTCACACCCCCGGATCGCGTCGCCACCGGCAATCACAGAAATTCGCGTATCCATGCTCACGTGATCACCGTCAGGTAGATTCGTTTCGGATAGAGAGGCCCGTCTGTCGAGAGATTAAGTTCGACTCATCTCGAAATGCTTGTAGCGACTATCCTGTTCGTACATAGTCGACTGGTAGGCGACAGATACATAGACGTTTAACCGTGGGGGGTTGGGAGGGGGAGGGGTGGGCGATGGTGAAACCGGAGAAGGGAAGTGGGGATAAGGGAGGAAGAAAGAGGAGAGGGAGGGAGAGGAACGGAGACGAAGAAAAGGCAGAAGAGAGGAGGAAGGAGGAAAGCGAGACTCATGTACGGCGTGTATCTATTTGCAGACACAGACAAACACGGACAGAACCAACACCCCGATACAACACCGGGACAGAGCGAGAGTGTTCTTATAGTGGAACTTATTGATCCAACAAAACTCATTTCAAGATACAGTGCGAAGTCTCCAAGATACTGCTCTCCTACTCCTCTCGTCCTGCCTCTCCTCCCGTTCTTCAGCCCCCCCTTCCCCCGGATCCCACCAGCTTCTTCTTCGTCCAGCACCTCCGCGCCGTTCGACGCCCCCGTCCACGCGACGTCCCTCCTATCACGCCCGCGTCCTGCATCCAGGACGCTTCGTGCACGTGTATGAGGGGGAGCGGGGTGCAATTAATGCACACGCGGATGGAAAATAACGAGGTACTGGCTCAGAGACCGATATTTCTCTAGAAATTTCTAGCTCCGGCATGAATGTCGTCCCATCATCGACGAGATTCCACCACGATCACACTTATTGCTAGTCGATGCCTGTGTCGACGATGGTAGGATCCGAGGAACGATAAGTTTGACAGCTCTTGTTCCGACAGCGACGCTGATAAAACCCGCAAAGAGTTTTTAAAAGGGACATTTTTGTGATTTGTGACTGGTATTTCGAGTCTATCGATTGCATACACAGCCCCCTTTCGAACAAATGAAAGAAGTTAGAAGTGCCAATCGTGTCACCTCAGTGTCTATTCATCCTCATTGCAAACACTCCTACATCCCGGATTTCTGATATTCTTTCCATGAATTGTTTTCTCGCGGTACCTACGTCAAATTGTAATCGAGAAAAATTTGTATGGGACAAGCGGAGAATTAAAGAAATGATAACGAATGGAGCGTCGCGTCGCGTGTTCGACGGAGAAACACTGACGTGGGCGCGATCTTCGCCGGAAAAGTTAATAATCAGCTCCGACGCGTGACCTTGTACTCCGTTTTCCCCTCGCCGCTTTCGCCGCTCCGTCCGAAATCCAAAGTTTCTCGGGCAACTCGACACTGCAATTTCGGGCGTCGAGCGTTCTCCTCCCTCCCAAACGTCGTCCTACTCACCTAACCCTGGTGGCGAGCAGTAAAGGAAAGTGCATAAAGCTGTAGAGCGTCGGAAAGGTCCTCTGCTGTCTTCCCTCCGCGAGAAGGGAGCAGTCCCGTACAAATACGTTGGTCCACGAACAAGATCCACGGATCTTTATTTCTATCCGCGTCTACGACTTCTACAGAGCCACGACGCGGTTTTACTTCGAAGAGCGTTGTCCCTGTTTAATGAACATTTAAATCGTCGGGTAGCGCGGACGTGCCTGGCGATCCGCGATAAACAGAAGGTTTATCGAGTCCCCGGGAACGTTGGTCCGTTTTTACCTTCTGTTTATTACACGGGGCCTCGCCGCAGTGCGTAACAATATTCGCGCGGCAGCGCCGGGCGTGTAAACAAACGAACGAACTCGCGATCGCGTAAAACAGCAAAGTGTCTGCGGTTTGTTTGTCGGCGAGAGCGTTCCGTAGCTGAAGCCTGCGGAGGGAGCGAGGGAGAGAGAAGGAGCAAATGCGTGAGAACACACAGGGGTAGGAAAGAAAAGGGAAAGAGAGAAAGGGAGCGAGTCAGGAGAGTCTGTCGGAGTCGAGAAGGAGAATGGCAGCGAGAGGGGTGGGCGGGAGAAGGAGGACGAGGGGGTATAGGTAGGCGAGTCGCGAAGGATGGGTGAGAAGAGGACGCGGAGGGAGGCTGAGCCGGAGAAGGAGAAGGTGGAAGAGGTAGAGAAGGTTGGAAAAGGGGATGGAAGGGGTGGAAGGCCACGAATGTCGGCGGGGGAGGAAAAGAGGGAAAGAGGAGGCGGGTGAGAGGAACGGCCAGGAGAGGGAAGGAGTCGGAGGAGATAGATGTATGTAGGAGGGCCGCTCGATACAGCTCCAGCAACCCCCTCCTCCACCCCCTCCTGAAGCCAAGCATCGCATCGTGAGGTTAAAGTGAGAAAAGTCAACCCCAGTCACTCGGCGGGTCCTCCTGCGCTGGAATATCGAGAGGCGGGCAAGATTGCACCCAGGAACAGGGTTAAAGACCCAGTCGCCCAGAAGGTCACAATGCAACCCTGCTTTTTGGCAACGCTGACACCGCGATCCTCCGGTCACCGGTCGCGGGCTTCGGGCGTCCTCAGAACGATCGTACCAACAGTTTTTTAACGGCGTTCGATGCTCGTCCCTGGGGGTGGCGGCTGGTTACGAAGCGAACTTCAACCTGAGCGCGATCGGACCAAGCCAGAGTGCAAAATGATCCATCAGGACCGTGTGCCTGGCCTCCGTGATGAACAGAAACGGTTCCACCGGCGAATAGGTGGATGCAATTGCAGGCCATCGTGCCGACACTTATCGAGAGACTTTTAAACCCACTTTTCCGAGTTGGCTGCCTTTCAAAATTCGAGTCGAGAGGCATGCTCGCGCTGGCAGGTCTCTGGCTTGTCACTTGGCTGGTTATCCAGCCACTTCCATGCCCGGCCACGCGGATACGAGTGCATAAACACGCGAGCGAACGGCGTCCTAGCTAAAGAGCACCTTTATCTCTATCCAGCCGCTTCCTCCCCGGCCTCCTCGCAGCCTGCAGCGGCCTTCTCTTTTCCTTTTCTGGCCCTTTCCTCTTTCCCCCGTGTGTCAGCCCCACCGAGCCAGGCATTCTCTTCGTGTGACGCTGTGCCGCGCCGCGCGGAGGGTGGAGGAGCAAGCTCACGTAGGTTACTCCTTTCTGCCCGGCAGAGGATATTGTGATTTTAGCGTCTGTGTAATTATGGAAATTAGCGACATGGAAAGCCTAGGATAAAAGGGTTGATTATAATCCGGCCGCGGGGGTGAGCGCCGAGCCCTTCCCGCCCGTCCTCCACCGAGCGACCATAGATTCAAACGCTCCTTCTACGCTAGCGCCTTTACTTCCACCGACTACCCCTGTCCATCCCCCATTTCCACCGCCACCCACCCGTCCATCTCGCGCTATTCACTCTCTCTCCACATCACCTACCTTATCCCTTTGGCTTCTCTCCACCCCCTCCCTCGCAATTTTTCTCCTTCTCGCTGATCACGTACCCAGCCCTGCCCTCGCTACCCAGCCGATATTAAGATAGAGTTTCGCCCGGACCTGCGTAGCGGCCGAGACAAATGGTGTCCCAGCAAGCTCTGCATCATCCAGAATCGATATTAACGATACCTATGTATCTCTAAGCGTAGAAGCTTGTTAGTTGGCGGATTGGCAGGTGGTGACGTTGATAGTTCTTGGTGTCCTATCTGGGTAGAGCCCGGCGACTGGAGGCATAAATCATCCATGAGTACGTTGCGCGTATCCTCGCGGGCGGGCGGTTAGAAATTGTTTGCAGGGGTGAAAGTGTGAGCTAATTCGGGCGATGGAAACGCGTTTAAGATTAGCGTCGGTTAGCTTTATTAGCGGATCAAGTTAAAGTGTCCTCCTCGTTCAACTCAAACTACTGATCTGCTTAAAAGTTAGCCCAGAGCCGGCAAAACTTTCGTCAAGAAACAGAGGAAAGTTTCTGTTCTCGAGGTCTGAAGGATCCACGAGATCTGACATTGTGCTGGTTAGGCGTTACCACTGCCCACATGCCAGTTAGCGCTCGGTCATCCAGAACGAGCGCCGCTCGGCACGATCCACCGAGGAGACACCATTTTGGCGTTCAGTTCGCTTCCCGTTCCACCCTCTCCCTCGGGGAGCATCAACCTTGTCCGAGGAAAAAAATGGCGAGACCAAGGACGAATTGTCTTGCCACGAGGTTGGGTGCAATCGTTCCCCAGCCTTAGCGCTTTCTCTTTCACCTCCTCGCGCGCTTTGCCACGACATTGGCGCGAGTGTTCTTCTCCCTCTCGCCCGTTCATCCCTTTCCACGCATCCCTCCCCCGGCCCTCACCCACTCGCTCGCTCTCTCTCTCCTCTTTTTCCCATCTGGCTATTGGACTACCTTGGCGTTCGTAGCGGCGGGCAGGAACCTATGATGTGATCGGGTATCGAATATCGGCTGGCTCTGTGATTGGTCGTTCTACCGCGCACGGTCACAGTTGGTGCGCGCCAGTTACGACTGATTTGTTACGTAAAAACGTCGATAGCTTCTATACCCTCTCTTCTGTCCCACCCCCGGGGTGCGCCGCGCTCCCTCCATTCCTCCTCCCTCCCCCACCGCGGCGCGCTCACTCCGCCAGCCTGTGTCCTCTCCTTTCCTCTTTCTCTGCCACCCGTCGCCCGCCCGACCGGTCTGGCCACCCCTTCGACGGTCCTCGACATACCGCCACCGCCCCCAAGCGGCATCGCGCGCGATAGACGAAGGGACGGTAGACAGAGGGGGCGAGAGAGAACGAGAGAACGGGAGAAGGAGAAAAGGAGAGAAGTAGAGTAGGAGAGAGAGAAAGAAGGGAACGCTCGTCTTTTTTATCGGCGCCGTGCGCCGCTGCCTGCTCGTCCGGTCGGCCACCGTCGCTTTATCGAAGAAATGGCTGGTCCAGGTTCCTCTGATCTTGTAATTTCCTAACGGATGTGTGTCGCGTGAAACTTAACACCATTGTGTCACTTTATTACGTTGGCACGCGTGGTAGATATAGTACGGCCACTCCTTGCAATGCAACACTTCAGTCTGACGGTGGTTAAAGAAGCTGGACCAGGGTGTCAAGATATCGCGGGAGGAAATCGATAGACCGAGGTGTCTCGGTGAGTTCAGGGTCGCCCCTGTTCTCCTAAGTGGCCCTCGTCATTGCAATCATGAGCACCACCTCATTCAGCTCAGTGTTGGCCGTTCTACTCCAACTTCGGCGCACCAACGCTTGGAAGGCTCCCTTTTAATCCTCAGACACTGTCTTCCATTTTTCGCAGATTCTTCGGCCATGTTAATTTCTTATTTCATATATTGCTCTTGCTTCGCGGGAAATGAAATTCGCAACGGATAACGTTTTGGAAGTCCTAAGTAGTTACAACTTAATCTTACTCTCTGTACGTAATAACTTTAGGTATTAAATTGTGGAGTAACATAATGGCTGGTATTGATAAGTATAATGTGTGATTGACATGGAGAAGGTCTATCTAATGTACTTTGCGATTGCGTACTAAATCTGTCGAATAAAAGTTTGGCAACGAACATTCCCTATTGGTACTTTTCCAATAGGCAGCGATTAAACGTTTACACTCACTATACAATAACATGAACGTAGGTAGATCCGCTGGAGAAAGTGGGTTGAGTTTCTGTAGAAATAAACAGTTTGAACAGTGATCCCTGTATTTTTCACAATTTTGAGCATTGCCCAAAGAAAAAAACGCCGAAACAGGCTTATGGATAATTCAGTTACTATCCAGGGATCTTTGTTGATGAAACCAACATCGAGATCTTTGTGGCTTTCGAAAACACTAAATTCGATCGCATAGAAAATATCCAAGAATTTCGTTGAATCGTTACGCACCAACAACTGGTGTCTGACTATTTTCGAGGGTCAAGAAGATGCCTCCTACCTCGGTCTCGAATATTCCTATCACGGCGAAGGCAAAGAGTTACCGCGTTTCTGACCGTATTGTGGAATGGCATTCAATGCCTGGCCGCCATTTACACCTCCGGCAAGCCGCGAAGTTTGCTGCAATGAAAGCACCGGCCAACGGAACCTATTGTGAAAATATCTGACCACTGTCCGACGCAATGAGCTATGGCTGACCCCAGGCCGGGTACAATGCATACGTGCGTGGCGAAAATACTTTACATGGCCACCGCTAAAGAGACGTAAACACACCTAACGATAGTTCCGTGTCGCTAACCCGCCGTGGCGTTCGAAACCAACCACAGGCTGTCACCAAACCCATCAACTACGATTTATTAATAAAAAGCAATCTTAAAATAATAATTGAGTCTCAGATGTGTGAGAATTTAAAAACGCTCGTACTTGAAATGCAGAAAATTTATAACGTCCTTCAGAATAGTTTCCTTGAATTATTACTTTTAAAAAATATTGAATATCTTGAATACTGATTTGTGACTATGTGTATTATGCCGAGTGTCGTTCTGTAATTCGTAAAACTGTTTGAATCTACCAAGTGATTTATAAAATGTGATGGTCCAGGTTTAAATTGAGATTCCCAATATTATTTTCTATGTCACAGATATGTTAAGATTCAGATAGGAAGGATGACATTAGGAAAAGCTTTCTATCTGAGTACGTGGCCATGTGTATAATTTTCATCGTTCACTCAATGCCACCAACTATTAGCGTTTGAACTGAATGTAGTACAACTCTAAAATATATAAAACGCTCTGTTCTATTCTATAATGAGTTCTTCAGTTATAGGAGGGCTCGAACGCGCGAAGTTTGAATTTGTGAACCAGTGGCCTTGTTCCTCCGCCAGCGTACAGAGCTGCGCAATATTTCTTACTCCAAGTAACGTTGAATATTTTTAAAAATAACGAAAATAACGTGCATCATTTTTAAACTAAATTCACTAGAAAAAATTTTGTTCACATATTTCACGTACATTTAGTAAAGACTGTTTCACTGAACCCGATCCATTCATTCTGATTTCTCGGAGCAAAAATTACTATCACGATGACTATTAAATACGTCATTGCTACGTGCTTCCAAGTCCATATAATAGATTTAGTCGTGCAACTTAAGTTACGCAATGCAGGGTCACCGATATAAACAGTACTGTCTCATGAAAGGTGAACGGTCCACCGTGGAAGCTCGACGAGAATGGGACGAACAGCAGAGAAAAGATGTCGACCCCGGGTTCGTGGAGTTCGAGGGAAGAAGGCAGAGAGGAGGAACAGAAAGAAATAGGGTGCGAACAAGGGAGACACGGGCAGGGTGGATCGGCGTTAACCACGAAACGAGCGCATCGCCGAAGAATAGAGAGCGCAGACTCAATATCTCCGAACCGAACCCTCCGATAGGTCGAGGTTCGACTTTGAGGGTGGGAATAGATTTCCAATCGTGAGGGGGGGGTGGTCCTGCGGGCGGTGGATGCTCACCCTGCCCGACTGCTGCCTGCTACGGTATGCCGGGGTCCACCCTTTCCTCTATAGGTGGACCAAAACGCACCTACACGCACTTCACTCTCTTTCCCTCTGTCTGTCTCTCTCCCTAAACCCCTGCGCCGCTACACCCCTTTCCGATTCGACGCCGCCGACTGTCCAAGAGGGCTGGCTGGAGAGGGTAAGCTACGACTACGAACAGGAGAGACAGAACGATCCTATTGACCAGGCTTCGATGCGCGCATCTGGGCGTAACCCATTCGTTCGTTCCGTCGGGTCCGAGGCGATGAGAGGGATGGAGAGAGGGATATCGAGGAAGGAAGAGCGGGGCTGAGAGAGGAACAGAGAGTGTACCGCGCCTGCGAATTGTCGTCAGGGCGACGGCGACACTGGAAAAATCGAACTGAAATAAACCGAAGCGTTTTCTTCGCGGAGCTCGAGCACCGGTTCTACTCGTCTTCCTCCTCCCACCCCGACCTCCCCCCCCCCCCCCCAGCATCCTCATCACCTTCTTCTCCTTCCTCCAGTCTGCCCTCTCTGTCGCACCACCCTCGTCCTTCCGCCCCCGCGCGCCAACGGCCGCACTCTCTCACTCCGTCGACCGTTACGCTGACGTTCCCTCCTTCCGACGCTGCTCCTCTTACCTAGACTCCGACTGCGTTCCTTCCTCCCAGGCTCCTGAGGAGTTTACCGTGTTATTGCCAGACCGTCCGGGACGACTGCGTTGTCGGACCCTCCGCGTCGATCGAACGTTTTCTTTCTACATACTTTCCGCTTCGCCTGGCGAAGCTTCGTTCCGCTGCTACTTTTCTGATGGCGGAAACGTTAGCAGGCGACCGTTGGGACGTGATATTTTGGGAGGTTGGTTGCCTGGTGATTATATAAACGTTGCCCAAACGGTACAGAGGCAGCTTCAAAGAGTGAAAGGAGATTATACATTGCCTTTAATCGACTGACGGAAACCCCAATTAAAGCGGATACCAGTGTCAACTTCGTTACCCGCAAATCAAAGACTCCAGGGTCTGGTGCCGCCGAAATAGTCATCAAACAGCGTAATAAAGAGGAAGGAACCTAACCTAGACCTAATCCAGACCACCAGCCGGATAAGAGTCCGCGAAGAGCGCAGCGTTTTGCGAGGAAAGAGCCGAAACTCCCGGCGTCGTAGATCTCCGAAGCTCGTCGCAACTTTCAGCGGATGAGTTGTTGGAGCGATTTAGACGTTACCGCGGGAATAGGTCTGCCCCCTCTGCCCCCCCGCCCCTCGCGAAGGCTCTTTCTCGCTTGTGCCACGTCTGGCAGGGCTCCCTGCAATCCAGAGAGAGCCACGCCGCGGTATTTACACGTCTCCGTGCCGCGCGAAACAAAGAATTATTATTTGTACACTCTGCGTGGGTGGCGGAGGATTTTGCAGTTCACAAACTAAGTTAGCAGCTACAACGCGGGGGTGGGCGAAAGAGGGACGGTCAGGACGCCTTTCCGCGGTATCTGAGATTATGTGCTGCGAATCCACGCCTGTTACAGCACCTCCATCGTCCTGCTGCGAAAGTAGAAGCTTCGAACATTCCTCCTTCTTCCGCGGACCCTGTCTTTTACGAAACCCGCGACCGTTCTACTCTCTACGCTCTTATAAATCCCTACCACTCTACGCTGGATTAGATTAGTCGTGAGTTACAATGGGACAGAAGCGTGGCCGCTGACCTCATCTCTGGTACACATTGGGGAGACAGCTTCGGAAGTCAGAAACGCGATCAGGAAGGGATGTCGTATGAGATATACTTTTCTTTACGCCCTTCTGGGTGAGATAATTGTCGATGATTACTGGTAGAGATATTGGAATATTGGTGGAAGTTGATTCTAGGAAGCGAAAGGAGAGGCAACTGCGAAAGATCCAGGACAAGGTTTTCACGTTGTCCTGAAACGAATATCCACGTTCCTCCGTTACCTGAAGAAAGGAAACGCCGTCTGGGGGTGGGGGAAGGAGTGCTCAAAGTCCCTGAGAGGTCTCAGTCCGGGGACTTCCACGGGGAAGCCAGGGGGGGCCATGATGGGGCGGTTGGTCGGAGGTATTGATCTCAACTCTTGCTTTTCTCAACTTTTTATCCGGCAGAACCGACCAGCACTACCACCGTCAGCCGCGACGACGATTGCTGGAGCCAGCAAAGCCGCAACTTACTTCAATTCCTCATTCCCGTGCGAATTCTTGGTTTGAACTTATGACCGTGCTCCACGGACGTCTGGCTGCTCCGGCCTCTCGAACACAGTGAATGCTAAACGAGCCTTTCCCACCTTCCCCCTCTTCTTTCGCTCGTAGCTTTTTTGCTTTCGAAAAACTCGAGACTTTCGCTTAGACTCTTTCCTTCTTCGATAAATTTTGAGTTCGATGACGCCGATCTCACAAATGTCACTTTGCTGCGTGGTGGAAGATGTCAGACTTTCCTGACGAGTTCCTGTGGATTTTCTATTCTTCGCTTTATATTAAAGGTTTCCTTTTTCGAATCTAGGTTAATATTGTACAACATAATTGGAACGATATCGATCTTAAGACACAACTTTTGCATTAACAGTAGCTATACAAAGAAGATAAGTACATCTGTTCTATGGTACCAGTTGGATTTCACAGTGATTTGGTATCCAGATCTAATAATATCTACACACAAAGCAATTCAAACGTGCTCGTCAGCATGCTTGAAATTTGGTCGGTATCGGCGGTGGACACGTTAGATTTCACCTCTACAAGCTAAGCATCCAATTCCTTCGAGAAAAAAGGATCGGGATACGCGAGACTCTTTCCCTCGAGAGGCTTAAAGGAGAATTTGCTCGACTTAATTCGACGTTTCTCCAGTCGTTCGAATTGCAGAGCAGACGGATCCGGTGGATGTAATAAAGCGTATCTGTCGTACATAACGTGGCCGTAGTGGGTAATCGAGGCATGTAGATACACGCCGCTCCTCAGAATTAAAATTCAGTTTCCGACGGAGTCGAGCCGGTAAGCAAGCCACCAGGCAAACTCTCATTTCCCATCCACTGAAATATCGTGTATTTATTTGTCTGTGAAGCCCCCCTCGGGGTCCTCGTCTCGACCACCTTCCGCCACCCCACATGCCCCCCTCGTGCACCGATGTGCCGCGCTCTCTTTTGGGCACACCAGAAGCCCGCAGAAGCCGAGGCAGCGGTGGCTCTCTCCTCCGCCGTTTCCACCGTTTTCGCGAAATTAATATATCCCTCATATACTTTGCATATTATTGCAATATTCCGCAGCTATTACTCGTCCGCCTTTCCCACCCCCGCGAACGTACCTTCAGCCCGCGAAAGATGAGCCCCGTGCATTCGAATTCGCATCGCGAGCCGAAAGTAGATTCCCACCATCTACCCCACCACCACCACCCCTGCTTCGTCTCACCTTCGAGTGTCCTACATATATCGTGCACCCGATATTCCGTCTTTCAAATTATCTTTCGTTGGCTTCTCAAACGAATAATCGAATGCTGATTGCACTCGGAGGTTTAGAAGAGGCTTTATCTACCTTCGGGTTTCTTGAGAAACGTGGTAATTTATTTTTCTTCTTTTTTGGTTTGGGAGTACGTATTCTGTCTTATACGAGATATATGGAGCTTTCGTATAGGAAATAATTGAAAATTTGTAGTTAGAGCGAGTTGGATGTTCAAGGAAAGCACTGGATTAAGTAATTCCACTATACAAGATTAGGAGAATATTCAGTGTAATATTAATGGTGCAAAGATCGAAGAGTCTGGTGTACAATAGCTTCGACTCAAATATAGCAGAATTTTATCAGAATTCCTGTCAGTAACAGGGGGATTAATTCTCTAGACGGTTCAATGACACCTGTAATTAGTCTAGAAGTAACGCCGTCTGACCTCTTTCTATTTAAAGTGGCTTCACCCAATGAAGAGCTGCGATATTCGGAAAAATCAATTAATAAACCTTATTGTATCATAGCCTGTTTGACATCTTAAGAACCTTGTTCCGCCTTATTATTCACGCGACCAACATGTACATATGAGCTTTAATAAGACTGTCGAAACAGAAGAAATTGGGGACAGTGGCATTTACAGGCTCATCGGTCACAAATTTCACTGTATGATATTTTTTTCCCCCCATGCAATCATAAGCCTTATTTACCTACAAGTGGGCCCACAAATTGCGTCTAAACTTCTACCACTGGCCAACTATCCCCACTGTTTGTGACTACCTGACCTACCCCAACGTTTTTGTGTATTCTGAATTTCAAGGTAAACACTAATATTTCTTCAAAGTACCTAATACATGGCAGTGAGTATTGTTTGGACTGGAAGATCGAGCCGACTTACTGTAGACCACAAAAGTATTCGGAAACCCTTTAAAACAGAATAACTTTTTTAAAATTGGTCCAAACGATTTCAGGGATTATACCTACCTGTATGGTCAGAAAACACAAGTATTTTCGGGTTCCTTGTTTTATAAACTTGAAGACTTTTTTAAATAAACGGTTGTATATTCGAAAGTATATATTTTAAAGTTCTTGTAGTTTTTTACAATGCGATATCTAAATAAATAATGGAATTATAGACGATCTCCCGGCAGCGTTTCTTTATTTAAGCACTTTACGGTGACCACTCTAGCTTTGACTTGGTTTGTCAGAAATAAAGAATTCGACTAAATTTAGTTAGTATATTAGATTATCTACTTACAAGTTAGTCCTTAATCGTGGCTGTTTCATTTCCGTTGCGTAGTTTTTATTTTACAGATGAAAAATGATAACAAATGAGGTGACTTTGTGGCGAAAATCGATACTTTTGCTATGAGAAGCCGCCATTTTGTAGCAAATCAATTTTTCGAGATAAGGATCGATTGAGGACACGATAATCTAATAAACTAACTAAATTCCCGCGAATTTTGTATTTCAGATGAACGAGGTCAAAATTAGATTGGTCATCCCAAATTACTGAAAAAAAAATCGCTGCCAGAAAGTCGCTGATATTTCTTTTATTTATTTATATCTTCCACCGCAAAAATTACAACAAGTAGTTTAACATGTACACTTTCGAATACATTAAGGTTTGATTGAAAAAGCCTTCAAGTTTTCCCCCCAAAATTTCCAAATATACAAGTATTTTCAGACCTCACAGTTAGGCATAGCCCGTTAAGTTTTTTTGAGAAGCTAGAAGGATTAGTTTACCTGGTGACGTGTTTCATCGTGATTGATCGAAATAACGATGAAAATAGTGAAGGTCGCTTTTTCAACTTTTTTATCTGAGCCTCTAATGAAAAGATAAAAATCCAGAGACACGCATCAATATATGTAAGAATCTTTATATTAATTACAATTTTAGGCCCTAAACTGTGATTTCTGTTCTATATGAGGCGAAAATAAAAGTTTGAGAGACGTAACAGCGAAGTAGAATTCTTTTCTTATTAAAGTTGTTTAAACCTTTGTTGTTAACGGTGATTGAAGAAATTAAACACATTTTTATTAGGCATTTTAGTGGGTAATCGATTCTGTAACATTATTCATGAATCTACCAATATATAATATGTATTTGAGTAGATTTCATAATAAAGACAATATATTATGTTATTAGGTAGACGGGTTCCTCAATGATACACATATAATCTAAATTTAATATATTAACAAATATCTGATACCTATGTAGTTTATGGTGATGGTGCGACATTTTTTAATCGATCGTACGACCGTTTGTATATATGTATTGTATATGTACCTTGCCTCGTCTAATAAGTTTGACCCATCCCGTATATAGAATGTTTTATTGTACACTGATACTAATTTTTCTATAATCGTATGACAGGGCTATTAGTTTTATACAGAGTTAATCGAACTCTGAGCTCAGACCGTCCTCAAGCATTCCGTGAAATTGTCCTCAACTTGGCACGATCTGGCCCGCAACGGTGTACATATCACAGAACGCGAAACTAACGTGTGGCTAGCCCAGCCCCGCGGAAATAGTAACTTAGTCCGCGCGTTAATAAATAACTCTGCCGCTTTAGAACAGTCAACGAGTTCAGCGCAGACGGAGTTTTTGCACCTGTCGTTCAAGCGTGATTTACGCCGCCGAATTATATCGAATCCAGCCCTGTCAAATATTAATCATCCCACATCGACTAACCTCATTTTAGCCACTCAAGAGACGATATCATCCTTGACAATTGTTTACTCTGTTTTCTCTCTTTCTTTCCTTTCGTTTTACTGTAGTTAAGAAATCACGACTACTTCGCTGTACTTCATCGCCTTGTTCTATTCAAAGCATTTACAACGCCCAAAAATCTCGACAGCTCGCCCAAAAGATTCATTAATAATAAATGACATTCTAGGCGGATCGAAGTCGATCCGCTGGATTCAAAGTGGGGTCAGAACTCCCCACCACCATCCCGGCGTTCTTCATTTGCATCCACTAAGTGATAAGTAAACTTCCGTTAAACATATCCAGGCGAACGATAAGCGAGGGAAATAAATCGCGAAACTTTAAGTAGTTATAAATCTATAGGAGGAGGTGGCTGGCCGGGGTGGCTAGGACAGGGGAGAAGGAAGTGTGGCTGGGGGGCGTGAGGCGAAGGGAAAGGATAAGACAGATAGACAGGCAGGAAAGAAAGAGCGGTGGCCTCTTTCGAAGATGAAGGCAGGTTGGAATAGAGAGAAGACGTTCAGCAGGGGGTGGCAGAGGGCATAAAGTATAATTGCATCGGATGGCGTCACCCGCTCCCACCCACTCCTCGCCCTAATAGCGCCACCGGCAGCCGCTTCTCGTATTTTAATCCCTAAATTATGTACGGCATCAGAGATAGACGGGCTTCTCGCCCATTGATTGCGATCCCGCCTTTTGCGAGACGGCGAATTCGTAATTTCGATTGTCCTCGAGCAGTTGCGCTACAGTTATACCGGGTGGACTGCGTAACACGATCATCTTGATTATTTTTCCGAACCCCAAAGCCAACCCAGATCTTGATTACTTGCACAATTAATGCTCTGATTCAAATTTCTTTTATCTCGGATAATTTGGTCTACGATGGCCTGCAAGCCGATGATAGTTATCTTTTTACGAAATTCTCAAGGTGAATCCTGCATTTGCGGATAGAACCCAATCACTTTTAACCGTTTAAGTCGTAAGCCTCCACGGGCTCAGAGATGAATTTAGCAAGCACTACAGATGTCTATTAATGCAGTTAAATATGTAGTAGAGAAAAAGTTGTGGAATAAGATTGTCTTCTGCTATCAACTTATAGACCTCTCCAAACCCAATCGACCAAGACAAAAGAAATTCGAGTTGGTCCAGTAACACTGTAAACGATCACAGTGGTCTATTCAGTTATATGGTTCACTTCATTATTTTCTCTTCGAAAATGATCGTGAACGCAACTGTTTACCCAACCCAATATGACTATCAGCCTCGCCTCAGTCGTTGACGATTTTTGCCAGTGTTGTGGAAGAGTAATTTTAAATTTGCTGTCATTTAGGCTCCTATTAAAGAATTCTAACCTATGAACAAACGATGAAGGCTCAAGTTTTGGGAAAATTCCTTCAAGGACGAGGACTTTCGCTCATAGATCGACGATGCGTCACGCTAACTTTGGGATCAAGCTCGAATACGCGATCCCTGACTCGATGCAAGCGGGCATTTGTTTAATTAGTCAGCGTCCGCCACAGAGAGAGGATCCCGGTTGTCCGTGAGCGATAATAGGCTCCCGCTTTCAAATGGATTTCGAGATTTATGCTAACACGCCGCATTTGTTCCTGCCAGGACACGGTTCGTTATACTCCCCGTGCGCGGATCCGCCGACCGCGGAATGGAAATCGTCAAAGAAATCCTCCACGCTCGCACGTGCGGCCGGAGGAACGTCTCGTTTGTCGCGAACGCGCGAATGGATTTATTAATTGCGCCGTTCGCGATCTGGAGGGTTAAATTCGTCTGCCAATTTTTCCCTTACACTCGGTTCTGTTAGGCAGCGAAACCTCGGCGAGGCAATGTCGGGGGAACAGTATGGCCAGAAGCTCGAATTCACGTGAAAAATATTCATTCCTCCCACCAGAACGAGAATAATTCAAGAATGTATATGTAGAATCCACGTAATTGAATAGAGATTCAAGGTCAAGTGTTTTTATTCTTAAATATTCTACTCGATGGACTGGTGACAAGTTCAAAAGAGATAATGTATTGCAAAATGAACGGTTATTTCACAAAGGCTGTTAAGGTTCCGGTCAGTTAAATCGGGCATCGGTGTTGCAGAAGGCAAACCACTCCCTCCACTCTGTCTACTCACTACTGTTACCACGCATGAAGGGAGGAGAGATGGGTATTGGTCAAAACGTTAATAATTTAGAAAGCATAGGTAATAATTGAGAAAATTAATTTGACCTGAAATTCCATGGTTAAGATGAATTTTGCGGTAGTACTTTTTAACGAATCTCTACCGATTCGCATGCACAGATCGCAGACCATTACTTCCTTTGCACCCCGTACAAAAGGTTACCCGAGGAGAAAGAAAACAATTTTTAAGAGTCTCGTTCTAAGAAGACCCCCAGTGGTCGGGGATGTTTTAGGGATATTAGCGAGCAAAACAGAGGGAGGGAAGAGTGCGGCGGGGTCAGGACGAAGGCAGCCCAGCTCGTAGGAGGGTGAAACGCGGCAGATTAATTTACGACGAAAGATAAGGAAGAGCGGTGGGGTCCTCTTCTTGTCCGACAGGATTCGATTGTGTCTCGGGCAGCGGCAATAAATGTATTTCAAACCGTGCCCGCTCTAAAATATACCCATTGTTGTTGTTCCAATTAGTCATTCGCGGGGACGCGGCGGCTCGTAAAGAATCGAATAATGCATGCTCCGGGGATATAAAACGTGTCGGCGTTTATTTTCGGTCGGCCGTCGAGGAGGAACTCTCGAGAATTCTTCGTGGAAAAGATAGGAAATAGAGTGGAAATTGAAGAAGATCTCTTGCTCGCCCCGTACGTGACAAAACGTGTCTTTCAACGCCTTTCCCCCTGTTATTCCTGATGGACATTATGTTGAATTCGTTTCAATGACTTCTGTGTCCGATTTTTGCGAAGTCATCAGCAATATTCACCTGCTCTAATTTCCCCATTTTTCCCTGCTTTTCTGCAGATACGATATCTAGTTCTCCGAAGACGTTCGTGTGACTATTTCTAGTTTTCAATTTCCACCGTGTCCAATTTCTTTTACCTCCAATTTCTTCGGCTTCTCGTCGACGAATTGGCAGACCATTGTGCAGCAGTCATTGGCAACCGATAACGCGGGTACAGCATTTTCGATTTGTCGCGGTATCTTTAGAACCGAGGCCACCCTTCCAAAGAGGTGAGACGGTTGGCGAACGGCACCCGGAAGGTGTGGACGCGCGTAGATAGGTGTGTGATGCGCGCTAATTTATCGCTAACTAGGCAATAGGCCGCCCACCGTGAACAGGGAACAGGCCATGACCCGTCAGAGACGTCGAAAATAGCGACCAACTCGAAATCGACCGCGATGACAAAGAGTAATACTCGCCACTTCGACCTGTCGATGGTTTAATCGAGGACCTGCGCGCCCAACAGCTCCGCGAGCCAAGACGATTTGCTTGGATCTCGTCTACTTTGGTGAAATTGAATTGCTGGCTTGCTCCTCGAGCTGCCCGTTTGCATTTCGCAATTGTTCAACGATTTTTCATTGCACACGTTTCTTACGTTGTTTATTTCCAACGAAGAGAGATTAGAGATTCGAAAAGAATTTTCGAATTTACTTGACTTATTTAAAAGTCAGATAGAGCGATTTTTCATGAAACGTAGATTCTTCTTTCCGCATTTTTCTCGTTTGTCGGGGTTACCAGATGTAAACAATGTTCAGAAAATACTTTCATAACTTTCAGTCCTATGCAATGCGATGAAGAAAATATTTTCTTATTACAGTAGTACTACTGGTATATCCCGGACAATCCTTGAACCCTGCGCGACTAGTGGTTCCTCTGCTACTATTTTCTAAGTTTCCTTTCAAGCATCGTCAAAGAACATTCCCGTCAGTTAGACGAAACACGAGACGAAGGCCACGCGAACTGATCGTAGCTCGCCGCTGCTACATGTTCGTAGAACGCCAAAACGCCGTAGTCTCGTCGTGGAGCGATCGAGGAAACTGTCGCTCGGATGGGAGGAACAGTTAGGGATCAATTAATATCCCCGTCGCGGGCCGTGCCTCAAGGAAAATCGTGCAGCGTTATGAATTTGCTCCGGTACGCGGCCCACAGACGTCGTTCTCGATGCTGGCCGGATATTATTGGATCGAATGCATCACGTCAAACGATACGTGAAATAAGTTATAGGTTAGTGGCTGCATTGGCACCGCTCGTGACAGCCTATTCCTGGAATGCACGGCCCCTATGGGCGACACGGAGCACGGTTCACCAATTCGGACGGGGAAGTTCGAAGAAAACTCATTGGAAGAAGAGCTGGCGGAAAGAAATTAGAAAGATCCTCGCTACACCAATGAGCCGCAATAATTTTTCTAGCGGTATAAGTTTTAATAACTTTACCGCAAGTCACAGCGTTCTTTTCACAGTTTCAGATTTGACGCCTCCTAGTAGGATTCTACTGTCGTCCTACTTATCTCTTTCGCGTGTTGTCAAGCTACCTCATTTCAATAATTCATCCGTCGGAGCCTGCACCAGCAACGTATAGAGCTGTTATAATTTAGAATATAATATATTTTCGCCAAGTTATTCAGCTAAATCGCACTGACGCGACGTGAATTAAGCGCTCGCGATAATGGGCCAAGTGGCAAATAAAATCTGCAGTTTACTGGGCTTTGGATAAATTAGGTATGGTATTGGGTGGGGTAAGAATGACCTTAGGCATTAGTTACTGGATAGTAAGTAAGATTGCACAGATTTGAGTCTAACTGGAAAGTCAACAAGTGATAAGTACCATGTTTTGCTAGGGTGCACTTATCGTATAGGTTCCCTAGGAACTGAGAGTAAACAGTAAGCTTGTTATCCAATACGCTGTAACTGCCATAATCATTTCCATTTCGGAATGTTCTAAATTCGCAAGGACGGGGTCGCAAGTCACTGTTTTCAGAATGTTTCATCGCCTCGAGCCTCACCAACTCACACTGTGCTCTCGCGTTCACTTAAGTTTTCGGCAACGGCAGCCCCTATACTCGCATCTCATTGTCAGCGTGCGAAGGTCGCCTGTCCAGCGTGAACACGCTCGAACGATTACAGTAGCCGTGCCTTGGCGCGGAATTAAGTTCGAAAACGAACGCACTGCATAAGTTAGACGGAGGATTTTAATGTTTGCCCGTCCCAAATTGATGGGAGTAACATCTGCGTCGTCGCGCTTTAAGTCAGCCTGAGTTCTCTGCCGGCCACTCTTCTTCGGTTTGTTGTTTCAGCAGGCCGGTTCAGAGAGCGCGGTAAACATATCCGACAGAAGATGGAAGTAGTCCCGGCGTTACGTTCGCATTGTCGCAGCTAGAGAACTGTGCAAACACGAGCGCGAGCTGCGCGCAACAAAGGGATCTACGACTCTGTCCCAATTTTTATCCGCGAGAATAAGCTACCTCGAAACTAATCCCTGTTATTGATTCGTTACGACTATCTCGTATTCAGGCGGCAAGTTCACTGAAAGCTAACAGGCTATAATTATGATTTATGTATTCCCTTTCCGGAGAATCGAACGACAAAGTATTGGATTGTCAGAAACTACGAAAAATGGAGGGACATGCTGATAAAATGAGCATCCTATGATAGGATTCACGATAGAATATCGGGCTCGCTGACAGCTACTCCCACCATTGAATATTTCACCTATCGTTTAACCCTGCAGTCACATGGTCTCTGCCTTTCAAACGAAGTAATTAACAGTTGAGAAAACAGCCTATTTCCTACTATACTAGAGTAGACTGGCTAATATAGTAATTAACACTCATGATACTTATGTTTACAAGGCATCATCTCGTCCTGAAAGCATACCGGTCCAAGTGAAGGACTTAATCCGATCTGTAGTCGTAGAAGATTTACAGGGTTTTGCTAGATACCTACAGCTGATCGATTGGTGGAGCATGACCTCGGGTTATTCTCAAGTCAACTTTTAAGACCACCGATTCGAACTCTCGCCTAATAACCCGTTCTGTGGAGCCAAGAAATACTTGTCCAGAAACGTAACAGCGTGTCGTTCAGTCTCAGTGGTCCTGGAGTTGAAAGCTCGATCGCTCGTTGGCAAATGTTCCACGGTTGACGGACGCGTCGTTACGGAGGACATGTCAGTGTGTGTTTCTTTGGAAACATGGTTTACGAATGCTAAACCAAAGCAGTTATTTAAAGTATTGCGTATTGCTGTAGGCATATGTAGGGGTTGAATGTCACTGAAAATTCATCATCGAAGGCAAATATGAAGTTGACTTTCTTACGACTGAGTAATTGGACAAAGTTTGCTTTATAATTGAAATGGACTTGTTGCAAGAACGACCAAAATCTTTTAGGCATGCACTGAGATGCTAGGTACGATTACATACACAGGGCGCTGTTTTTCAGTTTGCTTTCGTACCCCCGTTCGGTTTGGTAACGCAGGCGTTAGGAATTTAGGATAGCGTAGAATTTTGAATTCGACGGAAGATATTCAGCTAGCAGGGATGGCTTCGTTATACGTATACGCAGGACAGTCCGTTATATACCCTGTATTTTATCGACGAGTAGCGGATGAAAGAGACATGGCCGATCGACGAAAGCGTCGACGACCCTACACAGCCGGGTGATTCGAAATGGAGGCAGAGCGGGGCTTTGTCGTGCCAAAATTCTCCGCGACGCGGCGTTGAAGAGGTACAGACAAAGGCGCGAAGGCATTACCACGAAACTTCGACAGAGGCCGTGGATTATTATGTATCCTAGCCTGTACAAAGAGAAAAACGCCGTATCCATTATGACCGAAACGCCGATGCAACGAGAGGATGCATTAAGGCCCGGTCGCAGCCAACCCCCGTGCAGCGCGACATCGGCTATAAATAGATCGCATTGAGAAGGTTGGGGGGTGTCTTTGACACGGATTAATCCTCGCGTCGATCTTCAACGTTTGAATTTTTCACGCGAATCTTTTGCTGAGGTAGTCCGCGACCTTCTGGAGAATCTTCTCGTCACATCTAAAAATTCCCATTTCTCGTCTCATCGCCCCATCTGCAATTCTAACCTGGCGTCTAACACGTTTTCTTTCGCATTCACATGAATTTTCGAGGGCCTGTAACAGTCCCTGGGAAGGAGGTGAAACGTGCCTGAGATTGGCGAAGCTTGCTGTAAAACACTTTTTTCGCGTCCTTTTATCGCCACGCTGGTGGAGACGGAATTCCCAGCCGGCGAATCTATTTCTGCCGGAGGCTCTACGGGCAAATTTGATTCTGCAATTATCGTATTTCCAGATAGAACCGTCGGCAGCCGGCGTTTGACAGAATTATGGTTATCACTTTCGTCGCAACATTGTCACGCGACGTTAAACGCGGGGACCGGCGAACAAAAAAGGCGAAGCGATTTTCGCGTCGGGTTGATGGGGCCGCACAGGGGCTTTCCTGAAAATCGACCGGGATCACTGCCAAGGCAATCGGTAATTTATTTTCCGGCCGATTTAATGGCGACGTGCGGCGGTCACTGAATTAACTATACCTATAGCGATTCCATGCAATAACAACGTAGGAACGCGCGTCAAAGCTTCCCGGGGAACTCTGCGCCACGCACCGTCGCGGTTTATAGAACCGAATTTATAGTATTTGTGGCCCGAAAGGTTGGACAGCGTGGTGGACAGGATTAATCCGTGAAGTCGTTGGAATTCGGTTGGCTGTAGCTTAAGAAAGGGTGGGTGAAAAGGTAGAGTACGCCCGGTCTTGGAAAAGTATACCGCGATCAGCCAAAGCGCTTCGTTGCCCAATATTATTTTACTTGCTTTCGTTTCGTTTGATTCGGTATGTGATAATAGTTCTATCATTTAAAGAATAACATATTCCAAGTCGATCATATATTTATCTGACTGCCTAGCAGTGTATCTGCCCATCTATCTATCCACCAATTTATTTATTTATTTATTTATTTATGTATCCACCCATCCGTAGGTACACTAGGGGTATACTAGCAGTATGCTAGAGATATACTAGCTATATAATACCCAATAATGAGGTATACAATGCGCAATACTCGTATGTCTACACGACGACACTTTTGTGTCTAGATCAAGTATATACAACACTCCAAATAATTTCCGGAAGATTGGAAACTGCTTAGAGCACTCCGCGACACTGAATTCGATCTAGAGCTAGACTGAAGAAACTGCAACTAGCTCTAGCATTACACGAAAGACACTTGATCTAGATACAAAAGTGTCGTCGTGTAGACGATAGACGTCCTTTTCATAGAGAAGTAAGTGAAAGTATTGTGCCCGTTCACTAGATAGCGCGAATTCTACAGGGATAAGGATATTTAGATTTCAGCTTTCAGAGGCATTAGTATTCTGTGCTTGGTAACCAAAGACTTCCCATAAATTACTTTCTTTTCTACCCCTTTCTCGTATGCGCCCCTATAAATTTCACTATTGCTTAATAATTCCTGTGTATACCATTTATCTTGTTATCTACAACATCTACCTCTCCAACTATATATTTGTCTGTCGAAATGCTTATCAATCCATCTATCTGTTTAAGTACACATCCACCTATTCCTCCGACTTGCCAACGCCAATTTTTCCACGGACTCTGAATATCGTCGAATAAGGTCGCCATTGAATCACGCTGGAAACCCACCCCCTGATCGATAACCGATTGAACCGGAGCGGGGCGGTTCTCCCTTTTGAGGGTTTCGCGTGGGCGTCGGAGCCGATAGAACCGCCCCTGTCGACGCAAGCAACTGCAATCTCGAGGTGCAACGACGCGCGTTGCTTTATTCGCGACACTAAGTGTGTCGTCATATCTTAGCCGCCCCCGCGCCCCCTTAAGCCGCGACAGGGACGCGTTTATTTATCGTCGACGCTGCTGGCGTCAACGAACAACGAAAACGACCGCGAGAACCGCGAGAGAAGGAAGACGATCGCGTGCACCGAATATTTTTAGGCGTGTCGCGCCCTCCCGCGCCCACCTAGGGATTAAGACGGACACGAAGGGGGTGAGTTTGCCTGGATGGGTGGTGACATAGGGCGAAAGCTTTGTCGCGACGTTCGAAGTAGTTCGGCTTTCGGCTGGAATCGGTAGGTTACGTTAAAGAGGGGTAATGCGAAAACGGGAAAGTAGGAAATTGGGGAATCGTGTAAAGTGGGAAATGGGAAGTAGGAGGAAATTGAATTAAGAAATTGAGGAAATGATAGATTGCGAAACGTGAGTGTTAAGGGAAATAGGGAATTTGGGTAATGGAGGAACGTGAACACTGAAAGAGGGGTGTTTATGGGCAGAAAATCAAGGAAAGTGAACGATTAGAGAACTGTGTAAAATAGGAAGTCAGACATTTGGGACATTCGGGATATTAACCAGGGTTAAAAATAAAAATGCCATTGGAAAACTAGGCAATTAGGTAAACCGAGGTGCTGAGAAATTGGGAGGATTAAAAGATGGCAGAGTGTGCAAAATGAAAGTGGAGGATGTCAACAATTATGTGTATAAAATTGAGGATGACGAGAAATTGGATATCGCATCAATATTAGAGCAATTAGTAGTGACTGTTATGATGGGAAAGTATTTAGTTATTCCCACAGATATACAATTTTATTGCAGGCATTAATTGTGGCGTACAGAGGAGCGAACAGAAATTAAGCCACAAGTAAGAATTCTCTAGCCATTTACAATTAAATCGCCAATTTGACTTGGTTGGAGCACCATCCCCTTCAAGCCGATGTGCAATAATCATATATCAAAGCGTCGTTTTTTTACATCTTACACGTCTGTCGCGCTCATATCGTTAACAGTTCACTAGCCACAGGAATTTCGCGAGTGGCACTTGCTCGAGAAAAGCAGTCGACGCGGTATTCTCACGAGGTTTTGATCTACTCGGACGTTTACGACCACCACGAAGCTGGCGGAGCAATTACTTCGTAGATTCTACGGTGTCAAATTCAGAGGCGACGATTTCTCTGCTTGCAGACACAGTCTGACTGTTCGTTCGATAAAGTGACGAAACTGCTTCACGAATATTGACCTTTCCTCCTTTGGCCGGCAGTGCTGAAGATTGGAGACCGTGTGGAGTGAATTCTATTCTCTGTTGATTATGGTACCTGCTTTTGCATTAGCAGTTTACTATTTTATGCTTTTGGGAGTAAATTTCTAGGCGTTTTGGCTTGAGACAATCAGACTTTTTAATTTTCGAGCTTAGGGGAGGCTTTTTTCCCATCAGTTTTAAAATTTCAATGGAATATATAAAACAATCGATCATGTATTATTACATGCACTATTCTATATTAGATTACTTAGCTTTACTACTCGGCTTCGCCCGAAAAGATTCTGTTTTTTTAAAAAAGAAATTTTTTTTATTTATTTTTTGTGAAAATAGTTACATTCATCTGGATTAGCTAAGCATAATAAGCTGGGACACATTTCTTGTCCCAGACTCCAGATTTTACGGTGCGAAAGTTTTTGGGCGACAGACAAACACATAAACACTTTCTGCTTTATATATTAAGAAATTGCAAGAATTATACTATTATAGTAAGTTCTTTCCTATCATTAATTCACACCTTACCCGTACAGAATACTTGAGACTCCATACAATCTAAGTTTCCTATAAGTGCCCCTAAACACAGCATGCACAGTTATCCAACTACTACTTTCTATAATAATTATACTTATAGGATCTTACCATTCTCCATTTTCGAGGATTTCTCTCGATCACACATTCTTCATCTGTTAGCAATATCAAACTTATTTTCAATACCTTCTCAACCCACTGAAAACTACACAACCCTATTCAACCGTCTATCAAAATACGCATCAGAGCCAGTCACACACTAAACAAATCCTCTTAGTCGACTCGACTTAGTCGACTCGACGTAGTCTAGGTGAAGGGTTGAGGATCAAACACCAGCACAGTTCGACCAATGTGTAGCTGCACCGCGCGAGACTAAGTAGACGCGGGAAAGGGTTCCCGAAAAAAGATCATAATTCCGCCTCATCGGAACGATAAATATAAACAGGGGTTTGCTGGCGGGGCTTGCATTATTCGGCGCTTAAGCGCGCCTTAAATCAGCCTGGTTGTCTCCGTAACTCTCGGAAACGCGGCCGAGCCGTCACCTTCGTCTCGAAGATCACCGTCGCGAGATCAGCGGCCATGAATCTCTTCGACGAATCGAGGACGTCACGCGGAGCCTGCCCGCGAGTGTTCTCGCACGCTCGCGGACGGAAAAAAATAGCGACAGCTGAATGGCTGCCAAAAGTGCAACAGCGATGCACCCGCGAGGCGATCAAAATGTATTTCTCTTCTGGCGAAGAGTGTTCTTTGCTCTGTCGACACTCCGAAGGATAAATCAACCCCTAGATCTGTGGAGGAATAGGCTGTCGATCGCGAATAGTAATTTGGGTAGAAAGTTTTTACATTTCATTCTTGTAACTTCTGTTTGAAACTATGACCACTCGTGATAAAGCAGTGTGTTCAGAGAGTGAATCATATGGTCAGAAAGAGGAATATATCTGTATTGGATCTTCAGAGACTATTGTCAGTTGCTACGAATCGATAAGACATTGCGAACCTGAAGAATTAATGATTGGTTCCCTGAAGGGTGTTACCCGTGATATCTCGAGGTCCAGTTCAACGCGCGACAATTGATTTCACTTTAAAAAATCTCGTAAGACAGTCGAAATGTATTTGGATGAAGATCAAGTGAATTGCCACTCGACTAGATTATATAACGAGCTTGTCAGCTTTTAGGGCGAAATCACTGACCACGAGCGATCCTGCGGATAATATTCTAGGATATATAGGGTGAGATGCCGGTTCCAGCGGGAAATCAGGGAGAGGTAATTAATTGATCGCATATTTCTGCATCGACCGACCACGATGAAGCCGGCGAGGTAGCGAAAAACCGCGCTGACTAGGCTGCTATTCTGAGCGGCGCGCGGATCTCTGTTCCTCGGCTTCTTTTTCTTCCCCCTCGGTTTCCGTCTCGCGGATTCGGTCCTCCCCGCGAAAAGACGGATCGGTTCTCTAAATAAAATGACTTGGTTATTCATCGGCGCATTTGTACGCGTCAAGGTCGACCTCGCTTTCCTTTCCCAAGCCTCTTTGTGTTCGCGGGGTTAATTGGCCGGAGTTATTCGGGTGGTAGAGAGAGAGTATGCACCCCGTACCGTCGTTTGTTCAAGAGACGGCGAGGGTATACCCTGACACAACTTGCCGTGAAACGGCACAGAATTTGGTGGAAATTGTGCTTTGATTAGAGTCGCCTGATGTTGTGCGCTGGAGAAACGTTACCGGACTTTTCCTACCTTCTCAGTAGTTACAAGTGTATTCATTGGCAATCTATACCGTTACACACTCTGAATTTCAGAAAATTACACCGCCAGAATAGCTTTACACACGCTGTATGTGACAGGTGTCAAATACGACACCCCTGAATCAGTATGGGCCGTTAGTAACAATCAGTAATTAGTTATCTTCTATAAAAGAAAGATATAGTAAGGATAGAAAATATTTTTGCAATTGATCAGCGCCTACCAGACACGACCCCCACTTCTATACCGCGGTATTTACCTAACCTTTATTTTAGAGGCAGAGCATAAGTTTCTGATTCTCTGTTTGGTCTATTTCTGAGTTTGTTAGAAACATATTATAAGCATATTTTCTGCTCTATTACCATGCAATTTTACATTATAAAATACAAATAAATATTCTCGAGTAAAAGGCGAGGTACAGCGCGAGAGTCCTATTAAATCTAACCTTTATAGAATACCAAAACAAAGGAAAAGTAGATAGATAGAGCAAGGAATCGTAGAACATATTGTATACGGGGTGGGTCGATAACTCTGGTCATCAGAAATATCTCCGTTATTTTTAGAGATACGGACAAACTTCATTTACGAAGCTTGTACGATACAGAGGGGGCCATAACAATCCAGTAAGAATTTGTTTGTAGGTGGAGGTTCTTCGAAAATTTCAAGGTCACCTCAATTTTGTTAGTAAAATAGCGGATATTTAGACGATTTCAATGGCCTCTAGTAAAAGGTTATTCGACAATGAATAAAGGAGTAAAACAACGAGTGTTACATAATAAGAGGTGCGGAGAGTGGTGTCAACGCAACATTCCAATCGCCGAATTACTAAAGCCCGTACACTTATCACTTATCACTGCCCGATTGATTATAGCACACGCTGCAATGATCGATGCAAACGGACACCATTTCGAGCTCTTCCTGTGGCACAAGGGGTCGTCCTTTTACTCCATTCAATGTCGAATGACCTCATATCATAGAATGTTGAAATCGTCTAAACATCCTCTATTCTACTAGGGATAAAAAATATAGCGTGCTATTTAAAAAGATATAGGTGGCCTTTAAATCTCTAGAACCCTCCACCTACAAAAATGATTACTGGCATGTTATGGCTCTGCATCATACAACTTCTATAAATAAAGTTTTTCCCTATCTTTAAAAATAACGGAGATATTCCAGGTGTACACAGTTATTGGACTACCCTGTACATGATTTATAGACACTGTCGCATTAACATGTTCATGGGTGAAATCATTTTCACTATCCGTTCCCACAGATATCGCATGGTATACCTTCAATCGCTACATTACACAATGTTGAATATAATATATATTCAATTTTATCAATTCTAAGTTTCCTTTGCAAGATATCCCTATACATATAATAACCAGCTAGTATGCATGCTAACTTCATTGAAGTGCACATCAAAGTGTACAAGCGTTTTAAGCGTGTGTGGCATAAACACAGTAAAACCACGTGTGGCCACCGTACATACAAAAGGTTATACCCCTACTGTGACCCCAAATTTCTTTGACTGCTTGCAGTGCATCCCGCAATCTCCTACGTCCCTGACACGGCGAACTCGATGAAACATCGGAACTCTCGACATCCGGGCGATGACAGTGGCGCGGTTCGGGGCTGCCTTGTATTCCAATCGGCCACCTGTCTGCGTGAGACGCGTTAAAGGAGCCATAATTGCCCGGGAGGATCGTCGCCCAGCAAACAAACGAACGTAATTGACTCGGAAATAAACCAAGTCTATGAGGGGGTGTGCGCTAGTCCGAGCAACGCGCGTGGCATGTGCGCGCATACTGATGATTTTGACATACGCCAAAGCGAACCGTCTTTGTGACAGGGACCTCGTTTAATGCGCCTCTACGGTTTGCCAACTCGTCGTACTAGCCCTGCTTAGTTCCATGGCGTGCCATCGTCTTAATATAGACTTGCGAACGCTATCAGATTCGGACCGAGACAGGTCCGTCGCTCCTCTTTTCGCTCCTCGTTCGATGGAACGAGACGAGTCAGTGCGTATGGATCGGCGAGGTGCGACTCGCGCTGAGGGATGGCAGCGAATACAGGACGGAGTAGTTCGCGCTATTACACTAAATATGTTCGTCGTTAGCGACATTACAGCGAAGCGTTCTGGAGGAGCGGGGGGATTATTAGCTTGAGGAGGCAGGTGTCATAATTGATAAGTACCTAAAGCTTGTTGATATCACACTTTTCGAAATTTTCAAGTGACCAATGTTGTAGTTAATGGATAAAAGAACTTCATACCCTCTACACCTGCTTTTGTGAACTACAGTACACTTCACCGTTACATTCTCAGTTTTCTAATCTCCTCGACACAATTCCTCTATATTCGATTCCTCTTCATTTACTTAAGAGTATATCTTTATATTCCTGGACCACTTTTTCACGAAGGCTTCCCTTATTTCCAGTTGTACTGCAAGTTACAGGTCAGCCTGTGATTCGCAGCAACCGACAACCCCCGCGAACATATACACTGTTCTCTCCGGGACAACTTGCCAATTTACGCGCGCTGAAAGTTTGCCCCGACAGGACGAAAAAGTTGCTGTACCACCTCTGCTGGGGGTGTTAATGAAGCTCGTTCGAAAGGCGACAGACGCTAGACAGGAGGAAGGAATCCAGCGACAATTTCGACGCAGCCCCGAAGCTTCAAAGTGACGGATCGTCCCGCGGGCAGCGCGCGAGCTACCCGGACACACCCACCTCGTCTTCCTTTGCGGTGAAGTGGCTGTTGCACGCGAATACACACTAAATATACGTCACGTAAATATAGACTATGTATTTACATCGGGAACACCGGGACCGTCCTCTGCCGATATTAAGCGTTCCGCGGTGGAAAAATCGCCTGCCCGGCCACCAACGTTGAGGCGACTGTTCTTCCAATTTCTCGGTAACAACAGTGAACGTTGTGGATCTTGCTAGTTTGGGGGAAACTGGAAGATGTAAAAACACAGCTTACGAAAGCTCCAAGGGATTTTCTAAAGAAATGGAGTTATGTGCTAACATAACGAACCTTTGGTGTTACATCAGTAATACACAATACTAATTATACTAATACACAATACTAATTATACTAATTCAAATCCAACGTAGCTTAGCTCAAAGCTAATCCAGACATACCTCAAATGCTACTTACACTTAGCTAAAACTTAACGCTGCCCCACCTCAAATTCAACCTAATTGACACCTAACGGAAGTCACAGGTGAAATTTAACGTAAACCTAGATGAAACCTAAAGAGCTATGCCTGCGACAGGTTCAAGTTACGACTAGATTAGATCCGAGTCCTCCTCCTTTGTAATGTCTAACAGTGGTAGTGTTGGTGACGATGTGCTGCGGATCTGAGGGTAGTTTAATGAATTCGCAGCCCCAAGTTGGAGCAGCCACAAGCAATATGACAAAAACTACATCCCTGTCGAGTATGATGATTAGCAGTAACGTTCATATTTTTTAAATCGACAAGAAAAAGAGCACCACTCGCGCAACATGGCCTAGTGTCGTTCGAAGCACAGCGGCAAAGGAATAGCTTCAAATCCAGAGGCTACAAAGTAACCCCTCGAAGCACAGCCGTGGCCAATAATTCTCGTCGTCCAGCCGCGTCTTAAAACTCGCGGTTGCCTTATTTTGGACTATCGCTGTGAAGTAGCATAACCGCTTGACCGTATAAATAACGCGCAAAGCCGCGTTGAAATGTGGCGGCGATTACTTGCGTCCATCGCGCGGGCATAGATCCCCGTAGTTTTTCCCTTCGTGCCTTGATCCCCGAAATTAGGGGGCACAGCGTCTCTCGCGGCCTGTCGCGGGATTTACATTGGTGCGCGTGCGCGCCGATGCAAGCCGATAACTCTCCGCGAGAAAGACAAACGAGCCGTGCCGCGGGCGTCGCTGAAAAAGTTGGATTTCGGGTAGAACGAAAATAAACGCCTTAACCATGGAATCGAACAGCCCGCCGTGCCTCCTCTGGTCCCTTCGCCCGCCAGAGGGGATGAAAGAGCGAATCGAAAGAAATCTGAAGGAAGCTCAGGAAGCGCAACAACGCGTCGCGGCAAATCCGCTCCATGGGCGTCCGGAGGGGGAGGGGGTGCAAAAGGGGCAGTTGCCACCCCTGGCTTTTGAAAAAATTGCTTATATTTCAAAACTGATCTTTATTAAGTTTATACTAAAAAAGGGAATATTTTTAATTTCGGTTTTAAAATTTTAATTAAATTGAAACTATAAAATAGGTTAAAAAAGCAAGAGGAGTATATTTTTTTTACCACCATCCCAAAGTTGTCCCCACCTGGAAAAAAGTCTGCGGACGCCCTTGATCCGCTCTATTGACATTCGTGATGGCAGAAATTTGTAGAAGCTAAATGAGGAAAGGTGGAGGATGTGCCTGTTCGTGAAATCCAATTCTGTTCTGATCTTCCGTTCTCTATGGATGATACACCTCTATGTGCGCATCTTCACTGTCCCACATCGATTAACAAGTTAGCATAAGTTGTAAAAGATTCTTCTAATCGTTGAAGAAGGACATGAAGAAAACTGTATTGACTGAAGTAGTGTGAAATATTACCTCCACGTGTCACAACCAACCTGTAATAATTCTTCCACATATTATGTAAACTGACGTTCCATGTGACTTTGAAATCTGAAATGGGGCGTTGAACAGCTTTCCAGCTCGCCCAAAAGTCATGAAAATGGTTAGATGCCATTTAGAAAGGGCCACTGATCGCGCAGGCATATTTGGGGGCTGGGAGGAAGTTCGCGCGTCAGCAATTGAAGATTCGTCGCCGGTATGATCCGCGTTAACCCGCGAAGCGGGTCGACGAAAGAGAGAAAGACTAGAGACAGAACGGAGAGCGGTTCGCCACGCTAGCAGCGCCACTAAATTAGCTTAATGCGATGCATTTGATTAGATCGCTGGCTGGCTCGTAGGAGGAAATACCGAAGGGAGGAGGGAATGGGAGTGCAAGAGAGAGTGCTTTGCTCTTTCGAGTTGCGCGGGGTGGCCAACCTCGTTTCATGGAATTGATTAGATTCAGTTATTAATATTCCTCTATCCCTCACTTCATTTCCGGCCCCGATTAACTCGCCGCTAACAGCGTGACGACGAGCAGAGACCAGCCTGTAGAAGCAGAGAACCTCCTCTCTTGACGCTTCCCTTTCCTCCTGCCCAACCCCGTTGCTTCTCTTTCTGCATCTGCGCCCACGCTTGCACCTTCCTTGTCATTCGTTGGCTCACTTTTTGAATTTTTCATCGCAGGTTCCTTGTCCCCATCGCCTAAATTTTTATGCCAAACAGCAACCAGAGGACCCTTTCTTTTACGTAGGGAGGGAAGACGACGTACTCGAGCTAGTTGGATCCTTACAATTAGCGGTGGTACAGAAATCAATGCTACGCCTCAAGATTCGCGTTAACTACATATCCCCTTTGCATCCTTCGTCGTTTGAAGTCGACGTCCACTCCTATAGATCTGGGCGTTCATTAGGATCCTCGGAAACCAAGATCGGCCAAAGCAAACAGTGCGCCTTTCACCGATCGCCAAAGAGCCCGGGGAAGCGACTCCCGTTCGTACTGTACGCGATCGGTCGATTTCCAAGCAACCGATATCCTCAAAGCGATCGTCTAGCAAAGCCTCCGCAGAGGCTACTCGTGGAAAACGGGGAGACGCGGCCAAAGCAAACAGAAGGCCGCGCTTGGCTCGCGGCGGCACCCGACAGTTGACGTTGTAATATGGTAAACGTTTTATTGGGACTGGTACAACGGTAATGCGTCAACGTGGGGATGTACTTTGGCCGATTGTATGTGTTTGTTTGAATTCTGCGGCCGAACGATGCTTGGAAATTGAGTGGTAATTTGGACGGAGTAGGGCGCGCGAGTACCGCGGGAAACGGAGAGCGCTGCGTTCAAAAAGGAAACATTTGCACGCGAACTGACAACACGATTCCTCAGAAGACGGATTTTCTTTTCCGTGGCTCTGAGCATTCTTTCTTCTGCGGCGGGGAAAGCCAAGGCTTTATTAGGAACAGCTATAAGATGGAGAATTTCCTTCTTCAATTCCCTTCTAATTCTTTTCAATTGCATTGCTAAACTCTCGAACCTACATTTCTGTACCATTCGCAATATTTTGTTCCCCCAAGCTTTTAATTCAGACATCTCGTAATCTCTGAAAAGGTTCAGCCTTTGAGTCTCTGAACTCCTCGGGTTTCCAATTTATTCGGGGAAATTAATTTCACACCAGTATCCCTCCCTTCACGATCATTATTATTCTCCATACGAGCGTCAGTCGAGAGTTAACGATGCCAACAGTTCGAGAGTATAGAGACTAGCGCGCGTTTCATCGTCTTTTTATCCCGGTATCTCATTATCAGTTAAAGGAAGCAGCTCATTCGGTTACTCCACTTGACTATTCCACCTTGTCTTATTACTCTGTTATTTGGAACTGCTGGATCTATCCGCGCTTTACTTCGGGATTACTCGGCTGAAAACTAGAATAGTTCTATCGCGGATAATATCCGTTAACAGTTACGTTACGAGCCGCGAAGCATCGTTCTACGACTCGCTCTCGCTACAATTAATTATCAACAACACGCGCGCGCGACTCTAAATCTCAACGATTCCCGCTCAGCTCTCTTAACTCTTTGAATCGCACGACCGCTAGTAACGTTTCGCAAATGAATTTCGCGCCCTGTGGATACGAATTTCTCGCTTCCCGTACTTTTCGAAAAACTGCTGCTTTCTAAGTCGCCGATTCTCTTATCTTTCGATTTATCAACTGACAAATTGGAATTTGCTCTAGAAACGTGTAGATTGCGTGTAATACATATAACACACATATTTTGGTTTCGATGAGAGTTGTTTGGTTATTATCGAAAGTCGAGGAATGTTACAGGTACCAAACAGAGTTTTAATATATTAGTTAGAAGTTAGAACTGAATTTCTAATGCAGATATTTTCAGAGATGCGAGGACTTGCATCGGACGAACTTTATCACTCAATTCGTACTATTTTCATAAAGATAGGATGAAATTCATACAAAGTTAAATTTTTGTATCTCTACACTTTCCTTGTCAATCTGTTATGACTCTGTGAGTTTGAAATGATGATGTATGAGGGTGAAGACGGTCGCACAAAAAAAAGGTGGTGGTTCGCTCAAATTTATACCGAGTAGATTTTATTCTTTAACCAAGCAATTAAATTTTACTTGATTATAATATGAATTAAATAGTAGAGAGCCTTATTGTCTCTCCACTCGTAGCTGCAAGGATATTTAGAAAGGAAAGGATGACCTTAGCCCTAAGCGAGTACATAACCGAGAAGAAAGTCGGACTTCGTACGCGTTTAGACTCTGAAATGGAAAACGACCGCCGTAGTGAACATCTCGTCTGGAAACTAGCAACTACACCGAAGTTATCGGGTGGAAGCTTCAGCGATTCAGAGCTAATACAACACTGATTAACCACCTACTCTTACATTTCGTTGTCTATGGTTTCTTTAGAACACCCCTACACTCCCAGCCACCGCTTCCCCAGTTTGCAACTCCCTTGGTTTTCTCATTTCTTCACAATTGGTGAACTCTATTTCTCTATTTCTAACTATCGCCATGAAATTTTTCGACCCCAAAATTCTCTCACCCCCCGGCCGCGAGCAATTCGGTGAAACCTCTCGTTACCTAACCCAGACCCCGCTCGATTCGTTGCGTCCTATTTCGAAAGAAACTAAAGCGAACCTCCTTTAAACCGCGTTTTCCCGTCGCGAGATCAGCTCCATCGCGTCGAATCTCCAAAGGCCCGTTGCTCGCGCGGTAAACAGTGCGCGTCCAAGTTCCTCTTGCTAGCCAGAGAGAAAATCGTTTCCTTCCGCGGCTGGAAAAGCGGTTGGCGCAGGGGGAACGTATCGAGGGCCGTCGGTCGGGCGGTCTCAAAGCTGGCGGCTTGTTTCTCGCTGGCAAAAGGCTTGCGGCAGACGAAGAAACAGAGATCTTACAGACGTGGAACAAAAAAGCCTGGGCTTACACGGGAGCCGCGCGTGTATCGCACATGCTCCCGTCGCCCTTCCGTCCCCCCTTCGTTCGGGCGAACGGCCCGCCGAACGATTCAATCTACTGCCGATTGTAAAAATAAACGGGACGACGCGCTTTTTTCCTCTGCACACTTCGATCTCAGAAGAGGGCCCCGGGGTTCTTTCTATTTCCGGCGGCCGCGGAAAGCCGATTTCCAGAACGCGCCTCGAGGACGTTGCACCACGCTCTCGGATTCCGCTGCTTTTGGGACGCCTGTCGCGGGCCGACAGGTGCATTAATCCGCGGATTGCGGATTGTTCCACGAACCTGCTTTACAACAGCTGACCTTTTGTCCATTTCGATTCTCTTCGTCGAATTTAGGCAGGTGAAGGAGTAATTCAATAATTATCGCGAATGTATAATATTCCTAAAATTTATTCAAGCACTAATATACGTTTCTGCAATATTTATCAAATATAGTTCCCTTGATTCGCAATTGAAAGTTTCATCACACTTGATAAGTACGTGGTTAGCTTTGACATTCTCTGTGAATAAAATGTTTCTGGTTGAGAGGTAATCCGGGTATACACTGCTTCCTTCAGTTGCTTCTTTTATATGTTTCACACTTATGCGTCCACTTTTGATCTTGTGGATCGATTCATAGGCACTGCTTTGCGGTAGTGCGCTACTACCACACTGTGCTGCAAATCTTCGATAGATTTCAGCTCCTGATACAACTTCAAACCTCGAAACCGGGTTACAGCTCGCTGTTCTTTCTTTGCGCACACTAACGATGGAGCGTGCATCTTAATGTCTACGAAACAAATGACAGGAGTGAGCTATTAAGTTGAAACTTGGAATGGAAAGCAAAGGGAGTGAGTGACATCTAACGATGCACGCACAACTCGCAGTGTGGTCTCAGTTAAAAGTTATAGCCTTATTCCGGATAATTGTTGGCTCACCCTCGTACTTGTTTGACCCCTTTAGATTGTGTCAGTCGGGGTATCCACTTCGGTGGCTTGTCACTCGTATTTTCGATGTATTCGCTCGGTGAAGATGCGGCTTGTTTGAATCAGTTGAGGAAAGACAGTAAACAGGTGAATATGTTCGGAAAATGTTACTAATGTTACTAATATCTCGCAGAATTGTAGCGATTTGACATTTTTCTAGCTGTTTATAGCAAAATTACTAATTGTAAAATATTTCTAAGAACAATGTTCTCCTGGTTAGAATATTCTGAGGGATCAAAAATCCCTCAGTGCCTATATTGTTATTATATAACAGCAACAGAATTACACATATAAGCAAAAATAAGGTACGTGGATTGTTGGTATTAAAAGAAATCGAAAAATCCTTTACCGATTTACGATATGAAGCTTCGTTCCCAGGATACAAGATACAGATGATCAAAGTTGAAGGACTTATGTGTCTTACACGCGCTGTTTGAATACTAGCCTTAATAAGGCGAGCTTCCGGAACTTTGATTGTTTGTACCTCGGTAACGAAAGTTCAGATTGCAAAAAGGTATAGAACTATTTTGATTCTTCTTCGAGTAAGGAATTCATTTATCTTGATTTGTCGCACAACTTTTTGATACTCTGACATAACCTCAATCATAACCTAAAAAGATTTCTGATCTCTGACTTGGTCCCAGTAAAATTTTGATCTAAATTAAAGTGAAACATGTTTGTCATGAAACTGCATGAAAGTCTTGTGAAATTTTCCAACTTGTATGAAATTACATAAGTATGTGCATATTAATATACTTTTATTGGTCTTTCACTCATTCCAGATATTTATGTGCAACGCGTCACGCTTTGACTGCAGTATTTATAAGTATGCGAACACGCAAATGTTATATTTCAGCGATAATTAGGTGGATTAAATCGCGAAATGTAACATAATTTTTTCACTGAACATCGTAAAGGCGTAGAAGCTTTCTGCCCCTTGTTGAGGGAGAAAGGAAATACGATAGAAGGTTTTTTTCAGAACTTTGATTCGCTGCAAGTCAAAACCTTTCAGATAAAAATCCACGAAATCCAATGTTCCTTTTGTGCTAGGTACTTCAGCCCTTTGAAAAAACAAAGGTAAAGGCACGATACAAAGTCGAGGGATAGCGTGTACGAGGTGGAATCACTCGACGCGGAACGGAGCGTGGAGCAGAAATCGGAGCACGCAGCCTCGCGAAAACATTGCATAATCGTGGCCACAAATTATCCTTGTTTTTACACGCGAACTATATAAAAACAACACTCGCTCGAGGGCGATTTTGCGCGGCAAAACGAATCACGATGAGAGAATGCGTAAAGGTGAATCGGCGAAGATCACGTGTGTAAACCCTTGCCTGATTGTGAGTCTATTAAGAACAATTGCTGATTAAATTTAATGGGGCACAATCGTTGTACCGTTTTCGTCTTCGTTCGTAATTAATTGCAAACAGATAGATGTAATTGCTTGGAGTGTTTTAATAGACACCATCGTTGGCAGGAAAACTTAATTTCTTCCTGGTCTGGGATAAAAGTAAATTATAACTGACAGCAATTATCATAGTGTAATTTAAGTATAACATTTAATGTTTAAGTTATAAGTATAACTTTAACATCGACGAATTCAAATCCACCTATTCCCATCTAAGTTTCACTACTAGTATTATTGTTAACGCTCTATTGTATTTCTCATTTATCAAACTCTCGATTCACCAGACTTTTAATTTCTATATTATATACTGTAGATACTTGTTCGAGTACAGCGTTGTTCAAAACTTCCAGATAGTTCAAATTTCTACTCCTACTCGTTCCCCAATTGTTTACTCGTCCACGTCTCTATATCCCCTTTCCCCTAATTTCCTACTTTCTCCCTAATTCTACCATTTCTACATCTTTCACACTTCCTCCGTAGCTCCCCAATCATTCCCACGAGTACGAAGAACCGCCGTCCCGAGATTCAAGCTAATCCTCACGCATGGTATCGGCGATCGACGCCAGAAGACAACGGCCATCTTCGAATCGCAGCTTCCTGAACTTCGGTTCGCTGCGTATTTATAGTTTAATTTGTGGCCTAGGGCCACGTTGAGGGTCGTGGGTATATTTACTTGGCCGGCCTGGCTTCAGGAGCCTCGAAATCCGTTTACTCCCGGTCTTCCTCGCACCACGGTGGCCGAACGAAAGAATTTTTATGAGGACGTTAAACGAGCGGCGAATGTATCTCCGGAGGTCCCCGACTGCTTTGGGGCCACGATCGGTTTATCGTTCACCGAACGATCGGCCCACTCTTCCCCTTTCTTCGCTTTCGCTACGGTTTCGTGGGCCGACGAGCTTCCACGCTCGATGCCTTCTAATTTTGGCGGTGCAAAGGGAATCTCAAAGGCCGGTTGTAAGTAGTACGAGGAATAAGATCTGGCCAGTTGCAAATCACAGACTCTAAGTGACTCGATTGGTAATCGAAAAGTTTTCACTTTCAAATTTCCCTTTACGCCCTTCTATCCTATTCTCTTTCAATCAATTTCTCTGATCCCTAATTTCCTGCCCCTTTACATATCCAACCTTTGGTTTCTGAGTTTTACGTTTCCGTGATTCTCCCCTTTTCCTTACCTTCTCTACGAAACTCATTTGGAGCGCGAAGTCCCAAAAAGATACACGCAAGCATGTGTGTGAGTTATGAGTTAGGAAATAAAGAAATTGAGAATCGCCTAATTTGTAGTTGGAGATGAAAAAGCCGAATGGTAGGGGGCTAAGAAGGATGCGGGAATGGAGAGATGAAGATATTTGTCGTTTGGGCACATCCCGTGTGCATCATGGATGATTCAGAAACGGTAATTTCCCGGTGAACGCGTGAAGCGGACCGCGCGGACGGCATATATCGCGCGGTAGCGCGCGCCGTGACGATTTCGGTAAAATGTGTGACGGTCGAAGCGACGGGCAAAGCCTCCTTTGACTTCTGTCCCGTGACCATAAACCCCTGATTTACGCCGGTTCGGGGCCTAGAGCGCCGCGTCGCCGTTCGCCAAACCACGCGTGAGATCGACCTGTCGCGAAAATCGGATTACCAGACTTTTTACTTTGTACCGTTTCTCCGTGCGGCGGCGCGCTTTGCTCGCGCTGATTCGACGCTTCGCGAGAATTCCCGCGCCAGTTCCAAACGTCTGCATAGCTTTTTTAATAACTCCAATTTATGACGATGGTCGGTTTGATATTCGAGTTCGACAATCGAGTGACTTGTTCGAGGAAACGGTTTTGCCTGGATGGAGTATTATTATAATGCGTAACAATATCGTGGGATAAATACCATTTGCTGGATTGTATAATATATTGTAAACTGACAAGGGAACTTCGGTAACCCGAAAATTTCGATTCTATTGCAATTTGCAGACATGTACGGAACCTGAATAGAAATATCAGGCAATTTTTCTTTTCTGCTACTTTTTGGTTTTTCAGGGTGAAAACATCCCTTAAATGGTAATGTGCATTTTTTATTTTACTGCCTATTTTGAAATCTGTACTACATATGTTGACATAAAAAAAATTGTTCAAATGAAAATTTAATGGTTTTTTATGTCCTATAAAGTTGTGCAATGAAATTCATGTATATTTAAAATTTGGAGTTTAAATAAAGAAACGTTCCCCACCGCAAACAATTAAACAACTTCATTAAATTTTCATTAATAATTGCTTCATGCGTACTATAATTTTCAAGATAGGTATACAGGACAACAGGAAAGTAAACATTAATTTAAGGGTTGGTCTTTTCCTGAAGAACCAAAGCGTATAAAAAAAATGTCTGATATTTGCATTGAGTTTTCCTACCGATCTACTATATTTCACAAAACTCGGAATTTTCGGGTTACCGATGTTTGCTTGTGAAAAACTGTAAAAATTGATAACGAATTGCTTTCACCAAACGGGGAATTAGGAAGTAGAGGAAGTAGGAATGTCGGGGTATCGCGTTAGAAGGCCGGAAAACTGGAAAAATCAGGAAAACATGTATTCAGACCGTCGATTCCGATCGGCACACCGTGTGCGCTCGCCAATATATATATAAATACCCCAGGCTTATCGGCGCGCGACGCCGCGTTTTCCCACCCGAAATACCAGTTAATATAGCCAAATTCTCGGCAAATAAAGCACAGTCCCGGCGGAATTTTGAATTCGCGGCCACAATACGATTAATCTCCGACTGCTCGTTATCCGTCGAGGCGAGTTCTCCATGCTCCGCCGAGTCATTCGACTTTAAGTGCCTCCTCTTTCACCGTGAGCGGCCGTACAGATGCCAGAAGCGTTTTCAACGCCGCAGCCGTTTGTTGATAGCATGTATTGATAGAATGACAAGCGTCGCACCCCATACTAACGTCACTCGATCCTTCTTTTCACCCTTCACCGAATGCTTTAATTTGTCAACCAAGAAGTGGTTGGGGACGAGGATCTTCGCTCTCCTGTCTCTCCTAAATGTTCACAATTCCAAGGTCCCTCAGGTTTCAGTAATTTCTGGATTCCACAGGTTTTACGGTTCGAAACTATCCAGGGTTTCAAGGTTTCCGAGACTTAACAAGGTTCACAATTTTCTAGACTTCAAGATTTTCAAGGTTCTAATCCTTCCAAGGGTTTTAAGTCTTCATTCTTCCCAAGATTCATAGATTTGAACGACGAGGAAGTCGGGTGTGGAAACAGTATTTAGTGAAGATACTTCGATCTATTTAAATACGATGGCCCTCTTTAGGAATACAGAATAGAAATAGCGATACGTCCTGCTGTCAATAATACCTAATTAAAGCAAAGTTGTTTTAAATTCTGGAAAATATTGAACTTAAATCTAGAACGTACTTATGGATAATATTAATCTTCTGTTACACGCTATAAATGTTCAGGGTTCTAACCACTGTATATCGATAATTGTAGGTAGATTTTCGAATACATAATATTAAGAAACGGTTATCTTCAATATTTCATACTTACAATTTGACACAATCTTCACTTCATCGTTGAACTTCACTATTTATTGTGTCTATCACCATCTTCATCGTTGAACTTCACTATTTATTGTGTCTATCACCATCTTCTACCCGTGAATCATCCCTTCGCAGTCAGGGTAAAAAGATCTTATTCTAATTGACATTCACAGATTTGTTACAGAGGAAGACAAAACTTTGTACAAGACATGCATCTGTACATTCGAAGGAATCCGAAACTTATAATTCCAGAACATACATGTTTACCTATACCTAAAAATAATTAACGCTATTTGTTACAATATTTTAGCGGTTAGGCCGCTTTGGAGACCCGAAAATCATATGTAAGTTTCAGAATTTTTTTGGCGAAATTAGAAAATAAATGATAATACTTTTTAACGACTTTATTCTACATGCCTTATGGTATATTAAAGAAATTGTAACTATTTTTTTAAACAAAATGGTGTTGCTTATGTTCTTTCATTCTTGGAGTTTTTGAAAAATGAAAAGACAGTCCCCACAGCTAGCAGTAGAGAGGCTCATCATATACAGTAAGATAAATTAATTTTTCTTATTGTTAGACAAGTTTTACTTTTTATCAGAGAACGCAATGCCTAAAAAGGATTAATAGAAAGAGTGTCACATAGGTACATATCTCGTTTATCTATTACTGGACAAAAGTAAAATCGGACTAGAATCTGATATTGGACACACTTGTGGCTTGAAGTATGGCAAACAGATGGTCAGTTGTTGTTCCCACGTACCTAGCAATAATTTTGTGAATCCTTCGGTTTCGCTCGACATCAATTCTTCGATAACTTCCCCATCACATTTCGATTAAATATTAGATCGGCGCAAACGTTCACCCGATTTACTCAACCAAAGTCTTTATTAGATCTATTAAAAGTAAAAACAGATTACATTTTTTTTAATCAAAATATTTTCCCAGGCTACTTATGAACTGTTGCCACTTTTTTGGTAATAGTGCAAGTAGATGTAATAAAAAATCATGCGTTTCGAATTCCTTAGAACGTACACTGTACAGATGCACACCCTATCAAAATTGGTCTATCTCCCCATGATCTAAATTGACCAAAAAGTGACATTGGCCGTTCAGCTTCTGTCTTCGTGCACGTTGACAATGAGACCGAGACACAGACTTCATTTTAATATACTCACCTTATCGATTCCGTCGCTTGCGGAGGAGGAGCGCGTACAGCAGGAAACGCCGCGTTCGTCGAACACGCGGGGCCCCAAAGCTGAAACAGAAAATTGAAGTTGCTCGCAGTTCGGTCGGGCGATCGTCGCGGTTTAACCGCACGGCAGAATTTAGAATCCGTGACCGCCGATTAATCTCTAGGTGGTCGTTATCCGTCAGGTTCTCCACGCTGGTCGCGCCTGGAGTTTAAGTGCTCCGCTCACTGGATGGTCTACGATGGTTCCCGGAAGTGTTTTCCACGCTATTGCGACGCGCAATATGAATCGACCGCCGTCGAGCCGAGGGATGAACCGGTAGGAGGGTGGGAGGGGGGCGCAAACTTTTCCGCGAGTTACTTCGTGTTTCACATTGTCTCGCGTTGGAAGAAAAATGTATCGTGCCAGGCCAGGATACGGATCGCTTTCTGCAGTTTTCGGATCGGTGAGCATATTGGGAAATGAGTCGGGGGTTGTGGAAATTCATACATCGATGAATGACATACATGGTAAGGGGAGAAATTAGGATAAAGACAGGTTTGACACATATTAGTAACGTGACGGTTCAGTGGCCGTCAGTGTAAGCGGTAAAAAATATCTTTTCCCCGTTTTGGAATGGAGTGTCAGTTACTGGCACTGAAACAAAGAGACCATTCATTCTGGTGGCACCGAACCGTCACGGAACTGACATGTGTCGATCCACCTTAATAAAGATTTGGGAATCTGGCAAGTAAAAGTTGCGGATGAGAAACGTGGCTGAAAATGAGTGGAAGGTTGAAAGTTGAGGTATCGGGAATGTGAGCGATTGAATTAAAATTTTGGAGAACGAAAAGAATGAAAGTTTAAGGATTAGAGAATCTAGAGATATATGTTGAAAGTAGAATGAATGAACGACCGAAATTGGCAGGCTGAAATATTAGACGAATCGGAATATCAGATTTAGAAAAAGATAGATTTATATTTTCACCAATATTCCGATTTGTTTATTTGGTAATATTTTATCGTCGAACAGCTTGTGCATGCTTTTGGGCTTTGAATAGAACATCCATTCACAGCGTGTAGTTCGTTTCTTTGGAGGGTTGGGAGCGGACAAAGTCGGAGGACTAACTACTTGCTAAGTCCTCGAGGTTCTCCTGAGGTGGATTGGGGAGAAACTGCGATCTCGTTGATTGCTGTAGTTCGACTATGGCAGGCATATCGAGGGTTGTAATCGCCCCAGGGACAATAATTAGACTGGCGAAAAATCTGGTGAGAATCGAACGAGCAGAAGTGCCGACATTTCCAACATCTTCACCCCTTGTTATCAATTAGGCCCGTTACGCACTGTCGCCGGCGATTTGTCGACAGGAGACCAGAAATCTTTGTTGTTTGCCGGAACCAAGTGCGTAAGAACTCATATATTTCCGTGTATTTCGTGGTCGTCGGTGACGTGGTCGTCGGCAACTTGTCATAAGTGCGTAACAGACCTTCGTACATTCGTCACGTGATTTTCCTCTTGCGTCACCTTAGTAAAAGCAGTAACTTTTCCTTTTACAACTTCCTTATAGAACATCTCAATTTCCTTGAAAAATTCCATGTCCAAGCTTCTCCCTAATTTTCTCATGTTTTAATCGAACACTATATTTACTAAAGGACCTAAACAGCTGTGTTCTTTAAACGACAAAATAAATAGAGCAGAACATTTGGGCTGATTCAAACGACTGAAAGGAGACGGTGAAGCAATTATTTCAGTCGAATCGCGATCGACTTCAACCGCGATGCGTGAACACGTGGGCCACGTTTCGTTCCAACGATTGTCACGCATGTCACACGCCGCCCACCAGCGCAATAAGGTCGATATAATTGACTATTAATACTGCCAAGTTCTAAATTCGCCGTTGCCATTAGCTTTAACGAGCGACCGTTCCCGAGTATCGAGACCCGTCATCTGTCCCCGTGCGATTTTACTCGCTTATCAAACGTCTTTTCGGTTCAACGACCGCTTTTCCGCCTTCTAATTCTGCGTGAACAGCATGGTCGAGCATAATAGGGAAATTTTCCATGCAAATGGACAGAAAGACATTGGGTAAGGATAACTATCATTCGGCGTATGCGTCCGATCGATCCACTTGATCCGTAAACTCACGAGATCGGCCAAGTGGCGGCTTGTAACTCGGTCGTTTCACAGATTCGTGGCGATCCCGGATCAGAGCCAACTGGGATTATCGAAAACCACTGTACGATTAAATCGAGAACTGTCCCCGGCTAAATAACGTAAATAACATCTGTGCACTGAAATACAATGTTTGCGAGCTACACTCGACTCCTGGCACGAATATCGTTCGGCCTGGAAACGTCTGAAAAGGTGACAAATTCGCCTGCAGCGAGATGCGACGAGAGCTTAGGAAACGTGTGAGACCGTGGAGGAATTGGAAGCTTTGGTACTAACCGAGGCGAAAGAACTTCATCAATATTATTTAAAAAGAAGGAAGAAATGTGTACGCGTTGGGAGCGAGATGTGGTGCGGATTATATTCTCCTCAAGCTGAACGAAATAGGAGATGGGGATTCCTGAAGCTGCCGTTAATGTACTTATTAATTTAGTGTTTAGTAATTTGTTAGTCAATGATAAGCTGTGCAGGGTAGGTAAGGATGGATGGTACAACCGCATGGCCGTGCAAAAGGGGCATTTGCCCCCCTGACTTTTGAGAAGAAATCGCTTATTTTTCAAAACTGATTTTTATTAAGTTTATACTAACAAAGTGGATATTTTTAAATTTTGGTTTTAAATTTTCAATTAAATTGGCACTGAAAAAGGGGCATTTGCCCCCCTGGCTTTTGACAAAAAATCGCTTATTTTTCAAAACTGATTTTTATTAAGTTTATACTAACAAGGGGAATATTTTTAAATTTCGGTTTTAAATTGTCAATTAAATTGGTACTATAAAATATGGGTTACACATAAAATGGGTTAACAAAGCAAGAGGGGTATATTTTTCTTTACCATCTTCCCAAAGTTGCCCCCCACCTGGAAAAAAGTCTCCGGACGCCCCTGTACAACCGGGCATATGGTAAGTCCATGGACAAAAATAAATCGAACACGTAGAATAACAATTAGTTTGGTACATAATTTCCTCGATATTGTCTGCATAGTATAGCACACGGAACCATGATTGCTTCAGTGTACGTATAGAGTATTACTGTCTAAGTATCTCTGTCCATAAGTTCCACAATAATTAAGTATGTACCTACACAGTTCAAAATGTCTCGTGGAATTGCAAAAATTGAATTCGCGCCTCCTCAACAGATAGAAAATCGAGAAAAAATCGATCAACTTCTGCGCCTGTCGAAAAGGACTAGTGATTAATGCCCGTTGGCTCCTACTAATCCACTTGCGGATTCCTGCTCCGCCTCGGGCCACCCGTTCCAGGCAACTTCATCCTCCTCGTCGCGATATTTAATTTCTGAGGGACGTGTTTCCATTACAAAATATTTCCGTATTTGTCTGGGAACTTCTCTAAGAGTTTATGAGGAAACTCTGCCGTTAGCCAGCTACGGGAAAGCCTCTTGTTGTTTGCCCCGCGTTACCACGCCGCCCTCTTCGGCACCCCGTCCGCCGTCCCCGCTACCGCTCGCCACCCTCTCCAGACCCCTTCTCCGTGACGTTGCACCGCGGTAAAACTCGGCTCCTCGCGCTCACGGACGCGGCAAGTCCCAAAGAAGCTACGAACGAGATCGCCTAACTTGCATAATACATTTTAATTTACAACGGTATTAATTAACAACGCGCTCGCACGTTCGACTGTTTCGCGCGCATTCTCCAATGGTCGATAGCTCGCGATCCTTGGAGATATCGGGACTAAAAGATTCTTTGGATAAAAAGGTTCTTTGTCCGAGGTCTCGGCGATGTTAACCCCTTTCTTATAGCGAATACATGTTAATTGAGAAATTAGAAAATTCGTGATATAGGGATTTGAGTAAGACGAAGGACTTTGAGGATCAAGATTTCAGAAAACAGGAAAAAATTTGAATGCGTCGAGATTTGAGACGAAAGAAGCATTGGATTGCTTGAATTAAAAAAAATTGTGATTTGAAGAAACAATAAATTAAGCAGTGTTTAAGTTAACTCGAGTAAATTAAAATTTTGGGAATCCATGCTTCCGTGGAAATTAGAAAATGAAAAGCACAGTTCAATTGAATTGGAAAATTGGAGAAACCGAATGGAATGCTTGTAGCAGAGCTTTTCGTTTTGTGTCACGGCGGAGAGTCGAACGAGTGCGGCGACTGTGCCAAATTCTAAGGGGAACAGCAGCGAAGTTTCATTAAATATACGATACGCTTCGCGAATTTTTGGTATTCCAAGCGATAGAGGTTTGCTGAAGACGCGGTCGGGCTTTCACGCTTGTCTCATTGTCACGTTGACTGTTGGCATCGCGTCGGCGGCGTCGCGATGCGCGCAGGAAGCGACTGGGAATCTTGAAGATTGGCTCCCGTCCAATAAACATCTTTGGTATAATCTAACGACATCTCTACCCTCGACACCTACTCGCGTCTCGTGATGTATAGGAGTATCGACCGAGCGCATTCGTACGCAAAACCGGGGAAACTATGGGAACCAAAGTCTAGTTACAGATACGCATCATCAGATTTCTACTAAATACAATATCTTTTGTCCGTTGCTTTTTGGTATAAGCCTTGCTTGTGTCACGAGCCAACATTTGATCTTTTTGCGTTTTCGTAATTATTAGAATTTCAAAAATACACCTTCGCGAATTACATTAAAATTCAAAGAACTTTTAAACAAATCTCGTTCGCTTCCGAAATTTTAAACGCGTTTGTCTCAATGTGATATTTCTTGAACTCGTGATCATGACAATTCAAGCACTAATTAAACGATTGTCTTGAAACTTTGTACATACCTACAGGTATGACGTAATCTCGTTTTCACCGTACCAGAATTAGCTTTATATTTCTATATGTTACAATTTGTTTCTTGTAGCGCTAAAGTTGCAAAAGTATTCTTGAAAATCGCTGTTCCCTGTCAGAGTGCCGTCATCCTGTTATTTTTGGCGTTTGAAAGTCTTTGTTTTCTATTTATGCTCGCTAACAAGTCATCTATAATTGTTGTAAGTTGGACATTCAAATGCATATCATATCTTGACGACTATAAATTAATACGTGTAGTTACATAGACTACATATATTTTAATATATTATTCATTATTTTATAAAAAAATTCCGAAGATCTTTTATTCTTCACACTCAGATATAAGACTAAAGACAATTTCACATTTTGTAAAATGTTGAATTAAGAAACGAGTAGAAAACTGGAGTCCTTTTGAGAAATATTACAGGAGGGACACACGCAAGGAACGACGGAAATATAAACAACTACTTTGATAATAATTGAGAATTGGTAAAATTGAAGAACAAGAAAGTACTGGGAACGAGGAAGCAGAGAACTAAGAAATTACTATGACTACTTACAAGTACAAACGACTGGTAATAGTATCATTCTCAGCGCTCAGGGAGCTGGTTCACAGTGAGTGTTTATAATCGTACGGATAATAAACCCGCGAGTCACCTCAATTTCTCTCGAATTGTTCATACACGTTTTAATCGTCACTGTCATTTGTCCCACTTTATTGCTTGCCCGTTATATTCATAAATAACAACAACGGCCCGCAGAAAAACCGTAGTTAAATTATCTGGATATTATCATGAATCCAGGGGTAATTATTTATAGTCGGTGCAGAGTTGTCGGGCAAAGAGTCTGGCCGTGTAACGGGCGCGTAATTTTGTCCCTTGTTAACGTTCCACAGTGAAATGCAAAAGATCATTGATTCAATTACGCCGCGAATGAATAAACTCCCATTTTCGTTGAATTCATTCTCATCAGCGATCGTTTCGTTGCGTATACATGTTGTAACAGGTGGTCCTCAAGGAACAATGCCATTTTTAATATTCTCCCGATGGCACAGCTGACACCTAACCAACTGAGGCTCTGACGTTAATTATTTGCACGTAATGTGGAAAGCAAAAGTGCATAGAAACGTGCTACACATAATTCCCTCATTCAAAATGCACAAGCAGGCGTTTTATAGAAGTGTCTGTCGCAGTAAGTACACAAATTTTTGTTAAATTTATTCTGTTGAGTTCGGTGCAGTAAGTGTACATTGTCAGGCATCGTGATTATTCGTTAGGACATTAACATTAAGTAATGTCTCGATTGTTGGTATCCGATAGTCGTTTTGCATTACTGAAATTAGTTACCCACCGATCCTCCGCAGACGGGTACCGCGAAATTATTGTTTCTGTTGCTCGAATGCAGAAATGAAGAGAAGAAATGATCGCGGGGCGAGTCTCGGCGGAAGTGGCTTGTATAAATACAGCTGTCGCGCGCGCCGCGCAAAGGCAGGCAAGTGCAAAACAACTTGGCCGATGTGTGTGTTTTGACTCTCTGTCACTTTTAGAACCGCTGAACGGGGTAGACGATACCTCGCCGTCGCGGGCATTCTCTCGTAGAATGGAAAATAGGGTGAAAAGACGGCGCAGGGGTTGCGGCGCGAACGTAAGCGGCAAAATATAGGGAAACGTTTCGATACGACTTCTCTTGTTTCGTTGCACTTCTTGGCTCTTATGTTGAAAAATTGCAAAATGCAAGATTCGATGAAGTTGCAGACCCAGCTAAGGAGGACGGGCCCAACTTGAGGGATAATGCGGAGAATAAGAATTTTAAAGTATGCCATTGTAGTGTTAAGGGGATCTTCCGGTCTAGAGCCGCAAAAATAAGTGATATTTAGGAATTAATTAAAGGAAAACTACTATATATAATTTAATGGGACTTGTTGCATTGTATTAAGGATGTCTTTAACGATTCCCCAGTGCCGTCTGCAATGATTAATTATAAAACAAAAAATATATTTCTATAATTTAAGGAAAACTACTATATATAATTTAATGGGACTTGTTGCATTGTATTAAGGATGTCTTAAATTATAGAAATATATTTTTTGTTTTATAATTAATCATTGCAGACGGCACTGGGGAATCGTTAAAGTCAAGGCATGAAAAAATTCATCCAATTCGGTTGGACCTGACTCTAAAAGTTATTATCCGTTTTGACTGAAACTTTTTTTATTTTGAAGAATGTACTTCTGGTTAGGGGAGAAACCAGAATAAATTACAAAAATTACATTTTTTAGAAAATAACGACACTTGAAGTTTGAAATCACATTTTCCCTATATTTTTCGTGCTTTCAACGCCGTTGAAAATTAGAAATTTTCAATTTTTGTAATTTTTCTAGTTTCCCCCTAGCCAGAAGTATATTCTTCAAAATAAAAAAAGTTTCAATCGAATCGGATAATAACTTTTGGAGGTACAGGTCCCAACATTTTGAGAACACTGTTTCGAGAAAAACGCGTTTCAAGTTTTACGTGGGCGCCTACTCAAATGCCTATAACTTCGGGAATGTTACGAATTTCAACAAATTCTTTTTAACATGAGTTCCGTTTTTTGGGGTTGAACATTCGAAAAATGAAATAAAAAAAAAAATCGATTTTTAGACCGGGAGGCCCCATTAAGTGAGTCTTTTGGTACGAGATATTTACACTCACAAATTTTCTATGTTTTACATTAGCACTACCTTTGCTAAGTAAGCACAACCGAAATCTCTTGAAAAGAAATCTCAAATCTCCCCAAAACTAAACGTAATAGCCACAAAGCGAAGATCCAACAAAATTCCTAGTGGACGCTCTAAATACAGCAACGTTGTTGCTTGGAAATATACAGAAAGAATTAATCCCTCCTCTCTCCACCTTCCTTTCCCGTGGGTGGTACGTTTCCAACAAAGGGAATTTGGTTTTACTCGCACATTACTATGTAATGTACTCATCTCTAATTTACGCGTGAATTCTCATTCCAGGTAATTAGTTTTCAGAATCCCAACTTTCTCTGCATTCGCAAACACTGCATCATCCTAACCGGCTTGTCCTCCACTAAAACTTCTTAAACCTCGCGCTACCTTATCACCCCCCCCCCCGCCCCTCTTCTACCTGTGCCATCTTGAAAACCTATTGACTTTCCACAGTTCATTTATTACCAGTTCCAATTCTAACGAGTACCAGTTCCAACTGTTAGTCAATCAGGCACTGTCCTCCGCCAATGCTTGAACGCTCTGTGTAAAAACTTTATTGCAATTAATATGAGTAGCTGCTTTGGATTAATATGAGGAGCTGTATGGACTCGTTTACTGAAAAATAACTGCAAAGTCTACATTTTAGTACACAAGTTTACATTTTTATGAAGACCCAGGCACACCTGTCTATCGTATTTTTAACCGATTTCAAAAAAGAGGAAGTTATAGATTTCATCGGTATGTATTTTTTTTAAACATAAGAACGCACTAAAAAGAAAAAATAATATTTTCCCTTATTTAATCTACGACTCTCATATTTTTTAAGTCAGCGCCTCATCATTTTTACTGTGTAAACATTATTTTTTACCTCTTAGTACATTTTTATTTCTTTGAAGTCGGCTTTAATTTTTTTTAAATTTTTTGTAAGAGCACTCCAAAGAGTCACTTGCAGACATATTAAAATCTCATTGACAGAGTCTTCGTAAGTCATTCCCATTATGGATCGATCAATGTGTTTGGTCTTTTCCAAAAAATGTTCTTACGTTGACGGCCACGTCACATCGTCGCCCAAGGGTAACTACTCGTGTCAAAGTATGTTGCGAACAATTTGGCGTGCGTTGCCAAAGTATGAGAACATCGAATACAAAGATTTTCGAGTTTTCTCCCTGCGAATCTATGCAATTTTTCTGCTTTAATATATAAAGCAGAAAGTGTTTGGTTCGTGTGTTTTTCTGTCTCCTAAAAACTTTCGAACGGTAAACTCGGGGGTCACGAAAGGTGTCCCAGCTCATTATGCCTAGCTAATCCAGATGACTGTGACTATTTTTACAAAAAAAATAAAGTAAATAATTCTTTTTTATAAAATCAGAATCAAAATTTCGGGCGAAGCCGAGTAGTAAAGCAAGTTTCCAATAATCCCGTTCCTTGGGCACACGCGAACAGCTGATCACGCTGGCGCATCGTTCCGCGTTGGCTCGCGTGAAGAAAATAGAAAAACAGAGAGGGTACGTTTCCGCGCCGCGATCCCCAGCGCCTCATTATTTTTAGTATCGAGACACTGAGTGAAGAGCGAGGAGGTACGTGCATAGTCAAAGGGAAACGAGAGGAGGAACGCACAAGCGGCCAGCGAGAGCCAGTCGGAAGCAACGTGGATAGAGTAAAAGAGACAATTGCGCAGCTAAGTATACTGTAATTAAACGGTAGGCGAAGGAGCGGCCCGTTGATGAGGGGGCCGAGAATTCGAGCCTGCTAGTAACTACTCGCATACGGGCGGATACGTGCCACCCCGGTACCCGTGTACACACGCGTGTTCACGCGTGTCACCCATACGTGTCCTCGCGTTAGAGCTACGCGTGTCGTTGTCCCAGTAAAAGAGTAGAATCGCGCGCGACCCGGCCAGGAGAGGCACTCTTAAAATGTTATGACGTGGAACTCGTGATTTCATGGAACATTTAATCACTATATTGGTAAATAGCCGAAGCAGAGGTTCTCGGGCGTCCGGGTCCGGGCGACGACCTGTTCCCTCTGCAACGCTGCATCCTGCCACCGCGTCCTAAATGACGTGACGTTTGCTCTAAATGGACGTTCCGCGAAGTTAGCTCACCTCTGAATCAAATATCTGCCAAAAATTTAAGCCAAGGTCACTTTGTAGGGCGGTAATATATGATTCTTGAATTTTGCTTATGGCGGGGGTAGTTTTTTTTTCATGGAAATAGATCTTTTGGAAGAAATTTGAGTGTGAGGATTATATTAAAGTCGTAGGTAGTTAAAGGAAACTGGGAGCTTTGAGGAAAAATTTCGAAAAGTGAAAAATATACTTAACATTCAAAGGGGTGAGCGTGGCTTTAATATTTTTAATTTCCAATTGATCGATATATATTTTAAGTGATAGAGAAAGACAGGCTTAAGAATATTCACATACTTAGGTGCAAGGCTGTAGCAAATAAAAAACAATGAAGCTTACAAGCATTGTATGAGATGTATACCTCACGATACAGGTGGACACTGTGATTTTAACAATTCTTAAAGACTTAATCCAATACTGTCTACGAGATTTTGTGTCTCGATCAGTTCTGCTCTCGGGGAAAACAAGTCCACTTGGAGGTATAACAATCGAAAATATCAAGTTTCACTGAAAACAATATTTCACCGTTAAATATGCGTTTGAACCGTTGAAACGATTCAGACCGTCAAACACGAAACTCTACTCATCCACCAATAGCGAACCCGAATCCCTATTTTTCAAACACACAGCGTTCGTGGCACTCTCGTTCGCAACTCGAAGGGCGCGAGATATCGAGAACCACTGTATGCGGTCTGCTGCGAAGGTGCTCGAGCCAAATAGTTACGCCGTAGAATCCCCTTTTCCCTTTCGCCCTCCCCCCCTCTCTCTCTCTTCGCCTGACGACTGCATCGGTGGAGCAGTTAGAGCGGCGGGAAAGCTGCGGGAGAGGCGAGGGGGTGAGTTTGGGTCTCGCTGCGACCAGGGGGGTGTGTACCAATTATACAGACACACAACTATTGTGCGGCTCTCATTAAACGACGCCAACAAATTCGATTACTTCTGCTTCCAAATTCTGCCGGCCCGGTAAATGCCAGCATCGGCACCTTCACCCTTACACAGAGAGGGGGGGGGGGGGGCTCCCGGACGGGTGGCTGGCGGAAATACGCCGGGGAGCATTCTCCACGGCTCGAACTCTCGCCACCCCACCGAGGAGAATTTATTTTACGACTAAACGGAAAATTAGTGAGCGTTTCGGGTTTGCGGTGTTTAGGTCTTTCACGAAACCGCGGTCGGATCGGCCAAGGGGGCGGCCGAACGCCGCGCCGCGTTCCGGGCTCTCGATGCCCATCCAAATTAATTGAGTTCGAGGGAGGAGGGGCTTAATCGTAGGATTTGGTGTCTTGTGGAATTGAAACATTTTTAAAGGGCACTAGGCTCGAGCGAAGGAAGAATCAACGTGGCAGGTTCTTATGGGGATTAATGAGAATTGAACTGTGGTACCACAAAGTGGTGCTTTTCTCATTCAGAGATTCTCTCTGTGCAGGTGAAAAGTAAGCGAGACTCCATTCGGCGCTACGTATGCGCCTCACGGCTCGAATAACGCAAAATGTACCTCGGGTTTATCAGTATTTGTTCGTTTAACAATTTTTTCGAAAGTGGCAGAGGGGGAGGGTGAAACTTCTCACCGGAAACTCGACTCAGGAAGAAGACTCCTTCCTAGTATCGTTAGGAGGAAACGTTTAATTGGCGTGTTGCAACCGGAGCGCAAACAAGAACTCGGCAGGGCTGATTTATTATTTAATCTTCTAGACGAGTGATTTTTATCTGGACGCGTCCGCCACCCCAGGGGTGGTCGAAAAGCCACCCCAGCCCGTTACCGTTTACCGACCTCGGGTCAGTAACGGTTATGTTTGTCATTATCGCCGTGTCGCAGACCGGGCCACGACCAATGGACTGCAGCACTTGAACTCGTTACGCCGTGCGGTGCAATTCCGCGACCGTTTCGGCCCATTCTCGCTTAAACGTCGCGAAGGGGGGGGGGGGTTGGGAACTTCAAATTTACCGCTGCTCGCTGCCAGGGGGAGGGGGGTGGAAAAGTTCCTTGGACGGGACGCGTCAAAAGAAACAGAAGCTGTCTCATGGTTCCCCAGTCTGGACTAAAATTTGTACTTTGAAAGGAGCTGCAATTCTACTGATTACCTACAAGGTGACGAATCTGCCTAATAATGATTGAACTGGAATGACTGTAACACGTCGTTACAATGAATTTTGTGTGACGATAGTTTTGATTGTTCTAGAGATTTTTAATAATACACTAAACTAACTGTTATTTTTGAAAAGTGATAGGTGGTGAAAGATGGAGAGGTGTTTAATACAGAAAGAGAAGCAAAGAGTGAATATTAGAGTAACGTGCATTTGTGAATTATTGAGTCAGTTACCAGATAAAGTGTTAAAGTCATAGGGAATAGATATTCTGCAACAACTAAAAACAGAAAGTAGAGTCACCACGGAATCATGGTCTTAGACAATTAGACACTTAAAAAAACTAAGAAATGTGGAAATCCTAGTATCAAGATTCTAAGTCTTACGTATCATCGAATGGAATGGAATCCGCGTTCGTTTGTTGTAGAATTGAACACAAGTTACCCACTCGGACTCGTAATCAGTTTCGAAGTTTTAGTACAACTTCTAACCGTTTTTTTCTCCCTCCGTCCAACCAATCCGACGTGCTCTTCCTCGAACTTCAAATCCAACCTGATGCCCTGTTCCCAAGAATTGCCAGGAACGGAGTATTACTATTTTGGAACGGCGTCTACGCGATGTAAGCGACACACACGCGATGTCCACCAAGCGTACGCCGTGCAAGGGGACAAAACGTAGGCGGCAGGCAGCAGAAAATGGTGGAACAATAAAAGGCACGAAGTAGGAAAATAAAACAGGGTTGCATCGATCCTAGGCGAAGAGACAGGACACATCCGCCGGGTCTTTCGTTCCGCCCGTCGTGAAAAGTTTAATGACTTTTTGTTAATTAACATCCCCGTCGGACAGGTTCAGAGCGACGACGGTCACTTCGCTCACCCTTTCCTTCTTCCTCTCTCTTCGCCCCCTCACCGCGGCATTTTCGTTGCAAGCCGAATACACATACGCGCGTGCTTTTCGTCGTTTCCCGTGGAATCGCGAACAACGCCGCGCGAAACAATTTACCAGACGATAAATTTTTATAGAAGGGCGCGCTGGAGACCGACCATTGGCGAAGAGGAGGAAGGGGCTGAGGGTGGTCACCGCTGAAACGGAATTGAATCGATATATTTACGTGCCGTTTACCGGAGGGCAAAGGGTTGGAGTTGGCGCTCGTGTAATTGCGGGATACAGGACTGAGGGGGCCGGAGGGATGACTGGGGGTGCGATCTGATCGGTGCACCCTGCGCCCTTTGCACTCTGACCGTTGTTGCTTCGACGCCTGGGGAACGGGAATTGTTTCACTCGCTCGAATTCCGTAAGATTTAAGATCAAGGGGTAATCTTGAGTTCGATCCACGGATTAAGGTATTTATGGGAGGATGAGACTCGGTTCCAGGGTGTGGAGAATTTTGAAACGCTTCGAGGACATTTAGGCGACAAATAATTTATTCATTAATGCATGCAATTTCGAAAGTTTACATTAATGACTTTCTAAAAAAATGTAGGTATATTTAGTAAACGTCGTAAAATGGTGTGCATTACTATTTTACATGAACATCCGACTTTCAAATGAGACTTTCATTTGGTGCCTGCACATATGTAAATAACGTTAACTCGGGGTTAACCTTCACCTACATACACTTCGCAGGTAAATTACAGACTGTTTCTCTTTACATCATTTGTCGCTATAAAATCACGTGACACCAGTACCTTTGAATTCGAACACGGCAAGTGTCTTCACCCACGTGTATAGCGCCTAACCGAGCAGACTCGAAAGCGTTCGACGGATTCGCCAGGCTCCCCTCACACCAGCTTGAAAATGTCACGCGGCAATAATGCGAGGAAATGGAAATGAAAACGCGGCACGACCGCAGCCGACCCCCTGAATTTCTCAGGCCGCTGATATTTTCGGGTTCGTCAACGGCGATTGAACTTTAGACAGCGGCGCGCCTCGGGGACCGATAAAAGCGGATCCGTTCCATTATCGCGGGCGCGCGCTGACAGTCCGCGCGGATTAATACCCGCTCGCGTGCCGACAGAGCAAACGGCGTCCCCGGAATTTATTGTAATTGGTCTTTTGATATAGCGCCGACCCGCTCACGTGCCGCGCATTTTCGTGCCCCCTGCTCGACCCCCACGCGGGCATTTCGCGTCTCCGACAGTATTTTCCGGAATAACGACGACATCGTGAACGACGAACGCGGAGCGGAATCGATTAACTGCCTCTTGCGGGCAAATACAGATGCTGGGGACGTATACAGGTAGTGGAACATGGTTTCTCTGGCGATCAAAATCAAAAGGATCTGGGGGTATTCCAGGGGGTGATGGAAACACACGAAGGCCTTCCACCTTCGCTGTCCTGCATCCTCAGACGAATGTTCTCTTCCACGCCGAAGAACGCAGGAATTCTGTAGAATATCTTGGTTCAGCGGGCGGCTTGACGAGGGGGGGGGGGTGTATCTCGGCAAACGACTCGAACTCCGGAATCGAGGTCGTTTGGGGAACGTACGGGAGACGAAACGCTGGAAACTCGAAGGAAACGCGGCACCAGGGGGGTGGCAGTGGGTAGGGGGTAGGACAGTCGAAGCCAGGGGAGCGGAAAGAGGGAAAGGGTAGTTCTGTTGCCGGTCCTGGAGACTTGGCGAGAGAGAGGAGGCCGGCAGGCAGCGGAACGGGGAACTGAAGAGGCAATATAGGAGAAAGCTTATTATTGGAGTTCGCTGCACCCGAGAAGAGAACAAAATACAGGCGAGCAGTGATTGCTGTTTCCAATTGAACCCCTCGTGCGCGCCACGCTCTCCACCTGAATGAACGAGCTAGCGGAAAATAATCAAGCTCCGCCCGGAGCTACTATCTAGTATTCGTGTATCCAACCCACCCTTAACCTTCCGCGTTCAAATCCCCTGCCCCCCCCCCCCATACGCCCGCCCAAACCCTCCGCCTCCTCTCGTATCGGAGTCTCTGTTCCTCGTCGTCGTTTGTTCTAGACATCTGGCTAGATCGGTGTCTTCCTCCTTCGTCGTTCAGCTTGGGGGATTCCTGGCCCACTTGGCCCGGGTTTTCAAAATTCCTGCGACTGATGGCTGTTGTAATTCTTGCTCCGCGACGTTAATTTCTGGTTTCCTTTGGAGTCGATAGATCTCTGCTGCTCCTTTGTCCGAGTGAAGATGAACGACAGTAACATGGGTGCATCGAGGTGTCAAAGGATGATTTTCAGCCTGCACTACCGGGTGGACCAAGGAGACTTAATAATGGCAATACCTGCAATACCGAGTCGAAGGAATGCAACGAATGTGTAGCTCAAGGGTATGTTAAGTTATACCCTTGATGTACGGCTCCGAAAATATGTTCTCGGCGTCTTTTTAAATCAGAGAAGTCTAGAGAAGTCTTTCTATCCATCAGGAACACCAACGCTCCCATTTCAATCACCTTTGAAGATGAATTTCAATAAGGATTTGGTCAGCATAGGTCGTAGCGCGCTCATTCGTACTTTCCTCCGGAAGGGACGAAATTATTGAAATGTCAATTGATGCCGCGAGTTTTTCGAGGCAAGGATGAAACAAAGGCGCACGTGTTTCCCGTCAGCGCAGCGACGAAACAGACAGACCTTCCCCTCCCAGCCGGCAGAAATCTACGCAGATTCCTACCGATTCCTCCCTTCTAAAGTTTCACCGGGCCCTCCCCCTCGGCCTCTCCGTCTCTATTTCTGCCTCCCTTCTGGCTCCGTGGCGTTACCAGGATTCACGTGTCGGCTCGGCAGAAACAAGGGGCCAAGTGAAGGGGGTGGTGGAGAGCGAAAGAGAGAAATGAGCGGAGCCCGGGGTCGGTCGATAGATGGTGCAGGAGGAAAGCGCAGGAATATGAAACAATCGCTTCATTGGAAAGTCAAGAATCTCTCGAGCCCGTCGGCGTTTGACTTGCCATTAGGAGCGTCAGTTTTAATTGTGCCTGCACTCTCGTCCTCATCGTCGACGTCGTCGTCGTCGGCGTCGTCGTCGTCGGCGTCGTCGGCGTCGTCGTCGTAGTCGTCTATCTCTTGCAGTCTGCAGTCTCAGGTGAAGTGTATCGCCTACCCCCCGTGTATATGCCCCACCGTGTCTCTACCCACCTACCCCGTGCCCTTTAGCGATGTCTCATTAGTTGCAGCACTGCAACGGATGAGTACATCCTACTGCTACCCAACTACCACCGGCTCCAGCTCTCCCTTCTTCGCGTAACCCCTCGCCACCAGCTAGGAAACCCGCTCCTACCCCCTGTCACTCGACTGCCACTTCCTTATCCCTGGCCACTTACTCTTTCTCAACGAGGGACGCTGGGTCCAGGGAGTTTGATCCGTTGCGAGACGCGTGAATCGCGTTGTTCCTTGTCTTTTGCGATCGACCCTTTCATTGCGGGATTCTCTTTTAGCCGCTAATCCCCGTCACAGGTCCCCGTCCGCCGAATATTCTATCACGTGGACGCGCCACTTTCCGAACGTTCCGCTAGTTACACGCCCGAGTGCATAAATTCCGCGGGAAATCTCGAAGGCGAGTGGTGTTTGCTTCCTGATGACCCGCACAATTCCCCGCAATTTATCCCCAGGCCTTCTTCCTCCATTGGCCGCGTTTACCTCGAGATTTGCTCCTCATTAGCTCCGCGCTTGCGGGATATAAGGCGCCCGAGTTCAGAGGAACCCGAAGGCGGCGCAGAGTTTTCCTCCCTTGTTTTTCTCCCGAATTTCCTTCCACCGTGAAAAAAAAAAGAATAATTCTCGCGGTGTTTACCGACGGTACCAAGACGAAGGACCAAACGAGAAGATTAGTCCCGAATGGCGAAGAAAATGGGGGGGGGGGGGCCTCTTTCATTTAGCGGAGGCTAATGGTTCAGCCCAGGGAGAGATTATTATACCGGAAGCACAAAAGCGATACTTTCGCGATTAAGGGAGCAGTCGTGGCCCTCCGTGGCCAGGATTTTTTTGCATATACGTGTGGCACACTCGCATCGGAACGGAAGCGCGCCTTTGTTTGCACAACGCGACGAGCTAAAAGACTCGGGCCTCTCCTCTGTCTCCCTGGCCTCCGTTGGACAGACGTTCCTCTGCCCGTGCAACTTTGATGTCCCACTAATTCTGAAGGAATGTGTAATCGCGCGCTGGTCACTCTTTATGTACGAATGCACGAGTGGACATCCTCTCGACCCCTTTGCTGACGCGGGAATGCGTTGAAGCACGTTGGGAGGCTTCAGTTGTGACACGGTTTGGATAGTTCAAATGAACTCATTCGAGTTATGAGGTGACAGGAATGGGTGCTGTGGACGTGGTAAACGGGAAAGGATTCGAGTCTGCAACGATCAAACTCTTCAAAGCCTAATTGATGAATTTACCAAACTAACGGCGCTCTTTGTTAGCTGCAGTTCCTTCAAACGACCAAACAGACGCGAGAGTTCCTTGAAAACCGCACTATCTTATATTGAAAAAATCGCCCACGGAACAACGGTTCGATTCGCGTGAAGGAGAAACACAAGTCCGTACCGGGTCGACTAGACCAAAATTGGCGCAAGAATATCTCGACCGGACCCCCCCCCCCCCCGTGTACCCCTTGACAGGCGGCAGCACCAGCGTGCCTCGACGTATCAGTCCAAGTGTGCTTCTCTATAACAAGCTTTCGCGTATTGTGAGGAACATGCTTAAAAGGAAACCAAAAATGAGGACAAGTAGAGCGAGAGGGAGAGCTGGCAGTGGGGGCGGTGGGCACGTAACGACGAGAGAGGTGCGAGAATCAGCGGGATCACGGTGACACCTCGGGCACCCTCTCGTATCACGCTCTTTTTCACCCCGGAGTGCCGTACAAACAATAACAAACAGTACTAATGAGGCTCTTCAATAGCGGAGGAAGCGGCGGTACTCGCGGATGCGCGCGACAAAGCTGCCGGAATGATTACGCGCGGCGTTGTTCGACACTTGACTCCGCTTCGCTCCGCGCCGCACGCGATTGTTCGTTTCGCTCGCTGAGCGATCGTCGTCGGCCCGCCGCCGCGCCGCGGGCGAAAAGTATCCTTTGACGCACCGAGTGCCACTCGAAAGTCTCGAAAATCTGGTTAGAAACTCTGGACCACCGTAACAAACGAGGCGTTATCGATTACTCAACCATCTCTGGACGCCACTTCCGATCAACCAGGTCTTCACTGACGAGTTTACAGCGCCGTAGGTGGCGCAGGTTGTGAGCTTGAAGTCACAGTTGAGAAATTAGGGGTTCCCTTTTTTGAGAATCATCTTGAAAGAATGAAAAGTCAATATTTAAAAACCGACATTTCTAGATTCCTGCGAGTACTGTACACAATTCTTTGAGTACATAATACATATGTAAGTCTATGGAACATAGATAGGAATGCATTTTTTCTGATCTTATTTTGATACTTTTGTTATCATTCATCCTGTGATTTTTTTTTACTCACTGTGGGCATCTAAATAACCTTATACTCAACTGTAACTGTCATATTGATGCCACTAAGTAGCTGGTAGTTAAGAGAGTGCCCTCAATTTGTGCGGTCTAGGTTAAGGAATACAGTTATATTTTGTTAAACGATGGTACTTTGGTATTCCTTTGTAATTAGTTTGTCAACGTTTCTGTCATTAGCAAAATGCTATAATGACATATTGGTACCAAATACCAATAAATAGAGCGATTATTTCCTTTTACTAGCGTATTCCAATTAAAGTATCTGAATGATCATACAGTTTCATTAGGAATTACAAATTTTGAGAAAGTCATACCACCTATTTGACAAAAAACTCATTACGCGAATGGTAAAAATATCATTATTCGACCGGCACACACTGTACCCCCAATTCTATACCGCGGAATATGAGAAAATTATTCAGATTCGACCAGTGCAGTGATTTTTACACGCGGAAATTTTCAATTTTAAACATGACTAATTATTCATGGTTCAGAAACCAACATGAAGATATGTCCAAAAGCCCTTAAATTACTTTCAGAGAAGGAAACTATCGTATCGCCCCAGGATTCATAAAAATGCCCCTCCCTCTGACCATTTTTCAAGACCGTTCCGACTAACAGTCACAGATTCCTTCCTCCCAGTGTTTTGACTGGCAAGATGAAGACCTGCTGCAGAGGCCGCGGCCGGACATCGCGCGATTTTGACCGGCAAGAATATACCAGTCTCCATGTTCTAATTTCTCGTTTGCGTTCCCTCTAAAAAAAGAATGGCTCCCTTTTATCTCTCTGTTGAGAGCACCAACTATCTTTCGCGAGCCTGCAGCGCACGGTACACACTCGACGCGGTGCTCTGGAATTCCAGATACTGCAACGTCCCCCGGTTCCTCCTCGGTTCCGCCTCCTCGGCCCGCTTTTCATCCGCTCCCGCTGTCTTGTTTGCCACGAAAGTCCGCGTCTTTCGAGGAGACCAATTAGTTCCATTTTTCTTACGGAAACTGCATTTCGCTTCAAGTCGAACCGTTCGAAAAACTGTCTCCCAGAGATTGAAACGTTGCCATTTTACGTCCACCCCCTCCCACCAATTATGAGTGAATCCAGTACCACTCGTTCTGATTTACCAGATACCGATGACATTTCCGTAATCTCGTCGGTTTTCTCTGTCGTTCGTTGGTCTTCAGTCGGTACGAAAAAGCTGCACGGAAATCCATCGTTCTCCACTTGAAAGCAGGATGGTCGACGAAAGTAGACGCTTTCGTAAACAATCAATACTTATCAGCGACGCTAATTGATTTATACGTGACTAAATGTTTCGCAGTAGCAACCGTGCACGGAAAGGCAGAAAAAAAACGAGATCGCCGCGGAACAATTCCCTAAGTCCGACTTCGAACCGGAAGAACCGGCTGCGGTTCTCCTTCCTCGTGGTCCGCGCTCCCGGGAGTTTCGAAGAGCGTTCCTTTAAAACGTTTTCCCCCGGTGGCTTCTCCGTCTCTTTCGTCGTCAAATTTCGCAGGAACAGAGGCAACATTCATGGGGAGGACATTATGCGCGGGAACGCGAAAGGATGACCCGAATTCTCGGTTTGCTGCGTCCGTGTTCGGATTTATTTTTTCCTCCCCCCCCCCCTGCCCCCCCCATTGCACCGAAGAGACGTCTCGATGTTCAAAGTGCGCTTTGTTCGGGATTTCCGCGGAATCAACGTCGGTTTGCTCGCCCATCCGTGGACTGCTCGAGCTTGAAAAGTTATTTTTTCTAAATATCGAAGCGGATTTTTATTCGTGTTCATGGTCTTACAAAGCCTCGGAGATGGAAACTCGGAGGGCCGTGGCTATCGGGAACAACGAAGGCAAGTAAGGAAACGTTTCCTGCAGCGCGGCAGTTGGCTACTGGTTTTGTCAACAAACTTTTATTCGTTGAAGAGCGACCGAAAAGGAACCGTAAAAATTTGGTACAGTCTATTGCTAACATGCTACTCATTGTTCGTGATAACAATAATGGTCATATGCCTGCTTAAGTATTCGGGCTTAAGACACATTGTAATTACATCTAATTATTGTATCACTGACAAATTAAGTCAAAGTTATATACTTACTCAATAATAACTTTAAATAATGGCGTTCTATTTACAATTAACTTTCATCTACTTATGTACATAAAGTGACAGAAAAGTAAACTCGTTTCGGAATTAGGCTTCGCATATTTCTTGTTGCTCTTGTTTTATTATTATTACTATTATTTATACTATTATTTATATTATTACTATTACTTTTACTATTATTATTATTATAACTCTGCAGTATATGAAGATCACAATTACAGATGATTAAACATGGACCAATATAATTTTCTCACACACCTTGAAGATGATAAGACACCAAGAAGCCTGGAGATAGTAGCTGAACCTTTCTTGCGAATATTGTAAATAAAAGTACCAGAGAACGTTTCCTATAAATGGAAGGACCCATTGTCAGTATTTCCATGCAATCGGGCAATACGATTACAGCTCCAAAACAATTTACAGTCTTCTTTATTGAAACTTTTTCATTTTTAAAATTCCCTAAATATCGAATATCTCGCGTCACATTTGCCAGCTAGGCTAAAAATATAAAAAGGTGAGTCCAAAAGTTTATCACACTGTTGATACTAGTAAAAACACTTAGAAACAGTGACGTGCGTAATTCCTCTAAAACACTTTACGACGATAAAGTGTAATTGTATCGTAGAACCTAAACATTTTTCCAGCCGCGAAGTAAGTACGTGGCCACAGGATGTTCGGAGATCCGGAGTGGTCTATTCGTGGTAATGACGATGCCTCGAAAGATGCAATAGGGCAATTACCATTCTCCGCCCCCTCCCTCCGCCCCTCGGCAGGGGGGGAGGGGAGGCGTCGTGTGACGACACGATGAAAATTGTCATTACGCGAACTGCCGCGACAATTATCGCGGCGTTCACGATTGCAATTTGCAACCGTCTGGAAACGGTCTGGGATTACTCAACGAATCATCTTGTAACTTTTAACTACCGGAGCTGCGCGCCCTCCTCTCTACCCCGTCGCTAAATCCTGCCGCGATTCCTCGAGCACGGATCTTGTGTTCAACGGGAATCTTGCTCCACGCGGGACACCGGACCTGAAAATCTGCCTTTTCCGCCAACTTCTCAGTTTCAAATACTAGGAATTTTTTACCATCGAAAACTTTTTTCCCCGCGAACTGCGTTTACCATGGTCCACAGTTGTCGCTACTTACGGAGGACATAATCCAACTGTCGCCGGTGCCCATTTCCTTCTCCTTGAAATATATGTTGTTAAGTACGGAACTCTGCGAGGCATGCAATTTTCTATTCCTATTCGATCTTAATGTCTGTGGCTCTTTGACGATTCAAGCTCGTCATTCCGTAAAGGAGCATTTTACTTTCATGCACTTTAAGTATCTCGCAGTCGACGTATAAATCAGATGGACTAAATAATACTTACGTAGTAGAATAGGTATAATTACAGTGGCAGCGTTATACAATAATGATATAAACTTGTACGCATAAATCTATAACCTGATGGAAGTTAAACTCACACATGGAGTTTCGACGATCTATCTATTTCATTCATTAAAATGGAGATTAGTGACAAACGAGGAATGCGTATCTGCTAAATGAGCAACGCATTTTAAGGAGAAGAAAGTTGACGATGGCCACTCATAAAAAATGGAATTCGGGTGAACTATTTAAGGGGGAACACCACTATGACGACCGGAAAAGTAAACAATTTTTAAGAATTTTTTTCAGCAATAATTTACAGTTTTCATGTAAAATTTGTATTACCTACCTTTAGTACGCTGTCTCAAGAGACTATACAAAAATAAATAAATAGAACAACATCCAGAAATTTTAATATATTAATTAATCTTCTAGACCTCCACACGTGCTGGTCGAATGTGTAACTATGGAACAGCAGTTCAGCATTTTTCTTTTTATAAAATATATGAGTGTAGTTTCCGTTGCACGTACGGATTCCTTGATTCAAAACAAATTTTTTTTAAATACGCTCGAAAAACTGTCCATCTTATTCGTGGATTTTCGAAACTTTTCTTCTAGTGCTCACTATTTTTATAAAAATAATTTGATTAAGAAATTGGTACGTGAAACGGAAACTACACTCATATAGTTTATAAAAAAAAATGAAATTTGATTTCGGATTAGCTGTTCCATAGTTACACATTCGATTAATTAATATATTAAAATTTATACATGTTTTTCTATTTTTTTTTTTATAGTCTCTTAAGACATTGTACTGAAGATAGGTAATAAAAATTTTCTCCTTTAAGAAAATTATTTAATCACAGTGGTGTTCCCCCTTAACTCGCGATACTTTAAAAGTGTCGGGGTATATCGATAATGGAGTTTAGTTGTAATCGACACTGGTGGGTTCGATCGATGGAATTCAATTAGAACTCGAACGCCCGGTTATTTTCGCCGGCCCGTTTCCCGAGAAACGCGTCAAACGCGGCGAAAGAAAAATCTGCTCCTCCGCCGGCGATAAATAACGAATAATTCTTAAAACAGTCGGCCATGCATCATCGTGTCATTTTCGCGGCACTATACGTGCGCCGGCGTCGTCGCCGTCGACGTCGCCGACGACAACGCGGAACGACGCGCTGGAAAATTTATCGATGCTAATTTCCCGGTCGCGGTCCTCCGCCGTCGCTGGAAAAGAATTGTTGTCATCCCGTCGACCTTCCCCCAGCCCCCCCCCCTCTGCGCTGTCTTACCCTGTCCTCGGGGCTGTTACCTGCTAGGGGTGTCCTCCGCCTAAAACCCCCTTTTAAAACGATGCTCCTTGCGCTTAAGTTCCGCTGACTGACGCGAATCGGCAACCTTAGGGATCAGCCTTGTCTTCCCCCGTGGCGGTTTTCTTCCGGCTTCACTCGCGTACCATGTTTTCTTTCCTTCGGGGGGTTGTTTTGTGCCGCCTGGGATCGTAATGGAGGATTCTCAGAGCGCCGAGATGAGAATTCCGTATTTGCTTAATGCTTTTGTTCTTTAACTGCTCCCAACTTTGACCCGCACAGCGTGTGAGAGCGATGATGTAGATGATACCGCAAACTTCTTCGACAGTCCCCCAAATCTAAAGGTGTAAATTCTACTGACATAAACCTCCATAAGATTAATAACTCCATCTTTCGGAGTAGTATTCAGTAACCCATTTCTTACTTGTCGTGCATTATGTACTGGTTTGTTATCTACTTGCATCTAGCTATTCGAATTGACATATTTTCCTTCAGTTCCGGTCATGTCGAAATATATAGTGAATCATTGAAATCAACAGAAATATAATAAACTGTCCTATTATTACCAACTATGCTACGATTTCTGCTGATACTTTTGCTTTTCATTCCTAGTAAACATTTCCCGAACTACTAATTCCAATTATTAAAAAATATTTGGGTGTCTACGGCCAAAATCACATATCGCTAGCTTCAGGATTTCAAGCACAACCTCTGTGTAAAACTTGATCATGAGGTCAGCATTATGTCTATATATATATAGGTGTTTCAACTATTATTATAAATTTTTAATAAACCATTTATGTAGACCTGTCCATATATAATTTGCGTCCCATTTTCAGTCATAGAATATGCTGGCAAAGTTTAAGTGGAAACTTATCAGATCTCCCCTATAACCACTGAGAAGATAGAAATAAATTCCTGAAAGAATGGCTATTTTTTAATCTCGTAACCTTTACCGTCAGTGACAGTGATCGTAGTACATGTGGTGGGACATCATGGGGTTGCAACTCCTCAGGTATCGGCACTCACTTTCACCATTTTTCCGGAGGACCAATTTCCAACAGGCGAACGCGTTTGCTTAATACGGCAAATAGCTGTCGCTATTAAATTGTAGCGACGTTTAACAGCGCCGACACGTGTATCCAGCGGGGCTCGCGAGGAACGTAATTAAATACGAAATAGTATGCGCCTCCTAATTGCGAGTGACCTGAATTTAGCAATATTCTCGTGGCTACCATGTCCGTCTTTCGACAGACTTTTAGCGGCCCCCGCCGCAAAAGCGGTCGTGATTTTAATTCCCCGAGGCATTTCGTGAATAATTACAGATCAGGGGGACCGTCTTTCGACGTTCGTTTTGACATCCTCTCCTTTAGGCTGATGCTTCGCGCGGCTCGGTTACTCCAGAAACGTTTTGATACGCTTGAGATATAATGGAAGCTATTAAAGTAGCAAAGATGAAGGGAGAATGCCACCAATGCGCTAAACGCTGTCGAGAAACTATAATAACACGGAACAACTAGCAAACGAAGGAACGTAGCAAAAGTTCAAGAAGAGAATCCTAAGCCCGCGTTTAAAAGAGCTCGGGGAGCAGTAAACTACTAACATGAATTAATTGTCGCCTGTCAACCAGTGAAAAATTCTCGAGCATCGAAGTTCTCGAATCAGTTGAAAATAAAAACGAAGATCCGCCACTGACAAGATCGAACGCTTCGAATGCCAACCGCCGCGCCCAAAGAGAATCACAGCATCGAGCGGACTTTTACGAAATTCCCCATCGGCGACGTGGCCACGAACGTTCGATCAGCGTGGACAAAGCGGAAGCAGGAACGGGCGAAGCAATTTTCTCGGCGGGTGCAGCGACGGCAACGTAGTTTACACCGTTTATACAACGAGGCTCTTTGAGCCGCGACTCGAAAGCGTCTAATCGTTCCTCAACCCCCGACGCGAAAGGGGACGGTGAGCGCTCCCCCCGGTTTTTGCCAGCGTCGTCGCGGCGAATTCGTCGATCTCGTGGCACCGAAAACCTATTAGCTGACAGTCAATAAACAAAGGAACGTTCTGGGCGATATAATATTGATTAATGGGGGAGGTTAAGGAAGCGTGGCGCCGTTTAGTCAAAGTTCTCTCCAAGGCGGCGCGAAATCGTGGCTGGGTTGGGGGGGGCCCTCGTTTGTGTGCTCCTGCCCCGACTATATGCCGAGCGATTATCGAATTTCCTTCCCCGTAACAACGGGGTTCTATTAACTCCCACCACAGCCCGACTGATACAAACCCCTTGCTTTTGTGTATTGTTAAGACTATCCGCATTAAGCGATCCATAATAAGGAGCCACGCGCGATAAATCGCCACGAATTGCCGAACGTTTGCAGCCGAGCTCGGCCAGTAAACCACTATAAATGATAGATAATAAATACGAGGTGGAAAAGTTTTCTTATTCGGTAATGGCCAGGTGGAGACGGCGGTAAGGATTTCAGACTTTAGGTGATGAATAGCTTTTTACGCCACAGCGGTTGTTTTGGAATTTAAATTACGCGTAGGGTGATAGATTTGACTTTACACCATCAAGCTGTAAGTTAATTCGGATACGCGCAATTCGTCGAGCCGTGATTAAGGTTTTATTGAATACATTTGGTTTAGAATTTTGTTCAAGTTGAAATATTCATTTTTCTTTTATTGGCTTACTTTTAGGAACACGCAAGTCTTCGTTACAGACTTTAAAATTAACGACCAAATTGAAATATAGAGCAGGGGAACGAAAGCATTTATAGGAAAAAATTATGATCGCCATGGAGAATTCGAAAGCAGGCGAGTTCCAAAGCAGGCGAACCCGAAGCTAAAGAATGGAGCTTCCTGAAAGCGGGTTGCGATACGACACAATGGTTATCTCGACCCTCTACCCCCACCCGGCAGTAAATCAAGGATTTCTTTTAACGAGCATTAATTGTTTTTGCGATAGTGAGAATGGCTCGGCGGGGCGGTTAAAGTTAACGGCGTCTGGGCTCAATATTGCCTGTTGAGTAGCATGTAAATGCTTTCTTTCCTCCTAAGACGCGATTTCCAAGGGATCTCAGTTTTCTACGTGCTAAAACACTCTTCTTAAACCGAAGAATGACCCTTTTTCTGTGTTTACACTTACCTCGCTGAATGGAACTAATCAAATGTATTATTCTGGGCTAAATAGCACGACATATTCAAAACTATCTCTGTGTTTATTCGATCTAGAAACAGACGGTTCGGGTTCAACATTCTCAAATACGCCCCTCATTTCAAGGTTTTCCTTTAATTTCACAGAATATTTCTTCGTACAAAAAATTACGAACTTCTGAATATTCATAATATCTAACTAGATCCTGTTTATCGTTATTTGTTTCGGGCGGGGGTTAGATACCTCTTTTTCAATGCAACAACAACTTTTCCTAAAAAGTATAGGTATATTAGAAATTCGGAATAACAAATCCAAAAGCTACACACACACATTACAGAAACGTGCAGAAAGCACAGCACGATACACATAGGTGTTGAAAGAAACTAACAGTTACTCATATATTCGTTAATAAAAATGGCAAATTACTTGGTTCTAATAATAAAATCATGTGCAGAATTTCGCTGTGTCTGTAAGCTGTCATTTCTTTTAAGGCACTGCTTATGTCATCGCTGAAACGAAGCGTAAATACTTTATAATTATTGCTGTTTAGTAACCTGAAACCTTGTGGTTCTTGTTCACAAATATAGGTATTTGGCATTTACCTTGTACTTAAGAGTTACATCGAATTTGAAGAATGCGTGTACGAATTTCAAAATTCAATAAATTTCGAAAATCATGCTAGTATTAAAATTTGACCTTGAATGACCTGAAATGATTTTCACATATTAGGTTATTGGATTCGTCTGCAAATAGGCTATAAATCAAGACGAAAAATAGTGTACTATTCTATTTAAAAAAGTGACCGTAGCCTTCGAATCTCGGACGCCCCACTTTCTCGATCAAAGTTGTATCGGCCAAGATATGTCCTCCTAGGAATAGAGTAAATTCTCAGGAGGTATGACCTAATTAAGTATTTCGAAACAACCAGTAAAATCGAATTCAGTTACTTATTTGGAAAGATTAGAATGGGACTTCTTGTAACATCAAATACTTATTACAGCGTTCTATCGAATGCCAGTACACCAAAAAATTGCGCTGAATAATAGTACTATAATCATGCTGAACAAAGTACATAACGGCTGTTCTAAATCTGAAACCATTCAGTCATGTTTCCTTTGGGGCAAGCTTCACATGTGTCGTATGACCGCCATTTCTTGCCAGAAAATGAACCCTATTTAGAAGAAGATACGTAGGTATACAGAATGAACTTCGAAGGAGCGAACGAAACAAAGGGTAAGCGGCAGAATAACCGAGTAGCAGAAGATGTTCCTGCAAAGTAGGGAAGGAAAGCTCCTCAGGCCCCATAGATCAATGGTTCGCAATTATTGTAAGTTCATTAGAGGCAGCTTGGCCCCCACCTCTTGTTTCTTCTCCGGTCGACGGTTCTCCATCTTCCCCCGCCACGCGGAAGGGAGCCACCGCGGGCCAGAAAACCCCTGTTGGCGGACCTGAAATTGCGACATTCCGCGCGAAACGCCGAAACTATTCGACTCCGTAATTTGTGATTGTAGTTTATTGCGCGAATAGACTAACGGACCGTCGTTGCAACGCTGTTGCTCAACTCCCCGCAACGATTCCTTGCAATTTCGGGCTTGGAATTCCTACGGAAGCCTGGGACACGCGCCACTGTTATGGATTGCGCCTCTTCGAAACTTCTGTCGGCCCTGAAAGAGCCGAGCTTCCACGAGATCCTCCGTTTGGAAATGTTTTACACGACACTAACGATGCTCCTGATGGAAACGCTCCTCTTTCTTCGTCCAATCGTGATTGAATTTCGAAATTGGATTGTCGAGGTCATGGGCCTCAGATTTATACTATTCCACTCTGTTCCCATAAGAATATTCTGATTTAGTTCAATGTATTTCACCTCGAAATTGAAAGGTGGATGTTAGATCGTGTGGAAGAAGCTCGGGCCCCCGATGTTGTTTCCGAGGACGCCACGTAGTCCAGCGTCTTCAGCTGCCAAGTGCGTTTTCCGGTGCACGAGGAGAACCAAGAAAGATCCGGGGCAAAAGATTGAAAAGAATCGCGAGTCGAGCAATTTCTATCGCATTCCTATTTCGCTGGAGGCCGAATTAAGGAAGCTGCCGGCAGTCGTTGGCGTAATTCTCGTTACAAAAGCGTGCACGCAGCCACCCGGCATTATTCCTAGGTCCTCAGCGTCCGCTCGTAATTCCGACGCCGCTTTTTCCCTCGCTGTAATCTTCGTAACGATGTCGCGAATGCCCGTAACTCGGTAAATTACTGGATCAATGCGCTTTAAGAGGGCCCCGGCTCGCCTTTCGAAGACAATGCACCCCTCCGTCAGGGGCGGGGGGGTTGTGGGGTTCCGGGGGTGCGGGACGATGGAATAATCTTGTGAAAATTTCAATCAGCGAAATGCGTCACATATCCCCCCCGCGCGCGCGACCCCCTGCACCCTCAGGATCGTAAATAAGCTGAGTTATGCCGTGGGACGTGACGATTTAAGGGCATCGAGCCTCTCGCAGCTGCGAAATTACACGCTGCCTCCCGATTGGTCGAGGCTACGGTGTTTTTTCCGGGGCTAGTCTTCGGTAAACATGTTGAGTTAAAGTAGCGAGGATGTTGGTACCCCTGCATCCTCACGCGAAGTCGGATACAGTCGAGCACAGGAACGTTTCAGTTGCTGGACCCAATGTGTCTGGCGCAGAATGGATGCTTCGAGAAGGGACTATTGTAGATAGTAAAAGAGCGACTTACTGTAAAATACTTGTACGAGGTTAGATCTAACAGTCATCGGTAAAAGTGACTCGCCCTGTACAGAAGAAGCTCAAGTTCTTGCGTGTCCTCCTTGACATTTCACACAACAATAACTACCTACTAGGCACTTACCTAGAACGTGCGTACATACTCTACTACTCTAGTAAGGGGTTAATATCCGCGTTCGCATGGCAACGGCGCAACTTACTCTCCTCTCTGCACCTTGATTGTACCTCAGTAGAAAATTATTTGTAGTTCCATGAATTATTCCAGATCCATGCGATTCATCCGGAAGCTTTCCTAATATCAAGCGAGAACACGCGTAGAATCCGCGTGGGCCATACTTCCCTTTTTCGATTACAGACACCTTTAATCCGCGGATCTCACGATATCCTTCGTTCCTCTTGGAAGAGGATCCGGCATTCAGGCTCGACCACTTTCTGCCGACAACTGTTAGGCGCCAGCAGGCTCTGCGAATCTCGGTGAACCGCGCACGAAAGAAGGAGGCCTCGAAAACGAGTCCGCGACGCGTTGGAAGCAGAAAAGAGTGACGTGGCCTAGGGCTGGCCAAGCAGACAGAGGGACAGGGGGACGGCGTCGGAGGGCAGAGGGACAGGGAGGGACAGAGGCCGCACCCTTTGCGCGTGGGTCGCCGGATGTGACAGTCGCTCTCTTTAATTACTCACACGCATACGCGCGTTGAATGGCCGCGTAAGAAACCGGCCAAGTGCGTCGCATGCATTCTCACCCACATCCGCGACGCGAGCGTATTATGTTTTGCGCGTCTGCCCTCCCACAGGGTCGCGCAATCACGTGGACTCCTGGCGGCTCCCCCTCCTTGGCAAAAGGACGAAAAAGGCCCCGATCGAAGATTCGCCGGTCGAACGTCGCATGTGGGACTCGAGATGGGGCTCAATTGAACCCACGGGAGTCTGAATCACAACACCCAGGCGCCTGTATCCTTTCATTCGCATCGGTTTATGCTGCTCTTGCACGATGCAGAATAGAATACTGATCGTCCAGTCTGCCCATTATGCGCATACAAGGTGCCCTCCACGTCTCGCCGCTCCTATCTTTCATGTATCTTGAGGATCTTTCCTGATCAATGTTGCGTACCCCCGTAATACCTAATTTTATCGCAGACAGTTGAGTCTGCGTTTGGCAATACCGTAGGCGGAATAGTCTTTTCTGGTTGGGGCAATAAGTATCATCAAAGATCGAAAAGAACAATAGTCACTAATAGATAAGATTTGTACACATTATATATTACTTCCATCTTCGAAGCAAATGTGTAATTTTTAGCTATCCTTCCAAAGTATTAGCAAAAACCAAAAGTCTTCTAGAAGCTTGGTTGTTTGATCAGTTATCTTGGGATGAAAATACTTAGGACGTGTTTTGTCCGCATAATTAATCCTCTATCTTTCATAATACTCGCAAAGCCATCTTCCATCGATTCATTAACCCAATTTTCCTGCATCCCTTTTGTTAACAAAATGCTCGACGCCAAGGTATGTAAGTGCTTGGCACTATCGAGAGCTAGGTTTACACTTTACACCAGCCGGCAGACGCACTGTAGGAGGCTGTGGAAGTTCACGGTAAGGAATGCTTTATTGCCGGCGCTAGAGCCGTTAACGGGTAATTAGAAACAGATGCCGAGCGAATCTTTTAACATAAAGCATAACCTTAATTCATAAAGCGCGATTATTCAGCGGCCGAGACGCGGCGGAGGAGGTCGTACATCAGTGACACCTTCGAAACAAAAGTTTTAATTATTTATTAGCCTGGGACACCCGTTGAATGCGGCATTTCATAGCCCACACCACCGTGACGCTTCGTGCTTCACGTGGCTGGCCCCTTTTTCGTGCTTCCGCCGAGATGGGACAAGTTTCGTCGGCACGAAACCAAGCAATTGGAAGACTTTCGCGCCCTTACCACGCTACCTGTGATTTTACCACGGCTCTGTACCAATGGACGCAAACCTCCATTATCGCGTCGAGAACTGTGTCGTTCACGGAGAGACTGCAGCGAGGTCATAAGAAAGGCAGGGTGTAGACAGTAAGTTACTGGATCATTGGGAGTCAAGGATCTAGGGAAGTGCACTATGCAGATTCTAGGTATAGGCATATGGTAGCTCGAGGACACCAAAGCGGACAAGAGTTTAGACCTGTAACGAATTGAAAAATATACATTCGGCGGCTTGTACTCTCGAAGGAACCGCTCTACACACCACTCGAGTGTCCCCCGCGTATTAAATACCTCGCTATGTCCTCCCACCTTCGTTACACCAAAGCCCAAAAGCATCGTCAGTTCGCAATGTCATGTTCCTGGTCCAAAATTGATTCGGTTCATCAATTGATCGCGGCATCTGCCGTAGCTCATGTAGCCTTACGATAATTATCCACCCCTCCCCCCTCCCACGCGGGGCTGCAGCCCCCAGCAGAAGTCTTAATTCAGCAATTAACGTAATGGAATGTATATAACAATTAGCCGGTCCACGCAGTTCCATTTCGCCGCTCCGAAACGGGGGTGCGAATGGTTCTTCTTCTTCACCCTTGCTACACCACCTACCCCCTACGCCCCCTCCACCTTCCTGCCCCCCTCCAGAGTTCCGCGCAAGGTGGAGGCTTACCCCAGTGGAAAAGGAAAGCGAGCAGGGGGGAGGGGAAGTTCCGCTGTATCTCGTAATTACCAGCTGATAATTTATGTTTATGCGGCCATAGGAGCCCCAAAGAGCTTACTTACCCCTTTACCGAATGGGGTGCTCTGCAGAGTGTATTACTGCACATTCTTAGGCGCGCGAGGGTTCCAGCCAGCGCCGCGGATGGCTTCGCCGAGCTTGAGGCGATTGTTTTTCACTGGCGGGGCTGGAGCAGCCCCCCTGGCTCGTGCTGTACGCGTCCTTAAAGTCCCACAAGCCATTACGGGCCGTCGCCGAAATTTACAGCCGTTTTCACACGTTACTGGGGGTTAATTGTCCCTATGAGCGAGCAGAAGGATGAACAAATTCTTCCATGGCACGGCCTACCGCGGCATCGGGGGTGATGCTGCTTCAAAAATGTACCAGGATTTTCTAATGGTATTAAGCATGAGTTGTAATGGTGCTCTATTGAATTAGAATTTTGTATCGCCTACATAATTTACAATCGTCACAAGCACCTTGTGAGTATAAGGGCTTATGTTAAGGATCTCGTAGGTGATTGGAAAACAGTTGAACGTAGTTTATTTCGCACCCCCGAACTTGTTGTTTAGAACGTGCCCTGATCAATAGCGACCTAGAGAAGAACACTTTTGGGACACTTTTTATGTCATTCTTTCATTAAAATTCTATTCCCTTCTTCTTCCTTTCGGGTTCAGCACTTACTACTACAAGCCGACGCTTGCTATAGAAATACTAAGGCTCAAAAAGTTTTTCCATTTTCAATCATAGATTATCAGTATGCTTCATCGCCTATGGGCTACTTTAATGACACGTGTTCTTCCTGTCTCTTTTCATTCGATATGCTTAAACTTCGGAGCTCGCGTCACCCAGCGAACATTCTCACCGTCTCGAAATTGAATTTAATTCGAACGGTAGATTCAACAGACGTTGATACTAAAAGACGTCCAAGTTCAAGCGGTGAGAAATCAAAGAGTAAAGACTGAGTAACAAGATGCAGATATACGTTTCGATGCCAGTTATGTGTAGTACCTATTATGAAGGAAACAGAGGACAGACAGAGTTCTCGAAGAGTTGTGCAGGTTCTGTTAGAATTAAAGGTGGTCGCGCGTTAGAGGCCAGACCGCATTTCTTGCTATGCTTGCCATCCCTTGACCGCAACGGCGGCAGGAGGGTTGTGTACGGAAACGTAACAGAGGCGAACATCTTGTGTTGACCACAGGTATGGAATAATATGACAGTATAATCTCGTTACGTTAACGAGCGACTAATCGAGAAGCGAGATTGAGAATTGCTATAGATATAAATATAGACTCAATTACTGTATGTTTTCCAGCGTTGAATTAATTTGCTGTTTTAAACGGCGCGAGCGTAAAATAGCGAAATAAATATTTAATAGCTCAAAATACATTATCATACCTACTAAATTATTCACTCTTACCATCGTTATTTTTGGATTCTCTAACCGCGGGCGTCCTACAAAGATACGCAAACCCTGCCAAGCTTTGTCTTCCAAGTGAATTAAACTCATTTTTGCGGATGGTATAGATATTTACAGATAGCGTTTGTTTCCATTGCAAAGCTATAAGATGCGTAGAAATTCACACGGCCCCCAATCTCGTGGGTCCGCGGAATCCTTATAACGAGGGGCGCCCAGCCGCAAAGGTTAGGCCTGTTATATCGTGTGGAACGAATTGCCATCGTCAATTAGAGTTCACCGGCCGAAACGGCTCGAAGATATTAATTATCGATTGCCTGGCGAGGCTCCTTCAGGTAACATTTGGGACCCGGTTTTAAGCAGCCCACGAGAGGAAGGCGAGGAAGGGGACCACAGAAAATTAACTTTCAATTTGAACCCTCTGTTTAGCTGCATTTTTCCTTGAATACGGAACCACCGACAGGTACTCTTACACCTGTGCCCAGTGGGCGCTATTCGTTATCGGAAAGGGCAACTTCCGGCAGTGAAGCTCGTTGTCGATTGAGTCCTACAAGGATGTTTGCGCGGCCTCGCTTATTGCACTCGTTTCCTAGTTTCGTTATCGGTTGCTTGCATACGTCGGAGAAGGTAGAAGGAGTCAGCAAATAGGTTTTTTGATCTTCGGCTCCTTTGCGGACTTGATATCGTGCACGGTAAATTTAAACGTGGAAATATCTTTGAGGAAGTCGGACGGTAATAAAAAGTTGGTCGCTGTTTGTCGCTGTTTGCCCTGGTGCCTGGTACATAGGTAGGGGAGAGCGGGGCAAGTTTTTCAGTTTTTGATTTTTAATAAATTATGTGGGCAAAATATCATTAAACCGGTTAGTATATTTGATAGGGTATACATTTGGCTATCTGATTAAATTATTAAAGTTGACTCAATGTGACAACAATATTAAGGTATTTTAATGTTTTTCTAACACCTTCCATGCTGGTCAACCAGCCCCATGATTGGGGTTGGTTGACTTACAGTATGGGGTAGCTTGACTATAGGTGCAATCAGTTAAGAAAATATGAGTAGTAACTTATCTCAGTGGTAACAAAATAGCACAATGTCACAAGAGTTTATTCATTATGAAATATTAATTTCTTTCTTTCTTTCATATTTTAATAATAAACTGAAATTTTTTCAACTTAAACATAAATTATAATGTATTTATAACATAGTGAAATTTAAACAAAAAATACAAATCGCTTTCTGAATAACAAAATAACAATTTAAACCTTATTAACGTTATTAGTCAACCAGCCCCGACCGGTCGTTTCGACTTCAATAATCTATATAACCTTCAATTATTTATGTATAAACAAACATACAATGTCAATAGATCGCCTAATAAATAAATTTTAAAATCGTCCCTTAACATTTATTCTATTGAAAAAATAAAATCTTTAAGAAAAAATGTTTACTTACCTGGTCAATTTTTCGACAAACGCTGATGACTGTTGAAAAACTTGCGATCGTGGGGTCGGACACAAATGCATGGCATAATAAACCTCTCTGCGGTGAATCTTTCCCCAGTACAGCATATGTCGGTGCAAAATTATTATCAACCCTTGAGACAACCAGCCCCGGTCTCCCGTACTCCTTTATCGCGCCTTTATAATTATTTCGAAATTTTGAATTGATATTTCTTTTCTTGTTTAGATAAATTAATAGGTACACATCTAGAATCCTTCGTTGTGGGCTAATGCTTTAGCACTATTTATAGAAACGTGCACTTTTCGTTTGATACTTTCTTCATCACCTGAAGGTTATAAAGTCATAAAGTCCAAAGAGAAGTCTTGATATTTTTATATCTTCGTAAGTGATTGTAGTACTGACCTCTACTTGTCGCGTTACTAGCATTATTCTGTTCTCCAGAATCACACGACCTTAAGCGATACAAGGTAGTACTGTAATACCTTCTTATCAAATTATGAAGCTTGTCTTGCCGCTCACCTTTCATATTTCCTTCTGAATTTTCTGATCACTATGCTATCAGCAATCCAAACCTGAATACTTAAATAACCCTAATGCATTTGATATCTCTCATCACATTCCGTCCTCCAAACCATGCCACTTTGTCCCTGAGAAAGTTTCCACTCCCACAGAAACGTGTAGAGCATACTTTGATACTTCTTCACAGAGGCACGGTCCGCACGGAAACAAAATAAAATACATTTTCTGTGGATTATTTGATCTAAAAGAATCTACTCGGACAGACGTGTACGCGTATTTCAAACCGTTCGGAGACTTGTTCGAGTAGAAAGAAGACGGTTCCGCACCAGAGGGCAACGTATTCCACTTCACGTGGAGCGTCCACTCTGCTCCTTATGTCGTGCTCTTTCACCCTTGACGCGACACCTTTAAGGTATACGGGGACGAATGTTACTCCTGCGCGTAACATGTACGATATACACCGTATTGCGAGTGCGGATGCACGGAGCGTCGGAGAAATCGAAGGGGAGCGCGCAGATGTCGGTGAAATTCCGTTCGGAGAATCACTCGAGCGGAGCCGCGTGCATAAGTGGACGAGGCAACTCACTTTGTAGCGTCTTCCTTTCGCTCCCCGCGCAAAATTCAGGCGTCCCAAGGCGCCTAGAATCGTAAAGATCAGTATCCAAAGTCCCGAGACCACCGATTTCGTCGATCAAAACGATTCGAGATCGAAACTGGTATAAACTTCTTTTCAGCCACCGATCTGGAGTCTAACTGATGCCATAGAATCCATAAACTAACGCTCGTGATGATGGACAAACATTTTATGATTGTTCTTAAATGGATAGAGCCGTGGAACCAAGGGTGTTGATTTTATTACACTTAGCGAAGATCTCCTTGAATTCTTTCGGTGAGCATTAATTTCCAATTAAGAAGCTGTAAAATTTCAATGATGGTCGTTAAGAAGCAGACGTTACGTCCGGCTGCGCTCAGTCCAAGGGTTGGACAGCAAGGAGGCACAAAGAAGGGACGCAACTGACCGTCAGGTGCGCCAGATGCGAACTTGCTCCCCTTTCCTCGATACTAATCGGCCGTCGATCGTTTCTAAATGGACTCCCGTGTACAGAGTCGTCTATGGAATGGAACACGCCCGGGAACACCGTGGACTCGACTGGTACGCTTTCGTCAGGCTGCCAAGTTTCACATTACGATGTTACTGTTGTAAGACCGCGAGTTCTGGCCGCTATCGGGGCTGTACACTTGCCTCTCGACCAGGTGGAATATTCAATTGGAATTGGATGTTATACTCGGCCTGTGCAAACATTCGGACTTGCGCTGAAAACGCAATCCCCTACAGCCCGGTCACTCGCTCAAAATTGTAATTATAACGTCGGTAAGTAAATTATAATACAATGCGTGCCCGGTGTGTTTGGTATTCATAAGATAAATAATACCTACCGCGGGTGTACTGCACCAGGCCGGGATCAGCTTTTCGGGTTTGGGGGGTGGGCGCAGCGGAGGGCGAAGCTGAATTTCCCTGAAAGCTCGAGTTCTGACCCTCTCTCTGCGGCAAGGAGGCTTGACCTCGGTCCACCTCGAAATCACCTACCGGAGTTTTCTGACCTTCGCTCAGGCTACATTCCGCGGAAAAACTGCCTCTGTCTGCCTCTCCCCGATTCATTGGTACGCGAACAAAGTTCCAGACTATGCTCGACTTCATTTCCCTTCGTTACGATCACTTCGAAGATTTACTGATTGCAGATATTGCGAGTGGTTGCAACGATAAGAATCTTTGAATTCGCGTAGTATTTATTAGAAATAAACCCGTTACAGAGCGCGGGATTATATAAATCAAAGAAACCACGAGTGTGCGTAGTTGATCATTACCCAGAAGTACTTGGAAATATTTCATGTGATTTCAGGCTTTGTAAACTGCACAAAAGAAGAGGGAAACCAGCAAAGTTCCGGTAATAAGATAAGACTAATGTCCATATTTTGGACCTAAAGGTGCGTATACCTACACACTACCGTTTAAAAGTATTTGATCATTGATTGCATGTACGTTTGATAACGGAGAAAATAGAATAAAACATAAAATAGTTGGTCGTTGCTTGTTTTTATCAAATTGCTACTCTTTTTTCTTAGTAGGGACCTATAATATAGCTAAGTATGTGCAATTTTGCCACTTTAATATTATTGCTTTTTCTGTGAACGAAGTATTCAGATCATAAGTAATAACTAATATTCAATTTCTGGCTTCGAAATGGTGTTTAATGATATTTGAATTCTTTTAATATCACATTATGAATCACCAAAATCAACTAGGTATATCTCAAAAAGAGGAACACTACAGCTGTCAATAATAACTGAATACTAATAATAATAATCCAATTGCAGTTGGTAAACCAGTTTTAATATACCAAAATAGAATGAAACGTTTGCCATCAGCTAACAAGGGAAGATCCCAAACCTGGAGATTCAAAAAATTCTGAAACCCTGTGGTTATGTAGGGGATTTCCTCCTGATTACAATGCAATTTTCGTTTGCTGCCCAAATTCACTCTAAGATGAAGTAATTGACCATCGAAAATCCCGTTATTTCCCGATTTTGTGTTATAACGCGTGAACTGTAAAATAGTTTTTTTTACCAAATGATACATGTAATTAAAAGAAGTAACTTTTGTTTGAAACTTTTTTTCTATCTCTTATAGTTCGCGAGTTATAACACAAAATCTGGAACTAGCTGAATATTCACGGATTAATTTCACCCCCTTCGAGTGAATTTGGGCAGCAAACAAACATTGCGTTGTAATCAGGGAGAAAACCCCTTCATATCCACAAAGTTTCAGATTTTTTTGAATTTCCTGGTTCAGGATCTTCCCTTATAAGGAATATCAAAGTTGGTCCACAGACATGTGGAGTAACATTCTTTTTGAGAATTCTAAGTCCACACTCTGTACTCTAACGACATACTCACTCATATCCTATATTTACCTATATCATTGTAATACACCTTCTATTTAATAAAATGACAAGTACACCTGAAGGGTGCGCTGGGTGGGCCAAGAATAGCTTGGCTTCCGCGGAGCGTAGGGGGCGAGCGTTTGGCTCACGAAATTAGGCGCTCTATCTTGCAATTAATTCTACCATAAACAGGTACACCTCAGTTTTACGAGTGATCCCAAGTCCTTACGTCGACTACGGTACCTTACAAGTACAAATACAATCTGGAAGCAATAAGCAAAATATAAGTCCGCTTTCGTGCATCGGAAACTGGCAAAACGCTTGCCAGCTCCGTGGGAAGCGCGGAATTCACTTTTATAGGAATTTATTACTATAAAGGTGTGCAATGTTTGGGTGGCCGATTATTTTCCGGATCACGCGGGAAAAGTCCTTACCACTTTCACTCTTTCTCATATTATATCAAACGTACCTATAACAAATCATCAGATATCTACTCGTGAGTGATAGTGTACTTCAGTAAGGGGCCGTCCTTAAATTACATAAGGGTAATTTCGGCCAATTCTTACTCCCTCCCTCCACCAGTATAAGAATTCGTAAGATTTGATATTCTAACCCCCTCCTTACGTAATATTTTTTTATATTTAATTTTTACAGTTATTAATATTCATTTAAAGGTTTATATAATTCATTTAACTTGGTTTGGGGAAATATAAACTAAAACTACATTTCTGGGACATTAATAATACAATTTGTATTTATTGGAAATTAAGTTAAAAAATATTACGTAAGACGCTACCTGACTCCCCCCGCTCTTGTAAGAAAACGTAAGAAATTCCCGCCCCCCTCCACATAAAGCCTTACGTAATTTAAGGACGACTCCTAACGGTACAACTATAGCTCCTTTAGTACTTTTCGCCTGTTTCAGAGCAAGGGTGATTGAAATCTCTTCCACTGATCCAGAAAAAAGAGGCTGGAAAGGTACAAGTGCTCGATCCCTGCAAGTCACAGCAGCTCGTATTCCCCATCCAGGAGGGATATTATAGTAGCGGCGTTGGCGTAGTTCGAGACGCTCGATTGCTCTACGGGCGCCATGTTTGATTGCCCGACGTCGTTGATCGCCGTCCGGCAGAAATTATCATAACTCATCCCGGTAATCTAGCCACCGACTGGAAGAAAGCGACACCGTCACGTGGGTGTTATTTACCCGATGCGGCGCAGGATGGGGGAACTTTTGAGTCATGGTCATCGCGCGGCTGCCTCCTCGCCGTATATTGGACTTTATGCGCCGGGTCATTAGGACCGCGGCGAGAATCAGGAACAGCTAATAAGCTCGTCCGTTTCAATTCAGTTTTATGGAAATATTTCCACGATCAGTATCCTCTGCTGCGGTATCCTCAATAGCTCTGACGGCTGTATCTTTAGAACTTAGAATACCCACATGTGGCAGTACCTATTACTATTAGTGATACACTATTATATCGATAACTGCTCATTTCCTTATTATCCTTCTCATCTGTCACCATAGTACCAGCACGCCAACTACTATAACCTAGATGTTTCAGCAATGTCTAATTATTTCTTGCAAAGTAGATATCTCAGAGTGTCCCTCTGGTTTGTAAGGCTAGAAATATCCTAACGTATCGTTTGGAAAAGCTTCCATGATTCAACAAATCATCTTATAAATTCAAATACTTATCAGAAGAACTTTCAATTCGTTACAGCATAGTGACAAGTGATAAAGATATTTAATCTTCACTGATAACACCTTGAGATCGTTTAGAAGCCTTCTTTAATCTCTTCCAAAGAAGATAGGCAGGGTGTATCGTCAGCGTCAGGTTACTATGTGTATAATGTTCAAAGCAGAACCATATATACACACGTTTCGTCTCTAATTATTAGATTACCAGTTCACAGTGACTCATGCTTGCGTACAGGAAGCACAGGCGACAGAAGCATCAGTGCCTCGGAAACTGCAAGAGCAACCCACTAATAGTATGCAATGACCAGATAATACTTTGCGGGGCTGTATCCGAAGGAGATCTTCAATCATCATAAAGAGTTCCACGGGACCTGGACCTGACGGCACCTTGGTCCGAGTGCGATGACGGGCGATCGAGCCCAGCCAGGCTGAGCGGATCGACGCACCGGCCGAACGGAGGTGGAGTGGAACGTGAAAAAAGAGCACGAGGACGCGGGGGAGCGCGTCGGTGAAAGCGGGAGGCCGACGGAAGCGCGAGGAGTCCCGATAGCCAATGGAACCGATGGAACCAATGCGCGTGTTGCCAGTTTATTTCCACCGGCCAATCGTGTTAAATCGCCTCGTCCTCTTCGCTCTTCTCCGATCTGCCTGGAACCACCGCTCGGACCGGCCGCTCTACACCGACATCAGTCCCGTCTTGAGAGCTGGTCCACAGCGACTCTGGCGCTTGCTCCCATGCTCGCAACTTTTTCCGATTATCACGTTCCACACAGACAGTCGAGATGGAAAATGATCCCAGTCCCAAAATTCCTACGAATCGCAGCGAAATTGTGCGTTGAACTATAATAAAAAAAATGAAGCGAAACTACCTATTATCCAGGAAACATGAAAACATTTTCTTCTTCTTTTTAGAAAGAGAGAGGTACAGAGATGACAGAATGAAGTAATCGGGAAAAACGTGGAGGCAGGGCAAGAGAAAAGGAAACCGACCCCCTCTCCCCCCGCCCGTATTTCTCCCGTTTCCCATCCCCCCTCGTTCAGAAAGGTCCAGCAGAGTCCAGAGAGGCAGAACGGGCGGAGGTGGATCGACACTCGACTCGAGGTTCGCGGGAGGGGGAGGAGGTGAAGCCTATCGAGCGGCGGGAGGGGAGGCCAGACCGGAGTAATGGAAGCTGGAGTAGATATTGTATGGCATTACCGGACGAACTTTCTGCGGAGAACATTGCAATATTGGTTTCGAAGAGCCGAGCTGCCTGCTCGAGCTCAATTCGTCTCTCTGCTGCTCTCTCCCTCTCTCCCTCCTTCTTTTTCCCTCCGGCTCTGTTTTTTTCCAGTTTCTCTTCCGTCTTTCTCCGAGGAAGCAAGGCCACGATTGGGAACCAGACGGGTAGGGTTTTAAGGGTTGGTTTTGTGAACGCCGGTGGTCCAGGCCGCCGCTTGTCGCCCGGGAATTGCGAATTTCAGCCCCGAGTTCGCTATATTCGAATAGATTTTCTCTTTCACATTGTTCTAGCTTTTAGTCGGTCAAATTTCGGGTATCCCGATTACTCGTGCCGCGGGAATCTTGAATATGATTTTTCTGCGAATGTAGACGCGACGGGCCGGTCGGATTTAAAGGTCGCGAGCCTCGCATCGAACGCGGGACATTTCCCTGGAGCCGCGAAGTGTCGCGGGGCCACCGAGGGAACCGTGCAAACGGACATCCGCGAGGATACGCAGGCTCGCGCGGGAGCACTAGACGCTCCACACATTGGCAAGCAATAACAAGAGCACAATCAATAAAGTTAATAGCCGGTCTAAACGAGCGCGCTTGGTGATGTATACAAAGCCGTAATCTTTGCAATTTGTTGCGCAGCGAGAGTGAAATTAACAAGTGCCCGCAAATATGTCAGGCACAACTAATTGGCCGATTTGCATATAATTATACACCATCCGTCGAGATCGAGCACACGATGCAGTACTTTTAACGCGGCAGCGAGCAACCCGTAAAATGTTCAATTTTCTGTTCTCCACCGTAGACCTTCAAACTGTGCAAATTTGATGGCACGCCGACCAATTACCATGTCTCGTCATTATCATACTACCTCTGTTAAGAATATGATTACTTCATGCTTTATTACTCCGATACCGTGCGCTACTTGACATCATCGTCCTGAATAATTAATGTCCCAGACGGTTCGGCGGTTATTAATTAGTCGCGTCGACACGTTCCTTGCAGGATTTCGGAAAGAAGCCGCATTTAGGGGTAGTCGGAGTCTAGATGGGCACCTCCGGTACTCGAATTTTCATTTCAATGGACTTCAAGACGGAAAATGATCAACCTGGCGAAGAAAATTCGACAGAAACTTGCCCCTGAGATCGCACTAATTGGTGCGGTGTAATAAAATGTCCCGTTTCAAGTGACTGTGGGACATTATGCGGCTGAGAACCACTGGGAAAAGGTGTCCTTATCGTGGTGCACAACGACCACGACGGGAGTCGCAGGAGGCGACATTCTCGTAGACAGTTACGGTGCACCGAGGCACGTCAGGTTCCTGAAGCTCGTCCCCTTTTTTCTTGACGGCATTGTGGCCATTGTTCAACGTTCGACTGCCAATACGCCGCGTCTCCATTGTGCCCGTGCCACCAGGCAGATATCTATTTCCGGTACTGGTGCGCTTTCCGTGTTACGCGCCTCTGACTTTTAAGCGATCGCCTATCGAGCAGTCGCAGGTGCACGTGTCTACAACCTGCAGGAAGGGAGAGTTTCGTGACGAATGCTCGCGATCGTTCCGTTTTCCTCCGCTGCGACGAAATACAAACGTGCCGTAGGCGCCTGAGGGGATCAACGAGGAGCTGAAAATTTTCCTCGCAAGCGTTAGCCGAAGCTTGAATCTTTTTCTCGAAGCCAGTTTTTTTATTTCGTTTATGTCTAAACTTTCCTTTATGTCTAAGATGTTCGCACACAACGAGATGGAAGCGGTTACGAAACTTCTTCATACAGCTGATCGTTCCTATCAAATTACATTCTGTACGAAGCTCGTCAACTTATCAGTTTCGTGGAAACTAAGGAATAAAGCGTGCACGTGTAGGTGAAAGATAAATCTTTGGAGTTTCCCTTGAACCTTCCTTGAACCCTGAACATCGAAGGCCTGAAGAATCGAAGGGGAACGAGGTTCCCGCGCGAGGCTCGGCTCCTCGGCGACGGACTACGTCCTCGTCGACGTCTCATTAGCTCCGGCGATCGCAAATTAATTCAGTCGCACCGACAACGCCCAATTAACGCATATGAAGCGTGAAGATAGCAATCGAGCTTCCTCGATTAAGGGGGAACGCGATGGTCCTGGTCGCGTGACGTATCGACGCCTGGGCGCCGTTAGTAACGGCTGGTTTGATCCTTTCCGCGAAGCCGAATGGCGCCGCTTCCTCTCGAAAATATCGCTCGCCCAGCCACCGGAACGGCCGCAGGTTGTTGACTCGATTGTCACCAGCTCCTTTTTAAGCCGATACCGATTTCTGACCGGGCTGTCGCGTTGGCGCCGCGGGTGTTCCCCTGCGGCTGCCACGCACTCGGAATACGGGAACAGAGGAAACGGATGCGAGGAAACAGTAGGACGATAAGCAAAACTGGCGAAGCCAACCGAATTTTACTACGGTACAAAATAGCCGACCGAGTCGCTGAAAAATCGAATAGGTAGTGAGCTGTTGGCCTACTATCCTCTGTAGAGATATCAATTTTATACCTACTGTTCTGAGATCTAGAGTGAATATTACCGGTTAACCATGTACCTGATACATACCGCAAATAAATTTTGATTGAAACGTTCGCTGCTCGTAAATCGCAACTAATCGAACCGCATAGTAACTTTGGAGTTTATATTTTTGTTCGACGAAATTGGCCGCGAGAATCGACGGGGCCGGCATCGGCAATCCAAACAATTTTCCTCGAAAATAAAAGTGGATACAGAAGTGGAACGAGAACTGTTATAACCGTTAACAATAACCAACCGGGAGCGGGCCAGGGAAATTGCGAAACGCACGAAACTGCGTACACGTACGTGTAATACGGCGCGCTGGCGCGGCGTATACGAGACTGTGTGAAATGATGCACGGTGAACCGTGAATCACTTCCTACGTCGAAGCCGATGCCTGGATGATAGCCGGCGATACCTCGAGCTGAAACGGCTAAGTTAATGAGATGTGCAAATGGATCGAGGTCTCGAGGGGCCTCGACTCTGCCGCGATAGGTGAAACTACGCGAAGAGGAGAGTAAGAAGGGCCATCCTGCATTGCGTTCCTACAACTCTGCGCAAACCGTCGCTGAGAAGGCTTTAGCTTTACCTGCAGAGTTGGGAGAGCTTCAGAGGGCTTGGACGAATCGAAAATATGTGCTTAAAAACCAGTCTCCGTGTTTAAAGGAATTACGGATTCCTGGGCGGAGGGTACGAATTAAACTTTTTCTGCAGTGAAACGTTCGGGTCCCAGTTGCCATCGCGTCGATTAATCGTAACGACTCGAAACGATCACGCTGTCACGGAAGGAGCAAGGAAACGTTTCGATGAAAACGGGCCACGATCACGGGAATCGACGTGCCCCACAAAGGGAGCCACCTTGCGCTCTGCTCCTAATTGTCTGGGGAGAGCCAGGTGGGACGCGCAGTCTCTTCCTGTCCGTTCATCAAACTGTCATTGGACGTCAGGCCCGTGGAAGACGGTGCCGTCCGTTCGTCCAGAGGCGCAGGAATACCTCGACAGGGAATCGACTGATCGTTAACCGCGGGAATTACGTATGCATGAGCGCGCAGAAACAAAACAGCGACGTGCCGCGGAATATTATTTTAACATTCCCGCTTTGAGCGTCTCGCTGCGATGAGCCAGACGTCGAAAGGGAGTATCTATGCAGATACCTGGCGTGCGAGCGAAAATTCGCGTGGAAATTGATCATGGGCCGGAAAAGATAGCGGAAACACCATGGATCGTTACGTCACCTTGCTCCCATTTTCGGTAGAGTTCATTTCGTCTTTCAACCTGGGACTTGTTTATTTTCGGATGTACCATGTTGGATACACTTGTTCCTCATTTGTCTTCCCACAATCCCGTGTTCTTTATTTGAAATATGGCTAACTTGAGGTGCTGTCATATCAGCTGTAGTTAAAAAATAAAGACAAGAGAAGACATAATTATTTCCCCTGGTCAAACAGACCAAGCAATTTCCTGTGAAACAGGTACGTCCGTCCCGATGGCATCTTAGTTGCTCTCCGTTCGTTACTTCCTTTCGATTATCTCGCACCGTCCTCTATTAATCAGTCCCGACAGTGGCGGGGTCTTAATTACGCGCACGTAGATTGACCATAAAGATCGCTCGGTCCCAGCCGATTCTTCGATGAAAGGGGACTGTGGGCAATTGAGCAAACAAGCGTGCACCAGGCAAGGACACCTCGGTCGAAATGTTTTTACACCAAGTAGTCGTTAAACGTGCTTAATACATCCTCAAACTTCCCTCTGTTGACAGCACCATTATTTCTTCTTTCGCAGTAGAAATTTTTGCTTTTTCAGTAAGGAAAATAAAAAAAGTCGAAATCTTGGCAATTTTAAAGAACGATGGCTGCTCACTTTCTTATAGTGTAGGCACTGCAATAAGCCAGAAGAATAAATTGCGTTGAAATCGAGAGAAGAGGTATGAGAAGTCTCAAACACCTCGTGAAGTCAAAAAAATAAAATATCCTACTACACAGTTATGGACGTAGTTAAAATCGTCGCGTATTAAAAACTAAGGAAAGAGGCGAGTAAGTCTACCAAATCACGAAGATAACAACGTAGTCTACTTGAACATTTTAAAAACCTGATGAAAACAAGTGGTAAGGTGATGCGACTTCACCTTGGTTCGGTAATGCTTCATGTGCATTACGGTAGGTAGAAATGCTTCTCGGTGGGTTGTTTTATGATTTACAGCAAAATATGTGAGGATTATTGGATAGCCCCTCTTTGGCGTTCCCAGAAATTTCTGTGAAAAATCAATTAGTCGAAGAACCCTTTCTAATGGAATACAACAGATATCAGACGCGTACTGTCGGCAAACGGCACTATGGACGGTCATATCCGGCTGGCACCGGCAATTAATAACTCACCAGGGCCTATTAATGCTATTGTTCAGAGACGCGTGACCGGCGCAGGCGCGTGTGCGTGTGCTGGGGCGCATGCGCGCGTGCGACGCGGCCCAGTTTCATGCGCGAGGGCGCGAGGGCGCTCGGACAGGTGCTGCCACCTCGCACCCGCGCGCAATCGGGCCCACGAATCGGGCGATCGATCGGATCGCGGGAAACACCCGGCCCACGGAGGCTACAATGAGATTTTAATCGACTTTTCGTGGGTCTCCTGCGCAGCTGGAACCCCTTTCTGGACACCTCCCCCTCGCTATGAATTTGGATTTACGAATTATGCTCGGCACTGGAACACAAAATGCTTTTATGTGTCGAGACGAAATGACGTTGCTGTTGCCGGCGGTGCCACTTGAAATACTGAGCTACCTATACCGATTCTTCGTGAAAACGTGTACAACTGGTCGTTTTAAAGGGAATCATTTATACGGATTCTATGGCTATATAAATTACTAGAAATTTGTTGAATTAGGTTTTTATAATAACACATATCTACAGTGATGATCAAAAGTTGTTTGAAATTTATATTTTTGCATACGTTTATGAATAACTTCGGTGGTAGACTTTTCAGGCTTATATCATCGATACATTTTGATCTTAGATCTCAGTCCATGCGTTAAGGATTTTCAACGGCACTATGAATACTTAATCAAGGAAGGAATTATAACAATATGGAATGGGATAGCTAGGTTTCGGGTATTTTCCAAAGCTCCGGGAACTCGAAATCGGTCGCCCGTGGTTCCATCGAACCGGTTCTGATCAGAAATCGGGGTCTTGTTCACCAAATGGCTATGCGTAATTGCGAATTAGCATACGAGTGGGCGTCAAGGGGGGCCCAGGCCCCCTTTCGCGATTGTCGCGATAGCGTGTTATCAATGGTTGAACGATTTACCGGGACGTGGCAAAAATTCAAAACGCCGCGCCTGGTCGGCAGATACATACATAACGTCGCTCCAAGTGGTTTCAAAATTGCTAATAGCGTCACTAACTAAGTGAATCCCGTTCTAGCTTCCAGAGCCAATGTGATCAGAATCTCCTGTGAAATACTTTCCACGGAAAGCAGGGGAAAAAATTTCAATTTGCCTTGTGCAAGCGTGGACGCGCGCGTAGACGGCATTCGAGCAGATTATCACGGGCGAAGAACGAAACGGAGACGTCAGCTGATTCCGAATCAAGATCGTAAAATCCCCGGCTTCCGTTCACATCGAACTGGGGCCCGCTTTTCTCCTCTCTGTTCACCGAACGGCCAATAAATCTGGATCCGGTCGTCCGAATCGTGTGGTGCGGCTACTAAGGCGCTTACACTTACGGATGCGTCCTTTTCGTCGTTTCTCCTCCCCACTCTCTTCCGTCCTCCTTGCGATGGGTGGCTGGTTCCTTTTCGTTCGTACGCGTGGTGTATGGTTCCCATCCTGCGCCCCTGACCGCCCAACAGAACTCGAATTTAACTTATTTACATATCACCGGGTGAATTACCATATCCACGTGTATTGTGCGCGTGTACGCGCGGCTGAAGACTCTGGGAGAGGGAGATATAAGGGGGAGGGATGGTGGAAAAAGGTGAAGCGGGGAGGGTGTACTGGAAGCGCAGGACGGGGTAGAGGAGCGGGGAGATCTAGGTTCGAAGGAAAAGGTGACTCGAAGGAGCTGGGAATTTTGGTTGAATGCGACTAAATGCGACGGGATGAGGACGAAAAAAATTGAAGGAACAACGGATACTGATGAAGTGGTAAATCGAATTGGAACGGGGTAAAAGTTGATACAGCAAGCAGAAAGATTTGAGGAGAGCGAAAAATTAGGGATAAGATAAAGAATGAAATAAAAAGTGGCATAAGGAATTTAGGGAAATGCGGAGTAGGAAATGGAGAAATGAAGAGTGCCAAACATATGTGGAAGAGGAAATAGGATCGAAGAGGGTGAAATGGAATGGAATTCGAGGAAGAATCAAGGCTGACAGAAGCAGCGTGTTTGAATAGGACAAATCAATCGATAAAAAATCTACATAGGTATAAAAAAAAGCAGAAATTTAAAAACCCAGGAGTGATCAAACGACGGGAGGCTTAAAAGGGACAAACATCGCGAGGAACTCTTCTCGAATCACAACGATGTTCCAAACGAAAAATATACACAGAACAAAAGTAGCAATAACAAATAGAGGAACAGTGGCGGAATAATCAAATGCTATGCATATGGGGCATGAGGGGGACACAAATGTGCCGCTGCATATAGATTTCTAGCTAGTCCCTAGCAGATATGGAAGAAGGGGGTTTACAGGCCGATAAAGCTACCGTACGAATGTATGACTGGTGCGCATGTGTCTTTGTATGAGTGTGGAAACGTGGATCGTATGACACGTACGAAGAACCCAGAAGGCCACGCGCGTATGTTCCTGCACGCACGGTTACCTCTCCTTTATCGGGCCAGGTGAAGGGGCCCAACCAAGGTCGGATCCCGTTCCTGCGTCTTCCGATCGCGGTAAGGGGTTGCGGATCGATGATCACGGATTAGCATTGCACGACGATCGTGTCTGCCTGTTTTACGATGCTCGCAAGGATGGGCGACATCCTCAGTGCGAGGAGATAGGCATTTTGGATTGGAAACGTCTCACTGAAAATTAGAAACTTAATAAAATGCTCGTGTAGAACAGGTCTACGAAAGTGAAATTTTAAACGCAGGATCTACCTATGTAGAGTAGTTGAAACGCGTTTTGCTTATCCAGCTTCGTTCGATGAACCGGGAGGGTAAGAGATTAAGCATTAAACTCTCACAGTATTAGGTAACTGAGAGATTAAACACTAAACGGAGGCACTCCCGAACCAGGTGAAAACATCATGTACGGAATGAAACCACGTGAAATAGCCTTCGAGTCGAGTGGCAATCTTCCTTTGATTAGAACCCCTCGAGCTTCGATGTGTATGGTGCGCGTCGATATCTATAGAAATTGTGTGATTCCAACGTTTTTCCAACGCCCACGTCGATCTCGATATGAGAAAACAGATCGGGGTCCCGTCCGGTTTCCCGATGGAGCGCAGGTTTTCCATCCACCAGAGTGTTTCTACCTGTCGCCTTTGTTGCAGCCGAGCAACGTCTCACGTTTCCAGTTCCAGGACGCCCCGTGGACGATGAAGAACAACCTGAATGGGTATCACTTTCCGCGACCGGCACACGTAACTTCTTCTTCAGCGAGTACAATGGACGCCGTCCGAACTACCTGCAACGACTTTACTCGGACTCGATCCTCAGCATTGATCAAGGATCGTGACAGTATCTGGCCTTTTCACCGGAAGACGACACTGTGATTCCCGTTTACGAATAGATTCGTCTGGGTCCAGAGGATCCTTTTCTTCGATACGGATTCATCGAAATATTTCACACCTTCTTTTGATGATTCTTCTCTTTCATAAGATGGCTAGATTTAACTCCCGCATTCTCCCTTAATATAGTACACGCAAGATGTTTGTTGGAGAACGTGGTGTATTTAATCATATTCTGTTTCCTTGTTAGTTATTCCCAAAAGAAGATATGTTCTCTTAATTCAGCGCACGATATAACCGACAAATTACAAGCTGTGGCGTCAATCAAGCTCGCACTTGGTCTTCTGACGCCTCTAGAACCCCTCCCTTACGCTTCGCAGTCCCCAGGAGCTCGATAAATTTCGATTCCACGGTTGAAAGTCCAACCACACACACAGTCCACGGATCATGAGCCGCGATCGAGGAACTCCGAGAGTCTCCCATGTAGAAAAGGAGCAAAAACGATGGACCCTCGCGATTAAGGGTGAAACGCGACAGAAGCTCCACTCGAGAATTCAAATCTCATGGTGGGGCGGGCGGGTGGGGGGGGGGCTAAGAGCGTCCCGCGTCGGGAATCAAAATACATTTAGGATTTCCACAAAGGGAAAAAGTGGCATTATTCCAGCCGTCTACGGGCACAAAGGTATTAGCAGCATTTTGCGCCCTTAATATATTATTCTTGGAGGACCCATTCGCCCCTTTCCCTAGGCCGCACCCCTTTCACCGTCAATAGACAGACAGACCATAAGAATTCCCGCCGCCGATCGGGATCGTCTTCGGCGCGATGCAAATTCCCGGCCATGCAAATGCAGCTCCTGGTATGCAAATATGGCCGAACATGTGTGCCCCGATCTTCCCGTCTTCAACGGGCCCCCTTTTTCCGGCCGAAGATCATCGGTATTTGCATATCTTGGATATTTCCTCTCATTGTATCGGCGATGGGCCATTGTGCCGCGGATCCGAGCCATTAATCCAAATATCGCCTGTGAATCGAACTGCTGGCACGATTGACAGATAGCCTCGAGTGTTCCCAGGAGTGAATCTGCCGGGGACGGGACGTCGTCTTCCGGTTTCTTCAACGCACGGATGCTGCCGCTCCTCTACGCCGAACGGAGACTTGAATTATCGACGCGATGGGGTTGATGGTACGCTACGGGAGGGTCGAGAGTAGGGCTTTCGCGGGGACGAGTGGGTGTCCCGTTGCAAGCGTTATTCGTGAGAAATTATTGCGGCATACACGGTTCGACAATTAAATTTCAGGGCTGAACACATGGCACCCATGTAAAGGCTCGTAGAAAGGGATGAAAGTTACGTAGTATTTAGCCACGTTGATCGTGGTTAAAGCGATCAGTTTTGCAGTACAGAAAATAACGTGTCCAGGTGATTTCCATCGTTGCATTCGACGGGCGAACAGGCAGGTATTTGTGTTGAAAGCATGATGACCAGCTCCAATGGAAGCATTCGTTTAAACAGAAAAGGTAAAATTCCTTAAAGGCCTCTAACAACGAACAGACAGTAGGTAAGTTTCCGAAAGTCTAAGTCTCCGAGGCAAGGAACAGTCAGAGATGTTTTAAACGTTATATCTCCGTGAGCAGCTGCCTCCTCAGCGACGTAGATCAGATAAAGGGAAGAAACAGCGAACGTGAGAAAAAAGGGCGCGGAGGTCCTTTTTCCCGGTTCCTCTGGCATATCGAAATTATGGGACAATCGAGAGCGTATCGAAACGAGGCCCGTGTGAGAGCCGATCCTTATTATTCTTCGTACGCGATCGCAACGGAGCAGTCATTGTTTGAAACCAGTTCGCCGCGCGATTCCTCCTTTGCATACCCACTCCTTCGAACCGTAATTATCGGTCCATGCGCATTGATTATTAAACAGCTTATTATATGGTGTCCCCTTGGCCTTGATCTTCCGTCTGAATATGACCTGGAGGAGAAAGAAAGGATCGTTGCATCCACCAGTGAACTGAATTGCAGATCGTGCGAGCGGGGAATTAATGAAGAGCGAAAGTGACGAGTAGATCCTTTTATGCCGAGTGGGAAGGTAATACTTTTCGGGAACGCTCCTCTTATTTCCTCCCGGCGCATGTTATCGCTTGTTTGTTCTTTCCCCTTTGTTAAACGTTTTTCTCATATATGTATTCTCCTTAATTACTATTTCTACTTGGGTACGTGGAGAATGTAATTAAAACGGAGCCAGAACAAAATTTTCAGCGAAACAGGAAATACTAGGGTAAGGCTTATGTTAGATACGAAGGTCTCAATTATCATTCGAATTTTCATAAAATAATAGTAATTGTGGTAGGTAATAATACGTGTTTAACGTAAGCGTGTTTCATAGACAACATGAATGCAACGTTCAATGGAACATGATACATGAAGAGACTTACATACACGCAGAATGTTATAGTTTTGTACATTTGTAATATGGTCTTCGTATTGCAGTAGGGTATCTACCTATAAAGTGTGATTGGGAAATCACTAACAAGGAAACATCCCAAACCCGGAAATTTAAAAAATTCTGAAACCTTGTGAAAATCCGGTTATTTTCCGATTTTGTGTTATAACTCGCGAATTGTAAAGTAATTGTTTTACGAAATGATAGTTCTAATTAAAAGAAGTAACTTTTGTCCCGAAACTTTTATTTATTTCTTACAGTGCGCGAGTTATAACAGAAAATTGGAAAATACCCGAATTTTCAGGGGTTAATTTTACCCCCCTCCGAGTGAATTTGGGCAGGAAACAAAAATTGCATTGTAATCAGCTGAAAATCCCCTATATATTCACAAAGTTTCAGAATATTTTGAATTTTCGGGTTCGGGATTTTTCTTTGTAAGCCTTTCATCTATTATCGATAGATGACCATAAATTATGATTCCCTAGTGCACTTGCTAGGGTTTCGTGCTCTGAAGAAGAGAAGAAATATGCTTGGCCTCCACTGTATTCCTTACAATCTACTCGATAAATATATAGCGATCTCATAAGTAGGTACTTAAGTAGGCAACTTAACATAAATTTCACAGAAAGGAGAGTGAAGCGTTTGACATTATTTATTTGAACCTAAATTTCATCATTCTCATTATAAATCCACAGACCTAATGGACAGATTGCATAATAGGTAGGGAAAATATTTTTTGCAGAGAATTAAATTTCTTTGATGGATCTATCACTCGCATTTGCTTCACAGTACTTACGTAGGTACTATAGCGCTATAGCTATTGCACGTACCTCTTGAACTTACTAAAGTGTCCACTCACTTAAACGTACCATTACTCTCACTTGTGTAAAATGGTTTTCTCATATACAAATTAGGAAATAAAATAAATGACATAGCACATTGCGAACAAACAAGTGATTACTGTATAAATTATTAGACACGGTTACACCCTGCTTTAAATCTAACGCAGAATATAGAGTGACGAAAAACGATAGGAGCAAATTTCATGGAAATCCGACTACGCATTAACAAAGAAAAGGGTCTTAAAGAAATAAAATTTTTCAGTCGTAGGTAGCACTCATATTCCGATTTACAAAGTCTACCGTGTAAATACGTATCGATAATCGGAAAAGAAGCATAATACCTGTACACTGTAGACAGGTAAAATAAACACTTGACGTGCAACTATAATTGAAAGACAACGTGCGAATACACAAATAGTGTTCTGACACGTGTATGCGTGTTATTAGGATCTTCCACGATTGATTTTAAACAGATACACAACGTAGTTCGTTATTCCGTTACTGCATGCTAGAGGGAAATGTTTCATAACTCCTTGTTTATCAGACCCATGTTCATTAAGCCTTGTTTCCTCCATTTGAATAAGCGGCACATGAAAGTTGATCCCACCTTTTGTTCCCCGCCCTGTATAATAAGTTGAAAATAGAAAAGAGATCGAGTCGCGGAGTGTGGGTTATCGAGAAAGAACGGAGTGCAACTTAATCGGGCCTGCCGGCGATAGAGGAGCGGTCCCCAAGTGTGACAGAGGAGAGTGGTAGGGTACAGCGCGATCGTTTTGCAATGTTGCTGAAATAATTGCTTGAAAACGGTTCCGCGAGCGCCGAGATAGACGCTGAATTCCTCTTCGCTCTGAATTAATCTCGGCCGGAATGCGAGCCCCACACCAGGCCACCCCCATTGCCCCCATGGACGCTGGACTTTCATCACGAATGGCTTCTACGGGGAGGGGGGTAAAGTGAGCAGGAGGGGGGGATGCAATTGTCCGCATTGCCGAGTCGATGCGCTTTCCGGCGCGCGGCTCGCGTTCGTGGAAAAATTTTCGCGACTTCCGGCCCCGATATTGCGCCCATTCCTCGAGACGCACGAGTCTAAGGACGCCTTCATGCTTCCACGGAGTATGTATATTGCCCCCCTTTTGCCCTCGGAAGATATACTACCGGTTCGAATTTGAAAATCAGCATCAATGGGGGCATTGTGAGCGAATCTACACTGCCGACTTTCTTAATCACCTGCGAAAGAGGACAAGTTCTACACGGCGCGTGTGCAAATTTGTGCGAAAGGATATCACGTTGGATTTCGTGGAGTTTAAATGGTATAGTTGGGTAGAAACAATTTCAAGTCTATTGGAACAATTACTACAGTTTAATTCAAGTTTCTTTCACTTGTTGTCGGTGGCGAAAAGGCTTGTAATTACACTAAACCACGTGCTCCTGTTATCAAAAAGTCTGAAAAGTCACAGGACTTTTCTGTTATCAAAAAGTCTGAAAATCGCAGAACTTTTCTGTGACTTTTCTGTTTCTCTAATATGCTGACAGTTTAAGAATTGAAGTGATGAATATTACACTCTAATGAAGCTTTAAAGAGGTCCAGAATATTATTTTAATTGATATTTTGTTCGACGATGGCAGGGAAGCTTTCAAAATTATTAAATATATTTTCGTGATTAAAAACGTGAACTTATCAGTCCGTGATTTCTTTCCTTCTCCCGCTGTAATTATATATTACAGAAATATTGCTGGTTGCATTGTAACAACACGAACCGTTCGGAAATACCAGGATCTTGGACAAAAATATTTGCAAATCTGTTCGCGTATTCCGCGGTGTTTTCCAAGAGCCGAATCACGATGGCAATGCGGAGCGTTGTGCAATCGAAATGCAATTACCGTGCAAACAACACGTTACACGGTCTCTGCACGACGTTCGATCGTTATACAAGATTTCGTTCAGAAAACAAAGAAGCGGCGGATCGAATTTTCATCAAACTTCACTGGGATCCTTGGAGCCAGTGATTCCCAGATTCAATTTTTCCCAGCGACGTCTAATCCCTAATTTCACAAACTTCCTCGCCGTTCTACTCCGATTGTTATCATTCACATACTTGCAACTGGTTAAGCGACAGAATGATTAATCTTTATTTATGAAGATTCGGCAAAATGATCATTGGCACTCCTGATTAAAAAGCCAAATATTAAGAAGTACAAGCTTAGAAAGTACTTTTTTACAATTTCTTATTTTCCTTTCATTACAACACTGCAAAGCCCAATAGTTGAACTGCACATTTTACATCTGGCAACACTACAAAGTGGAACAAAGAGCTGAGTTTTGGGCGTTTTCTTAAAATTTTGATAAGGGGTAGATAAGTATATTTTGTCACTTTATAACTAAGTAATGGATTCAAATACAGATTTACTAAGTGTGGTAGATTTTTAATAATGAATGAAATAGTCTGTTTAAACAGTTTAAACTTCGTTTTTAACTACATATATTTTTTTATATATCCACAAATTTCAGGGTGCCAATGATTGTACTTTAATGCCTATTTTTGATTTTCATTGAATATTTTTAAACTAAAAGACTTAATAGGTACTCAAGATGTTTTATTTTAATGAGAAATCCATAATCATTGATAATAACTGAAAATGAAGACCGTATAAAAACTTCACAAAAAAATAAATACATTCCAATTGGGATTTTCGCTTAGGGTGCCAATCATTGTACAGTTTGCCCTACAATAAATTAAGGGAGTCAGTTGGAAACCCCCACCACAAACTTTGATTACCCCCACCGTCTCGTATTTCGTCTCTTCGCTCCGCCCACTGCATTTCATAGTCGCATCTCCGCATCTGTCCTTTAAACAATGCACGTATTTTTTACCGATTCACATGATATACTAACTCAGCTGAAAAGCGTCGACTCTCGGATCGAATAAAGTGTCGTTTCGAGCTCTCAGGGAACACCCTTCGAACTTTCGTCGCGCAAAAACGGGGCCCGAGATCGTGGCCCGATATGACCGTCAGACCCTTCTGAAATAAAACCTGGAGGATCGATTCTCCAAGCTCCGCCGGCGTTTTTTTCACGATTCGTGGCACCGTGATCGATCCTCGATGCTAATGAGCAGCGTCGAGTGACATTCTGCCGTATGTTTATTAATCGCTGGCTCCGTTTCCCATCGGGGAACCGGCTGGACGAGTTCGCAACCCCTTCGGAGTCGTTTAGACCGGGTTCGATCTCCCTTCCCTTCTCCTTCGCTCCCCCCACCCCTGCCATTTTTCCAGTTTCCCTCGCGGGCGACGGTTTCGCACATACGCGCGGCAGCGAAATGAAGCGACGTCTTAGGAAACGTCTTAATTAATCCTCCGAAACGTCTATCGTGGATTGCTTCTCGCAGCAGCAATTAGGCAAGATTATGACTGTTGCACAACGGGGCCTGAGAACGACGTTGCGGCAACTTGAATTTTGCTTATCGCGCGACAACGAACGCGGCTGCAGCTGGTGCACCGCGTTACACCAAACAGTCCGGTTTCTTTCTTTCAGAATCTATCGCTACGATTTTGAAATAGATACGGGCCTATGCTAGATTTACTGCAGTGGTGTGCGCAATCTGCTTTCCACGGCGATTGATTGCCCAAGGAGCTTACAAACAGAGCGAGGAATTTAATTATGAGAATTGGAGAAGAGGTGATAAAGTAACAATTTATTATTCGTTAAAATAGTGTGTCTTGATTGTAACCTTGTTTTTTCGGTAATTTGACGACGCAGAACGGACGGCCGGAGTACAGTAATGAGATGAAAAGATCTCTTCCCGCCGTGGTATACTTGGGATAGCATTAATTGGCTGCTGAATGCTGCTGCGGCGTTATCCCTACCACTACAATTCTCATCCGTGGAAGAGGGTGTAGAATAAATGTGGAAAGAGAGTACTATTTCACAAATGGAATTGACAGTAAACTTTTTGTTCCATTTCTAACGATACCTACGTGTCTAATCATTTTGCGATTATTATAAATATGATTTCGTAGAGGCAGAATCACAAATACTATAGATTACTTGAACTTCCCAGTTGATGACAAGTCTCTATTAGAGGATTCAAATGATTACCACACACCAATCGTTCTGTTTATAAAAGATTTTGTTTACTTGAGTACTTTTTATCGAGCTTTACAAATCACAGACTTTTCTGTTTAAGAAAATCGATAAATATTGCGCAAGCTGCGTAACGCAAAAATATTATCGCCAGTTGTTTCAGGAACGGAAGGTATTATTGCGTGATTCCTGTCGAAATTTCGCTCGATAAGTTTACATTGTGCGTGCACGCACTTGCCCCGAACAATTTCGACAAGCTTACACGTTGCAATATCGAACGCCGTAATAACGTTCGAGATTCCAGTCTCGATCGGGAAGTCGATAGCATAAACAATGAGTCCAAGGCCCGGGCCATGAAACACGAATATCTGGGAGTGAAATTGCAAACTCGGTGACGCAACTAATCGCATCGACGCGAAATAGGTAACCACGTCGATTATTACATGCCACTGGAATGTAGCAGATATAACTGCGATGTTGCGCAATCACATTACCCTGATAAATAAAATTGTTGATATGAGAAATTCGACAGGACTGCGCTTTCGATATTAGCACGCAGCAAGACACCCCTGATCTCGTGGAACAGTTTGTGCGCAGGAAGATCGTGCTCGTCTTCTGGAATGTTAGACGTAGGTATCGAGTGTCGTGAGACGCTTGGAAATTTACGAATCTCCTGGAGTCTAATGGATTTTTTCACGGTGATTGAAATATTTGCGTGGCAAGACAATTCATACTCCGACAGCATCGATTTTTTTCGGTGGATCAATGCAAACTTTCAAGAACAATCTGCGCGAAATTGTTATGGATTAAGTAGGATGCATTATTTAATTTGATTTTTTTTTCATTCTTTCTTTGCGGCTAGATGTTTTGTTTTCGCTGTCTTTGTTTTTTTTTTCATTTTCTCGTTTTCCTTCTTTACGTATGCCACTGTTTTCTTTATTGTACAAATTGGGCTTGTTCCGTAATAAATAAATAAATAAAAAAAATAAATAATCCAGACCCCTCTTCGAAATTGTTAAACTATGTTTAGACGTTCTTCATTGCTCCAAAATTAAAAAGAGACCAATATTTTCCATTTCAGAGAATAAAGCTACGACCGAAGTGTGGACCAATGGTGCTCTAAGAAAATCGAGCAGGCGTATTTCGTTTCGAAAGAAGTCGACTCGTCAGGAAAATCGAAGATTCGGCAGAGTCATATGGAAACCACCCTCCGCGTGAATTGTATTTGTTTTCCGACGGTTTAAAAGTCGTTGACGGTGCGTCGCAGGTTCGACACGGTCGTTTCACCGTTCTTTATTACGCGACGATTACCTTGAATTCCAAGAAACGCAGAACGCTATCGCGTTAATCGTCTGTTCTCTGTATGACTCGGCCCGGGTGTTGAGTGTCGCCTCGTACGGCGAAATCCGACGCCGTGGACGTTCCTGGCCTACATTTCCACTCATTATATGATCGAAAGTAAACGCACCACGGGCCCCTCGGTCTCGGCAGGAAACAATAGGTCACGCTGCAGGAGCGACCACCGTTTCGTCAGGTGTAGTCTTCTTTCCTCCGATTCTGTAGTCGATACCTCCGCTCGAAATGAGATGAGGACACTGGCCACAGTCACTAGCCTTAAGATAGCAGTGAAGCTGCAACAGCCGCAGTTCCAGTAATGGGCTGTTATTGATCACGAATCTGGAATAAGTCTGTCATCAATTGCAGCATGATATTTCGGCGACGATCACTTGCCAGATGCGACTTTTACGATTGCTAATAAAAGTACGCTACCGTAGTTTGAAAATGTTAAGTGGTAGCTCGAAGCCACCTGTCCTCTCTGTTCGAGAAGCAAGGAGCAATGGATTCGTCGGCACAGATAAGTATAAGGGTGGTGAATGAAGCTCTTCGATGGCCACGAGCGACCAATTAACTTTTAACGGAATATAGAGCCGCTTCTAACTGCACAGTCACTCTGTGACACTCTGTTCAAGGTTATAATTTGCTAATTACGCTTGTAAACTGATTGACTTCTGTTCGTACGATTATTGCCTGAATCAGAAATTTCTTATTGCCTGCAGAGTCAACATCACGCTATTCTGCAAGTGGAAAAGGAATTTTAACGTTTTTTTAAAGTAGGGTATGTTGACTGAAAATCGTGGATTTTTTTTTTCGCTTTCAAATCCCGGTTCGGAGCTTCGTTCCCCTTCTGCTTAAAGTGCCACGTTGATTTCCATATTTCGCTAAGCATCGGTTCCTATCTTCTTGCTTTCTTTTTAAGAAGAATACAAGTGTAAAGGTTTCACGAAAGTGTGTCGTTACAGACATTTAAGGCTCCGCATTACCCGGGGACGCATTTCTTTGTGCACTCGTAGAGGAAAGTAATGCACAGCAGATGGCTGCGGCCAGCGCAAAGAAGTTGGATCTTATTTCGCGGGGTCCTAAGAATCGCATTTGAACGGCATCAAGTGGCAAACATAACTTAAAACTTCTCTTTAATCCATACACGTTTTTGCTTTTACGTATCACCTCAAGCTCCGTGCTCAATTTTTATGCAAGCGCTTATCGACGAATTTGTGCAATGTTCGAAGACAACGGATCGGCGATGAGAAAATAAAGTTTTGATTACACTGATCTTACAAGTATTTTCGAGCCGAGAAACCTAAGAGCGATATTAATTTATATTTCAACGTAGCGCGATACGATGCTGATAATAAACAATCGATTAACAGGAACTCGTTGCAACTGTAATTCTGGGAGTACGAGTTGCGACAGTGCTGCGAAGCGAAACGACATGCCAATTCGACACTCGGTTCTGTTCCAAATGAATAATAATAAATGATAAATTGAGAGTCCTCGAAAAGAGTAATAAAGTTAATCCCGTCGACGAATCTAACAAAAATGAATATTTCTGAATCCCATAAATAATTAAAAATGAAATTGAAGATGGCATCCGTAGTAAAAGGATTGTAACTGCCGAAAATAAACGAAATTTCATTTTGTAGATGACAACAACGACTGTTAATATCAAGGGAAAGTAATTCCCTGAAATGTATTAAAAATTGAAGAGAGAAATAAGAGAGAATTTTTCGGTTATAGCAATTACGCATTAAAAAAATTCCCTTGCGTTCCCAAAAATGTAACAGTATTGACAGTCACTGCCCCCTCCCCCTCTCCCTCTTCAGGAAAGAAAGTAACATCTCCCATTGACATTTTCACAGTGGAGGCGACGAAAGTGGCTGTACAGGTTTTTGAGACAGCAAGGCGAACGAAGATAACGGTGGAAAAACTGGTCGGGAGTCGTGTGATCGTCCAGAAAGCGACCTGGAGTGGGGAGATTACGAGGGGTTAGAACCTGCGCCTAAGTTTACCCTTTCCCGGCGCATGCTCCTGCACCACTTTTCCCACCCTTGTCGCCGAGGTTTGACTCCCGATATGATCGGAAAAAGGAACCAGAAGCTGAACTGCCACCCCCTCCATCGCCCCACCATGAACTCGTTCCCACCCCCCTCTCCACACCCCCTCCTCCCCCACCACCCCCGATATTTTCCATCGTTACCGTGCACTCTGAACTACGACCATCTGGATTCACTGAATCCCTAAGCTATTGGATGAGAATTTGTTGAGAATGGAATTGCATCGGTACGTGGAAAGTCAATTTAGGTAGAAAGTTTGCACCGACTGAAGTATATTAAAATTGGTTTTTCTTCTGCACGACTACTTAGCAGTTTGTTTCTATACTTTATGTATGTTTAGAACTGTATAAAATATATGCATAGGTGTGTTAACTGAATTGAAATTGTCTTTGTGCTCTATAGGATTTGTTATAAAAATGTAGGCTCAACTTTTCTCGTGAAATTGGAGCGAATTTATTAAGATTTGCAAACAGATGTACTCTATTTGTATGAAAAAAGGATAGGTAAGCTACTTAACGAGCAGACAGAAAATGCTGACTGTTAAAATGCAATTAGCAGATATGAATGATTATTGTTATTATAGCAGTTGGCATTGTTAACAGTGTTGCTGTTATTACTGTTTCTATATTTATAACATTATTATCGCGGAATCCAAATGAACCCCAAAGTACAATTAACAGATATGGCATTACCACTGTTACTTATTTTTAATTTGGTGGTTAGCGTCAAGATGTACAATTTACAAGAATACAACGATTATTTGTATTAACGTTACCATGATAACTGTGGAAATTATTGTGATTATTATTATCGTGTTTCCAGAACAGCGTGAAGTAACACTGTGAGCTTCGGATTCGTATTAAAGCTTATCACTATCATACTTTAGTTGTACAACTGTTGTAAATGTATTCTTCATAGAGAAAAACCGATTCGAGCGAATTCGCCGAGAAAATATTTTCCGAAAATGATTTTTAAAATGCATAGTGCTGCCATGAATTTCTCCGTGGGCGATATCTATCCAAGGTGGAAAATATATGTAAAAGAATTTCTTTGCCTCGTACGAATTTCGCTCCAAGAAAAAACGACCCGTTAAAGGGTTCTTCTTCGAAAACAAAAACTACACAAACATTTCCAGATAAACAGTTGCTCTACACGAACTCCCCCCTCCCCAAAGAAAGATTATACAGTGGAAAATGTTTTCGAAAAAGTTTCTCTGCTTGGAAAAAAACCGTTTCAAAGAAGAAGCAGAGGGTTGAAAATACCTATGACGGGAACTTTGCTCCAAGAAGGAATCGTCCGAAGTGGAAAATCTTTTTTAAAACTTTTCTTCTCCAGAAGCATAAACGGTTGGCCTTCATAGCACGCCCAGACTGTATAGCGACGTCATTTTCATGTCACACTTCTTTTAGAATATCACGATCGACCACAATCTCCGGTAATAATAAAACGTCCCCGTAGCAAGCTTGTAGAAAATATAAGATTGAGAACAATAAAACACCCGCAAATAATGCAGGTCAGTAGTAGGTAGTACTATCAAGGACGAGCTTCAAAGATGAGACCACTGAAAAAGCCGCTGCTATTAAAACCAGAGAATTTCCTCGAGCTCCTTTCAGCCCCGACGAAACTCCCGATAACTGCGCCATACTAGATGTAAAATGGAAAACCAACATACAGCGGTGATCGAATAAAAGTTTAAAACACGAACAGTAACAACACTAACGCAGTTGAACGTGAAATTGCGATATCCCACAGTCTGTATCGCATAAAGCAAGGAGACTTCGCTAAACAGTCCACCGATACGAACCTGTGCAACGATAAGCGAAATCCAGTACTAAAGTTACTCATGCACGCTCCTAAAAGTATCATCTTTAATCGTTTCTCTGAGCATCGATGCTAGAACCAATCCTTTCGCTCCCCCCTGAAGGATCAGCGCTAAGGTGAGAAATGACGACGGAATCGCAAGCGGGGAGAGGCGGAACGCAACCCTTCTTTCCGATCAGGCCGTTGAAGTCACCGATACTTCCGATAGCTGATACAGCGCATCGTGTCCTCGTGGCCGCCACTGGAAGGGGTGCGTGCCGTTGGTGGGGGTGGGCACCCTCGCGTTCCTGCGGCGTGTTTGGCCGCCCGACCGCACCGCGGCGCCACCGTACAGCCTGCGCGGCCGACGTCCCTTTCCACAGCACTGGCGAACTTTTGTCCACTCTGCGCGCTCTTGGGTCGGCGAGGAGCGACTCTTTTCGCGCGTCGCCACGAGTGAGCGATGCCGGGAAACGCGTTTCATTGGGACTGACTCATCGGGGACAGTGATAGCCCCGCGGAACGATTCCCGTCCGTGTACTGGCGAGGAAAAGGGAAGAGACTGCCGGGACAATAGTTTCGCCGGGGTGGAAAAGTGCGTGGCTGGAGGGATGACTGCGAGGGCTGCAGGAGCCGAGCGTTCGAGTTAGTCTCGGCCAGAACACAGGCCCAGTAGGATCTACGTGCACTGAGCGGAGCCGCGTACGGTGCGTGGACCGAGGAACCGAGCCTTCGAACACCTCCCCCACCCCTAACTAGCCGCGATCCGCGAGTTTCGCGTGCAACTGACAAGTGTACCCACGGAGTGCGCAGGTGATTGTTTGTGATAATCTGTTGTGCTGTGATCTGTGCTCCCTCGTTCCGCGATCCCGGAGAAGCGGCGCGGATGAAATTGGTCGAAACATTGTTTCTTTTTTCTTCTTCTCCCTCCTGTTGTTCCTTGCGAGCCGTGGTAACGCGTGGAGGCCCTTCTGATCGCGATCCCCGCGATTCCTCCACCGCCACCTCCTCCAGCAGCCTTACTCGAGTTGACGCGCACGCACGTGCACAACCGTGCCCTCGGATTATCTGAAAGCCGAAACGCGACCGGCTGGAACGTGACCATCGGACGGATTCCTGGTCGTCGCGGCTGAGCTCTATCTCGACCGGTCAACCAACTCACCTCGCGAGAATCAGAGAGGAAAAGAGGTGCGCGGAGAACCCGAGAACCGCGAGTGATAGCGCCTAGCTGACTGCTAAAATCTAGCGTACGGCCGCCGCGATCTCCACTGATTAAGTCCGAAGAAACCGTTCACAACCGAGCGAACCTGAAAATGGCAGACCTTTATATTCTGCTGTTTGCGTCTTTCCGTATGTCGAAGGAAAAATCGATGGTCTACTCTAGAACGATTCCGTTCTTCGTTGGACGATAAGTCTTCCACGGACAGAGATTTTCGAGAACAATCCACTTTCAGGATTTTCTGCAGAGAGACTTTTTGTGGAAGGAACATTTTTTCGGAAGACGTGCATACTTGATGCTCGATAATTCTTCCTTGAAGGGAATTCACTATTCTTCACAGACATTCTCGATTTCGGATGATTTTTCCTTGGAAGAAGATTGACAGTATTGAAGCGTAGGCTTCATCGTCGCTGAAACTTTCTCACCTCGAGGCAAAAGTCTTTCGGTTTTCCTGCTTTGTCAGGTCTTCGTTAAAGAACAACTTCCACTTTGGAAACATTTTTCTCAAACAGTTGTGCCCCAAGTGACAATTCTTCCGTTCCACTCTTCCATTTCAAAAGTTTCGTTCTGAACATCTACTTTTCCGTGATAATGGTGACCGAAAATTCGACTGTCATAGAATTTCCAAGATTTAAAGCGTTAGAATATGAGACTTCAATGTTTAAAGTGTCTCGTCGTGGAGTGCCATTTCTGAACATCATTCTGGACAATGTTCCACCTCACGTTTACAAAGATTCATCAAAGATGGTTCGACATCGTTCGACGTCGAAATGCGGAAGTTCTCCAGAGACATTCTTACGTCAGAGTGTAATCGAATATCATTCAAACACCTCTGCACTGAAAGGGATTACCGCATTCGAAACTCGCATAGTGAGTGCATACTTCTTAATTACCGCAGAATATCGGTCAGAAATACAGCAGTATCCATGCAATATTATCAAAAAACTACCCCCATCTTCAAAGAAAACGAACTCAATCTACGCCACTTTCCATCGCAGAAATATCTTTTTGTTCCTCTGAAATCAACGTCACCTTTTCGTACAGTACTCCAAAAGCATAACAGTTCTCTGTGCGGTGCTCTCGCAAAATTCCGCAGCAAAGAAATCCAGCCTCGAAACGGAACCACAGCAGAGAATCGCCGAGGTCGCAGTGATACCAGGATTTCTCTACGGTGGATCGCCTTGCGATCGACGTTCCTCGTCAACAGAAGCTCGTCGGGGTCCCGTAGCGTCCGCCTCGCGAGCAGCAACCCCGCGTGTCTCGCTGGATTATCTTATCCAGCGAAAAAAGAGCCTGTGCTGGCCCGATGTCCCTGAGCGCGGCTCTTGAACTTACCACGACGTTGCGCATCCTTCGCTCGCCGGAAGATATTGTTACAATCGCCCCTCGAACAGCGTCGCATTGCCTCCTGACGGGGGTCGCGACGCCGGGGGCTAAGAGGGGCCGGGGGGGGAGGGGAGGGGGTGCCGTTTATCGTCGACCGGTATATTGAGTAGCGTGTGACCACTCGAAGAAAGAGAATCCCTGTGCTGTGAGCAGCGAAATTCCACCAGCCAGGACGTCAACTCGGGGTTCACCGCCGTTTCGACGGACCTTCGATCCTACTCCCCGATTGCTGCCGCCCTTCCAAGACAGCAGTAACTTGCACGATGCTCCGAATCTCTGAGGAACGCGAGTGGCAGGGTGTCCTGTCGTGGATAGTGGGAGAGTGAAGGTGTTTAGGAATACATGCTTGGAGATCGTTGTAACAGAGGGGATGTGATTTCCGGTCGAACGTCGAAAGGACACCGGCTAGTTTCTTCGTAGGGAGATTATCGAGGAGTCAGTGATCTTGTTTCGCGTTTCAGACATTTCGCGGTCCGCAAAGTCGTGAGATCGGGGAAAATCGGGGAGAAAGTTGACGATAAGCGAGTTCTGGTGCATCTTCGTGTAACGAGAAGCTCGTTCCTCCGATCCTTCGACCGTCAGTGAAAATGTCAGACTGTGGAACTCGGGACAGACAGAATTCTCTGAGAATTGTGAGTACCGGAACATTTTCTCGCTCAATTCCCCAACGATGGAGTCGAAGCAAATCTTCCTTGCAATTCCCATTAGACAATCCGCTGCGAGCGGAAAATTTCTTCCTTCCTGAATTTTTCACCCGTCTCCCGATAAAGCTTCATTCTTCTTCGGGAAATTTTAAGAATTCTCGTCCAACGCTAGCCAGCTTCGCGCGGATTTCCATCCAATTTTCCGTTCGTTTTCTCGCCGCGGGTGACGAGGCTCGCGACGAATTCCGATTTCCTCGCAATACCGAGACGTCGTTGCGAAATTGTCAGCGGACAATGCGTTGCGGCAGCCGTGCCTCGAAGATGCGCGATGGCGATGCACGGCACGCGTGCACACGCGCGCGCTGGCCCGCGTTGACAAACTAATCCCCCGCGTTATATCGGGTGATCGTAAAGCACGCGCCGACCAGCCGACAGCAGTGTATTTTCGTGGGCGGCTCGCGGTGAATTTTCGCCAACCGATTCGCTGACACCGAATCCCTCTGTCTAGCCGCGGAAGCAAACAAAAAAATCTTCAAACCGCTGTTTCCACGGAAATTAGCTGCTATGTGCCCTAGGAAATAATCGTGTAGCTTTTGTGATCTTTTGCCCAATTTTCCAAGCTCCTTAGAGAGGAAACTACGTAATTCTCTGAGGGTCGAGTGTTTTCTTCGGGTTCTCACTTTAGGACGTTCCGTGAGAGTGCTCCAACTGTTTGGATGACTTTTGGCAAATTGCGTTTGCCGCGTTATTGCTGTCAGATTTTCGGTTTCAGAAAAGTCCTAACATTTTCAAGGGCAACTAACATTCTGATCGCAACGTGACATATTTTGGCTATTTCGTTGGCGCAAAGTAATACTTACCTACTCTCCTCGTTGAAATCGAAACTTTTGTTGATTTCTCTCCGCTTATATTTTGCGGCAAACGCCCTCTATCCGCTATTCCAAATCAGTTGTTACTTTTCATAACTGCCAACATTAAGTGTCTCACCCATTTCCCGCGCATTTTGGGCACCCCACGGCACTAACCAACACTCTTCCATCATTCGTAGACGATGATTTTCATCAAAATAATCATTCTTTCCGGTGATGGTCCCAATTTCCGCAAGCAAGATAACTACAGACCTTTTCATACATGCTTTTCGCTTTTGGTCAATCAATGTTATGAAACTTCGAGCTTCTTTAATCGAATGTTGCCATTATTCTCTCGGAATTGTCACACAGAAACGAGTCTCCGACCGAGAGGAATGTAGATGAAAACTCTGTGCCCAAAATCAAACACCCACAAGCATCAATGATTTTCCGAAAACGAACGATCGATCGACCGAAAAAGCGACCATCAGCAACAAGTACGCGGGGCGTCGGTGGCCCGAATCGAGTTACAGTTGTTTTCGGTTTTCGCGTCAACAACGACTATCATTCACGGACGATGATTAACCGCGCGAACCGGGACGAACGCCACGAAAATTAAAGTTGCATTATCCAGGACCCTAGCGCTGGTTAACTCGACAATCATGAAGCGCGGGCGGATTAACGCGTTTGCCGGAAGCGGGGTGACTTTCACGCTTTCCGCGAAAAGGGGGATGTCGATTCGATCCTTCAACCCCACAGACGTCGAATGCCTGCGGAGCTTTGAGCTCGTCCGAGTGAAAGCCGAAACAGGGGCATTTTTGGATAACTTTGGTAATGGTTTATCTGTCATCTTAGAGTTCCTATATATTGTGACCGCAATTAGTGAGTTTCGAATGATTCCAGTTACGAAAACTATTACCAGAAATGTTGACGGTGTTATGCTGGACAAAATACAGTGATCTCTGCCGATATTGTTTATTGATTATTGTCGTCTTAGCTTTAGGTTTTAGATTCTTCTTTGAGTCTCCGCGTCTCTGTGACGGTTACATCTACCTTGAAATTTAAAGCACAAAGTTGTCCACGGTTTTCTTTGCACCAGAAACCGGAGGCATTAGCGACCTCATCTATAGTCTCTCGTAACTTTAATATACCTTCAGTTAACAACGATCTGCGGTGAATATATCAATTTCTCTTTAGTGCTGCCAAAGTCAACTCTTGGCGTATTCTTTTTACCTCCCTTCTGCCCATATGACAATTTTTTTTCGTGAAACTCAATACCCACGACTCTTACAACTTTTTGCTCAAAATTGGTCGAACCAAGTAGAAACGAAAGCTCATCGCATTTTTACACTTTAAGCGCAAAAATAAAGAGAAAGATGTGGATATAATAAATAGCGAGACCTAACTGTCTTCTCGCGTACCTTCGGTCCTTTAACAGATCAAAAAGTTTAATGACACGGCGAGGAAAGCGAAGTTCCTCCGAAGAGACTCGTTTGTCCCTGAATTGTGAGCAGCATATATTTGCCCCGCACGTTTTAAAATAATGTCTATTCTTGCTTAAAAAAAACGAGGAGTAGCCTTCGAACGCGAAATGTGTTTGCACGAAATTCGATCGTTCAGTTTCACTTCTGCTCCAAACTTTGAAGTCGACGTCGCTGAAAAGCTGACTCCACGGAAAGAACTTTGTGTCCAGTGCGCGTGCATTTTCCATCTGGTTTCCCAATTGGGTTGCAAAAATAATGTAAATAATGTACGGTTCGGACAGAGATACCCTTTTACCTTCTCCCGCATTTCCGTGCTTACGATAAGTGTTTCTGTTCTCGACCAGAGCCGCTCTTGACTCCGGGAGCGCGAAGGGAGCTCGATCTAAGCGTTGTTGACCCTTTCGCTACCGAAACAATCGCCACCAGAATCGAGTGTTTTCTTTGTTGATGAAGTTTGTTAACTTGTAAGATTAAAAGCTGACCTTGGAAAGTTGCGAAAGAAATGGTAATTGACCGTTTAAATTAAACTAAGCGAAGTTGAAGAGTAAAGTGGCATGCATGAGTAAGGTGTACACACATGGAAGCGATATAGGTAGCTCGCATACACACGCAGCTGTCATGCGTTATTCCGAAATTAAGAATCTCTACGTAGCATCGAGTCACTCTGGCGACAACACAACAAAGGGGGCTGGGGTGGAAATGACAGTGTTCAGTAGCGAGAGGGTCGAGAAACATGGAAGTCGTGGCGGCGTTGGTGGAGGGCTGCGCGCCTCCTGTAAAGAGAGGAGCCACGAACGCCTTTAACCTTTTCGAAAACTCAATCGCGGACGTCTCGAAATCGTAACGGCGTTCGAGGGGAGAGGGGGGAGGGGAACAAAGGCCGCGCTCCGTTCGCCAAAGAGCAATCGAAGGGTTAGCAGTGCGAGCGGGGCGCAGTGGTAGAGGGATGGGTGTAAGGGGAGATCGGGTCGTGGGGGGGGGGGGGGCGAGGGAAAAATAAGAAACATAGATACAAAACGAGGAGGGAGACTCCGCGCCGGTAGAAAAAGAGGAAGGAGGAAAAGAAGAAGCAGAAGAAGAAGAAGGGAACCGACGATCGGCAGCAGGGGTTGGAGCAAAAGGGCGGTCGGGGAGCTGAAAATATGAGATCCGCTCCGGTGGAGGGACCACCTAGCCAGCCTCCGGTCCTTTCCGCGGCGTCTCCCTCCTCCGCGCAGCTTATCCCCACCGTCGCGACACTCTCCTCTGAAAGCTGCGACCGCCGAGGGTGGTGGGGGCGCCGGGCGCCGGTGGATTGGGCGAACGGTGGGCAGGCCGTCCCCTTCCACGCGGCCTTGGCTCCGCCCAACCCCCTCTAGCGGTCGTGCACCTCCTCCAGACATCGCATCGGTTGTTCGGTAGCTCTTAGTTTCAGGTTAGGAGCCTGCTAGGACGGGTCTCGTGCTCTCTCCGTTGCTGAGGTAGCCAGAGAATCAAGGCGAGAGGCGAGGGAGAACAGCGGAGGGGTCAGTGAAGTGTGACCGCGTGCAGTGCGTCGTTGGCCGGTTTTTCCGCGCGAGTGTGGGTGTGATGCCGCCGCCAGAGCCGCCGGAAGCCTGATCGTCCGTCCGCGAATCCCGAGATTCGGAGCAGCTGGTGTTGTGTGACCTCTCCTGACCGCGAGGACCCCGCGCGCGCACGAGTCGATGACTCTGGTGAACACGGCGAAGACGCTGACGTGACGCGATTTCGTGTGCCCGTGGGCCGAGTGTGTGGTGCGACGACGGGTCGTGTGTGTGTCCGGGACAGTGTCCGGGACTAAGGAACAGGAAGAGACGGTAGCGACGGGCCCGCCGGCCGAGGCGTGCGCCCCAGGAGGCGTCGGCGGCGCCGGCACGCGAAGGGGAACAGTTTTGGGCCCGGCGGAGAAGCTCGAAGCCGTCAAAGTGGCTTCGTCACTGGGCCTCCAGGGGCCTTCAGCGCCGATCGGGGCCCAGCTACTGGCTACTGGCAGCTCGGAGGATGCAACGGCTGTGTACCACGCGAACCTGCTAGCCAGCAGCAACGCGTCCGTGCTCCAACAGCCCGTTCTAGCCAGCCTGAACACGCCGGCATTGGCCAGCATGCAGGCCTCTGCGGAGGCCAACTCGCTGGACATTCAGGCCATGCAGTCCATGGACTGGCTGTTCAAGAAGGAGCGCATATACCTGCTCGCCCAGTTCTGGCAACAGGTAAGTGATCCTTCCTGTGCTCTCTATCTATCCATCCTCACGATTACGTGGACAGTGAGTTCGACGTGAGTTCGGTTGATTCGCCAGCACCCTGCACCCTCGCATCGTCACCCCGCGCAAGGGAAACTGTGATCCTCCAGCGGGAGTACCCGGTTATATCGCGGACACTTGTAGCTTCGTGGCCTGCTGCAAGTGCGGGGAACGCTGACTGTGTGCCTGTGATCACGGGTTCAAGTGGCCGTGAGAGGGATTTCGGTGCGTAGATCGCCTTACGGACCCTGGCCAGCCGTTAGATTTCCATCGTAATCGCTTTTGTCACCGAGGAACTGACGGCTCCGGGTGATAGCTAGTGGCGTTTTCGGTCCTACGTGATACGCGCGAATCGCGAAATGAGCTCCCGAGGGCCACCACGAGTGGCGACCTGCCGCGATTTCCTCAGCCTTTCGGTCGGAGTAATTGCTGGCCAGGTTCTCGGCCACTTGGCCGACCCCGAGTTTCAACGAGGGTGCGAGGGTGGCGAAGTTTCCCCGACATTTGCTGTTTGGAGGATAGTTGGGCGATTTAGGGGATGGCCCAACCGACTTGCGGCAAAGTGGCCCACATAGAGTAGCTGACAACCATCTTCCGCGGTGATTGACAACGATTCTCTACGCTTCGATTCATGTAGAATTCGTGAAACAAGGTGCTTGTGTGTTTAGGCAACTCTGGTCGTTCGTTTTCAAGCTTCTATCATCGACAAGTTTCTGAATATGCGAAACATTCAGCTTTTCGTGGACAAGTTCTGAGCTCTTGTGATTAAAATGCGATGTGACAGGCGCCGATTGTCATCGACAAAAGCTTCTGAAATAGTTTCATGTATCTTAAACGATGCACGCGCAGGTGTGTTTTCAAAGACTGTCAGATTTTATCGGTTCGTAATTACTACTTAGGTCGTTTGTGAGTATTCTTCTGTGTTAGTGTTGTGGAAAATCTTAACTCGAGTTGACACATTTCGCAGTTTTACCCATTAACTACAAATGCCCCTCAATTTTGCATATCTTTGACAAGTCAAATAGTCACCTTCCTCGTGGATAAACATTTCAGAATTACAATTACGTTTGCCGTTTGCGGCAGGTGTTTTTCTTCAGGGATCGTAAATAGTACTCCCGTTTAATTAATTTTCAAATATCCCTCATCTCGATACGCTTTGCATCTACGGCTCAGAAAATGCCATCTGAAGCTGACAGGCCAGCACGTGTTTCAGTGTCTCCCAGCATTCCGCTGTTTCACATGAAACGCAATGCCGCGGTCCCGTTTGCAACTTAATAAAAGCATATTTGCAATCCGTTCACGGAAGAACTGTTTATTATCGACAAAGTGTACACCGAGCCGCTCTAATTCCTTCGGAGCATAATTTATTTACCAAATAGCCATTGCTCAATTGTTTCTCAGAACTCACAGAGGAGAACTCGAGCCCACAAATTCTGCAACGTCTCCATCGATTGCACTCGCGTAAAGCACATTTCGCTCTCCTCAAAGCAGCAAGAAAACATTTTATAAAGATCGCAGCTTGATCTAGATCTCTCGTTTGAAAGTCGTCAAAGTAGCTTCCTGTCACGCGTATAGAAAGACGCTGAAAGGAAACGTTCGGTGCCATTGGAGATTTGATTCTGAAATTTTGACGGCGGATCTAGCAGTGTCTGTCGCGAGTTCGTTGCCGCTTGACTAGCTGTTTTTGATAAAATACGGCCGCTTAATAACCCGTGCCGGGACGAGATTATGACCTGACCGGGGGTTGGGACTATTAATACCGCATAGTTTCATAATTATGTCTATTGATTAGGCCGGGGTGGGAGGCGGGTTAATGACGCCGGAACCCGTAGCCCGAGCACAGGTCGGAGCGGTTCGTCGCAACGAATTTCCGCCGTTTTAAACGTCGCCGCCCGGGACCCTTGGTTTCGGGTGGAAGTTTCGCTGGTGAATTTGTGAAACGCGGCGTCGATTATTGGCAAAGCCTGTCGTCACGTCCCCTTTCCCGACTTAATTCACTCGGACGTAATCGCAACAGACGCGAGGCGCAGAAAGGTCGTCGTAGTGAGAGGATCGATGAAGCGGTATAACCCGCTGACACGTTTCGAAGGAAAGTGAAAACGCCAAAAGCCAATCGACTGACGCATATCCGTCGTTCGTCAGGCAATAGGTCTCGATCCCGCGCGTAGATCGCGCGTCGTTCACGAAAACGTCGATAGGAAACGGAATAGGCTCTGTCGTTGTTTGGTGAATCAGATGTCGGGAAGGTTAAGTGCTTGAACATTGTTTTGCGAGGAACTGCAGGTTAGTGGGAAAGTTGAGGAGTTCTATGTTAAAATGGTGGCGATCCTGTGTGTCAATTATCGGGTGAAGCTTGTGTTAGAACACCCGCAATGGTCACATCTCCTTCGGTAACGTTGGAGTAGGAACACTATAATATAGTGTATAGACGTCGAGAAGTTCGTTGTTGAATTGTTCACTGTCGAGGGAGCGTGAATGGTCGCGCAGAATTCTGGATAGTGGCAATGATAATACACTCTTTTCAACGATAGGAACGTCGTTTTATAGAGAACTGAGTTTAGTAGCAAAATCAAGAAATTCGTTGTTAAATTGTTTGTAATACAATACGTATCAGTGATCAGGTAAAATTTCGAGTTTCTAAAATAACACGAAACACCCTGTGGGGTGACAGAAACGTCGTTTCACATTGAGGTACAATTTATCAGCAAAGTCAAGGAAATCTGTGTTAAATCGTCGGCGATTGAACCTGCGTAAATGGTCAGACAACTTTTTAAACTTAAGACGTCTATGTACTCGCTCCAATGACCCTATTTTATAAGCATTATGATTTTATAGCGATGTCCAGAATATCGTTATCAATATTATGAGCGATAGAGTTTGCGTAAATCTTCAGACAAAATCGGAGTATTTCAATTTACATTATTTTCTGAAACGAAAGTAGCGCGTCACGTTAATTGCTGTAGCTAGGTACAAGTTGCAAACAAAATCTAGTAACTCTGCGTGCAATCGGTATGCTTGTAAATTACTTTAGAGATTAGGTGGAATTTTAATTTTCCGAAATCTTAATGTCAGATGTAAAGATTTAAAACTATAACATGGTCGTTTCTTGTACCCAGAGTTATAAGTGAACATCTACGAAGGGTTCAACAACAAGTCTTGGACTGATAGCGGGAAAAATTATCGTTTTACGAGACACTAAAATGTGACAGACCTTTCAAAAAATCTTTATCTGTATTACGTATAATAGAACGTAGTGTTTCGAAAGACTCATCTCTCTATTATGATTGCTAATAAAATGCATATTTATAGGCAGGTAAACGTCTGCTTTTCAAAAATAACAACTGAGCTCTACTAAGAAAGAAAAAATGTCGATTTGTCAAAAGTTCCATGAGCTAAATATATGATAATTGTGCAGCCAATCGACATCCTTGATCGTACCAGTTTTAGGCCTGTCAAAAGATTTTTCAAATTACTTGTTCATGCCAGTGAGATTCCTGTCAAATTCCAATAATTTGTCGATTGTCATACACCGTACGCATTCTCTGGTTCGTCAACGATCGCCAAGCAATTGTCTGACCAAAAATAAGTGGCGAGTTGGCAGGCTTGAAAACAGGTGCACGGTACAGTCGATCAACAGCGATTCCGGAATCGACGGGCTCGTTAAGAAATTCCTCGTCTGTCCGTCCGTTCATCCGTCAGTCAGGCAAAAATATGCCCGTCTCCCAAGATTGATTTACGTCGGGAGCCGAAAGCGAGGTCACGCCAGACGTTTCCCGATTTTTAAAAAGAGACCTCCCGGCCAATACCGACGTATCGCGGCTGAATAATGATTCACCTCGGAACGCTCGATGGGAATCACTCGCAGGATAATTTTTTAATCAGATTCCAAGGGGAGGCAGACGTTCGAACGGGCCGAAAATTCGAAGTCGGGAGACAGTGTCGCGCGTCCGGTCGCATTTCCACGGAGCGATCGTGCGCGTGGAACGAGACCACGAAGCGTACTCCCAATTAGGAGCGTGTCGACCGTGAATGGACAAAAGTTTTGCCATGACTCGCTTCCCCTCCCGACACCGTGCATCCCTTCCCCGAGCCCGACAGGCGGTAGGGGAATCCCTGACGCGGTTCCCGAGATCCCCGAGTGGCGGCGACACTTGCCGAGACGCGTTCAACGACGCCGAGAATCGTGAGTCACGCGCGCTCTGACGCGCCGGCGAGAAGAGCCGCGCGGCCACCAGCTTGCGATGGATGCTTAGGATCCCTCGATCGAGTTACTTAGCGCTTTCACTGACTTCCAGCCGGTTTTAATCGATGCGCCTGACGGATATTTAATGGAATTCGCAGACACACCAATTTTAATCCTCCGAAGGTACATATGACGGTGATGTCGCAACAAGCGTGAAGCGTGAGGAATACACCGCGTTAGCATGCTTTATCCGTGACTATTGTAGCGCTTAGGTTTCTCGATGGACAGTAAATAAGCGTAACGTTCAAAGTAAACAGACTGTTAGGTCTATGGACTTGGAAGTTTCATCCAAGTTCTAGACTTGAACGGTGTAGAACACAGAACCGTTCCAAGTTGGAATGCAATAGGATTAGAATTTTGATTAGCTTCCTAGCCGGGGGCAAGGTATGCAAAAGGTAAAGCAGCGATTTCTTTAAAAACCTCCACGCTAATCCCAATCAGGGACACGAACGTCAGAGTATCATTCCACAAAGTAAAGTCCCTCCCAAAAATGTAGCGAACGACAAAGAAAAGAAGTAGAGGATAATGCTTTAGAATTACAGTTCTTGGGCATAAAGAAGTGCCAGATCTACCGTCCCCGAGTCAGAGGGACTGAGTATCGAAAGATGGTCGTAGGATAATGGTCGAGAGCGCGAAAACGGGCCAACCGCGGGGAGGGAGGGAGAAATCAGTGTACTCCACTGACATCGGAAGCTGTATCGCGCGGCGTGTCGGCCTCGAAATAGAATATAGAGGCTTATTTCGGATGCGTCGTCTCGTTAGTCTAGTCCAGGGCTGGTCTAGACCTCCCTGGTGGCGGGGTTCACCCGTTTTACGAGCCGCCAGCAGGCAGATCGCTTAGGTGGTGACTACAATCGAGCGCAGGTGCACTCAGTCGCGTGTATATTTGCCGGTTCGACCCATCGTCTTATTAAAACGCGTTACCGGCAGCGTATAATGACTGTCGAACACACCGGTCGACGGAGAGGAAACGGGATGAGGATTAGGTCAGATAGCTGATGCGTGACTGGCGTTACCATAAGTTATACTGCATTCCTAATTATAACTTATAAACGTGGTATTCCACAGGAATGCTGATATTATTCGTATCAATAGGTACATTTATTGATTTCATTTGTATACCTAGCAGGCTCCTGGATTGAATTACATTTACCATCAGCAACACTTCAATGGGAATCCAATTAGAGATAAGGTTTTCGAGCGGGTAACCTTTTCGTCGCTGACAACTCCTGTCCAGCACACGCTCTCTAGGGAAATCATTGACCTCAGATTGATAAACGCACTCCCCTAATTTCAATCACTGTACCGATCGATGCGGGTTATTCTCAGACGAAAGAAATACCTGGCTACGCCTCCAACCAGACCAGTCGGGAACTCGATTGTTTCTTGCGCCGTCACGATACAACGAGGCGGGTTATTAATTTTCGCGGCCGTTATTTCTGAAATCGGCGGTTTAACTGCCGGCGGAGTCGGCGAGAGCTCGCCCGCCAAACAGTGATTCACCCACACTCTAAATATATCGGGATACACGCATCGCGAAACGCGGGTCTCGTGCGGGCCTTAATGAGCGTTTCCGAGAATTTCTGCGGCCAGTTCATCGGAAGGGAGGAGGCAAACGACAATTCCCCTCAAATCTGCACACTAAGCCAAACCTCTAAAACCTGTTACGACCTACCAAAGTAAACATTTCAGTGGAGCTTTAAACGTCACGATTTTCGCTACTTTTTCAACTGTTCCCCCAAGAGTCCGCCGCAAGTTTTGAATTTCCCGCGTCCGCGCGCATGACGCTGGGCGCGTTAATTACTTGCCGCGTCCCCTTAAATATCCCTTTACACCGGCTCACCTGGTGGGGGTATAAACTCGAGGGTCACTCGCCACGGTGTCGTTAATTTCTACGCAGGAATCGCAAATTGGCGCGCGTGAGCGTGCAACAGATGCACACGCTAGCCACGCGAACGCTCCAGGATTCGGAAATATTTGCCAGACATCCGTCCACCCTGTTCAATGCTCTTTGCGCGTGTGAGGGAGGCTATTGTAGTGTTGAAAATTCGCTTTTGTCCAGATTAGCTTCTTGCTTTATCATGTTCGTTTTTCTTTCTCTAGGAATAAGTTCATACACCGTACAACTGGTTGCAAATTCATTTCTGCAAATGTTACGTCTATCTCGGAAATTTTCTTCGAAACAATTTGCATTGACATGTAGAAGTAATGCATGTTGTAAATTATAGGTACCTACGGGAAGATATGGGCATTTATGATTGGTTCACGTGCCTGAAGTAACTAAAGAAGTACTTATTAGTGAAAACGAAATATTTTATCAATACCAAGGGGGAGCGAATTCCCTAGAATCTGACGCGGCAATAAATCTTGTATATGACGGTAACATGATTACATTATTTTGTAAACTGTGTCGAATAAAAGTTGTCCAAATTGTCCAAGTATATGGAAACGTGGAAAAGTTTCGCATCAATTTTATTTAGGATTTTCCATGCACCCCGAATACGAGAAATCTAAAGACTTCTTCTTATGAAGCACGGGTGTCTAATTCGTTTCACGATTATTATACATATGGTAGAAAAATCATACCTGTTACGATATTAGTGATGCAGTCTTATCAAACTCCTTGTAGTAGAGTTACTGAAACAGCCCATAAATATATTCATATCTTCTTGACATGCATAATTATTAGAGGAATCACCCTATTTCTTTCTTCACTAAGAGTCCGCCTAAACTTACATACTCTAGCGCATGCCTTTATAATAACGACGGTGTGAATTATCGATTGTTCATTAATCTGGAAGCCGAGTCACCATTGATCCACGAGCATCACAGAGACGATGGTGAATTTCGGTAGCCAGAAACGGCTCGGGGTAATTGTGCGGCGCTCTCAGCGCGCAATTCACTGGTTTCTCCTTTCATTCTTCCTTTTCTCTTTTTCTCTTCCCTTTTTTTTTATAATCCTGTTCCCCCGCACGGGCGGATGAAGTTTATTGTCGTCGTAAATTTTTCCGCGGTTCGGCCTCCGATCGCTAGCATTCCCCCCACACCCTCCTGCCAGCCACCCTGCCCTCCCCCCCCCATGGTTCCGCGCCTTCGGAGACTATTCAAAGGTCGCTTGGAACAGATCCAAAATTCCGAATCGCATGGGACGACATCGCTGCGATTCCTGCGGCGATTCGAGCTTAAGTGAATCCGGAGTGAGCCGTAAACCCAGGCTAAATAAACTTCGATTTGAGGGAATGACGCCCCTCTGAGATGCGTTTCCGTTCGATTTTGATGCCTCTGTTCACTGCCGCGCGCAGCCTCGGCGCTCGAACTTTTTCACAAGTATCTGCCTGCTCTGTCGCGATGCCTAACTCTTTATTTATCGTTCTTGGAAAGCGTCGGTGACACTTGTTTTTGTATATTTTTTATTGCGCCTGACGGACGGAACCCCAGTGTTTGGAAAGAGAAAGTAAATTTACGTAAGTCTTAATGGTCATTGGGATATACGAGTAACGTTTAAATATTGGTACTCTCAAATCTCTACACTGTTTTCATTCGCGTTGCAAGGTTTTTGGATTGTCCTTTGTTTGGTCTTTCATTCCGGGGATATAATTGTTCACACTAATTTCTCCCTCTTTCGTTTAATTTGTTACGAGGTCCATGTTTCTTGGATTCCACTGCTTCGATCTATTTCTTACATTGGCTATTAGCTATATATTTATAATCTTCTTAGTTTTTATTTTCATCTCTTATAATCCCTCTTATAATAATTCCTAAACGCTGCATTTCGCTTGCTAATTAGAAATATTGAGAAGCCGGCCTCTGTGATTTTTGTAAGAGCGCAAATCTCTTGTATCTTCAAAGCTGTCAGGTAAATTAGTGACGATTACAATTAAATTTCTTACGATTCAGTAGTAATGTCGAACGGCCCATTAGCAGGCAAACACCCCAGGTGGCTCAGTCATCGACGATGACCAATACCGATGACGGGCGTTGCAATGCGTCGCGAGGGTGGCACCACGTCTGCGTTCTTGCATCCCGTCGTCGTTTGTCGACGCAAGCGCGCGATGCATGCACGAATTTACGTTCAACAGGGATCACTGCAGTCATGGTTAATTTGCAATAGTAACACAGGAGAAACGTAGAGAGAAACGGATTACAGGATGACGAAGACAAAAGAGAGAGAGAAAGGGTAACTTTTGTTATAACTGTGGGGATATTGTTTATTAATTTAGAAAAATCATCTTACCGTTCACTACTCGAAATAAGTAAATAATACCAATGGTGTTTCTTCTGTGCTCAAGGGTATCGAGTTCCAGAATTTCCGTAGTGATTTCATAATTGTCTTATTTTTAATGCAGCGCTGATCTCTCAGTCTCTCGAGGGATTCAGCGCACTTCTTTAGTCTAATGATATTTGATTCCTTTCGAGGAAATAACAATCATCTGTCACTATGTAGTCCCTTTGGTAGCGTGGATCCGTACTCTGGATTAGTTAGAAATAGTGTCATTCATTCTTAATTCCTGTTACTCTAACTTGTGCCCAGGGAAACTCGTGAATCTTTCTACGTGAAAATCTGACAAGTTGGTGACACGCGTCAAATGCTATGCATCCTGGACTTATTGTTAGCCACAGGCAGCGTCATACACCACTACCTTTTAACACCGGTTAGCCAATACCGCGGCAATTGCGCAATCCCCATAAGGACACTTTTTACAGTCACCCCAAACGCCGTGGAAATTAAGCCATGGGAATGACTCATAGGACTCTATCAATCGCTATGCAAGCATCTCTTTGAAGCAGTATTCGTGCAGAAATACAACAGTTACGTCCGAACGTTCACCGAGCGAACAGTTGCGTACCAACTTCAGTCGTAGTCCGTAGTTTGCAATACCTAGTTCGCAATAAACCAGATCCCACCAACCAAGCCTTTATTATTCACTTGACGTAACTCGGTTTCCACTCGAATTCTATCATACACGTACAACTTGGATTGAATGTAAACAGCCAAAAACGGTAACACTCAGTCGTAGCATCGTGTTGAAATCAATAATCGCGACGGCATGCGGCAGGCAGCACGCGATATTTTCCTGCAGAAAATCCTCTTCCCGTGTCCATATCGCTCTCAGGCAACCTTTCCCTTTTGGATTCCTTTCTCCGGATTCTATCGAATCTCTTTTCTCCGCGCAACTCCTTCCGCGCCCTCCCTCAACCCCGACGTCCTCCATCCCCTCGCGGCGCCACCCATTGTCGCCGCGGCGTTCGTTCATACGTCGAATAACAGCTATTGAAAGTCGTCGATTCATGAATAGTCATCGGTATCGCCAATTAGCGGGTCGGGATGAATATTCACGTGGTGCGGCCGACCGTCTATCGTTCACCTATACGCGCTTTGTCACGCGATAACACGCTACTCGTCGCCGGTCGTCTGCGGCCAACGGCAGAAATAAATCAGAATGACGGATTAATCGGTTCGGTTGCTCGTTCGGCTCGCGCCCGTTTCGATCGAGTAATTCACAAATGGCCGCGATGACTGCGAATAATCGCCGCGAACGGCGCGCCGGCCGTTGCGGGCCGACCAAATTGATTTCTCATCGTAGAATTAATTGACGAGCGACTATTAGCTCCGGTAGTTGCCACGTTGCGCAATGTAGAATAACCTTACGTAATTATTCTTTTGATTTATTGCGCGCGAAAGGTCGCGGACACGGGAACGGATTAGGGGGTTAGGTTTGTCGCGGGCAGAGGGGCCCCACGCGTGTCTCTTAGGCGGGTCGTCCATGAGAACTGCAGATATTCCATGTTTGTGTTTCGCGCGGCATAACAACACAAACAATTTGCAAGACAAATTAAGTTACATTTGCTGGCTATAGTTGCCGCGCTTTGACACTGAGCGAGGATCAAAATGTTTCGCGCACGGTCCGTGGCGTGGCTGCATAGTTAACCTTGCGGAAAATATGGTGGGCCCACGAGGAAGCGTTCTACAGTCTAAACGGCCAACAAAATTCCTGTGGCAAGAACGGTTTAAACTCGCGTTTAAAATGTTTACACCTCTGGTCGTGATTGGGTAAAATGTTGATCTTCAAAACTGTTGCGCGCCGTCTCTTTTAAGTAGCCAAACTTGACGAAAGTCCACGCGACACACGTTGGGTAAATAAATGTAGATAATTCTGATTAAAGTCATTTTGTTTTTTCATCGATATAATGTGACTTTTTTCATTTTCCAAATTGGCCGCTTTTTTATCCGGCACGAAGCACAAGGGTGCGACGATGGTGATACTTACTGCCGATAGTTTCGGTGTATGTAATCACTATTACGCGTTAAAGCAGCCGGAAGCGAGCCCTAGAAAAATCTTCGTGTCTTGCATCGGAATTGTACAGTTGAATTGGTAATCGTCGAGTCCGCAATCGAATTCTCGAAACGAATGTTCGGACGGAAGAGCGTTTGATAAGCGAGCGGAAGTTGGTCGCGGGCAAACGCCCAGCTTTCCTCTCGATACCGATAACGGACAGCCGTTGAAATTTCTATCGAGTCCACTTGCCGCGGACAAATCGCGCGATCTACATATCAATCTCTGGAGGAATTCGCGACGCTTTGATCCACGGACGCCATCTTATCGATACGCATACGATTTTCTGCCAATGCATATGGATTGGCGGCCCTGTTTGCGTTCACAGGAACCCGTGATATTTGCTCGAGTGATTCTGTTACCTTTAGGGAGGCTGATTCTCGAGTACGAGTTCTGTGGCAGTTAATATGCTCGATTGGAGAGACAATATGAAGCTCTTGTGTTTCCACGGAAATTGTTGAGCTGGTGCGCCAGTCGATCCAGGAGTCTTACAATTACTTCTATTTCGTATGCCATACATTTTTATGTTGAACATTTAATTATGTATTGTAAAATCATATTCCTGTTATTACCTATGCTTAAAATAAGTGGACTTGTTCTCCACCCTATTGCGCTTAATTTCTGGCGGATCCCTTGCGTCGTTAAGCGGAGTTTCTGGTCTAAAAAAAAACATTTTTTTATTTCATTTGTCGAATGTTTAACCTTTTAAGGAGACGTGTTTAAAAGGATTTTTTAAAATTCGTAAAATTCCCGAAGTTATAGGCATTTGAGTAGCGGGAAAGGCATGGGCAACACCCGGCCACTCGGCGCTCACGTAAAACTTTAAACGCGTTTTTTCTCGAAACTGTGTTCTTAAAATCGGTGCAACCAATATCTCAAAAAGTTATTATCAGATTTGACTGAAATTTTTTTATTTCGAAGAATATACTTCTGTGATGTGGAGAAACCACGGATATTTTAAAAAATTTGAAATTTTGTCATTTTTAAAGACCTTGAAAGGACGAAAAATATAGGGAAAGGGTGATTTAAAAATTCATGTGTCGTTATTTTCTCAAAAAATATAATTTTTTGTATTTTTGTCTGGTAAGTTCACTAGCGAGTTTAATAATCTGGCATTGTATTTTATTTCAGCCCAATGGTTTAGGTGCTACAGGTTCCACCGTTTTGGATGAATTTCTTTGACGCCTCGACTTTAACGACTAAAAAATATATAGTTTAAGATATCCGTAAGACAATGCAAAAAGTCCCATTAAATTATATGTAGCAGTTTTCCCTGAGATAATTTCTAAAGAGCACCTATTTTTATGGGCCCTAGACCGGAACATTCCCTTAATAAATTGTCCGTGCTTGAATGATATTTTTTCCTGTTACCAATCATGCGATTAAAGATCTGACTTATGAAGATGTCGCAATAATTGGTTCTACGTTTTAAATCTAAAGGAAGAGAGGGAACGAAAATAAAAATAAATTTTGAAACTTATATAGAAAATCACGATATGTGGAAGTTTGTTCAGGCTTTATTTTAAAAAATGAATCTGGAAAATGGCGTCTCCCTTGGTGTTCTCAAAACTCTTTTTGAATACATACCTATTTCATAGCATTTGAAGATTCTTGAGTTATTTACAATATTTCTCGTCGAATATTCTCGTTCTCTGGCTTCAATGTTTCTGCTTCATCCAAATAAGCAAAGAAATCCGTCTAAATTAAATTATTCGATTACGAGAATGCTCATTTGTTCTACGAATTAAATCACCACAGTTTAGAGTCATTGGTTCCGTGAATAGTGATTCATTTTTGGACATTAGTACGCATGTTCCTCGTGATTCAATTTAAAATGAAGAAGGTTGAAGAGTATTACTCCAAAACAAACGGAGCCTTTTTCTTCGTCAACCGGTGCAACAAAAAGACCTCGAAAATAAATTACAACTGTGATAAAATAGCAACTCCCGAAAATAGTATGTCCTTTACTATTAAAAGCCTCAAATGGAACCAGGCTTCAACCCCTCGACTCTAATGCCTCAAACTGCAATCCATTTGTAGAAAGAAGCAACTTTCTCAAACTCCTAACTCCGTTCAAAAATGATTTCGAAGAAGTTAGTACGTCGAATTTCTGGAGGATCGATTCTCATCGGGAGAGTCAGACGCATCGGGGCACGGCAGAGAAGGAAACCCGCTATCGAGAATCGAGAGTCCCCGGTCGCCTCGTTTCATGTATGTAAATTCATCCGGACGTGACGTGGCGCAAGTCTCGGTGGCCGTATGACAGCCGTCCTAAGGCCATCTGTACCAATCGACGTCCATTAAATCGGTGCTGCAGCGGCTCGTTTGCTTTTCGATTTCGCGTTCCTAGATTTCTTTTCCATGCGGCAGGCTCGCGTGCTCGAAACGTACAGACTCTCCTAATTATCGTGGGAGGGATTTGGAGAGGGTGGGGGTCAGACTTTAATTGACGCCTTTTTCTTGACAGGTGGCCGATGCTACCTGACGATAAAGTATGAAGGGTGAAGTTGACGGCGCAGCAGATTCAAAAGTTTTATGCGTTGGGGCTACAAAATTGGATATTTTCGATTATTTCTCGTTAGCGTACTTTGCCAAACGTTATGTTTCGACTGAGTTCCAATGCAGACGATTATTTGAAACGTAGAACATCAGGGGAAGAGGCACTTAGAAGAGCTTTTGGGAATTTAAAAAATTTGGAGATTGTGAGACGAGACAATCGGAGCAGAGAAAGAGAAAAATTATCAATTGTAGAATTAGGGCGGGGACGAAGATTACGGAAACTGATAATGGGAATATCTATGTTAAAATGCAAGAGAATTTCGTGGACATCCGAATAAAAATCTGGGGCACAAGCAAATGAAGAGATTTCTAAACCCAGAAAGATAGTGAAAAAATAATGAAAATTCGAGGAAGATCACATTTAGGAATTAGTTATCGAGAAATCCTTCTTAATTCTAACATAGATATTTTAACTACAATCACAGTGATTTAATGTAGTCTAAATGATAATTTTAAATGATTTTAACTGTTACTATTACTTTCAATTTCCATTAGTTGGTTTAATAAAAGGAACCGAAGGGAAGCGACAGCGCGTTTTCTTATCGTCAGCTTCGTGCCGGTCACTGGCTCGTTAATGATGCGCTGCTGCTGATCGGTGTAATTTTCTCTTGGCCGGGGACTTTCGATCAAATTATCTTATCGACGATGTCCAAGCCGGTGGATTGTGTATTTACACGGCAGCCGGTTCGCGTCTGCCTGTACGGAGCATCCGTGAAAACCTCCTGCGTGACATCCTCGATAATTTATTTCGGTCGTTCCGCGCGGCCGCGAGCGGGAAATAATTTTTTCCCAATGAATCCCAATAATCGTTAGCAACGTGACATTCGCGCTTCACAATAATTATAGTAATATTTCGCATAAATAAAATGTCTCCGAGATTTTATGTATTTTCCATCCTTTACCTTTCCGGCGACGAGGAACGCGAATCAACACAGAAAAACACTCCGCCGTGCACGTGTTTTTAACGCCGCAATAAATCTTTTGCGTCGTAAAATATTTTTCGTCACCTCTGAAGAGCTTGCCTGGGTCTCCTGTGCCGCGTTGAATTAAAAATAAAACCGATTGCCTTCCGTTCTTTTCAGTCGAACTCGATGCGATTAAAGTGCATGTAATATCGCACAGTTTGAACAGGAATACACATTTCCTTTGTATATTAAGAATTTTCAGTTTCAAATTTCTCATTTTCGTAGCTCTTCCTATCCCCTGTTGTTGACTTTAATCTTCCACGCGAAAGAATCAGTGGTGGGAAATCCGTCGAAGATTTTCAGCTTCAGGCAGTGTGAATGTAGAGCAATCGGTAGATCGGTCGGGGGGATCCTTGGATCTCTGAGCATCCAACCGAAACTCCGATTCTCTCTCTCTTTATTTTTTCTAAATTGTATCTATTGGCCGGTAGCGATTGAAAGTAATTGAATGAAGCGGCCGGTTATTTACGAACGTTTAAGCGGAGCCAACTATCTGTCCATTCATTCGGTCTTGTCCCTTCATTCATTCATCATTCACTCTCGCCGGTGTACGGCCGCTGCATGTATAGCAGTAGTAAAGGCCCATTCAATTGATCGGTGATTGTCTAAATTATAAGATTGCCATACAATGGCTCTCATCTCGACCTATTGGGGTCTCGTTCGACCGTTGCGTCACCACTTTAGGGCCGTATCGCAACCCGCGACCGCGTCAAAAGAGCACCTACGAAATCGACCGATCCTCCTAATGAGGAAGACGCACGGTCGATGCATATCGATGCGCACACGCGCGCACCCGCCGCTCCGACGCCTCTTGTCGTTGGTTAAAACGGTGGATGGTTGACATTCTGTCCGGGGGAACCCGTTCATGGAAACCACTGGCTGGCCACTGTGCACCGGCACAGCTTAACCACCCGCTGCTAGGAAATGCAGCAATCCAGCGACACGTGGGAAATCTGGACAGCTGGATGATGGCGTGGGTCGGGAAATTGGATGATTTTCGTGGTAGAAAATAAGAGGGGCGGTATCTACCCGAGAGCTACTGAATACTCGACGATTAACAGGAAGTAGATGACCAACGTCGCTAAGCCATCGGGGAACTAAATTCGCCTTCCCCTTTGCGCTTGTTCGTTAACTACTTGAAAAGGTGGCTAGATTATTGTGAACAAAAATCGTTTCCTATTTACAAAATTCAATCGCATCGCGTTATGAGTGACGTTGCCCCTGCATCTCTGAAATAAACCTCTCTTTATCAAAATTAAAAGGTAATTACTTCTGTTACCGATTCGGTGCATCTAATGGGCCGCAATCCCTGACGAGACGTTCGCTAAATGGTATGAACTGGATTGAGTCACCTCGCGGAAGACAGGCGACACGATTTCGCGAAACTGTCCCCCTCCCTCTCTGTCGGTAGTTGCTCCAGCTCGTGTAATGGTCTCCGACCAAAAAGAAAAGGCAGCTCGATCACGAGATCCTAGGATCCAGACGCACAGTCCTGGCTGATGTACGGGCGGAGCCGAGCGCGGGCGCGCGCCAGCTCACGGTAATCCCCGGAAACAGGCTTAATTACAGTCGCGTCCGAAACAGGATAATGGCCGAAGCGCGAATATGGCTGTCCCGTGTCTGGCTAACTAGCGCCCGACCGGCAAATCGGTTTATCGTTTCGCCGAAAAGTTCCTTCAATTCGAGCCGAGAGTCCGTCTGCGCTGAACTTCCGTTCGCGCGCATTAGGAACTCACGCATTACACCTGCGGCGCCCTCTGTCGCCTAGGAAACTTGCGAAACGTTAATTAGCCTTCGGCGGACAGCGCGCGGAAATGCGTCGCGGGTGATTCAATTTGAGGCCTGGACTTGCCGTTTGGGAACGCGATTAGCCGGTTCTCTGAGAGATTTAAGAAGCCACACTGGGAAGAATGAATCTGGCCGTGGTAAGATATGACGGGTTTTTGGGACCCTGGCTTTTCGACTCCTTTGTCTAAGGTTGGAGGTAGATACGGCGGGGAACAGTTGTTGATGTCTGTAATCTTTTATTCAGTGAATGAATTGACAGTGAATTATGCACATGGGGGGATGTTTAAGTTCTCTATAATCCACTGTAAAATCACCTGGCCGCTGAAAGTTATTATGACGGCTAATCCCCACCATTAGGTACATTTTTCTTGCAGTGGGAAGAATGGCCTTGAGCGACCAATTGACTTTGTCCTGAACATAGTAAGCGTATTTAACTCTCATTTACCAGGTTGGATATTGATTACCCAACCCGCGCTGCGCAGTTCTGTTCGGTTGTTGAAAAACCGCTTGGAGAAAAGCGATTATCGCGAATACGGATCGGCCGTTCTCGAGCCGATTATCGGCGACACGCGGTTTCCGGTCCGGAAAATCGGATTTCTTAGGATTATTGGGAAGGACATCGCGATATAGCAGGAAAATTTATCGCAATTCCCTTGCAATCGCTCCACGGTAGACCGAGTCTCTTCTTTTTTTAGAAAATCGACAATCACAGCCGCGCGTGATTCACAAACGCGCACGCTGCCCGCGGAAATTTATTGGTGGCGTCGTGGGCATCGCTGGCAGGATTTACCGCAATCGGCAACAGTTAGCGCGCAGCGCAAAAGTCTGTCGGATATCGAACTTTCGTAATCGGTACAGCCATGCGTCACAATTGTTACTTCATTTGGAACATCGTGCTCTCATCCGGGCAGATATGTAGTCCGTGGGTGAACGCGCAGAAAGCTTTGCCTAAATTATTCTTCCATCGTGGCACGTTACGCTGAAAATCAAGAATCTGTCTGAAATTCTGCCAGCCCCTGCTGAGAAATTATTTTTTAATTCTTCCAACCACTTCCTGGTATCCCTCGGGGGAAACGCCACAGCTCTAAGAAATTTCCGGCCAAGGAACGAAATATGCAATGTACTTACATACGTGGAGGCGCAGGGATACGATAGATAGAGTGCCATTCAATCGTTCGACGATCGTGATCGATCCAGAGTTACGTGGGCACACCACGTTTCTTACCCCGGGGCCCTGAGAACGAAGAAAAGAAGGCTGACGTGCACGTGTAACAGCACGCACCGCGCGGAATTCTCTGGGCGCACGTAAACGCTCGTAAAGCAAAGCGATCCTCGAACGCCTTGGCGTTACTCGCGTTTCTACGGTCTACTCGGCCAAGTTATCTGTGCATCGGCCGTGAGTGTACGTTAAGTACGCGCCAGCATAGATGACGGGGTAATATCCACTGTTGCATACGTACGGAGGCGCTCGCGAGCGTGTAACGTGTGGTTCGACGGTGCGCCACTAGAGGCGAGTATTAAACGGATACTTGCGTACAGGCCTTAAGTAGGCTCCGGCTAGGTGTGTGCGTGGCTGCGCCGTGGCAGACTCTCTGCGGAAGCGTTGCATTGAGACCAATCGAATAGAAACTAATTTAATACAAACACACACGCGCGCATATCGTTGTTTCTCGCGTTTCCGAGACCCCCTATCTCCTCCGTAACTTGACGCGACTCACGAAATCACCCGCTGGGAAAAAACGATATTTTTAGCGAAGCGCTGTTTAGTCCACATCTAGATCGTTTTCATTCCTTTACTCGTTGTATATTGAAAATGCGACTAATTCACTGTCAACTGCATCGAGATTTATCGATGACAATATATACAATGATGCGGGGAAATTTTTGGGAGTTGCTTTGGGGAAGTAGGTAATTGGTACGGTGTAATGTCACGTGTTGTACTAAATATTGCGTAAAGATATTTAAGAATATGTAGGAATGACGAGGTTCCCTAAATTGTATTCAAAGTGATTTTTCTCTGATTTTCTGGCACTGACAGTAGGTAAAGAATGAGATTTACAGAAAAAACGTTGTTTTTAGCGAATAACTGCTAGATTTTTCTATTTCTTTTTGCACTGATGATGATTTTTAAACAATTGGTGCAATATAATACACCATACTGGCTATATAAACGAATTGTAGCAATACGTAGATTGGAAACTGCTGCGTTCTACAATTTTGATATGGGAATAACAGAAATTGAGGTTATGTACTAAAGGAAAAGAGGCTCACGTTAGGTCTTAGGAAATGGCGGTAAAGGAGGCAAGATTTCAAATGTTTATCTTTAATGTATACTCTGTACCCTCTATCCTGCTGATTACAGTATTAAAGATCGACGATGAATGATAGAATTTTACAACGTTCCTCCAAAAGTTTTCAAATGTCCAATTAGTCATAAATTCAGAGCAGAGAGTCGTCACCGGAATCAAAGCGTTCGAAGTGAACGCTCGGCCTCGCAACGACGCGTGTATCCCACGTCGAGCCGGTAAATCACACGGCTCGCGAAGATCCGCGAACCTTTGCGCCATCGCGCATTGCGAAACGCTTTCAATTAGTGCGCTTTCTAATTGTAACTCATCGCAATTAGAATCGACGAAATTACGCGCGCGCATCGCGCGGCTGAGCTGCCACCGCATCCGTGCGCTGACGCCAGACGCCTTGGTGAGCCGACGCGTATCTCGACCACCATACACAACCGCGTCTAGGTTGCTTGTGTGAGGCGTGCACGCGGCGGGTGTGCGCGCACGCCGACCAACACCAACGTGATTGCGAGCATACGCGAATCGGTATACGGGTTATTAAGCAACGCCGTTCGCACGTTCCCCCTCCGACGGTTCCGTTTCTTTTTCGTCCTCCTCCTTCGCGTTTCCCCGTCGTTCCGCCGCGCCGTCTCCTTCTTCTTCCTGTTCTTCTTAGTAGCTGCGCTCCGCTCAGAAGTGGTTACGGGCCGATGCAAATGCGTTCGTAAAGAGCGATGATGATAACGTTTGGGAATGAAAGAAGCGCGAGGGAACAGGGAAGCGCGGAGAAATTAGCGAGTCCTTCCGATGGGCGGGCCAATAGTGGTGGGAATTTGCGACACCGTGCGCTGCTGTTTAAACGTCTCCGATTTCGAGACGCTTATACCATCGTTGTGTTTTCTATTGTTTTCTAATACTTTTGGTGGTTATAGATCTATGAGACTCAAATCACGTGATCTTTAGGACGCCTACGTTCACCACTGACGCGTTACCCGTATTTCACTTTTATAGGCGTTCTATTTTATTCGAGAACCGCAATTTTATGAAATCACTGGCTAATAATTTCACACCCATCGGTATACAACAGTACTCATCGATAGCGGTACTTTTTCCACCGGTTTACTCGCGCGCTCGGTTCTGACACAGTGGTACCAACAATTGCTCGCTACATTGCAACCCCGAGTAACGCTTAGTTGAAGAAAAGGATGGAGAAAGAGAGAGTAGCTGCGGGGAAACGAGCGATATGCATGCGCGATACTGTGGCCCGATATTTATACGGCCTTGCGCCGTCCGTTTCGGACGTGGACAATGAGCCACGAACCGTCTCATGGGGTCGCAACGACCGCCACGTCCTGATAAGGGATATAAGTAACACCTGAACCATGCTTCCGGTTGCGAGCTGCGAACTTCGCTGCTCTCTGCGTGGTCACCATTGCGGTACTAATTTGTGGTCGATATAAAACGATCGTTCGCTTGTGAAATAAAAAGATTCCACTTTTCCTTTTGTTCCATTCGAGATAGGGACTTTTTTTTTACAGATTTCCAGCAAACTTTTCCCAATAATCCCCAAATAAAGCCGTGTATCTCAGTTATCTTCTTTGTTCTCGTAGTTCTGTGATGCGTCTAACTTCTAACCTCTTTGCGCTACTGGTACACCAGGGATACCAACCTACATTCCCATACAGGACAACTTGAAACTTGAAACTACCTGAATCAGTTGTACTCTCAATTCGTTCATGCTGAATAACAATAATTGCATTTCACAAGAAGATATTAGTCTCAGAATCATTACTTGATATAGATATTTGACAGTATGCAAGACAGTTTAGGGGAATTCCGCGCCGAAGAGTGTCACAGAGCGCTACATTGTTATGGCGGTGGTACATGAAACCTAACCACACTTCTGACCGATAGGACCGCTGAGGAGCTTTCCTAATCCGCGAGGCTATTGTACCTGCGTGAGAAAGGTAGCCCGGCGACAGGTCTGTGCGTAGTCGCGAGCGCATTACTGTTAACAACGTATCCGCTAGCTACTGCATTGCATTATACCGAGTTACCGCTATTTTCGCGCGGCCACGGTTTTCTGCACTTTCGGCGCGGCCAGCGGCGCCGCGAAAACGTCGCTAAAACGAGCCGCATCCGGCTCCGTCTTAACGGGATCCGGCCGCGAGGAAAGCGACTGCCTCCTTTGTTCATCGAATGAAATCTACTGCTGGCTCGCTCCTAATTGGAATTTCGTTAATGACACCGAAGCATATATGTGGGATACGTGATGTTCCTCCCCTCATCCAGCTTTGAAGTGGTAACAGTGGAGCTCCACCAAGCGTAGCTTACGCTTCAGTGTCCAGATGCCTCGAAGGTTAGCAAGTTCCTAGCACTTTATCGCAAATCACCACCAACCGTTTCGAATTCGACAGAAGGAAGATATTTCACAGAGGAACACCTTGACGCTACGAGTAGCTTAACGACTTTCAACGGGCGGCGCTGTCGCTTCCGGGAGACAGGCGTCGATCCACGCTGCTCCTGTGTTTTTCAGTTTCCGAAACGCATAAAACGAACGAAGTCGCTCCGATCCGAGGGGAGACAAGTGCTACGAGGAGGGAAAAAAGGCCCAGTGACGGTCGCCGTGCCACCGAGGAAACGGGTCGCTCGAAATAACGCGGCCGAGTAGCACGTGTGTGCCCCGTATGTTTTGAATAGTCGGGACACAATGTCGTCGAAGCCGGCCCCAGAGTGTTAGATATTACTCGGCCAATGTGAATCAGACCGCTTGCTTCCGGCTGTAAGCGACCGGCCGGGGAGGATTAAGTAGACTCACCTTGGATCCGTTGCGTACGCTGCCTCTAATTACCTATCACCTGCACTTGTTATATCGCTGGCGTTGCCGCTGATTCCTGCGCCAGGGCGGAGTAACGCGGGAGGCTCGCTTTTAATTGATTCGCGTGAATGTTAGTCGGCTTCGTGTTAAGTCGTTCGACGAGCCGGCAACGTCAGCTAGCCGAGAGATCAAGCGGTCTAGACGGTGTGTAGGTGCGAAGGATCTACGTATTCAGGCTCCCAAATTGGACTCCGTCCGCCTGGACACCCTAAAGATCATGAATTAACCGCTCTCGATGCCCTCGCGGTGTTCAGGAGACCATCCAATCCGAGACTCGCAATGCGCGACACAGCGTCGCAGAGGGGCTGCCCCTTTTCCCGTCGAGAAGAAAGGGAGAAGGGGCCCAGGGGTAACCCCTTGCAGCGGACCCAATTTGAGCGACACCCGATATGCAGATCAGTAGGACCGGGATATATGCAAATCGGGCGTCAACCAGTGGAAGAGTGGCGTCAGGGAAAAGGAATTGGCCCCGAAACTGGTTCTGCTTGAATGAAACCCGCGCCCGCGAAAATGCATATCGGCCGGTTGGTTTTTTGCGTTTTATGTTTTACGGGGGCTACGGCTTTTGTGAAGCTATTCGCGAACACATGGCTTCAATACTATGCTGTGAACCCCGCGTACGAACCCCTCCGTTGGAATTCGACACGCGACAAATCAATCCTCGGGGGCAGCGCTCATATTGACCTAACGAAATTTATTGTAATTCTTGTAACGATCGAGTTGTGTACAGCAGTGCTTCGTTATTAATACGACCATTCGGGACCGCTCGCGTGCGATTTTCGATTCACGGTCATGATTTTCATCGCGGGCTCGAGCCTACCCACCGCCGAAGGCGGTAAACAAGACACGCCGAGAGTCAGTGAGATAGAACTCAAGGTAGGGACGCTCGCCGTGCGTTTTCTGAAGGACAAATCCCGTGCAGTTTATGTGGCTAACTAGGTTCACTTTAACTGAATCTACCTTCCAGAAATACTGTGCTTCTCACTGGAATCATTGCTACATTTGTGGTTGTAGTGAAGAGGCGTGTTTCAATGGAGACAGGGAACTAGAAATGTGAACGTAGAGGTCAGCACTGAGCACTGGCGCCACCACAAGACGAATATGTTCCCTTTCTGTACACTGATCCAAAGAAATTAATTACAATTTGTGAGACCTACTCGAAGCAGAAACCAGAACTTTTTGTATCAAGAAACGTTTCCGAAACCTAACCCTAAATGTTCTTACGTCCATAACGTTCTTTGATGCGATTTCTGATTGTCACGGTTGTCGTGTTTAAACACTCTTCGCGTTCCGCGGTATCGAAAAAAAAAGAAGAAAGTGAAAAAAGTCATCGGAGTTCACTTGCCTGGCCGATTTAACCCCTCTCCCTTTTGCACTTTTGGTCACAAAAGACATATACACACGCAGGTGGCGCTCCGGTTCGCAGCTACTCGAAACTTGGTCCACGGAGGACTAACTCGTTGTAAATCCAATTAGCGCCCGTGGCTTTGAAGTGGCTTTCCACACTTGAGCTCCTCCGTGTCAAGGGCTCCGCGGAAGTATTTCCTCCTTTTTTCTTTTACTTTGAATAATTTCCCTTTCGGTTCGGCTCCTCGACGGCTTCCTTCGACGGATCTTTAATGCTCCTTTGGGTTGGTGACTCGCCGCCGGTGGTTAGAGGAATCACCCTTCAGCTTGTAGTCTTGGTGCCGTGAAAAACGGGCCATTTGGGGGTAGGGGCAAAGCACGAGGCGAGAGAATTAGGCATGCAAATATCAACGCGAAAGATTACGGTGACTGATTCAACCCTTGACGAAGCAAATAGTTAACGGGAGAAATTATTTCGTTGCCTATTCATCCTTTTCTAAGATGGATTAAGCATGAGTGGAGCGGGGCTCCCCTTTTCGGAACATCAGCGGTCAGGTGACCGAGAATCGATTGAATTTTATGTTTGCGAAAGAAGAGCCTGCTACTGTTAGAAAATTGCGTGAACGGTTTTCCAGAAGCGGCTGTAAATTCCGCGTCTCATCATGCTCGTAAACCACCTTCCGTCAACGTTCGCCGCGCAAGCGACGCGTGACCGTCCATCCACTTGATCTCGGACAAATCCTGTTTGCGGCAGGATGGCAACCGCGGCTCTTCAAGGCCGTGGCGAACATTGTTCCACCGCGATAAAGAAGTGCTAATTGCCGGGGGAATACCCGAAGGAGACGGGCAGAGAGAGATCCCCGAAAAGGAGAGGAGGGAACCGTGGACTGTTTCAGCGGTGGAAGATAGGCGATCGTGCCCCGGCAATGGCGGAGGTGCAGTCAGGCATAGATCCTCCCTGACCTCCGTGGCATAATCACGCGTCAGAATGCATCAGCCGGCTACCCCCTCCGACCCGCTCGCTCCGCAGGCCACGTCCGTTCGCAGATGGTGTTTTAAACGCAGCCATGAACTTGAAGACGTTGTGCCTCCTCGCGGACCTTCTTCTGCCCCTGCAGACCGGTCGATTTGTCTGTCGCGCGTCGCGACGTAAGAATCGCTTTCGTTTTCCCGCGCTTTTTCTCCCCTTGGATGTTGCGTAAGCCCCACATTCGGCTCCAGAAATTCGTAATAATTCTACGAGCGTTGTACCGCTGAGAATTAGTGGTTTCTTCTTTTTCCGTTCAATAAAATTCCCAAGTTGACAAAGGGTTAACGATGGGGAAGAAAATAGCAAAAAGTAGGCATTGTTATATTTGTGAATATCTGTAGAACTGTAGGGATATTGACTTAACTGAGAAACGATTTATTTGATGTAACTGATCAGGGGATGTGACTTAGGCACAACAGGTATCCTATCATTATGCTAAAAGTCATTATACAGCCACAATTGACAGAAATAAATAATTTTCAAGTGCAGTGATTTCAGGTTAAATCTGCCATTTTATTACCCATACCATCTGCGAGTGGTTATAGATTTCCCATTATTTAAAAGATGAACACTCTCGCAATTTTAGCTCGTGTAAATGTTTTCCTTCTCTCCGACGTGTACACACAACGTAGCATTACGCGTGCCAACCACGTGGCGTGGTTGACCCTTCTCGACCACCCCGCGGCTACGAAAAAAACGAGGAGGAATTGAACGGCTCACCCCCGCGCGTGGCAGTGTGTTTGCGCGAGGCAAACCGGGGGCGGAATCCCGTCAGCCGGATGTGCACCGGATTAACGCGATTATCGCGCGTTCAGCTTCGCGATTTATCGATAGCCTGGCCACTTCTCTACCTTTAATCGGCCGTTTGATTGTTTCCCGGCTTCCCCGTCCGTTCTAGAGCTTTTATTTTCTCGGTGTCCTGTTGCGGGACTCTTCTTCCTACCCTTCTCTCGCCACTCTTTCTGCTCGTTCTGTGGTAACTCTCGTCGTTATCGTAACACCACCTCCGCATATGCGGTGTCCGTACGCGAACAGTCACTGTCCCGCGTTCAAGCGCGCAAATGTGGTTACATCTATACGATATTGCTGTTCACGTATGAATATTCGATATTGGTGCCGAACGGCGCGCGCTATTCCGATCGGTGTCGGTAAATCAACACATTTAAAAATAAACAAATACTATCTTATTTCGAACCACTTGCGCTATTTACACTTGATGACGAACATTCAGTTATGCAAGCGAGTTTTGAAGTACATGGAGTGGACTAACCAGGCCATTTTCCAGTTTTCGGAAACCTTTCAAATGAAACAACCCACATGGAAACCTACGTGGTTAGAAAACTGCAAACGCTGCAACTGGTGCATGAAAAAGAATCCATGAAAATTTAGAAAAAGAAAAGGAATTCAATCAGGATAAAATTGGGAAGATTTTGCTTCGTACGATGTTAGTAAACAGGCACTCTCTTTTCCCGCACGAAGGATATAGAAAGGACGAATACCGAATATCGCTAAAACTGCTCACTGTTTTCAAAGTGATCGTTATATTAGGAACAAGTTTGGAATTTCTGAAAATTTAACAGCCTCGAATTCTGATTTCGAGGCCATTTGACAAACGACTGTAAACGGTGGTTTCTTTCCGTTCGTTGATGATTGAACGTAGTGTTTAACGTGTGCGGTAAATTGGCAAGAGTGTAACGCATCATTGGGTCGGACAACGGTGCCAACCGATTCCCAAGTCGGAATACGCCCGCGGGGTAGATTAATCATCGACTAGGCGGAACGTTGATAGACAACGGGTTATGTATGTAATCCGTTGTTCTTATCGCCAGAACAATAAAAGGAAACGCCGATATACCTTATTGTACCAGTGCAGGCACAAATACCGTGACGGGATCTCGCGGAGTTATGTAAAACCTTGGCCACGATCAGATGACAACGCGCGTTAAGAACGCGAAATTATGAGTTTCCTATCTGCTCGTCGCGTTAATAGATACATACGTATGCAATCGGTCGAACAGAGGAAGAATCGTATCGATTTCCTTGGCCTCGATCGTGCCGTTGAAATCGATGTTACTTGGCTCTTTCCACGGGAAAGCAAGTTGAATGGATGGCTCTTGTCTTGTCGTCAGACAAGTGTGCTTTCCTATTTGAGATGAGCGTCTCAGAGATTCAAGAAATTGTTTCGTTTCATCAGCTTTTCAACCTTTCGAAGGGTCTCCTTCGTTTCCTACACTCGTTGATATGAGACAAGTAAATCAATTCGATTAGAATTGCCCTCCACGGTAGATAAATGTTTCTGTTTGTCCCATTATTCGCAGTCACTGTTTTGGAATTTTTTAATTAGCATCATATCAGTTTTTCGAAGATGATATCCGGTTCCTAGGGATACACTAAATTGCTAGGAGCGGTTCTAGGAATATTTGTCAGGAGAATTAGAAAGGATACATATAAAGAATAGAAACTGTTAGTTAGAAATGATTGTATAATTGAATTTGTATACTCTTCAGTTTGTCCCTTATTAGCCAGTAATAATTAAGTAAGTAATTAAGTTAATGCGATTCCTTCCGTGTGTAAATGGCCATTCCACGATAACTAATTAAATTATTCAATCGAGAAAGTAATCAACTTCTTAGGACCCGATCAAATAATTAAAAGTAAATTACTAATAGTCTCTTTTCTATCTGATTACGGTTGTACATTAAACTCTCATTTAATTTAATTCGCTATTACCTATTGGCACCACTTAAATCGATATCGATAGCTTTACCCATACTTACGTGCAAATGTGATAGGAAATTGGTTCTGAAAGTAGATTTCCGAAGCTACGAACGAGCGACTCTAAAATTTAAGGATTTGGGGTGAATTTGTGAGATGAGAGTTACATAGATGTTTTCTTCTCTAATCTCTGAAACATCCTACTTAGAGACCTAGAACCTATGCAATAAGACTTATTTTTGCATTGAGACCTGTCATTAGTAATGACCAATTCCTGGGATCAATTCAATTGCCTGTCATTACAATTATTCATCTCAATACTAAAGACAGTCACCTGCACCGAAATCATTAGAGAACACCTCGCCGAAAACGACCTGTCGCAAACGCAGAACACGTAGAAACGCTCAACCCAAACGCATAAAAAATCCAAGAAATATCTAGGGAGTATTTAACGTCCTTAAGCGCTGCTACATAAGCTTCTCGAGCCTCGAGAGAACTTGAAATTTCATTGTTACCGAGTCAACAGATCACGACACAAATCACAGAAACCATTTCAAAATCTGAGATACTGTAGGTACAGTAATTTCTGGAAACGTATACCCAGAATCCATCCAACATCCTTGGGGGAGAATCTCAAGGGGAGTGATGGAAAAGTGGAGCCTGGATCTGATAATTCCCTGAGATAAGGCGTCTTGCAGCGCGGTCACGCCTAAATAGTTCCGAATCCAAATGGTCACTAAGAATCGGGAAAATCAATTCTTGGTATCCATCAGCGTTCCTGAGCGGAGGACTGCCACGAAGGAGAGCATACCGCGGCAAACGTGTGTGGGTATAATACGCGTCCAACATAAACGTATCTCTTTCCGTGCACGTACAGGAACCCGCGGGACAGGTCTCCTCCGCGTGTTGCTGCGGGGGAAGGAAAAGGTGGGGGCGTTGGGGCGGGTGTGGGAGGGTGAGGGGGGGGGGGGGGGGTCACGGGTGGATATAATATTATATCGAGGGTAGGCGTGGTTAAAAAAGGGGGCGGTGCCGACGATCCTCGTTTCGTGTTTCTCTCTCTCTGGCTCTCTTTTTCGCTCGATTTTCCCTTTCCTCGTTCACCCCCGCCTCCCCCTCCCGCCCTTCCACCGGGTTCCGTCGCCGTACTCGTCGCAGCGTTCTGAGGCATCGAACTCGGATCGAGTCCAAGACGATCGAGGGGATGAGGGAAACGTGAGAAAGACGCGATTCCCCCCCTCTCGCTCCCTCTCTCTCTCTCTCTCTCTCTTTTTCTCTGTCCCTCTCTGTCTCTCCCTCTCGTTCTCGGGTATGCCAACACGAAGGCATTCTCTCTCTTCTCTCTTGGCAACTCGCGATCCGCGCCGGACAAATACGAGATTCTTGAACGTGGCGTGCAGGGGTGGGGAGGAAGAGAGACGAGAGGGGAGAGGAGAAGGGCCCGGGCCAATGATAGCACGCCGCTTTATCTCGATACGTTTATCGCGAGCGTTTTATATCCAGCCGCGAAAGTATTGACCGCGGAAAACTCGGGATCGGCTGCTGCCTGCGGCTTCGCCACGGTAAGTGGGGGAAAGCGTTGCGGGTGGGGGGTCGTGAAGGGGCGCGGAGGGAGGGGGGAGGCGTCACGCAGCCCACGGATCCCGGAGAACTGATGTCTATACCTGAAGTCGCGGGACAGCGCGAGGATTTTCGAGCGGGGTGGGGGGCTACTGAGAGTTTTTCCACCGAGGTGGCACGACAGGGCGGCTGTTTGAAGCTACTGTGACAGAAGCGATAGAGAGCTTTTGTAAATATAAACAGAAAAGCTGTCGGTCTTCGCGAAGAAGTAAGTCGGCATTATAGAGCGAAACTTTCACGTTCTTACGTGAGGCTTCATTTACGGGAAAATCAGTTTCGTGGATTCTCTAATTTTATACGCGTGCATCGCTAGATACGACTTGCGTTCATCGTTTTGCAGGTTACTTGCGGGGTTATATTAATGCTACTGTTTATAGCAGAGTCGTTACCTAAGTCACTCGCGAATGTTATGTGACGTTGTGTACAGATATGATAACCGTAAAGGTGTCACTCGATAAATATAAACATATTGCCAACTAAGTACCGTGTACTCGGAGAATTTGAAGGCTCTGGTTTTTAATAGCGAAGTCTTGTACGAAAACATATTATTCTATATTTTCGACTCATTGGTGTCCCAGGAATCGTCCCTTTACCAGCTTCGTCGTCAACGCGGCTCCACTGTCTGTAAAATAGAGACAAATTGTTGAATTGGCCACTAAGAAACAACAACGGATGGGAATTAGATATTGATTCTTTCTTTGATAAAATGATAACGAACAAAAGAAAATATGACCGCCTGGGTTTAGTGCGCTGGTTTCGTTTCGGGCTTTGTAGGGTGGGCTTTGAGAACTGATCTGATTGTGAGTGTTAATATTAGTAATCACTTGCTATGGTTGAAATAAAACAGCGTTGATTGAGGAACCAGAGTTGATAAACCCATGAAGACAGACAATTGCACAATAAGTCAACCAAGCAGCACAAACACGTCGGGGTGAACCTACACTGCATTCCACTTTAGAATGAACTCGTTCCGCGCAGGAATACGCTGTTGATTGGTAGGGAAGCGGCGGGGAAAGTGCTACGTCCAATCGCGTGTGTCAGATCCGCGGGAGCTGCGCAGATCGGTCGTAAATCGATAGGGGCGTGGGTCTGTTCTTATATAGAATGGAGTGTAGAACGCAACTACCTGAGAAATTTGTAGGGAATCATCGTCAGAAATTCATTTAGATATTTCTGTGAGAATACTAAAAAAAGATCAACCTCGAGAAAACGTACATGTAATTGGAAAATAAAAAAAGCTACGGTGTGGGTGGAAGCCCGCTTCCCGTTGGAAGTGTGACAAACTCTTTCCGGAGATCTACGGCCTCTGATAAATATCTCGAGAAATCGGAAGTGAGCGGATGAGCGGTGGGAGCGTGACTTCGGAGCAGGAGGTTCGGTTCCGAAAATTCGGCCCTCGTATTTTTCGAGACGTATTGACTGCACGTGTAGCTTGTTCCGATCGGGCCGGTTCCCCGACTTTTTCTCCCCGGCCGGGAATCGTCTAAAAATATTTTTATGGAGCCCCTGCTGCGATCCCAAGCGAGTTCGGTCACTTTTTATTTCAATAAAAGATGACGAGCGATCGTTTACAGATTACGGATAACGATAATTGGACGCGGGTAAAAGGACATCACTCGAAATAATGTCTTATTTTTAAATAATGTATTTCATATCTATACGGATATAAAGATTTTGAATTCAGTTAACCAATACCTATGAAGGAAAAGTATCTCATACGACTACTTAGCTACAAAATTCCTTAAAGCATCGCGGGTTTATGCGAGATGACAAAGATAATGTGATTCGATGTTGAATCGATTAATTTTCACTAGAGTACCTACTTGTGATTCTAGTAAACCCAATTAAAGATCAACTTCTTACCTATAGGTATCTATGCAGTGTCGAGGGACAGAATTGACAGTCATTTTTGTCCCCTCGTTTTGCGACGTGCACACTCTATGACTCTAAAAATCAAAACGGAGCGGTAACGTTGTTCAGATGAACTTTGCTGCGATTGACGTGGGTTTTGGATATCAAAGCTGAATGAACAGCGTATAGTGAGCCTGCAGGCTGATGGAGAACTCAGTTTCGAGCGCTATCAAACTGTGCCGCGAGTGATAACGCAGCCTGACCCACGCAGGATCAAGCAACAAGTGATCCGCGGGAGCAGCCACACAACGGAAATCCGTTTTCGTCGGTGTGTAGAGGCGCAAAGACACGGCAGTGCCGTGTCATAATGGTTGGGTTCGATACCGCATAAACCAGCCTCACCTTTCCACCCCTTTCCATCACCCTACTCGATTCCACCCTTCTCCCTTATTCCGTGACCCTGTTAATGCTCGCTCGATCGCATAACCGATTTATTTCTAGGGTTTTACGAGGATTCTATTAATATACCGAGCGAATTTCGTTTTCGCAGCATTCTTTGGGTACTGGATGATTATTTGCGTGTCCTAGCATTGTCCCAGGAGTTCTAACAGTATAACACAAACTGCTGAGATGTTCAAGAGCTTTAAATAATAAACAGTTCTGCTCCCGACAATTTTATAATTTTGCGGCAGCACAACGAAATTATTTGCGATAAAATTTCCGTTATTCGAAAGAGAGATATTGTACAATATAGAATATCTGCGAATATTGACAAAACGGGGAAGAAGAGCGAGTAAGAATAAATTTGATTGCAAGTGCCGTGAACAATGGCTCCAGTGGCCCCTACTTGAACCCCAAAGGGGAAGCTATCGGAACTCAATCGTTTTCGAACTGCTCCCAAGAATAAACCAGGGAGTAAACAAACAAAAGGGACAGAAACATGGACAGAAAAAGTTACCTTCTAAGCCATCTGTCTGCGATTGTTTACGATTTTCACGCGTAATTGGATGCGAATGGTTTGCAGTTCATAGATCGATCGCGAGAGCACGATGATCGAGGAGGACGGGAACGGATCCCTTTTGTGTGGAGGCTTGGCGCAAGTGCCGAGTCACGCCTTGACAAACAGGGATGTCAAACAGATGTTTCGGCTCTTTGGGCTACTGTGAGACTGCCTACCGGACGTTGCTTCTCTCGTAAACTCTTCGAGATCGTTTGCCGCGCTGCTTGAGATCTCGATGATCATCACCCGATGACGTCGCGGTCGTCGGCGCGACGGAGCAACTTTTTTTCTGCTCCCGCTTCGGATGTTTAATTACTATTTAGAGAGGCACGAGCTTGGGAATTATCGAGTTTAATTACTCTACTAAATATGCTCAGTCGGTAGAAACTTTAAAATTGATATTTTTAAATTTGCTGAACATGGTTTTACATAGGTACATTGCTACCCCTTAATTATAGACTCTGTGTATCTAAATATATTGAAACAGTTGTAATTGCTAGGGAACCCCTTTGACTATTTGCAACATACTGTACAATTTCTTATGTAATTACAATAACATCTATAGCTTAATATACTGTAACGAATTCAAATATCAGTTAGAATAATCTTGGTACTTCTGTGACCGATTCCAATTCGTCCAAGACTGACGATAAATCAATAACAATCTCGGTCGGTGGATACCGACCGTCTTCGCCTTCTAACTTCGGATGCGAGCACCAGCAGGCCGTGAAGTTATACACGGTGCTCGCAACAATATAGATATGTACATATTATATTTTCTTCCTGCTGCTGTATCTTATTATAAATAAATACATAAATTAGTAATATTATTTCGAGTAGAGTCCTAGTGAACCATCGAGGTTATGCACTCTATTTCCTCCGCACAATTGCGTGCACTCATTATCACATTTCTTATTCGCTTAATTCATTTTTTAAGTGATTCTTCTTAACGGTCGCCTATTTCTCAACTGTCTTCCTTGTGTCTAAAAATATTGTGCCTCACATTTCTGGCCCAAACACGTGCAACCCGAACGGTTTAAGCCAGACTGTGACACTTCCAGCATCTATGTATGCAATAGAAGTTATTCAAAGAACTGTCCCTATATTATCGCATTGTCTACCGATCAGGTAACAGGTACACATCTATTTCTGCTCACTGTTTCATGTTCTTATTACGATACTATTCGCACCATTGCCAACGAGTAAGCTCGAATTAGCGGTCCAGCCGCAGACTCCCGACACCGTGTTGCGAGATAATCGTTTTGCAATTAGCGGCTATGCAGCTGCATTGCCGAAAGGAATGCATTTTAAAGGGTTTCAAAAGGTTTTCATAATAAAACGAATTTCCGCGCGGTTTCCCAACAGGCCTGTGACGACAGGCGGCCATCCCGCGACGTGTAATGACTCTTCTTGCCCAGGTTTAGGAACGCTACTATTTACTCTGTCATTTAATTTCGCGAGACTAAGAGAATTGCGTAGGCTCGCGTAGGCTGCTTCTATTTTCGTGATTTTCAGTTCGTATCACTTAAGAATTTCTCATTATTTCAAGCATTCCATTTTAATCCACTTCCACTCAGAATCAATGCAATCTTCAAGAGGATTCATATGGTAACCCTAGCTTTTACTGTGTAAGTGTAATAAAAATTACATGGCTGTGTCTGACACAATATTTAAAAATTCATTTGAAAAAAAAGCTATAGCTGGAAGCTGTAACTTGTAAAGAACAAGTCAATGTTCCCTTTGTTCCCCATATATGGATTACGCTATGCGTAAATAAAAAAAGCAATTTATTTATTCCCCTTACAGTAATTCGTTAAAAGAGAGAAATAGTATTGGGGCCATTGAGTTCCTGGAAATGCTGAGAGTCCAGCAAGAATCCATAAAGGAAATACTCAATAACAGTGGGCCAGAATTGGTTGCCGATTATCGCATCGGCTCTTTCTCACCGGGATCGTTTTTCACGGGACAAATCACCTCGAGATAACTTCGAGCCGGGAAAGCAATACCCGAAAGTGTTTACACCGGGGAGAAGATCGACTGTCGTGTTGTTTGATGTTGGTTCCTCGGTGTTTAGGTGTCACTCCGCGTAGATAACAATCCAGGGGTCCGCGCCACCCAGGCAGGAACATCAGGTCACGTATCTGTTCCCGGAATCGTTCGAGCAATCGAACCAGCTATCATTCAACTAATCAGCCTGCCATTTCGTATTTTGGAACCAAAAACTTGCTACTCGCAGCAATCGTCGAGCAATTTGTTTAACCAGAGCAACCCAATCACCTCGCCCCAATTCGACACACATTCCTGTTCCTCGAAATCTCGGTTATTCAACTCGTAAAGTCAGCATCGACGAAATTGTTCTATCGCGGGCAAAATTACATTGTTCGATATTTGCATCGGGACGAACGGTTCTAGTCAAGATTCCTCGCCCCATCAACAGTAAATCCACGGAGAGGAACAGGGGAACAGTGGCGCGCTTCCGGTGCAGCGGCTCGCAGCATCGAGAACAATTCGAGTCGATAACGGTATCGAAGTTGATAAGCAAACGCGATACGGATATCGTTCGCCGCAAAGACATAACACGCCGGCGCGTCAGCCCTCCGCTGTGTACCCATAAAAGATGTGTTTACGGTCCGATGAAACATTCGATCCCCGATCCAAATACGTATGGGTATATTTTGATCGTGGTATCGATCACAGTCGTATGACTCATTTTCCATCTGCCGAATCTACTTAGTGGTCTATAAGTTGCGCAATAGAAAAGCATTTCTCTGAACGATCGAGAAGGTCAACGGTTCTTGAAACAAACAGCTCTGACTCTTCCTTCAAACTTTTCACGGACATTCCTCGATTCGTGCGAACTTTGCTCGAAATTTTTCTCCGCGGCTTCGATCTGGTTTTCGCTGGTCAGGGCGGATGCAAGGCGTCGTTCTACGTTTCTAAGACTCTCAATGCTCGTTTTCGGCTCTCTATTCTTCGCGACAAGCAGCACAACGTTCCTCACCCCTCCCCGTCGCTTCACACATCCGCTTCCGGTAGCACAATAATCGGTCGCGCGGCACAATTCTTTCGAGTGTTATTTGTCACGCTGTCGGCGGAGTTGAAAACTCGCTCTTTTTCAATTTCGCCCACTTTGGCGTGATCGATTGAGATTAGATTCGGGTAATTGGTAAAGATAGGTGAATGGATTTGTAACACATCCCCATTGTGTCCGATGGAGCTATTCCGAAGCAGTGCGCGCGGATTTTAGTTAGCGCGAAAGCGTAGACCATGCTGTTACTTTTTCAATATCTTTCATGTGGTTCAGTTTGAAGCTTTTTAATAAGTTACCAAGAGTACAGCTTTCTTTGACTCGTATGCGATTAAATAAATGTAAAATTCCGTGCTGTCGACAGAAGCAGCATTAATCAACTCGCACATGATGGATTTATCAGTGTTTCTCTTACTTTGGTTCCCCCCAAGGGTTTTCTGAGTGAAATCAACGAGGAAAAAGTAAAAAAATCTATATTACCTATATCTATCGCGTACAACATCAAGCGTTGCAAACACAGCAGCGAAGCAGTTGGTAAACAGGCGAAAAAAGGAATCCGACAACGCGTTACCTTGTTGCTACGGATCCAAATCAAACTACAAGGCTTTGTGTGACTTTGGATTCGAACGAGAGCCTACGGTTCCCTTAGCTTCTCCGTCATAAAATCGAAACGCGCCCCTAAAACGAGACTGAATTTCCAGCGTGATCACGTTTTACCGTGTTTCTCCGATAATTGCTAGTGAATACCGGCAAGTCTCCGAATTCTGCTCCCATTATGCGGTAAACGTGCTCCTCTCTGGTAGAAGCGGATACGAGGGACGCGAAAAAAAACCCGCGTATTTGTTTAATTATCAACGGTACCGCATTAACTCGTTAATTGAGTGTCAGACGGGGATTATTGTCCGTGACTGACACGCTTTGTGGCCCCTTGTGTGCCCCGTGTGTGGGAGTATCGCACCCCCCTTTCTCTTCCCCCGGCGAGAACCGCCGCATATTTTTGTCGCACACGCGTTAATCGCATGCAACGAATAATTAGAACAATGAGCGACCGGCATTATTCGCGAACAAGGCCTCTCTTTTCAGACCCCTGGCCGATTCCCCTCGCAGCCCCTTGTACGTCTCTTGGTTTTTTCGGGTAAATTGTGCGGGAGATTTCCTCCACGAAAGGGAACGTCTCTCGCGCCCCGATCGTTCGTTCTTTTTGCATTCCTTTCGTGACAAAAAAGAAAGAAGTTCGGTTTTGGGGGCACCGGAGTTTGAGCGGAGGCCTGGGGGTGGGCTCTGAATGCACGAGGACCAGCGGCGGCTCGAATTTCGCCACCATGGGGAGGGGGTAAATTCCGGGCCTACGTTTCTTGTTTTTTACATTTTTCAGAGGAACGTGTCTGGTGAAATTATAACGAGATGAAAATAGTATCGAGTAAAAGTTTGCGCGTTCGTGATCTAATTGTAAGTCGATATAGAACTGTTATTGATCTCCTCTCTCCATTTCAATTTACCAAACTTACGCAAAAGAATACGCATACATATGTGGATACATGCGTTAGGTAAATTGATTAAAAATCCCATGCTCAATTGTAGATTTCTTTTCTTTAAACAAAGTTTCGTGCTTTATAAACAAAGCTCGAAAAATGTTCGAACACGAAACGTAGACTGATTTATACGACACTCAGATGCTTTAACGACAGACAGACTGCGTTCCGCAGGATATTACGCACGTTTCCACGACTCTGCTTGCCATCGAGTCCTAATGTTTACATTAATTTACATTAATTTACCCATTCAAATAAAAGGTAAAGAACAAACAGGAAATGATATTAAAACGTCCGTGAAGACTGTGATTTAAAGAATTCCTGAATATTAAGCACAAATAACGTCGATTACAGATTGCAGATAGAAAAGAAACGAAGAACAAATAACCGTGAACGAACGGAATCCTCGCTGAAAAGAGAGTCTCTCGGTAATCACCCCCCCCTCCCCTCCCCTCGAGCACCAATCCCCTCTACCACCCCTCGCTCACCCCCTCAGGCAATCTTCTCATTATAAGTCAGGCCTTAATCTTCATTTGATTTTCATTTCGTATCGAGCTTGTTTGTCGCTTCGGAGCCAAAGGGTACTTGGAGAAAGGAGGGTTGGGTGGTCTATAAGGGGGAGAGGTAGTTGGGGGTGGAACGGTAGTTGAAGGCGAGCATATTGGCGCCGGCTTCGTATACTCCTGAATTCAATTTAAACGGGAAAAGCCAGGGACGCAAAACCCCGGGACCTGCACTCGATATTTATTATATGCCCGCGTTGCATTAATTACCGCGGTCGCATTCTTCGAGTCGTCTCATCGAGCAGGTCGGCGGGGGAGAAGCGGCCCACGGTGGAGGGGAGGGGGCGGAGGGGCTCAACAGCGCTCCTTTATCTTCAGTTGATAATAGTGATAACGAACCTAATTATTGGATCACCGCGGATCATTAGCGGGCGAGGACTTAATAAATTAGGCGCGCGACGGCTGGTCGGCTCGAGGAAACCGGGATTTAATTAATCTCGACGCGTGATTTCTTACGAATTCAATAGCACTGTTTTAGATTTTAATAAACCTCACGACCTTGGAATCGATGCTCGATTAGCCACCATATTTTATTGACCACTCTCGTTATGCGCGTTTTTGTCCATTGAGAACTTCGAGCACCTACCTAGCTGAGATATCGGACACTTCATAATCGACACCTTAACTGACAGAAGGAAACCAACGGATTAATTCATTTTATAGAAGATATTAATTAAATGTCAACATTAGTTGTGACGTTATTTGGAAATACGAATTTAGGTGTGACCTTTACAAAAATACCGGAGTGCCATCGATCGTTTTAATTGCATCCGCGATACGTAAAGATACTCGAAGATTTTAATAGTTCGTACGGAAATTAAAGGTTACCTATTATGCAGGTTGTAGTTGATATGTGAAACGACGAATAATGTTCTCGTAATTTCGAGAATTTTCTCCTCCTATTTATAAACGAAGTGAAAACAGTGGTTCCAATTATAAATTCAGAAATGCCTTTTCCGAATTTTCTGTAAAAGTTCTAACATTTTCTGACGCAGTGTTGCGTTGAATCTAAATATTGTCACCCGTTACAAATTTATTCCTCACTCTGTATTCCCTTCCACAAAGAAGAATAAAATTTATTCTGGTGCTAATTACCAGTTCTGTGAGCTACTGATGCCTACTTTCATTAAAAAGAAGGATTTCACAGCAGATTTCTAAGTTTCTGTTCATCTTGGATAGCGTGTTACGTTACAAGACACAAAATTAGATGTATAGATACAGTTCGACAGTTACCTATGCTCCTGATTCTCGTGCTCGTCCCCTGTAGTTCAGTTTCGCTTGCTGAAAACCTCCCCTCGCAATTTTCCACCCCTTACTTCTCGCCTTTTCCCGTGGAGCTCCACGGAAAAACACAGAGGCCGATCGCAACGGAAATTAGACGCTCGCGGGGCCGCCGGCTTTAAAATAATTAAAATGCGCGGTAGGGTGAAGGAGGGAGCAGTTACCTAGCCATCAGTCCCGGTGGTGAAGACGCGAGGGCGAAAGGAGGGGCGGGCCTGATAGGCGAGCGAAGAAAAACACAGACTTGATCAAAGTGAAATACGCATTGCCAGCCATGTGGGTAATTATCCCTGGACCTTTGCATTAACCCCTTTCCCAGCCGCCTTTCTACCCGGGGGTGGCTGCCCCTCGCCGTATCCTCCTAAAATCCACCTCTTTCCCTCGTCTCGAATTCGCGTCCCGTCTCCGCATGCGTGCTCCGTTCCGTCGACCGGCGGAAAAGAACGACCGGCTGGACGTGGGCAGATGCGGGGCGGGATGCCGGGTTTGGATCAGAGATGGACTCGGAGAGTGATTTAATTAATTTGATTGAGAACGTTAAAGCCCCGGCTTGCAAAATAATATCTAAATGAATTAATATCCGCGGCGAAAGAAGAGCCACGCGCGCTTCGAGAGAAGACGGAAGGGAGAGATAGAGAGGAGCGAGAGGACGAGGGAGAAAGGGAGCTGGAGTTCTAATTAGCTAAGTAAAGCCGGCGCATTATCGCTTATTTTCACCCCCAACCCCTGCTGCCAGCCGACGATCCGCCAGGCCCCACGGAAGTTTTTCTCAATTCGTGTGCAACTTTCGGTGAATTGAATGGTCACGCAAGCTTTTTCCCTCTTTTTTTTTTGCGGTGGGTGGTGGGGGGAGGTTTTCCATTCTTCGGTCAGGTTGATTCTTTGACAGTGTCCCGACTTTCTAACCGATCGCGGGGGATAAGAGATCGAGAGATAGGCTTCGCGACATCTCTGATGAATGCAACGGTGGTGATTTTATGCACGCGTAACGAGGGATTGCGGAAGGTGCCTTGAAACAAAGGGCAACAGGTTTCTTGTGGGATTATGAGGTGTACAGTATGATAAGGGAACTTAAAATCGAGGAATAATGTACATATGGTGTGGTGATTTCTGTCTGGAAATTTGGGAAAAATTAAATATTACTTTTATTATACTCGCACAGTCTCTGCGGTTCCTTGTATTATGATTTTTAGTAGATCTTCGTCAACTTTCCATAAGTTTCTTCGTTTTACGACCTCTTCTCTTGTTCCAAACGCATTATTAGTGCTCAGTACATACCCGCATCTATACAATGGATGGTGACTAAAGACTGATTGTCAGTCGCATTTGACACACCGTTGGAAAGGTTTCGTTAAGAACTTACAGAGATCTTGACTTGAAGTTTGTAATTACCAGGTTATGAACGAAGAATACTGGTAGCAAATTCCTATGTCGGCGGTGGAACTTTAGAGACACGCTCAAATGGTGCGTTAGGAATATCCAGAAAGATATAAGCCGCTACTTTTTCGCCACTCCTTACAGGAGCATAGTAGCGAGACCACATTAACGATTTGACTTTTAAAGACATCGTCTGTTACCTCTATTTCGAAGACGTTCGCTGCCTAATATTCCAGATAAAGGTGGCATCGTTGGATTCTGCCTGACGGAAGCTTTCCAAGGATGAACATCGGTCTTGGCACGCTTTTCGATCACAAATCACTGTACAGACTTAACATTGTCCTTTCAACTGGAAATTTAACCCCATCATGGCGTCGCCCATTCGTTTAAAGAAGCAAACAAGCCTGATCGATGGCCGCGCTATCGCAAGCGCCCGAGCAACGATCGGCATAACAGCGTGACCGCGTATCGAGCGAAAACTCCTGAGACTCGAATTTTCTTGTCAAAAGAACCGAGCGAGCGCCAGCAGCCAAGAAACGGGAGATGGACCAGGGTGAAAGGAGTGGATCACGGGGGTGGGGGAGAGGGAGAGCCAGGAACGAGGGAGTAGAAAATCGCTTCTACTGGCGGGATTTCAAAGCTGAGGACGACGGCGACGAACGGCGACGACTAGCAGGGGTAGTGGAAGGGATCGGGGATGGGGTTGCTCGAATCAAAGGGTTGCCGAGGCTGCGGGAGTCGAGCGCCCGTAGCGTGCTCGGTTAATTATCTTTATCAATCATTAGAAATCCATTCCTCAAAAGACCTCCGGACGATTTTATCGTTTAACCTGTTCAGAGCTCGAAGTCGCGGTGGATCGCGCGCGATTCCTCCGCTCCGCGGGGATAAACGCGTTTGATGTCGCGCCGGGGGTTACTTGCGATTCGCGATTCTCCAGGCGAAAGTAACCAATGACGAGTACAGGGGGTAGTTCGAGTCAACTCGACTTCAAGTGATCCGCATCGGACTCCTTCGATAATGACGATGCGGGGCTCTGTTGCTGTGTCGCATACTTGATAGAGTGTACATACTCGCGTATCTTTTCGCCGTAGTCGTGCCAAAAGTTGAAGCGCCGGGAATATAAAAGGAATATAACTGAATATGAATGCTGGCGGAATATTAAAATAGTAAAAATGATGATTAATGTTCAATGATCTGTTTAAGTATTGCTAAGTAGGCCCCGCAAGAACTTTATTTTACATTTTACATTTGCTTAAAATAACTGTGGTAATGAGTTTTGAGGAATGTGAAAAACAGAGCATGACTTTCTTTGCATCAAACATCGGTCGAGTACCTACTTCTAAAGTCTAAACGGTAACTGGAGGCATAATAACTGCCTACTTTTATTGAAATTTAAATCCAAAATAATGTATTTGAGATGCTTAGATGTACATACTCTGTGGGTACTGTTTGTTCCAACTTCCAGTGCGTGTATACTGTGCCACTTTTTTCTAAATTCCTTTATCGTAGTTCATTTAAAGTTGTGTGCATACAAAGTGTATTTGTATTATCATAATCATTGAAGGATGCAGATTTGAAAATTTCGATCATTCAAAGTGAAACTGTCCTTAATGATTTTTCAAATGTAAGTAACTAGAATTAGGGGAGACCAGTTGCTAGTTGACTAACAAGGTTACCGTAAACTGGGGTGATTTTGCCCGCCCGGGGTGACATTGCCCACTTTTCGGAAAGGCTTTATTTTATTTTATTGTGAAGTAATCAGAACATTTAGTGTTTTGTAATTGATAGCAATAATTTCTCCAAGGTCAAACGAGAAAAAAAATTAGCGAATTCAATCATATGGTAATTTTTCAGTCAGAGTAAAAAAGTGGGCAATGTCACTCCGGCGGGCAAAGTCACCCACAGTTTACGGTAGTTGACTAATTCCCTTTAATTGTTGTATTATGTAGTGGAAAATAAAATAAAAAATTTATTGGTCGTAGGATATATATGTACGCCTTTCATATACTATATTGATGGAATTGGCAGCGTATATGTACGCCTTTCGCCGTCAAAGGGTTAAAACTGAAAAGTAAATGTCAAGTCAACTAATCCCACATCCGGGGTTTGTTGACTTATTCGTCTCACTACTCTAAATATAATAAAAACTACAACCTAGCCTCAATTAAAACGATTTTCAAAATTAAGCCTGTATACCCAATGAAATTTGTAAACTTTTGCTATGTAACAAAATATCAATGGTCCATTTATAGAAATTAGAAATGTTAAAAATTAGTCAACTAGTCCCGGTCTCCCCTACCCAGTAATTAAAAACAACGACACAGCAGGAGAAGTTACAAAAGCATAAGTATGTACTCGCAGAGCAACCACTATCATAATTATCCTCCTACCTCGTCATAAATTTTCCTAACTATCCCACTGTACGTACCCCACACATTCTGCTTATTCCGAATGTCGAGATAAACATTAATGTCCCGTCAAAGTTGAACTCAGCGGTCAGTGAAGATTTAATCGAAACTGAAATTTAGTTTGAAGTTAATATCAATTTTGATCGTCACAGTTGTGTGTGATAGAGTATACTTGGCTCCCTCAGAATGAACCTTTGCCCGTAAAATATCCCGTTATTCACATATAATCAATCTACAATCTTACAATTTAAATCGATTCGATTCACCGAAACACCCGATTAACTTAACAGAACTCGTCTCCCAACTGGCTAAACATTCTCCCAGTTAATTTCTGTGCTGGAGACACACCGACATCTTGATAGCAAAGCGTCTAAAGGTGACAATGGTGGCCACTATAGAGAGGGAAGGAAGGAATCGGGGTGACAGAAAGCGCGGAAACGAGTCGAAGGGTGGGACTTCCATCGATTTTATCCCTGTTTTAAAGTATTACCGGCTCGTTGTAACCCTCGATGCAGTGTCGAGCCTCTTTGCGTATCGGTCGCGAAAGCCAGGGTAAGGGTTAAGGGTGGGAAGCCTACTTCACCTCGGCTTTTTGTTTCGAGGGAATTGGGAGAGGGGCCACGGAGAGTAACAAACGAGAAAAGGGTACCGAGAAATGCTCGTATTCTCATCGAGTAATCAGCCTGTCTCCCGAGAGACCTTTTTGAAGTTTCCCGCGCCTATGGATCGCGACGTGGCTCGGTCGAGTTGAAATTCTTTTGGCAAGGGCGCGATGTCCTTCGGGGATCGCGGTAGCAGTGATCGTTGGTGCGAAGTCTCGCAGAAACGAAACCTCACGGATTTCGTCTGGGTTTTGTTTCTCATTATTAAAGACAGAATTTTTGTCAGAATAGGAAATAGATCCGAAACTTTTTGTTTAATGCGCTTCCCTGTCTCTTATCGCGAATAATTGGGACGTCGGTTTCTCAATAATTTTTCAATAATGTCGCAAACACGACGAAAAAAGAAAAATTTGAAGGGGATCGTGCTAACGTAAGAAGCATTCAACGTTAGTTTTCAATATTGAAAGCTACTGGCATGCCATTGGAAATCGAGTCAGCTGGAATATGAAACGGGGAACGAGATTGATGAAAATTCGCGTCAAATTCTATACCAGCGGACATTCTCGCATACGAATGCCAGCCATTCCGTGGCCGTTCATCCCTTAGGCAACAATTGGAAAGCTACGGAGATGAATAACTGGGTTCGAAAGTTCCGATATTCCACAGAGACAAACAACATCACGTTTCGAAACAAATTATCGTACGTGACGAAGAATGGACTTATGAAAGTTCAGAGCAATCGGAACAACGAAATGACTGGATGAAGAAGAGCGGGCGAAACACACGCTGAAACTGTCACGTCAACCGAGAAAGAACAATCGTTGCACTCTGATGATCGTATTCGGCATTCGTTCACTAGAGGCTTAACGTCGCTTTGTGCTTCAATTAAATTTGAACGAGCCTTCTTTTTGAGACATTTATAGAACACGGTAGAAAAGGAATATAATTTAATTGATTTATTTAATGACTAATGGGTCCTCGTACCTCAATGCAGTATTTTCTGTGAAACATTCTGAGAATTCGTTCTTTTAATAATGCTTATTCAGAAAATAGTAGGAACAAAGAAATATCCCTGGAAAGTATGTGCCCAGGTTTCAGAATGTCTGAAGTCGCGGACACGGTGTATTTCGCGATAGCGATTCCTTATCGAAGTGGTCGTAAATCGCGTTCCGATATCTTTCCAGTTAGAGAAAGATGTTCCACGGCTCTTGACATGATTCGCGATCGTCGTTATCAGGCCGTGATAATAAATCTGTGGGCGCACGGATCATCGGGGACGCATTCGAGGTTCGTCGAAGCGCGTGTAACTTACTGACGGCGTCACTCACTCGAACTATTTAGAGAGCTGCCTGAAATTTCAACTTGGTATTCGTCACGACATAACGTGTTCACTTCTCTATGTTCTGATATTAGCGGAGGTCAATGATTCGCGGTCGTATCGATGCCCCTCTGTGCCTCAAGTAAGAGAAGTCTTGTGAATCTTTGACAATGAGTATTCTTCCAGAGATGGAAATACGAGAGACTTTGGTGTTTTCCTAGGCAGGAATCCTATGATCCAGTTATCCAAGTCTCGGGTTTCTTAATTTACCAGAGTACCTCGAGCCTGTTTCTCAGATTCCCGACTTTTTTATTCGTGAATTTCAATATAGTCTGCCACTTTACTTAGTAATCGACAAGTATCGAGACGGCTAAAGTCTATAAATTTTGGCACACGTCGAGTTGCAGTAACGTAATTGCTTAGATTTTCTATTTTTCAAATGGATTTTTCTAATTACACCAGTAGATATTAGCACAAAAATTCAGATCTTCAACTTCTATCCTGTAGCACCACTAATTGTAAGCTTCCAAATAACTCACTTGATCAATCATTTACATACTCGCAAAGAAATGATATAGTGTATGATATACGTACGTATATTCCAGTAGTATTCGAATTACTGATGCTGCGGACTATGAATCGAATTCTTCAATTTCATCGTTTCTTCTGAATTTTACTTTCTGAACTTTTTGCCACATGCTTGATATAAACAGACTTTTTGGACTTGATTGTACCTACTTCCAGCTGTAAATAGAAAGTCTCTCGACTAAAGATGACGTATCTAAGTGGAGTAATTAAGAAGCTGACAGTTAGCTTCTCTATGGAAGAAACGTTATTTTTATTTCGAAAATTTCTGCAACCACCTATTAAGATACCTACATGGGATATATCTAATATTGAAAATGACAGAACTCAGAGAATATTCCTGTCACTCCGGAATCTACAAAACATTTGAGTATCAAATTATTCGATACAGTCTCATCCCCCAGTTGCAGACATGAATCGTCGAAATGCCCCCTTTCGCGATCGCGATCGTAATCTTCGCGGCTGGCTTCAGCGTGCGAAGAAATTAAGGGAATCGAATTAACCGCGACGGGTGAATTTTCATTATCGGGAAAATTGGCAATTTTCCACTGTTAAGCGCGTAACGTGGCCGTTTCTTGCGCGGCAGGGGGTTGGACCGGGGGTGGGGATCGGGGGTAAGAGGGAGGATGGAAACTCGCTTCCGATGTCTCGGTTAATTAGTATTGCTCGTACGAACGAGTTTCGCCCGTTGATCCCTGATGGGATAGTCGCGTTTATTCAATTACTTAATTTTTAACTGCCCTCCGTTTCACGAGACTGAACAAAGTAGCGTACCGTGCAGAGGAGCGTGCAGGTGAAAGGGTAGTCGAGGATGGAAGGGGTGGAGGCGGTGAGTTTCAACAAGTTTTAGCGAGGGATTCTTGGTAAAAAGTAGCCGATGTCTTAGCTTCTACTAGACGCAGTGTGAAACAAAAAGGCACCTGGAAAATCATTCTTACGATTCATTAACTCATTATCAGTTGCGAGAATTGTCAGGAAAGCAATCTATAGCAATAATACTTTAAATGTGTAACTTATTAAAATTTGATTTTCTTATAAGCTTTAGCTTGAGTTACCATCGTTAACAGAACTACCAAGTTCATTGGAAATAATTGTAGTTGTAATGGGAGATAAGCTACGGCTCCTGTAGGCAAGTGTTTTTTATAAAGTTCGCTTTCCATATCTTGCGAAACGGTAGCAGAGTCTACAATGTTTCCAATGACAAACTCTCGTCGCCCTGGCATTACTGACTCATCGCTATAATTAGCGATATTCTTGATGGTGTATGTATATGTGACGCTTCGATTCGTTCCAAGAATCAACCGTTCGATAGATTTCTGTAGTTACACATAGCGTTACGCAAAAATGGCCCCACCTCCGAAACGAAACCGCGAGGAGTGATGTGTTCGTCGCGCGAACCGTCGACAGGAATTCGGCGATTACCGGGTGACTCATCGCTTGGCATAATACTTTTCGCCCCGTCTTGTATCATTTTGACAGAGCTCTCGCTTGAACTCGCGTTTTGTTTCATCCAGATTTCGATTTTCCAATTTTCCGCTATTTGTTGCGCCGCTCTTCGGTTCTTTAGCTTCTTAGTTTTACAAATTGCTCTTCTCTTTGTACACCACGGCTTTTCTTTCCTAAGCTTTGGAGGCAGGTGGGGGCAAAAGGGTAATGGTCCGAAAAGAAAAAGTATCTTTGAATATTTATTAACAGCAAACTACTTAATGAATCTCGTTGAAAATTTCAGGACTTTTTATTGGATATTTGAGTTACGTGAATTGTTTTTTTTTTAAATTTATTTAAAGCAGATTTAGAAGCTGTACAGGACCAGTAACTTTGCGCTGCAAAAAATCTGGTTGACAGTTGTCCGACGAAACAGTACTTCCTAAACCAAAAAAACCAAAATGTTTAGAAATTATATGCGGATGGCTATGACACGTCGGTAGATTTTTATGATTGGTCGTTTCCTTCTATTTCTTTTTCAACGAAAGAGGTTAATTTGCTAAAACCAAATTTCACAACTTTTTGGTTTTTTCATTTCAGCAGAACCGTTTCGTCGGAAAACTGTCAACCGTTTCAGCGGAATTTTTTTGCAGCGCTGAGTTACTGGTCCCGTACAGCTTATAAATCTGCTTAAAATAAATTCCAAAAAAGATATCCATGTAACTGATATACCCAATAGAAACTTTTGAAAGTTTAAAAAAAATTATTATGTAGCTTGCTTTTAATAACTTCCCAAAGATACCTTTCCTTTTCGGGCCATTACCCTGTTGTCCCCCCTTAAATTATGTCAAGCTTCCTAATTTTCTAAATTTTAGGATTTCCCTAATGTTAAATCTCTGCTTTCCTAAACTTTCCAAAAGTATTTCCTCCGTTTCTGTTAATCTTCATATGTTAATCTTTAACAATTTTAACTCTACTTCCACCTACCGCAGTCTTCATGTCTGTCGCGGGTAACATCAACATTTAATTAAATAATATGAAATGCCAATCTATCGACCTTGCATCGACTCCCTGTTTCCCTTAAGAACGAGTCATCCATATCTTTATGAAGAGGACAACACCAGCTGGAATGGCGTCCCTGGCCCTTCGTCCATACATACACGCATACAGGCCCGTCAACTTCTGATTAGAGGTAGAATTAATGATTCGAAAATCAATACAGGCCCGTCCTCCCGAGAGTATTAAGACACCGACAGGGGCTGACGCTATCCAAAGGCGTCGGGAAGGGAGAAGGGGGTGTCAAACGAGGAAGAAGGGACCCCCGCACGTCGAACAGAAACTAGAGGGGTTCGATGGTGGTGGTATATCTGTCGGGGGGGTGCGCGGGGTCGAGGGTGCTCCTCGTTTCAGGATCTACTATTTTGTCACCAAACCCTTCCTCGGCCTTTGATAACTAATTAGTGTTTTACCTCCCCCCGCGCGCGAGCGAGCTCAACGTCCCGTCGGCCCTCTTTTATCGTCCCAATCAGGGGACGGAGCCGGGAAGGAACCCCTTTTCATGCGGAAGGCGCATCGACGTTTCCGCAGCCCTCGAAAAGATGGGAGTCAAAGGATTTCCAAAGCGAAGCGTCAAAAGTGCGCGGGTATAAGAGAGCAGGGGGTTGCGGGGCGAACCGAGGGGGGTTTGTTAAGCGGAAAAACGAAAACTGCCGGGCTAAGTAGATCAACGTTCATCCCCGCGAGAATGTGATTAAATGGTTTCTTTCTATCGTCGGCTGGTCCGCCTCGTGGCTTTCGAATTTTCCACGGTGTTTTCGAGCCCCTCCTTCTTCGGCGGCCAATTCCACCCCTCCAGAATCCTTCCCGTTCGTCTCTGCGCCGCGACAACCGAATTAAATAGCGAATGCACCGAATGTACAACCGAACTGTTTAACTAGACGACTCTTAACTTTACATTCAGCTTTCCGGATTTTCAAACTCGTCGTAGCCTCCTACGTATTCCTCGCCTCCGAACTTCCCAGCCCCGTTGGTCTCCAATTCTCTCGTATCGCATCCTGCGAAAGGAGCTTTAAAATCGCACGAACGTGGACAATCCAACGGACGTGCACGCTGGCGAAGGGGGTTGACTCTCCTCGAAGTATCCCCGACACTCGGGGTGGGGGGTGGAAGTCGTCAGAGAGGCACGGAAAAGGGGGGAGGGTGGGGTGACGGTCGTATGGCACAGGAAACTGGCCGGGCCAGGCGCCATAAATATCGGCGGCGTTCTTATATTTTCATCACGGCCATCATTAAAATTTATGTTATGATCAGAAGTGCGCGTATATATCAGAGGACGCGTGTTCCGGCGTCGCGGCTAACGGCGTGCCTAGGGGGTGGGTTTCACGCGGTAATATTGTAATCTATGTGTGGAAGAACCGCGGGAAGAGGAGCGCCGCAGAGAGGAGAGAGAGAAAAACGATGAAAAAGTGGCTTCAATGGCAGGCGAGCGCGAGCTTGGCGTTGTAAGGGGGCAGTTTTCGGTCGTGGGGTGGAAGAAGGGTGCTGAACGGAAACAATGACGTCTATACCAAATCCCTGTTTCTACCCTCTCCCCATTGCCTCGGCCGCCATTAGACTCCCGTCGCGGCCCTATAAAAATATAGCCTGCATTGTGCTCGCTCAGGTTACCGATATCATCCTCGCTGTCACTAAAAGTCTCTGCCTACTGTCTTCTCCGCGTGTATCCTCGCTTGTGGCCTGTACGAACGGGGCTGGCTCTTCCGAAGGTTAACAATGGACCGATGCCTTCGGATGCTTAGCATAATACCTAAACATGACTCAGAGGGTGTTTATTGTTTTCATTTTATTCCGAATTGACTTTACCTATTCTTAGATGCCTATAGCGTGGCGTGTCCACCAAGTATTCAGTAATCTGTTTGATGCCACTCCAACATCTAACAGGTCTAGAATATCTTTGATCTATTCGTCACACCTTTTAATAGAAGCTTCGGGGCTCCCTTCGCGGCACTGACCACGTCGGCGGAAACGATGCCGTCAACACGAAGCAGCAAGTAGCAATGTGGCGGATATAAACAGCGCCGGGGATTTTTACGCGGACCCAATAGGACACGGTTTCTCTTTCAGATCGTAAACGTTTACGATTTTTGGATAGGCGCATCGGGATGGAGTATTCAACTTTATCCAATTTATTTACTTACACGGGACTTCCCATTGGTTACTACAGTAACATAAAATGAAAGACATTGATAGTAGAAGACGGGTGTCATAAATGGATATTAAAGACGACAGACATAAATGAAAGCTGGAGGAGAATTCAACAGAAGAAAATCTCGATCGCTCGATGGCGAAAATACTACTATGTGAAAATCTAGCGCGGAGGGAAAGAGAGTACATACATATGTAGACTGTCCCCCGACACTCGCTCGGATCACAAAGATGATTCGCTTTTGGCATACGGCCATTGTTGTCCGTTGGACCGAGCAGAATCGAAATGGCAAACGGTAACTCGATTGGCCGGCCTGTACACGGATTGCGAATTATTTCTACGGCGGTGGCGCGGGCTCATTTCGCGGCCAAACAATCGTGATCGATTCATGCAAATTCCGACAATCGCGCTGCGCCCCTTTTGCGGATCCCTCGGCGTATCGAGCTACCCATTGTTCGAAGCGAACTTCGTTTCTGGAGCGCGTTAGAGAGGACTTTTTGATTGGAAAGAATCGGTCGACTGCGCATACCTTCCTAGAAAATTCGCGGCGTTTGAAACTGAAGCGGTTTGCTTTCGAGGAAAGGCGAAAGCGTAGGCTGCGCGGTGTCTCCAAACGACTTCTATCCGGCTGCTGGAGGAGGAAATTGACGGCGAATGCTTCCCAGGAACGGTATCTGAACGACACACAGTCCGTTCCTCTCTTTCCGCAGCAGATGATCACCGATTTTTTTCTTACGGCTGTTCCGTGATTTATTAGTGGATCGCGCGTGAGAAGATCTCGGCCGCTGACTCGCACGTGTGCCCGGAATTCGCTGAGGGAATGATCGCTGCATAGGAGAAAGAGGGATTAAAAATAAGTCGGGAAGTTGCTCGCGTGGCTGGCATTCCTGCGTCGCGGAATCGAGGCCTGATTTAATTATTCTTGATGCTTGATTACTTCGAAATCTGGTTACCCATAGCCCCCCCCCCCCCCCCCCCAGTCGTCTGTACATTCAGCTTCCGTCTGGTCCCACGTTTTCCTAGCTCGCATGGATGTCAATCGTGACCCAGCCGAAATCCCAAGGAGCATAACCTGGAATCGCCTGGAACTGTCGAAACGCCGTCTCGATCGTGGCCCGGAACGAAAACAGGAGACGTCTTCGGAACCATGATTACGCAGCTGCAGGCGTATAGCGGGACTTGAAAGAGCGCTCGTGTCTAATGATGTTTAAGAAGGGGCTTTAATTTTTCATTAGGACAACGGGGGAACATCAAAGGGGTCCCTTTGTTTTTTAACCGATGCCTCGGGGCTAGCTGGCCGGGAACTGATGGCCTCAGCCGTCGGTATTGTCGTCGTCTCGCCCGACTTCCATCCCGAACCCTTCATCCTAGCCACCCCCTGGCCACCCCCCCCCCCCCCGAACGATGTATTGACATTTCTTAAATATTACCGTGCACGGGCGCGTTTTTATTGGGAGACATTCTACTCCGCTGCCTGCGTCTCATCGAAGGAGCTCCTCGGACTGATCCCACACGTGGGAACCTGTGCCACATGGAGAGCCATGGGGCACACATGCTCCGGAGAAAAGCAAACGGAGGCCCACGGTCGATGACCCTCCCGAAAAGTATCTCGTTTATTGTCCTACGATTAATGGATCTCCCCCAGACAGGCAGTTGCTAACGACTTTGGAGATGTGTTCGCGCTGTCTCCTCGAGCTTCTGTTCTTTTCCAGACGATACAGCACTTTCGTTGGATTTTCCATGTTTCTACTGTAGTTGGATTAAGGAACGCATTGGTTTGACAGACCTTCCACCAATCGTCTTGGTCAAAGATCTGCTTCTACACTCGTTTGCTTGAATGGTAGCTTGGATTCTCAGAATTGGAGCAGCGCTTGGCGAAAGCAGCGATGGCATGGAACGTATCGCGAGTAATTTTGTTTGTTCGAGTAGCGATGTGTCTTGACAGAGCTTGTTGGTTTTAAGCGATTTGATATTAAGGAAATTTGGAAACTCTGGTGCCGTTTAAATTTTTTTATTGGAAATTACACTCATAGACTCAGATCTATAGAGAAGGAACCGAATAAGAAACTGGGAAACAGTAAGACAACGTCACTGATATTAGGAACATTTATGATAGCGTTGATAATAATTTCTCATTTGTAAAGCGATCTACTTAACTTGTAAAGTGATATAGAAGACTGTGAAGATAAAATTAAAAACCTAAGGTTAAAATTAAACCGATTGGAGCTACAACTAAAAATAAAGTCGATTCTAAGATTTAGTATCTAGAAAGATTCGTGGAAGTGAAAAAGAGTAAAAAGTCTGCTGAGGCGGTTAAAAGAGGAATTAGATCAGGAAGCACGAATGTCGACAGGAAGAGAATGGCATTACATACATAGTAGGCAGAGGTATTATACCTATAATAGGAAAAGGAAGCTTAAAATTTATAAGTGTGATGAGTAGCGGTAGAAAGGAGTAGATAATTGAGAATGTGTGGGATGTACGTCGCCAGGCTGGTATGAGAGATTCGTATAAAGAAGGTTGTACAAATACGGGAGTGATCGCGTAGTCAGTGCTTTGCAAATCAGACTACATAGACGTAAAGTTCACCTCTAAATACCTACTTACAGCTAACCTATCCAATAGGCACTACAGTTACAATGCCTAGAACTGACGAGTTCTGAACAAATTTTTTCGCAAGCCACGTGTGCGCGTAGTGACTCATCCAGCCGTCACCTTTTTCTCGCTCGTTTAATTGTAAAAATAATTGTAAATAACCGCTTCGCATTTAGCCAAGAAGGTTTTGCAGATGATGTAGTAAAGTGTTCGTGACTGGAAACCCCAAAACCGTGTCGCGCGGGGATTCCCGGTTCCAGCCGCTCCAATCAATTCGCCATTTAATCAGATCGAAACAAAGACTTGCGCGCTCTCATCCGTTTCACTTGGAGCTAGCATTGCGTTCCCAACGTGGAACGGCACAAAAGTGTGTCCCGAACAAAGCGCGAATTAGCATCGATGGTCTATAGTCTGCCCTCTCGTCGAAAAAAAAAAAAACTCAAAGCTCTAGTGTTGTACGGATTGTGGGAGGGAGGGAGTATGAAATCTTTAGAGGGGTCGAACCACATTCTCCGTCTCTTTCTCTCGCGACGTCGTGTGTATGCCTCGAGTGTACAACGCCGCATATTGCACTACCTACCGGGACTTAGAGCCGGTCGATATCTTAATAATAAATACAAGAGGGGTTTCACCCTGATGGCTGGTTGGTGTGAGATTGAAGAAGGGGGCCGAGGGGAGGTGATCGAGGTGGGGGAGGTGGTGGAACGGCGCCACGGTATATCGGTGCGGTAAAGAGAGCTTGCGCTAGATAGAGGGTGGCCGCGACGAACGAAGAACGAAGAGGGGGCTGAGTTCAAGAGAAACCTGGGGGGTGGTGTGGAGATCATTCGCACCTCGAGGTGTAATGAGAAAATTTGAAATATCACGGCCGTCTCTTGCCTCCCGACAACTCACCCTCCTCCATCCATTGCCGCCCCCCCCCCCCCCATCCTCGCCCCAAAAAAATATAACAGCGCTGGTAGTCATAAACGGCTGATCCACCCCTGCCACCCCCTCGGTTACCCCGCGGGAGATTATAAAGACGGCGGGTATAAGGTATTCCTCCTTTTCTTCCCACCATATAACGCCCGTTTCAACGTTGAGCCGCGATCGCGCGTACACGTATCCCTGTACAGTCGATCGATTTCGTTCGTTATCGAGCAGGGATCGTCCTCGCAAACCACAAAAGACACGTTTCAATGGAGCCAGTAGACGGTCATGCGATATTTCCCGGGATTTCTCGCGCCTTTTCGGGCTAACTTTTCACCGTTTACTGTACATTGAAGAATTTGAAGATCCTGGGTGCGAGGTTTTCAATTTGACGAGAGCGTATCGTGAGCGACTTGGCGACGTTCGACGTGTCGGATCGCGAAGAATCTGGGGAACCGAAGGCGCGGTAAAACGCGCCCGTAAAAGTAAACGATGCATTTCACGCTAATTAGGCATTCGTTTTAGCGGCTTGTATGAATTACTCTATTTAACCGCCGCTGGATCGCAGCGTTGCTTCTTTTCTTGTTGTGATACGGGAGAGGGTTGGGAGAGGGGGGATGGCATGGCAAAGGATCGTTAAAATTTATTTCGATGAAGGAATATCGTGGAAACGCGTGTAACGACTAAGAATACGCGTTTCGCTGTGAGATTCAAGGTCTAAGCGCACCAAGTCTCGATGATTCGAAAACAAAGCTCTTAGGTTGGAAAATACATTAAAGAATCTACGTTTATTTCTATTTTGTTACCACTGAGTCGTTGATTCTATTTGTCGACATTACTGAATGGGTAAAATGTGAAGCTGCGTCGTGAACTTTGAGTCTTTTATTATTTAAAACCTTTACACATATTCGGTACCATTTATTCGTGTCAGAAAAAGAAGACCTGTATAAAATTGTGTTTCGAAATGCTGCGTTTCAAAAAATGAAAATTAAGGATATTACAGTTGACCAGGAAGAGATTGTACCCCTCATTCTATATTCCGCGACGCGAAGGAATTCCCCACAGTAAGGCGACGATAATAAAGTAACAAATGATATCACGGAATCGAACGGTAACTTTTTAAAAAGTATCTTCCTCCTAGTTATGCGTAGCATTCGTCCCAAAAACTTCGGTCAATTCTCAAATTCCGTACCAAAGAAAAACTCCCACCCTTGTGCCGTATATGGCACAAACCACATTTTATTGGGGCGCGATGTGCTCACAAATAATTCATCAGAACCATAATCGATCCACGCTAGTATCTTTCTCGCCATCCGTGGATCCAGTTGCCTTCGCGATCGAGGTACGTATGCATCGATCCCGCTGGAATTCCCAATGTCTCTTGCGCGTTAGTCAACCGTCGAGAAATAAGTGGTAGAAAAGAACGGGACACCGTTGATGATTCGGGGGCTAGGTGTGTATAAATAGAACGACACACGGCGGGGTGGGTGCGCGCGAGAGTGCCGCGAGGGAGGCTGATCTATTCGGGATATTCTGCTGGCGGAGCACAAAGAATGCTCGGCGTTTGACGGGCCACGACATCGCGCGACGCCAGCTGCGACACTCGCATGCCGTGCGCGCGAGCGCGAGCGCTTTCACGCCGGACCTATTTTTTACATATGCACATGCATGGACTGATCCACGAGACGAAGCAGTTTCTAAACTGGCAGATTTCAATTGGACAATTAACCGAGTCTCGAAACTTTACTCGTCTTGCTCCCTCGATCCTGTTATTTCAGGATAACCCAACTCAAAAATTACTGCACAAGCTTTCCATCTCCGTTAGACGAAAGAGTTTGTCTAACACAGGTGTTTGCAGACCTCTTTTCGTGTCGCCTGAATACAGAATTATCTAATACAGTGTTCCCTTAGACCCGGCAGCACTCAAACACTGTACCGTTACAATTCCCTACGTTCTCTGTGCACTACATTATTCTAACCCTGGTGCGACGCCGAACACAAGTAATTATTTCAAGGGAATACGTCGACTATTACCTTAACTCTCACACCCCAACCCCTGCCCTAATCGCGTTCTTAAAAATCCTTAGAAGACTGCACATTAAATTTGTCAGCCAATATGCAATTGAGATTCGATCCTCAAGTTTCGTTTGAATCCGCTTCTAATTCCAGCTCAACTTCTGTACCGTACAGAAACTTTGTGTAGTCAGTTGTGTTTCGAGATCATTGTATTACCGAAATAACACCTCTTTTCTATTTTATTTTCAATGACACGTTGTCCGCAACGTCCATCTACTGCAAGGAATGTCGACTTGATAATTAAATTATCATCGATTTGAATATTGACTCGTCTTGATGCGAAATTTTCGTCAAAGATGAATCGAAAGGTAGCTTGCCGAGAATCGCAGATGCTCCTTGAAGCTACAGCAGGATACGCGAGACCGTATCGCGCGATCACGTTGGAAATTACGATGAATTGCAGAGTCTAAAGTCATTGGGAGCGTGGAAAACGCGGGAACGACCATTAACACGACAGGAACCGATCGATTCCCCTCTGGCTGATCCGAAAGTGCGTGACCAACGGGCCTAAAACCAGCCCCGAGTAGCTTTTGCATACGCGGAACCTGTGCAGCCAGCCGCGATTCCGTGTATCGAATCGACGAGTGGCGATCGATCGATGCTCAGGACGCCGCGTGCGAGCCGGATAACCGTCAATTTACGGACGGGGCGCAAGACGAGCGTCAGGGGGCCAAGACGAAACGCCTCGACGTGATCGAAATGCCCCTCCCTCCCGTCAGGGTCGAAAGGCGAGTGCGTAATCAACGCTGTCTGACGATCGAATCGAACTTACTCGATGCTCGTACTGCAACCCCCGGTAAATTTCCCTTGTCAGGTTATCGGGTTACCGTGAAGCATCTTTTGCTCCCTGAAATCGTGATTGCCACCTATTACCTGTAATTGCTTTCGATATCGATGTATCCTCCACTTCGAGGTGCGTTTATAGGTTTATCAGAAAGTCACATAGGGTAGGCAAGTAGGAATTAAAGATGGGTGTATGCAGAGTCATGTGGTAGACTATAATTCAGCGGGATGAATATAAGAAATGGATTGCGCGAACATGTATTATAGAGTCCAAAAGTCCAAAGGGCAGCGTTATCAGAGTTCTATTTGACCCTTAAGGATCAAAGGAGAAAAGAAGAGGAAGCCCGAAGCGACCTAACAGACCGGAAGAAACATTGGAGTTTCTCGTAATCCTGTGGCTTGAGTTCTTAACAATTATTAGCTGATCGTTGATGGAACAATGACAAAAGCAGCGGTAGCTGCTCGGCGTTTGGTACGTCCAAAGAGGCCATTATCTCTCAACGACTTCCGCCGCTAATGTGACAATCGCGGCCGGACCATCTCTATCGGCGATCTCAGATCCTCTCTATCAGTCTCGATGCTGACGACTGCCTCCTCCATTTCCTTACGACGTGACAAATACGCAAGTATGAAGCCCTGACGCTACGTTCTATCGATACTCAACTCGGCCGCCCCCACCCTATCCCCTCATTCCAATGAACGTGCATTCGCGGTGTCTCGGATCCTATGTATTTATGCTTCCCGTATCATTTCGTAATTATCGATAACATCGTCAAGGCTCTTCGCAGGAAACAATGGGTCATTAATAGCTCCCTCGTGATACTTCGCCGCGAAGCCTGTCTTTCTTTTCCATCTGCTCTCCCCTCGCATCCTTCCCCCATTTCCCTCCACTCGCGTATCCCCCGGAATAGGTACCACGTGACTCGTGGATGCCTCTTTTGATCGTTGAACATTTTCTTTTTTTGCGAACTATTTATAATACGCGGCACTATTTTACTATTCTGATGCCGTTTTTTTTACAAACTTTTGGTAAGGGAGGTGATGAAAGGAACTTTGTATACACGCGGTTCATAAAAATTCTTCGACTCTAGCTTGCTAACAGACTTATTCCCGAATTATGAATACAAATTTCAAACTACTTAAGTGTTCAACTCAATCAACTAATTCAATTTGCTAATAGTAAATGCCGGTAGTAAATGCTCAGGTGCGGATTTAAGGAAAAGGCCCAGGTCGCAAACATTCTGAGGGGCTCATTTTTTTTCATGAAAATGAAGAGGTAGTTTACTAAAAACGGATCATAATTTGTTTTTGAAGAGGGGCCCAGGCGACAACTGTTCATTGGCCGCCCTGTTAAATCCCCCACTGGCTATATCTACTTCCTATTTACCGTTTTCTAGACATTTGCCTACTTCTGTCTAGGGCTGGGACTATTTGTCGAATTTTTCGGTATTCGAATATTCGAATACTTCAATTGCTCAATTATTTGGCGAATATAATTCGAATATTTAAGTATTCGAATACTATTCGAATATTTAAGTATTCGAATACTGATGTATTCGAATAGTATGGTGTGAATTATGCATCAAGTTCTTTAGGTTCATTTGTCAGGGTGAAATCTTGTAAGCTAATTTTGACCCACTTCATACCATACTATTCGAATACATCAGTATTCGAATAGTATTCGAATAATAACATTCGAATAGTATTCGAATAATAACATTCGAATAGTATTCGAATAATAACATTCGAATAGTATTCGAATAATAACATTCGAATACTCAGCTATTCGAATAGTATTCGAATAATAACATTCGAATACTCAAATATTCGAAGTTTATTCGTAGCATTCGAATACTTGTAAAATATTCGAATATTAAATTATTCGAATAGTCCCAGCCCTACTTCTGTCGTCCTTATTACTTGCTGCATTCTCTGTTTTACGACATCGAAACATAAACCAAATTTTCGCTTCCCTTTTGTCTATGTATTACTGTATTCTACTTCCTTAGTCTATGGAATCGGTAAAGTCCATCCTTTCGAATTAGTGAGAAACATTTTACTCTATGCCCGCGTTTGGCTCCGTCTGGTCATGTAATTACAAATCCAATAGCAGCCAGCGTTCCTGTTTCGCTGGGCTATCGATCGACTTCGATGGCATTAGGCAAAAACCGACGTGGATTTGTCACCGTCAGTCCACGTGGCGTTTCGACGTTTTACCGCCGAATTCGCGATCACTTTAATTGCGTCCAGATGCCAATTAATGGCTTGAGCATATGCGGTGTGTTGTACAGATCGACACAGCAAACCAATGGGCTCTCGCGAGGACGCAAGTGTTTGTCATTAGGGCGTCGCGATGATTTTACCGTCTACGAACAGTTTTCTTCCTCGATCTCCTCTCATCGTGCCCAGGAACACTGATGCGCGTTAACAAAGTGAATATGCGAGACAGAATAGGTATACACAGTCCCTTTGGTCTATCTTAGTTAGCAATAGGATGGTTTTGCTTCTGAGCAACAAATCTGTCCTGCTAAATTTGTACCGAGAGGTAATAGGTAGTCTGTGGAAATGAATAAGCGATTGAATGATATGAAGTAGCTATCAGTTTTTCCCTGCGCACATGCAAAATCGGTTTCATACAGCCCAGTATTCTATCGTGTACGTATCAATCAACTGTGCTGACACTTGGATTCCTAATTTCTGTTCCCAGAGGGCGACACTAGCGGAAAAGGAGGTGTCCGCGTTAAAGGAGCAACTAGCCACAGCGAACGATGGGAACTCGAAGACTGAGGGACATCAAATGTCTCAGAACCCGCAGAGGACTGATCAGCAGCAGGTGCACGATGCCAGCAACCCCAGGAGAACGCCGAACAGCAATCTGGAGCAGGAACTGCAGGCGAAAGACAAAGAGGTGAGTGGCAAATGGCAGGCGGTATTTTTGTGCAGCGTCACTACTTGCATAGAGTTCCATAAATGAACTAGCTCGATCCCAAAAGAAGATTGAACTACCAGAACCTGTTTCAGATCGGTACACAAAATAAATTACACGTTATCGCGTTATTGGATAAATTCGAAGAATCCCCGAAAACCTTTGAAATTATCTTAAAGAAAAATGTGTACCCGTGATGCTTTCATTTCCGATCCTCGACGGAACGTGTCGATTCGGTTGAATCAAACACGGAAATCCCGTTTAACTGTTGCACGCAGAGCATTCTGCTGCGTGCGCGTCGAACTGAATGACTGACGTGTTCGATAGAGAGAGCACGTGGTGGCCCAACCTCATCCCTCTTTTCACCCCTGCCTCCTCCCACACTCTCCGTCCCCGTTCCAGTTTTCTCTGCGCGCGCGAGCGAGCGAAATTCACCATCCACTCCACGATTCCCGATTCGCGATAAACGCCCCACGAATCGCGCTCACGGGACGCAAAGTGTGACTAATGGCAGCCGACGAACCGACGGAATTGGTAATGAAAGAACATCATAAATAGGAGACGATGTATCGATGAATATTCATCGTCAGGATTTCGACTGGAGACGGTCTGGTACACCGTCGAAACGCGCCACCACGGCTCGAAGCGGGACTGCTTCCGTTTTCGTCGATTCATAGTGGGAATTCGTGATAACTCGATGATTGCGGCGCGACATTTTTCACACACCCGTGAAAGATAAAGCTGTTTTCCAACGATATTTCCAACGAATATAAACTATAGGCATGGGGATTGTATCCATTCTTGCAAGGGGACGTAGAAAATTAGTCAGATTTTATTCACAGTATGTAGGTACTTACACTGCCGTTCAGAAGTATTAGGACACCGGCTGTATTTGCGCAAAATGTAATACTTGGTACAGATTGAATATCTTTCACTGTTTTTATTTTAAAATACCAGATAAAGTAAAATTTTTTAGTGTTCTTCAACAAAGTTGCAACGTCTTTCACAATTATTCCATAGAATTTTCTTTAATGAAACTAAAAACTCTTGCTCTGTAATGTGCTTAATTCGTTTAAGAAAATGTTTATTGGACTGATCATGGGAGGTACAGCATTGCTGGTGTTCAAAATTGATAATTTCTTCAATAATTGTAAGACTACACTAAATCAGAAGCGTCTTAAGATCATTGTAAGCCCCTGGGCAAAGCAATGGGGCCCTTGAATAGGACTTAAAGAGAATTTCAAGCAAACTGGATAATATAATAATGGGACTCAATACTGTTGTGGGACATTTGAAACTGAGGTCATAAGGATTTTGAAATTTAAACAGTGAGTGATGCGGCATGGTACGATTTCGGTAGAAGACACGAAATCTTCGGTGGGGGTTCGAAGATAGTTGGAATTGTGATAAATATTTACCGACGTAGTTATATTACATTTTCGAGTGGCTTGAAAGCACGTACCCTCAAAAAGAAGTAACATGCTGCGCACACGTAGGAGGGCTAGCAACGAAACAGGAAGTCCCGTCGCGGCGAAGATCTCGCTTTACCGTGCCGGTAAAGGCGCAGATAACGTTCCCGCGGTTATTTCTTGATCTATCGGCCTCGGTACATTAGTCGACGTGTTTTGAAACACTCGCGGAGCGTATTTGCGTTGGCATCGGCGGCGCGTTGTCTCACTTTCATCTCTCCACGGTGGCAAGCTCCTTGCTGCGGATGAAATGCTGCCGCCACCGCCGCGAAACCGAGACGTACTCGCCTCGCGAAGTCGTTAGTGGTCTAATTGCGAACTCTTTCCTACCCAGGACGAGCTCTCCTTGATCTCAGAATTTCGCCCTGTCGGAGATCAAAGAGCGATCATAGTCGCGTCGCGAAGAGATCTGTCAATCACCCGGGACGTTGGCCGAACAGGGTGCACCGCAGGGTGCTAATTACCGGGGCGGAGGGATGGGATGATGGGTGGGGCGGAGGGACGAGGGCGCGAGTTTAGGGATTCGTCCGAAACGTGACAGAAATTATAGGTACGTCGTGAAATGAAACTTCGTGAAAAATATTTTTGGCCCGTGTACGATGACCCCGCGTAAAAAGCTTCGTGAAATGTGGCGATAAATGTCATTCAGATCTCGTGTATTATTATTCTAAGGAGATTGTTGAAAATACTGGGAACAAGTTCCACCGAGTCCCCATGTGATCGGGAACAAAGTTCGAGATCAAGCGAAACGAGTTTCGAGACGATGCGTTGCACGAAGATGGCATGTTAAACGAGGCTCCTCCTCTCGTTCCTTTTAACTTTAATGACTGAAAGCTGCATCGGTGGCAGATCAAAGCGGTCTGTTTTCGCGGTAGGCTCCTCAAACAATCGGAAAATATTCACTGACACGAATGTCTCCGATATAAAATGATGACATTCCGTTATTTATAACCTGAAATACGTCAGCTGCCGCGGCCGTCGCAGTAGAAAGCGTTCCAGTTGTTTCACGTGAATCTGATCTCGAAGAAGACCCTCTCGAGATAAGAGGAGCCGCGCTACAATAATCGAAAAGATTCTGAATATTGTCGACGAATGCTGTGAAACTGTAGTACATTCGATTGTGAGAGTATCTGGAACGTTTGAAATGGGAAAAACACGATGAACAAATGGCAAGTAAATTGAGCGGGTAGTATAAGCAATTACCTAACAAATAAATTCTACAAAACTAGAAACTCCTCGAGGGTTAGATTCAATAAGTGAAATTACTTAAGCAACGGAATTGAAAATTTATAAATTTGGAAATTACAGATAGTTGGAATTACGGATACAAAATATTTCGCAATTTTAACCGAATTCCAATTCGCACTTCTGATATTGCAGCCAAGATATAGATGATTAAATAATTTTATTCGCTGGAAATAATGCACATGCTATCGACGATCATAAACCCCAGCCCCTTTAGCTGCGATCGTCTGAACGATTCGTCTCGTTGCCGAAGATAATCGAACAACTACCCCTTTCCCCGGCTCTACTGTCGCATTATTTACTCCTCATTATCGTCTCCGGGCCGGTGGTTCCTCCCCCGTCCCCGTCGTCCCTTAATCGAGGAGTAATAAAAATCATTCCCGTTGCGCGCGATGGCTTCTCAATAAAGACATTGTCCGCGGAGCAAATTCTTATCCCCCTGAAAAGGCGTCGTCGCCGACGTCGTCGTCCTAGTCGTTGGGGGTTGTCCCGGCTTCGACGAGAGGGTTGGGTGGCCGAGGGGTGGTAGATTATCGGCTTCGGGATTACAACGGGCTGAAGCAAATGATTCTCCTTCGAAACGGGAATACTGGAGTAGCCGGTGTGCAAAGTGGCGGCTCGGGTGTGCAGGATGGAAAGGGGTGCCGCTTTATTGGTCCTAAGCAGGATACTTATTGAACTCTTAGCGGTGTTTTTATCACTCCTTTCTCTCGCGCGCGCCGCTTCAAGTGTTTTCGCCTTTGTTTAAGAGACTCACCCCCGCACGGCTCGCATTATGCACCCTCGGTTGCGGGGCGAGAAAGAGAAAGAGAGCGGAGAGAAAGAGATTCTTACGAGACTCCGCTTCGTAGGTAAACCGGGAGTGAAGGGTTCGTCCACTTTGTGCCCCTTTTCGATGGCGGAACGAATCGGGGGAGTGGGTAGTTTTTAGGCCCTTCCTCGGGACTAGCGAATAGTCGTGTTTCGATTTTCGAGAGTGATAATCCGCGGGTCACGGAATCGGGGGACGAAATGCTTGCGTCATTGCGCGGGATAGTTTGAAATGCAAAGAAGCTTTCAGGACAGGTGTACATTCTTTCTTCTGTACGGTGGTTTTTTATACAGCGATGGTCAAACGTATATTTAAAAAAGGAAAGCAATGAGGAAGTTGCGAGAATTTTATAACGGGCAACTGCGTCCTCATTACATAATAATATGTAGCGCGTATTCAATGGCTTCCCCCAAAAAAAGAATAAAAAATATTAATTTTCAAGTATCTTCGAACAGTAAGAACTTCATAGACTTCTATCGAACTTCAAAAACACACTTATTTTAATACGGTTACTACCACGTGCCACGCATTAATTACACGATAATTTCTTGTAACAGGTAAATGTCGCGCACGCTTTTTTTCAAAACGTTGAAATCCACATTCCGCAACTTCAAGAAGGACTTGTTTCCTGTATTCCTCGTATCCCTAATTAAAAACGTGCCTTCGCTGTGTTGAATAAGGCTACCAAAAATGTAGCGGCTTGGGCTGTGGCAGACGGTTTTCCAAATGAGCGCGCGGTGGTAGTGAGCGTTATATGTAATCAGATCTCGAAACCAAAGACCCCAGGCGCGGTAATGTGCGTATTCGACGGCCATGATCGTTTCGGTCGCGGTTTTTATCAATAATTGCGATCGCCAGCGGTCACGTGGACCGCGAGAAGCCATCGCGGAGACATCGACGACGCGGCCATGCTGCTGCGGTTAACGCCGGTAGGCCGAGCACCGCGTGTTCCCGCTCTACGATATTACCGTGTTTGCCCTGATACCAGAAGATTCCCTGATAATTGGCGCGATAAGGGGGCGGAATCGAGTAGACGATACACACGCGCGCGCGCGCGCAGGCGCCGCGACACACAATTGCCTCGGACGGGACGACGAATTTTATCGCGGGCGGGCACCGTGAACACCAAACTGTTGGTTGTGAAACGGATTAGAGCTCGAACCGACAGATCGCTGGATGGATGGAGAAACCGTCGCTTTCACGGTTGCGTAATGCTCCCCGGGAAAATCTCGCCGCGCCTTTGCAATACCGCGATCGAGAATTTCGCCAGACGTGACTTTTAATGGGACTTTTGTTCTGTACAGGGGAAGCAGGTTTATGGAAGTGGAATCATTAATTACTAATCGTTTGAACTTTGAAAACGAAGATGTTCGTAGTCGTTTCTTCTGGCACGAAGAATCCGTATTTATTAGATTGTCTAATAAGCTTTGTAGCCTGTAGAAGGAAAAAGTAATGTATCTTTTGATTATGGTGAGACGATTACATAGTGAACAGTAGCAGTAGTACCGGAATCTATGAAAAAGCGAGTTATTGTCTTTTGCTTGATTAGAATCAGCGAATTCTTTATAATAGATCAACAATAAATAAAGAGTAGTATTACAATGATTTAGATACACATGAAGAAATTAAATCCAATTTTTAAGTTAACAATAATATTAATCGGGGAATTCTTTAGAATAGATCAACATTATAAATAAAAGGTAGTATTACAGTCATTAAGGTACTCATGACAAAATGAAATCCAATTTTTAAGTTAACAATGATATTAATGAGAATATATGTATTAAAGATTAATAATAAGTGTTATGGAAGTAAAGTAGAACGCAATCAAGTATGACAATACGTAGAACAAACAATTGTAGGTATCTCAATTATTAGGTACTATCAGTGTGTACAAATACGCTCGAAAGTGGTTAAATCTTTACACAAAGAAAACAACACGTCGACTACTAAATAAACTATCAGTAGGTTGTTCTATGATGTTAGACATTCTTTGCACGAAAGGTAACGAAATCTCATCCCACAATGTGAATTTAGGTGACTCCTTATCGTATCTACACGGATTGTTGATTGTACAAGTAAACAATAAATTAGCAGCATCGTAAATTTACATTCCGAAGCAGTAAATAAAAAGTCGATTGCGCCGCGAAATTCATTATCTGTTTACCTTATCGCGAACCGATAGATAACGCGACATCGCCAAGTGCGACAATGATTCCAAAGCGGCAGGGATCGAAACCCAATACCACGAGTTCCTAAAAATTCGCGCGGAACAGAATTTTCCGCAAGAATTACCTCATCCGAGTGTGTCAGAATTCATCACAGCCAGAAATCGCGCGTCAGATGCTTCATGAGCATTCTGTGGAGGGGGAGGATGTGGGTGAATCCTGGGCAAAAACCTGGGTTTATTGCACTCGAGCGAAAATGACGTGGGTCAGAGGCGCAGGCTGACGAAAAGAGCCAATATCGTTAGATATTCGTTTCGCAAGTTTCAAGTAGAACAAAATATAGAAACCGCCCAAAATAACTCCCCCTGCCCCTTTGCTCGTTTTTCTGTAACCCCTTCCCAGGCTGGCCAACTGACGCGGCCGGCTCTCTTATATGTGTAGCTCCGTGAAATTGCTCTCATAATGAGGACGAGGCACATGTTTCTAGGGAAGTTCAGATGTACCAGATCGTTTTCGTTTTTGGAAGCAAGTACCTTCTTCGCTTCTCGCGGGATTAAGGAACGTTTCTCCTATTTGATCATTTTACATTGGCACCAGTGTACGTGCCTCATAAACTCTCGCTACTATGTATTCAGCTGAGATTTTTCTCCTTCGGTGTTGTTATTTCCAATCATTTAAACAAACATGTTACACAGATATTAAAATTCTGCGAGGCTTATGTTACGTTTCTCGAAAGACGATAAACGATATTGCTTGTTACAAGATATTTAAGAGAAACTAATTGTACGGACTAGGTACGGAGTGTTGTGAAGTTATAGAATTGGGCGAGATCGCACTTGCGTCAGCGCCATCTGTCCATACTCTCTGGCAACATCCTTAGGACTCCGTTTCCAATGACATGCTGGAGCGGCTGATAAAGTTGTCATAATGACAGCTCTCTGCGAGAGAGCTTGTCATTATTATTTATCACGTTTACGTGTCGTCGAAACGATGTAACCACGTGATCAATGGGTTAAACTTGCCAACAGCTGAATTCCGCAGATTCTTGATTTTCTTAAGCACTTTATCATTCTGCAATCTGATTTAGAACGCATTAAAAAAAGACTGGTGGTTGCAGCTGTATGTTTATTATCAAAGCAATCTCAATTAAACTTGCCCATGACTAGCCGCTGCAAACTTTGTTTTCTTACAAATACTGACCACAGTTTTGGGCATTTGTTGCAAATAGCAATTTTCTTTTCGCTGCCGGAGTATCGCGCGATTCATTACAAAAGCATTAAATTCCTATTAAAAATGAGTATGGAGGCGACTAATTCCCCGACGGTCAACGCAATTACAAATAAGGAGCGGGCAAGCGGGCGCGCACCACGCGCACACGTGAGCCAGCACGCGTGCACGCTCGATAAAGGAAAAAAGAGGGAGAGGAAAGACGGGCCGGATGCTCCATCATCGTTGGCTGAAACATTAATTAGAAAATCTGAATAATTAGGAACTAACTTTTACGCGATGTGTAAAACTCGCTCCCCCGCCACCTGTACATGCACGGCGGTGCGCGTGCGCGCGTCGGTGCTCGCGTACAGGTTGGTATGCGTGGCGGGGTGGGCCTGGAAGTCCGTTTTCCTCTGACGGCGGCGGTTTAACCCCCCCCCCCATCCCCACATCACCCTTCTGCACCTTCACCCTTGCTCCGTATACTTTTAAAAAGGGTTTTCCAGTTCGAACAAATCGATCGACCCACCTCACCCCCTGCTCCGTTCCATCCCGGAGATGCGTATCTGGTCACGGCGGCCGCTGATTATATCGTAATTACGCCTTTAAGTATATGTCATCGAGCATGCGAGCCTCGAGCGTGGAATAGGGGGGTGAAGGGAGACAGTTGAAGTATGCCCTTCGATTTAATACCAACACCAGTGCGCCGATGTAAGGCGTATCGCACGACCCCAACTTGGAGGGGGTGCGGGGGAGGGGGGAGGTGTTGTTTCTTGACTGCTAGGGGTGGCAACTCATCGGTAGGCAATCTTTTCTTATCGGGTCGCCGAAGATTTATAGAAATGGGCCGCGATGGTGTAGCATCGTGGCTTAACCTCTACCCCCCACCTTCCTACTCGTGCACGAAGCACGATCTAGAACGGAGATATATGTGTGCCCGCGCGGGCACACGATGGTGTGCATGGTGGCTACCGTAGCCGCAGGAGGGACTCGAGGCACTAACTGGAATTATCGCTTATAACTGTGACGAACGCGAGTCCGGGAATTACATGCTCGATCCACGGCAGTGATCTATGGGGAAATATAGGGACTTTTTGCTTTGATTTACAGTGGCGCTCTAGCGCCCTCTTGGCTACATCGAAGTGCACGAGGAGCATTAGTTGGGAGTGGATAGTGGATCGTGATAGCGTCGTTTCGCCAGAAAGAATTAATATTGAGCAAAGCTGCGATTACGGTGTGCATATTCGGTGGCTATGGCGAAAATTAGAACTCTGCTTCGCCCGCCTTTCGCGCCGTCAATAGTTTAGTATATTCTCCTTTCCTTTCAGTTTACGGATAACTTCGAAAGACTCATTTAGGTTAACTCACAGAAGCACCATTGTAAAGCCATCTTAAGTCCATCCAGCGTAAAGTCATCCAACCGTTTTAGATACAGCAGGCCAAGTTCTAATAAGATTGTACCGACGTTGTAAACGAACCATAAACCTAGCGTCGAAATGTACAGCTCGGCGGCCACGTCCACCTTGAAATCCTTTAAATTTTAAATCGCATTTAAAAAGCAACACCGAGTGCACCGTTTCGCTAGCATCTCTGGCCAACTATATCGCATTAAAAAAAAAGAGAGAAGGGAATAAAGGAAACGCGCCTCGTACGGAGCACGTACCATCTCCTCGCGCATACGAACTTCGGAGGCGAAGTAGGGGGGGGGGGTAGAAAAACCATGGCGTCTCTCGAAATTAATTTTTTTCCCCCGGCCGAGATAAAAACCTAACGAAGCCGCGGCGCGCTTTATTACGCGAAAGCGAACGACGGAAGGGGTGGAGGCGAAACGAAAGACAGAGACGAGGCGGCAGAAGAGGGACGCTAGGAAAGAGACAGAGCAACGAGGAAAGGGGTGAGGCGGGGCGTGGATTGATATAGGTGTTCCTGGCGGTGGAGCGAGGGGGAGGGCCACGGGGGTGGCCGAGACACAAATACGCTGAAAATTAGATTCATAACTTTTCTGCTGCGCTTTCGCGGCGGAACGACTAAAGGCTGGCCAGGGCTAGTTAAAAATTCCGTGTGCCCGCGAATATCAATCCCTACTTCTCCTCCCCTCCCTCTACCCCAGCTACCGGCTTCCCAGCCTCATGCACGGGGGGTGGAGATCACCTACGACCCAACTTTTTCACCCCTCCGGGAGATCCTACATGGTTATAACCCCCATCCCCCATCCCGTTCTCTCTTCGGGGACGGTGTGTGCCTTTTCCTCCGCACCACGTACACGCCTCCACCGTCCAGACGGGCGACCAGGAATTATCTCCGTTTTTCCGCAAACGCGATTAACCGGAAACGTCGTTGAGCAGAGCCCTCTCCGCGGGAGCCCTTCTCCTTCGGCTTTCGACTCGACACGGCTCCGACGATTGATAATTCACGATTAATCCGGCACAAGAGCCGGCTACCCTCCTTGCCCTCCCTCCGCCGATCGGCTTCACAGGGAGATTCTGCGGAGGTTCGGTTAATTTCGTTGCATTGGGAATTCGAGTATCCCCTGTAAACGAAGGAACAGAGAATTTTTTATCTTACTCTTGAATGGACTGTAGTTTTCGATCGACGGCAAATCAGCTGGTAGGAGATTGGGAAAAGCCTGCGTTACATCTTCAGCTGTGGAAGATCTGATTTTTTTATTTATCAAATGGGATCAATGGCAAAGTATACCTATAGAAATTAGAGGTTAAATACAATTGACGCAATTGGCCACGTTTCGTTTAAAATTTTATTCATACCATGTTTGGATGAACTCAGTGCACTGTAAAAATGGAGGAGTTAATGTAAACTACGACTAAAATTATTTGCTAATATAAAAATTCTATTAATGGGGTCGCTAGGATGAAATGTCCCGACGTAACGTATCAGTCCAAAGGGAGGAAGAGGTTGAACTAATTTCGAAAGCATATTTATAGGAAATCCCCTAAGCAATTCAGAAACATAAGATTTGAAAATTTTCTTCTATACTCAAGTGTCTTCAATTCTACTCGTTGTCATGGTAAATTTATAATGTTTTCAAATATCAGTATTTTCCAATAGTGGTTTCATTACAAAGTCCTTCTTCGATTAACAAACTTCGTATTGCTGCTTTTTAAATTGACTGACCACTAATTCACTCGACGAATATTCGACAGTCCACCCGAGTTCATCCAACGATTGACTACGACGTAACATGATGAATGATCGTTTCCCGGCGCGGCGGGTCTCATCGACGGTAAACAATTCCAAGTTTTCGGCGGTCGAAATCGGTCGATTCAATTGGCAAGTTGTCAGAGGCTCGTTAGCCACGCGGAACGTTCGCGGAATATAGGTTCGAAGGCGTAATAATAACGGTGTGGCATTCCTTGGCGGTGGCGTTCGCGGAGTGTACAGTAAATCGAGCGTGCGCGATACAGCGGCGCGTTGAATTATCGTCAGATAAGAATTCCCCCGCGACGTTTATTCGCGGCCAGGACAAAAAGTGGCCGTGTATCGCGCGTCCGAACCGCGAACGGTGTATTATTACGCAATGGAACGTAATATAATGCCAGGGAGTTCTTAGATTGTGTTCCGCATTGTCGCCGGGGCTTTATGCGATTTTCGTGACCTCCAGGCATTGTTCCTCCCTCTACTCGACCACTTTTTGACTGTTTTCCTGCGCTCGAATTCCCGCGTGGCGCGAGACTCGAAATATGTATCTCCCTTTTAACGTACCCGAGGGTAACACGTACGGGGTGTTAAAGCTAGGTGGCTCAGCAATCTTTTCTAGCCAACATAGGATCGTGAATTAACCCTGTTAATATCAGAGGCGAGTTTCTGTCGCGATAATAAAATTTACTTGCAAACGCTCGTTTAATTTTTTATCGTTATTTTTCTGACCTATGCTCGTAGACAGCAATTTTATTCAAATCTAAATCTGCTGTAGCCGTTTTTCCCAGTCGACGAATAATAGGTTCTGTAAAAATAAAATCTTGGAGGAATGGGAACGTGGATGAACAAATTTTATACCTCAACTTCACTTGGCGTTCATTACCACCCCGCATCCTTTTACCCGCGTATTTAATAAAGCAGCGCCGTCAGAGGGGTAGGATAAACCGAAAACCATCGCAAAGTATGGCCACGATCCGAAAGTCGTGTCTAAATAAGTCTGGTGAAAAAGCTTGTATGATTTTTCGGGCAGCGGTGAAATTATCGTCGGCGGTGGCCTTTTACGACCTAGAAAGGGAAATCCCCTGAAAAGCCAGCTCTCTCTGGGAGCCTCTCTGTAACTTATCAGTTCTCGGAGCTTCCCCGTCCACGGAGCCCTTTCCGCCTTCGCTTTTAGCCCGGCAAGTATATATGATATTTAAAATTAATCCTTCCTTTGTGCGGGCTTCTCGCTTGCTAGCTCGACTGTCTGCCTGCCCGTCCGTCCGTCTGTCTTTTTATCGCGCCGATATGGAGAGAGTCGTATGAATTTTACTCCATTATTCGTGCGCCGTCTGCGCGAGAAGGAGAGCCCGCCGGAAGCCAAGTGGGAAAGGAAGGGAAAAGAGGAGGGAAAGAGGCGGTGTTCGCCTTTTTGTCTTCGCCATCCTGAATGCCGAGACTTTCGTTTCGAATCCTCAATCATCGTCGGGTGATCAATCACAATTGAATTCGAGTGGTGTGCACGTGGGCGGGCGGAATAGGGGATGAAGTTAGAAACACGAGACGAGAATGGGAATTTTCGAAAACGCTCGAACCGCGCCTAAATGATTTTTAGAATGTACACTGCAGAATGATTGTCATCTAGAAATAATATTTTCGTACGCGTATAGTCTGCCTGTAGGTGCCTATCACACTAAAATTGTAATATTATGTTGGTACCACTGATTTTCAATTAATACATTCACTATAAACCACTGTAAATAATAATTTTAATGCAGCTAAATTATTTCCAAACGAGAAACCAAACGTCCTGTATGTATAATACTGGGAATATTTATTGCATCGGTATCAAATTTATTATTTATATCAATAAATAAATTGTGCAATAATATTTTCCTAGTACTAATAATGAGAAAGGTATAAGTGATAACGTGTTTATTCGAGTGATGCAATAAATGTTTCCAGTACTGTATGTCAATTACGTCATTGCTCAAGACTTTTACCTGTCATTGCTCGTTCGAAGCGTCATCGGTAGTCAGAGTCAGGTGCAAGTTAAAGTCGACTCCCACCAACGCTCAGTGACCTCTGAGCGCAAGCACCGTGATTTTAAACAGAGTGCATCTTGAATCACATTCATTTCCCTCGATTTTTTTCATAACTTTTCTTCATTATACATACTACATATTTAATAGTCTTTGTAAGCAGAGTGTAGCAGGTAGTAGCAAGAAATTTTGTTACTGCAAAATTATAAAACCGAAGAAACATTTAAAAACGAAGACGATGTAAAAATAACTTGCCTACTTTTCCTGCATCAGAAAACACGAAATACAATGATGAAATCCACAAGCTTCCTGCGCGTTGAGCAAAGTCTATTGAATCTAATATTGATTTTGTAATTTCGTAGCTTCTTCGATACGAAAATCACATGAGCTACGAGTGTAGTTGGGCGAGCTAATGCAAATGCCCCACGAGCGTCAGAGTGACGTGAGCTTTGCTAGATTGTATCGTCCCTGTAACGCTGGTGGGAATCAACCTTCAGACGGCAATCGGAAGGGAGACCACGCGGTCTAACGTCGCTGATGGTGCACAGGGTGAAGGAAGGGGGTTGGCCCGGTCTGGGGATGCCTTTTAAAGCTACCCCAGGCGCGGGCCGAAGGATAATGCGCAAAGCAAAGGATAATTCCCCGATACGGGGACGGAATCCGTTCTGGGCTGTATAACAGTACGCGTAGGTTGGGGGAGGACGGCGGAGTAAAAAACTCTTATTTAAAAATGTATTTACCGTCTGGCTCGCAAGGACCGACATCCTGCCTGGAAACTTCGCTGTTTAACCCGACTTGCGAGCACACGCGCGCGCGCGCGCGCGCTCTCGCTTGCACCCTCTAGCTGCTTCATCCGGACACGTGGAGATCACGGGGATGCGGCCAACCCCGTTGTTATTCGCGGGTGCGTGTGTGCAAACACGGGATGGGGGCGCGTGCGCGACCGAAGGAACTCGCACGAATCCGTTCCCTGGCCTTTCAAACCTTTCGGGGACTCGAGGCCTTGGCAGAGGGGGAGGGGATCGCAACCCTTATGGAACTCGACGACCCTTGCGGTGGACACGATTGTTACTGACTAGACGGCAGGTTGGAATTAGAGGGTTGTCGGCTTTTTTTTTTATTTCGGATTTTGTTGCTTGCCTCTCCGGGGTAAGGGTTCGAGCAAGCCTGCTAACCGTGGAACCTACTTCTTATTTATCAGAGTCTCATTATTCTTCATCAGCAGAAGTTTGTAGTTGGATCAATCAGCAGAAAGATCACAATTATTGCACTTAACATAAATATATGGGTGAAATCGTGGCAAGCTAGAGTAGCGTGATGCAGAGATACTAACATTATTCAAACCTTTAATTTCCATTGTGAATTTTTCAACTCTTCTCAGGTGACGAAGGAACTTTTAGAAATTCTTTTGGATGCTAAAGTTTCTGAAAAACTCAAATTATTAACGACACGAGTAATATTGGCAACGATACGCCACTCTAACCTGGAGCAGGATACTTCCTTTCCTAGGTAAACCTACTAAATAAAATAGCTGCAAAATTTTCCGCGCTGACGCGGAAGACATTAGGGTAGAGTTGCATGTATGTAACAGGAAAAGCTGCCTGAATTCCGAAAATAACGTATGTATTTACAGAATGACCGAATGGCGATGTGAAACTTTCGAAACTCCCCAGTGCCTCTCGTTAAAGCGATGCGACGAACTCTCCCCGCAAAAGCCCAGACCGCCGATTTCTGCGAAACGCGCTTTCCGTTCGTTAACGGTTAAGAATCAGCCACCGACAGTGCCACCTATCATTACCGGTATAAATGGCGTTCAAATTTGATCCCCTGCCACCAGAGGAACGATAACACCGTGTTACACTTTGCCTGGAAACGCCATTGTCTTCCTGTTCGAAGCACCGAAAACCGTAACTTTAATCCGGCAAACTGTACACGCACGTGTGCGTGGGCGGGCGCGCGCGCTGATGCAGCGTTCCGATCTGGAACTTCGCGTCGAAGCAGTCCGCGGAAAACGGTATCTGGGATAGATGGATGAAACGTAACTATCAAAGTTAGCGATCGCAGCTTGACGGCATTTTCCCACCCCTTCGCAACCGGAACTCCCCCCCCCCTCCCGCCCCTCCCTACCCTCGCGTTCGTCCTCGACGCTTGCTCACAATTTATATTACGACCGAGGCGCGCATATAATTAATTTAATTAAACGCTCCGCGCTGAAAATCGTCCTATTAGTTCGGCAACTTTTGACGGCTGGCGCCTGCCCCCTGCCCCCGACCACTGCTGTTTCTCTGGTTCGTTTTCTGCACCTCCATTCATCCTCCTTCGTATTTTCGTCCGGGCTTCGCCATCCATACGACGAAATCCTCTTTTATTTATTTCTCAAAACGCTTTAAGGCCTCCCGCTTTTCCTAGCGAGAAAATACAGTGAATAGTTGGAAGAATGTTTGCAAGATGAGCAATGGAAAATGTATCGCCATTTAGGGAGACACAGCGATTTTGCACTCTCTGTTTTCCCTCGAAATCTTTCCTTAACATTCCGTGATCGTCCGCGAAGGAAGTACCTACCTATATTTTGCTTTTATTAAATTTGGGGAAACAAACGTGCGAGGCTCAAAAGAGTTTGCGAGTATTTGTCAGGCCCTGAGACCTAACTGGCCGATAGTCTCGCGAGACCAACGCGATACATCCGCCCCTCTTCTGCTTGTCTTTCATGGCACAGCAGAGCTTCTCATCGCAGAAATTCCACCGGCCGCCTTTCCCGCCCTGGCGTTACAGATTTATCGCTCGAGTAAGCGATTTCGATATTACCGGGACACGGAGCGGCGAAGACGCGTCGTAATATTTCTCCGTCCCTTCCAAAGATACTTGTTGAAGCGGACTTTCAAGCTGGCTGACAAATGCCGGTGTGTTTCGCGGCCCGTCCAAATTCTCGATGCGGAGAGTCGATTACTCTTGGCAGGCCTGCTCGACGACGGTGGGCGTTAATAGGTTAATTCCGATGACAACACGCGCCGATTATGCCAAGACGCGGCGGGGTACCGGCGCGTCCAGTCACGTCAGTTCTACGACCAATATGACGCGGGACGATCTACCCAGAAACGTTGCTCGCGATTTATCCAGAACCGTGATAGAATTACGGGCGGAATCTCTTTCGAAGCGAGCGGCAATATTATTTCGCATGGAATCGCGGTCGTACAATGTGTGACGTATGGCGAGTATTTGTACAGGAAGTATCAGGAAACGTGCAGCATAACTTCAACGGTGAATTTAGCGGCATAGAAATAATGAAAAAAGTACCTGCAAAGGTATGATTTATCTGACTCTGTGAGGTACAAACATTTCTGGGTTTCAGTGATTTCAATTGTGGAATAAAAATAGTCTGCAAAGGGCAGCTGTAAAGGACAGAGCTGAAACGAGGTACAAAATATTGTGAAACCTTTCGCAAATAACTGATATTATACATTCATAAGTGTATATGAGGTGTAGAGCCTTGGTAATAAATGGCTGGGTGGAATCAGTCAGGTTAATTTAGAAATTAGTAATACAGGTTATGAAACAACCTGTATAGTACAATTTTCCTTTCGATGCCACATGCCATGTTATTGGGAAATGTACTCGGTCTACAAGTTACATAAAATCTGTGCGTTACAGTTAGACAGTGATGGTCGAGGAACAATTTTAAAGGGGGAAGTACGATATAATAAAGAAATCCAGAGTTTGGTACGAGGGAACTGTATCTCATTGAGCTGCATCGTATTGAGTTGCAGGATTCACTCGAGTAGACCAGTGATACTATTCTTATTCTAATTTTCTTTCTCTTCAAAACTTCTTAGGTAATTTTTGATATCGTACTTGCCTGATAGCCGTTATCAGAAAAACCTCTCACAGTTTTTGACTCCAGAGAAAAGCCACGTTGCTGAGCGTACACTCGTAAGCAGTAGCGTGCAGTCAGCTCAGAAATGTAGTTTTAACATCAGTTAACTACATAATACGTTAAGTGTAGATTAGATTCATAACTTGATACGTCCTGCGCATAATAAACGAATATTAATTAATCGTAATAGTAGACGGTAGATGTATTTATATATCTTTCATTTAACGTGTTCGCGGTGTGTACTTTCCGTTCCGTTTCTGATTGTGTATACAAACTCCCCCTTCATACAAGATATTCTCCGCTTGGGAACCGTTGGTAGGCAAGGATAAATAGGAAACGCGCTCGATTTCCGGCCGCGTCTCGTCGGAAGGGGTGCGCGTTGCACCGTGGCCAGCCCTAAACTACAAAGGCCAGTCGGACAGGATTCTTGGAGCTTTGCTGGCCCGAGCGGACAGATTGCGGCTGGCCAAGAAAACCACCCTCTGATCTCACCCCGTTTCGGGATTACCCGTTCCTTCCAAGCCTTCTCTCTGCCCCCACCCCTCTCTCTCTCTCTCTCCCTGTTCCTCCCTTTTCGAACCGTACCATCCTCGTCACCGACTCTCTCCGTCATTCACGCTGGTGTGTCCGTGCTTTGTCATTTGCTTAGGGGCCAATCTGCGCCGGAAATCCCTTCGGCTGCACCTTCCATCCGGCAGATCGGTGATCGTGATTCGATCTGACTGCGGCACAGAGCCGGCCAATGATCGGACTGGCCGCAATCCCGGTGCTTATCGCGCTCAAATCCTTCTCCTCCTTCCCAGTCGCCTCTTCCTGAACGTTGACCACAGGTCCAGGGGGTTGCTCTCGCGATCACCCACGAAAACTTGCACCCTGAGACCTCCAGAGCTCAGACACGGCCAGTCCTGCCACCCCTTGGGACAACTCTTCAGAGTTATTCCTACGAAATTCTGTAAATTCTTTACGACAACATGGCATTCTTGCATCTTACCCTTTTCAGACTTCAGCCTGTTACCAACCCTTGTTTTAGGGAAAACTTTAGAATTGAATTATGACGTATGTATCTTTTCGTACATTCTTTGATTTATATATCGTTAATAAAAAAATACAATTCGTCTTTGGAAATACCTATGATTTCGAGCCGTTGTAAAAATTCAAATATTATTAGTATAATTGAACGTGCACTTTTAAGTAACAGTATAAATTTTCTCACCAAGCTGTTTGGTTCCAAACGACCTTTCTCAATTATTCCTCATTCTTCGTCTCTTGTCTATGCAATTTTATAGCAACGCGCAGCGTACTCGCTAAACACTTACTCGCTTCGAACACTAAAAGGCACTCCCTGCCCCTCTCAATTTGTCTTTTCACGAGCAAAGAGAGAACCCTTATAAATGCTTGCTTTCCACGCCAATTTCGCGATACAAACTAAGTAGCACGCTTCTCAACATCAATTGATAATCCCATTGGTAATCGGAGGAATAGAAGCGGTTCGACCCATTTACGCAGTTTCGGCAGCCGAAGCGGGCCTCTGTTATCATTTATCAGCTACGACTTCCGCGCGTGGACCCGATCGAACCGAAATAGTTCATCGAAATGGTTCTATCAGTCGATTCGATAACTATACGGACGTTAGATGCTGCCCAGCCTCATTATCTTCACGGTTTTCCCGCGCGCGGTGGAAGAATCTTTATCAGCCTGGCTTCTTCCGATGGTGTTTGTGCGCCTTTTCGAATAGGAGTAATAAATGTTCCGTGACCTTTGCGGCAGAAGCTGCTTCGGAGTTTCGAGAAACGCCGCGCTCCGTCTCATGGGCGGCGTAATTACAGCGCACGTGACCTTCGAGCGTCCCTTTCAGCGGCCCCTGAAAATCGTAATACGAAAATGAAATCCATTTAACACTTTGAGGCAGACGATTTTAAAGAAAATAAAAACCCCATTTGCACAGAATTATTTTATTATAAAAAATGAAAAGAACATTCGTTTCGATTATTTAACATAAAACATTACTCAAAATAAGAAAAAAATAATAACATTTCAGTAAGTTCTTTTTTACAGGGTGGGACATTTATAATCCCACCATACTACTAATGCTTTAAATGATATTCATTGAAACACAACTTTTTACCAAAACAAAGTGGAACTTTGCAGACAGTACAGCACCAAGAAGTATGACTATAAGTAATTTCAACTTTTCGAGGTGGGTTAAAATATATCCCACCATGCATAAAAAGCTAAGCAAAAGGTGGGACAGTTTTTAACCCACCTAGCCCCAAACAGTTAAGCGAGTCTTAATGTTGCTTCAATATTTAAAGCATCATTTTTGTTACTCGATTAAGGATAACACTCGATATTCGAGTTCTTCGTTATTGCAAACTTTGTGTAAAAATTGTGTCATTCTTACTGTTATTATTATTATTACGATTTTTTATTGTCTACAATTTTGCGCCATTTGTTCATGCTCGACAAATAAACACATTAAAACATTTACAATAGCATTTGAATACATGCAACTTAGTTTATAGATTGTAGTTTTCTTAGACCCTGAAACCTGAACTTGAAAATGTGATTGAACAAGAAGAGCCATAGCATTATTCCTGCAAATTTTGCCGAAACGAATGATTTGATTATTCTCGTCCCTGGAAGTATGAATCAACATCCCTAAACAGATTCAGTTAAGAGGCTTTTATTATTGGTCATACAACCATTGCTAACTTTGAACGTAGTGTCTGACCCAGATTCACGAATTTGTATTAATGTTAAATTAAGTTCATCCAGTAATTGGTGGTAAGTACGACGAAGGACAGGCATAGGCTGACTTACTTCGTGGCATGCTACCCTTTACAATGTCCGAGTTCAGGAATTTTTCGAGGCAAATCTTGATCGATCGCCAGTGTGCCGGATTCAGTCAACGACCCTACGTAGTCGATGTTCGTTATCGGTCCGAAGTAATTCGACGCCAATGGACAGCTCGGTGTTACGGGAAGCTGGGGTTATCTGCCACCGAATACATAAATAAGTTTATACATTTCGGCTAATCGTGCGGCAGCGTTCGATCTCGTGAAACGGCCTACTGTCTCTTCCTCTGTGCCTGCAGCAAGGATGATGGAAAGGTTCCACGACGGATAGGTCCCGCTCCCTGCTCACTTCCACATGGTCCGCGTGCGTGACAAGTAGTCGCTAGATCGGGCTCCAACGTCCATTTACTAAACAAGTCTCGACGAACTCACGATCCAGTGGGCAATACGAATCGGAGGTTCTTCGAGGATACACAAAGGCTCGAGCATCAACTTCTGGCCTTCATAAAGGCGCGTGACACAGTGTATTGCCGCGATTTCGCCGCGAAAGCTGACGTCGTTGACAAATCTTTAGAAATATTGAAACTCCGCGAATGCATCGATGTCGAAGTTTCGATTAGAAATCTGGGGCAAATTGGGGGTGGGTTTCCAGGGGTGTCCGTCTCCTCTGAAACTCTTATGATCAAAGAAAAGTTTTGACAGTCAGCAAAAAGTTTGGGAACACGTGGACAAAGGTTCAGTTAAATGCACGACACCCCAAAAAGGAAACTCACGGCAAGCATCGTGCGTCACGGGGTGGCTGAGGATAATTTAAGGGTCCGCGGCGATTCGAGATCTCGACCGGAGAATCGGGTAAGTTCCCCGATTTAATTACGGCAATTAGAGCCTAAAAGATTTCTCGTTCTGTTCGAGCGTACCCTTCGCCATTCCCTTCTCCCTTCTTCTCCTTCTTCCGCTGGCGCCCCTCTCGATGGCCCCAGATCAATCGTATCAAACCCTCGAGCCATTCACCGCAGACACCCCGGCTGTCGTTGATTGACAGGGAAACTTTTAACTTACACGTTTCCTGGTTCTTCTGTGGCCGACCACCTTCGAATACCACCCTTGACGAATTAATCTCCGGCGTCTCCTTTGAAGTATTAAAAACGAACCGCGTAATTTCGTGCATTTTGCTAAGTTTTTTTTTAGACGAGGGACGATTGGGGGAATCGGTCGAAGTCTACAAGGCGTTATGTCCTGAAAAGCTGAAGTAAATTTTAAAAGTCGAAATATTCGAGCTTCCGAAATGCGAGGTCGAGGTCCTTCTGTTGAATTTAATAAAAACACGGACAACCGAACAACATCGGTGGGGAATACTTCCACTGGTAAGTGGAATCCTACAGGTATTTCTAGCCGTGGGCCATCAAGAAGTTGCAGCTGTCTGATAGACATGACCGGCCGTCTGAAATAAACATAAGCGTTCGTACGATCGCCACGTCATGGTACGTATCGCGAAAAATCTATAAAGCATCGTTACGGCGACAGACGTCCGCGAAACTCGGGGGTTTCCCTCGCTCGAATGAACATTTATAGGTCGACGCCGGGGATCGATTGGCGGCCTGTCTGATAAAAAAGACGCCGGGCAATCGAACGTTTCAATTGTAAAATTTCAACGCGGCTAATTCATTTCTCCTTCTCCGTTCGGTATCCCCCTAAAAATCGGATGTGCATAAATTTACATAACACTGAAATCCTCGAAATTACTTGCAAGCCCCCTTCCTCCTCCCCCCGCCGAAAAATTTGCCAAACGTCACGAGTAAACGGATTCGTAATCATGACGCTGAAGCGGCGCCAATGTAATCAAAGTAAACTGGCATCCCTCCGCCCTTGTGCGACTCCTAATTCAGGGGCTAACAAAATTAATTCGTCTTGCGACGCTAATGTATCCGCGAGTCAATTGCCGCGTGTATCGCGCGTCCCGCGACGCTGGAAGAGGGTTGCAAAACTAGTTAAGCAAATAGACACTGTTTCGAAGGGCGAGGAGGGGGGCAGGCGAGAAGTCGCATGGTCCCGCTCGCGCGCACTCGGAGCAGAATTACGTTTTTAGATCGGCTCCTTAACTTCTCCAACGCGAAGGGGCGGAACAGCAGAGGGGTACGCGGAGGGATTCGATCGGAATTAAAATTAAAATTATCATAGGGAGGTGGAGTGCCTTTGGTGAGCCAGTCTGGGTTCCCTGGTGTGCAGTTAGTTTTAAGTGGATGGATGCTAGTGGAAACGCGTACATATATCTCGTGTGCCGCTGATTGGAGCCACCCCCGTTCGAGTGTCCCGACTTCGATTATCGTGGAGTTTCCACGATGGCGGGGAAGTTTTTCGAGATGTTTGTTAAAATCGAGCATGAACGAGGGTCAGTTTTCGGGGAGGTTGATTTACTCGGTGCGAGAAAATTTTGCCTGCTCGAGATCGTCGTCGGCGCGCCTTTTTAATCCATTTTCTCTCGGATGCTTCGAATCGGCCCGTTCTAATGATTTTAACGATCGACGTGCCCCGTTAAAATAATTCGAATAACTACTGACTCGACTTTACTGGACTCCCCTTGAGACTTCTACATATTATGTACTTGCAACAGCACACACATAGGTGGTATTATCCATTTTCTTAAGGGGGAACACCACTGTGACGGTCGGAAAAGTAAGCCATTTTTAAGAATTTTTTTCAGAAATAATTTACAGTTTTCATCGAAAAATTTTATTACCCACCTTTAGCACACTGTCTTAAAAGAGACTATATAAAAAAAATAAATAGAGAAACATCCATAAATTTTAATATATTAATTAATCTTCTAGACCCCCTCACGCGAGCTGTGTCGAATGTGTAACTATGGAACAAGTCTGAAATCAAATTTCATTTTTTTTTTTATAAACTATATGAGTGCAGTTTCCGTTGTGCTGACCGATTTTTTAAATAAATTATTTTTGTAAAAATGGTGCGCTTTAGAAGAAAAGTTTCGAAAGTTCGCGAATAAGATGGACAGCTTTTCGAGCGTATTTCAAAAAGTTTGTTTTCATTAAAAAAAAAACGGAAACCACACTTATATAATTAATAAAAAAGAATGAAATTTGATTTCGGACCAGCTATTCCATAGTTACAGATTCGACCAGCTCGCGTGATGGGATCTAGAAGATTAATTAATATATTAAAATTTATGGATGTTTTTCTATTTATTTTTTTGTATAGTCTCTTAAGACAGCGTACTAAAGGTAGGTAATACAAATTTTCTATGAAAACTGTAAATTATTCCTCAATAAAATTCTTAAAATTAACGTACTTTTCCGGGCCGTCACAGTGGCGTCCTGCCTTAAATAAATATTAATCCTGTTTTTTTTTCATATTGGTTAGCGTTGATAAAATATTGTTTGCCGATATTATTTCTATATCAAACTATAAACTGTCCATATTCTGTTTGCACCATTAACCTATTCTAGCAAATCCATCGATTCCACGCGACGTAGACAGCGGTAAAGTTTCCGCTTGTAAAATTATAATATTTTTTAGTGATTATTCGCTTTTTAAACTTTATACCTACCATCAGCACAAAATCAGTTTTAATCTTCTCAAAGCTACAAAAGCACTCAAGTTATAATACTAACGTTGATAATATATTAATTACCAACAGAAATATCAATCTCATTCAGTGGAATCAAAGTTTTCCGTAACTGTCGCCGGTAAACAGGAAAGGCGAAGAAAATAGTCACATTGCCGGAAAAGTTCCTCGAAGCGAAAAGAAAACGGAGATGGACCCTTAAACGAGACAGCAATCTAAGAAACCGCCGCCCGGATAATCGAGGAAACCCCTCCAATTAAAGAATCACCCTAACCAGACGAGGCCCTGATCGAGATACCCCGAGATCCCGTCGAAGTTACCGGGACGTTCCAGAAAATTAATCGCGTCCAATATCACAGGGGGAGGGTGCGGGTGATACCCTGGTAATTTTTCCGCGATTTTATGGGAATTTAAGTATAATTCAATTACGAGGGGGGGATCGTTTTCCCGGAGATATGCTAATTCCGAGATTCGGAATACGCGCGCACATCTGCGAGGGCGACATCGTTTCCAATTTAGAAATCTAATCTCCGTCGCTCGTTCCGAGTGTCCCTAAGATAAAAACCACCCCCCTCTCGCTAGGGGGTGGCCCGTCTCGAGCTAGCGGGTTTTCAATCCAGCCTGATTAAATTCATTAGTTTAATAGGTATCGATATCTGGACGATATCCCCCCCCCCCCTCCTCCCCCAACCTCTCTCTCGTTATTCCCATTTTGCTCGAAGGGGATGGCTTACAGGGAGGATAGGAAGGAAGCAACCAATAAAATTGGCAAGGATTACTTATTTAACCTTCGATCGGTGGTTGAAGGGCCTCTCCACCCCAGCTTTTCACGTTTCTTACCTTCTCGGCGGGCAGCTCTCCTCTCTGTCCGCTCAGCGGGGATATAGCCGCGCGCAAGGGATTCCGTTTTAGGACCCGAAAAGCGAGGATGAGCGGACGAGAGTTTATCGGGCTCCGGTAAACAGACGAACGAACGGTTCGAGTGGCTGAGATATTCTAATGGCGATGCCCCAGTAGGCCCCATGGGCGTCATCACAGGCGTATCGGGCCAGGCGTATCTTTGCCGCGACTAATGCCTGTCGAAGGAAAAGCGGAAAATACTCCCCGATGGTCAATTGCCGTGCGAAGAACCGGGGAATTACTCGCACGGCTCACGACCTGCGTAAATTATCGTCGAAAATATTATTGCAACAGTGTAGTCTATTTTTTAATATGCACGTGCCATTGGAGAAAAGTTGGTGGATTCCTTGAAATAAAAGGCTGATAGACTTGTAGAAGGATTTCGAGCCGCGCAATACGATAAAATATCTTTTACAAGTGATTCTTAATCAGTGATCTCGGACTAAATGTCGTTTATTTAACATAGAATGTGTATTTGATGATTCGATAATAGCAATATGGATGTCGTGTAAACGCAAGCTTGCAGAAGATCGGGTTTCTCGAACTTGCGCGTTCAATTAATCCGCTATTCATCCGTACGGGAATCGTGGAAAGTCGAAAGTCAAAATTTAGAAAACCCTTAACGAGGCCGTCCGCGCGGACGTTTCTCCGAAACAGATTCGAAAATGAAATAAAGAGAGCTCGCTTAAGAGCGGCAGGGGTAAATTGCAGTCATTTCACGCGACGCGTACTTGAATCCGTGTCCTGGTCGTTTTCACGTTCCTCTCCCCATGGATCCTCCGTGTTACTTCGGGGACAAACGCGACAGACGTTCTCGAAAGGGCCTGGTGCATTCCGTGCTGACGGCAAAAAAATCCTTCCCGCATTCTCCGAATGACACTAATCGCCTTCCTTTATCTTCCCACGGTTTCGTAGCGGAGCAAAAACACCGCCGATCCCGCTGGTCAGCCGGCAATTCGATAATTGTTTCTGCGTTTCTTTAATAATTTCTTGCTCGCGCCAAGTGCCGCGAAATTTTCGCCTTCCTCCTCCGTTTACCTGCCCCAGGGTAGTTACGCTGAAAATCGTGGGATTCCTGGTCGGATGTATATCGAAATATGTTTCCTCTACTGTAGATCTTCGCAGTACAACTATCTTCAGATGTATAATTTATTGTTTATACGCCGCGGCCTAGAATTTACAGTAACTACAAAACAGGGGATTAACACTGTTGTGAACACAGATAAAAGTTGCATCAAGAAATTCCTTACCAAATATTTTCCCTACAGAACACTATGATAAAGTGTTTATGATAATTATCAAAAAAAAAAAAAACAGTGACAATGATTGGTAATAGAAATCAGAGAATTGTCGTACATTTTGCCTCTGGCCAATTTCTACTAAAAATTACGTAGAAGGCACTTCTTTGAAGCGAAACCAAAGAGCACTGTATAAAGAATAACCAATACTTGTCAGTAGTTACGCGAAAGTTTTGTCATCGATCGCGCTCGAGGCCACCTCCGCGTCCACTTCCGGTCCACCGCATTCACCCTCTTTAACGAAACTGAACCGAAGACTTTAAGCACTTCAGGAATCGAATTCTTCCCCGTAGGTACCTTTAAACCCACCAAGTTTCCCTTCTTTTCGACTGTTAACCCCTTTGCGAGCACCCCTCGCCACGGGAGCTGGACGCGGAACACCAAACAAAAGGGGAAGGGAGGCATCTGAGGAAACAGGCGACCCTCGTTCGAAGCACTCCCACGATTTTGTGGCACGCGATCCAACTATCAGTTGTACATACCAGCCCCCACTCCGCTTCTTTTTTTTTCTGTTCGTTTGATTAGGAGGCCGGGGGTGGTACACGGGCCACGAAAGTTCGCGGTACCGTCTTAAATCATTGTTTAAGTGGCTGGTAGCCATTATCTTCTTGTGTGTCCCATTGCTGTCGTTTCGCGACGTCTTCGTCGATCAGCTAGCAGAACTGCCAACTACTGTTTCGACAGCAAAGAAACCGAATCGCGGCTGAATTATCGATTCCCATGGTGAAAACGATGCCGCTGGCGGGAAAGTTGCTCGCGTGCGATCGAACGTTCGCCTCTAGGGAGTGGATTTGAAATGTTCGAGCGATCCGTAGTGGTTATAACGAAAGAGGTGGTAAAGTGGGCATGTAAGACAAATTTTGAGGATAGGAACTGTCCACGGGAATGAATTTTACCATATTTAAAATCGATGAATGAATTGGTTCAAGGTGAACCAATCTTAAGTCATCAGTCACCCCTAAAAAAGTCAGTCTGTTGTAATGATTCTCATCGGAGATTTTTTCTAATCTCTAATTGAAATGTAGGATCTCCTCTAATTGTAAATACAAAAAGACACATTACTGCTTTCTAATATTTTGATAGCTGTATTTCAATATAATTGCTCTCCTTCGTAATCCTACATCTTTTATTTTATATAGCACCTACCTATTTCAATGCATTATTCTGAGGTATTCAGAGGTTTCGCCAAATTACTTAATCAGTGAAGAACCAGTGATTATTATTATTTTGAAGGGAAACGAAAATCAATTATGTTTTATGAGTGGCCCATTGGTGTTCTTACATTAGTTACCATAACAAGCTCTTTGTCGTCATCGAATTCGCCCAGAACCGCTCGAAAAGTATCTACATCAATGTCCCTTCCTCCCTTCCTCTAATTATTAAATCAGATCGATAGTGGCTCCGTTGAACAAACGGGCCGAAGGAGGGAGTAAAAGGAGCGCGAAATAATCTAGCCATTGTAACCGATCCTCGAAGCTACCCGCATGACGTTCCGCGGACCAGCCACTGGCGAACGCACACGAACCCTTAATAACTTATGGATTGGATACGCGCGTTATTGAGCGGCCTGTTACAATCCGGGCATTACCAATGGGAACCTTGCGCACCAGCGCGCGTTTATACCGTTTCGTCTTCCAGATTCGACAAAAGATGAGGATATAGGGAACGCAATATTAGAGACACGATCGTTTTCAACCTCCCAAAATTCTTGTATACCTTGTAACAGCATGTTTTATGGGAAAAAATAAGACAATACATTATATAAATATAAACATGTATCTACGGGGTCCATTAAAAAAATGTAACAAAACTATCAACTCTGATGGAATCTTAGTACAGCGCGGGGTAGGGGAGACCGGGGTAAAATGAGCTTTCTTAATTTATTCTTTAATAACAGAATATATTTACAAATTTTGGAGACGTAATAAATGTGTGTAATATCACACTGATAATTATGCACATTTATTACGTCCCCAAAATTTGTGAATATATTCTATTATTAAAGGATAAATTAAGAAAGCTCATTTTACCCCGAGGTTCACTTTACCTCGGTCTCCCCTAACAGTAAGTAGATCAATTTAATATGTCATCTGTTGATCCGAATTGTACCTACTTATGTTGCAATAACTCGTTGTGATCAAAAATTGCAAGAAAACGTAAGTGAATGTAGCTAGATACAATATGTTCACCATCTAATGCGCGAGATGTAAGTTAGATAAATGAACACTATCCCTGAAAGTACCTACTTTGACTTTCAAGGTTACTAAACTATTAGATTTTTAACTGCGCCAAGCTGAGAGAGGAAAAGTTTTCAGTATGAGAACATATAATTTGCGGTATGTACATAAATACATGGAAAGATTCATATACTGTATTTGTCGAGATTACACAAAATCGCGATGAAATTCCATCTGCAATAAATTTAATAGGTCCCTTTATGACAACCTTTTAATAAATAATTTATAGGAGCGTATTTTTATATAACATTTTCGTTTTGTTTTTAATGGTCAAGCGCGCTAGTAAATGTTGTACGAAAACCTGTCAGGTACTCTGTACTTGTGTAGTTCCCCCACTGTGAGTTTATATTCCAATCTGGCCTTCTATTTTCAGTTTGCTGGTTTTTGTTTTTAGTACTCTTTTATGATTTTTTCTTCCACTTTGGCTATATAATTTACTGTGTTCTTTATTCGAATATTGGTTCTGCTCAGCAATATTTTCTTTTCATTCGTAGGTACTCTTACATTGATATAGCTCCCTTCTTTTCCCACTATCTCACTACTTCTCCCACAGTATATTTCATAGATTTCATTGTTCATCGCTCTATGCTTTCATAGTTTCATCTCTATCATCGTGTACCTCTTCGATACTTCTCCCTCTTTGCCTAAGCCACTTACCCTTTTTTCCTTCCCATTTGCTCGTGGTTTCACAGTGGGGCTGGGCTCATGATCGCTCATTCGTAGACCGCGTTAACGTGCTTTTCGCCCCCAAGTCCGTCCGCTAAGCGTTCATTATTGAGTCGATACACTCACAGAGATGGCCAGCAACACCGATCGAGCGAATTGAGCCACCGCCATTACGGGGTTCCGTTCCGGTTAAGTGTCGTTGGTCTCTCTTTGTCCGGGCACCTTTAATTAATCGCGCTCCTTGTCGCTTGCGTGGAAGCTCTTTGATGAGCAATGATCGATTAGGTAATTTGACCATCGATAGGTTTACTGAAACCTCGCCGACAGTTTCCCGCTAAATCTTCAATTCATTACGTCCCGTGTGCGTTCACTTTTTCAGCTGCATACTTAAAATAACGAGGTAATAAAAAGTATACTATAAAACCGGGATTTAAAAACGTAATCAATGTCAGTACCTTAACTCGATATAGTGGTGGTTAGAAAGAAGTTTAAAGCTGTTCAAATAATTTGCAATTCAATTTCCTTATGTCTATCATTAGTCCATAATTAAGAAACAAAAAAAAAGAAAATAAATTTACTCCATCTATATCTCGCCAACAAATAATAAAAATAATAATATTGTCAAGGGGTAGCGTCTGTCGCAACCAGTTGCAGCAACACGATATATAATGCATACGAAGTGAAAGAGGACACAACCTCGGAGGAAATAAATTCATTCTAAAGAGACAAATGCCCTTTCAATTAAAGTTTGACATTTGTTAGACCCGTTTTATAAAACGCTTGTCAATATTAGCGAATGAATAACTTGTTACACGCAATGAGAAGTGAAGTAAAACGTGGTATGTACCTACACATGCACCAACCACGCGGGCTGGTCTTTTTCTCTTAATGAGGGATGAATGTTTCACGGTGTTCGAACTAATTATTGATATCGATTATTATTCGACCGTGGTGGTATATTAGCGCTAGTACGACCTCGGTCGACGCGGTACGACAATGTTAAATTCTTTATCAGCCATTTCCTGCCTGAATTTCTGTCCGTCTCTCACTCGCCGGCCCGCGTTAATGCAATTTAACCGGTTGTCCGGGCGTGCTAAGGGTTTATTATCAAGAGACACGTCTCGATAGATGTTACTCGGTATATCGATTAACGACGGTTCAACTGACTCTAATCCACCAACCCCGAGCTACTTCCAGTTTCAATATATCGCTATCGATTCCGCAGGCTCCCCTCCTCCCCCTTCTACACACACTTTCGGTGACCGCTGGCAAATTTTCAATTATTCTCAGACCCCTCCTTCGTTGAGACTGTATATTTATCGAGCTTATTTATTTAACTGTTTACGGGGGAAATCGGGAGATTAACGAACAGCGAAGTCGTTGATGGAAGACAGCAGGTAGAATGAAAGTAAAATCGAAGAATAACGTTGAAATGAAAGAATCGCGTCGCGAAGAGTTACGTAAATTGAATTCATTCCCGTGAATCGATCTGGTAGATGGCTTAAGGATTCTAACAATGGGATCAAAATTAACGCGGGCTTCTTCTATAATCGAATATGGGAAAGACGCATAGGTACGATTGTTTAGAATGCTTTGGTAATCAAAACTTGACCAGAAGATAACATATGCATTTTAGTCACCTTTTGGTTGGACGCAAAGAGATAAAAATTTTATCAGAATTGTGTTTGAGTTTGTTCCTTATGCTTTAATCGTGATCATTATTTTTTCCACCTTTCACCACGGGAACTTCTGTACTGAATAAAGAAAAAGACCGGATAGACTACTTGAATTATGACCAACGTCCATTCCGGAGATTGTTTGCTTCTCTTTAACATCTTTATTGGAAACAATTGAAAATGAACCCGTAGTTGAGATTAACTGCACCAATCATTTGGCGATCCTTCCTAAATTAAAATATACAATTTTCAACTAGACTGTCTTTCCTCGTTTAGTTCTGTTCTTGTGGCGACATTAAATCTGTATAAAAATTTTAATATATCTTATTAAACATTTGAAAGTTTCGAACTTCCCAAAAAGGGATCAAATTATTCTATATGTATACAGTGGCAGAAACGCAATATGTTATAACTTTCCACTTTAATTTAGCATTTCATAATGCTAAATTAAAAGTCATATACTTTGCTCAAAGCGTACAATTTTCAGTAATATATTATTATTGTTCCTGTTTTCCGTACTATGTTTTATCACAATACAAAATGGCATCAGAAAATAAAATACGATGGAATTTAGTAAATAAAAAACGTAGAAGAAGGGGTTTCCTCTAATTCTACAATATAATTTACAATTTTTTTAGAAATTAAACTTGTGTATGAATATTTCCTGTCACTACTTTATACATTCCGCTGCAATATCCCCCTTTTCACGAACAGTTGTTAATCCCCGATAAAATACATATTTCCCACCAGTTAAACTTTCTTCTCCGAAGGTATATTTCAGTTGTAATCAATAGGCTGACGCGTATGAACACTGCGAACCCTTTTTTTCTGTCACTGTAGATCCTGACAGAGGCAACGCTTCCCAGTCGCGGGAAGCTCCACTTATTTCACAGGAGCCAACGCGACGAGGGTTACTCTACGGGGCGATCAAACTTCTCCAAGATCGTCCCGCGATCGTAAAACCGTACAGCCGCCACGTGAACGCGGTTTTGTTTAGTTCTCCGGCGTATAAATGTCCCACCTACATCGCACGACACCCCCGCCCGCTCGCGCCAGCAAACACCCGCTCACGTGCCCACACACGCGCGCCTACTGTCGTCCCTAACCAGCCTACTCGGTTCTTCCTTCGCCTCCCTTCTGCCCCGCCGCCATCCCGTTCCTTTATAGCTGGAAGTATTGTAAATTCAAACGGATACGCGTGCACGCCCCGACCGTGTAATTTCTCCGGGCCGATAAAAACCGACGATGAGCCTCTCTCTATTTATTATGAAATTTCTTTATGGGTTTACAAGCTTGTCGACGGACCGTTGCTGCCGCTCAGCGTCCCTTCCCCTCCCTTCGTTCGCGTCTCGTGCTCCCTCCCCGTTTCGAACGCTTTTATTTAGAACTTGTAGCACCTCTCGTGTTATCACATTTTTTTATTCTGTACTTTTTGCTGTTAGTCTATATTCGTTTCTCCCCGCGGTAGAACTTCTTGCGGGCACAAGTATGCGCATCTCGGTTTGGAGATTGCAGTAAGGACAGATTAAAGTTGGTACACACTAGGTTCTTTCTGTTCTAGGGAGCTTCACCCTCATATCTTGTTTCATTGTGGAATTCTGTATCCACAATCTTGCATACCAGAGTCTGCCTATAGCTTTCTGGATAGCTCCGTTTCGCACTGTAGTCTCTCATTTGTTCAGCACCTCCTGGTTTCCTTATTTGCTTTTTCTACAGGTATTTCTCTCATGAGAATTTATTTCGTGCAATTGTAGAAGATTGAGCCTTCTCTTCGCTCTAGCCACCTTTCTCTGTCTCTGCGCCTTGCCGCAGCACCCTTCTGAGCTGACCTTTGCCCCATTATTCCCTCTCTCTGTCTCTTGCCAGCATAATCGTTATCTCTCTTGTCACCACCGTTCGTTCACAGATCTCTGTCACCCACAGTTTTAAACTGCGCCTCTCTTAAACTTTTTTAGCCCTTCCTGAGCTACTATAATACGATTCCCATCCGAGTATCCGGATCGTCATTCTTCCCTACGGCTGCCTTTGTGAATCTATAACTCCTGTCCCTTGCTTTGCTTTTCGATACCCCGCTCTCACTTTCAGGGAGGGAAAGCGACGCGTGTGTAGGTGCACGTACACGCGAGTACACGCAAACGGGCACGCACGATTAACCGGCAACGTTTACTGCCCTGGCTCGGCGCGTTCACCTGCCCAGGGGGCATCTGAGATTTTTACGACGAGTCGCGTGTCACTTGGGGGTTGCAGGCGATAAAACCCTCCCGTTGGTGAGATTAACGTTCTTGCGGCTCGCGGGAGCCTCTACCTGGAGGACATACTCCTCCCCCTATCGTTTTTACGGTCGATACCTCTTTTTTCCGCCGCCTATGACGCCTAGTTGTTTTTTCCGGCGCCATCAACGCAATAGTAGGAAGGGGGACTTCGTTTCTGATGTGTGAGACAAATTACCGTGGAACAATCAATTTACCTCTATCGCGTGCCACTCTTGCTCCCTGAAGTAGTAACAAGACTGAGGATTTCATTTTCATCTCAGGGATTAGCTTGGAAAGTGCAGTAGCTTCGCCCCAAGTGCTATGAACACAGGTGTTACTTTTCGTTGCGGGTGTAAATAGATCTTAACACTGCATTTTACCAACTATATTAGTATCTCCAGCCTGTCACGGAGAAATCCATCTCTATACATGACTTCTAGCGAGACATATTATCAAACCATATTAGTATACTTTTATCATCCGTCGCCCTTTAAAATTTCTCCCGACCATCCCTGTATGTATGTCGCGCCCAGCCAGAGGATTCCCTACAGCAACCCATAGTGACCAGCGCGATAAGTAAGGCCCGCGAATTCGAGTATCCGCCCTTCCCTGTTCAAAGAAAAACCGCGCCGAGGTCGAGATCGAATTCGAATCGAATGACAACGGCTGGTTACTCGTTTACAGGTCGGACGTACATCAATTATACATTCCGCGGGTGCGCGCGAGGGGAGTTGCACAAGCGAGAGAAAGGGATAACACCCTTAATCGATGTGTGCACCTGTCTCACTGTGGGTGTATACGTGTGTACACATCGAGAGGTGGGTGATTGATGGGCCGATACAAAGCATCGAGCGTAGCGCATCGATATTTCGACGCTATGAAAATTTCATTAGCCCGTCATATAATGATATAAAGGTGATGTACCCGCGACGGGGGCTGACGCGCGCAGAGGTGGGATCGGGGAGGGCCTGGGCGAGGAGAGGGGGAGACGGTCGACACTCGTCGAGCTGTCGATTAACTTCGTTCATTATTCGACAATTAATAGAGCGCCTACGCGCGGGACACCGTCGATACTGGCTTTCGGCGGGGTTTTAATAATCGACTTCGATGCTGTCCAATCCGGCCCCCTACCCCGTAATCCCTTCGTGTCGCTTCCCGCGGTGACTTTTCGTTGTTTCCAGTTCAACGTCGTTAGGGGTGTTCGATCGTTTTCCAAAGTGGAATTCAGCCAGATCGGGGAACGATGATCGGCCGATTCGACCGGAACACTGCGATCTAAGTGCGGTTCGGGGAGATTATCGACTCCGATGCGTCGTCAAAGGACGACAGGTGGTTAGCGTAACTGAATTCCCCTTGCCACGGTGTTCGGAAATCATCCTTTCTCTTTCAAGCGACTGAAGCATCGTTTTATACTTAACATCAGATTTGAACGTACCTACGCGTTATTTGAAAGTAGCATATCAGCTTTCGGTGGTATCTAAATGATGCGAAGACACTGAAAAACGAGGAACAGGTTCTTTAGTACATTCTGAGGAGCATACCTGACGTTTACTGCTTTAACACTTTGTCAACTTTAATAACCCCTAGTTTCCGAGTACGTTTTAAATAAATCACGGTTGCACTTATCAACGATGTAGAAATTCCAACGACACATTGGCTAACCCCGCGATTTCCGTTTTCTGTTGCAGGTGAGTCATCAACGTGCAGTTTCCCGCCTACGAGCGGAATTACGAATTAATCGGGGTCCTCCAAGGATACCCGAGAGATTGGGGGGGGGGGCGGGTGGGGGGTTGAGAGAGGATAGGAGAGGGTGAGCGGTAAGTTCCATAATTAATCCCACAATTACCGATCGCTGGGCCCAGTAACGGACGTCGTAGGATTACGTCGCAATCGAAGGAGGAATACCCGCGAGCCGAGGAGGGCAGAGGGCGGGCGGGGGAGCGGCGTGGGTGGTCGATGGGAAAAAACGTCCTCCAGCCGAAGGGACGAAGCGAGACAGACGGATAACGTGGGGTGGGTTGGGACGACGGGGGTGTACCGCGGAGAACGGAGCGTGAATTCGGCGCGAACGAGGTCGAACAGAAACGTTCTCCCTGGTTGGGTTCGGGGTGGAACGAGTTCGAGTGGTAATGCACTAATCAACCCCTTGGAAGGCGGATGTATTGGCGGTACGGGAGAGATAGGGCGCAGGGGTTTCGGTTATAATCGAAGGCTGCACCGAAGGCGGAGGAGAGAGGTGGTGGACACGGACGAGCGCGAGAACAGGGAAGAAGGCAGGCTGGTTGGCAAGGGGCAGGAGGGAGGGTGGGAGTAAAAGAGGGTGGCAGTGAGGCAGGCAGGCAGGCACCGTTCGTGGGGGGGGGGGGGGGGGGGGGTTGGAGGTAGGTCTGCCGTAGGACGGCACCGCGTTCGACGTCGTTGTAGCATACACGATGTAAATTTCGCCCGGGTGTGCGGGTGCACCCTACACGATAGGGTGGAATCAAATCGATAGCAGACTAAGATATACCTATCAGTCTAATTGTCAGTACAGAAAGATCGAGAGAGACAGCCGGGCTCGCGGTATCGGAAGAACGGATGGCGGGCGAAGGGGTTGGCTGAGTGAAAGGCGAACGCAGAAGGAGGACGAGCGAGGGGGTGAGACTGCGGAGGGTGATAGCAGCGGGGTGGGATATGCCAGGCATATAGCTTAATCACCCTCCTACCGTTCTTCAACCTCCAGCCAACCCTCTCGAACGTTGGTACCTATACCAACCCTGCCTGCCTGCCTTCTCTACGTCCTAGAGTAGCCGGCCTTCCGTCCTCCCAATAATCAATAATTATACTCAAATAAAGAGAGAAGGGGATGGATGAATCGCCCGGCAAAGGGTTAGAACGGGGCGGGAGTTGGGTATCGGTGTAAGATACCGAGCGAGATGAAGCTAAAGCTACCTATACACTGCATCGCTCTCCCTCTCTCTCTCTCTCTCTCTCTCTGGCATCCCTTCACCCTCTATGGCCCTCTATTTCTCTCACTCACCCCACCTTCTTCCTTCCACCACCACCAGCGACCGGTTCCACTACGATCAACCCCTTTAAACCACCCCAGCCTCCGATTCCTCATCCTCCTACGCGTAGATATGCGGGCTTCTGACTTGCCTATCGCGTTACCAGCTCGCGATCGGGCTGCTTGGACGAAGACCTTTCGTGCTTTCGACCGCTCGGTCAGCTCTCGAATCATTTCCGCGGGTTCCCAGGTTCTTTGCTCCTTGGGACAGCAAATGCTAATGGCGAACGCTTTATTGGTCACTTTTACGTGAACGCGTGCTCGTGACTTTGGTCTCTTATGACGTGTAAGCTCAAGGCACCGAGTTTAGCCCATATTTATAAAGGTCCGCTTTTTAAATGATGTATATGTATGTAGGTATCACTTTTCTGTTTCTTTGAATACCATGTGTACTGGCCTGCTAATAGTTTGAGTTAACCTATTACGAATAATCTGGCTCGAAGGTGTAAAGCCTATGCAAAAAAATTCAAAGCCCGTAAGATTGACTGATAAGAAAGGTACAATTGTCTCCACATCTTAGTGTAGACACCATACTCTAATAGTTGTAATCGACAAATTGGAAGAGAAATCGAAGTTCGGTTTCAATGTTGTTGGTCTCCTAAGCTATAGTTCTGTCTTTAATGCGAGTGCTGAGCAATAGATAATTGAGCGAGTCCCTGTTGTCTTCGGTAAAACAGTTTCGTCCTTCTTGCTCGTGCAAAGCGCACCTCTCTCCATTTGTATAAATCTTCACGCCACAGTCACCGAAAACCCGCCCCCGATTTCCCTCTCGTTTCACCTAGCCCCGTCGTTCCCTCTATAATCCAGAAATTTCACGGCGTCCCAGTTTTCCCTATGCACACCAGCCGTCCCAGTTTAAACGCGTCGGGGTTCAGCTGCACGCGGGAACGCTGGCTGCGTTCACTTTCACCGTCGAGCGAGAAAGTAAAGGCTGCACACCCCTGCTCGCACTCTCTCTCTCTCTCTCTCTCTCCCTCTCTTTCTCTGTGGGGCCTGCGAAAGGGGCAAACAACGAGGAGCCGACAACGCGGACCGTTGGACGGTGGTAGGGTGTTTGAAAGGAGGATACCGGGTCGGACGAGAGGGCTGAAGGGGTTGCTGCGCGGCACAGAGACGAGAGGGAGGGTGGTGTCTGCTTCGCCACTTCGGAAACTCTTGTGAAGTAGCGGGAATTCCGTGGCTCGCGATCCCCGTAAGCGGGTCAGAAACTTCTTTCGATCCTCCGCCCACCTTCTCCGTCCTCCTTTCCCTCTCTCTTAGTCCCTTCACCCTCTTGGTCGTTGCCTGAGGTTAGGGATTACGCGTTCGTAGCCACCAGCCGCCTCCTTCTCTTCCTTCGCGTTATTCTTTCCGCCTCCGTCCTCCCTTGAGTCCTTTGTCCACCGTTCTTCCCGGCTACTCCAACTCGTGTCGGCGCCCCAACGCCTTGCTGGACTCTCCGCGCCACCGGGAGGGTTGCTCGTTGACCTTGGCGCTGATTTCAGGGGCAGTGTTGTGAGAGGGGATCGTGGAGAGCTTGCGGAATGAGAATAAAATTGCAGAAAAAATGTAAAAATTCAAATTGCTCCCCTTGATGAAGATGCACATTATTGATGTTACGTACTAATGAGGTCCACGACTCTGCTCGCATTTCCTCTCATTTCGGAATACGAAGGTTCACGAAGGTTCATGCTGTCGTCGTGAAATGGAAGGCAATAATTGCCGACTGGGAAGCTGCAAGCTGCTCGAATTCGAGGACGAGTCGCGTTCATAGAATCTTCACCCCCTGGCGCGTTATCAGTCTGGAATTCGAGGCTAATGAAACGCGAGAACGTTAAAACGGAGGGATGCGTTCAGAGCCATCCTTTTGGAATCGCGAACCGCGTGGCGGTCGATCCGGCTTCTCGAATGAGGAGGGAGGTCGCTACTCGCGGAATCAATTTGTTGTTAAAACGGATCGTGTGCGCATTCTCATTGAAAGCGAAGGGAAGGTTCCGTTGCTTCCGCTAGGAATTCAGAGGCAATTTGCCGATTATCGACGCCCCTTACAATCCTCCCCTCGGCTTGGTTAAAAAGGATTTCCCTCGTGCCGCGTGCTTTTTGAAACGCGCCACTGATGTATCGGGAACGATAGTTTGAATACTTGCTACGGAGAGCGCGACGCGTTAATTTGAAGCCAACTTACACCCCCTTGGATCGCATCGTGGTTAGTTGGCTTTTTAAATAATGCTGTTACCGAGAAAACGTCGGGATAGAGTACATTTTAATTGATCGATGCAACGGACAAGCAGTTAATTATAGAGATTGTTATCTCTATTAAATTTCTCTTGTATTAATTATGCAATAAGCATCGAATGTGAAAATTGCGAGGGACAGAAGCTGTTTCAATATGTAAATTTATATGCAATGATTTAAATCTTTATCGTACGGTAAACTCGTTAAGCAAACGGTTGAGTTTAACTCCGCGTGTACAGACTAAGCGTACCTATACCTTTCATCTCTTAACATGTACATCGAAGCGTAACTGGAAATTACTGCAGTGACGAAACTGTAACCCGTCAATGTCCATATTTCCTTCGTCCCTCTGGCAACTCCTCAAAAATCAAGCCCTTCCAGCGTCTCTCTGACTGAGCAGCGTCGACATGTGATCTCGGGGTTAAGACCGGGCCGCAACACGTGCCGTCGAGGGCGAAGAAACCCTCCCTCCCTCGGACCACCCCGCGCGAACCTTCCACCCTACCCCTCCCGTAGCCCGTGGCCTAACGAGGGCACTTCAAAGCGAACTGGAGCGATATTAAAATTAGAGATCCGTCATCGAAGCCCTTGGTCGGTCGTGGGGACACGCTCGGACGATGGTAATATTTCGAACGGGGATCGTGGGACGAAGACGGAGACGGAAACATGGGAGAAGGAAAGCAGAGACAGAACGATCGCGGGGAGGGTTAGCTCGGTGAGGGAGGCTAGCTCGGCCAAAAGGGTGTTACGATAAGGGGTTGAGCCTCTCGGCGGAGGAGGCCGGTAGATCAATGAAAAGGGTTGCTCGGCCCCCGGGGGTGGATTGATCGCCGATAGGGAAATTTCGTTAGTTTCCTCCAGTCATAAAAGGCGGCGAGGGTGGTGGCGATGGTGGTGTTGGTACTTCAGCCACCGCCGCGGAGAGGCCTAACTAACGTTCGAGCCACCCTTCGAAATTCACCCTCGCGGGAGTGAGACACGAGGGTGTTCGTAGGGGAGCGGGGGTGATTTCGAAGGAACGAACTGGTTACAACCGGGCCCCCGATATACCTTGGAGGAGTCATGGAAGCACACGTCACAGTATTAACGAAATTTTAACCAATCAATGAGGAGTTCATTAGCCGACAGCACTTCCACCCCCCCTCCCCGATCCCCTCCCCCTTGAATATCCCTGCGAGTGGTATCGCGCGAGATCGCGTGGTGGTGATGAAATACAGCGACAAGCATGAGAACCACCCCTGTCGAGGCTCCGCTCAACGAAGAACGTGGAATCATCGTTGGTCAGGGAAGCTCGATTTGGGGAAGGTTCTCTGCCTGCGAAAGGATATTTTCGAGGTTTATTCTGCCGGACTGCAGGGGATATTCAAAGAGCAACTGATCAGGGAGAAAGCCGTGTCAGGAGGGTTGTTTTTCCGTCGTGTCATTTGTCTCCAATATCGCGAGCCACCCTCGATAGTGCGGGGTACGAACCACGGTTGTTGTTGCAAAGACAGTTCCACGACGTTGCGGAGGAAATTTTGGGAGGTTGGTTCTGACGATGCGCGAAGAGTATGGGCTTCCTTAGGAACTGTTTTTTTCAGAAATATAAGTGATAAGGATAATTTAAAAGATGCGTTGTAAAACGAATATTTTTTACTGAAATACTTTATTCTCTTGAAAGCGAGAGTGTTTCAACTGCTGAGCTACAAACGTAGGGTTGTCCCGAGTTTGTATTGTTAAATTCTTTAAGATTTTCGAAGTAAGTTTAGACATGAAGCTAGACAGGATTAAGAATGAAGGTTAAATGAAAGCTCGGAAGGTGAATAATGATACATACACAATTTGACAAGAAGAAGCCGTACGTACCGCCACTTATGACGCGAAGAATGGTCATTTCTCAGTATGCGCTCGAAATAATCGTAAGACAAACTACAATAATTATATGCACGTACAAAACTTTGAACCTTAAACTTTCTTCCGGCAATCATTGTATTCTAACTTCAGCATTCTAAAAGCAGTACGACGTGAAGTTTTAAATTTGGCGGCTGAATATCTCTGCCTAAATATGGATGGCCATCTTTTAAATCCACGAGCCTGCAACTCACAGATCTCTTTAATACCATACAGCCCATCCTTTTTTCCCTACAGTTCCTTCTACATAACTAATTTTTCAACGTATCTCCTACAATTAATTCGCCTCTGGCCTCGGGAGGTCCTTTTCACTTTTACGCCTCTCCTGTTCGAGATCCGTAATTCCCTTCAAGATCCGATCTGTTATCCAGCCCAAATGTTAGCCCGGAGAAAAGGAACGAACCACCCACAACCACCGATCGCAAGTCGCGCGTAGCCTTTTCTCTCCATCCCATCACGGATCAACAGTTAGCAAATTGTCCCCCGCGTCCTACAGTTTTTTGCCCCGTCCGTCATTTGTCTCCGATATCACTCTTCCGCCCGTGCAACCCCCTGCCTCCTCCACCCTTCTCCACGCCCTTCGCCAGTCCTCTTCGTGCCAGGGACGCGCTACAATATATCGAATAAGCCGCAACGACAAAAAGAGCGGGCGATGCCGCGAAGGAAGGGTTCCGACGCCGACGGAGTTGGCCCGTGGGAAGAACAAAGAGCGCGCCGGGGGTGAAACATGGGGAGGTTCGGGGAAACGATATAGGCGGAAAGGGTAGCCAACCGCGTAAGGGAGGCACAGACGGAGCGAAGGGGGGAGGAGGAGAGAGCGAGAGAGGGAGGGAGAGAGAGAGGGAGAGAGAGAGAGAGAGAGAGAGCGAGGGAAGGAGAGGATGGCATTTAAAACCGAGACGCACGGAGAAAAAGAGATTTGCATTGGCCGTAGTATGAGGGTGGCACGCGGGGGTGGCGGTTTTCTGTTCTACGGAAGAACGAGGGGGTGAGTAACGACACGTATCATACGCGGAACCATATAACGTCGGCGGACACGTACGTTCGATATCGCGGCCGGTTTTTACGGGGAACGTTCCACCCTACGGATCCACCAATTAGACCGCGCGAAGGAGACCGCCAACCCCTCTGGCTGGCTCCTCGGGATCTCTCGGCTTGCCCGTGGAACATGTGTGGTTACATTTTCCATGTAATATACCATTGAGTACCATGCTTTCGTTTCTTCTTTTCTCCAGTCATTGGTTTTGGTATTTTCTTTCGTTTCTTTTTCTTTTTGGCGAAACACCAAAATCCATGACTTCAAGGTGATATAGATTCCTCTGGATAATTATAGATCCTCGTCGATTGTGCTTATTCTCAGTTTTTATATCGCCCAGCAAGTGGTTGAACGATAAACAAATTTGTTTCTACGCTTTTGCAGATAATAACACACGCGAATATACGAACGAATACGTTCTCTTTCCTGCTGCAGTTATTCAACGGAATTCTGAAATCTCTGTTCGCATTTGGCTGCGATTAAAATTAACGCAACGACTACTTGACACTACGACAGCATTGGGCAATTCAACTTCTACATTTTGTAACTTATCATCAAGTTGTAACACATGTCAACATTGCAGATATATTCGCGCATGGCGGCTCGCAGTATTCGTAAATGATAGTTGTCATGGAGCGAGCAAAATTTCTAAAGTGGCTCGAAATTTGGTTCTCGATTGACGTTGAAATAATAGATCTCGAAGCGTCGATGCAACAGTACGTTTCGGTTCACTTCTGAAGCGTCGAATCACACCCCCAGATCTGCTCGTGTGGTCCTGGGGCGGCTCGCAACTTTCTCATTAGCCAGCGCGGCAATGCGACCACGTCCATATGAACGCTGCTCTCCCACAGTGTATAACTGTCACCGAGCACTTCGTATATCGAAAGCTTCTATCAATAAACCGCGACTGGCCACAATACTGCCTATCTAAAAGCCGTTGATCGTGAAATAAACCGCATCGCCAATCCGCCTCCCACCTCTGAGGAATCCAGCTGAATTGACAGCGTTCAAAGTGACTTTGAAGCTGAGAAATCCTGAACGAGTTTATAATTTTAGAGAACGTCTGTTTACCGTAACCACGGAAACATGAAAAACAATGCTTTCACAAAAGATCGATAGTGTTTCATAGTAATTACAATTGCCGGGTATCAATAACACAAATTTTCGGAACAGACGTCGTGAATATGTTAGAATTATATTTGGAAAGTCCTGTTCGAGATGATCTAGTGGGTGTTCGGAAGTATAAGCGAATAATTATATAGGGAAGCAGTGATAGAAAGAAAACGTAGCTATGAGCAGAGGAAACTGTTGTCGGACCCAAAAGGCGGCCAATTGTCTTAACAACAAAGGGAGCAACGGTTAAAATGAAAGAGAAAGAGTAACGTAGCAGATGAGAGGAAGAGAGAGAAACGCCATAAGGGCGAGAGCAAAGATAAACGAGTGGAAGACAAAGGGAGAGAGGGGGTTACCGGTGTACAGAAATGGTTTCGGCAAAGAGTGCCCTTGCTGGTGCCCGCTCGTAATAAGCATAAATCCTCGGAGGCTTATCTAGCGGCGCCCAGAAGAACGCTAAAATAAAATATCATACATTCTGCCTTCTACCCTTCGTGCCAGGCTACGCGTTACGGTTGCCACCCCTTCCGCCCCTTATCCGTTCGCTTTGCGCCACCACCCACGGCATTCGCCGTTCCACCTTCCACCCTTGCGGACACCTCCACGACGAGATATCACGTCATGATCGCTCGAATCCTCATTGAAAGAAGGAGATAGGACAGGACGACGGAGATAGTAGAGAGTTAGGCAACAGTGGAGGGTTTTGAACGATTGAGGACTAGGGGGAAAAATGCATGATGGAGCTGGAACAGAAAAGTTGGGGAAAGTGTAAAAATAAGAGAGTAGAATAAGTGTAGGAGTTTATGAAAATAATGATATATGAAGTGTAATTAGATATACTTTATATTTAGAAAATAAATTTTAATATATAAATAAATTATTTATATATTAATAAGTTTCTTATTGTACCTTTATTTTCTAATTATATAAATAGTACCTTTTAAGTAATTACATAATTTTCTTTATGTATAATGTTCATTAATCTTGAGTCACTTGATATTATAGGTCACCAAAGTCGAAGCAGCTATAAGATGCCTCTCACTAAAATACACCATTTTATATTATAAAAATAAGGTAACCTCTGCTTACCCTCTACACATCCACCTAGAACAAAGATACATACATACTTTTAAAGCTAAAAGACCCCAGTGACACCGTACACTATTGCCAATAAAATTTGCTTGAAATACTGAAAGCAAGGGAAATATTTCAAGTAATAAAGTTAGATGGGGTGCCCTATAGAATGGGTCTCAAGGTGGGTCCAAACTGCTCGTGCGATTTGGCTCGCCGTGTTTATATCCCCGGCCTTTCCGACTCGCCTGGGTCGTAGTGTCGCTTATTGCTTCCACCGGAATCACACGTCCATTTGTTCGTAATACTTCGTATTGCCCCGGTGCATCGGGATATGGGACGGCGAGCCTTCTTTTGATGTACCAACACTCAGTGGATCCACGCGAGCCATAGACTCGGCAGACTCGTTGGACTCGTATGAATTCAGGAGTCTCGCAAGCCGCACGAGTAATCTGTACCCACATTAAGGGAGGCGCAAGGAGTATTGTATACTGGATAGAAATCTATTCGACCACCCTTCAGATTCGATACTTCTTCAGAAATATATGCCATCCTCGTTCTTTTGAGACTGCTCTTCCTAGAAGGAGCAGTTGTCAAGGCACTTAAGGTCCCCGAATAAGATGAAGAAGGAAATTCGTCAAATAGATAGGAATACGACAAAGTGATTTTATTATACAGTCGAATCCTCTAGCCGTAGCTGCTAGTGACCGATAAAAGCGACAGCAACGTGGCACCGCTACCAGAAACTGGGTCAATCGAAGCGGAAAAACCAAAGCCAGTCTTGTTCGAATCAGAAATCCTTCGACTACGAACAGATTCAGGAAGCGGTGCGTTTCCATAAAAAAAAATCGATAATTAACTAAGTATCGATCGGAAAGCCCCGATCAAACGAGTCTCTCTCTACACATGGCAGAGTAAAGGAGGGGGCCTGGGGATGAAAAGAGATAGTCGGGGGTCATGGTGGATTTTTGTGCGCGTCGATGCAGCGCGAAATGTCGGCCAAAGGCACGTAGTCGGTGTAATGAGGCGAGATACATTTGCCGGGGGCGGCCCCGTCGAGGGGCCGAGGGGGGAGGTAGGGGGGCCGGGCGGCTGCTGGAGAAGCTCTACCGTCCGATGGCGGGGGTGAGTCGGAGGGAAAGGGTTGAGCTCGAAGCCCGATCAGTCATTAGACAAGTGGGTATTCACATATATCGAGTTGTAAAATCGATAGGGGTGTCCGTTAGCCGTGTATCCTGTAAGGAGACGATGGTGGGGGATGAGATGCGAGTCGATAGGGGCCGGGGGAGGGAGGGAGGGACAAGCCAGGGAAACGGGGGCTCTTCGCCTCGACATCAGACGGACGAAGACAGAACGTAACCCCTTTGCCTCGTACCCCTTCCCCCTCCCACCGCCCCCTGCTGCCCCCCCCCCCCCCCCCGAAACCGAGCTTCCCCTTCGACCCCTTTTGTTGCTTCGCCGTTCACCCCCTGCCACCGCACGTATCCAGTCCTTGCATATTAATCCTGCCCATAATTCCCACTTCCCAGTTTGGGCAACCCTTCGGCTCCGGCTACCTCGCCACCCCCGTCGAGAGAACGAAAGGGAATCAGAATAAGCAAGGGAAAGAGGAGTCGGTCCGGGGGTGGGTTCACGGAGGGAAAGGGATACCCGTCTCCTATCGATTGGGCTTTCTTTCCGAGCCCAGGCTTTTAATTGGCATTCTCCCGTGGCGAGAAAAGGAGAGAGCCTCCGGAGATCCTCCAACCCCCTCCCCACCCCTATCGGGGTACGCTGCGTTACTTACGACGGAGTGGGCTGCCCGCGATCTTTCGTGCCCGGTGGAAAAATCCGAGATCACGCGGAGCCCGCCGAGCGGGATCCGATAATCCACTGATTTTCACTTCTAACCGAGCACGGACATACGCTGACTGGGGCTGTCTGTCTCCGACAGACTGTGGGTATTTTGGATCGAACTTTCCATATTGTATGAGAAAAAGCGAACCACTCGTTGCTGGTTCACTTCGAGTTATCGACATTAACGAAAGCTGTTGGTACTTGTACCGATAGGTTGACCACTTTCCAAAAGCCTGCTCCAGATGATTGCTGAACAAGGGTGCAACGAAATACCTATGTTTTGCTACGCTTTCAAGTGAAATCCTGAGGAACACTCTATATAGTCTGTAAATGCGTAATAAAGAGGTATCATTATTACCCTTATTACCGGTGTCGAACAGAGGGATTAAAGAATACTCCAGTATCATCGACCACCCCCGAAACCTCGCGTCGTCCCACGGCCAAAGAAAGGCGAAAGCTGCGGAGGCACAGGAGCCCACGCGCGGCCATAACGATCCCTCGCGGCGCATCATTGGTGGACAGGCAACGAAAATTAATACGCGAGGCAACCAGCGGCCTCCTTGCGCGCACCCCTTGCGTGCCGTCGCGCACACGTACTCGTTTCCACGGTCCACGTGCCCGTGTATGGGTACGAGTGTACCCCCGCGCGCGCCACCTAAGTGCGAGCGAGCGAGGGCAACGTGTGCGTGAAGATTGATTATACTGCGGGAGAAAATGTGATCAATAGCTCGACAAACAAAGGCCCCTCGGACGACCGTGTGTGTATAATGCAAATAGCAAAAATCACGGTGCTCCGGGGGTGGGGGGGGGGAGGGGAGGGAGGGGGCTAGTGGGGCTAGGAGGGGAGAAAGGGTTGAAGGAGATGATCGACGGTCAAGAAACAATGGCAACGCGGCTACTTGGTGCACCCTACCCCGACATCCTGGCCCTTTCTAGAAAATCTCGTTCTTCTCCCTTCCCCTTTAGTCGACTTCTCACCCCGACGCTTCGGGCTCGCTTTAATTTGCATACGATCGTGTCTTCCGACTTACCTTCGAACACCCGACTGTCCACCATGCCTCGCGACCATCGATCAAGCCCCCCTCCCTCCCTTGTTTTTACCCCCGTAACACAGCACGGTCACCCCTTTCGTGGTCACCGACGCCTTCGGCTTGTTCCGTTAACGAGGGCTGCTTCTTCCATCGATGATATTGTTCCGAGAACGTGGAGAACGCGAACTTGGGGCGATTCAAGGGACGCGGAGCGAAGGGTGATGATGAATAAAGGGATGAACGGAGCGACCCGATTGTGTGTGGCTGTTCAAGAAGAAACGGGTGAAATAGGAGGACGGTTGGAAGGTTCTTAGTTTTTCTTCCTAGCTTTAAGCGTGCCGGGGCGTGAAAACAAAAAATAGAAATGGACGCATTAGAGAATTATCCATTCCTATTGCTCCTTTCCTTCGTTTTTTTTGGAAAATGGGGGATACTGGAAAGATTTCATCCTCGCGAAGGGTGTAGAGGCGATGGATAGCGACAGTCCTCGTGAAAGGGGTGGAACGCGGTGGAAGTGGCGTGCAACAGTTACGCATCGTCGTTTTGTGCCACAAAGCCACACGAGGAAGCGGGGAAGAAACGAGTGGAGAGAACCAGCAATGTATCACAAATTCATTTTAAAATCTCTCCCTCTTTCTGGAAAATAAGAAAAGAATATAGGATTGGGGGGAGAAGAGCCAGTGGGAGTGAGAGATGCGATATAATAGCTCCCAGTGTCGTTAATCGTGCTTGACTTTTGTGTTCCGTTTCGTGTCCTCAAAATTTCCTGGTTACAATGCTCGCGGTGAAGTTTAACTTCTCCAAAATTCACGACATCGATTTCCGAATACTCGTTTTATGGACTCCACCTGAGTGCCACGAATCTTTCATTACCACCGCGCATCGGCTAGACAGATTGAATGATCCAAATGCGGGACAGGAAGAAAAAAAGGATTTACGATCCTCTGTTCGCGGAATGTCCCTATTCAGCGGCGATGCCATGGGCTGGCCTCAGATTTGGAACAAGATCGAAATTCAATATGGAGAGCGACGCGGGTTTTTACGAACGACTCGGAGACATTAAATTTAACGAATCCACGGGCATGAACGAACGGTAGCCGTTGATATTATCGATGCACGGGGGAATACCTCGGTTTCTAACTGTACGCCAGGCTTTCGAGCTTTTGCTAGTGTGGTGGTCTATCGAATCGTCGGTAATATGCCAGTCAAGTTGATTCTTTAGTACAGAATGCCGCAGAAGTCTGTTCCCCATTTTAAAATGTAATTATTTTATTTTCCAGTAATATTTGTCAGCCCTCGTTCGATCAGATTAATGTAGGTACAAAAAGTAGCCAACACAAATTTTCGGACTCCAGGAACATGCAATTTGGTGTATATACAATTTAAAAAATACAATAGCTGAAAAAAAACTCCACATATTGCAGTTCACTATATTTATAATTCTCAACATTCCCTTTTTTTTTAATATTTTATTTTTCTCTTCCATATTTGCATTTAAATTGAAGAACTAATTTTTACGCCATCCTGTACTATAGTGTAATTAGTATGATTAGTGAATACCTGGTAGACACATTGAGTATGTAGGTATTTGCAACAATCGAGTTTCTAATGACGTGCTAACTTTACTGGTGAATCACAAAGTGACACCTTCTTGTACTTCTAAATATCTTAATATTAAAAAGTGCGTCAGGCCTGGGAACTTATTTACCCCTTTGGCAAAATCCAGGCTGTAACATTTTTAAGGCAAAGGTCGCGCACTCGACGGACTAAAGTGTTCAGCCCACTGTTCGCAAGAATCCGATTTTCGGTCCCCAATCGTGGAAAAGGATTCGTTTCGTGAATGGTAAGATACTTGCACAGAGGGTAAGTTTGAGGATATCGACACGCTGTTAATTCCAGCTGTCCTTCCTCCCGAGCCTCGCCCGCGAAGCGATAACCTACCCCATCGCTAATGGCGGACATTATTACGAGCAACTTCGAGAACTTACACCCCTGCCGTCGCCCCAACCCCTGGTCTGCCCATTTCCGCGTGTCTAGAACGTCGATGCGTACTTATCCACTTCGTCGTGTGATCGAAATGCAGGGTGAAGTGACCTCAAGCCGTGAGCTGTGTATCGATTGCGGATGAAACGCGGTGGACGAGCTCAGGACAGGTAGCTACCCCCGATAAATAAATTAAGGGGTGAGAATGCTTGACTCCGCATCAAGGATTTTCGATCACACGCCGAATCAAAGGGACTTGGAACTGCCGGTAACAAATACTGTAATTTCCTCCCCGTACTTTCTGCGAGAAGAGTTTGTAGGGGGTGAATTATGCAACGGAAGCAAATGATTACGATTCAAGGGTGGTTTGTAAACATATTTCGGAATTTTTCATACTCTTATTTAACAATTTATTTACTATTGTTGCCACGGGGGATGGTTTTAATCACCATTCTTTATCGTAACATGGCATTCTTTACTAAATAGTATTAGAGTTTCATCGTTCCGAATAACTATTTCTCTAACAGTTTATATTATTTCTAATATCTTAAAATTAGCATGATAAATTGCGATATTTCTGAATGAATAGATTTCTAGATTCACTTGCCAACTGTGTACATCTCCCATAAAATACGCCCCCACCCCTCCCTTCTCCATTCCTTTGTTACTGGAACCCCGAGGAATGGCGACAAAGGGAAAAGAGATCGAAGCAACGTAGTGTTTATCAAACACCGTCGAAAAAATACCTGTTTCTCTTTTTTTTTTTTTTTTTTGTAAATCCGCGGCTCATCTTGTCGGAGCCCCGTCAACGCACGCCGGAGGCGTGAATTCCGCGATATTGAAGCTTTGCTCTCGTCAATTAACCCCCGGTAGGAAAAAGAACGATGCCTCGCTGCGGGGAAAAACAATTGATACGATCTCTCGTTCGTATCGTGTGCCGTTGCACCGTGCAAAACGCATTCAGCTTTAAAATCGTTCCCCTCTGGTGCCGCTGCTGCCGGCTTTTACCACCCCTGGACCGCCGTTCGCGCGCTCCAACCCCCCCTGCCGTGCCGATATTTTCGTACGTTGGAGTCGGTCGTGTAACACGTGGATGGATTCCGTCTCGGAAGCCTTCGAGCTTTCGCGTATTCATCGCGATTGATCGCGCCAGCGACGATCGCCCAACCCCCACCGCACCGTTCACCCCGTTCACTCCAAGAAACTGTCTTCCGAGAGGATAAAAAAGAAAATATTGGAATAATCACGTGGGAGAGTATCGTGTCGCATCGATGGCACGCTTCCTCGCGTCTCTGAATTTCCTTTCTTTGTTCGCGGAACACAGGATGGCACTGATTGCTAGGGGTGGGTATCGTATCCATAATCTTTCGGAGACAATATTTTTGTAATAACCGTACGGGTGTAGAGTCTTTTTGTCATAAATTTTAGTTATCCAGGGAATGGAGAACTCTTAATTAAGTAGTGTAATTAACTACCTGATCAGTGTTTGAGAATTATGTAATCGCTGATACGGTGTACTCCGTTTTAGAGACACGAATTTACGACTCACGTTGTTTTCCTGTTATATTACATATTTTTGTATTATTTCAATACTTTTCTTTCCTCTTGTTTCTATTTTCTGTCCTATTCTTTCACTTTGTCTGGATTCAGTTAATAGCAGCATATAGCTATACATCACTGTATTACACATTGTTATTTAAATTATCAATTCAGTTTGTAAGTATACTTATTACTTTAGTGCACTATACATATCATTGGTGTTTTTATTATTAAATAGGAGAACATATGAGTAAAGACATGTCTTTTACGAACCCCCTAGTTAGTCACGTGGTATGTCTATAAATGAAGAAAAGAAGATGGTAATGGAGATGGAAAGAATAGAATTCAATAATATCCTTCCACACGATCACTATATATAGCATTAATAGTATCTTCATCTTAGAATTTCCTCATTCGAGAGAAGTATTTACGAGTTTGAAGTGATGAATCATATTCATACAGCCCCAGAAGAATTATCTTTATGACAATTTTTCAAATACTTATGAATCATACTGACGATTCGTCTCATTTCATTTTTCTTTGTTTTCGATCATTTTTTGTATGGTATAAAATGGCGACCGATCTTTTTAACAGAATTATGGTACATACATGTGACGCGCCACATTTTTACGGAAATTATTTTTATATCATGGTGCAACGAATGGTGTCGTTGTTTGGCCGGATTTAATTCGCTGTTGTTATCGGCAACGTGTCGACATTTTTCGATTCTATCGCGGCACGATATGTCCTTTCGTTGCGAGATTGGGTTTCAACGGCGTCCGCGAAATTTCTGCGTTTCTCCGGTTACGTGCTTTCCCCTGCGTCCTGTTTATCGGGACACGATAACAACCATTCTCGCGATTCATTTCAAAGTTCGATGAAAATTTATACTGGCGGCAACGTTGCAAAATTCTATAGAAAGACTAAAATTTCACGAGAACATTCACTGTTTCTGCTTTCTATTTGAAATTAACATTTGTAGGTATTAGTTTTATTTCCCACTCGAAATCGGTTGCGACTAGAGTTCGGCAACGGCCATCATCAGTTATTATGACACACGATCAATGGATAGTGGATTAGTCCTACTGCTGTAACGATTCTAATGTCGCGTGCAACTTAACCCACCCCGTTTCTCTAATTGTGCATCCGTACCTCGTTCCTCCGCTCTCCCTTTTAGATTCTAATTCTATCAGTTACGGTTTTCTAGATTCACCCGTGTTCGCCGCTTCTCTTCCGATTTTGTTTTATCAATCGCTTCTCCCAATTTTCCTCTCTGTCGACTCCCTTTACTCTTGCTTCCCTTCCTGATCTGTCATTCATCGCCTTTTTTGCCCCTCCACACTTTCCCTTTCATTCCTTCCTCCCTCGATGCATCCCTTTCCCCTCTTATGCATTCATAGCACCTGTTCGTATGAAGAGTCTGGGGGGTACGTGTGTAGTCTCGCGTGCCCGATCACTGCGGGACAGAATGGTTTTGCTTATCTGAAAAACATCTGTTCCACATAGCGGAATTATAAAATTCGATTTTAAATTCCGCTAACATAAATGGCACGTCTTGTTTTCCCTAAGAATAAGCAGGGATGACGTTCACTCCCAAACGAGTAAAAAGTAGGTGAGATATATTTGGAAGTACCTGTAGATGTGGATTCTAGTGATCGGGTCAAGATGTATTCAACGAGAAACGGTTTTTCTCCCTTTTTTGGTGATCCTTCAAAGTTCACAGGGCCCACACGTGTCTATTGAGCTATTCAGCACTGAGAACACGAAAAAATTACGCGTTTCAGGTGCAACCGGACTCCCCAGCAATTATGAGTACCAATATTCAATGTCGGCTAAATTTAAAATTATCCTCTAGCGGCTAAGCGGCCGATATCGATTCCGGTACAATCGATTCGATAAAATTAATATAGAGCCGCCGCTAAGCTCCTTAGCCGCTGATAAATGAGCAACCGGAAGCGCGGAGGCTGAATGGGATTTCGTGAACGCGACTCTGTATTTGTATCGTCGGTAATGTACTTACTGTCCGTGTTGGATTTCATGACAACCCGGGAACAGGTACCGATACCAGTAATGTCTCGTCTAATTACACACTGTTTCGTCAAATGTCACTGTGTTTCGTTTTATTCAGACCACGAGAGTTAATGAAAACTCGTGTTAGTGTCCCAAGAATATCTTGGAGACACTGCGACTTTGATTCTTACATAATTCGTAGCATCTTTGTATTAACTCCGCGAGATGTAGACTGTTCGCATGAAAAATTTAGAGAACTTGGTTATAAGAATCAGCGTAAATTCTTCTAACAGTTTCATTCTATTAATGCCAGCCTGAGAGTCTGGAATTACTAGTCGAATGACAGGATTTTGTATAACTTTTACATACTAGGACGTTAAGAGATTGCGGGCACCAAAATGGACAGATGTTTTTGATCGGTTTGATCCTGTACCGAGTTGCGGGAAACAGTAGAACACCTATCCCTTCACGTGCCACATGAGAGGAGCCGAAATACCACCCCGTATTTCATCCGCACCCTACATGCCGGATTCTATTAGAAATGAACGTTACCTTAAAGATCCACTCTTTGCTTTCAGATCAGTCAGCTGGTGGAGGAAGTGTCTAGGTTACAACAAAGCCTGCAGCGTCTCCAGGAGACGAGTGCACAGGCGACGGCGCGGCTCGAGGAGGAACTCGAGGCGCGCAGACAGCACATCAGTCGGCTGGAGAGCAAGCTGGAACGACAGAGGGACTATGACGACCTGAAACGCGAGATAAACGCGCTGAGGTCGGTCGATCTCTCGCAGATCCCGACCGGCGAGCCTGGCAAGAGCCTGGAGCACCTTCTAATGGAACGCTCGAAGGCGCTCCAGCAGACCGAGAGCTTGAAGCCATCCAACACTCCGGACGCGCTCGGTAAGTCCGTCAAAATCAGTCTTCAGACAGCGTTAGGCCTCGTGAAAGAGTGTTTAGGAATCGATCGATCCTCGGCTTCTTGAGGGGGACGTAACGGTCGACGTTAGGTGTGTATGAGCCGATCGATTATCTAACGAAATCGTCGCCGTCCGCTTTAGATCAGGAATTGCTTGAGACAATCGTAACGTGGACTGTTCGAGACCCTTCTCTTATCATTGCCGCTGTTAATTCCTGCGCTAAAGCTCTGGTCTTCGATACCCGACTCTCTCTCTCTTCGAGGCTACGTCGAAGGACTCAGTCGATAGTGCGTCGATGATACGAAAGAGAAATAAAAAAGATAAAAGGACACGAGTCACGCAACGCGGACGCTTCTTGTAAAGAACGAGGGATGACTGAAGGAGCTTACCGAGAGAAAAGGAACGATGAAGTAACTCTCTCTGCTTACCGTTGTGTTTGCTCTACTCTTTAACTCTGTATCTTCTTCTCCTTTCTCTCTTTCTCTATCCCACTTTTCTCTCGCTAACCCCGTTCTTAACGTTCTTATTATTCTGATCCTATTTCTCTGTAATCTCTATTTCTCCTTCTCCTTCTTGCTGTCGAGCTTCTGTCATCCTCTCACACTTGGTTTCTTTGGGTTTCTTTCTCCTTTCTCTGCCTGCCTCTCTCCGACATCCTCTGCTGCTTATACTGCACTTCTTTCGGAGCTGCTCTCTCGCTGGTACGTGCATCGACGTGCCCTTTGCAGGAAGTACTAATGTTAAGTGCACGTCGGCCAACAGCCACATGCCCCCTTTACCAAACACCGCGGACACCCTGATCATCCCCCCAGGCCCACCTTGCGTCCGCTGCCACCACCTGCACGCTGGGATACGTCAAACCGCGTACATGCAAACTTGTGGACGATCGGTCGCGATGTTTGCCCCGCGCCAATGCGGCAATTCGTTATTTCGGCGATTAGATATTACAAAATCGGTGGAGAACGAGATAAAGAAGCAGAGAGCGAGAGAGGAGCCGCGTAATCACAGGCAGAGAAAGAACCCAACAAGCCATCGCTTTAGGATTCTAGGTGTACCGTCCTTTTCAATCCTACGACTTCTTGCTATCCATTGAAGAACCAATCTCCCTTTCCTCACCAGCTTTCTTGTAAGCTAGTTTGAAACTTCATTTGAGCTGGTCCACAGCCCTTGTCGGAAATCAACACGATCATTCGAAATGATGGGTTACGTTTCGAGGTTGAACGAGGGACAGTGAACACAGTTTCACCGACAAACCGCGGACACTTTTCCTCTCGTTGGGCCACGTTGTTCCTCGTTTAGACGGATTCACGCGACGAAGCGTCGAAAAAGAGAGTCTCGGTCATCGTCTATCGTCCAGGAGGCTACGGAACGACTTAGGCCACCCGGGGAGAGGGGTTCTGCAACAGACGACGTGTACCGCTTAGGGCTTGTCCAGACGAGACTCATCGGTGACTCGCGACTGGTAGCGAGGACGTATTCATGCGCTCTCTGTCTTTGCTCATCTTTTTTTTAATCACAGCTACATTTGCCAAGTGAATTTGTTGTGGATACCAGTCGCCAAACACTGATCATGGGACGTCGTGATCTGGACCAGAAGTTTTTGGATGGAACCGAACTTGATTGTTGGAACCGATAGATATGAACTACAAAACTATCAAATCCACCCAACGACTCAAAAATTTGATGTCTGTCTAGTACTATTGATATTCAGCGGGTTCTACATTTGAAGCCCGATTCCATCCAAAAGACGCTTGTCCAAATCGTGATTCCACATTGGCAGTGTCTCGTCTGAGAAGGTCCTCGAGTCGGCCGTCATCTGCGTATGTGAGCTCGTGTTGACGCGGCCCCTTGTGTTTTTGGTGGTTGCAGGTGGACTATCGTCACCCCTGCAGCGCGCCTCAACCGCCTCGCCCCACGGTGTCGGGGGTGTACCGCCTTCGTCCCACGTGTCCTCCCAGCAACCGCCCCCGCCGCCCCCAACAGCGATCTCCCTCCCACCGCGTTCCACACCGACACCCTCTTCAGCTACTTCAACCACCTCCAGCCTCCTCTTCCCGCCGCCCCTTCAGAATGTCGAGACATTCGGCTCCTTCCTCGGCGAAGAGATTGTCGCCAACTGGAGGCGGACGTTGGAGAGATCCATCATGAATCAGCAGCAACAGCATCAGCAACAACAACAGCATCATCAGCAACAACAACAGCATCCGACTCCACTTAGTCAGTTGGCGCAGCAACAGCAGCCGACTCCACTTAGTCAGTTGGCGCAGCAACAGCAGCAACAGTTACAGCAAGCACAACCCCTCATCGGTTTGCATCCCCCAACCGGCACGACTAGCATGAACCATCTTCCATCGCCAACGGACCCCTCGTCCAGCTCCAACACCCCAGCCAAATCGAACACCCCTCTAGGAACTACTCCATTGAGCTGCCTTGACGCGGCTGAAAAGGCTCCAACTCCGATCTCAGGCCACGAAACGCCTGCACCACCCACGCCATCCTCCACCACCGCGTTAACGTCGCCTCCTAGTTTTCAACCGCCTATCAGCATGATCGAGACCACAACTTCCTCAGCTTCCATCAACGGCGGCAGCGTGGCACCGGCTATACCCACGGCTCCACCGTCAAAAAGTCCCGCGGACCAGGAGTCCTGCCACAACAACAACAACAACAGCCATCACCTGGCCAACAACAATATCGGCGGTTTGAGTGTGCTGGACACACTGAAGAGTCCATTTCGCTTCGACGACAGGACGCATCCGTTCAGATTCGGCGACGAGTTTGGAGCTGCCGGGATGGCTGGTAGACTGGGAGAATCGCTGATCCCAAAGGGAGACCCCATGGAAGCCAGGCTGCAGGAGATGTTGCGGTACAACATGGACAAGTATGCCTCACAGAACCTGGACACGCTGCACATAGCCAGGAGGGTCAGGGAGCTGCTGTCGATACACAATATCGGCCAGAGGCTGTTCGCCAAGTATGTCCTCGGGCTGAGCCAGGGGACTGTCAGCGAGCTGCTGAGTAAACCGAAGCCGTGGGACAAGCTGACGGAAAAAGGCCGCGATAGCTACAGGAAGATGCACGGTTGGGCATGCGACGACAACGCTGTAATGCTGCTAAAATCCCTGATACCCAAGAAAGGTAAGTAACGATCTGTTTCCACAGCTGTCTCTCTCCAGTTCTCCCACCTGTTTTCGGACCTACGATCACCTCTGTCGAGCGGTGAAGATCAAACGAGATGAAACGAGACCTTGTGGTTACCTTGTCGGTCTAATCGTTTGAGGAGAAACGTTGTCGTGTAGTTCATCGTCGCGTCGGGGTCGGGACGCTTCCAGTAATTCTGTTCGTTTCTTCTTCGATCGTTAGGGGCAGCAGGTATCAACAGGTTCGGCGATGCAATGGTGGACACCTTGAATGGTCACCTCGGTGCTCAACCTGTTGATGACTCTGCTGTTCATCTTCAATGGATCGTTTCAGCTTCGCCGCTGATCAATCTACCACATTTGACTCCTAAGAAATCTCTTCTGCCTCGCACTGCCAATAATCTGTTCTTGCGAACCACTAACACATGAGCTGTCAGTTAACTATTTTCGGCTGTCTAATACGGGTGTTTACTGGTATCTCTGTTTGGCCTAACTTCACCATGGAGGAGAACATGTAACGCTAGAGAACCCGAGGTCGCATCCCTCTCTATGAAAGCTATAAAAACGATTATTCAGGTAGCCATGCGTTGGTGACATCGTGAGCTTAAACTACTTATTTTTTCAAATATTCGCAGTTCACAGGTAGACACTTTCGTAGGTTGCATGACCACATCAGAATAGGCTTATCAAGTGTTGACTTTTAGGAACACTAGGAACCAAAAATATTTTTCGATCCGTCGAACAATGCGAGTGATAGGTATATTATGTTTTCTTGAGCATATTTGAAGGTAATTCAGTAAGTCAGAAATCTGATGGGTTCCCTTAATGTAGCAAAGTGCGCAACAGGCTGTTTCTCTGCTGCATCACTGCGCAGTATGTACCGCGTGCTTCCTTCCTGAGACGATTATGCAACAGATAAATCGCAAACGATACGTTTGTTAAAAGTTTAAGCACTCGATGGCCTCACACTAATATAATTTAGTTTACATTATAATTTCGCGATTTTAATGAAGATTCGTGGAAACTATGAGCAGAAGTAGGCGGATACCTTCACGGAGGTTCCGCCGCCCAGGTATCAGCAGTTTCGGTCAGTTATGCTAAAAATGATCAGAGTCGTATTTTGATTTATGCTATTATTCTTGGAAAAAGCATAGGAAACTGCTTAGAAATAATAAAATTAGGTTGCAAATATTGATAGCCTCAAACTACACAGGCTTGGAACCGTTGACATCTCGTTTTTTATTTTTCCGAAAATCGTCTAAGCCAGTCATATATTTTTTATCGAATTAAGAATTCGTTCATCGATTTGAAATTGTTAGGCAATAAGGCTACCTATAGAACATACTGGCAGATATGACGTAAAACAGTTCGAAGATGACGTTCGATTTCCTCCTTAATAGCCTTAATTAAATTATACAGTCAGCTGGCGCGCCACCACTCGCTATATATCGATTGTTCGCTGCGTTTGGCAGCCATATTGTTTAGACTAATAGCTCTCGGGAGTAGGAAACTGGGGATGACTTCTAAGCAAGGGTGCAATACATAAAGGATTCGAGGACAGAGAGGAGGATGGGGAGGGGGGTGCTTAAGGAAACGGGGTCCAAGAGAAAGCAGAGACGTTGAAGATCTGCCTACACTTATCGCAAAGGTAATTTATACTTTCGCTAGGCCACCAGGGGAAATAAAAGTAATCTACTTCGTCATAATTTGAGAAAGCATCAAAAGAAAATAATAAACTGATACGCATTTGGTCACGTGACTGACCCATCGCGATATCAAACTCCAAAAAGAAACTTATGAATTTAGTAGTAGGTATTTCAGGACTCTACATATAACAAAGATACCTATGAACTATCATATGCCAACTATAAAAAAGAATGTTAAATATCTAAATATACGTCATAAGACCTGTAGCGTGTCAACGAGTACCTATGTATAGTCAGTATAAATTATTTACTCGAAATACGATTATTTCTTCGTGAAACAGTACCTACCCTCGAGAGAAATCGCTCCAAACTCCAAAGCCGTATTGATCTCTTATATTCCATCGTTTCAAGATCACGTTGGTCAAGCCACCGTTTCCTCCCCCGTCTCACCGTCGCCACTATTCATCGTTTCCGGTTTTCTGTAAACATTAATTCCGATGGAAGAGGATGTCGAGTCGAGCGTCATAATGGGGCATCCGTGTCCGGCGCGCGAAAAATAAAACGCGTGTATAAAATAGTAATTCATAACCTCCCTTTCCTTGTCCCCGTGGCTGGGGAAGGGGGTGGGGGAGGTGCCGACGGTGACAACGCAGACGTCGTGCATCAATGGATTGTCGGTTTCCGTCGAACAATGATAATCATCCGCGCTGCGCGGGAAAAGGGGGGGAAATGATTGCACCGCGTGCGTGACGAGGAGCGGGAGGGATGGAATAGGGGAAGCGAAGGTACCGGTAGCGTTCCCTCCGTTGCGAATTGACTTCAAAATTACAGATATAAGCGCGAATTTCTGCGCCGTTCCCTCAGATATAGATGATTAGTATCAATTTGTAGTTGGAGGGTTAAAAACTGGGACAGAACTTATGAATCCTCTAGAATTTATATTTTCATAAAGTTATAAGGTTTCGTGATAATTTGTAATGAAAAAACGGAATCCATACTTTCCTCTCGGAGACCCTATGGGGAATTTCTTACAACCGATGTTTCCAAGAAGTAAACCAAATTTTACGATCCGCTTAATTAGCTCTCATCAACATGGACTACTTTACTAGAAAAATGACTAAATATTACTTTTATACAAATTCTTTTGGCAAAATATATTTAGCGCAATTATCGTATCATTTTGGTAAATCTTCTGAAATTAAATGAGCAGTTGTATGAAATTCTTGTACCTTTGCTTTCAGTTAACAAGTGTCTGCCCTTAGGTATTTGCAAATCGTACAATGTTTACGTTAAAGATTCGTATTCTTTTAAACAAAAAAGGATGTTGATCGTTTTACGATTTTTCTAAAATCTTTCTGAACTTTCTCGGAGTCCCTGGTAAAAGACTTTCTCTAGGAAATCGTTAGAGACAGCAGAAAATTGATTAATAAGCTCACTTCCGCTAGATCTTGCCCGCGTAGATTAATTGCCATCGATATATATAAATGTAGTGTCATGTTTAACGAATCGCCGGTTGCTTTTCAATAGGATATAAGTATACTCAAAGCGTGATTCGAAACACCAATTATCGGTCGTGATTAATGAGGAAAAATCAGTGGCATTATCCGAGACTGAAAGATAACTTCTAAACGTACGGATAACTTGTTGGTGTAACTAAATACTTAACGGAAAGAATCCTTGGAGTAGTTAATTATACCTATCTCTAAACTATTATTGGAATATTTATTTGTTAACAGTAATGGACAAAGAAATGTTTAAAAATGACGTTTCTATGTAAATACTATGTAACAGACTTCTCTAATCAGGTTTATATCGCTGGTGTATTTTGGAGAATGCCCCCCCCCCCCCGAATCTATACGACACAAATCGGGACACAGTAGGTATCCTTTCGTCGAACTGTAATAATTTTCAGATCGTACTCACGTTGCAAAATTTATTTCGTTCAGCAAATACAAGGAAAAAAATGATTATACTCTTAATTGCAATAGCATACTGCAAAAGTTTTATGCAAATACATATTTTTGTAAAATATAGATAAAGGTACAGCATTGAAATGTTGACATTTGTATTGTCGTTAGAGAATCCCGAAATTATGCAAACTGTCAGCTTGCATAAGTTACACGTTCTGCGTACTTTTATTTAGAATCATATGCAAGGATTTATCGGTGTATATTTAGCGCCTTCGTATTTATTGAAACAACACGTGTCGCGGGCGCAAGTACTGTGCGCGATAAATATATTCGGTTATGAACATTCGCAGCAAAAATCGTGCGAATTTCTAATCCTATGACAAATACATTTGGATCGCAGCCCACTATTCAGCAAGACACGCTCAAGCTATTTATTATTGCAACACAATTGATCTAAGCACGGTTGGTCCAAGAGCAACGTACCGCGAGAGTACCGTAATAAAGACGGTTGGTAACGGTCCAACTCTGTTCGTTTTCTGAAGTTTCATCCTTTGTAATTATACCCGCGAATTTTCGCGATTTCAATGATGAACGATAATCAATGTACTATAATTTGTCAGAAGGAAGCTACCGCCATTTATGTCGATAATATCATCTGGAGATTGCCCAAAATGAACCACTGATACCAACATTATATGTAAAATCTAGTAGGGAAATTATGTATATTTACACCCATAAAAATATTTCTAGGTAACCTTCCCTTTTACCATCACTGCATAAATGCAATAGATTCATCTTTTGAAAAATCGCGTAGAGGAAAATCTATGTGATAAGATAATCGATTTATAAAAATATGAAAAATCCAGAGTCGATCGCACAATCGAATATACCGTCGTTTCTCACCGTTTATAAGAGCTAGGTAATAAGTAGGTTTCGGATTAGAGGCTTTAGTAAAAAGATTGGCTAAAGTGATATTATCTGCTTTATTCTCATCATCTCGATAAAAATTTATCGTTCGGTTAATTTTAATTCCGATAGCGTTCGTTGCTCATAATACATACCTGGAAAATCACTGGAATTCTTTTTAATTCAGCGACCCTTTGAAGCATGGCCCGGTTATCGAAGCGCGGATATGCATCGCTGTAGCTATGGGACTCTAATTGTCCGATTATAATTGTAAATTGTTCTACTGTGCGGCTCGAAATATGCTTGTTATTTCCTCTTCGCCTTAAGGCCGAGTAAATAAATGGGATGTAAAATAACAGCGAACCAGAGCACGCCGGTTTGATCTTCAGAAACCGGGAATAAATTCATTTGATAAAATCATGAAAATTATAAGGGTTTATAAAAATGTCTTGGCAAAGTAGTAAGATTTGTGCGAATTATCTTTAAACGAATCCCCTCTAAAATTGCTCCCTTAAAATCGAGGGAAAAGTATTCTAATTAGAAGATTCAAGTCGATGTCATGTGGGAATAATTAACGTAGTCGATCCGTAGCGTTCGTTGACCTAATCTGCTAGCGATAGCGTTATCACTATGTAATTGTGATTTCAAAAGACTGTAAAATGGATGTTAGAACAAGGGGATCTCGACAAACGAGAGGATTCGTCGATGACGCCACCGATTTTCACATGAAGTCGGTGTTGAAGAATCGTACGCATTTCTCCCGAGCTTTCTAATCAGTTTTCAGTCGGTTCGAATTTCACTCGCACAATGGCGACGACACCAACGATTCCCCTACTTTTCCTAATCGCACGCTTTAATTCCTTAATTGCGTGAAAGCACCGGATCGGAACGCTTGGTAGTCAGCGATCTAGGAACTTTCTGACTACTGCTTCCAGACAAAGATCGTGCTGATCTAATTTTTGCTGTAGCTTTTCAAGACCGAGTACTTCCAAATGCACGAAAGTTATACATAACTAGCAATATTCTATACAATTTCGCGTATATTTTGTAACCAAAACTATTGTCCCCTTTACGTCAATAATATCTAAGTTTTAGCATATTCGTATTAGGTACATAGGGATGAGAACTTCATACTCGTTCTAAAGAGTGGTGTAAGTGATGGTTGTGTAATTTATGAATCATGAATGAAACTGCTAATAAATTTGTATATGTTACAAAAGTTCTCATTAGTCTAACTAACTTTACACGAAACCGTTTTTTATATAACGCGTCTATGAAAAGTTACAGAGGTGTTTAGTTAGTTCCGGTCATATTGGTCCGCAAATGCGTCTGACCACAGACCATCCGTTTTCACTTATTCTTCCCTTATGTTCACTTCGGTCAAACTAAACGTACAATTATACTTTCTTCTATCGTGTCATACCTATCCTTCGATATTCCCCCTATCTTCAGAATTGTTTCCAATAAAAAATTACTAACATTTAAACAAGCTTCTATTACAACTCCATTCAAGACTCTCGAGTTCTGCAACCGAATAGACACAACTGTTAAGTACACTGGAAAATTCTGTTCTTCGTGAAAATTCCTTGTGACGCAGTTGCTGAAATACGCTGTGCACATTTTCCACGAGTCATCGAACAATGGTGGATGGCGTAAGGAACGCCTAGAAGATTGTTCCCAGAACAATCGCCTGGTTTCTTAAGTTAACCCAATGACGGGTTCTCACGAAATCGTTCGAAATTTTGTAACCGACTATTGTCAACGTTCGCCCCCGGCCCTTCCTCTGTCGCAAGAGGAACACCAAGATATTTTTTTTTGCGTACGTGTGCCCCGATAAATAATCGTCAGACAAATTGCAGTATGGATTCATTTCCCTGCATTGCGTGGCCATTGTCCTCGTACATGCGATTGTTCTCTTTCGAGGATTCCTGTGACACGGTCTTCGATGCCTTTGCGCGATCTAAACGAACGAACCGTGACGTTTCGTCAACCGGAAGGAAATGAAGGTTGACAGACATGCGCGCAACCAGTGGGGAAGTACAGTTTAGTGACATTTCGGGAATTCTTTGTTTAATTGGTCTCTATAGTCCACAGGCAGTTGACCGTATTCAAATATCATTTAGAAACATGAAAATCCGAGTATTTAGAGTATGCCAGGCATGTGCAATATTCTAGACATTTATAGGCTTGCCAATATTCAAACTAATTGTATTTACAATGTTTAGAAAGGTCCAAGTATCTGCATCGTGTACGATGTTTAGTTTAGATCATCTTTGTTCGACATGTTTGAATTTGCAATATGCTATGAAATAATCACGCCGCGAATGTAAACGGGAGTTAAGGAAAAAAGGAATATATTAATGCAGGAAGTTGGCAGTAATCAGCCTGGATCAAGCGCAATTTGTCATGGAGTAGAGTTGTTTTTCGCCGCAATGCGTCAATTTGTACGCCGTTCGATAACGATAATGTCGATTTCATATGTGCGACCACAAAAAGCGGATTTAGAGGGAAAAAAGTAATGCATAATAATGACTTGAGTTGTTTTAGTTGCGTTGTTGCCAAATGAAGGGAGAACTCGTTTCTCACAAAGCACACATGCTTCTCTGTCTCTTAAAATCCACGATTTGAATTCGAACTTGTACTGAAATTTAAACTGTACGATTTAGGTTTTTAGAAACATTATCCAACTTTTAGCGTAAACTTCGCAGTTTTCGTGTCCTTATTATTTATATCTTCGAGACGGTCAAATCGTTGACGGATATAGAGTACTTAAATCGAAATGAAATTCAACTATGTTAAAAGTAACAGTAAATTTTATTTGACTATATTACCCGCATCTTTTCAAAAGGGTGAATCGAAACGTGTTTGCGTTCGGGACAACCGTTTCTTTTTGTTAAATGATAGTCGATGGCTACGCGAAAATTCCGTCATACGAATACACAGAAGAAGTTGGCAGAAGTCGAAGTTCCTTGGCACGAGTTCAAACTTCACGACCAAATACACGTACACGTACAAGATGCGCGTGCACACCTCCTGCGCGGTCCTTCTACAGTTTCTACATCGACAAAATGAGCATCGACTGTCGCGCATTGTCCTCGTAACGCGTCTATATCTACCCACTATGTTGTCGATTTCTTGAAACATTTCCCCCTTCGGCCGACCAATATTCTCTCAACGACTGCAACATCAGTTTCTTGGATCGTTGTCCACATTCCACTCTTAATGACCAATTAATCTTTCCTCCTTTCGCCTCTAACTTGACACCGTATTACGCTCTTATTACACGGAAGAAATCACGCTGTAGCGAATTTCAGATGAAATCGAACGGAACAGAGTGTAATTTGGATATTAAACAACTCTTATTTCCCATATGTAATTTCATGGTAATGTCATTAGCATGTATGCGAGTTCCTTTGATATTCAATACTGTCCTTACCCCATTCAAATTTGACCTGACACGCGTCTCCAAAAATCAGAAAAAAGCCACTGTGCGCTAGAACAATGTTCGCCAGAGCTGAATAGAAAACAAGGTGCTTAAAATACGTAGCACAGTCACAAGACAGACTGTGTTGGCTCGTCTATTTGTGCAACGCGATGCTAAAATGAAAACAGACAGGCAATGACGTTTGTCAGGTTCAACCTCTGTCGGTAATCTTCTGACTAACCGTGAGACACTGATAAATAGGGACAAAAGTATCAGTTTTTAAGCCGACACGACGTCAGTGACAGTTACCTTGAATCACTTACCATGTGCGATAGTCTCGTCATCGATGAATTCCAATACGACGAACGTTTCACGAGGGTAGTAGAGAAGCAATCAAAGACATGATCGATGGCTCATTCGTCCGAATCTTACGGCTGATTGGTCAATTAGACGGGAAACACGTAGGAAGACTACACACTCTTCGGTCTACGTGCAAGGGTTAGATCCCCCTCCACCAGAAAAGGATATTTTAATTATCGTTGCTAGGCTATGGTTCTGCCTCCGGATTCAAGGGGTCTCATTGATTCTGCGTTGTATTAATTGCTCCCACGTTCGATCGAACATGAAATCTGCCCCCGGGATACTGATTAGACACCAACGGGCAACTGCCTCTTCCTTATCGAACATCGTCCACCAATGTTGTAGGTATTTTAACGCGCACTGATCAGTCAGAAATGCGCATTTTAGATATATTCAATTGGAGTCTGAATCTGTGACAAGTTCTCGCGTTCCGTAATGAGCCGACGACGTTAAAGTATCCGTTGATCGATGATTGTATCCGAAAGAGGTTCTCAAGGGTCTCTTGAAAATTTGATTTCGGAGCTTCAAGCTCGTGAATTCCGACCGCATTATATACATAGAAAGATTGTAGGTCCAAGGTTATAGAAGTTCGAAATTTTGATTTTTTAGGAAAATTCTAAACTGAGTGGCAGAAAATTAAGATTCCATAAGTTGTAGTATAGGAAACAGGAGAAGTAAGTTTATGTAAAAAGTAGTATGCTGTTTCGACTGCAGCAATAATTACCATGTACCATGAGAATCTCGATAGATTAAAGAGTTTAGCCCTAATTAATAACAAAGATAGTCGCCATGCTATAAAAGAAGAAGACAACAGCCATTCGACTGAATCGATAAAAGCTAAATGTAAAATTGCCTCACCCCCCATATTTAACATGTACATAGATATGTATATTCTACGCCTATCTTTAAGACCAAACCGAGTAAGAACGCACCCACAAGTTGTGCCTCACCCATAGAGTATGTTTCAGGCAAGGAGCAGGGAATGCCAGCGTTCGCGCGCGGACCACAGGAAGGTGGCCCGCCGGATATGAGCGACGAGAGGTTGGCGCACATCTTGTCGGAGTCTGGCCATCTACAGATGAGGGGTGAACATGAGGTGTCGAACGACGGGGATAGCAAGAGTCCGAGCAGGATCGGTTGCCCGAGCCCGTTTAACAAAGACAGGCTCGACAGCCAGAACAGGAGACTGAAGAAGTATGAGAACGACGACATTCCGCAGGAGAAGGTGGTCAGGATCTACCAGGAGGAGCTGGCCAAGCTGATGGGCAGAAGGGTCGAGGATCTGCGTGGTCCGCGAGAGTTCTCTTCCAGGTGAGCCACGAGCAAGCAATATTTCCAAACTACAAAAGAGCACACGACGAGACCCTACGGTTGTGCTCGTACGGACGGACCCAGGGTTGGTTAAAAGTCGTTGCTACAATTTTTGCACGTCATCTGTCTATCAGCACACCTCCCCTGATCGAACATTATTGAGGACAGCACGTGACCTCGACTGATTGCAGCGCGATGTTTCCACACTTTTTCAGTGGCAGCCAAGGCGGCCTCCAGGGCATGGAACGTACGCAGGATGACATCCGACTGGCGCTGGACGCGTACCATCGCGAGTTGCAGAAGCTGAACACGACACCAGGTCAGAATCCTTCGCTGACTGGACTGCCCGGGTTACCTGGCCTCCCTGGTCTCTTAGCCCTTCAGCAGCAAGCCCTCCAGCAACATCATCTGGCCACGAACGGCGGCGGGGTTCAAGATCTGAGTTTGGGGAAAGTGGACCCGAGGAACAAGATGCTAAACGGTGTTTCTGAAGAGGAGAAGGAGAAGATGGAGGAGGCTATGAGACACGCGGGAAGTGCTTTCTCGTTGGTCAGGCCGAAACAGGAGTCCACGGCGCCACAGTCCACTCCGAGCGGGTCCAGTGCCAGCTCTCCGCTTGGAAATTCGATTTTGCCGCCCGCGATGACACCCAGCGAGGAATTCTCTGGCGCAGCGGCGGCCAGTCCTCTACAAAGGATGGCTTCTATCACGAATAGTCTGATCAGTCAACCGTCCACGCCTACTCATCACTCGGCCAATCAGAGGCCCCTGAAAGCGGTACTTCCTCCGATCACTCAGCAGCAGTTCGACATGTACAATAACCTGAACACCGAGGACATCGTGAAGAGAGTAAGGGAACCCATTCAGATCGTCCTTGCGAGTAATTTACTTTGGAATGATGGTACTGCTTGAGGCTTCCGGCTGTAGGCCTGAGAAAGTGTCGCTTTGGTAGCCACGACAAAGGGATGTCTTTCTCAGAACGTACAGAAAGACGTTAGAATTCGTGAAACACTCTAAGAACATTAACAGACATTCCAGCTATCAGTTGACACACTACGTGGAACATCCAATTCTCACTTTTTTAATTGATCAATTAACCAATCTGTGAACATACGCCACCACCTGTATTGTTTGTAATCCTTGATGAAACTACTTAACTGTAATGCTAGCAAAACGTTGAAATACTCATTCAAAAAGAACACGACTTATATCCAGAAGCCTTAAGCAGTAGCAACCCGGGCCTTGAAAGCCTCGAATACCTCATAATGATGGTGTTCATGTCTAAAACTCATCTGTCCAGGTGAAGGAACAATTGTCCCAGTACTCCATCTCCCAACGTCTATTTGGTGAATCTGTGCTGGGTCTCTCTCAGGGTTCTGTCTCGGATCTCCTGGCGCGTCCAAAGCCCTGGCACATGCTCACGCAGAAGGGGCGCGAACCGTTCATCAGGATGAAGATGTTCCTGGAGGACGACAACGCCGTGCACAAGCTGGTGGCCAGCCAATACAAAATCGCGCCGGAGAAGCTGATGAGAACCGGCGGCTACGGTGGCCTGCCTCGTAAGTTTAACTCAGGTCAATATAGATGTTTTGTTATTTTACTAAAACATGTAGTTCGAGAGCTCGGAATTCTATGTCGAATGCTGCTGCGCTGATGCAACAAGTGAGCACGATTATTGGAAGATATTTATTACGAAGAAATCTAATAGAATCTAACGAAGCAACATTCTGTTACTTGTCAAAGTGAGCTTTCGGACTATAATGCACGAGTTTCATGTGCAACTAGCCCTGAACGTTATTTTCTTGTTTTATAGCTTGTGGGACGCCAATGAAGCCTATGCCTCCGACGAAACTCGTTCAAGAACAGCTCCAGAACGCCGCGAAGGCGCAAGCTGCTGCACAAGCAGCCGCTCAAGCAGCAGCGCAGCATCAACAGGAAAGCCAAATGCAACTCGGTCCGCCTCAACAGAGTCCCCAGCTTCCCCAACACCCTCAGCCACCACCACCCATGATGCTAACGCCGCCAGGCCCCCACCACCCTCATACACAGCTCAGTATGCAAGAATTGCAGAAGAAACAGCAACAACAGCAGCAGCAGATGAACCTTCACTCTCCGCATCATCAAATGACCCCATCTCCTCTTCGTGGCCTCCACCCACACATCTCGCCCAGTGTATACGAAATGGCTGCGCTAACGCAAGATCTCGACACTCAGACCATTACAACGAAGATCAAGGAAGCTCTGCTAGCCAACAACATCGGTCAGAAGATCTTTGGAGAGGCTGTACTGGGCCTGTCGCAGGGATCGGTCAGCGAGCTGTTAAGTAAACCAAAGCCCTGGCACATGCTCAGCATAAAAGGTCGGGAGCCTTTCATCAGAATGCAGCTCTGGTTGTCGGATGCGCACAACGTCGATCGATTGCAAGCACTGAAGAACGAGCGAAGGGAAGCGAATAAAAGACGACGTAGCAGCGGTCCGGGCCACGACAACAGCTCGGACACCTCGAGCAACGACACGGCAGAGTTCTACCACGCGGCTTCGCCGGGTCCAGGCCCGGCTTCCGCCAAGAAGCAACGGGTTCTCTTCTCCGAAGAGCAGAAGGAGGCCCTGAGGCTTGCCTTCGCTCTCGACCCGTATCCCAACGTGGCCACCATTGAATTTCTCGCTAGCGAGCTGGCGCTATCCTCTAGAACAATCACCAACTGGTTTCACAATCATCGAATGAGACTGAAACAACAAACGCCGCACGGTCAACCTGAGACTCAGTCGCCACGGGAGCCTGGCCAACCATTCGACCCAGTTCAATTCAGACTGCTGTTGAACCAAAGACTGCTGGAAATCCAGAAGGAGAGACTAGGCCTTGGCAACGTACCTCTGCCGTATTCTCCGTATTTCAACCCTAACTTGGCCGCTCTGGTGGGGAATGCGCTGAAGGAGCAGTGTTCTGGTCTGGATCTGTCGATGAACGCGCTCAAGAGGGAGCCCAATCAGGAATTCGAGGACGAGGACGTGGAGGACGCCATGAGCAACCTGGGCAGCGAGGATTCAGAAGGGTCGGCGGGTAGTATAAAGAGAGAACCCACGGAAACACCCACTGCACCGGCCACAGTCAGATCCAATAGGAGAAAACCTGCTGCACCGCAATGGGTGAATCCAGAGTGGCAGGAACCAGCCAGAGCGGGCGACGAGGTGATAATCAACGGTGTTTGTGTGATGCAAACGGACGACTACGGGGTAAAGAGGGAGGCTGAAGAAACCATTAGGGTGGAACCCACACCTGTACAAGACAGATACGAGGAGGACGCGCAGAGTGATGTGTCATCCGTCTCTGGAAACAACGGTCAGGACCGGGACAGCCCTCTGCCAAGTCCCAAGTCCGGGCAGAATAGTCCAGTGACGTCGCCAAGGCCACCCTCCACACAGCAAACGCAACAGTCCACCGAGGAAAGCCCCAAGGACAGTGTGGTGAAGCACGAACCAGAGGAACCTTGGGATTATTAAGAGGTTCGTTGACCATGAGACCGCTTGGACATGCCAAAAGGATGCTGCTGCAAAAGCGTGGTCCCACTCTGACGGAGTGACTACGGCCTAGTTAAGTTGTTAAACGAGAAAACCAGTCATAGGATTCGGCCAGGCCTGGTTGGCCGAGTCCTGCCTACCACGAGGGCATTATCAATAGGGAGGCAAATACAAAATAGGGTACGTGAAAGAAAAAGACAGACACACGGATGTGCACAACCGTGTTTGGCCGACGTACAAAGAATACCAGCAAAAGGCTGCTAGACGAGGGAAGATTGGAGCTCAATCAAAAGGACTCATTTTCGTAACGTTGTTCTGTGCGGTGCGGAATTAGTGTCGGTGTGCACAGTTAATATACGGCCGATTCGTATTGTTTAGAAGACTGTGAAACGCGACAGGCTAGCTCTGAGAAACGAAGAGAGGGCGATCGTCGCACATTTTGCTCGAAATACGAAGAGACCCCGGCCGCTTCCGTTTTTCGAAATGTCGCGAAATAGGGGGACAGAACTGTAAGAGAGTGTAGTAAATGAAAGGAAAACGGAAAGAGCCCGGGTTTTGTCAGAGTGCAATCTACGAGTAATCAGTTGTTAGATCGAATTATTATTGATTTTATCTAATTACGCGGCGAGACAAGCGATTAATAATTATTGCATAATTGTGATTCATGTTATTATATTGTTTATATACACTTCTCCTGCCCCCCCCCCCCCCCCTCGGTCAATAGTCGTTAAGCTGTTAATGTTATTAATACACTCCGCTCTCCCGATTTACGTACCTTTCTCGTCTGTTCGGTTAACGCGTGTCGTTTATTCGTGAAAGTGGAAAAAGAAGAAGAGAATGAGTTAGGAAAAATGGGGAAACCCCTGTGCTCTCGCTCTTTTTCCTGCTTCTCGCTTGCCCAGCCGTTTATGAAGAGCGAGCTTAAAAACGAAACAGTTACAAATTAAAAGAACAGCGTTATTATCAATTTTATTCTACCACTAGACGTGGTTTCCGTTTGCGGTTTTTGAAACTGGCAAACAGAAAATCTGTCCACTTTTGAAATACAATTCTTCGTTTTTCTATTTCCCACGTAGAGAAAGGGAAAAAGGGGAGAGAGAGAGAGAGAGAGAGAAAGAGAGCGCTAGTTAAATGAGGCGGTCCGGTAATCGAAGTTATCAGTTACTACCAACATTACCGTATTACTAGATTTACGTTATCATTGCTATTTTACTATTATTATTATTGATTATATATTATATTATTTTATTACCAATTCGAATTCTTATTCGCGATAACGATACGGCTTGTGAAGCCAATGTGATAGAGCTTATATGCGATGATAAGGTAAAGAGAAAAAAATCTGCGATTTTCAGGCGTCGAAGATGCGACAGCGTCTTTATGCCGGGTATTAAGGAGCGAGAGCAACCGTAAGCTCGCATCCACGTTGTAAATAATTGTACAAAAGGGGGAAAAAGAGACGAGACTCGGTACATACGAGACATTACACGTACACACGCGATCTTGTATATTATATATACTTAACTACCACACTTAAACCTCTCTAATAGCGATATATCCCGGAATTAAAAGCGGACATGCATGCGAGCGACTTAACGCCGAATTGTCAAGAGGCGAACCGAGCACCCGTTTACGAAATGGATGAATAGAAAAACGAGAAGTCCACTTTTTTTCGGACGAAAATGGTGGGTTAAGGACAACATGCATGCAGCAACGCGGGGAGCGTATAATTACGAAAAAGAATTAACGTACACTATCGTATGCCTGCGAGAAAGAAGCGAGAGGATGAGTGAGCGTGCGCCTGTGCGAGAACTAAATGGGGCAAAGAAAATTAATCCTCGATATTATCGAATCAAACTTGTATTTACCAGATTAAATTTTAATCTTCGATTAAATTCTAGTCCGCAAGTTAAACACGAATGATTGCTAGTGGAAGAGAGGAAGCGTGTGTGTTTACCAGAGAGAACGAGAGAATGAGTGGAAAAAAATAATGCGTGAGGAAGCCAACCAGTGAGAGGAACACTTAACAAAAAAAAAGGGCATTGCTAATCCAGAGACCAGTGATCGGACGTTCCGTTTTCGAGGTTATGTTTCTCGCGAAAACCAGTATAAAACCGTACACAGCGCTATTATTTATCATCCCTAACATCAATTATCGCTATTATTAATGTCACCATCATTATTCTTAACATTATTATCATCATTACGCTAATTATAATTATTATCTTTATTATCGTCATTATTATTATTCCGTCGTTGCTATTTTATAACTATCGTTGCTCTCAAATTAATGACATCGACCAGTTGCATGGTGATTGGTGGGGCTATCCGTCGGTGATCAGGGGCGCCAGCCACTGAACGCTCTACGCGACAGTTTTGCCAACCACTGTCTAGTCGATAGTCGTCGATCGCGCGGCTGAGCAAACAATGCAACCCGGTTTCTTTCGCCCCTCCGACCCCCACTTCATACTTCACAGATCATACTTCTCTCTTGTTTCTCGAGCAAGACGCAAGACGGTAATAGATTTTCTTGTAGATACCGAATAGACTTTAGATAGAGGATAGCTTTAATTATTTAAGCGGGAAACGGCTTTCTAGGCGATCCCCGTCCAATTTCGCGCGGGGATGTTTGTAATATATACGGTGGGAGGAGGAGGAAGAGCAGGAGGTTCGCGCAAGGACCACCGAAAGGAGGGAAATCATATCGTAAAACGTAATTAATGAATATTTTACAGAAGTGACGACAAAAGAGAATGAAAGAAAAGGAAGAAGAGGACGTAAAGATAAACTGTAGATACACGACGTTCGGTGAATGTTGACGAGGCCCCTCGTATACGCGCGGTACGCGTGAAAATGATCAAAAAATTGAGAGAGGTGCGAGTTATTTACACGCCGTGGACGGACGTTTGTCATTCAGTAGTGAAAATAATTGTATTAAAATGATGAGAAAACGAACGAACGAGAAGGTTTACCTAACGCGTAAAATAGTTTATTGATTTGTATTTCATTTCGAACTGTATTATAGCTTAAAGATTATCCTGTACATTGCAGACACATGTACACACTCATACACAGACACATACACCACACACAGGAGCACTATTGTTTTAAATTGTACGTTTATGATTATTATTATTATACAAAGATAAAAAAGAAAATAAATAAGGTATACAAAGTATTGAAGATACATGAGAGAGACTTTATTCTGATTTCGAGTTCGAATTTGTTAGAAACCGCGTCTTCAAGAATCATCGAGTGTACATAAATATATATTTTAGAAAGCTGGCGATCCTTACGGTGCAAATTTTACGATGTACAGTTTTGCTGTGATGAAACTCTTGCGATTCCTTTTAAAGATTATTTGTTCTCGTGCTCGAGATGAAATTATTTAAATAACTTATCGGCAACTGACAGAACAGAGATAGCATATCGTGATGTTTGAAAAATTACACTCGATGCTTCGTACGCTACAATTTACCGCTGTAAAAATTAATTATCAGTTGGTAGGGAAACCAGATAAACAGTCTATACCAATTTAGCGTTACACGCGCAATAATACGATTTAAACACGATACAAATGGAGAATTCTCTTTATTGTATATACATACATGATTATATTATTCATATCAGTGTCTCCTTTCAAGGATTTCTAAATTAAAAGGACTGTATTGAAAACTGCATAACGGTTATTCTATTGATCCCTCCTTATTTAAAATGTAGCCATTAACAAGGTAATACTTTAAATTAAGTAAATGGATTAAGAACAAGTTTTTTATTCGTACATACATATGTATATAACGTATAAAAAAGCTTTGGACAGACCCAAACTAAATGTGATTTCTCACCTTTGTTCTCTGGTCAATATTTGAATACACTAAAATGCAAGAAACAAATGAAGGGTGTTCTTTGCAAGAACAGCTTACTGCCTTACTATTTGTAGGTAAAGTAAACATGCTGCAGATTAATATTACCTACTATCGGTATCTTCTGTTGTACATATGATCAACATGAAGCAAATAAAATAAAGTTACACATTTAATTACTTTTTTAGTAGATTAACATTTTATAATAAAAATTTTAATGTTTCATTATAAAACTGACCAATATTTACTTCCACGGTGGCAAGTTATATGTTGCTGTAAAATTCGTTAAATCACATTAAGTGCAGAATAGTAAAAGATAACCTTGTAGTTATATCTATTTCTAAATAGTCATGGTTTATTTGTTTAAAGATCTCGTGAAATAATAATATTGCAAACCATACTGCGAGGTTGCAAAAGTAAAAATTAAACAAAATCAATACAGATTGTTCATATTTATACATTCAAACTTTTAACCATTTAAAGCTATCATCTCAGTCACCATTAACATTTCAGTATGTTGATTTATAAATAAAACACTTTGTCTCTCTGTTTTACTGAAAATATTCTATCGTACATTTATAATCGTAAACAAACGAAAGGTCTCATCTTGAAATTTCGCGCATTTAGGCTACAACTAATCATCAATGCGACATGAGAGTATCACGTGACCGTATTCCCCACTCCCCGGAAGCTGCCTCACTCGCCGCAACGAAAGCCGCAGCCCTCCGTACACTGGTCGCAACCAGTATCCACGGTAAAAGGCCCCGTAACTAGGACTACGCTCCATAACGCATGCGCGATGATGCGCGATAACGTCAAACCAATCAACGGCCAGATGGTAAACAAAACGGCGCCACCGTCAAGTCAAGACAAATGACGTGATTGGCTTGGCTTGGCTTGACTTGACGGTGGCGCCGTTTCGTTTACCATCTTGGCCTTGATTGGTTGACGTCACCGCGCATGCGTTACGGAGCGTAGTCCTAGGGCGGTGTTCATAAACGTGTCTTAAGATTAAGCAAATGCTTAAGCATGCAGTATCCTTTACTAACCTAGTAGCATAGTAAAGGATGCCGAATGCTTAAGCATTTGCTTAATCTTAAGACACGTTTATGAATACCGCCCCTAGTTACAGGGCCTTTTCCCGTGTTCACTGATTGCAACTATTCCTCCGTCCCTAGTCCATACTCTCTATATTCCTATGTCCATGGGTTGAACGCACCCATTGTTGTCTAATTAAGGTTATGTTGTAGAAAGTGCGAGTGAATGGAATTATTATTGTGAAACGTGTATTAAATTCGTCTTGACGAAGTGATTTGTAAAATAATGGCCGGAAAGCATGGCAGAGATTTGGCGTTGTCAATGCTGCGAACATTACCAAGAGTATGTTTAGCTAACATTCGAGATAACCCCGGTTCAAGACAGCCTGTAAGTACTATTCTAATGACACTATATACTTTATAACAATAAAAGTTCATTTTCATGTACCCACAAGACTGAAATATATTCTTTTTAATAAGTTCAGATCAAAAGATTGAAATAAAGTACATATTTACCATTTCATTCCATTGTTGATGATACATACTTGTAGAGTCCAACTATATTCAACTATATTTTGTTGTAAAATTTCAATCTATACTAGTTTAGTATATGATATTAATTTTCGACTAATAAAAAAGTAATTGACATATGATAATTAGTTTAAAGACGTGCATTTCTAATAGTCGAAACGTGGTCGTGGTCAACACGGCGGAGACAAACACGGAGCTGGTAATAAAGGCTCTGGTCAAAGGCAAAATTATATGCGCATTGGATATGAAACTGGAAATAATCCTTTTTACCGTAGATTTGGTTTCGAACCGTATTACAAAGGGCATCAGTAAGTTGTTCACCAATTTTTCATTCGATTTAATTCAGTGGTATAACGCACAGTTCTATACAGTTTTAATTTCTCTTCAAAGCTTTACTGTTTATTGTATAACTTTAAGAAATATGCAATTGTAATTCAAAACTATTGTTTTTCCAAAAAGAGTTGTTAATGTTACAAAAGTTAATGTCTTGGTTAGAGTTGTAACAAAATAAAAAAAAATTTATATCCATTACAGTTTAAGAAGAGAGTATCCACCTTTGACCTTACATGAACTGCAAACGTACATTGATACAAATAGAATAGACTCATCTAAACCTATCGATCTCATATCTATAATCAACACAGGATTGTATAACTTCAGAGTAGAACACAAGCATTCGGGTGTTCATCTCACAGACGAGGTATCTGATTTTGTTCTTGTTATCTTAAGAGATCCAATATAATTTCCTGCGATTTATGTGAAATCATTATTAAGGGAGCCGATACATTCGACGCGAAAGTGAACATAGAAGTTCAATGGGCTAGCGAGCCCGTAATTGCAGCCATTGAGAGAAACGGCGGTACTATTACCACAGCATATTACGACCCTCATTGTTTATTAACATTGCATAATGTAGATAAATTTTTTAGCACCGGTAATATTCTTTACTTTTCTATTGCATGAATGTCCGAGTTCAATATCATATTAAAAACATTCTCAATTTAGGAACACCAATACCGCGCAGATTATTACCACCGACAGATTGCTTAGAATATTATTCAAGCGCAGCGACAAGAGGATATTTATCAAATCCTGAGGAGATTTCTCAGGAACGATTAGTTTTGTCTCAGAAGTATGGTTACACGCTCCCAAAGATCGAGGATGATCGAGATTACGAGATGCTTACACAGCGCAAAGATCCTAGACAGTTATTCTATGGCCTTGAACCCGGTTGGGTCGTCAGTCTTAAGGACAAAGCGATACTTAAGCCTAAGGCTGAATACCTTAAAGAATTCTATCTAAGTTGAAATGTTTGTATTAGACACATAAATAACTGGCTGCATAAAGTAACATGCAAAAAGAATTATGCTTACGATTATTTGTCACTAAATTAGAACCAGTTCTAAAATTTTGCCAAAGTAAACTGTTCTACTCGCATATACCTGTGTTTTATTTCTTATTTGATTTATTAAGTCATCTCATAAATACATAATACAGCTTTTCAGAGAATTCAGGTTATAACGATATAACTCGACACAAGCGTCATGTATCCTTTTAGTATAAAATAACTACTAGCTTACATGGCAATTTTCCTGTTGGAAAATTTTTATATCGCATTGATACTAAAAATATTCCATTTATTACATATGCTTGAAATCGTTGTAACAAAAATATTCTGCATATTATATCGCACAAGTTTAACACAGAAAACAAGGTAACGGTAATACACATTTGTCAGGTGTACGCGGAAATTGTTAATGTAAGTCGGTGTCATTTTTGGGTTAAAGAATAAGAAGAATAAATAGAGGAAGTCGAAAATGTGATTGAAGCATTTTTTCAAACGAAACCAAAAGAATTTTTAAGAGGAATAGACAATTTGGTAGAAAGATATAAAACGATATAAATACAATATTGTTAACTTATCAGTAATAAAAAGTCGGCGTCTCTCATTTAATAGAATACATATCGGAAAACACATTATTTACAGAATAATCTATTTGTATATAGCTATATTGTATATGCATATTCTGAAGTGAAAGTCTATGGTTATGGTGGTAATAACCTAAATATTTGGCATTTCTGACACGAATGGAAATGGATAGAAACGTAAGAGAAGGTACATACATACATAGTACAAGGTACAAGGTCAATGATCCCGTTACCTGCAGCACGCGATGGGACAGTCTACGCGCAACGTTCTTCCGTGACGGTTGGCTCGGCTCAGCTCGGCTTCCTATCGAGATTTAAACGTTTTTCGCGGGTAACAACTAAAGGAACATGGCATTTCGCGTCGAGCCCGAAAAGAATTACGAATTTTTCTTAAAAAATCTACTCGCTGGTGGTGAGTTGAAAAACAAATCCTTGTTCGAAACATTAGTTTCGTATCGTCATTGCACTTTTCATCAATATTTCGTTGTCAGTTGTTGCAAAAGATTCTGCAGTTTTTATTTCTAACATATATGCCTTTGAAATGATATCTCATATCACGTAAGTACATGTATATAGAATTTCTCATTAATATTATTAGTAAATGAATACTGTCAGGAATACTGTGTAAGTATAAAGTAAGTACATAGGTATTACGAATGATCATTTGACTATATTTAAAGATTTTTTTAATCAATGTAAGTATCTATTCCATAGGGGTAGCCGGGATGTGCTCCAAGACAACAGTAGCCCCTTTGGATAGGATAAAAATACTGTTACAAGCGCACAACCAACATTATAAACATTTGGGTAAGAATAGTGCTATGAAACGGAATAATCGAAAACTAAGAAAATCAACTTGAACGCTGAATTATTATTACAGGTGTCTTTTCCGGATTAAAAGAAATTATCTATCGCGAGCATTTTTTTGCTCTCTACAAGGGGAACTTTGCTCAAATGATTAGAATCTTTCCGTACGCTGCCATACAATTCACCACATTCGAACTATACAAACAGGTAACTATTGATTGCATCTCGATTGACGTAAATTAATTTGAAAAAATAATGCTGAATTTGTTCTGGGTAAAGTGGCTCCGCGGAGCGAAGTAACCGTTATTAATATAAAGACATGCTCATAGTTTGAAGGTGAGCTTTAGCCATATAGATTCACCTGTGAATTTTTTATGCATGCGTACATTTACATAAATATATTTATAAAACCATGCAATAATGTATGCTAAGCGTAAAGATTTAAATGAGCAAGTGTGCAGTTTACAAGCAAACGGGACAAATGAAATATGTGTGTTCGTTTGTTTGTGGCATTGAAAAAAGTGTCCGAGTTAGGCGAATACATGGAGCTGCGAGCGAATTAAGTCACCCTTTCATTTTTATCAGTATCTAGGAGGCTTATTTGGTAAGCACACGCATGTAGATAAGTTTGTGGCTGGATCTGCTGCAGGCGTTACAGCAGTTACATTAACATATCCATTGGATACCATTCGAGCCAGGCTTGCTTTCCAAGTTACCGGGGAACACATTTACACGGGAATTATACATACGGGTATTACAATATTTAAAAAGGTAACTTCTATTAACCTTTATTTTAATAAGTAGCTATTCCTGAAATAAAAAAATGACCTCGTATTCAATGCAGTATTCAATATTGAGATATTGAAATTGATATTACCATAGTATCAGTAATGTTTCAATTAAGTATAAAGTGCAAAGTACAAAACGAGCTGTACTATATTTCGAGTATCTCCTGCCGGAGATAAGAGATATTAGATAAACTGCAGAATATGTTAACAGTGTAGCGGTATTTTAAACTCGATTAGCATGTGTATATCTTTCTAAAGGCATATTCTGTATAGAGTCCGAGCGAGGAATGTAAAATGAGTCCGTTTCTAAAATTTATAACGTTCAATTTTTCAGGAGGGTGGTATTTCTGCGTTATACAAGGGATTTGTGCCAACTATTATTGGCATGATTCCGTATGCAGGATTTTCGTTTTACACATTTGAAAAGCTCAAGTTTTTATGTATGAAATACGCGCCAGACTATTTGTGTAACACATGCGACCAGAATACTGGTACGATAAATAAGAAATTTTCGTAAAACGCGAACACATTTCAATGAACGCACAATCATACAAATGCTCGGATTACAGGTGGTCTAGGTTTAACAATACCAGCCAGATTATTGAGTGGAGGTATCGCGGGTGCTATTGCTCAAAGTTTCTCTTATCCTCTGGATGTTACTAGAAGACGTATGCAACTAGCAATGATGTCTCCGACTACGCATAAATACAGGTAAATTTATTTTCGCAAATTTATGAGCGTAAGCAAAAATCGTTCCATTTTAATAAATGATTTATTGCGTAACCTTGCTGCATTTTATATATATATATCTGTTTTTAGTGCTAGCATGTTACAGACTATAGGAATGATATATAAGGAAAATGGCATTGCAAAAGGTCTATATCGTGGAATGAGCATCAATTACTTACGAGCCATTCCTATGGTGTCAGTTAGTTTCACAACATACGAGATCATGAAACAAGTACTGAATTTAGATACGGGAATGAAACTATGATTGTTTTTAGCTGGGTGATAGGTAGTTGTATTCATATTCCAATCCCAATAATGAATAAGTACAAGCGAATAAAACAAAGATATCAAATATTTTTCTAACGATTGTCCACGCACGAAAAATATCGTTTTGATTTCGACGATGTTTTTAAATTAATTTAAAATCATTGTAGGACCATTAATAGGAACCATTAATTCCATAATTATATTGTTAATAATTATTTATAATTATTTCAATGGCGAAGCATTTTCATTAACGGGAATTTATGTGTATAGATGTAATCGAAGGAATTTTCAATAAGAAAATGTGATAATTCTCGTAATATAAATCTGTTTCTTATCGATGGTGTGCTGAATCAAATGTTTAAAGTTTAATTAGGAAAGGAATAATTTATTGTTGATTTACTGTATCATATTTAAGTAACAATATATTTGGTGTAGATGTTCCAAAGGAATATATGTAACAATAATTCTGTCGATGATACTGTAATTTCAAGTTTATAGAAGATTTATAAATAAATTATTTTTCGTTAAATATTATGTTTCATTCAAATCACTGAATCATTGTTTTATTGATTAGAAACGTTGCAAATGGGTTTGACAAATTCTTTGGAAAACCATAGTACGTAATATGTGTTCGAAATGATTTCCATTTATTTATGGAACGTTTGAATACGCGAATGTTACTAAACCGCATATTGCGATGAATAAGTTCTCTTACTGGTATTCTCAGTTCGAACCGTTTATTGTTGCTCAATTATTTCTTAATAAATATTGATTTTTGTACATACCATTATATCACTAGAATCATGTGTTTTATAATTACCAGTTCGTTCATAAAAATTTCATCTATTTTTATGAAAAACGTTCAAGATTTTGTATGTTAGCATAAGTGTCATTAATTATTTTCTCTCATCTACCTTACGATTAATCATTATAATCTTGCTGCTTCATTCATCTCTCTTTCATTCATCAAATTCCAAGTGTAAAAATGACGTAAGACTGTCTAAATACGATAACACCTCTTTATTTCTTTAGCTTTATTTATAATGAGACGACATATCAGTTCATGGCATACTGTTTCCCTCTGATGTAATATCTGTCAAAATGCAGATCTTACGAGTTCAATTTAATGTTCGTAACTTAATACATATTTCAAAGATATTTTTGAAAAATCTAAAAATAGAAAAACATTGCTGAAAACTATTAAATATCAAATGCACACGCATATAATCTACAGATGTTCTAAGCATTCGTTTTGCTTGGTATGAAATATATTGTATATAAATGATATCGTAAAAGACACCATTTCGAATTGATATATACAATGTGGTAGTTGTGTGACACACAATAATTACGCAAGTATAAATTGATGTATAAATTGTGTGTATATATATACATATATATATATACACATAACAAACACGTTTCACATATAGTGTTGTCCCGTTGTGAGGACGAGTCCTCGTTAAGGATACATATCTACCCCCGCTTTTGCAGTCGCCGCGAGTGCAAGCGATTGAGAATGAGCGAGTGGGCACGCGACAGCATACTATAAATTTCGTTCGAGATAGCGACGGCATCGTATTACTGTGAGAATACACCAAAGGCGAAAGGCAAACCGAATAGCATACTGTTCCGTTAAGAGAACGACTTGCCCCCCGAGCGTCGTCCTCATAACGTGACAAAACTTTAATTAGACTTCTGGGCTGATCGTATGCATGTGCATCAGGTGATCAATCAGTCAGCTTTCAATAAAAACACATGTTCTTCCTATCATGTAGTTCGTCTTAATACAAGACCACTTGAATATTCAGTAAAAACCTGCATGTAGATGCCTACATCAGGAACAGAGATAAAACAGAAACATGGCCCTTACAATTGAAGTGTACTTAAATCCAAGGTTTGTACTGTTACAAACGTAAAAATTTAACAACTGAAAACTGATCGACTTACAAAGTCTCATCATCGAGTCTAATAACTCACATGTTTGCTCGCGGTATTGAAATTTCTCTATTATATGAAATATTTTTAAGAAGAGAATAAATAGAGCGAATATAAAATTAGCTATATAACTTCTAAGGTCTATTACTGATTTTCATGTAAGGCGTACCTCTAATTAACCCATCAGCTTGCATTATAATAGCACAATCTTCTCTTCACTCTCTCTTTCCCGACATATAGTATGTTTTATCCTTACTTCTTATAGTCCAGTGAATGTGTTTTAATACGTGACATGTAAAACAAAAGAAAAAACAAAGGAAAAAATGCTTAATCCTGCATCATGCAGAAAGGGTTGCCTGTATCCACAATATTATTATGGTTCTTTCTGCGCTATTCCTTTTCAGATTTACAGGCTTACAATTAGTATATTGCTATAGTGTGCATCCATACACATCGTTTCCTTTCTCCAACTTATTCACTGCTACTGTATCGTCTCATCATGCGTATCCGCGAAATTACATTTACTCCTTACATGAACATATAGTATGTCTTCGTCCCATGTTTTATGCGTACAATGCTTTTGTACCAATGAATATCGAATGATTCAACACAACACATGAAGTTTTTTCTTTGACTTGCATTACACATGTTTATTTACCAGAAGCATCATTTTTTATATTTATTAATTAGTAAAAAGGTCGTCAATAGGTTCCATAAGCAATTAACTTTCAGTTTAATTAATGATCGTGAATGCATGAATTCATTCGGTATAAAATGTCTGCTGCGCGCGCACGCGCGCGTGTGTGTGTATGTGTAAGGGGTTTCACTTAAGAAGTCTCGTTAGGATTGATGCAAAAGTGTCGCAGTTTCCCTAAATAAAAACTCAAGTTGGTAGTACGTTTAAGTTTGTACAAAAATCTAAATTCGAGAGGTAAAAAACATAAGTGACGAATACAACTGAAATAAAATAAATGCTGAAGAGAGTAGATCAGCTTGTACTGAATTACCCCCCCCCCCCCTCTTTTACAGTATTTCCTCGCTTCCAGATAACATTACGGTCCGAATTAGTTCCTTCCTAAGTAAGCCTCCGTGCTGGATGAATCATATAGCAACGGGAACATTAACTTTAGATTTTTCATTAGATCAATATATAAGAGTCTTTCTAATGGATTGAAGATGGCGAAGTATTTTTAATTGTACGTAATGTGTGTGTTGACTCGTAGAACGCAGAAGTGAGTCGATTTACGTACAATTAAACATAGTCTGAATAATTATTGTTCGAATGAGATATATAAGGCTAAGGCTACACTTACGACTCTGGGTCGTACGACAATCGTGTCGTTTCTGCCAGGGCCTACAGAACATATGGAGACGCGCACACACAGACGACAGGACAACGACAAGACAACGATCAGTCGTTCAGTCGGCGGGCACCTGCGACTGTTTCGGATTTTTAAGTCGGCCGACTGTTCTAGGATTTGCGCGCGACTGTCGTACGACTTATAGTCGTAAGTGTAGCCTTAGCCTAAGACCTTAACATTTTCGTTAGTGAATGATTCAATCGACACGCACAGCCCCGTTATCGTTCTCGGCTGCCGATTGCCAGCCGCGGGTAGATCAACGATTTCTCGGCGTTGCCATATTTCACTTATTCTTGGTGTATCTTGTTTACTCCCCTTGTCGCACAATTTGTTTTCAAGAACCAAATCTGCTGCGAGATAAGTGGGATGAATCCTTGGAACAAGAATGTTACTTTCCCTTACTGTATGATTGACCAGCGGACCCAATTCGATTATCCCACAAGCGGGACTTACTGTAATATGATCATAAAAATACGATTTACATAACTTATATTTCGATGTACTTAATAAAATAAGTTGAACGCTATAATAGTGAAATCACTGGATGCTATATTATTCTGATGAATTATTATGTGCAATGCTACATTACAATTCATTAAAGAAATCCACTAAAGAGTTTATTGAACATTGCTTATATGGCACAATTTGCATATGCCCGAAATTTACTGTTGCATCAACCCTCTTCGTGTTTCCCTGAAGTGGAACATTTCATGCTCCATTCGTACTAATAATTATATGCGATACTCTCTTAAATATATAAATTATGATCGTATTGGTACGCTTTTTGAAACCTCAAACAACATTATCTTCATTCGGTACATGCAACAAACAGTTTTCGCTGGTATGAACAGTTTTCAATAAATTAATATTCGTTCAAGGTTTCAAAACAATACCATGCACATTTTCCTCTTTTTTTTTTCTTTTCCGTTCGCACTACTTATTACGTTTATTTCTTTCATATTTTTCCTTTACTCGATAATAAAAATACAAGCAGTACAATTAAAGTTGTAGAACTCAAAATGTTATACGTGAATTTGTTTAATTGGTGCGCGTGTACATTATTGTTTTTTTTTCCTTTTCATGTATACAATTAATGTTGTGTCTAGAGATGTATGGTGTTGGAGACACGCAGAGTACGCGGATGTGTGTTCCGTCCCGCAACGAGACACCACAAAAATGAGACATGATATAATACTTGAGAGTATAATATGATGGTGTGCAAGGACAGCTGGAACCTTACACTTTTATTTGATGTTCTATCCGTAAATTATGTTCAGTGGCGTCGCTATAAAGCCTGAATCATTTTTTCCATACCTCTACCTTAATATTTAAACTCTGGGGTTTGACTCTTTACAAGAAATAGTCCGGTGTCCGCCTAGTAACATGTGGCTCTCCGCGTCTTGGTGCTGGGTCGAATTGAAGGCTGCGATAACGAGAAATAGGTGCATTAATATTGGAGATTTAATCAGGTCTAGTCTTCTACGCTCCTTAGCTTATAAATTTATAGAGAAACTTACAATGAATATTTTAAAGCATCGTCTAATTCCATGATTGCAGCTTGATTTCCACAGCGGTAGCAGTAATTAGGTGCTGAGAATATAGTTACAACATTACGTTCGTGACACCTGCAAAGGATGAGTATATTTTTGTAATGTAAACTAATACGCTATTATGCATAGAATTTACATATTGTGTTAACATATGAACAAATTCAACTTATGTGACGAGCAATTTCAAACAATATACCAATTATAGCCCTCCATAACTAATTGATGTGCTCGAGATACTAATGTCAGGCCATTAGAATGATTGAAAGTCTCCGAAATATCTTGTCCAAAAGTATACCCTGCCCCACGAGGAGAAATACCCCACCCTCCTCTATCGTCTGGATCTGACCATAAAAGATCGCACATTGGACCCTAAAATCGACAGAAAAATGTCAATGTATGTATTCGCCGCTTATCCATTCCGATCTTAACAGGTGAAAAGTAAGTACCGACCTCGTGCGGTACCTCCTGAAGACGGTCTAGGGCGCGTATATGATCTAGAGTATCAATTGATGGTGACAAACCACCGTGCAAACAAAATATTTGACCATCCACTAACGCGGTTAATGGTAAATAATCAAACAGGTCCGTGAAGAATTTCCACACATTGGCATTGCCGTACTTGCGTAAACATTCATCATAAAATCCATATACCTGTGTGATTTGTCTTGATTCATGATTACCTCGTAAAATAGTTATTCTTTCTCTATATCTGACCTATATAGAGACGAGATTATTTTGTTAATCGGCATCGAAACAGAAAGGGAACTATTTATACCAGAGACTCGACGCGCTCAAAGACGCTTGTTAAAGTTTACCAATTCTTTTCGCGTCAACGTCTATACGATATGTGTCTGTATCTGTAATAGTCTTACCTTGAGTGCGACAAGCAAGGTAACAGTTTCAACAGAGTAATAGCCACGATCTACATAGTCGCCCATAAAAAGATAATTTGTATCTGGAGATTTGCCACCTATTTTGAACAGTTCCATCAAATCGTGGAACTGCCCGTGTACATCTCCACAAACTGTTACAGGACATTTTACTTCTTGTACATTAGACTCCTTAGCTAAAATTTCTTTTGCCTAAAAGAACAAATCAGTTGTGATATTTGTAGTTCTAAATGCGACACGCGCTTCGATTTCTCTTTAACTTGGCGCATCAAATTTATATTTCAGAAATGTAGGAAACTAAAAATAGTTCTCGCGGAAGAATTATCAATATGTATCGAGTAAAGATAAATTGCATACTTAAGAAATTAAAGAGTATGATTTCATTGCAGATAAGATAAGTAAAATCTACAACGTATGTATAATGTTATTTGTTAATTTTATCCCCAGTATAGACAATAATAAGAATTCTATGAATTGTTACGATTCGAAACATTTTTCTTGTACGTTTATTCTTTGCAATCCTTTTTGTGAAATCTGTACTGAACAATTCTGAGGCAATACGGAAAGCAATATTGCAATGGTAGTCAGAATCTATGTGTCTGTTAATCTTAATTCTGTAAAATTTCTAATTGTTGCCATGACAAAGAAATAATATATCGATAGAATTCACTGTGACATATATTTCAAAGTTCAACGAATGTTATCAACAGCTTATATAATATTATCACAAGCATATCAAACATAATCGATTCCTTTTATTGCGGCAAATGTATCTTTCTCCACTCCGAGGCCCAACTACTACCAAGTATCGCAATAACTGGAATTTTTCAAATAATCATCGAACTGTTCTCGACAATAGCTGACAACATTCCCAAGCCCGTTGAAACAGAACGACTAATCTAGGCAAACTACTGTCCGATACAACATCAGAGAAGCGCACGGAGAGGCGCATAAGGCATAGAGGAAGCGGTGTGCGCCTTATATACAAATGAAAAAAAAATAAAAATAGAATCAGTCGGCTGATTGGACGGCAAGCCAGCCAATTTTACAGTGGCACGAAGAAATTGCAGTGGGTACCCTAGTATCAGTGAACACGGTCAGTCACAGTTGTTCGAACGGCTGATCGTTATCGTGACGAGTTAAGTTCGGGGAGGTCGTGAAGGGTACGACATGTATCGAAAGTTTGCTTTCCCTCTGTTCCCTCTGTGTACGCAGAACGTTCGAACCGTATCGGAATGAAATTTTCTAACGACACGTCAAGCCATGCTCAGCGGTCTCGTAAAATGCAAGTGCAAACGAACGGTGGAGACGGGGAAACGGGGATTGTACGGGTCAGAGCGTGCAATAGATATCCCGATTGAACAGGTGTACGGAAGTATCAGCAAGGAGAAATACGATTCGAGAGAGATCCCGTACCTTCTCGCACAGAGTTTTCACTTGGCTTTCTGTTAGTTGTTGGCACTCGTTTAATTGTTCTATCCACTGGTCGAGCTCCTTCAGCGACGCTTTCTCTTCCATTGTACGGGTCTACGTGAGGTCCACGGGCAGCCTGCGCGCTCTCAGCACGTGCAATAAAAGTAAAACGGGCCCGTCCCGCGAACTAAATCATTCGGTTTTGCTGGAAAAGCTTCTTAACACAAATATCCCGATCAAGCACACACTCACAAAATGGCCGATCGCGAGTACTGGTGGTGACGTCACACTCGATCCATGCGTGCCTCGCTGAACCGTAAACCTGGATCACCGCGCCGTCCAATAGGCGCGCGCGGCCGCTTCCCGTCGGCCAATCGCCCGTCCGCTTTACCGCTGCCGAGTGCCGACCCTTCGCCGTAAACAGCCGTAAACCGTCACGTATGTCGTACATACAACATACACTGTGCGCGAATACTGCACTGTTTCGTCCGTTTCTAATGACGGTGATTACACTCTCGCCAGGTGCTCGTCAGGTTAGCACATGTTAGCATCGGACTCTTACGTGTGACGTTTAAACGCGAGTTAGGATGAAACGATTGTGAGTGTGAACTTAAGGTGGCATTACGTGTCGGTGGAAACGTTCTCATTGAGCGTTCAAGATAAAGCTAATTTTGGCAGGTTCTCGTTCGAAATGTATGACTGATAAGATATTAGCTTCATTTGTGAACGAGTACACTTGCGTAGATTAAACATATTGCAGGCTTGGAGACCGAAGCCTCTCATTAATTGAAATTGTACATTTCGAATGTTTAAGATGCAATGTACATACATACTTAGGTTGCATTTTATTATTTAGAATGTCATAGATGTTTCGAGAAGGATTTAAGTAAATTATCTTAAAGTTGTAATAGTACATTGAGCTTGCATCACATGTTTACTTTCCTATTCGATGAAAATGATATCACATATAACGTACTTATATGTATAATCTCTGTATATTTTCTGTGTAAATTGGCAAGCACAGAAAATTATATTCAGAGGTTCAAGATTATTTAATGAAGGACTTATAGGAATGTTTCAAGTTAATTGATTAAAAATATTAATAGTTCACTTGTATAGGAAACAACACTCTGGAGAGAGTATAAGTTTCAATGTAACACTGAAATTTAGAATTATTATGTAGAGTATTTCCCAATGATTATTACCTAGCAAAATCGGGTTTAAGTCTAAACTGTTTCAATGTCATTGCAGAATTTTATTGTTCAGATTCCTGACAATATTCTTAGTTTAAGTTGAAAATATAAATAGCAAAATCTATCATGTACTTTCCCTATAATGTCTTATTGATAAAGCTTTGAGAACTTAAAAAATCTTGAAATACATTAATGTATTGAATTAAATTCACTTTCATAATCAACCATTATGTTAAGGCAGAATGTCTTATCAGAATACTCGATGCTTGATTGGAAAATTTAGAAATTTTAACAATCGATGTAAATTGTTCGCAAGTTGATATTCTTTATATATTGCGAAGTGGAACGATGAGTTAAATTTTCATCGCTCGATGATTACAAAACGATAAAAAATGTCGATAAGGTGTGAAATGTAAAAAAAAGGAATGCACTCCCTATTAAAGAATCGACCATCTGATATTTTCCATCGATAAGGTTGAGGATATATTTATCGTATCCTTTTTGCTGAAAATAATCTTTTAAAATAGTATTAAAAAAGATAAATGACCAAGTCAATAAATACAGTTTAAACAACGATTAATACATTGGCAATCTACTTTGCGGCACTGCATTGTTCATCTGCAAAGCGTTGCATCTAATTGGACAAGCCATGGAAGCAATAATTTCATTTTAGTTCTATAGTTTAGATCCGTTGCAACAGGATTATGCTCTAGGTAAACAGTCTGTAATTCCTTATTGGCTGCTAAATTTTCCACAGTCGCCCAGTCTTCAATTTTATTGTTATTTATCTGCGAAGTTAATAAATATGTAAATAAAAGCACGGCATAACTCTCGACGGCAAAATAAGACACTGATTTTACCCAAAACTCTTCCAAGTTCCCAAGATGATCAATATTTTGAATCTTTTTTATTTTATTATTTGCTAAATCCAATGTTGTTAATCTCTGACAGTTTAATAGTCCATCGATGCACGTTATCCCATTTTCAGACAGATACAATTGATCTAGCTTCTTCAGTTCCTCTAGATTCTCTATTTTTGCAATACGATTACTTTGTAGACTCAACAACTGAAGGTTCTGTAACGATCCTAAGTTTTCGATCTTCGTGATCTTATTTTTACCAAGGAACAAACTCATCAAATTCTCTAGACCTTCAAGATTGACGATCTCTCTAATTTTATTGTCGCCCAATTCGAGAGTCGTAAGATTTCTTAAGTGCGATACATTCTCAATGCAATGAAGTTTGTTCGATGACAAGAACAACTTCTGCAGGTTCAATAAATTCTCCAGACCTTCTATATTTTTGATACGGTTAAAAGACAGATCCAGAAGCCTGAAAGCAATAATCGCGTATTAAAATTTACTTGCATTAAAATAGCCTGAAGATATCACAATTTACTTATCGCATGATTATGTAATTATCACAACAAGTGAAAGATTATATCGTTTTATATCATTGAAAGATACATACTCCAAATTTACAAGAGCATCTAAATTCTCTATAGTAATAATCTGATTGTCCCTCAGCTCTAGTTCAACTAAAGTTGTTAGGGTGTCAAGATTTTCGATCTTCTTGATCAAATTCCATGTAAAAGACAATTTATGTATCTTCCTCAATGGTTCTAGATTTTCTAGTTTTGTTATCCTCGAGTGGTTCAAATCTAGTTCCTAAAAGACAAGCGAAGATCATGTATGTATGAGAAATATGTAACAATTAAATGAATGCAATAACAAGGACAAACTTCGCTGTCAGGATCTATGATGAGAATCTTCTCCGCCTCTTCCTTTTCATTGTTCTCATTTTCCCCCTCAATTTCAGCAGAACCTTCGCTTTTATTATCGTCTAAAACAACAGAACCATTTTCAACTGTAATTGTATGTTCAAATGTTTCCTCGACAATTATCCATAAAAAATAATTATTGTACCATTATGTGCCATTACAATCCAATGCAATGATCAATAACGAACCTAAAGAATTGTAATTAATAGTTCCAATTATGAAAACTACGTAGAATACTTTAATTCTGACTTATGGATACACAAGGGTACACAAGTCAACACAAGTATAAAATACGGTACAAGTCACTGCAGTATTGGTTGTGAATAGATTCGCATTGTATGCAAGTAAGTACTTATGTACATACATATAAAATTTCCACTGCAGGTAAGGCCTAGAGCGCGCCCCATATACATACACGAATTACTGCGAATTACCGCGAACAGCGTTGTCGGAAAGTAGGTTCCTGTAAACTTGTGGAAACTATTCCTAGTGGAGGGGGAACACCTACGGCAGTGGCGGTATATGTGTGCGTGATAACTCCGTGACGTCACACCAATCGACGCCAACGCCAAGCTGAGTGAAGTGGCGCCAGCGCGAAATCAAATTAAGTGATGCTAAGGAATTTGATTGATCCTTTCACTAGTGACAAGTAATTCCCCATCTTTTGAATCGATTCTTTGATGTAAGAATCGAAAATCGATTTTTTGCCCTCTGGGAGAATTACTTGTCACTAGTAAAAGGACCAATCAAATTGTTTAGCATCACATGGCTTGGTTTCGTATTAGCGCCACTTGACTTGGCTTGGCGTTGGCGTCGGTTGGTGTGACGTCACGGAGTCACACGCCATATACCGCCACTGCCGTAGGTGTTCCCCCTCCACTACGAATAGTTTGCAGGAACCCACTTCCCGGCAACGTTGAGTCCGCGAATTAAAATGCAACTATGGGTCTGTCTGTTCCGTTTCACGCATTGAGTGCAGAGATCGTAGCCAATGCGCTGCGTGCATTCATATCGTTCCGTTTCGTTGATCCGATTCATAAGCTGTTGGAAACGGAACGATTTTCGGTACGTTTGATGTTCGTGAGGTTGTGTGGGAATGTTCAAACTTACAATTAGCTATGTAGTTGTGGATTACATTAAATCTAATTCGAAACTTCTGGACGATGGACGAAGCACGCTTCCTACTACATCGCACAGTGGTCTAAAATCACAGAAACTTGGCAAAAACCGAAAAAATTGAAGTTTGTAAATTGGATGTATTTTGTTATAAATCAATAGTAGAATATATGCCACGACTGTTTTATGTGTTATACTTTTTTTTTTAAAACCTTGGCTATATTTCATTATTATTTGCATTTACCCAGATAGCACACGACGTCTATAAGCCGTCTTTAAGATGGCTTGACAGTCTGGAAGACGGCTTATAGACGGCGTGTGCTATCTGGGTAGTTGTACACATTTAAAGTGAGTTTTTAAAGTGTTATATTTGTCGCATATAATGGAATTGGATAATGATACATAACCAAGCTAGTAGCTTAATGGGTAAATAACAAAAAACAAATACATGAACAGTCACTTTGCTATTTCGTGGCTGCTGGTAACGCTGGAGTGAAATTGAATTTCTGTACGTTGTTAGAGGTTTAGGTTAGTTCCCAGCACTTCTCAGTGTACATTTTTGAGGGTTATTATAGGTAAACATCGGACTTTAATAATCTAAAAAGAAAATTTGCCACTTTCAAAGATATTACATTCTTTCTTCGCGTAGGTTATGTTTAAGTTGTACTATATACAACGCTACAGAGGGTAAACTAGTGGTGCCATCTGTGCCATACCGTAGGAAATTTCTTACGGAAAATACTTTCAATTATTTGTTTTATGCTGTGGAACTGCAGGCTGTAGCGTAATATTCAGACGGTTGCAATGGTGCGCACAAAGTGCGAATTTTAGCCAAATGGAAGCTAGAGTTCGCACTCAGTGCGCACTATAGTGCAGGTTGCCGAATGTGCTATGTGACAGTGACGACTGCAGTGACAGTGCGTGCCTGCCGAATTCGCTCTTGGTTGTGTGACACGAACTCCCATAAGATGTTCGGTCTATCTTATATGATGTAATGGCGCATTTGGACGGTCGCACTACACTGGTGCGCACTGAGTGCGAATTTTAGCCAATTGGAAGCGAAAGAGTGCGCATTAGTGCAGGTTGCCGAATGTGCTATTAGACCTCGTCTGTAGCGGTACGTTGCGAAATATTTTGTCGCCGGTGATACTTTTTACTCCAGCTTCGTTCATGAGCATAGTCGTAACGAAGTTCACATATAGGCACATTAAGCTTCGGACGAAAGATTGAAGGATTTCCTGTAGCCTATAATATCAAGTAACAAGTAACTTTCTGTTCCAGTAACGACTTGTATAAAGTAAAGGTCTTCACTGAACATAAATGTTGATAGCGCGTTGTATGATTGTATGATGAAAAAGAATTCTATGAAGATTTTTAGAAAAATAAAAGTACATAAAATGCAGTCGTTGATACGACTAGTGATAACATAAAATTATTTTGTTATATCCAATATTTCTCGAATGAAGTCAGAAGAATTGCTAATTACCCTAAAAGATTTATTTTGATATATGTAATAGTTTACCATATTAAAGTGTAACCACCTGCAATGTCATGACATGGCAATTTTTAAGTATTCGAAAGTGTATTCGGGAATGTATATGTAATTAATAGAAATAATTCATTTCCAATAATAAACTATTCTAGTAATATTAAGCAGGTATTTTTATTTAAAAAACTCCGCAAAGATTATGAAATTATCAGTTCTATATATTTAGACATGTACAATATTTCTTACGTAACTTATGAATTTAAGTAAAAGAAAACAATAAAAATTTCTATATTAATTTGTATTGCCAATTGTATTAGTTAAAAAAATGTAATATATTTGTTTGAAAGTGATGTAAAAAATGTAGGTAGGCTGTGACAAGGATAGAGTAATATGTGTAACAATGCTCAAATACGCTCCAATAGTTAAATTAACAAACAAAAATTAAAATTCTCATTGTATGTCTATTGAAATTTACATATCAATACAAATATAGATGCCAATGTCTCCATGTATTCCTTTTAAATTTGTCATGAGTTTCGACATTGTATTGTAATTTATAAGTATTCCTACCTGTTTGTAGTAATACGTTTAATCAGCAATATCATTTAGTTCGTTTTCATTTCATAAAATGTAATATGGAGAACTAATGTATAGACTAAGTCACCCAAGAAGACTGAAATCTAACATATTTCTGTTTAGCAACATGAAATAAATGTCCGAGGGAAAGTGCACTTAATTTGAAGAGCGATTTATGTGATAAAGATCACTTTGTTTTTCGAGTAACGATTTTTGAAACTTCAACATCGTTTTTCTTTATTTCAGTGGACGCTACTGCTTTACTTTCTAGACACTGTGAAAGCATAACATACCTGAATATACTTCTACATATTGCACGATTTTATTAAAAAATTTAAAAAAAAACATGTTTAAAATTGCAATTTGAAGACATGCAATGTGAACCCATGGTGCATGTTCTGTTTCTCTCAAATGGAAAAGCAGATTATTTCGATATTGTGAGCAAGAAAATTGAAATATGTTCATAGCTTGAAATATCAAAAATTGTAAACTTGAAGAAATTTTTAAAACATAATTTACTTATTCAGGTCAAATATTTATTTATATTTTTTTTTCATACCATAAAAAATAACATATATTTTAGCGTGCAGTTTTAGGTGATATAATTGTGCACGAATCGTCATCACTATGTACGAACTTTGTACAGAAAAATAAAAAAAAAATAAGTTGAACTACAGAAGAATGATTCTGTATTTACTTTCCTATCTAACGTATTACACACCATATTTTTACATGCTAACTATATTTAATGGTTCTTATTAACCGAAAAGAGTTTATTTCTTAATTCCCGAAATATTTTTCTGCATGCTGTTCGTAAGATTTTTACACCATGATTTGCTAATAGAAAGAATTAACGGCGTTGCAATATTATAGGAAAATAATTATTGTGTGGCTTTGTCGTGATAAATCGATTCAGTTATTTGTACAAAAGTGATTATTATATAGAACAAAAATATCACGTGTGCAGAGCATGTATGAACATTGTAATGTTATCACACAATACCGTACACAATTGGTACGTAGTCTAATGTGCTACAATGAATTGTAGTTCTTTTTGCACTACTTTGTATTGTCACGTGAAACGTTTATTTAATAAACGTTATGTATAAATGATCTTGCGTTTACGTATCAGATATATTATTACTGTGCCGTTGCAGAGTATTTGCATGTACCCGCAGATGTATTTGGTTGCCTATTACATGATGCGCAATTATCAATCTGTATTTAAAATGCATTTTAATAAATGGCAGAAAAAATGTATTTTACAAAGAAAACAAAATCAATGCGTTCAGTTGCTTCCAATTCTTTTGTAAGAATAGATGATAACTTTTTCGATATATCGATATATTTGATTATATGATTCTACAACATTGTAAGTTTGTGCTTTACACAAATAGATTTAGAATTTTCCACGAAAACCTCCACGCCCGCGATAGGATCTTCCAGAATGCTTTCCTCTGTACACGTGTGGTTTCATAAGAGGGCTTGATCTGCCTCTTAATGATTTTCCTCTTCCATGCCAATCTGTTCCTCTTTGGAATGTATGTTCCAATTCTAATTCCTCTGATGAATCGTCTAACATCATCGGACTTTCACCACGACTGTGATCACTTCTATTATCATGGTAGTCTTCGCGTTCACTTAAATCACGTTCGTGTCTATAATTAGGCGAGTATCTCTCACGAACGTAATGCTCCCGTAAGGATCCTTTGTGGCTGGAAAGGCTGTCCCTATTCCTTATCGGTGATTCTAATTTGAAATTCCTCGGATTATGATCCAAAGAAGATACGGAGTCTACGCGATGCTCTCGATCGTCGGTTCGTCTAGGGGGAGATGCCGTTCTATTCCACGTTCTTTTCTGGGACGAATTACTTAAACTCCACCTCAAATCGTCGGCTTCTCGAAACTTGGGTGCGTAATCAAAGGTTTCACGCACATTCCAGTCTAAACGATCCATAATGGGCCGTTTCTCTTCTTTGCTAGCATGTTGCAAATCTTGAGGATAAACTTGTACTTCAAAGTCCACCATAGTTACACTTGCTTGAACAAATTTCGTGCTCGTCTCCACTTCGTCGGTTTGGCAAATTTTTTGATGCATTTGTACATTTTGCTTTAGTTGAGTGAGATGCTGCCCATCTTCCTCTTCCCAATATATCTTGCTTTTGCCTCGTTGCAAAAGTATAGAATTCGACGAATAGAGCTCCTGCTCATTTTGCGAGGTCTCCTTTTTTGGATCATAAAAAAATCGTCCCTTCATCTTTAAACGGGGATCTTCGGTAGGAAGTTCGCGAAGAGCATGCTCGCAGTGGCGTAATATTTCAGGTTTGAATCCTATGACGAAAAAAGATATCAATTTACGTAAATTTAATATCACACCGTTCATATGCTGTAATTTTTAAAATATTCTATTTCCATTAATTTAATATAGCAGCATTGTTGAGAATTTCTGTTTAACAATGCTTGACTAACATATGACGCGTTAAAAGTAAGTTTAAAATAAGAAACAATGGAAATATTCTTACCTGGATATAAGACTGGTAGAGTAGCTGAATCTAAAAAAAAATGTATAAAAGAATGAAATGAGATTTCTTATAATGAAATAAAGAGAAACGATATTGTGACACACGAACGCGAATTTGAACAATATTTTCTTAGGTAAGTAAGAATGTACTCGCACCTTTTGCGGAAACAGATGCTTCCAGTAGACTGGATAAACTCGTCTTTTCAAACTGCTGTAAGATCAATTTGTAAGACAAATATTAATATCTCCACGTCAGAACAAAAAACTTAACTGCACATTATGTGAAAAAGGCATACAAAATCATTGTACACTAATTGCAAAACAATATTTGTTGCTCCGACAATATAGGATAAAATATATATAAATACTGATACAATGTATAGTACAATTACTTTTGTATCAGAGATGACCGGTGGTTCAGGAGTCTTTAGTCGTTCCTCTTGCGGTGGATGATATCCATTATAGGAGTCCGTAAATCTACGTTCCCTGTAATTTGGAGAGGCTGTGTCCTTCGATTTGCTTGGGAACTCGAAATTTTGGAGCGGAGACTGTTGTGGAGGAGGAATGCCATGCGACGAACTATACGCTGGTGGCACGAGTTCCATGGGTCCAGCAGCAGGTTCAGGTTGTGGTGGCGAAATTGGTGCAGGAAGAAGTGGTGGTCGATGTCCAGGTTGAACCGAACTAGTATTTGGTTGATTGTACATAACTGGGCCAGAAACGTACTCAACTTGAGGTAACGGGTGCACTGGAACGGAATCAAAATTCATCGTTTGAGATGAATTTTCAAAGTTCATGAATGGCGGACCAGCAGGTGTTACACCTGCTGGTATCGGTGGTGGTAATCCAGGTTGATGCATATAAGATGGCATTGGCATTGGTGGCCTGGATTCTGGTTCTTGTTGGTACACAACAGTATTCATCAATGGTGATATTCCATCCATTGGCGGAGGGGGTGCATATCCGGTATTTATGTGCGATGTCACTATAGCTTCGTTTCTCAGTTGTCTTGTAAGTTCATTAATGAATGGCGACCGTTTTCTTGTGCGACGTTCTAATGACCTACTCCGAGTTCGACTCCGTCGCCGAGGGCTATAACGTCTGTTGGCTGGTGAACGGCTGGCTTTTCTTCGAATGCGTTCCATACTGCGACTTCGTTGCCGTTCACGAGAGCGACTTCTTCGGCTTAACAATTTAAAATTCGAGTTAAAATACTCTACCACGTGAAATTAAAGAGTTATTATAACAATTTGTATTCTTATAATTTAATTGAAACGAAGTTTACATTATATAAAGATCTTATAAAGACACATTTTACAAGAAAGGTTGACAAGGCAAACATTATTCCTTTTATCTCTACGATGCGATTAAAAGAATTTATATAACTTAATTTATATTACTTAAGAATAATGTCTTCTCACCGTTCATGTATATTGATACGTCTTCTATGCCGTTCAGCACTCCATCTTCTATCTGTACTTGGTCTTCGCTCCCAACTCAGTCGTCTAATCGGGCTTCTTCGTCTTTCTGGGCTGAATGCAAAGGGACTTCTACGGACACAGGTAAATCGTGGACTTCTTCTTTTTTCAGGGCTAAATCTTAACGGGCTCCGATGTCTTTCAATGCTTATCTTGAAAGGACTTCTACGTTCTGGAGTTAAAAGTAATGGAGACTTTCGTCGAGGAGAGTTTACTCTAGTCCTATCCGGAGTACGACGCCGTACCGAGTTTCCTCCTTGACGGTCGAAACTTCTACGTCGTTCTCGACTTCTGCGCACATGCAACTGTGCTTGTTCCAAGTTCTGTTTCTCTGTAATGCTTTGAATAGCTTCAGTCTCTGTACCCGGAGGTACAACATTATCCGAATCCAACAGATGTTTGATAGCTTTCTCTTTTTCTGCTAACAGTTTACTTTCGTTATCTCTTTTAGCACGTATTTTATCCCTCTCTATATCTTTTGTGCTTTTAGAAGGATCACGACGTGTTTCTTCGTGTTTCTTTTCTTCTCTCTTTGACCTTTCACGATTGTAAGATCCTTTGTGGTCACGACGGTGTCTGTCCCTAGAAGTAGGCTTGCGATCATTCTTTTCCATACATCACTACTTATTTAAGGGAATGAATATAAATGTTTTGTACTGTATTCGATAAAATATGATGATAATGCTACAAATAGATTAAAATCGTATAAACACAGCCACATACAAAAATAAAATATAAACTGACTCTAACTTATTAAAATTCTGTTACCATTATAATAAATTATTGTAATAGTATAGTATAACACATTTATCTGTACGATATAACAAATAATAACGACAAGATGGAAATTATATGCTGCGTTATTGATGCTACCTAGAAGGACGCTTCTGATCTTGATCCTTGACGTGCGAAGTTTTCGACTCAACTTCGCGGGTTTTCTCTTCATCGCCTTCCCAAGCGTCCACAACATCCAAACCTTCCATAAAATCTTCATCGTCAAGAAATTCTTGAAGCTCTTCGTCTGGTATATCTTTCAGTCCCTCGATCGCACGTTGTACGTCTTCGTTCGTACTTTTCAACGTTGATTCTTTCTTATTATCACTTTGTTTCTGATTTATTACTTCATTTTTCACATTGTTTTTAACACTTGATTGTTTCATTTTCTTCGCCGTATCACACATTTTTCTGAAAGATTAACTAAACTGCTAAATTATTCGAAAGACCACCTCAAACCTGGGTTTTCATGTTTTTTTTACGGCGTTCGTTTCTTGTGAAAGAAAAAAGAATTAGTAAAAAAAATTTCGAAGGATATCAGCCTGTTTGCTTCTGAATTTTGAGATTCACATACACGGTTACAATAAATTTGTTCCAATTAAGAGCATAACGTCCAGTAAGAATATATTAAAATGAATTCAATTTACATCGAATCTTCGTTATCGAGTACATTTAATTTCTCCTCTCGAGTTACATATTTAATAAAATTACGTGTACCTTTTAATACATTGAATCCGAAAATAATAAACGCACCTCTTAACCTTCTGATGGAATATATAAAATTGATATTAACACTCTCATTACGTAAGTCGCATTTTCTTTATTTAGAATCGAAATAACTTAAAGAAATTGTGTGTATCTCCATTTCGCTAGTGACGCTTATAATACAATCACTTTAAAAACTGAAATTAGTTGTCTGCCAAGTAGACTGCACTCTAATGGACAACGTACGCACTTATTGTTAATAATACTTAGTACAATTAAGTACATAACATATGACGTCAACGATAATTGTAACGCGTATCGATAATGATGTAAATGAGCGACAACTAACTTGATTCTTCTTAAATTCTATCACGTAGAAATATTTTCCGCCCGAGAAATCCGAAACTCGAAAAGTCAACATGGACTACCTACTCCGCCATATTAGAAAACAAGGGCACGTTCGTATGCACTTTTGTACATACACAAATAATCCAATGGGAAACAAACAGTTCAGGATTATGTACTTTAAGCGGAATATTCAAACATGTATTACTGCTATTAGTTTGAAATTTTATTAACTATCTTTATGATATAGGTAAGTACACAAAATAGTTAAATATTAGGTCAGTGTAAAAATTCGTTCCCTCGTTGTTAGATATACGGAAACGTATTTTTCTTACCACACTTACTTGTGCTTTTACCAGAAAACTGGCAAAAGGTCATAGGCCGGTATTCATAAACGTGTCTTAAGATTAAGCAAATGCTTAAACATTCGGCATCCTTTACTATGTTACTAAGTTAGTAAAGGACGCCGCATGCTTAAGCATTTGCTTAATCTTGGTTTGGTTTGGTTTATTGTTTTTCCTGTTAAACAGGATGGTCCTGTTAAACAGGATGGCGTTTCAAGCATTTTTCGCTTATATTGCCCAACGAACTATAGTCTCATATCTTTTTCTCTCCTCTCTCTCTCTTCTTCGGGTCCCAGCAGCAGCGGCGCACCGGGAGAAAGGTGGTCCACCCATCTTTCCCCAGTACCCGCCCCGTGATGTTTTAACTTCGGTGATCTAGCGAGAACCGGTGTTTTCATCACGGCTAAGGCCGCTGCATTTGCTTAATCTTAAGCACGTTTATGAATACCGGCCATAGCTATAGCCAAGGAAAATACTTTGATTAAGAAAACGTGAAATATATGTTTTTACTTTTAATAAAGATTTCAGTTCAATGAAGAGGACGAACTTTTGCACAGAAAATAGAAAAATTGATTTTATGTCTTAAGACATTGAATTCAAGTCTAACACACTTTTCGAAAATAAAAGTAATGACTTTATTATTGTACCATGTTAATGAATTCATTTATTACTTATATTTTGACATTTTATTTACTGCCTCATGTGTTTTCACGAATAAATTTGTTACGCAATCGGTGGCGGATTTAAGGAAAAGCGTTCTGTTGCAAACGTTATGGGACACTCTGTATACATAACAGAATTACAAATAAATTTATGCGCGTGTGGCATGGAAATTGTGGGAAACAAAAATAAATATAATGTTTGGATAAAATCATAATTTTTTTGGAAGGTGGAGCCCTATGGGGACTTTCTGGGTAGGGGTCCAGGCCCATGGACATATGAATATAGGGACGAAGTAATAGGACTATCTGTAACATTGGGCGAGGGAAGTGAAACAACTCTGGAGCGAGGAACACGGTCACGTGGTACTCTGGTGCCGTATTGGTGATTGGTTCTAGCCTAAATGCGTGCAATTTCAAGAGGAGACCTTTAGTTTGTTTATAATTATAAGTGTACTTACGATAGAATATTTTCATGGCGCTTTCGGACGGTGCGCACTGAGTGCGAATTTGGCACAGAAGTCTTAGGGCGAACACAGAATTGAAGGATGGGCTGAGTTGGCTGAGTGTCGTACCGTGTAACAACACTCGTCTCGCATGGGGTACCTAAAGTAAACTCTCGCTATGGGCTCGCGGCGAGCGCTTAACGCATAGCAGCGACGATTCGAAGCCATCGATGGTGCGAGAGGGAGTCGGAGCGTAGGCACGTGAAAGATGAAGCGAAACACAGTATCATGATTTCTCTTTTTCGTAGCCGAAGGTAGTAATATCGTGTCGACTCTTTCGTCCCCTCTCGATCACTCTCGGGTTTTCTCAGTCTTGACCAAAGGATTCCAAGAAGTGGTGGGGACAGCACTTAACGTATAGTTGAGATGAGCCCACAGCGCGAGTTTACTACAATTTCCTATATTTGTTTTTCATAAATCAGACATTGACGAGACCTCAGAATGATGAAATAACATGTATGGTTAATAATAATGATGCACATAAATAAATAACTGCATTTATTATCTTACCGTGTAAGACTGAACAATATTAATGATAAAGGATAATTATAAAGTATAATTGTCACATGTTTTACATCCTTTTTCGCATTCTTAAAACATTCGTAGTATTTTACGGAAGGAATGAAATACAGGAAGTGTATCCTAATTAAAGATTTAAGTCCATTGAATGGAAGATAAACCGTGCACTTTCTTGTTGTCAATAATCAACTAGGCCTCTAAAAGAACGAAAAATTAAAAAAAAAAAAGAAGAAGAAGAAGACATCAATAGGCTTGCTTAAATTTAAGTACAACATTATAACGATCGTTTATAGTTTTACCGGCTACTTCTTGGACTTAAAGAACGAAGTGGCGAATCTCTGTATCTTCTACGAGATTCAGTTCTAAATTTTTCTCTATCGTCGCGTCTATCCCTTTCTCTATCCCTGTCTCGTTCACGATCATTTTCAAAATCCCTCATATCCCTTTCCTTTCTTTCTCGACGTACAATTCGTGGGCTACGCCCAGGACTTGGCGTACGTGATCCAGAAGAACGTGAATCGGAACTATGGCCCTCGTAACGATGTCTTCGTTCCCTTTGTCTAAAAATTATTAACGTTTATGATAACGCGGCTATTTAATAATACCGGTGGAACAATATGCGCCTGTGTTGATAAATAAAAATTTATGAAATATGAATAATGTAGCGTACTTTCGCCGTAACTTCAAAGACATTTCCCGAATTTCATCTTCTCGATCTTGCCTTTGCTGTTCCATTTTCTCAATCCTAAGTTGCTCGGCCTTTTTGTCAGCTTTATCTAATAAATATAATCACGATATCATAATATTGCACCACTAATTAAAAGTTCCGACACACTCTACTTACACTGTTTGTTCAATAAAGCCTGCATTTTCTTCTTAAGCCGCTCTTGGGGTGTGATTTTCAATGACTGAAAAATGTAACTCTTAAAAGTCTGTCACCAGTTATTACGATTTGTTTTTATAATATATATACATAGTAGAGCATGAAACGTTTTCGAAATTTCAATATAAATTTGACTATACTTAGCCACATTGTTGCTTAAACGTCACACTTGTGTGGTATATTTTTAGAATGTAGTACTGAAGTTAAAGTTTATAAAGAAAACTGTATAGAGAACGAAGAATTTTAAACATTTACATTTGTTTTGTGAAAGAAATTGTTTATACGCATTTCTAAGCCTTTGGCTGTGACTGAGTTCTGCTACACTACTAAATAGTGTTCAACTTAGTGTTATCGAAGTATATATAGTATTTTTAAACAAAGTGAATAATACAATTCATATCAAAATTTCAGAAAATTTGTTATGCTCTACATATAGCTTTTTAATATATCTTAATATATTCTGATTTGTAAAAGAATACTTTATTATAGGATATGTTCAACATATACTATACTATACGTCCAACATATAATATAATAAAGGACTATTTTATATTACTATTTCTACAAAATAAATAAATTATACCACAAAAAATTTGATGTTTTCATTCTGATAAAATTGTAAGAAAAAGTAATAAAAGATAATGGAAGCTTGAAAAAAAAAACAACAAATAACTGGGAAGTCATAGTTACAAGAATAAAAATTTACTTGTACTGTTATAATCCCTGTGGTGAAAATAAATATTATAATACAAATTTCTAAACGAATGCGAATAGTTATATGGTATATTAACACTTATAGGATTCAAATTCTTCGTGGCTTTCTATTATCAAGTATTTAAAAAGAAATTTAAATGAAACAATTAAATATGAACTGTAAACAATATAATGTAAACGCTTTTGTATTGCCCAACAGAATGAAAACAAGTAGCACTTGCTGATGTTCTTCGTCGAGAGGGTAGTTATATAGAGAGTATATACGGTCTTTTATTCTCTGTGCTTTAAGTGACTAAGTAAGCGTTATGGTTCTTACTGACTTTGTGTCCGCCACCAGAATTTGTACTTAACCCTGCTTTTGGCTTGTTCCTAAAATATTAAAAATAATTCGATCTGTTTACGAGACTCACATGTAAAAGTTTTAATTATTATAAAACTTACGTGTTCGTGGTGTTTATTACCGTTGGCTTTTGTGCTGTCGAAAGAACTTTGTCCTCGCTATCCGACAATTCTAATTCTAAGCTCGATGATTTACCACGCCGGCCGTAATACCTAATATCATAATGAAAATAAAAGATATAAAAAGAGAACATTATTGTATTTGCAGAATCATATACCATACCTTGGTAGTGCTGGTATTTTATTTTCAACGCTGCGTGACCTTTTGCACCTAGACTGGCTTCTTGATCTTGATCTAGATCTAGACCTAGACCTAGACCTAGATTGAGATTTACTTCTGGATCGAGATTTGGATAGTGACTTCGATGGAGAGTAATGCCTTCTACGATAACTGTCTCTGGAGTGGCTTCTGTTATGTGACTCGGATCTTGATTTCGATCGTATTCTGGATCTGGACCTTGATTTTGATCTAGACACACTGCTCGAGCTCGAGCTCCTAGATTTTTTTGGCCGCGAACGAGATCTAGACCTCGTTTCCGATCTTGATACACTACGCGAATGAGATCTACTAAAACTTCTGCAACGGGATCTCGATTTACTTCGAGTTCGTGATCGTCTCGAACGACTTCTTGTTCTAGATCTTGTAACCTTCCTATGCCTCGAGCGTGTCCTTCTAGATCTGAAAATTATGCGAGAGTTGATCGGCATAAATCATAAACCTTGATAGACAAATTAGAAATAAGTTTACCTCATCCTCGATGTGCTGCGTTTTCTCTCGCGGTTTCTATAGGATTTAGATTTATTAATAGATCGGGAGCAACTTCTTGACCTTGATTTTGTAAATTTTCTGTTAATTGTCCTTTCATTAACAGTTGGACTGTCGGATCGTCTTCGCCTGAGATGAGAATAATTGACTTTCCTTGAATTGGAAGAAGTAACGTGGGATGAACTTCCATGAGTCTCTTCTTCGCCACCGAAACTTGTAATGTATGTAATTTGCCCTGTATTTACAGGTGATACAGATCTCGAACGAGACTTTGATGAAGATTTTCTATAGGGATTGTATTCAGGACTCTCTCTTGCTGCGTAACTAAAGAACAAAGTTGATGTACAAATATATTTATTAAATATTTGATTCTATGTACTAAACTAACTAAGCAACGCAGACATTGAAAGCAATATTGTTTTCAATGGACAAATTTGTATTAATTACCTGGGTGGACTCATCACTCTGCCAATCATCTTTTTTTCTCTAAATGCACGTCTTTCTCTGCGCGATCTTCTACCCTGTGTAACACAAATGTATTATAATTATAATACCACAGTATAAATAAGTTATCATAGGTGATAAACTCAACGAATAAGTAAAGTATCTTTACCGAGTACATAGCTTTTTCTTCTTCCTGTTTACGCGCTTGTCTTAATGTTTCAGCTTCTTCAAAATCTTGCGTTAAAAAACTAAAATAATCGGCTCCTAAAAGTCCATATTTTTGAGCCACTAAATTCATTTCGTGTGCTTGAGATGGCTCTATTTGAGATACATCTACACAAATATCTGAGAAAAATTAAATATATGTTTCAGGTATAATACTTAATGCATAAAGCTGTAATATTCATGTACAAAACATAATTAATACCTAAATCAATATCACTATCTTCATCATCTGCTTTTTCATCAGACACAATAGTATCCAACGATTTCACTGTCTCAGGTATTGGTTCTTCCGTTTCATAATTGTATCCAATAGCTACATTATTACACGATTTCTTCTTATCCCTTGCAGAATCTAATTTTGTTGACGAACCAAATTGCTCTTCCAAATGTATTTGGTGTAGAAATTTTTCTTCCGTTACTACATTGAAATCATCATTTATAAAGTAATTCCAAAGATGAAGTACATAGATGCTAAAATAAAAAGAATTTCCCACCTCCTAAGAATTCATTTTGAACAATTATACGATAACGTTCGTAATTGATATGTCTGTCTTCGCTAGTAAGAGCAATATCTACATCTATAGAATCTGGCGCTTCTGGTATCCAATCAAGATGAGCGCGTACGTCAAAACGGTCAATAAGATTGTCTTCATTTCCCTGCCATGGCATCCTATTTGTACAATGTAAGCGTTCTTTTCTTTGTATATTGCACTCGTATATCCCATCATTTTATTTTTCTCATACAAATAGTAGCAATAGTATACAAAAAACTCAAAATTAATACAACCACATATAACATGATACAGTTACATTTCTTTATAAAATACAGTGCTTTCAGACGATTGTTTTCGTAAAATGAGATATTTAAAGTTATCTATGCTCTAAAGTTTTTTTTTTGCCTTATTATAGTATTCATATAAATATGTAATCAATTAATTTTGTTTATATAAAATTTATATAATTATAGTCTGATAGCTCTTTTCAATGACTAAGTAGTCCCCCCAAATTTAACCGCAAGAGATGTCTGTTTATAAAATTATCAAAGTTCCATTGAATATTACACTAATAGTATGAAATTAAAAAATAATCTAAGAAAATGCCATTTCAAATTGATTAAAACTTTCATCTTGCAGGAATTTTATTTCGAGCTTATCGAGCTGCAATATCATTAGCATAAGAGCTACTCTCCAATATGAACATTATGACTTTTTGTTTTAGAATCTTAATAAATCTATTATAAATTTGTAATCAATTTTAGAATACAATCACAATTCTGCTGTACCTTTATTAAAACTATGTATAATATACATTTTTAAATAAGTAAATACCATTAAAATTGATTCAGGAATTTATAACTTTATTATATTACCCATCTAGCAAAAAGTTTAGTTTATCAGTATTATTAAATCAGCTTGTCAGTTAAGATGAATGCATAAGTACGCAAGTAATAACATTTTCTGACGAATTTTAATATAGACATTATGACAGATCACATAACTATTATATAAATAAGTAGTTTTGCATAAAGGCAATATCAGTATTCTCAAACATTAAACGATTATGATTGTAACTTTTAGAAATAACTTTGGCTAGTGACAGTTTTATTAGTTTCAAAGAAATGTTTATTGTAAAATTAGAGTGAACAGAACAGTCATTAAATTCTGTATTTACAAAAGGAAAAATTATTCTATATATTAAGGGTGTTTGCATTACTAAGGTCGTATTCAGATATATTGGCCACTGAGTTTCATGAGGGGTATTCTCCCACCATACCGCTTGCCTACCTCGGTGCTCTTTTTCTCAACGTTTTCTGATTCGCTCTCGCCTTCGCAGAACAAGAGTGAGACAGAATTGTGGGGGAAGGTGCCAAGCTTCTAGCGTGTAAGCCAAACCGAGCTGTCAGCATAGAAATACACACAACAGAATAGGTATGCGTTAGCTCCGAAAAAATTCAGGAGTTTTATTGATAAGAACATTGATTCCTTCTCGATAGCTTCATCTCGTATTGGCCTACGCATAGTTTCCTAACGCACACAACTATTACGTTAAGAATGAATAACAGCTACACGGCTACATTCAGGCGGAGCCGAGCAGCGTTTCCGTTGCCCCACCGTACCCTTCGGAGGCCACGCAACTCCAACTGACAAATCCACAATCGTCAGATGATGGTGACTGATTTCTCCTCAATCGCAGTTCGCGAAAATAAAACAACTGGCTAATATATCTGAATACGACCTTACTATAAAACATTTTATTTGTAAGTGAGAAGCAGATGAAAGACTGGAAGAGTAAGAAGATGCATAATTTTTTCTAAACAACTTGGTAGCTTAATATGGTCAAATGATGAACTATAATTTTGTGCAACATATGGAAGCAGATGTTAAGACAAGCTCAAAAACATTAGGTATAGTAATGCTCCAAAATCGGACAAGGTCATAAATAATGGTTATTTGAAAGACTCCAGTACATATTAAAAACATTCAGGCATTAATTACCTGTGCTTTCATTATGTACAATCATCATCTCATCCTAACAGCCATTTTTATATAATATAAAACAAAATATAACTTCAATTTTAAAAAAATTACGGTGGCCTTCACTGTTTGAAATTCTATATACTTAATTTAAAAATTCTTCAAACCTTAAAAGACAATTTATTGGAGGATAATACAAAATGTTTAAGCAAAAGGTAAAATCTCTATTGCTATGCGCTCATTATTTCTTGAGCAACTAAATGATATTTCTGCTTACAGACAAGGGTATTAAATATATAGGGAATAAAATAATCACATTTACCATCTGAATAAACTGAATTAAAAAATTAAACTTGAAATGTATAAATAACAATATTGAAAAGCTATCAATAACTATTAAATATATTTTAACTTACATATTTGCTGGGCTATCACCAGCTGTAGCTATCGCCGGATCCAAATGTATTTTGCAAGGCCTTCCATGAAGCTGCAGGAATTGCGTAGGATCTGATTTCTAAAAGAAATGTACATATATATGCAAAAGAATGTCAGTTGATGAAAGTTATAAACATGTAGCAAGTGAAATAATTTAGTAACATAGTTAAATTAGTTAATTTACAACTGTTACACTTTGTTACGCTTCATTTATAATATTTTAAGGTAACAATGAGCGAACATGTGATTTACAATACGTGAGAAAAACTACAAAGATTTTGAGGTTAATAGGAAAAAGGAAGGTGAAAGTTATATGTTGCGACGTATTAGCATTAAAACTTAAAAGTAACGTATCATTATTCTTAACTCCTTACAATTTTTTCATAATAATCTCGTCGACGTTCTGCTCGGCGACGATAATCTACTAGCATTCCACGGATTTTCTTTTCCTGTTTTCTCGCTTCATGCCACATTCTACCACCTGTTTTTTTCATAGAAAAGCTCATTTTACATGTCAAACAATTCACGGAATCACTAAATTACAACGGAACTTTTATGTAGTTAACAGTTCTACATAAGAAACCCCCAAAACTATTAATTAACAGACTTTTCTCCCGCGAGGTAGACATATTGCATTTTACCCAAGCGCCACTTTGTATCCAGTAAATATGATCCTCATTCCTCAATCCTCAGCTACTTACACATTAGCAATGTGAACTGCGAACTATGTAGACTGACACTTGATTGGTACTGCCATTTATTAGGCAATATGCGGTTACGGTAATCGAAACACAAAACATCTATTTAATGGTAGTGGTATAGTTATTAATTATACAGAAAATGTGTTTATTGTACGGAAAGAAGAGATTCAATTTATAAGTATTGATCCAACATAAAGAAATAAATAATTGTTCGATATAGATTTCCTAGTGAAGTTGTAAAACTGTTTATAATATTTAAAAATGTTATATATCTCCTTTGCATTATTACAATGGGAATTGTGTAACAAATTAATCAGATTAATTTTAATATGAAGAAAATATGGAAAACAATGTTGTGTTTTAACATTATTTTTTTATTTATTTCCTATTTGCATAATATTTGAAAAAATATAGTCACAAAAATAGTCATAGATCGTGCCATGTTCAGATCGAATTCCATTTACGCCCAAATTGCCCGCGATTTTCATTAGGGTAGTTTTCCTTATACGCGACTGGACGAATCGTCAAGAATTTCAAAGTCGATTTTCTCGAAAATTAAGCCCGATATAAAAAAAAGTTACTCTTTCTTTTCTACTTATGACAAGTAAATAAGACGAGAAAAAGGAATAAAATTTTTTGATATTGTGGTTTACTAATTGATTGGTTCAACGCCAAGAGGAAAGTGCACCGACGCCAGCGCCAAGGCAAGCCAAGTGAGGCCGCAGGCAGCCAACCAGCGTCGACAACGAGTAAATAATTGTTCCCAGCGACGCTGATTGGCTGCGCCCTCACTTGGCTACGCTCTACTCGGCTTGGCTTGGCGCTGGCGTCGGTGAATTTTCCTCTTGGCGTTGAACCAATCAGACGTGCGTAGTCGGCCCCACTCTCGTCCGACACCCGCGGTAGTAGATTTCCACGCCACGCTGGTCTTTACCCACCACTGGTTAAGCCACGCTACTACTAATAAGTAAACTCGCCTACAGAGTGCAGCACAATTTGACCATCTCAAGATGGCTGACACAGGCGATTCCCCTTCCATATTTCGCTTCAACCCCCCGCAACTATGCACTGTCATTCAGGTTCACGAGGTTCATGGGCGCAGTAGAAGACGAAAATGAGCTGCTGAACGAGCACACCTTATATCCTTACGTCATGGCTTTGCCTATATGAGTACCCAGACCTGCTATACCTCGTCTATACCTCGTCTGTGATAGCAGTTAGTTATCAACAAACGGTACCTACATGAAATAAAAGCATTCTTATTCCACGCTGACCTTTATTAACATTGATTAACATAATGTTGACCTTTGACTGCAAACAAAAACGAATCAACTACTGATATGTTTCCGCAAAAATGTCTTATTATAAGTTGACTGCACGAACGTCATACTAGGTATACAGATAGTTTCGTTGGTAACCCGCACTCATCCGTTCTCGATAAATATCTGTCAGTTGAATTATAATATTACTTACATGTTATTTGAATGATAATATGTATGTGTTCCAAGTGTCAAAAATCTTATCATACACTTCGACGTCATAAATATTTTTCTGTTATCGGCTTTCCCAGTGTGCGTTCCCATTGTTCCTGACATTGACAGCTATGTTACTCCGAAAATGTTTTTTTGGTAGATCCTTCAGCGTGCTTGGAATATAGATTGATTTGCATTCTGTCGTGGATAATCCTTGTGAAATATGGATAACATAACAGTGAGTAATGGATCTCATTTCGAACAAACGAACACAATATTTGTTATTAACCTTACACGATTACGCTAATTTGTTTTTTTTTTATTGCTACAATCGTACAAAAATTGACCATTGTTGGTAATGTACACTTACATTTTTTTTTTACAATTTTTGATAATTTTTTGAAATTATCTGTATCGGTATACATATTACTTAACGCAAAGATAAAAAACAGATCTATCAAAAATTTTAAAATACAGTATAATTCAAATGATACATCAGTGCGCATTATCTTACACTTTTAGGGAATAATACGTGCCATATATCGAGGGTTTGCGGATAGTTTGGAAGGAGCTGTGGTCCTATTTTATATGGATAAACGTGTCAATGCCAAATTATGTAAACAGTCTCCTTCTAAACCAGAAATTCATAAAAAAGACACTGCACTATTGCACAACTCCGCAAAGCGCAATCAATTCCGGTATGTTATATGGACGCTACTGCTTATAAGTCGTCAGAGACATAATAAATTTCGATGAACAGCGAATTAATAGAATTAATTTGGTGACTCTGAATATCTACTTCTCTTTTTCTCTTACCCAAGTTATCTTATAACGAAGAAAACAAACAGACGTAAAATAAAGTTTCTTGAAAGAAGAATATTGGAAAATTATATCTGATCGACTTAAACGATTACATTACTATTTGTAATACAACTTGGATTTTTCTAAAAATCAACGAACGTTCAATGACTTATAAACAGTAGTTTATACACAAACGAGTCTTTAAAATTGGAATCTTAATATATGTTATATAAAGTTTGAATAATGTTATGCGTCCCCAGAGAATCAAAAGTACTAAAAAGAACAATTCAGTGTTGCATGTTAAATGGCGGTGTGTTCTGGGCAAGCATTTTGATATTTGAATGTGGCCTACTTCCATTTCTCAAGTACTTATTGACCATTATATTCGGTCACTCTCCTATGGGTATGACCGTCTGGTCGTGGACAAAGCCATTTTTGTCGCTGACATTTGGCACTGTATGGGTACTACCATTATTTTTACTGAGTAGGATAGTCAACAGTTTATGGTTTCAGGTATGAGTTATTTGCGCCCAAAGCAAGAAACTTTGGCCAGTAACCATTGACGGAGTTAATATCACATGCTATGTATTTGTAAACCATGTAGGACATAGCAGACAGTGCTTACAGGTATAGACAGGGAAGGCCGTTACTTTTGTCGAGTGTCAGTAAACTGGTAGCAGACATGCTTTTCAACATATTGGTTCAAGCGTTGTTTCTGGGCCAAGGAATGTTGGTGTCCAGGATTCCCTTACCTCTCGTAGGAGACATTCTTGCCCTTATACATATGTGCCTTTTATACGCTCTCTATGCTTTTGAATACAAATGGTTTAATATGGGTTGGGAGCTGCATAGGCGATTAAGTTTCATCGAACGTAACTGGCCATATTTCGTGGGTTTCGGTCTACCACTAGCGATACTTACCCAACTGCCCAATTCATATGTAGTAAGGTGAAATAAGAAATATTTCAAATTACACTCCTCTTTTCCATAGATATTATTTTTTAAACTTATCGTTGCTATTTCAGTGGCTGTGTTTTCTCTATATTATTTCCATTATTTATTGTCAGCGGGAACGAAGCGGAACCTGTGACCGGAGTATGGTACATATCTTCGTATTCGATATGAATTGTGTTTCAGTTGAGCGTTTAATACAATTTTATGACGCTGGATTTGTTATTTCAGCGACTGTCCATTAAAATTGTTTTCGCCGGTAATTGCTATTGCTAATACACTGTTCAATAAAACAATCGGACCAGCACAGAGACGGTGACAGTGAAGAATATAATCTGCAAACATATTTGGAATAGTAGATATGTAGCAATAAACTGTTTTCCAGGTTTTCACATACTTTTACCTTTTTTTTTCATTTGACGTATATTTGATCGATTCTCTTGCGTTAAAATCATTGAGAATATGAAGTTTATTTTATTGTGTATACGTGTATATATACAGGGTGTCCCAGAATAAGTGGGAAATATTTCAGGGGTGACTTCCGCACATTTAAACAATAAAGTTCATATAAGCATATGTCATTTGACTTTGTTGTCGAGTTATATTGCCCCTAAAATATTTTCCACTTATTCTGGGACACCCAGTGTATACAAATTGTGAATGTAAAACACGATATAACAAATCACAGTAAGAAGTGCTTGTAAATTCATTACAGTGATTAAAATTTTGATAAAATAGGAATTTACTGAATGTAAATTAAAATGTAAGATTTTATACATTTTTGTCAATTATTAAAATGGAAAGAAACAATAAGCTACAGATCGAATGGTTACATGAAGTTCCTAACTCTTTTTACATCATACGATTAGAAGTGATTATTACATAAAAATTTGAGTAAAAAACTATTTTTCATTTAATTGAATTCTTGCTGTTTCATGGAGTGTTCTTCTATGTTTTCACTTATAAGTTTACCAGTGATTACAAAGACTATGTGCTACATATTCTTTTAAAGTAATTATAAAGACAAAAAAGCAAAAACTTAGGTATTTATGTTATTGTAATAGTAAGCAAAATGTATAAAAAAATGCAACAAGAAAAAGCCGTGAGCAAATGGATCGTTTTGACGTATAACTTTTATATCTGTTTATGAAAATGTCTTATTAATTTTGATGCGGAAACATTTATTTTACCGAAACTAGTCAATTTCGAGACTCTGAAATTGTAATGTGATGATAATGTTTATATTGTAAAATCCTTATAATTAAAAAAAGAACTTAGCTTATTTAATTGTATTGTTCATAAAATATTAAAGAGTGTGATATAAATTAATGAATGTAAATTACCTAGTCAGATAAACACCCTATCTCAGACTTCGCCAGCTTTAAAGTAAAAATTGGTTTTCGGTATGTTTGGTAATGATATGACATAATTAAATTTATAAATTGCCAATTATAAAATTGTAAGATTACTTTTTGAAAGTAATTATTACATTATTACTTACTATACTTTTATTTGTAGATTACTTCAATAAAACAGATTTTATACAGCTTATACTACTTGGATAAGAAATAAATCGTTTAATACATTACAGATCAGTAAATAAGTCCTTACGAAATAAATTCTACCTATATTAGTATTTTTTCCTATTTCGTATATGAACAACCAATGTACACTTTCCAAAATACTTGGATACGTCTAATTGAAGTATTTGCATTCAATAACAATGGAATTCGTGTAAAAGTAATATACGAAATCATTACATATAATGAATATTTCGTTAACAGTATAAAAATCACGCAAGAAGTTCTTGAAGAGCTAAAAGATCATGGTCGGATGGTTCCTCTTTAATTCTATAAGAATTCGTTAAAGCATAATGCCTATGTAGAGCGGCAAACCCAAGTCCTGGATCTGTTTCTTCTTCCATTACTGGACTTGTGCCTCTTTCTATCGTTTGATTTTTACTTACCTAAACAGTAAAGAGATGGTAAATTCTGATAATGAAACTGAACATATACAGATAAAATTTTGGAATCGCATACTTCAAATCGTTGTTGCTTGTACATAGCCAATTTACGTGTTCCAGGTGTGCTTTGTACAAGATTTTGTATAGTGGGATGTGAAATACCAAAGAAGTCAGCGCCTTTTGTTATAATCGAACGAAGTGAAGGAGAAATTGCTAGTAACAACTTTGAATGACATTCATCGGGGCTAGATCCTACTAATGGCTGATCGAGGTCATTATCAGATACTATTTCAAACCTGAAAAATAATTTCATCTGTAGTACGGTATTACTTTTAAAATTGAAACTGGCTTGGGACCGGCGAGTTTCAACTGTTCAATCGGGTAGTCCATGCGGCTTGCCTTTATTTGCTGCCGCGGCGCGTGAGAGGGACTGAGAACAACCAAGAGAGAACCAAGAACTCTCACTCGCCGCGGCGACTACAAAAGAAATAGTGAGAATGGTGGAATATCAATCGTGGAATCACGAAATGTATGGAGGCAGTACTGTATATGGTCATTATGAAACACGTGCAATTAATATAAACGAATGTGTACCTCGGTTTCGGCCCACCATCTAATATCTTGCACGTATATAAGCTCTTCGTTCTCACATCTCTTAAGTTGGCATATATACGTGTACTGCAATATCCTACTGGATAAATGAGATCTTCCGTGTGATACGCTATTCTATCGGATACTACTTCACCAAGAGAGTAAACAGTCAGGTCGCCCAGAGCGATAGGAAATATCGGTCTACCGTGCATGTCCAATGGTATCAACTGAACTACTTTTCGCGTTGTTTTATTATAACGCTTGGCCTTATTTTTTGTTTCTGTAAAGAGCACATTTAAAAATGATATGTTCATTCGCTGTCGTGTCATCTGGATTACTAGATTATTTCAGTACCTGAACCATCGGTTGAGACTCTTTTCTTTGCGGTTTTCTTAGGCGTTGAACAGTCTAGATTAAATGGAGTAGAATTAATGCTATTGGACTGTGATCGAGCTATAATAGCAGAAGAATCTACATCCCCTTGTTGTTGACATAATCTGCGCAAAAGAAACAATCTCTCCTCTTTTACAAGGACAAGATTTTCCTGCATTTGTGCAACTTGATCGCACAGCGCCGCATTTTCCTGGAATTACAACTTGTATAATACTTTTCGTGGATATGAATATTTACTACGAATGTTCCGGTTTCTACAAATTTTGGATCCAGTCGGATCGGGCATTTTCTGCGAAATCGAATGAAGAGCCCAAAAGTATCTTGCAACATAAGTATATCAGAATACCTGAAAAATTAATTGATTGTAAAATATGGAAAACAAAAAGAATGTTATCCAGAACATAAATGGATATTGAATCAATCATAGCATGATTTTCTATATCAGCAGCAACAGTAACACAGTGTTTTCTTGATTTTATTACGCAACTTAACAGCGAATATTTATTGTCATTGCTGGTAACATTGTTATAACAAGCAATTACAAATTGTTACCTAAAAGCGTAGAACCATCAAGTTTTACATATTTAAATTTAAATGGAAATATTCGATTTCATTTGTGATGCATTATGTTTCCAGGTATGCTTTTGACCTTTTACATCTGTACAACATTCGTATGAACCGAAATTTTTCTCAGAGATTTTTCTGGGTGTCTTGATAGACTTATGTTACGAGATACTTTGAAAAATCTGATCCGACCTGAGTCGAGGCTCGGGTACCCGTAATTTCAGGTTCTCGCACACCCCTAATATTTGGTCATTTCTTGCTCACATTTTACTGCACACAAAAGTGTATTATCGGAAAAATAAAAAAAAAAGACGGAAACATTAACTGTCATTAGTAATTATGATCTTACAAAAACTGTATCCTTCACAATTCTCTTTAATCTCCGATATTTCTTTTCGTATTTAAGATTTTGCTGTAACTCGGCGTTTTTCTGAAACTCGTTATAATAGTTATCATACGCTCGCGTCATTTTAAATACGATATATTACACGCTAAATATTTGGAGGAGGTTATGTTCAATGTTTATGATTGCTTTTCGATTAGCTGCTTTAGGTTCAGTTGGTTAACCTAAGTTAGGTTAGCGTTTGGCAGGAACAATTTGCAGTGATGGAAGGGGAAACACTTACAGGAGTGGTGGTAATGTGTGCGTGAACTGACGCCAGCGCCAAACCAGCCAAGTGGCTCCAACCCGAAATTAACCACGGTCAACCAGCGTTGACAATCCATTTCCCGGCGACTACTTTTAACTAATAAAGCTAATAAGATAATCCTGAACTACTAAATGATGTTGCTAGGGAGGGACTTATAATAAAAGAACATTCAAACCAATTACACTCAAAAACCTTAATTCAAATAATTGCGCGCGACTCAAACCACGCAGGCGTGCTACCTTAATGCAAAAAGCCCTGCGCTATTGTAGAGTTTTGTGTTGATATGCCTGTATGACTGGTTTGCGCGCGAGTTTATAATTTATGAATGAATGGAGGAATGAATGAAGTAGGTTACTGTTTTATGTTTAGTTATTCTTTTATTTTAAATATTTATTGGTGTCAATGGTTTTGTTATTAATGTTTGTAAATCAACTATTTTATTCAGAATATAATATGCCCACAAGCCGAATGTTTCTTAAATTCCTAAAATCTCGATCATTCTTGAAAACTGTGGATTTTATGATTTCGGTTTTCTAGAAGAATCGATTGCTTTATGACGATTCTTCCAAAATCTCTTTTCATATCGATTTTTCCAAAATCTCTTTTCATATCGATTCTTCCAGAATAGTTATCTGCGTCCAACTACTTCGTCTGGTAATTTGACAGGAATTTGAATAAGTAGACCGAAACTTATTTCCAGTTATAGTTGGTTTTACTTTTCTATTATAAATTAGAATTATACAGAGGACACGACTAATCGCTTTGGACGCTAATGAACAAGTAACGACACCGTTATTTATTCAGCATTAAATGTAGCATGTTTTTGCTAATAAAATTATCCAATTATACAAATAGTTTCTTCACTTATAATGTAATGAATCATTTGATTGGTTTCTCGTTCAGTAAGGGGGGAGACCACTGCAATGGTCTGAAAAGTAAGGGGGTTTTCGTAAAAAAATTTCAATCAAATTCATAAATCCGTTTCCGGTATACTCTTCGTCAAAACGTGCGCTGCGGCAAAATCGTTCCTGTGGCGTTGACAGTGGCTTAGCCATATGGTTAATTCGAATTCAAAAAGACAAAAATATTTAGAAACTAGAAGCCTACGTCTATTACGTGACGATAAAAAAGTCAATATCGTAAAAGATAACAAAATGGCGGACCACCGAAAAAATCATTTTTGGGGGTAAAGATGATGATAAAAAAATAAGAGGCCGTTAATTAAAAAAAAACTGATCGTAACGCAATAGTGGCGGATTTTTCGTATAACAAATGTGAAAAATATAATTCTTAGAAAAACGCGTTCAAAGTTCCGCTCGGCTGAGTCGCGCGATTGACATCGCTTCACGGAAAATACTGTATCTCCATCAATTTTACGATTTTTTTCATAAAATTTGGAGAGATCATTCTTGAAACGCGTGTCTTTCAGGCAATGTGAAAAAGAAACAATAAATTTTCTCGATTTTTTAAACTGGTCTCCCCCTTAAGAACGAGCGTCTTACATGATAGCGCTATTTTAATTGCGAAGCAATCCAGATAAATATTTATTGGAAAGCTTTTGTTCGTAGTTTCAATTGCTTCATTCGACAATTTAAATTTGGCGCGTTTAAAGCTAGCTATGTTCACGTGTTCCCAGGTGATACTGTATTCGAAACTTCGCGTACTGCGGGATGGGGATTATTTCGAATGTACTACATAAAAGCAAATTACACTTGTTGTAACAATAACAAGAATAACAGTGTCGTTTATTACACAACCGTAAGATACAACGGTCGCACGTGGTCGAACAATGGCATCGTCTACAGAGGTAATGGTCAAACGTCCGACTCATGCGATCTGGAGGAGGAAAAAAATCTTTTAGAGAGGACTCTGCAGCTGTATTCAATTCATCTACACTACATTATTAAAAATAAAAGTATTTCTCCCCTGGGCATAATATTTTTTAATAAATTACAAAAACTAGATTATTATATATATACAGGGCATTTTGAAATTAAATTGTCTAAAAACGATTTGTAAACGTTAACATTTTAGAGAGCTACTAAAAAACTGTTCCTTTCAGTAGGAGGCAGTAACCGTCAATATCGAATAATAGCATTGTCATAATATTTGTTACGTTAAAAATGCCACTGTACATTGGCCAAGATGTAAAAGCTCAAAATATCGAAAATAGTATATACGTTACCTTTAATCAGAGCGTTAGAGTGGAGCATTGGAGCAATGGGGTTTTGCCCGGAGCAGGAGCGGAGCCGGAGCACGGACAAATTTTACTGCTCCATTGCTTCAAATTTTTTTTTATTATTCGAATTTTTTTCATTTTATAAGAGCAGACGAATGAAATATTTTTAATAAATATCAATTCTCAATTTTTCATAATTGAAAAAATATATCGTTGGGCCGCGCAGCCCGGTGTTAAGGAGGCATAGTACTTTTTCTGTGCCCGAAAATTAAGCATTCTTTATGAATTTTTTTCTATATAAAAATGAAAAGCTAGAAAGTTGGGGTTTGTTACAAATGAAAGATCACTGTTTCAAAGTATTAAAAGAATTTTTATTTAAAAAAAAAACAGCTGGAGCGGAGCAGGAGCGGAGCTGGAACAAGTATTTTGATATCGGACCGGAGCAAATAAAAAATTGGTCTGCTCCAATATCCTGCCTTTAATAACTTCGAAGAAAACAATATGTATGCTTGATGTGTTATAGTAAGGTTCCAGACTGTATACATACCGTGCGGTGACTTACATTACTTGCAAGAAAGGTTCGGAACTCGAAAGAAAACACAATGACCGGGTTATTTCGAAAATACGATTTTATTAACCTGTCAAACAGTGAATTATGCAACGCGGGATCGCACGCCACTGTCCATTTTCATGCTTGTTTTTACATTTATCACACACCAGGTATACAAAATCTATATCGTTGCTATAATTGAGACATTGCGACACGTAGCTTATTTGATTTAAATGTACATGTATTCTAGAGGTTGGCGTTAATTACTATGTCGATTCCAGTAACCAAATCGTTCAAGAATTCAGTATCCCTTCAATCCCTTACAATTTATACAGAAACTTTGAGGGATACGTACAGTTAGTTAGGTACATCGAAGTCATCCCCTCCCAACTCCTAACTCCATTGATATTTTTGCAACTTCGTTCGTGCATATCAATTTTCAGTTTGAAATCAATTTTCTTTAATTCACTTTATCTGTAAAGTTGCCATTTGCCACACTTTTGGCCAGGAAATCGTTATGTGATGACCCTTTTTGTAGAAAACGACACCTCGACGCCGAATTTTGAAAAAATTTAATTGCATATCATTAAGTTGCTCGTCACAGAACTACAAATTCTATTAACTTTCTGATATCATGACAAAGTGGTCATGTTTAAATAAAAATTAATTATAATTGAAAGATACGTAAGAGAAGGATTTTACTACTCTCGATTTATGTATGAGGCTTTATTTTGTATTACCATTGTGACCATTGTTTATTTCACCCTTACTGAGAGAATCATATTTATCAAAGAGAAAACAGTGATGCTGGGAAAGCTTTTTAAATGAGCCAGAATCAGTTAGTCGAAAATAATTCCTTTACAAACACCAGACACGGTGTTATTTTCAAGGGTCTAACAGTTATGTATATATTTGTTGAGGAATACTTCTGTTACGCAGGATGTTTCTCAACTATGAGTAAATAATTGAATCGGTTAACAGAACTTACAAAGACAAAAACATAGTTTAGTAATAAAAATCTTATGTTCTGTGCCTTTATGTGAGCTGCATTAACAGGTTCAGCTCTTATGGATAATTTAGAAACACCCTGGCGGGCAATTTATTAGAAACCAAAAGAAAGTTAAAAGATTGTACTAACTTTAATATTGGAGATTACTTATTATATTGGCGCCACTGGTTTATTTATTCTACAGGATCCCTCGTCTTTCTTACTTTCGTAGAACTACGTGACATTTATAACGCCAACTGGTAGCATTCTGTAAGCAGCCTTTCCTTCGAACTTGCAATCGAAAGTTTTATATTTCGTCGAGTACTTTTTTTATTTACAAAAGATTACAATAAAGATTTGTCCGAGGCGAAAGAAACTAATTGTTTAGACTCTGAGGTTCAATTGTAACTTCCAATATTTCTGATTTTAACAATAAGATTTCTCAATTTCCCAAAACGATTAATATATTGAGCACAATAATATTAAAAATAGATCAGCACATTAGTTTCATTTAAAAAAAAAACAAAAGAGCTATGGTTATTTCAATAATGCTCATGTTCCTCGATTTCAATGAATCTCATTTAAACATCAGGGATGACGGGTCATGGACGACTAGCAAAGCAAGAAATGATCAATTTTAATCAATCTCGTTAACGAACTAATTCGTAACCGTGCTTGCAAACTTAGTAATCAATTGCAACATTTGTAATGCTCACTAAGTTTCAAACGAGCTACCTAATATGCCAGTAATACGCTAATTACAGTTGCAATTAACAAGTACTCGATTCTTTTAATGAATAGAAAGCAAGAATGGGGGAGGGAGAGAGAGAGAGAGAGAGATTTTAGTGATTTTCGAAATTCAAGAAAATAAAAAGAAAAGCAATTTACTGTTTCACAAAGATTACCGTTGGAGCAAATTAATTGGATATACAAGTGTGTGTACGACAGAGAGCAGTTTTACTTCATTTCAAATATTCGGCTACGTACAAAAAATATCCTTATCAGTTACATAGTCGGTTTATATACACAGTGTACGTACGTGTGTTCGTCCGATGATTGTGGTCGGAGTGCGTTCGCGCTCTGTACAACTTACATTAGTTGCCTGACATCCAAAGAGGGGAGATCACAATTTTTTTTTCAAGAGACGCGGAATACGCGTAGATATTTATTAAATATAAGGTAACATACGCTCTGATAAGAGTGAGTCTTGAACGTGTTCGAAGGATTACTATTGAAAACTATGAGACGGCTGGGGATACGTTATTCCGAAGTATCGAAGCTAAGATAGATCCGTTAAAGTTACAATAACTCTGTAACTTAGACCATCTCGATAATTTCGTACACATTAACGTTAAAGAAACCTGATTCTGACGGATATTGCATTGTAGTTACGTTTAGGAAAATAGGAGTATACAGAGTGATACAATAATTCGTTCACTTAAAATATTACCCAAAATACTTTTTGGTATATTCACATTTGTTTTACACAGAATTTATGCGGTATCAAAGGTGCTGTAATTTCATTATAGGTGGAGCATAGAGAAGATTTCAAGGTCACATTGTCTTCATTCGAATGGGATACCGTAATCTTTTTATCCCAAGTAAAAAAGTTGACGTTTGAATGATTTCAACGAACTGCAATTAGGGAATACAATATCGGGATAATTTACCCCGGGAAAGAATGCGGGAGAATGTCAGATTTTTTTAAAAATGTGGATTACTTTATGAACAACTGAAAAATATAAAAATGGAATCAAAAAAGTAGCCGGGATCCCGGGTTTGTATTCCATAACTGCAATGAAAGAAAACGACTTAAGAAGACAACGATAATTTTCATAATTGATAACACTTTTTATTATTTCCAATGATCTCGAATAATTTTAATTATTGTTCATTGATATCATTTAAATATCCATTAGGAAAAGGAAGGAAGGCGGCCTTGAAATCTTCGTTACACCATATTACACCCACATTGATATCTTATGGCGTCCATAAATAATACTTCTTAATAGAAGGTCCTCAAAAAGTATACAACAAATGCAATCGAAAAGCCCTTTACCATTTCGAAATCTGAACTCCCGTTTTCAAGATATGAGCAATTTAAAATTTTGGCGCCAGCAACTATCGACGCGCGTCATTTAAATATACAGCAGTACGTACATGCACTCACACAGGACTATACGTATGTATTGTATAATACCTCTTCCCGCTGTCGCAGCTGAGCCAGTACCGATTACATACTGCAACACTAAGCTTTTTTTTCCGTTTTAAAAGCGTATGAAGAATGTCTGTTTCGACGTTCAGAATACGTAAAAAACGTAGGATAAGTAGTTACTAAACATGTGGATTGCGGAGTGGGTTGTTTGAGTTTAGGTACAAGGTTTCTGTCACTTGTATGCACGACTTATGTCTCATTAAAGTCATAAATGTGTCAAAGAGTTTGGACTGCCAGTAAACGCGCAGAGTTTGTTAACTTTCCTCCTATTCACTTTTTTCTGGAGGATCATCTAAGTCAGGGTTGACTACGGGGTCGTCCTTAAATTACGCAAGGCTTTCTGGGGGGGGGGGGTCGCAAATTTCTTACGCTTTCTTACAAGGCGGGGGGGGGGGGGGTTAGGTAGCATCTTACATAATATTTTTTAAACTCATTTTCAATAAATACAAATTCTATTATTTATGTTCCAGAAAAGTAATTTTAGTTTATATTTCCCGAAACCGAGTTAAATAAATTATATAAACCTTTAAAAGAATTTTAATAAGTGAACAAATTAAATGCAAAAAATATTACGTAACGAGGGGGTTGGAATATCAAATCTTACGAATTCTTATACTGGGGGAGGGAGGGGGTAAAAATTCGCCAAAATTACCGTTACGTAATTTAAGGACGGCCCCTAACTGGTGGCTCGCGGGCCACCAGTTGATCAACCCTGATCTAGGTGTTTCCTGTACACCTACAATTTTATTTAATAGCGACTACGTCCAAAAACAAACTCGCAAGGCGAAATTTGATCGCAGTCCAATCCCAAGCCATGCACACGTGTCACAAGATCCTTTTCTCCAATATTTCTGAATTACCCACTGAAAGTTTTCTGCGTATTCTGCATTTCAAAATAATACTCTAGATCAGGCCTGTCCAACTTTTGCTCTTCCCTTCGAAGAGCACCGGCGGGTGGTTGCGAGAGAAGGGAAGAGCGACGGTTGTACCCCACCATGGGGACCTTTCGACCTGGAGGGGCGCGAGGGGCCTGGCTCGGTGCCTTCGAGAGCGAAGAGCAACTCGCGGTTGCTCTTGCGAGCAAATCCCTGGACAGGCCTGCTCTAGATTTAGCCCTGTCGAGCGACATTGAACTGCGCGCATCAGGAGTGGGAGCGTTCTAATTTATAACATTTCAATAGCTTATATCTCGAAAATAAAGCTTTCGGATACAAAACAATACAGAAGTTTTCAAACACGAGATACGGCTTATTTCAATTGTGTTATTCACCCTGTATACTAATCTCTCACAATTTTGTTAAAAAAACTTTCATAACGGAATTCTGTAAAATTTTATCAAGAAAATCCTTACAGCTGTATGTTAACGTTAATCGCAATATTATCTTAGAATCGTCGATTTTAATTTGCACATGTCGATGATTAAAGTTTTCAATTGCAAGCGTTCGAGCGCTTTCGTGACCCATTGCGCGTATGTATACTAGTTTCATTTTATACATTACACTTTCTTCCTCTCTCTTTTGCCCTTCATTCCCATTTACATCAACGAACGATTTCACCATTTGGCCTTGGTAGTTTAACGAGAACAATATGACGAAACGAATTTCCGAATCTTCACTCGAAAGTTTCGTCCGTTTGCCCTTTCTTCGCAGGAAAATATCGCTATCCCTGCGCTACTTGCTCGCTCCTGTTCTTTGTACATTCGACTAACTCTTTTTATTCTCTGCCTTTTCTCGTCTTCGATGATATTCAGTTCTAATATACACTATCGAAAGCGATCTCATCCACTCTTTCCTAGTTTTGCCAACTATGAGGCTTGAAGGGGCGGATATCCCATCTTGGCAAAGGACGAATTAGGCCGAACACAGAATGAACATCCACTGAGATAATTATCAAACTTCTCGAATAGTCGATTTATGCTCCTCTATGTACAAAATCTATACAATATATAAAAATCGTAGGTTCCTGGTTAGAAAACCGATATCTTCGTTTAACATTAGCTCGCTTGTCTTCAGGTATGATGTTCTACTAACCCCTCCAGCATGACAAATATTTAAATACACATGCACACTTAAATAAAGAAAACAATAAGGTTGATGCCTGATCATTGACAGATCGTGTTATCCTATATTTTATACATGCGTACTTATGTTGCGTGAATTACTGAATAAATCAATGTTTCTGGCAATTCATAATTTCGGTAACAAAAGTTCGGCGAGTCAAAAAATTACTGGCAAAAGCAGAAACTCGTAATTTGTTGGACTTTATAATAAATAGTTTACTACTAGCAGCACTCCTATTCTTTCCTACTCTACCATAGCCTTTGAACAAATCATCAAAGTTGTTCGTTTTGGCGTAAGGGTGATCGAAAGCTGAACGGAATACGAAAGTACTAAATCGTTTCAGAATTCATAGAAAGTATGCATCAAAACGATGACTCTGGTGTCATGCTGGGAGGATTCACGCGAAAAATCCTTTTTCCTCGTTTCATGGTGGATTTAACACGTCGTCAGTCGATGAATGCTTGTCTTATCGGTTTTTATTACAGTATTCTCATGCACTTATACGACCGAGTACTTGCACTTCGAGAATTTGTATGGTAGGGAAGGAATACACGATGTCGATCAATGTACAGCTTCCCCGGGAAATGTTCAGCTGAAGTGTTCAAGTTAGAAAACATTCTGTTCGATGTTAGTACCTACATACTATTGTTAGCAAACGCGAATGTCCGCGCGAATATAATTTTCGAAAAAGTATTCGTCGAGATTAACGATTGTAACATAACAAATCTTCTATTAACTTTCAATTATTGTACGCACAAGATTGTTATTAAAATGACGATTATTTCCTAGTCAAACGCACGTGTTCGCCTGAACAAAAATGCTGACAAAATACGGGACGTAAATAGATTTAGTTTAAAATTTAAGATCAATCTTCTTCTTTCGCTTCTACGTATTCTACTTGACGATGGGAGAAAAAGTTTACGAATAGCCACTTATCGCAAACGTACCGTTTCCTTACAAAAGACTAATGTTTAATATTTCAAATCAGCTAACGTCGTATCGCTTCGAGAAATTGCTTTTGATCAAAAGATGCAGAATTTTTCGGTAGATAACGATTCGGTTGCGATACGTGCTTCCTTTTCAACGTTTTACACCCTCGTTTAGTGAGACCAGAGTTGGGCATTATTCGAATATATAATTGTCTAAAAATAAATATAAGATAATTATCCAAACGAATTCCCTTTAGTAGAATATTGCATCCAGATAATAATTATTCGTTATTCATAATAGATCATTCAATCACATTAATCGAATTATCGTTATTTAATCGAACAACTACTCCAAAATTATTCGAATACTGATATGTGTATAACCATTGATACTTCTCGCTGACTACTAAGCGACAATAATTATTTTCCCACGTAATAAATGCTTAGTATTGCGCTAATAATAGAAAATGCAGAAAACATATAATGCAAATAACGAATAAATAATTACCCGAATCAAAATTGGCCTTCCTATGCCATTGGAATAAATTCTTATTCGATTAAGAGCTTAATCGGTAATGGCGAATAAAAACTTGTTCGTTATTCTTTTATTAGTTATTCGTCGCAAATAATGAAATAGTGCCCAATTCTTTTACACTAGAACACGAAGAAAGGAAACTACAAACTTGCCCTTGACTTCTAGCACAGAATATTCCACGTTGACTTCTCTAACGAATTAATGTCAAAAACAGAAGGGATTGGGGGACAGAAGGATGGCGGACGACGATCAAAGCAAAGAATAAATTAAACCAACAAAATAAATACAATGTATTGTTACTTTACCATACGCCACATTTTGATTGCGGTGTACGACCGAAAAGAAAACGAAAATATATCAGAGCTCTAGGATTTTCATCTCGTTTCCGCCGTTAGAAATTGCACTGAACGATACAGCAAAAAAAAAAAGAAGAAATTTAAAAAATAATAAAGAAAAAAGGAGAAAAAAAGACGCAAACGAAAATGTAGAATCCTTTTTACACGGGCATTCAAACACAACAATAGGACAAGACGCGTTTAAGAATGATATAGCGCACGTAAAATATACATCGATTATTTTGTACATGTATCTGTATACGCACATACGCACATACACAAAACACACGTAATGCCCAGACGTGATATACGTGTGTACATATACATATATAGATATTTATATTAGATTAGACGCGCACACACGCGCACACATGATACACGCGCGTGTAAACAACATTTTGTATAGTGCGCAAGGGGGTGAGGGAGGTACTACTTTGCGGCTCTTACTTTTTGGTGGTGAAATTTGGTTCCTCTTTGACTTTATTTACGATCGTTTTCGTCGTGGTTCCGTTGATCGTTCGTGACGACACCTGACACGAAATAAAGCTATCGTGATCGAACGATTTCCCTCCAAGGACGATCTTTCAATGACGTGATTTCGGAAATAAAAGAATCATTTTTTCCTATGGACATTTAAAGAAATCTACGTTTCAACTACATATCAACATACGTTTAACTACATAAATACACGTTTCATTGTTTCTACATGCAGTTGTTCGTAAGAAAAAAATGAAACGTGCTACTCTTCGTAACGCGCGTCGATATGTATTCCTTCCGAGGGAAATGATTCCCTGGAGACGTTTCAGAACTCTACAAATGCAAATTCAACATGTTCCATGCAATGTCTGACACTTTTTTCAGACTCGCATGTTTTCAATGCAAGTAAACAGCTACTTGAAAAGTGTCATCCTTCTCCATTAAATTCTCCATCGTTTTATCTGCTTTTATGTCGAGACTAGGAAAATGTATGTCCACGTAATAATAGTAGCTTTCGCTGTCAGTTCTTTCATTTGCAATTATATAGTCAATTAAACGTTTTTTCGACATTAAATGATCCTTGAACCGAGTCATCGAGCGATCGTCCTGAAATCCATTCGTAACACACGCTGCAGCGTGTTGCGTTTCAAAACGTCGTACGTTCAAGAGCACCAAGGAAAACGAACGCGATGGAGTACAAATACTACAATAATTAAAAATAAGAAACAAAAGAAAAAAACAAAGAAACAAGTTCTACGAGAGAAAAAAAAAAACAGCGAAATAAAAGTATCGTAATCTGTTAACATTGCTGACCGACATATATGTATATCCGATGATATACGGACTTACTATACATCTCTAGCATTTTAAACAAAAAAATATGTATATATAATCTAGTGGTAATGATAAATTATGATGGTATCGATAGTAATAATTGTAGCAATAAGCAGGATCACTCTATTTCTTCTGTTTCAATATAATCAAATTGCAACAGTATACATGGAACATCATGTAAATCCCATTTGCTTAAATGATAAGTACAGTCGTGACAAAAAAAATACACACAAATATATATGTATAAAGTAACTACAATGTTAGAATTTACTTATCGTATTGGTAGCCTCGGTCTATATAGGGGAAATCCCTGATTTCATGCAATTCAGATGGGAATATAGATTTTTCCCAAATAGTGATATTTTTCTTTTAAAATTGTATGCGACAATGACAGTAAACACTTTTCGATTCTTTAAAATACATCTGTCTCACCGGCAGTTGTAATGTAAATACGATTTCTATAGTAAACAAGTCGATTAAGTACATTGAAGCGAGTGATCCATACCCATTCGTTTGACTCCATGCACTTGTGTTGCGATCAAAATCAATCGCATGGCGCCACAATAATTGCCCAGCATTGCACAATTTTCACAAAAATCAACAAAAAAAAAAAAAGAAAAACAATACGGATATTCATAATTACCATTTCTACAAAGTGCGAATACTACTAATAATAATAGATATAAAAGTAATAATAATAAAGTTTCACAATAACGATACCACCAAAAATACTAGCGATAATAATAATTACGTCGCAATATAATATTAATAATCTATCAACAGTGAATATAGCAATATAAATTGTAAGAACTGTAATATGGGTAACAATAATCATCGGTAAAGTGGGATAATAATAATAGTAGTAATAATAATAATAATGATAGTGGTAGTAATAGTAAACATAGCAGCACTAAACAGCGATGTAAACGCACGTTCCCAAAAAAAGAATATGGTAAGGAAGTGACACAAACATAAAATGGTGATACATTCATCGTAACGTTACATCTGACTAGGCTCCATTTGTATTAAGAATGTAGTTATCAGTTGAACGTGTTGTGTGTGTGTACGTGCGCGCGGATTGTGCCGGCGCGCACGTGTGTGTGACAATTAGTGTTAATAGTGCATAAGTACATCGATTAATTAAAAAGAGATGTCTTTGGTAGTTTGTATGGAGCGAGACACAAACCAGATCTAATTCATATACAAGGCAGTCGATCAAGAGCAATCCACTCAATTATGTACCTACGTACATAAGGAAGTTCAAGGGGACTCTGTAAAATTTCTCAGGGTGAAATCATCTAATTATTGATTAAAAGATAATTTCTACCAAACACTATGCTCTTTTATGGTAAGGGAGAAATTTCCAATCCTGTGTAGAAGACAGTTATATATAAATAGCTGTTAAAAAATTGCTAAGTAGCCGTTTTTGAAAATAATCATTTTCACATTTTGTTTGCCCTATGGGACCAATTAAACTTCCTCTAGAATATTTTCTTCTATTTTTTTTTATGTATAATACATTCATTTCTAGTAATTCATCTCGTATATCTCGTTATTTCCCTAACAATTGCACAAAAAATAGAAGGTTGGTGTCTGTCGCTCCATTCATTTGGCTTGGCTTGTCGTGTAAATTGCATGTTATTGTCATCGAAAAGATTTCATATCATTCCAGCAGATACATGAATTTGTGAGTTTAGCAACAGTTAAACAAAAGGTGTACATCTAGCAAATGATAGCTATAAATCTAAATTTGAATGAACCGCTGATACAGAAATGGGAAGGTGGAAGGAGAGAGATGTCTGCAGGATCATGAAAACAATTAGAAAAGAATCCAGCCATGAACATTCGTATGTGTCACCCATTTTAATTTTTGAAGACAACTATACTTATTCTTTGCACAAACGATGATGAGCAATTTAATATAAAAAAATGGTTTGATTTCATTTTTAAAAGAATTTTTCTTTGTTAATACACTCGAGCACAATTTGTAACTGTTTAACGTAAAATAAGTAATCATTTGATTTGCTTGAAGTGAATTGATTCTCAACACTGCAATATTTCGAGCTCAATACTTCTCTTTCTAATCAAACCAAAGCTTTTGAATTGTTTTTCTTCTTCTTATGCTTCCGAATATTGTTTAAAGAGTGATTGGTCTGATCGATCATCCGATTTTTGATGGACCAATTTTGATTACTATTGTTTGACTCACGGACAAAATATACGGAACTGGGTACATGTTCAACAGACTGGCAATACTATAAAGATGTAAGGAACATAGAGGTTGGATTAACTTTACTCTCGAATTATCAGCTACCATTTATGGACTCTTCCATTTCTTCTCTTTCTCTACATAGGAATCATATATCTTTTCGATTTAAGTTTATAATTAAATTAAGTATCTAAAGTGACAAAATAATGAGTTAATCTTGCGTCAGTAACGATGACTGTAAGAGCCCTTAATTCTAAATTAGAGGATCAGTTAAAACTTTTTACAACGATGACAGACAATCCTGGTCAAAACCTATTTGATTTTTAAAAACTTAATACTACATAGACAAAACAAAGTTAGTAAAGTATAGTCAATATATTCTCATGTACTTTGTAAAATAGTTATATCGGTCGGATAGTGTACCAAGAATTGTTACTGACTCAAGATTAATTCTTAGCCGCTGCTCCATCAACTAAAATGTTTCCACTGACCTTTTTCAATTTTTTTTGCTTTTCATCGTGCGTTAAAAAGTACAGGGTACCATTTCCGGATGGATATACACACTCGCCTCGTTTTCAACGCCACAGAGATCATAAAGTACAAATGAAGAAATTAAGTACCTGCTTGGTACAAGCAACGGAGAAAAGAAAAAGAAAAAAGAAAAGGAAAGAGAGGACGATCGCGTGCGGTAGTGAAGTGTCCACTGATGAAAATTTTCATAGCTCATAACTTTCGATTAGTAAGTTTCTTATGCCGCGCTCGTATCATACACACTTTAAAAAGCGACCCTAGTCCAATCCTATGTACGGTACAATGTGTTATCACAAAGTCATTAAAAAATGCTACTTATGTGTATCGTTTCCCCCTACTCATCCTTTGTCTCTTCGTTTAAGTTGTCTTTTTTCTTTTTTTGGTTCTTTTTTTTGGTAATCTTTACAACTGTTTAATTTACAACGATAGATCGGTCTGACCGGTTCTTCATTTCTTCCCGTTCTCCTCTAAATATTATTTCTTCCCTATTTTTATTCGGTTATCAGTCGGCACGTCAGTGCGCGTTATTATCTACATATGAACAGGCGGTTCGCGACGTTCACAGCGATACCCGAAAATCGGCCGATAAAATCGCAGCCTGGTCGGTAAATTATCAACGCGTATGCGATTTCTCGTATGATACAAAGTATACCGATTCCGTTCCGTACACCCAGTATACTTTCTGTCCCTTTTTCTTTCTTTTAAACAGCTATCTAGATAGTGATTGTTCGCGAACATTCCTTACACTAAAGGTCCACGAAGTGATTTGTTTTGCGATCTAAAATTGATTCGTACCTGTTCGCTCCGTTGGATTTTTCAGCTCCGACGCTGACCACACGCTGCAGGTAATAAGAAAGCTCCCTGCTCTTCTCATCGGCTTTAGATCGCGCGGCTGGCTGGCTGGCGCGTGTGCGCGCGCGCGCGCATACGAACACTTTTCGTACACATCCACACACACACACACGCGCAGGTAGATATATATGGGTTACGTCGCGTACTTTACGCAATATATACACACACATACAGAGAAACAGAGAGATAAGGTAGTGTCACAGTTCAGCCCGAGGAACATGAAAACATAGTGCTCGGTCGGCGGTCTCCGACACTTCTGCTTTGTTATTTTTGTTCTTTTTTTCCCCCGGTTCTTATACATCCGACTCCGAACGATGGATCAGTCGTTCCCTGGTCTCTCCGTACCATGGAGAGATCGAGCGGCCAATTTTATTCCCACGACGAGTCCTTGTTTCCGGATAATTTCACACCGCGTTGGTCCAGTAAAGCTGGCCGACGGTCATCGTTGGGGGGACTCTTCTTTTACATCGTTTTTATTACACATAGGCGACGATTTTGGGAGGGCGACTTAACGCACCACGATCGATAATCAGTGCCATCTATCCCGGTGAAACGGCAGAGACCAAGCAGTGCAGGCAACCGTGGGAACGCGAAATAAAAAGTAGAGGTAGCTCTTGGGTGGATGGATTCGGTTCGAGGAGTCTCTTGGTCGGATGATCGTGTATGGAGAAGGGGGATATATATAGATATCTGAGAGGAGCAAGACAGCGGGCAGATGTGTACAGGCACCGACAGACACAAGAATGACTGATCGAGAGGCTGACCAAGGTGTCGTGACTGATCGACCGACCGGTCGGTCGAACGATTGACCGATTTGACTGAGACTGACATGGCACGGCGACTCCGATCGAGAACACGGTCACAACGTCACAGGCCACCTGCTGGCACACAAACAAACACACAGACATGTTAGTCACCACCACACACCAGATATGTAGGATCGCCCGGGCAGACGTGCACGGTGACGATGCTCGTTCAAACTGTTTCCCAGGACCTTCGAATTATTTTGTCTAAAAATATTTTCAGCCTTCCGATGATTATCTTGCATCCCCTTCTTCTTTTTTTTTGTCAACTATTCTGCGTCCCCCCTGGTATTATTCTCAGAGTAGAACTTACAATTCATCCAAACATGCAAGCTACGAACACAGACACTGTTTTACCGATCGAAGGACATGGAAGTTCCGCGATTAATTGACAGTTGGCATAGTAAATGCTTATTCCCTTTGCAACGATTCCCGCAGGATCTGGAAGACGACGTCACCGCGCAACGTGTACACAGGTATTTTACTGATACGTCGTTTTTAACGGAAGTAATCAAGGATTCAATTCTTAAATCGTGGCCATGATTCGGAGATTAGTGACAAAACAGTATCCTTTTAAATAAATTTAAGTTTTGGTCCTTGTTACTTGGTACACGCTATTGCGACACTCATCGAGGCTTTCTTTCAAGTTACTAATGAACAAATTACACTTTGAGAAATCTGTTGATTCAAGTATCTTATAGGAAAAGAATCGATGGATCCTTCTAGCGTTAGTCGTTATCGACGATCAGTTATATCCCATAGAAAAAAAAAACACACGGCAATGTTAGTACTAACAACTAATGAAGCGTCATAGCGTAATTAATCATCAAACTTAGAAATATTAACTATCACGATAGTATGTTCCAAGTTCTGTACCTTGTATATCGCGTCTCGATGAATTCTTCCGAAAGAGTACATGGACAAGACAGAGATGTCACTTCTCGGGCAACTTCCAACCACAGAGAGCAAGAGAGGGGCGTATCGCCAATAGCACGAGGTTGGAAAGCGCCTAAGGAAGGAGCACCTTCTCCGTCGAGTGCATGTGCTCAGTCGGAATGTTGCATCGGGACGTACTGTACAATAAACGAGGGACTGATTTGCGTGGCTACATAATAAATATAGTGGCGTAATTGTATAATAAATTAGTGAGGTAGGTCGTTGCGGTTTCACTGCTACCTGCCGGTACAACAATGCAAATTACGACGGAGTTTATGTTACTAAAAACATGTAGGATGAGTCAAACACTTGGCATGGGCAACATCTCTTGGACGGTTATGCAAAAGCTTTGGAAGATAAAGCTCAATGATATCGAAATGTCTATTTTCTTCAGATATAATTTCTTCCGGAAACCTGAAATATAATAATGCACCGAGCAGTGGCGGATTTAACAGGGCGGTTGATGAGCGGTTGCCGCTTAGGCCCCTGCACAGAAGGCCCCGTAGGGCCATATGATAAAAAAAAATTATAATTAGGTATAGGTATTCAAACACTACATTTTTTCGTACTACTACACTTGACTCGTTTTTAGTAGACTATCATTTCATTTTTCCGAAAAATGGGCCCCTGCCCAAAAGGCCCCCTAAGACCCCATCTTCAAAATATAATTATGACTTTAATCTAACACTATATTTTTTCCGGTATTATTACACTTAGCCCGTTTTTAGTAAATTACCTCTTCATTTCCCCCCCAAACATGGGCCCCTCAGAACGTTTGTCACCTGGGTCTTTTTTCTTAAATCCGCCACTGGCACCGTGGAAGTGCATTCTTTTGCGTAAGTCGATTCTTTTTAACAATTTGTGAGATTTGTATTTGAATTTTTTTCTGGGATACGTACTTTATTCGGAATATTCAAATATTCCGCCGTCACACAATAAATTCCAGAAGCGTATACAGACAAAAGCACTAAGCCTGACTACGTCACAATATTATTGTGAAATGTTCCTAGATTTCTTGAGCTATTCATTCTTCAAATGCCTTGCGTTAATTCTTTTATACACGGAACGTTCGAAAACACTAATTTATGTAACAAAAAACATGGTTCCGCTTAAGAGAAAGCGCATCTACAATTTTTCAATGCATTGTTACATTTTAGGCAAAAAATGGGCCCTAAGAAAAAAGACACTGTGATATTCATTCTGGGGTTGCATAACCGTACAAGAGGTGTTGCCTGTGCCAACTGCGTGATTCACCCTGTATATATAAACACATGTGTATAAATGCATGTACGACGTGTCTGAATACATGTATGCATACACCTGTGTGTAAATATATGTATATACGTACAAAAATTAACAGAACAAGAATAGAGAAGCGAAAATCTTGGAAAGTTGGTTAACGTAACCATTTACGTGTCATGAAAAAAAAAACTCAAAGCGAACTACTCGTACTCATCCGAGGAAAACTACGGTATATGTATGTTAGTGAAACTTCACGATACGTAATTCCACTTTGTGCACAAAAGTTAGCACAGAAAGCTTGATTGGCAGCCGTTGCAACGAAAATGGTGTTTGATTACACCACTGGTGCAAAAGGGGGCAGGTAAGGGGCCATAGAGGCAGGCCTGCAAATCTTCGACAACCGAAGGATCAGTACTGCCAAGCGAGGATATTTTGGTCTCGTTCCGATGCAGCGTAAATAGGTATCAACGTGCTTTGCCGAAGCCCTATTTCGGAGGCTAAACATTACGTTGTATTTTAGGTACGGGAGATTACAATAGTCGCCCTGGAATACTGTATATGGAAAAAAATACACGATTATGAGAGAAAGCGCTCTCCGTAATTAGTAGTACGATACTTTATACAGGGTATTTCACAGAAATTGGACGGATTTTATCTTTAAAAAATTAATCAATTTAATAATTAAACTTAATTAATTTAATAAAACACGTTGTAACTTTTCCTTCTCCATTTTAATTTAGGTACTCATCTGTTAAACACTTCAAATCCGCGTCATGGTTTACTGGGCAAAGTAATATATAATATCAGCTTTCTTATATCATGATCGAATGTACCTGTAATATGCGCGTTTAAAATAATAAAAATTGACGTATCTATACCTAGGCGTTTAATCTGAAATGTATAAGAAGGGTGTGCGTAATTTTTACGTGTGGTATATTGTTAAGCAAGCGAAACTAATGCGTTAAGAATGTCGAAGATGTATTAGAACATTCGCTGTTAACGTACAACGCACGTGAACGCACATTTAGCTATTTAATTCGAGCGCGCCCCTTTTAAATAGTAACCCATGCCTGTCTGACTTTCAACGGTACGATACATTACCGTGTATTTTCTTCGTATACAGAACCAGTGGCGACATCCTAGAAACAATTCCACGTAAAGGAACTAAACGCGCAACATATTGCGTGCTAACTCAACCCATACCGCAACACTTTCACTTAGTGCTCAGCCGAAGTTTGACCCGTTGAAAATTCTTCGTTGTATCTTAAAGCGAAAAGGAACCAACGCGAGTTCAACAGAACCACCATCTCGTTGAAAAAGAGCGGGACCATTATGTCGGGGTAACGTGAAGAGCGACATATCAATAACACGTATTATCACGAGATACAGGCGTAACGAGAGGCACGAAGAAAAAAGATAAAGGTGGAACTTCTCTATTCAGGTACAAAAGTAAACCGGAAAATATATGGACGGACTGTAAACAGGTAGAGAAGTGAAGTCGAGAGATAGAATGCGTATCGTGAAGACGAGAAACGTCGAAGGGGTCTTGCAAGCTATTTCTCTCTGTTCTTTGGGGAAAGTCTGGCGACGTAAGTCTTCAAAATTATCACAGCCTCGTTTACGAAGGATAACGCGAATTTGAAAACGAAATTCTCTTCGGCGGCTGGCTGCCAGTGCCCACAAGAGTTACCGTTCCTTCAACATTCGCGGAGAATACTGCTTGACTAGAGACTCAGTTTTCTTTCTGGAAGCATTGCCTTCTAAACGATATTCCTGTCGAAATAAAAACGATCTAACTATCGTTCAGACCGAGGAACACATTCCGACCGATGCGATCGACGTCGCGACTTATCGACAGGATTTTGATCAAGGACACCATGGTCGTTGGTTCCGAGCCGTGGCATCCGAGAAGCCTTCGGTATCTACCTACGAATGGTGAGTGGCGTCGTCGGCTAATAGGGTTTCGATGCATCCTTGGATCGTTTCAGCTGGACCTTCAGCCGTTTCATGCCGATCTGGAAACCGTTCATCGCCTGGATCGCTGCTTGCGCGCTTGCCGCGTTGTCGTACGACACGAAGCCTGGAAAGAATTTGCAAACTAATTTTCCGACGCGCTTCCGTTCGAATATAGGCTGTGATTTTTTAACTGGCTCGAGTTCTAGTCCACGATTTAAGTGGCGAGCGCTACGAACTTTGTAAGAGTACATTTTAAATGTAAAAACTGTGCCCGCCTAGACGGAAGTCACGTACTGGATATAGGTGAGGGTGTGCTCTTTGGTTTGAGATACTCGTTAAACAAGCAACAGTCGAGGCTAGGACTCGGTTAAGTTTGGTGGGTAGACCTGTGTCGCGTATAAATGATATAGTAACGCAAAATATGTACTTGGGAGCGGTGAGCTTGACATCGATTAAACGAACAGGTACAGTGCACCGATTACGTAGCTAAATATCTTTCAGCATTTCTTAAAACTGCTACAGTATAGTGCTTCGAAAGAAGGACGAGCTTTCTGGCTTGCAATAAGGTGACTATCCCCTCCACTTCTTCTGTTGTTGCCGCGGCGAATGAGGAGGCAGAGTGCCCCACTCGCGTATTTACAGTTTCATTCTACGCGATAAGGCAATAAAGGCAAGCCAAGTGACGCTCGGATCTCCAACTATCATCTTCTTTCGAGACAAATCTGTACTAATGCTACATCAATCTGTACTGAACCTGTTAGCTGTAAAATCTATTTAAAAAAGAATAAACGCTGCCAAGGAAGACATTTTAATCTCACCCTACTAGTTACCGATTAAGATCAAGATATTGAATGATGTTTGCGCGATTAGAAATGTGTGGATTGAAAGCGCGTATGATGCGTGACTTACCGAAGCATTTGCTCAACTGCGTTTGCTTATCGATGAAGACTTTTGCGGAGATGACGTTGCCGAACGGCAGAAACGTTGAAACGAGGTCAGTATCGTTGAACTCTTGCGGTAGATGGTAGATAAACAGGTTGCAACCCTCGGGACCCTCGATTTGTTTATCGGTGGTGGTGAATTTCGCCTTCTGGGCCGCCGCCGCAGCCGCGGCCGCAGCTGCCGTGAACGCTGGGAACCCTGGAAACATCGTTTCTCATTACAAGTCCTTTTTATTGCATTCAAAGGCGTACTACGCGAATTGCCTCCTGGCATCCCACGAGATTCGTACTTAACGAGACCTCGATCGCGATTACCGACAATTTCTCCACGGCATACACAGTTTAAATGTACGGAGTCTGTTATTTCTTAGACCAGTGAAGGTACAAGACACCCTTTGTGCGAAACATAACGTAGAGGATATTTTCAGAAGGGGGAAATCGAATTTCTTTATTTAATCCAAAGATGTGGCGTTTTAAAAGAATTTATAGAAATATAAGGAACTCGTCTTATAGTGTGCTTGAGGATGAATTCAATGAAGTACATAATTCCATTTCATTTCAATTTTCAATTCTGCGGTAGATATAGATATCTACATTAGGGTGTCTCTTATTTTTAATCTGCGATTTCTTTTTCTCTCACACCCTAATATGGCCGCATTTCATAAAAAAAAAATAGTCTCTGAAAAAGATTATTGTAATAGGAAAGGGTGCCGACCAGGCTTTAAAGTTTAGAATTCATCGATGATTTGAATTTGAAGAATTTCTCAAAAATTATAAATCCTATCGAAATTATGTTCAACTAATATTAAAAGAGTATTTAATTTTCTACAATTACTGTATATATAAGTTTTTCGTGCTTCCATTTTTTAGATAATAACGTTTGAATATAGAGAAGTCCGCACTTCGTGCGTTCCACTTGTGTGGCGTGACGCAGAGATAGGCAAAAAGTTATTTGAAATAAAAATTTGTGTAGGAAATTTTTATTTCAAATAATTTTTTGCCCATCTCTGGAGTGACGTATTGTCTATATGCGCGTAGAGCGGACCTCTCTCTATTCAAACGTTATTATCTAAAAAATGATTGGAAGCAGGAATATTATTTCAACAAAATTTCGATAGGTCTTAGCATTTCTGAGAAATTCTTTAAATCAAAACTATTGATGAATTCTAAACTTTAAGCACTGGTCGGCAGAAGTACAATAAAAAATTTCGACACGTATAAATAAGGGCCACCCTAATCCAGATTGATGATGTATTTGCCACTCTGTCTGATTTTCTACGTTTATTAAAGCCTAGATATATTATAAGATGAATGTAATAAAAATATACAAGTTCCTAACAGATATTGAAAGGGTTCTAAATCTTCGCAACTAACTATAAGTCTGAGAGGAATCTAAGAAACAACTCCACAAGGAGGTTTCCTTATCACAATTTCCTTATAAACCAAAAAAGTTAGCTGTATCTTCAATAGTCTAAGAAAATGTGTGTATATATCTGAATTGAACATATTGTAAAAGCAAAAAATTGTGTTTTTGCATTTTCTGCGTTTTCTGCAACACCAAATGCGAATCGCTCATCACATTTGTTCTCTCTACTTCCACATGAGTTGCGTATCTTGTGAGCTGGGGCTTATATACATGTACAAGGGTGGTTCAATAAGAAAGATATAGACAATACTGTTTACACAGTTAATTTAAAAAGTTAAGTTAAGACATGCTTAAATCAGTGTCGACTTTGACACACTGTGCTACTCTCGATAGCTAAAAAAATTACTTTTTTATCAGACAGTTAGTAAAAGATACGCACATTACTTGAGAACAATAAATGATGAATAAATTCTCTATAAGTGTCACTAAATGATTTATCAGCTCTAGAATATTTTTAACATTTAAGTTAAAGTATCGACGACAGTCGGGGTAAGGTTCGCTTGTCCCTTCAATCAATTTCATTTTTGCTTCAATCGGACTATATGAAGTCTATTATTTTGAGTAGTAAACGTTCGATAACTAACTTCTAGGTAATTATTAATAGCAATAAATCTAATACTAATTGTTCTCAATATTAACCCTTCGTTGACACACTTATTTTGTCGATCAACAATTTTTGAACGACTGCCATTCCCATCTAAAGAATCCAATCGTTATGGAAAAAATCATGGGCCAATTTTAAGGTCTCTAGAATGTATTCAAATAGTTTTTAGCCTGAAATCTTATTACAGTTCATGTAAAAAAATTCTAGATTATCATATGTCTTGGAAATACGAAAAAAAGATTTTAAAAATTGTAACTCTTACAAATTTCAATATTAGAAACTAAAAATCTACAGAGGTGTTTTTCAGATATAATATTTTCAGGAAAAAATAGTTTGTAAGTCAGCTTTGGAAGAAAGGTATGCATTTTCCATATAGAAGGTAGGCTATTTCGGTAATTGAAAAAACAGAGATATTCCACGAATATCCTGGATATTCTACGTATTGAAAAAGGTACAGAGCGTCAAAATCAGCTTATGGGTGGCTCACATCCAGAGTTTCAACGAAGGGTTAACACTTTGAATGGTGCCAGTGTGATATCACGTCGAGGGATTTGCAACTTGTGCACAGTTTCGACGTGTTTTCACGTCGATATGTTCTGGAGAGCATTGAAAGTACTGTCTCAGTGTCCCCGAATGTTTATCCTTAAAACTTTTTCCACAGAAGCGATCACTCGGAAAGGCTTGACAGACGTGAAAGAGTATATCTCAAAATCCAGCGTCACTCAAAGTATTAATATTTGTCGGCATATCGTTCAATATAAAATATTTATTCGTTTGCAAATTTCTGCATTGTTAACGCACTCACGGGGAGAAAATCGAAACTGGAAACGCGCTTTTTTAATGACTCATATCAAGTTTTGAGGCTCAACGATCGCTCAAGAAACAACAACTGGTTATTCATTTTCGACATATTTGTGTTAAAAAAATCGGCTATAATATAGTTCTCATTCGGCATTAACATTTGTCCGAGTTGGAATCTAACGGAGGTCGATCCAGCGATTTCCGGATTTAGAAGTAAACTATGATGACCGATTTTTTAAACGCAAATATCTCCAAAACAAATGACCAGTTGCTCCCAGCTGTGTGTTCCTTGAACAGCTCGCCATTACGAAAGCACGTTTCCAATTCTGGCCCTCTCCTCGCCAACAACTTCCAAACAACTTGGATTCCTATGCTGATGCAACCATCTTAAAAGGTGGATAGAACTCGAACTAAACTTCTAAAATTGCTTGACGCGTCGCACGATTAAAACGTCAAATATCCAAATGAAAAAATCCTTGCCAATTAAACTGTGCTAGATCCATCTGCTGTAACACTGTCTCGTATTTGCATCTTTGGTTATTGAACTACCCTCGTATAAATCAATTTAATCGATACTCAACGATTGTGCAAACGTTGCAACAGAATAGTGTCTCGCGTAATTGTATAGCACTAATGTTAGGCATTCCACTCGTGTTACTCACTATGCAATTCTTTCTTTTCCATGGTCACCGTCGTCTTCCCAATGAGAGCTTTAAGGCGCACAGTCACACGTTAGAACAACACGTTTACGGAACAATGTGCAAGTTAGCAGTACATTTAACCATTTATCAATTCAACGGCAACGTAACTCTTAAACCAAGCTTTAGCAATTGGTACACGTACCTGCATACTGTTGTAAGCTGGAGTAGTTGCTCAATGAATCCTGTAATCCATTCAATGGCGTCCCCGTTAAGGAATTGAGCGCTAGGGACGTTACAGGACTCAGACTACCTCCAGTGGACCCTTAAAAATCGAAATCAAAATCATGATTAATGCTTGTTCAAGATGTCCTTCGATTTCTACAGTCATGCCCGTGGCTAACAGGCGATCGATTTCCGAGAAATTCTAATTCCCTGAATATCGGCATGCTTCATGCAATTACACCGGCAGAGAAAAAGAGAAAAAAAATCAATAGACCTTTGTTGTTGCGTTATAGCTCACGAAACTGTACATTGTTAATATTGCGAGAGCGCGTGCGCGTGTAAATACGTAGCTATCAGAAGCGGTTTGTGCGTTTTGCTGGACGAGCTGTTGAGCTGGAGTTACATTAGTTTCCCAGAAATATTTCAAGGAAAATTGTTTCGCAAATTTGTTCCTAGTAGATTTTACGTAACACAGGTTTGCGATTTGTTTCTGTTTTCGTATGTTCTTTTATTCATTTGTTTTCTTTGAAAGCGTAGCTCGCAGCTCACCAAAATGAACATTTGCCATTACTAGCGCGAAGGAGGTCCATTTTTGATCCTGTGTACCGTCAATATTATCAGATAACAGACACACACGAATTAAAGCTTAATTAAAACATGGGATGGACAGGGGTATTGGACGCGTTTGGTTCCATCGATTAAAACGGCCAACGGTAATCACAAATCGAATTAATGATGAATATGTGCACGTATAGGTATATGTATATTTACACAGGGTGAGCGAGGATGAAACGAGAATGATGGCAGAATGCTGAGAGGAAAGAAGTAGATAGAGAATGAGGGGGTAGAAAGAAAGAGAAAGAAAGAGAGAGAGAGAGAGAGGGGGGGAGAGGGAGAGATATGTGCTGCAACAAACCGAAATAGTTACGGCTGTAATGATTGCTTCTCACCTGTGTTTCCGGTCTTTCCAAGAAGGACAGCTACGCACGGAAAAGAAAAGGTGCAGATTAAAAGCCTGACGTGTGTTCCCATGAAATGAAAAAAAAACGATCCCCGAGGAATATAAAAAAAAAGGATCCTTCTTATAATTTCCAAGAATGCATCGGACGATACTGAATCGATTGACTTTAAGTTGTCGAGAAACGATGATGTTGAGAAGAAAGCGTTGGCAATTTCACTATTTACCCCTTTCGGACGAACAAATTCTTTTCTATGCATTTTTCGACAATTTCAAAAGTAATTATCGAGGAGATATTAAGATGGCCATGGTGAATGAAACGTCCTGTACAAGGCAACGAACGTGGAAGTACCCCGTAGTGTCCAAACATTAATGGGAGCAACTCTGTACGCGGCGAATTTCATTAAAAACGAACGTTAATAATAAAGGAGCGCCGTGGCCAGCGAAGCCCATGGCAACACAATCGTCGATTACGCGCATTGCGCTAACTTTATAACAGCATAATTTTATGAATTTTTTAGGTTCCAATCTAGTGCGCTAATGAATTTCATTGAAAACGGTCATTCTGCTACCTTTCCGCCGTAGTAATCGTCCGTTGCAATATGTGTTACTATATGTATAGAGTGTAGTATATGCGAAGGATCGAACGATATTGAAAGACAAACTCGTAGAGTGTGTGAGACGAGATGATGGAAGGTGAGAGGAAGAGGGAGAGAGATATGTATGTGGCCGGGATTTACACACTTATGCGTGCATACGCTGCTAGCGATATACATACTTGGAGATAGCATTACATTTTTAAGTATCGAATTTATAACGAGAAGTGTTTGTACCTCATTTAAGGCAATAAAAAAGCATACAGTGGTGGCCAAAAAAGTTTGAACCTTATATCTTTAGATGTGTCTATAAATCTAATGATCAACTTTACTTGAACATGGTAATGGCATTGCTTTATTGTAGCAGGTCCTGAGATTAAGAAATATCGCTCCTTTCTTGCTAAACTGTGGTATTTTGATCACTTTTTTTTATCAAATGGCACCGTTCTAGGGGGCGAGAACAAAGAAATACAAAAAAAAATTCGACACGTATAAATAAGAGCCACCCTAATAGACATATAGTTCCATCTTCTCAAAGTGTAGCATTTTTGTTATAGTTCGCTTTTAAACTTTTTTCAACACCACCGTATGTGTATGTACCTACACTTTAATACGAGCGAACTTTAATTGTTATGTTGCTGTCACTGGTTTATTATAGAGAATTCCATCACTCTGTATAAAATATGCCACGAGACAATTTTGATCTATTAATACAGTAAGGAACAGATATAAAAATACAATAGCAGTTCTTAAATTAATTTCTGATTACATTTACCCTATTTCGTAAAACAATTTATAAAAATATGTGATTGGTTCACCGAAAACCGGTCATCAAATTCATAGCATAACGTTATCCCCGTATACATATAGCTAGCAATGCATTTAGGTACGTAATGAGTATGTAGTACAGAGGCCAAAGTGGTCCTCCCAGTACTCATCAACATATCCGCGGCACACATATTTTTCTTCTTTCTTTTCTTTTCTTTAAGTGAATAAAAAATATTGAATGAGATTAGACTCTGCCTGAACGGTCCAAGTTAATTCAGTAGTTGTTAATACTATACCAGGCAATGCGACACGTACATAGCGACATACCTGCTGTCGAATTCGCCAGTCCGCTTAACGCTGAAACACAGAACACGTTCACGATATTAACAAGCGGAGTTAGTAGCGTGTTTACATATTCAGCACGTAAACTTCGGTGAAATTTACTTAGCCGATACTCAGCGTGGGTGTGTGTATGTGTGTGTCGAAATAAGGTATTCGTCGTGCAATATTGGACACCGTTTTAAGATTATTGCGACACGCATCGCGTTTGGTGCTTTCGCCCTCAAAGCCGTCTACCAGATTAAATGAAAATATCAAGATGTAACGAGGCCAACTGTGTTAATATTATTTTTACTATTTTTAGTAACACAGTTTTACATTTCATTAGTAATGTTCAACCGTAGAATCTTTAGGGTTTCGGCTACCCCACATGTGGATTCGTTAAGACTTGAGTTTCCTTTCGTTACTGATATTTTGAACCCAGTACCTTTCAGGTTTCAATTAATACTGCATTTCCATTACTTTAAATTTTTTAGCTCTCTTTAATTATTTACTGCTATATGATCTTTTAGAAACCTTAAAGACTGGACATCTAGGAGATCGTACTATTCATGATCCTTCGAGAAAGTGTTAGCGTTGCAATTAACTTCATCAAGCATCTAAAAACGCAAAGACACTGAAATAACTATTTACCAACAATTTGACTACTAATGGAGCTGTGATACAGTCAAATTTAGGCGATTACACACGGATAAAGGCTTAGTTAGGAGCCAAAGTCATATTATATAGTGGACTCTCTAGTCACTAGGGTTTGTCGGTTTTTAAAACCCAGGGTTAAAAACCGGTTTTTATTTATAAAATTGTAAAATTCGAACACCGGTTTTAAAATTTTAAAAACCGGTTTTATATACTAGAATTAATATGCAGAAATGAATTAATTATTTAATTAGTAACGTTAATATTTTGTCTTGAAGTCGCCTTGGATACAAGCGTAGGTAACAGTTTAGTCATTACTGTAAAACTAATCTTCATGAGTTCATATTTTCTGAAGAAAAATACTAAATGGAATAGAGATTTATAATTTGGTACCACTGTAAAAGATTTATATTTTGTGCGGATTTTAGTTGAGTTTTTTTTTCATTTGGTTTTGTATGCAGTTTATTTGATTGTGTTATATTTTTGTGCATCCATAAATATGAAATGAACTCAAAAATTGTACGGATTTTAGTTAATTTAATTTTTATTTATTTATTTGGTTTTGTATAGATAGAGTATATTTTATTTTGTTATATTTTTGCAATTCCATAAATATTAAGGAAACTGAACATTTCTAAAATAAGTACGAATATTTATTTACTATTTTAATTATATACTTTTTGTGAAAATTCGAAAACCGGTTTAACCGGTTTTCTGGGAATAGTGGAATTCGAAAACCGGTTTTCTTAAAAGTCGGTTTTTGTATAAACCCTACTAGTCACCTCTAGTGGCTAGAGAGTCGACTTGTTAGTCGTCGTGGGGTTAAAACAAATAGGGACATATCATTCTCTCTTACATATACATATTTTCTACATTTATCGCACGAGCCACACACACGCACGCATGCACATAATGGACAGAACAGACGATTTCAATTACAATAGAATGGGTTACAATCAGTGGCGGATTTAAGAAACAAGACCCAGGTGGCAAACGTTCTGAGGGGCCCATTTTGGGGGGGGGGGGGGGAAATGAAGAGGTAGTTTACTAAAAACGGGCTAAGTGTAGTAGTACATAAAAAAGATATAGTGTTTGGTTAAAATCATGTTTTTTTTAAATAGGGGCCCATTTTTCCGAAAAATGAAAAGGTAGTTTACTAAAAATGGGCTAAGTGTAGTAGTATAAAAAATATATAGTATTTGGGCACCTATACCTAATCATAATTTTTTTTGGTCATGGGGCCCTGCGGGGGCCTTCTGTGCAGGGACCAAAGTGGCAACTGCTCATCAGCCGCCCTGTTAAATCCGCCACTGGTTACAATTTCCGATTAATTAAGTCAAATACTCCACCAAGTATGCCTCCTTTAATCAGGCACATCTATCGATTTTTAATCTAACCACGCGGGGGGGGGGGGAAATCTTCATTGCATGCTGTTATTTAAATGGAATGGCACGTCCAAGCGAACCTCTGCGAAAACACGCCACTTTAAGGCACTTTTCTATAGCAAATGTGGGATGGGACACAAATGCACAGAATGATGCTGCGATTATGCAACGTTACCGCGCTTCTCTATAGCGTGCTGCCGTAGAAGTTTTGTTACTCACTATTTGGCGACACTTGAAGGTTCCCGTTCCCGCCAGTCATGGCAGCCAGAGTGACCAGGTTCTGCATACTCATCGGCGACACTCCTGCGTTCGCTGCAACGTTTCCGATCGGGAACACACAAGGCAATTAGATCGTAAATTAAACACAGGTTAGACGAGATGATCGTTGTAGCGGTGGATGACGAAGTGTTACAGAAGTTGCTACGATAATCATAGTCTCGCATGACAAATTAATGCAATAGTCAATATGACGTTACGAAGACATTGTCATTCTAATTGCTTGAGATAGCTACAACAATTAGCACCATGAACGGTTATGTGGAGAGGAAATTCTATTTCATAGGCATACGCAAACATTATGAAATACATACAGTTCTGGTATCGATATGAATTGGGCTGCGCGTTAATAGATGATTTAAAGATCAATTGGGTGTGAACTGATCTGGAAATCAGACCTTCCACTGAATTTTTAGAGGGTTGATGAGCCGGGGATGGGAAGAATCAAGGTAGAGCAACTTTTAAGGTGTTGTTTTCCAGAGGTGGAAGATGAAAGACAAAGGTAACAGAATAACCTTTCGATCGCCGTTTGCAATTGAAATGAAAAATACAATTTGCCAGGCGATTTATCAAACACGGAAAGGCGAAGCACCATTTTGCAGACAGATATTTTGCAAGCGGCCTAAACGAAACGGTTGCGTAAGTCCCCTGGCGCGGCATTGGACAAACCATACATTTCCCATCAATAAGTAGTAAACACAGGTTTTAACGTAGACGCTGATGGATACTATCTGCATCGATCTATCATTGCACTGGCATGCTTCCCAAGCCCACTGAAGGCGGAATTTTATTATCGCGATGACAACTAGTGGAGAATATACGGGATATCAAGCATGGTTGCGCAGGAAATTTACGAAACGAACTCGAATAATTTACTGACCGCGGAAAGTAAACGCATCGAGTGATAACGTGCAACTTTTAACGGGACAATAGGAGACAAACATTTCATGGCAAGTGTCCGGTAACAAGTGCCTGTTACACAAGATATGGGACCAGTGCGTTTATAAATTATAAACTTATGCAAACTATGAAAACAGAGAATTTCATAACAATCGTTGCTTGGTAGTTCGTGAGAGAGTTGAGTAAGGTGTTAATAGGAACAGTTATTAATTTGTCTGGTCAAGGAATAAACAAAAATGGAACAATACAGAGGGGCGGTTAAAAGAAAGTTTAAAATCTGAACGGGAGTCGAAATATTTACAGTTCGGTAAGAAGAATCTGTGTTTAAATTTTCATTCGACTATAAATGTGTGCGTATACCTAATTATAATACTAGATTTTACATATCAAGTTCGTATTACTGAGCTATTATTTTGGATAATCACCTCACAGATTTTGAGACTCGCGTTTATGAATATAGTAAATACACCTGTGACACCGTTATATTTAGAAAGACCCTAGGCCCTTAACTGTGAAAGAGAAAGTCATTTACGGTTGAGGAACTGGTCTTGCGCGGCTACTCGAATTTGTGCTTGCTCTGATTAAATCTAATCAAGTGAAACAAATATCTCTACCAAACCCACTGTTCAAATAACACTGCGACAGATATATTCCCGCTCAACTGACTAATAACGAATGAAAATACTATAAATAGTGTATAAACATAGACTCGAATAACTAAGGAATGAATACGAAATTCGATAAGCGGTAAAGAAATACGAATCGAGATGAATGAAGGGTGAATGAACAAAAAAGTAAAATAAGTGGACACCAACCATACTCACCGGCGGTGTTACTCAACGACGCCAAGGTAGCCAGGCCCTGCAAATTCGTAGGGTTGATTTCCGGTGGGCTAGGGACCGCGGGCGCCGCTGCGTGCGCAGGCGTCGCTGCGCCGAGGCCAAGGTGTTGTTGCAAGAGTAATTGATGTTGGACATTCGAGAGGGCGCTCGCGCCAGCACCTGCTGCAACGGGAGTTGCTGCACTCGTTGTAGCTTGAAGTTGTTGTAGTAACTGCAACGACGTGGGCGCCAACGTAGGTGTATCGTTCTGGAACAAAATAAAGATGCAGATGCATATAAATATTTTTCTCGAATTATTCATCCTTGGGTACTCTAAGGAGCAACTTTGTTGGCGCATTCAAGACTAATTGGTTCTCCCAGGCAGAGATAGGCATTATTTAAATAACAAATTATTTAAATAACAAATTATTTAAATAACGTATCAAATAAAGAGACTTTATCTTTTTCCGTTGTCGAATAAAAACCAGCCGAGTTATATTTATTGGAACCGTCACGGATGAAGCAGTTTATTCGACGGGAATTCATCCAAAGATACTTTTTTTTTTCGAAGGCCTTTCATCTTGGGCTTCGAATAATTTTTAATCTTTCATTGTACCTTTATCATAGAAGCTTTGTACTTCGTTGCCTTAGCAAACCTAAAGGTGCGATCCCACGGCGCGTGGCTCCGCGTCGTACCCGTCGAGCCACGCGCCGTGGGATTGCACTTTTACCCTCGACCGTGGAAGTGATCACTCGGAGAGGCCTAAACCAAATCGAAACGGTATTTCCGCTAAACCTTGCGCCACTTAAGATGTTATTATGACTGTTGTGATTACTACCTTTTACGGTAATAGATAGCGTAGGTACTTCCTTCGCACAGAAGTTTGTCTTCTTTTTAAACCAAACTTTCTTCAATGTACGTATCTATCATCGTTTACACAATAAAAGAGAAAATTTTAATGTACATACTATGACAAGCATTAAATACTTAAAGACATGCATTTGTTTGAAGAACACTATCAAGTGGCCACAGTTAGCCAGTTGTATGCTAATGAGTGACAGTGGGAAGAAAGGAAGTGCCTACTAGCCGCGTATGCGCTTACAAAGCTAACTCCCCAGTATAACAGATTGTTAACGGAAATGAGCGGAAATAGTAAACGGAAATAAGCGGAAATAGTAAACGGAAATAATATATAATAAGTGATTTCGATTCTGAGGAAGAAATGCAGGGAATTTTCCACTTCGTGGTTGTACGATTAATTTTCGAGACTGATGTTCGGCAATACAAATTATATTCGGGGCAAAATTAGTCCGTCGTTATTATTCATATTTTTATGATATGCCAATTTGCTCCGTTGTTTGAAGGATAAAGGGCCTGCGTTTGTGTGGTTCCCCGAAGAGGCAGGAGATGGGATGTTGGGGATAATCCTCCAATGGCCTCGGGCTGCAAAATCAGTTTTTTGTCCCGAGTATAGCCAAGTGCGCACGTATTCAGTGGATGTTCAAAATCAATTTTTCGCGAAAACTACACCTCGTACGAAAAAAATGTACTATACATGTTCTATTTTCTTCTGCACGAAGTCACTTTTTCCGTGGTTGCACCACATATTTCGCTCTGAATAAGATTTCTTTTAAGGGACCATTCTGTTTTGATAGGCTGAAAAATATAGCTATTTAATTAAATAAATCTTTTTGGTATTTGTTAAGCTACTTTTATATTATAAAAAAAGAGATTTTTTTTTAATTTCTTTTAAATGTGTTTTTATAGCGTCAATATAACACCTAAAAATTTGTTCGTGGCGCAGGTGATTTTCTGGCTCAGGTTTGTCTGAAACCAAAAATTCGAAAAGAATCTTAATCTGTATGAGTGTTGCTATCCACCGTAGCTCAATTAATAATTTTGGTCGAAAAATAACAATGATTTTTCTCGGGAACACCTGAGAAAATATTTTTTTGGGTGTGTCTTGTCAAATTTTTTTCAAATCGTCGCTATTTTGTTATTTTTTAACAAAAACTGTTAATTGAATTACGGGCGATAGCGACACTCATAAAGATTAAGGACTTTTTCGAATTTTTAGCGCCACGAACATACCTCTTTTTTAGGTGTCATATTGATGCTGTAAAAAGGCAGTTAATACAAATTAAAAAATTCTTTTTAAATACTTTTATATAATATTAGACTACCTTAATAAATACCCAAAAGATTTCTTTCCTAATATGTTGTATTTACTGAAAAAAGAAACTTTAAAAATAGCCTAATTTTTCGACCGATCAAAGTAGAACGATCCCTTAAACACAATTTACTTGTCTGCGTTATTATGAAAATTTTTTAGTGTGTTATAATGTTGTACTTAACGTTACTGCAGACATTATATTTAAAGGTTATTTAAGGGATGTGATTTTGGACCCGGGTCGAGTGGCTGGGGTCAATCGATTTTATCCTCAGAAATGACAGCCAGTGAATTGTTAATGTGTGGCGAGAATATTGGAAATTTGTGAAATATTCAGCGCGTTCGAGGACTCAATGATGGATTGACACTGAAAATTTCATTCGCGTCACGTTCATAATTGATACGCGCCATTATCCGTCAAAAATTTGTCGCTTAAGAGAATGATTACGTTTCGTTGTTTACCGTTGAAGCGTATTAATAACGGTACAACTATAATCGTACGGATTTCAGTGGTGTGCTATCTACGATCTCAACTTTTACTGCCACCACCATGGAATACAAATTGAAAATATTATTCCAAGTAGAATCTCCTAATAGATATAGAATCCCTGAAAAGATATGCGGACGTAGCTTCCCGACTTAATTTCGCAGGATTCATTTTTCTCGATGGTGTAGAAATCATCTAAAGATTAAATTTCGCATCGAGAAAGAAATTTTCGTGCCAAAGGGAACCGTTCTATGAGAGATCTCGACGCGTGGATATATTTGGTTTTCTTTACTTTTCACGGGCGCGCCTGCAGAATACGCGCGCAATATTTAAGGTTCCGGGGAAAATAAATTATTGAGATAGTATTTCATTCTCGATGCAAATAGGCTCTTTGATACCCGGTAAAAAGGTCGGTAGTGAAATATTAAAAGGTACAGACGGTCAGGTAATGCGGCGCCATGTTCACTCCCGCTATATTCCAAAGATTCGTTTGGAGCTGTTGCATCCTTTTCTGGTCTTTCTCCTTCTGTGTGTCTGCGAATTTCACGACAAGCGGCGACGAACATCCCTGTAACAAAAAAGAACACATGAAAATGTATTAACTATATTAGGTTCAATACCTATTTAGAATCGCAGATTTGTTCAGACCCCGCAGAATGAGAATTCAGACCCAAATTCACTGTGTAATACTTATTTATTACATTGAAAAAATCTATTTTTAAAAAATCGTACAACAGTCACAAATGCATGCAGTGGTATAAAAGTTGATTAAAACCACGGGGGAGGAGGAGGGGAAGGTACCAAATAATGTACCTAATCCCTAACGTACAAATCAGAGTTATGAAAAGGTCACCTAAAACAAAGTTATAAAATTACAAAAACCTGGCAATTTCATTTGAAGCCTAATTCGTCTATTATCAACCTACTTGAAGACTTCCACAAGAGAAGATACTTTTATATAGTACCTAGTAATGAAGCCAACAAAGGAGAGGAGAGGGAGGAACGAGGCAGGGGAAGAGATCTTCTGACAACGGATAAGAAAAGAAACGGATAGAAGAAGTCTAGCCTCGGCGCGCGTTTCGAATCATCGAGGTGTCGGCCCGTTCAACAGCCTTTCTTTACTCGGTTTCGGTTAGCCAGAGTTAAATCGGTGTATCATCGAACCGAGGTGACTCTGTAGACCGGGGTTGTGGATTCTCCGGGTGGCAGTGGCAACGAGCCAATGTCCGACGGCCTCATTGAACCGCTATGAAAAGAAACGAGCCGCATACACTTAACGAGATCTCCTTTCTCTTCTGCCTGTGACAGTTGCTTCACCTTTCGTCGTTTAATTTCTATCTAGATATTTCATTGGAAACCAGCAAGATGAAAATACTGGCATATTGGGAACGAATTCTGAGATATTTCAGATTGTAGGTCCACTTTATGGCGATGCATACTTCCTTCAACGCTTGGGCTATTTTGGGCAAGACTTTTTCTTAAACAGATGGTCCTTCTATCTGCGACAAGCGATTCGATCGCAAATGAGGGTTTGGAACACTTGAAAGGATTAACACAGAAATATTTTCAGTATATCACGTGTACTCTGATGAATATTGTTTAATATTAAGTAGCTTATGACGTTATACTCTGCGAGTTTATATTATCTTCTTATAAGTTGTTTCTTTTTTGCTCGGTTATATACACTTATCGGCTATTTTGTAGCTTACTCATTTTTGCCTTCCGTTCGTACCACCCGCGATGAAGTGATTGTTCTGACTTTATAAGGTACCTGCAAGAAAGATATTCGATCGCTACCACGCGAGGAGTAACTAAACACCAGACAAAGTCGAACGTATCACGAAGAATTATATTTATTAGACTTCACCACTTGTCTCGTGATACTTACTTTGTCAAAATCATGGGTTGCACGTATGCTTGTTCAACGTAATTACAAGAATAAAGGCTACTCAACACTAGAACAACCACTGATTGACGTATACCTACTTCTACCAGAGGGGTGAAAATGACTTATTTGCAAACACTGACTGCCTGTATTTTTTAAACATATTCGAAACCAGCAGAATGATGATCCCCCTAATTTCATGCAGACGAGATTATATTACAGTTACACCTAAATCCTAAACGTAGCGCCGACTTCAAAAAGTGATCGATTTGGTGTGGTAGAATAGATACATACTACATATGACCCCCTTCAAGTCGATTAGGTCTTTTAGAACGATCGCTTATACCGGAAAACGTTCGCCCAGCCCGTCCCGCGTTTTGAACACATGCCAATATGTACTAAGGAGAATTTAAACTTCTATATTGTCTCTTACATTTCTATGGGAGAGTTATCAATGGATACGTGATGCTTCACCAACGAAATTGAATCCAAACATGACCTGATCCGAGCTATCTTCAATTACACGTGATTAGAAATACACACTTCTAAATTCCGTAGACTAATTATACATTATACGTCACGTTTGATTAAGAATAGTCCGAACGAGGTCGAGTTTACACTCATTTTCATCGGGAGATTTTCATCAATCCATTGGTAATACTTTCATGAAGATGCAATACAGGATACAGAAATTGCAATTTTTATAATTAGATGACTCATTGGGGGGTTGAAGTATCGCTGAGACAGCGTGACGAGATACAAATAAGAGTCCGAGCTTGGCGTGTTTTCAAAGCAAATATTCGGGGACCCTGGTACAATACTTTCTATGGTGCCTAGAAAATATCGACATGAAGACACGTCGAAGCTGTGCACAGGATAGAAATCCTTCGGCGTGAAAACACGTTGGTGCCACTGAAAGTGGTATTATGACTTTCCTAGGTTCTGGATAAAAGGAATATAGGAAATGTGATTTTCGATGAGTGGGAATTATTTTCCCGTAACTTTCGAAGAAGATACGAACATGTCTCAGAGAGCATTAGGGGATCTAGATATAGAAGGCAGACGTACTGGATATTTACTCACCTCCATCGTTTGCGAGTGGTGAAGGGCTTTAATGGCGTTAATGGCGTACTGTTTACTAGCGAAGGTAACAAAGGCACAGGCTTTACTCTTCCCGGTGCTGTCCCTCAGCACCGAACACTCTTCGATAGTTCCGTAGACACTAAACATGTTCCTCACGTCATTCTCCGTGAACTTCTTTGACAGCATACCAACGAACAGCTTGCGTTCTGAAACAAGAGATCACAACACAATCAGCATCTTCGTTAAACGTTTTCACAATGTTTTAGACCTAATGCTGATCAATTTAAGCTCCAGAACTGGTGCACCCCTTCCCACTCAGTTTCCGTTATCATGCGTATGAACTGGAGCTGTTGTTTTCGCCCGGGTACCCGGGTACCCTTGAGACACCCGGGTAGACAAAGTTACCCGGGTACCCAGTATCACATTTAATTGCTTGAAGTTTATTCCGTTCATTAGTGAGAGTAGCCGAAAATGATCGAAAGTCGAAAGACGATCGGCTGTCAAATCGGAATTATCAACTATCTCATTTAGTCTGGTATCTCACGGGTACCCGGGTATTTGACGGGTAGTAACAGCTCTAGTATGAACGCTAGGCGATTCCGTATTGTGTCTCGTGTTTCATATAAACAAAATATGTGTCTGACATTGCAATGTAACAGAGATATCCTAAGTCTATGAATAGTGCACTATTAAATCGACACAACTAATCACGTTTGCAGTTTTTCAAATTCGTAGATCATCAATAAGAGATCGAAAATAAACGATAAAGCCTAGGGTAGATCTGACAAGGAGCTTACAACCATGAGCTTCACTATATCGATCGAGTGTTCACTAAATATGTAGTTGTTACTAGCAAGCAAAGATTCGGAGGTTGGCTGAATTCTTAAGGGGTCACCCTACTTTGACTGCCTGAAAAGGAGCGCGATATTTGGGATTTTTTTAAAGAGAAACCCTCGAGTTATATTAATTGAAAACTGTATGCCTATAATTGCACATATTTACGCAACATTTTAAAAAAAATTTAATTTAAAAAAAAACTATATCTAAAACTTTAAACGCGTTTTTCTCAAGGCCTCTAGCGAAAACCTCTATAATTCGAAGATTTGTCGACTGTACTAGTTATTAGTTTTTAGTTTTAGTTATCAGTTTATTACCTATACGTGAGTTAACAGACCAACCTTCAGAAACAGCTTGGTCTATCCACATAATTGAGTACAAGTTAAACTCAACATCTGTTAAATGTAAATTAGATACACAAATTTCCAAATATTCTTTTTCACATCGTCATACAGTTCTCTCGCAGAATAGGTACTGGGTAAAACATCGATACAAACGTATCGTAATTGCGCACGTTACTGTGTGTAACATGCTGAGGAAATAAACGTATTATTAAAAAAAAGGAGCGAAGATTGAGGCGCGCGCGTTGGCGCGTGTTCGTCCCGCTCTGCTGCAGATATGTACACGTGGCTTAATGGGATTAATAAATAGGAGTAACAGTTCTCTTAATTGCGATGGTAATGATAAACGGGTGATTATCTACCAGAGACTAGCTGCTCGTTCTCAAAATAGGCTAAACCTTCTAATTAATTCAGTCTAGGGGGTCGAGCTCTTGAGTAACGCTGCCATTCGTCACGCTGCCGTCTTCGCCTATAATGCGACCGATCAGCTATGGCTATTTGACGATGACAGAACCGAGGAGAGGGCCAGTCAATATTTGTTTAGGACCAGGTGAAAAGCTTCACCCGGGGAGAAGCCGCTTATGTAAATTCAGCGTCGCGCAGGGTCCCCCGTTCGAGTGACGGAAAGTAGCTGCATTTCGGACTATCTCTATCACACTCGCTTCCCTCGCCCTTTTCCAGGGCCCTGCCCATCCATCGCACGCTTCGCAATCTCCATGCACGCTTTTTCACGGGCACCTTCCGCCGGCGGACATACACCTCTCCTAGGAGCCTCTCCTCTGCATTAATACCGTCAGCTCGTGCAACGTTTGTCCAGCGGAAAAGTACCTTTCGATTCGCTTTGGGAAGAAAGCCGCCAATGCAATGTCGTTGGCAGTTGAAATTGACGGCGGTCGATGAACTTTCTGTCTCCCGGCCGTGTATAATTGATACAGTTCGAATGAATAGAAAGTGCGGGCTCTTTGCATATTTCTCTTTATCATTCCGCGTGCCATGGTCGCCGACAGAGAAAGCGTATAGAGTGATACGAGCGTAATATACGGGGTGGGTTAATTGAAAGTAACATCTGAAGAGACGCTTCCAGTCCGTGGGTTCTAGGGAAATAGGTGTTCTGGCCCAAATTATATGCACTTTAAAATTACAATTTTAGAATTATTAAGTTTAATTTCTTGGTGTACTTTATATTCATGAAAATTTTATGAATTTCAAAAAGAAATTGACAAAGTTATGCATACAGGTACATATTGGATGTAACCATTTTTCACGGTTTTTGAAAAAACCGGGCGTTTGCAACATATGGTTCATTTAAAACATTTTCTCCTTTCAACCAACAGAATATGTTGATGAAAAAAAAGAAAAAAATGAACGTTACTTTTCAATGTTATAAATAATTTTTCGGCTTGTAGATTCACCCCTGAAAGCCGTGACCATCAATTTTTAAACACCCAGTACAGATGAAAAATAATAAATGTATACCTGCCATTAATAAAAGCATCTATATTTAATATACTTTTCTTGCTGACTACGTAAATATGATTTAACAGTAGTTTTTCTCTGCTGAAATTCGTATAAAAGACAATGGCGAATATGGTCCTTGCTTGTAGTCATCTTGGTCACAATTCTTCTGAACAATTCTTCATTCTATTGGCTTGTTATATGTTCTTTTAAAAAAAAAAATATAGTAACACCACAGCAATACAAAACGCAATACATACTTAGAAAAATGCAGATTATGAAGCCAACCCTAATGAAATATTTATTTAGTTATCAAGCCAGTTGATGTCAATGAATATTTATTGCAAAGAATCAACGAAAAGTTTGCAGATTTTCTCCGCCAAATTAATCGCGTGGCGCAAAAAGTTTTTTCCTTAGAAGGAGCGTGCTTTTCAATCAATTAAACAAGCAATACTTGAATACCAAAGGCGTATGCGTAGCGATGGTCAAGAGCTCCCCCCGAAAGATGAAAATAAACAGAACTGAATATGGAGGGAAGAAAGCAGAGAGGCAGAGGAAGAGGGTAAATAGGCAAAATAGAAGGTTACGGGCAACGTAGCCCCGCGTATCCGTTGATTGCGCCGCAAGCTCGTTGCCTGTTAACGGTTTAATTATTTTCGGTAATCTAATCTGATACCAGTGCTCCTGGCCGGATCAGATTCTACGGCCCGCGCGAAGCACTATGGAAATGAAATAAAACCTTCCTTCGCGATTATTTTCGATGAAGAAATTTCAAGCCTTCTTGGCTCACGATACTTCCCTCCGATTGCTATATCCCTTCATGCATCACCGCCACTATCACGACGATGGTATCCCGGACATCAGCAAAACTGCGGCCACCGTGGAATGTTTATTAAATACCGAAGACGCTGACTGGGATCTTCCTTTTGGTTCACCGCGTACCGAAATTGTCCGTCCAGAGCCACGAGGACCGGCCAACTTCATATTTGCGCAAAGGCAAAGGGGAAGAATGTACTCCCAGCATTTACAGATCGATCAGGGGTGGAACGCAGCGGTGGAGACGGGTTGGTACTTTGGAAACACAGGGGTGGATCCGTCGTGAAACCTATTCCGTATCGTTGATTTAATTTGGCTGAGATGGTGGCATGAGTATTAGAGACTGAGAAGGGTTGTATTTAACAGAAAACTTTATAGAAATGTATTGATTACTGGTAGCATGATGAGATGATCAGATGATGTTTCAATGTACTCCGTAATTGAGTCCAGATGACCCATTGGTCCCAATGTTCATTTACGTCACTCTTAATTTATCTCCCGAAGGAACACAACGACCATCTAGCAGTGCTTCAACTTCTCGTAATCGCAACATCTCATCGCAGCTTTAACCCTCATTTACTTCTTCCTCTGACTTTTCTCATTCAAATTCTTCACTCCAATCTGTTACTCGATCATCGCACGATTAATTGTAAAATACGTGTTTCATAACGTAGTTAAGTAGATGCAATGTACTTATTATAGGTTTTTGTTCGAAATACTTTTTTTTCAGAAACTACAGGACCAACTAAAATAGTCTGTTCTACACTCTTCACTTGTTTCTTTTTTTCAAGAGGAATCGCCATCTCGTTGGTTGTGCCCTGATCTGTTGGACAACCTGCATATTTCGTACAAAACTTCTTCATATAAAAACTGGCAACTCTTGCTATCATTTATCATACTGCATGAAAATAACAATTCGATATGCGCCAATACAACGTTTTTCCGCGTAAATACACTGATCTGCATATTTTCTATCACACCAATCACCAAATCCACTTTCCTTTCATCATTGACGAATCGTTTACGCCCATTTTCCTGGGTATATTCATTCATTTTCCAATTAACTCACGCGATTTAGGAAGCGCGGCGTGTTTGCAAACGAAATGCCTCGCAGCGCCGGATGTATTTTCTTGTTTTCCGTTTGCGCTTTTCTCGCAGCGTCGATGGCGACCACGGACAAAACCGCGTAAATATTTGTCAACCAATTTTACGTTTCGCGGACACCATATTTGTTTCCTTAATTAAATCGCGCCGCGCCCATTAAACATTCGCGTTTTCGTATCGAACCAATTGGTGGAGAACCTTCGATCAAATTAAACAACCAAACCACGAGATTAAACGGTGAGATTAATAATTTTTCATATTTTCGATTTAGCACTCGGTCTGTGCCTTCATCACTTCTTTTCGAATTTCTTAGATATCCCTCTAGAAGCAAAACCTTGCAAGTTTCCGCTTTGGACTTTTAAATTTTTCATAAAAGTTTTCAGAGGTTCTTGGTTTAACGTTTCAAAGCCTCAGAAATTTAATTTTGCAAGTCCAAGTACCATTTTCGTAAGAATTTGATTACTAAAACGACGGGTTTAAAGACTCATAAAACAGAGCTGTCGAATATCACGTATGGCGTTGACAATATTTGAAAGAGAATTAAGTAAATTGCGAAAAAAAAATTTATCTCTCTGAAGAGCATAGGGGAGACCGGAGCAAGTTGATAGATAAGTTTTTCAGTTTTCAATTTTGTCAATTTTGTTCGAATTAATATGCTAAAATACACTTTGGTCCTTCCTCTTTAATGTACTTATTGAAAGTGAAAAGTTGAGAAAATTCATACAACACAGATAGGTACACGAAAAAATGTGATTCTGATGTAAGCAAAATGTATCAATTTACTCCATTACAGATATGTAATTATGTGCTCTTTTCTTTCCAGATGGGGGGGGATTAATAACTATCGAGGTGACGATTAAAACGTCCCTCGGTCGCGACCGCGAGTTTCCAGCGAACGTTACGAAAGATTAGATTTCCGTGACCCCTTGTTTCGTATTCGCCAAAGTAGGAGGTCTGGCAGGAATATTCTTGGTCTCTTACCGTCTCCCGGTTCGTGGAGCTCGCGGTCCTTCGCCAGAATGAGAATTAACTTTGTTAATTCAATTCCCAGCTTGGCCACGTTCAAACTAACTGAATTTCAGCTGAGCACAGGCTCTGAACTAGCCGTGTTACTAAGTAGAGTGGCTCTCGGCTTATGTGTAATATATCTGCACACACGGTTTGCGCCGGCCCAGCGATTATGTGCGGCCATATATCGTTTTGATCCTTACTTCCGCGTATGGCGGATATATGGACTGGGCGCAATGGGTGGAAAGAAGTAATTGCTTCGATATGCTGCAGTACGTTCTACAAATTCGTCTGCTCTCAAAGTAAGTATTACGAACAAGTTGTGGTGGGATATGTGTAGGTATCATACTACCAATTTTACAAGAAGTTTTGTCCGCTTTTTTTATGGCGCATAAAGAAAGAAAATTCATGAGAACAGACCAGTGACACAGACAAGTGAGGTTTAGTAATAAAATCGGTCTATTATACTGTTATATTAGCTTTATGTTTCTCATCGCGGTATGCGTACTTTATAAAGATTCAAAGCCAGTGCTCGCGCTGTCTTTGAAAACCGAGAGTTTCAAAGTTGAAATGAATAATTACGCGAGTTGTAAGCTGCATGTAGATAGTATCTAAAAGAGCCCAAGCATAGTTTGTCGTTAAATTTTCAGTCGATTTCTCAATGTAGTGCCAATTCTAGCGAGTTACGATGAATATCCACCAAAAAAACTCCACGCTCCAATTACAATTCTAATTCCAAACGGTTCGATTCTACCAGAACTCTATTAAGGCAGGACCATTAAACTCTATTGTTAAAGGAACCAAGTTCGTTCTCCATGGTAGGTAAGTGATGGGCTCGTAATCGACCATCGGTTTTGGGATTAAAAAATTCAATTCACAAATATATCACGTTATAACTTCACAAAATTATCAAGCGATCGACCAGTCGTTCATTAAGACTTGAAGCACGACGCGAAGTTTGAATGTATCGTCACGTTAAAGGAAGAAAAGGCGTCTTCATAAACGAAAAATTTACGGACCAAACTTATTTACTGTATTCTAATTTGTTTCTCTTTAATACCGGTCTATTATAGTAACTGCTGTGAGTATGTGCTTCAAACAACAGAGGATGATCCGTCGTTTATCTTTCATAAGGAAAAACTAAACCTTTAAGGTGAGATATTAGGGTTCTCGTTCTCGTTAGGTTAGGCGGTAAATCGTCGAATATCCGTTACACGAGCTTAAACGAGCTTACGCGTTTCCGTACAAGCACACGGGTAAGGGAATTATGCTCGTAAACTTCTCTCTCTCTCTCTCTCTCTCTCTCTCTCTCTTCATCTCCCTCTCATAATTTATTCTTTCGCGGCACGAGGAGAACGTTCACGTCGAAAGGAACACCACCTGCCAAGAGCGGGGGGTTGAAACCAACCATTAACACGACGATCGTTGTAATAATCTCACGTTAGCAGGCTATTTTTAGGCTTGCTAGATTTACGACCGCTAACCCTTCTCTTTCTCCTCTATTTAATTCTATCTCTTCCTCCCCCCTCGAGGGCTTCCACCCTCATTTTGTCTGCGCCCCTTTGAAGAATTTCTTGTAACCTAATTACGTCCAGTGTGATTATTGAATCGATATTATTCCACGGCTTTAATCAATTATTCAATAATGATACGGTCCCCTTTTCGGCTCGTTACGGTTTTTTTTATGAAGTAATTATTTATTACTCCTTACAGTATTGGAATGAATTGTTTGTTACAGCAATAGCAAGTGAATTCGAGTAGAATTCAGAATTTCTGATGAGCTGATTTATTAAAATTATATTAGAACTAATTCTTATTGCGTTAAGAAAAGATAGACACCTCGAAGTGCAAAATGTTAATTGAAAATGTTAGAAAAGAAATATTAAGAAACGCAATGTTTTGATAATGTTACGATTATCAGTAAGTTTATCGATTCATAGAGACATCAAAATTGAAGAGGGAAAGGAAATATGAAAAGTGTAAATTAAAATTTGTTCGCATCTTTAAATGTATTGTAAATATAAACAAAAATTCTCGATACATAAATTAGCCCCACTGTACTTCAGTTATTTTCTTACAAGAAAAATTATTCCACATTAATGTGAGTTTTCCGTTGTTCTTCTGTGTTAAATATTACTACAATTTATAGGATAGATACGAGACCATGGCAGAACCAAAACTAAGATGATTTTTCCTGCCGGAATGCGTAAAAATGACAGTCCAATTTTTCTCCCATGAAGTTTCATTTTTAAGAAGAGTGACGTCGAGCATCAATCATGTACGCGTGCTGTTGACTAAGAGCTTTGGGATTAATGATTCGTGCTACTATAACGAAAAATGATGAAAACTTTGTTAGGAGTACCTATACTAAGAACAACTAATTGTGAGTACCTTAAAGTTCGCAAATAGGAGGAAGCTTCTATTTCATTCGCATGGATTGCAATTAAGGTAATTGGGGCGAAGATGCCTAAGGTTTCTTATTAAATTTATAAAAAAATGAATGTATACATATTTCTATCAAACCGACAAACTTTATTTGTTATCTAAATCATATACTATAAAACGAACACTGCTAAATTAACAAAAACTATATGTTAACCAATAAAAACAACAATCCTTCTCATACAAAATTTGGCATCTTACCCCAATATAAAAAACATATTCGTGAGGCATATAGTGATGCCATTTCAAGCCGAATGAAAAGTTGGAAAAGATGCGAACGAAACAAAAAAATGCGTGGTACTTTTTGTTCGCTACAATTTTCACAAGTATTAGCAAACGAAGGGCGCGTCTCGTGTAACCACTTTTTGCAAATGATGCAGGAAATCCAATCGACTTTGGGTCCATTTCTGTCGCCATAGTAGGTACCCATTACAAGCAATACCAAAATTCTTTTGCATCACTGTTCACATCATCTGAGCTGTGAATTGTGATCCGAAATTAGCTGGGTGATGTCGTCCTCATCATTGACACTTTCTTCATGGGCCATTTTTCGTGCTCTACCTTGATTTCCTTTTATTGTCTTTTTTTTATAGTACCCATATGTTTTTGGTCGCGTGATTGATGTAGAAATCGTAATTTTGGAGCATTAGAGCAAAGAAGTTCCCTCGTGCAATTCGATGCAATTCAAAGTTGCACAATGGTTGTACGACGGCGAGTCAGCCACGTTCATAGGTGTAAACGTTGGTTTGGGCACAGGTATGCGGCTCGTCATTAGTATGTCGCCGGCAGAATGCGCAGGAAGTGACGTCAAAAGAGAGGCAGCGATTTATAGAGAGTCGCGAATTCCGATTAGTGAAACGTTTCAGCCCGAGCAGCTGAGCCCGACTGTAAATTTTCATTTCATAAAGCCGAAACGCGAGCGGAATTCTTCCCTTCCGATGCATGCACTCCCGCAGTTCCCATTTTCGCAAATTTAACGCGTAGAGAATTGTATTTCTTGCGGCAATGCCCAAGAAACAGGTCTTGAAAATGTGTGTCACTGCGCGAAACATAAATAAATGCAGACACGTGCCGCCTTCTCTTTTAACTAAAGAAAACTTCGCTCGCCACTCGGATGACTTAATTCCGCGATAACGTATCCGGCACATTAAAAGCTTCATACGTTGCAAAAGTTGGATCTTCAGTAAAAATATTAGTGGTGCCTCAATGATCCAAGTGGCGAGAGACCGAGCTTTGCTGAATCCAGGCATTAATTACACCGATATTTTTCTGAATTTAAAGTTGCATTCGGAAATAGGTTTTTGCTTCTTTCAGGTGATTGCTCATGCGCCGAGTTCTCCTTGCAATTAAACATAGAATCCACATAGGCATAAGCGAATGTATGGTATGTTTCGCCTTATCGAGGCTTCACTGTACGATACAGGGTGCTTCAAAGACCAGTATGTATTTTGACGGAGCAAGGTAAATTTCCACCAAATATTTTGGTGATATTATTCTATATATATCTGTATACAAAATACAAGCATGCAATTTTAGATTGCAGCTATTCTCAAAGAGAGAAATTTATACATATACAATTCTGTCATCAAGATATATCTTTGAAATGTATCTCGCCAAAACATGCACATAGTTTTGGAGCAGTCCGTGACTCTTCATGAAAAATAAATGAAACTTATGCAAGAATGTTTTCACAAATGATACTTTATGTTTGAAGAACACAAACGTTGATAATCAGTTAAGGGGTCATTCCACTCTGACGTCCCGATAAAGTACCGCTGTTTGGAACATTTTTTGTCACAAAAAGAATGTGTTTACTAAATGGAAGCTTTTTTTTCTATTTATTAACGCGTGCTTCGAGAATACAAAAAGTTTTTTTCATATTTTTTTAATGTCTGCTTGCCCCCAAATAAGGGATGCAATATGCGCTGTAAAAAAAATGCCTCGACCGTGTGGTCGATTTTGGAGGAACCATGTATTTGGGGCGGTGGTATCAGGGAGATTTGTAATTAGTATGACTGTCGCTACGGCTCGAACTGGAATCACACATTTTCGTTGTTTTTTTCTCATCTTTTGCGTCGCAGAATGATTAAAAAATTTAGCTAATTTCGATAGTTCAACTTTGGATGTCTGCCATTTGGTTAATTCTTCATCAATCTAATTAATCCTAAATAGTCTCTGCCATAGCGACAGCCGTACTGATTATAAATCTTCTTATTTTTTTTCTTTCAGACACACGGTTCCTCCAAACTCTACCACGCAGTGGAGGCGTCTTTTATTTTACAGCACATATTACACACACTTATTTTGGCGCAAGCAAGCATTAAAAAAATATGAAAAAAAAATAATTTTGTATTCTCAAAGCACGTATTAATAAATAGAAAAAAACTTCAATTTAGTAAACACGTTGTTTTTGTGACAAAAAAATGTTTCAAACAGCGGTACTTTATCAGGGCGTGACAGTGGAACGACCCCTTAAGCTGCTTTTGAAAATCTGGCTAATGTCGTTGCAAACCATGTTTCGTTTATTTCAACTAACAAATGGTACGAATGATACTTCTGAACTCATTAAGGAAACGCTTCCATATAGGGGCATGTAGTCCAGTTTTAGAACAGTTAAGCTGTAGAAGTAATACTTATCGAATCTTTTTGCATTGTAGCACATTGAGTTGACAGCTTTTTGTTTAGCTACCTATTATATTTCACGATACAAAGCATAGGATCTCTCATTAAAAAATATTATAACAAATTTGGATGTTTTAGCCATACTTTTGTAAAACTGGAGCATATTTTTGTAGTGCGAAGAAGGTACGAGTTCTTGGACAATCGCCGACATTGGGTGGTTCAGCTACTCTGTTTGCGATCAGTGCTTAAATAGGTGGTGACCGTTTAAGGTGACCACTCCCGTGTCTTGTCTACCAGTGGTGGGTGGGCGTAGAGTTACATAATTTATATATATTTATGCGTGCCATAGGACGATTGCGAAGATAATACAGTAATTTCCACAGTAGTCTGTCTCTATGTCACAACAACGGAACGTTGTCGACTTTGTGGCTGACACGTGCCTGACAGGCTTTCTATTTCACGGATCTCGTAGAAATATATCAGCTGTGATAATATGCCTGACTTTTGCACTTGATTAATATAAGGCATGCGGATAAACAAACTAAATTACAGAAATAAAAGAATAAGGAATTCAAAGTATTCACATTTCAGTTGCAAATTCTACAATCTCCACTCCAATTCTTACACTGCAAATTCATTTATAGTCTGTCACAAGAGCGTACCCGCGATATTTAGGAAAAACGATACCTAGAGCAAAGGAGGGTGTGGCAATCTAAACATGTAGGGCCTTGATCAATACGCGTTTCTTTTAAAACTGCTAATATCGTATGTGTCGTTGAGAAATACGTACGTTTCAAGATGAGTGCAGTCTACGCTAATTGTAAGAGTTTTGGAGCGGTCTCTTTATGTTGCCACTCAAAAATACCAAAAATCAGTTTTTGCAAATTCAACTAAGTATATAGGGTAGAGTCGGGCTAAAAGTCCGGCGGGTAAAAAGTCCCGAATGCAAAATCTCCATTCGTAAACAATTGATTTAATATCGCAGCATAACTATGTTGATGGCAAGGGTAATGGGGAGGACCGCAGAGTAGCCAGTCGTTTTTGGACTTTCGTGCGTGTCATTTAAAGTCTTTGTCATTATGTATATCCAGAAGCGAAAAAAGTACGTCCTTTTTGTTGCGTTATTCGAAGTAATCCATGCCTGTATTGTGTATGTCCTGTATTTTCATTCTTTTGTTTAAAAAAAGGTTGGCGTAGTATTTTCGTTCAATATTGTATACAACAAAATTGGTTTAATAAATATTTATTGATTTCGAAAGAGTTTTTTTACTTATTTTGTTTTATGTTACATGAATAGATGGTTAAAAGATATTAAGGACTTTTTACCGCAAGCCGGGACAACAAATCCATTTTGAATCGACACACATTTTGTGATATAACAGTATAACTCAACAAAAAATGACACTATGAATCAACAACTTTGTAGAAGTAAACCATAATAGTTGTAGATTATGCAAAATAACACCGTATATCTCTAGATTGTTATTATTAAATTTTACATAGGTTCATATCAATAACGGGACTTTCAGCCCCACTCTACCCTATTGTATGTATTTTGTTGTGAAAACGGTACGCTTGCGACATACGGTCTCTTTTAAACTTTTTCTTCCTTCAACGAGCAGAATTCGTTGATGTAAAAAAAATTAACAGTAATTTTCAAGCTTATAAACAATTTTGCATTATTTTTTTTTACACATGTCCACCGATCCAGAGACGTAGAGCCACTCCTGAAGGCAGTGACTGAAGGCATCACTTTTTTAACACCCTGTATACGCGCTATACTGTATAATGACATAATTTTTAAATACATAGATGCGCACGTAGTAAGATACCAAATTCGACGAATGAAATTTATTCATAAGTCACTGCATTCGCATTTTCTGCGAGAAATCGATTTTTCATCCGCGTATATGCAGCCGACCGACGACGCCGGGCTCCGCGTTTCGCGCGGTGGTCGGGGAGTTTCGTGAAATCTGTTTCAAAGGCTGGCACAGGTGAAGAGCGTATTTCCTGAATTCCCTGCCGGTGGGGCCCGTATATTTCAACGAAAACCCCGGTCGTCGCCTCGATTCTCGGATATCTTTCTCGGCGACAACGAGTCCCGTTCGCGCCAGGAATGGAGCCATAAATTCCGGATCGCGACGAGAGATACAAGGATCGCCGTGCATATTTCCGAACGTTGCAGCGAACGTCGCGTCTCATTTGACGAGGGGGGAAGGAGTGGGTAAGGAAGGAAACGCCGTTCCGAGCAAGGACTTTGTACCTTCCAACGACGAACCACGCATAAGCGGCGCACGTTAATTGGATATTTGTATGGGATCCGGTACTTCGGCTTCCATCCGGCCTGTCTTTACCTACCGACGTTTCGTTTGTCGTTCCTTTCTCGTTGTTTCCTCCCTTCACATTCATTCCACGACTCTCCCCCCCCCCCCTCTATCCTTTTATAGATTTGTTTGGGACACGTTGCCTTGCTTGAATCGTCGTAGCGAGGTACGCGCGTCATTCGTCGCTCTTTGGGTGCTTGGTATGTATATAGTATACATCATTAAAGCCAGATTACTGGTAGCGAATAAGAATAGTTGCCTGGATGGGAAGTTAATTTAGGAAAATTTCTTCTTTCATTGGTTTCTGTTTACAAGGAGCAAGTGTGTGCCTACAATGGTCTCCAGATAAACTGACAATTTCGGGTTCCGGAGAGTATCTCTTATCCAGGGGTGGTAGGCGAGTGTCACACCTCCGATTTCACGGTTCGGCGAGTTTTATGGGTCTCGCCGCTCGAGAATAGGGGACCCGGAAGACAAGGATGGCACTAGCTTTTGTGAAGATCCGATGAGAAATGCGGAACTTGGCATTTCTCCCTTCTTAATGGCTAGTACTATTCTTGCCTTTTATGGCATTGTCCTCGGGTGTTGAGCGCTCGGTTGCGAAGCTGTCCACGTCTTAAGTAACAAAAAAATGGTAGTGGGGATGCATCTGTATCAGCTTAACCGGGGTAAAAATTATCAGTTTAGCCAGGGACTACTGTGGAAGTGGTTTGTCTGAGAATGAGTTTAGGTACTCGTATAGGGAGACCCGCGAGTTGGAACGCAACAGTGATGCATATATGAATTTACCAGGTTATTTGTATGGGATGCATTACTATGCTACTGGTATATATTATCTACCTTGGACGCAGGAATACTTAAGCTGTTAAATGAAAGTGGTTAACTTGATTCTACTAAACGTTAATTGAACATCCGTTATAACAACTATTGGGATACATTTTTGGGAACCTTCTTCCAATAACCAATCCGTATGTTCTATCTGAATAACAGGGTTATCATAAAACTTTTGAAACCTAATTAAAGTTGGCAGCTTCGTTCAGATCGCTGCCTTTTAATTATAACATCAGAAAACTTTCCAGACGACTATAGTCGTATTTTTTAAGTCTCTACTCGGTAAGTTGTACTTGGGCACTCAACACAACCAAGCTGCATTATTACATCGACAAATGATAACTTGAAGATTATACTAAGAATAAGTGGTTATAGGGGGAAGGATATAGGGTAAACTTGCCTAATTCGTAACCCTGTTCTTTCTTTTAACCCAGGCCTTCCCAAGTACGGGAAATGTACTCATGAAGCACATGTTTCGGTTCTCCCTCCAACACTACCTCTCTCAGAGGAGACAGTAACGCCGCTAGAAAGCAGAGAGAGAGGACAGTAGGAATCGTCCCACCTTAGCTGAAGGCGCAGCGATGGAGGGAGAACCGAAACATGTGTTTCAGGAGTATATTTCCCCTACTTGTGAAGGCCTGTTTTAACCTAACAAGGGGACCTTTAGGTTTGGCAATTTCAGAAAATTTTGATACTTAGTGTACGTGAAGGTCTTTACTAGAACATTAATTTCTTAAAGCAGTAAGACGCGCTTTTCACCCAAATCAGAGGAAATCTACTTTGAAAAATTCTGAGTTCCCTTATATGCAGGGTGTTCCTCTACCTACGGTCAATACTCTAGGGGTGGATTATATAGGCAAAAATAAAACGAAAATCAAGAGTGACGAAACCGCGGTAAAGGCTTCGTTTGACTTTGAATTGCACCTAAATACGCGTGCATCGTAACTCGTAAGCGTGTGCCCCTCAAGTGACTACGATGCACTTTGCGATTGTCTGCGCAAACTGGTGGGGCTAATGTTGTCTGCGATTACTGTTACCTTGATTAAACAAAAATTAATTGCAAACTATTAGTCGTTTAGCTATATTACCACAACTATTCTATGTTGGAAAATAAAACACTTTTGTGGAAATTTCTCGTCGAGTTCTTTTACCCCAAAACATGCGAACTTTTGCCCCACATATGTATCTAGTAAACGTTCGCATTGGCCACTTTTTGGGAATTTAAAAAATTTATTTCATATGTGTTGTGACAGATAAATTTAGACGAAGTCACTGCCTATCGAATAATAGGGGATAGGTAGTTATTATTTTTTACACAATGATATGACTATCCCTGTACTACCAAGGATTTTAGGGAAGTCTAACCTTTAAGTGCGCACTACTGCTCCACTTTACTCTACATAGGTAATAGCCAAATGCTTCCTCCTTCCTAACATACAAGAACATTCAGTCGATGTCTCTACTAATTTCCAGTGCTGCTACAGACATTAAAAACGCGCAATTGGAAACGCAAGTTCTGTTGGAACAAGTCTCCCGCGAGTTTCGCGAACGTTCCCCGATCTTCAAATAGTTTTCGAACTTTCGCCACAATGGGGGCTCACCACCAGAATCGTATATCGCGCGTGCAAGAGAGAGAGTTCGATCGATCTGAACACGGCCGGCTAGTCAGAAACAATATCGATAATCGCGTAATTGCTCGACACACTTACAATTAGACGTAATCGTTGCATCGTGAACGTAATGGGCGCGATAATGCTGTACCGGTTGCCCATGGAATATCGCGAAACCTCGTAACACGCGAGGAGCATCGGGGATCGCAGATTTTATTCCAGTCGCGGAAAAAGAGCGGTGCCCATCGGTATGCAAAACTTCGTAGTACTCGTGGGATTATTTTTCCGGGAGTTGCTTTATATAAAAATAGAACATCGGTAGGTACACTGAACAGAATTTTCATCAATTCAAGGTTGCTCTCCGCACCGCGATAACAAGAAAGCGTGACGTACAACAGCCTGACGATTCTAATTAAATTCTCAAATTTTCAGAACGCGTTTAATTACAACGAATACATCCAATAGACAAAGTGTTAATACGTTGCTTCGGCGGTATTGCTATATATTTGACTGATTCTCTTCCATGCATATTTCAGCGAATTCAATTTCGCTAATTTTCTTTCTTTTCCTTTGTATCAGTGTCAGTAGAATGCACGACGGTATGGTTGGAAAATAACGAGGCGATAGTAGGTGCAGTTTACCGAGCCGCTAAGTAGGTTGCCACAGCCAGCTCGTCTGTGGTATGTGCACCTATCCGCACGACGTAACACAATCGTGCCAACAGAAGCTCACAATTCACAGAGAAATATGAAATCACATGGTCCAAGAATGTTCCTCCTCAAACATTGGTCACGAAGCTCATAAAAAATTTGTATGAACACCCAGGAAAGATTTAAAAATTGTATTTTAATATGAATTGTCACATATTGAGTACTACCGACTAGACATTTTATCGAATATTATTAGAGATAACTACAATATTTTAATATATTATTCAATATTTTAAAGTGTAGTAGGTTCTTTTATAAGATAAGCGTTATCACTGTTCGAGCTCCCGCAAACACCCTGAACAAGTGAACAGTCAATCTTCTATTTCCTCCAAATGGGGTGCCATATAGGTACATTTTCAAATTTTTAGAAAGTGATATTAACTTTGTATTGCAACCAATGGGAATAAAACATCGAGGCTTAATTAAGTTTTAGTATAAATAACGTTTGACGCGAATTTTAAACTCGACTCTGTTCATTTATTACGTCTTAATATTCTAACGTTTCTTTCGGTATCTATTATTTATTCAATTCTATTAAGCCCAAATAATTACCCACGTGTGTCTGCTTACGTATTTGGGTTAGCCTTAACGATCGAAAGGTACCAACGTCAATTCGTCAAACTTTTCGTCGAGGATACTACCTAATCACCAAACAACTGCACATTTTCAATCTATGAAGAGCAAATATATTTGAAGACGTTGCTTTCTTGGCAAGAAAACTAGCCAAAAATTTCGGACCAATTCGGTGGACATAGAGTACGATAGAGGGAATCGAGCACTTTCGGGTATCGAGAAGTGGAACAGCGGGAACGTCACCGCGTTCCGTGACTTCCGAAGCGACACACCTGCTTGGTCGAGTGTGCTGAGGCCGAGTGAAAAGTCCCCAGTATGACCGGTCTCTCCTCGTAGACCCGTTCACCGTTCCTGTTTTTCCCTTTGTCGTCGAGAAGCCAACTCTGGAGTACGGATGAGCACGTGATGCAACTGAGATTGCCAAGTGTGGCCGAGAACCAGTCGGCGACGTGGTTTCCTCGAGCTTCTGAATTTGTTTGTTTGAAAGACGAAGGAACGCAACAGAAATTTCATACATTGCTGGTGAAACAGGTTGTCCTGCGTGTTGACACGATCCTATGTTTTCGCAGAATAGCTTTTCTTATTTTTGTCAATGAGCATATTGGCCATTCCCCCGTCTACAATTATGGAAAATTGTTAATTGGCTAGTGAGCAGTAATTTACTTATATTGGTAATTAAAATTTTCGAGGTAATCTGAAATTGCTCGAATAATGACTTAGTTAGATTCTATGAATCTAAGATGTTTTGCAAGGGAACGCTCATTTAAACATGGTATATTGGTGTATTGAAACTTAATTCATATCATTTCTGTTTTCAAAGAATCTAATTCACTTGCATTTAATTTTCTAAATACATCGATGAAAACCAAGCAGAGTGAAACTGTTTCGTGGAAACTTGTGTATCCAGTGTCAACCTGGAGGCTATCGATTTACGTGGCCCGATTATGTAAGGCGGGCATCAATGAAAAGTGATTCGAGTATGCGCGAAACGGTATATCGAATAATAACAGAAAACTCCCTTATGGAGGAAGCAGCTCATTTCCGTCACACGATATTGTAATCCTAATCATGCATTGAAATAGCGTGCAATTGGTGATTAACAATCCTACAATTGGTATCGTGCATTACGTCGACCAGTAATAAATGAAGAACACAATTAAAGGCAGTTTATACTCGTCGAATTTTGAAACTGGTATCTCAGTAATATCATGGAACTTACAAACAACAGATGGAACCATAGAAATGAAGGAAATCAATTGTTCGTCAACATAATATTATTATTTTTCCAACAGTTCTCTGCATGCTCAAATCTGGATTATACAAGGTGAGTCAAAAGAGTTGCCATCTGAAATCACAAATCGTTTGATATGGAATATATTGAATTGGCGGGGCTCGTCGAACCGACACATTTTAATTTTTTGATATCTTACATTTTCATAACTATCAAGATAACCTTAAGTTGTTTAAATGGCACCGCATATTTTTTTTAGTATTGCGTTGTAGTCGATAGAAAAACGAATTCAGTGCTCTATAACAAAATGACCTTGAGCTGACCTTCAACCATTTAAAAACATCACGATCGCCTAAAAAGATTAACATGCGCCTGTTTAACGAGCCACACCCAACACAATATATTTCATGGGAACTTAGTTTCTGCTGAAATCAATAAATGTAACGCGTTAATTCAGACGGCACTTCTTATTGACTCACCCTGTATATCCTCTGGAACGAGGATCTATAATGTGTTTGTCAGCCTTAAGATTCATTTTCTTCAATATAATAACGCAACTCCTGCGAATGTCAACACGCGAGACTTGTTTACGTTGACATTCCGTTGTGTAACCGGCCACTAAGTGTTCTTTGCACCGTTGAAATCAGGTGTCTTGGACGGGCGTTCAAGGATATACCGCCAGTTTGTGTTTGTTGCACTATGCGAAACGCAATCACGCTGTGCAGTGACGGTTACGTAACGTTAGGACAGAATGGAATTCCTACAAATTGAGACTCTACAGAAGAGATATGAAAATACCGCCCTAACATTTATATTATTTTGAACGATTCTAAACGACGGTAGTAAAAAATAAAGGCGTGTTTTTATAAAATATGTAATTACAATGGCTAAACAGCACATTTAAAGTAAATAAAGGCACTATTATAAGTTGTTGAGTGACAAACAGATGAAAGTTGAGAAAATATTATCATACAGGGAAAACTACATGACTTGTTGAACTTGATTAATTTGAAGTTAATGACCCGATTTGTACTGCTTTTATTTTGAATAATTCATTTCAAAGGGGCCTACAGGCTGATTTTATTTTATTCATTCATTTAACTTCATTCGTGGTTTAGTAAGTAAAGAAGAGACGGAATCAACAAGTACCTATCACGAAATATGTTCTGTCTTCACATACATTAAATAACAAACGCTACAGGACTCCATTTGAACAGCTAAGTTACAGCAGGTGTCATAAAATTTGCGAGACACCAGATAGCTTTGTACATGTCGCAAGCATAGTTGCGTCCCGAAAACGGACTAGTACGCCACATGTGGTTCATGCTAGCGTGTCATCTGACGCTGGTTGTACGCCACATGCTGCCCGCGAATAGAGAATGGGTTTTCCTAAAGTTCAGCGATCCAAGAGTAATGTGCTTTCTAATTACTTGCGAAGAATACTCTCCCAAGATTTCTCATATGAAATGTCAAGTGGACATTCGGCACAGTGTATCGTTCGACTTTTCAGTGATTTGCTCTAGTTTGCGAGGCGTGCGTGGATGTCCACCGGCCGTGACGAGTTACCCGAGTTTTCAGAAAACGACCTGCATGCAAGATGACGACGGCCAAAGAGAAAGCAGAACGGTCGCGTGCGCGATGAATGTATAAATTGAAGCGACTCTCGCGGCAAAATGAAGAATGGAACGATATTACTGTGAGCTGCCTTATCAAGCAACAAAAAATCGTATTATAGATTGGTATTAACAGCGTTGGTCCTGCAAACTCTACGGAGTTGAAGGTACATATAGGATTCATATCAGAACTATTTACGTGAATGGCAAATTGGAGTCAGAATGGAGCGAAAGGATTAAACGACTTTCTTCTTGTTCCATCAACTAATAGAATCGAAGAGCATGTAGCTAGAATTTTCTAAATTAGTATTTTTCAACCTTTTATGTTTCACGTAGCCCCTGGAAATGTGTGTATAACTGGCGTACCCCTGGTATAGATAGATAAAATTATATACAATATACATATACATTAAATTTTGTATTGATAAATTACCTACATATGGGGGTCTGAGAATCATAGTAAGTCCAAATTTTGATAATCTGAGTTAATAACTATTTTTAAGTCTTAAAGGCTCCAGCTGTTCACTTTCATAGTGAATTAAGTTATAACTTCATTCTTTAGCTGAGAAATAAGAACATTTCTCGTTAGCATTCAACTAACAAGAGCAGAGCGTTTTAAAACAAACTACTGGTGTCAGTCACTCGCGCGGTGTTCCGCGTAAAGTAATGTTTTGCGTTTTCTGTTATAAAAAACTCTACGTATATATTGCATTTGTGGAAATTTACTTAAAAAGTTATATTTAAAAAGGAGTTTCATACAATGTAGGAAGGAATTATACGTTACTATGTTTATAAGCATTTAATTTGTAGATTTAATGAATACTGTTTTACGAAAATAACATTGCTAAGCAGTTAAAATGATATGTACTCTCTTCTATAATATGTATCATAATATGTTCCTCCCTTTCGTCATTTTGTCAAAATGGACCGTGAGCTTCTATTTCACTGGAGGTTTTAATGTCCTAATACCCTCATAAGGATGGTCGACCAAAGCATTTGGATTAAATTTCTTCAAAAGAAGCTCTGCAATGGACCACGCGCAGTAAATTATTTAAAAAAAGGAGATATGTTACACCTATTGAATATATCCCACCAATAAAATTCATCATTCCTTTTTCACTGGTATTAGGACCTCCAATGAAATAGAAGATCATGGTCCATTTTGACAAAATCACGACAGAGGGGAACATATACAAGAGAGTAGGGGAGACTGGGGTAGATTGTAACAAAAAAATTTCAGAGTTTTTTCTCCAAAGTGTTTCCCTCAATCAGGAAATAATTTGCGTAATTTACTACTTACTTATGTTACAATTTACCCCGTGTTACAACCTGCCCCGGTCTCCCCTACATATCATTTTAACTACTTATTAATGTTATTTTTGTAACACTGTATTCATTAAGTCCATAAATTAAATGCTTATAAACATAATAGTGTACATATAATTCCTTCCTAGATTGTATGAAACTTCTTTTTAAGTATATACATATTTTTAATGGTGGTATTTTGAGCCTTTAGCTGTGTTCCCACAACTGCAATATACACGTAGAGTGTTTTATAACAGAAAACGCAAACAGTGATGTAATGTATTTAACATTCCCCCGGAACACACAGGGTGGCAATATCTTACAGGTACTAGATCTAGCGATTTCTGAGCTCTCACAGCGTATGTACCCCCACAAATTTTACCGCGTACCCCTCGTTCAGAGACACCGCTAGAAACCAATTGTAGAATCTTGGAAATCAATGTATTCATTATATAAGTTCAAAAATACTCAAGGCCTCATGCCTCTGCCGAGGCGTGGGGAGGCTTATTAACCACAATTTTTATTCCTTCCTATCATGCAACCGTGTTCAGCCAGGGTCACCTTACGTGTGCAAGTTACGTAACTATTGGCCATTACGTTATTTCCTCTGTTACACTTCAGTGGCTCGATGGAACCTTTTGATTGAAGTACACCCCACAGGTGGAGTCGAGACTGTTTACGTCACATCACCCCTCGGAGCTATTATTCACATCGGTTCGCAACAGTACGTACTTGTACTCGTTGTTCCTGGATAGTAGGCGAGAGGAACGAGACTGTCGATGGCGTTACGTTATTTTCCATTGTTCGGGCGAGGTCGACGAGGCGTGGAGCCGAGTCTGCAGCATCAGCTTGCTCGGCTGAAATCACGTTTGCGTGAAACGTTGTCATAGCAGCGGCAGAGGCCAGCGGCTACCATTCACGATTAGCTGGGACTGGGTCACATGCAAATCGGGAGCCAAGGCGGCTACCTTCCACCTGTCACTGTCACTTCGTTCCTTTTGAAATAATTCGCCTTTCCCACGTGCGTCGATCTCTGTACACACTTGGCAACGCGTCTCGGGAAATCGTTACTTAGTTATACCCGAGTTATCGTCGCGAGTTATAACGGTGGGCCGGGTTACATATTTTCGCTTGACGCAATATCTGAGAAACACTTTCAGTTATAGGAATCCAACAGCGGAACTTGAGAATCATAATTTGACGAGTTTTCACGTCCCTTCGCGGCTGCTAAGCTTGTTAATTCGCGTTTTTAATTGAAACAATCGTTAAAATAATGGACACGTTGAACGACAGGTACAGCAAGATACGGGAATATGATGAGGCGCGTTTTGAGAACGAATAGGTAAAACTGAAGGTTATGATACGTATCGTTAATACATTTTTCGGAATTTCTCTGACGACACGATCGATGACCCGCGAGGAAAAGGATGTCTAGCGATCACCGGAAGCAACAGCTGTCCGCGACGACGAAAAAAGTTCCACCGAGGCAAGACCCAGAGTTGCGAATACCATAAATCGTCGTCTGACGGGTACATTACTGGCGATCGTTGTTTTGCGGCTGGCCCGTGGCATTTACTAACCTCGGGATTTTATCAATGGAGACCGTTATTGCCAGATATATAGTATGTGAGTCTAGAGACGATAGGAGTGAATGAAGTTGTGACTCCGTCTCGACTGTAACCAGGCAACTCCCACTCCATCTTCCCTTCTCTAGTTTTTCTCAACAATGACTTGGAGCTCAGCGCGATGTCCTCGTCGCTCGCTCATCCTTCTTTGTTAGTAAAAAAAAGAATGCTAGCAACCACGCGCGCGTAGAAGAAACCTGTGCAGGCAGGTTTGGAGGTCAACGATCACTCACGATCAGCTGAGATTGGGTCAAATGGAAATTAGAAGGCCAGATAGCACATACCCTTTCCTTGCCAGTGTCGATTCAATCCACTTCGATTCGATCCGCGGATAATACTTCACTGGAGGCGAGATACAAGGAATTTCCGGTGAAGCAACTTCGAAACTGGCATAGTATGCAAGTCATTAGTGAGTGCGTTTCTGTGTTACATGATTAACATAAGTGAACGTTTCTCGGGTTCTAATGGCGGGACGATGTGAAAATACTTGAACTTCAACGGCAAATAATATTATTGGGAATGGTGGGCACGAGGTACAGTCAATCATATTTCTCGGGGTAGATTTCTTAGATTTAAATTAAACATGTTTACCGATGTGATTCGATGCTTAGAGATAAACACATTGTGCGATGCAAATTTCCGATTTCGAGGAGTTGGCTCTGCACTCAATTGGTTAGAAAATCAATTGTTCACTTACGGAACTGGACATATTCATTGGATGACATGCCTGGAACTTTCACTTACTGTAGACGTGGATTTAGGACACATAGTATAAGAAAATATGGACGTAAGGAAGTATTTGAACGAATGGAAGCTCTGATACATACATACATACCTATCTACATACTCCTAGTAGCATTATGACTGTCATGAGATCACTAGATATTATTCCACAACAGCGACCAAATACGACGGAAGGGAATAGAGGGACGTAGAGAACGAAGAAGACAGAAAGCAATTCAAGAAACATAATTGAATGTACAGAAGCTTTAGAAGGAGGTAGGTAACTGATTCAATAAATGAACTCGAAGATCCGGGAGTAATCACTTTGCAGGCCTATGGTTGATCAAGACTTTCCGTACCTTTCTACGAATTCCATTGTTCCAATCCATGCTGAAACATCCTGTAGCACTGTTGCCTGAACGGAACCACAAATGCCAGCCACACTATCCGGGGACAACTCTCGTGAACTAGGTCTGGTGCAGTCAAAGGCCAACGCCCGTTCGCGATCAGCCGAACGTGCTCCGTGTAAATCAAGATTCGAGGAGGCGACCGGTGCCTCGACATCGCCAATTTGTTTCCCTGCCGTGTGTATATCACCCGTCAGCAAAAGTCGGCCGTTGAAACCGGCGGTTGCAACACTGACCTCGGTCCTTGGCATTCGAGACTGTACTCTCGCTGGTGCCGGCCATTCGCGGCACGGGTCATCGTGTCCGTTGACTTCGAATTACGCTTTTCGCGACCGTTACGAGCACCAGTTATTAGTTGAACACATGGTGGAGCACATAATAGCCTCGTAACTGGTGTATGGCGGATTTGTTGTCAATGAAAGTCGTTCATCGGCAAGTGTAATTGATGTAATCCGTTTGCTTGATTGGTCAACATTTCTTGATTTTTGAAAAAGTATTTTTCGGGTGCTAGAACTAATGATTAACTCTCAGCCGGCAGTGCTGGGTCCTTTTGAACCCAAACGTAAGGTTACCGAGTGTAATGATAGTAGGGAAACCTTGAGAAATCGAAGAAATTACTTGTCTACTGCTCGAAGAGAAGGGATATTATTTAAAACGCGTAAACTAGGATAGTTAATATCGGTCCCAATTGACCCGAAGCGTCCATTTCCGTGTGATCATTCGAATCGTCCGCCATCGGAGAGTTAAACTGTGTTTGTATACTCTGTGGGCGAACCCCCACATATCTTGTATTGGTTTCACTTTTTCTTTGGGAGATATGTAACCTAAGTCGATAGTGCTTCATTTTGCGGCAAGCGATTGGGTAACAAATGAAAACGCAGAACACTGAATGGCAACCCGAGAATGTGTTCCAAATATATATCAGGTAGAAATAGCAACAGAATTCTACCTACCTAAGTATCATTTATGATGGTTATTCAGTGATATGAAGTAGCATATTCCTAAGCTAATTTTACTCTCATAATAGAAAAGATACCCCATTAGATTTACAAATGATACATAGTCTAACCATGAGAAAATAAGAGAAAGGTGTGTGTTAATACTGTTAATATCTATTAATTGCTAGGCGAAGAGAAAAAGTAGTATTAAGCACTAAACAATTCGTTTGTCTTTTTGTTCCATGTTTCGTGAGATGTGTTGTTATTCTAGATAGGAGCATGTTTACCTGTACCTTCAGTAATACAGGATAGCCAACGTAACTTCTGACAATTACGCGATCAAGTTTAATCGTTGTAGCCTCAAACTTCATAAATCCCAGGAACGTTTGAATTCATCTTAATGCTGATCCTCCTTCATTGTCCCGTAAGGTAATGATGGGGTAATCTTAAAATTTCAAATAGGAATCTATGCGAAACCAATCATTTCCACAATCTACGCTAGAAGACAAGCAACTTTTACCTGAATAATGTTTCCCTGAAGACATTTGTTCAAAAGTTACAAGCGTTTAAATTTCGGAGTGAGACGACTTAAGTATTATGTCGGAGTTACCGAAAGATAAAAGTGAAACGTAAAGTAATATTATATAATTGAATTTATTAAACGCTCACAGTGCTGATCGTTGGTTGTGTAGACATTCATTTATTCTCAGAATAAAATTCTTCCTAACGTGGGATAACCATTTCGAAGGTTACTACTGTAGCACGTGCCTCCCTTATTCGACCCTTCATGCCACTTTTCGTTCTCTGTCTTTCAAACATTATTTCTTCTTTTACATATACTCAGAAGAACAGTCGAGTGGTGTAAGATCGTTGATAATTCTCTCTCACACAATCAGATACAAAGATGAACTAAGATTTAAGACTTTAACATTAAATATCTCGGAAACTATTAACCATTTGCTCCGAAATCCTTGTATCATTAACTTCAGTATTTCAAGTTCTATCACTGCGCAAACTCTCTTCAAGAAGTCACTGTTACACCTAGAGGGCTCTCCCACTCAGTTCTGAACCAACAAACCTTTAGTTGCCAATTTTTCAACAGGCTTCAGAGATTAGGTACACACGATAAATGAAGGATTAGACTCTAGCGGTGAGCACGGGAATGTCTTGGATTCGTGTAGCGAATTATTTGAACCGTTAGTGGTATGCACATGCGAAAGCGTGCAGAATTCCAACGAAGGGCGAGTATCGGACTTCTCGGTTCCAATAAATGTCGGTTATAAAACTCGTTTTCTAGCCCGGTCCACTGACACACTGACGCAGGGGCCTGCCTCTCCCGAGGCGCTTTAACTTTCTCGCGCTCGTAAAGTCGCGTTTTTCAGAAAAATGGCCCCTGCGCTGTGTGTAACCGGTATCCCGGAATAAGCAAACAGGTCAGAAGAAACGACGTCAAAACGGCTCTTTTTCCTTCACGCGCAAAAAGGGGTACGACGTTAGGTTTTGTTCGCGGCGAATGTTTTATACGATGTACCGTTCTGAAAAATGTACGTCCAGCATCGTGGCCGAAGCTTTTCCGGAATCGTGACACTGGCTGCCTCTGGCTCGTTTAATGCGTGCATCTGGGTGACTTGAATTATCGCAGGGCGCATCTAATTGGTTAGGCTACTGTTAAGTATACACGTTGGATGCCTCGGGGATTACTGATCATTGATGTTATTTGACTTAAAGAGACTCGCATTAGTTGCTGATAGTTTGGAAATGATAGTGTCAGAGTCTCTGATTAGGAGACGCGTCGATTTTTATCAAAACTTGGCAGGTAGATGAGAAGCTAAAAAATAATTCTTCTATGCAGGGCACAGTTAACGAGATACTTAACGATAAAGATAGTGGAATAAAAGTATCTGGAGGAAAATGTTTGAATATTTTTGCGCTTTCCTTCCGAACGACGAGGACATCTACTCAAACGAGAAAGAAATAATCATAAAATGTACCATTATCTGTGCAAATTGAAGAAAAGCAAGGTGAGAGAGAAATGTGTGCTAGAACGAAACATGAACTCGGCATTTCTGTATCAGAATGAACCGACTCTACTCCACTGGACCATTGTCTCGCTTGAAAGAAGTTTGCCAACATAAGCACTTAACAGACTAGCGAACGAAAAGCAAACTTTATTGTTAAATACCTTAGAAACTATTAGATCTCTGCAGAAAACTTTTTTCATTTCTGTACCTACTTACAAAGTTCTGCTACAATCGGCACGTACCTAACGCTTCGCGTGGTCTTCTCGCGAGTACGTCTATAGTAAGATGGTTCCCATCCAATGTGCGAATATTTTTACTTTTAACACTACATTCTCAAGTAGAAAAGCAAATATTGTATTAGGTGCTCATCGAATATAAGCTGCCCGAATGACTTTTATTCTAAAAATGTGGCGCATTCGCAAAGCCACCCAACCCAGTCGATTAGAAGCACGAAGCAGAAACGGATCGCGAGAACGCATTCTCACCAAACGACCGGAAAGCACTTTCAGCGAAATGAACCTCTGGATAATTGAGGATAATTGCCTTTCTAAATTGGGATTACCAAACCGTCCTCGCCAAAGGAAAGAAAAGCGGACGGTCGTATTTGTCTTTATGTCTTACGAAAATCTATGTTGAGGCACACTACTTTTTCTGCGGTTGCAAAAGCTGTTGATCTACTAATGTGACGTTGGTTGTTGGAATTACCTACTTCGAACTTCATAGCAGTTCCTTCACTGGTGTTCTTTTTGTGTACCGTAGCTCGTTGACAAGCTTTTGGTCATTGTGTGTAGATTTCTGAGGATGAATCATCGCTGTTTGGATGAGTTTAGAGTTTAAATGATCCGTTATGGCTGGTTCCTGGCTCTACTAAGGCTCCTTGTGACCTTGTCATTGGGTTAGGTCTGGGATCTTAAAAGACTTCGCATTATGTAAGCCACTAACTATTTGACACTAATAGAGTTTACGAGGAGGATGGCGGAACTACTAATTTCTAATTTACGAGCATACTAGTTCTGGAGATGACTCACTCAGTAGTTTTGCACGGGTTGGAAAATCGAATGTTCTGGTGTAGATAGTTAAAGGAAGTTCTTATACACCATTATGAGGAACGTTTTCTAGTGATGCACATTAGTGGGTATTTCCACTGTGATGCCCTGATAAAGTACCGCTGTTAGGAATTTTTTTGTCTCACAAAAATGTGTTTGCTGAATTCAAGTTTTCGCTATTTATTAATACGTGCTTTGAGAGTACAAAATTATTTTTTTCATATTTTTTTAATGCTTGCTGCACCAAAATAAATGGGTCTGATATGCGCTGTAAAATAAAAGACGCCTCGATTGCGTGGTCGATTTTAGAGGAACTCCCCTTATTTGGGAGCAAGCAGGCATTAAAAAAATACGAAAAAAACTTTTTGTATTCTCAAAACACGTATTAATAAATAGAATAAACTTCAATTTAGTAAACAAATTCTTTTTGTGACAAAAGAAAGTTCCAAACAGCGGTACTTTATCAGGACGTCACAGTGGAAAGATCCCTGAAGACATCACTGGCTAGCAATTGTTGCACTTCAGTTATTGCACCTACCTCTTAACAGATCATTAACTTCCCATAAAAGGCAACTGCTCTTTAAGAGTCCCTTTTGCCACGAATATTTTTTCAGCCTTTGTGAACAGGCTTCCTAGTTCTCTGACGAAGAAACACTTCGAAATGACGAATTATTTCCGGAAGCTTCTCGATTCACCATTATATTGTGGTAAAATCACGCGAACGCGAGTATCTTGAGGACGCGGCGGGTGCTGTGGTTTGCAAACGAGGTCAAGTTAGAAGAAGTATTCCGTGATCGTTTGCAAATGTGGTCGAGCACGCCAGAAGCATGCAGTTTGTCCAGTATCGATGTGCAAGCGTGGCTCGTTGCTTGCGCAATCCATTAACACGCGTCACCTAACTCTGTCACGATTCTTCTGTCTGTTGCTGCGCGAATGTGAGGAGATATAGCGCCGCGCTCGTCATAGTTTGGAAATTTTCAACGAAAGAGCAATGCAACAGATGTTTCGCAATTTTAAAACATCAATTGAAGTTTTTTTTCTGCTCTTTCGGTTATCCACCAATGAATGGAAATTTTTATAAAGAATTTGATTTCTTAACAATTTAGACTCAATTTTAGGTTAGATAAAACGAATGCATTTTGTACATTAAGTACATATGTAGCATTTTCTATGGGAAGGACGAGCTGGGAGCTAATTCGGTCTTTATAAATTTTTAAATACGCAAACGTTGTTTCTGCTTGCGAAATGGCCCAGTTAACAGGCTAACAATTTTTCCATGTTTTTCCATGCATATAAAGTGAAACGAGCATGACTATGTGCGACTTGAAACATACCACAAAATCACCGCAAATTATCCGGCTCCTATCTTTGGAGGGTCGAATAACACGTTGCGTACTGCTGGTTATCGAGAAAATAAATTACGGCAATTTGTTCGCAAAAACGAAACGTGTCAAATCGGTCGACAAATAATTAAGTTAACGTCTTCGAAGCCGGCGATCCAATCGACAAGAAGCACAGAGACGGAAAAATCCTCTCGCTCGCCGCGTCTGTACCGTATCTACCTGCCTATTCGCTCAGCCGCGTAGACTCAAAGGCTCATTATGTAACTTCCCGCGTGCCAGCTTATAAGGAAGTCAAGGATGTTTGAAAGTGTACTCGTTACAGTATACTCTTCCCTTGACATTCTTCGCGATCTTCGCCCTCCTCTGTTGTCCACTCTCTTTCGTCACCGATTGTCTCAGGCATTCGTTTCCCGAAGGAGTGTCCCCTAAACAACGCATTCCTCCATCGTGAGACGCGGGTTCTTTTCAAAGGATAATCATTGTTCGTTCGCAGGGAATAATTGTGCCTCGACAATGACACCGAATATGACGATTTCGTTATCTACTGACCGTTTACGATAACTGTATTATGGATCTATTAGTAATGGAATGACTATGGTGAATGCAAGTGCGTGTTAAAGTTCGTGACGTGATAAAAAATGTAAATACATGTGTCTCATTTTTTAAAAAAAATCATGGACATGGATATTTATTTTTCCTACGAAAATTGTATTTTTTACCATAAGTTATTACCTTTATATTTGAGAATGAATCTGTGAGTGTAGATGGGGATAACTGTGCAGCGACCTTGATTTGAGTCTAGCCAAATACCCACTAGCTAATTCTAAGCATATTTCACTCAATTTTTTGCAAGAATGATGATGCATAATAAGAACAATTATTTTAAATTTGCAATTTATGTTTTCGAAGGAGATTATAATCCTACGGCTTTCTTTGTCAGATATCTTTATACGAGCTGTGCATACATACTTCATAATGCGTCAGCGAGATGCAGATAGATAATCTTTTTTCCATTCATATGCAATCGACGAATTTACATAAAGATATGCAGGTGCTCGTGCTTCAAAGTGGAACTTTGCACTGAACTTTGCACTAATTCTGACCTTATTTATAATCCCAAGGTGGCGAAACATTTTATTATTTATTAACTCGCGATATCTTTAGACAATTACAGAAAATGAGCTTGCTGGATATTATTCTAATGTTTTCAAAAGGAATTGAACACGCACGGCTGCTGAACCGTTAATCCCAAGTCGGAAATTTTCTAAATAATTACCTAACTATGGACGAGCATACACGGTCAATATTTTGTTTAATAACTTTGGTCCGGGTTTGGCGCTTCTTGACGATGACTCGCTCGACGCGGCCGAGCTGCGAGAGCCGATTAGCTGCAATAAATCATCTCACGTTGCACGGTAACTCGACACTGTGCACACGAGGAAACGGGCAGCGGCTTGATGCCATATCCTTCTACACGCGGACACGTGAAAAACGGATAAGTTATTCACGGTATTCGCTTTATCATCATCGACCACGGCTGTTCGGACAGGGAGTAGTAGCAATGCCTCGAGAGACGCGTCGCGCTTTTTTCTCTCTCTTGACGGAAAATCTGCTCCAAGTGGATAGAGCTGTACTTACAAGCTTTACGGGGAATCGTGCCTTGTTCCGTTCTCTCTTTTGTGACAAGAATGCGCGGTATATTTGCGACATGAATGATTTGGAACATTAGGATAAATTGAATGGAACATTTTTTATATTAGACATGGTTGTAATTATACAGAATGCTTTAGAAATGTATGGAAATACTTGCTCCATCGTGGAATCGAGGTATGCGCCTGAAATTGATCATATTTCAAAGAGACTTACAAGGGAAGGCGGTTAAGTCCCTAGTAGCACAAAATATTGAATGCACATACATCCAATATTAAACAGAGGTTCAATCTCTTTTTGATATTTAAACATACATACAATATTTACTCTACATTAAGAAGCAAATATATTTTCCAAATATGCTGGAAATATTCATTTTATATTATGAAAAAAATATTCTTTTTTCAAATATAAAGTAAATATTTATTGAATGGTAGAAACAAAACATTTTTTCCGAATATTTTATTTTCTAAACCGTTATTTCATATTTTCAGTATGTGCATATAATATTTGGAATCAACATTTTTTTCATATTAAAAAGTGTGGCTAAAAAATATTTTTTTAATATTTGGAAAAAATATTTAACCAATATTTTTTGCTACTAGGGGTGGTGCCCTCGAATTTTTTCCATAGTTTAAGATTTTGTAGTGTACGCTGCTTCGAATCATTTTGTATATCATTAAGCTTCAACGCTCGACCGTTTCTTTATAATATTGGTTTAATGGTTAGTTTAAACAAATTTGGATTTCAGAAGGAATATATGATTAAAATTAGAAACTCACCGAAATAAATATGAGGATTAAAAATTTATTGAAGACATAGGGCATCGAACCAGCGACCTCTTGTACGGTAGATTATGTAGTACATACCGTTTACAAATTTGTTTGCATTAGTGAATTCGAAATATTTGGGTCTAATACATACTTCACAGTACGGAGAAAAAAGAACACCAAGTTCAGAAAAGAAAATGTGCGACTTATGATGAAATACAGCGAGAACTCTGTATTTCCCATTTGTCTGAGGCTGTATAGGGGCAGCTGGAGTGGAATCTCTACATTTCATCGATGGTTTTATGAATCATAGAGTTTATATTGACATGCTGAACCAGCATATCTATGCTAGTGTGAATAAAATGGGACTTAATGCTCCAAAGCATTATTGCATATAATACTAGGCAAAGGGTTTTATATAACACACCAAAATATTTGAAAACGCCGTCATAATCACCACATATCAATTCCATAGAGCATCTATGGGATTATCTGGGCAAAAAAATACGTAATCATAATATTACGTCTAAAGAAAGTTTGAAAGCCGCTTTGCTAGAAGAGTAGAGTAAAATACAACCTAGTAAATTCCATACCAACAATCCTCGAAGCTATTATAAAAACAGAATCCAATCCCTCAAGACATTAAATATTTAGTTTATTTCCATAGTTTATTAATTCTTTATTTAACTGTACGAACACTTTCTGCGCGTCTATTTCTGCACGTTTATTTGTTTTTGTTAATATCTTTGTAAATGTTAAAGAGAACAAGATTTTTTTATACAAAATCTATTTCACAAACATCGAAGAATACGTTTTAATCATTTTTTCCGTTAAAATTTATTACTGACATGGATATACAAAGTTTTACTTTAAATTGATCGCTGTACGAATACTTTTTACACTCACTGTATATGTACCGTAGCACTGCGCTATTGGCTTTCACTAGCGCGACAAACTTTGGTGGTGACGAACTTGGTTCTCTACAAAATGCTTTGAAGTAATGTACAATGCAAAATCCCAAAGTAAGGAAAAAATCCACGGTTGCCACTTGACCGCCTTCCCTTATTAGTAATATTTGAAACGTCCTGTACAAAGGACAAATTATCAACCACTTAAATTTCGTGATTTGTTGCTCCGACAAATATCTATCTATTTAAGTAAAATGTTATGTTGTCCAATATTTCCTCTTCTTTCATCAAAGAAAGATTAACGTTTCAATTCATACTGTCACGTGACTCGCTTCATGTGTGACGTGATACGTCTATATGTCACGTGATGCGCCTATAAGTATGCAACGTGACTTGCTTGGTATTAAACGAAGCTGATAGTCATAAACGGTATAATTATGAAACTCTCGATGCTGGTAATTCTGGCTGCGTTCAAGCTATGTACGTGATCTATGTATTATATATAACAGAATCTTTTCACTGCCTCTTCTAATAAGAATATTCAATTAACTGCGCTTGTGAATTCACACTGCTCGTGCTACGGAACAGCCTTGGTAGATTGTCTTTAATATGTGTATAGTGTATGTACCTGTATCGTTTAAAGTTTAAAGATACGCGTCGTAGTTTGTAGTAATAATATGTACGCACATGACGTATCGCTAGTCGCCCGGTTGACAACGAAGTAAAACACCTTGCTGGAAAATTAAACAAAACGTGAGAGAACTCAAGGACTTCTTTTTTTACATTCAACCGCTAATTCCTATATTAGGTACAGTACGCGCAGGAATTATGTAATCATGCAATCATGACGTTTCTTTCAAATTTATATTATTTCGTTAAAAGGTGAAAAGATTCTTGAAACGATTTATATAGAGGGGAAATTATTGAGCACTAAAGTTTCGAAAATTATGGTTACGGAAAAGGCGTTGTCTCGTAGACGGAAAAATCTGTTCTCTCTCACATTTTGCCCCATGTCATTAAATATACCGAAGATATTTCATTCTCACTGTCACGTGACTCGCTACGTATTAAACTAACCTAATAATGAAGATTAAGAAGTCTCAACGCTGGTACATAATAGCCGTTAAATTCAAATTTTACTTCACATATTTTCATCGTCTTCATTGTTTCACCTATGTAAAAAAAAGTGCTAATTATTTTTAGAATTATATGTAAGTATATAAGTATAGACTGTACCGCTACGAGCGGCACGCGAGCAGCCGCGACGAAATAACGCGAAACAAATCAACGGAACAACGGACGCGTACAGGAGCGAGACGAATCTCGCTAATATTCCTCACCGAAGCGGCTGTTGCGGTAAGAAAGACAGGTTAACTTTATTAACCGTATGACGACTACTTACGGCGCGATTATCGTGCGCTAAACATCGAGTAAACGTGTTAAAACGACCGATCGGCTGACCTTCGAGCACGCTCGAAGCAGAACATTGGCGTCCCCGTTCCGTCTTATTTGGCGTATTTGGACTATGGAGGTACCAGTAGCGTATTCAGTTAATAGGGACTTGTGAAACGCGCTAAATGGCTTCGTATTGCGGGCTCGCGTAGACGTGCGTGAAATGAGAATTGGTTGAGCATTAATTAAGGAGACTATAATTAAAAGAGCTCACGTGTTCCATTTTTCCCTTTTTTTTTCTGTCCAACTTCAAACAGTGCTTAGAGGAAATGAGAGTGGCAGACGATGCTAGGAATCTTGACGAAATATAGGGAATCTTGCCCTTTTCCTGGGCAAGGATAAAACAGAATTGTTACAGGAAAAATGTTATGTATTCCTTGTTTGATGGGTTAAATGCCGAAATATGCACGTGGGTGTAAATTTTAATCAAACATCGCCTCTCCTATATCTATTCGAACAATCCATTCGTGTCATGCTACGCGTTGCATAAACCATAAACACCATAAGCGGATCCTCGCAATACGGTAATCAGTTCCAGCATATCCGTGTCGCAAACCCGGTTCACTTGTCAGGAGAAAATACGGATACCAACTGGCAGGTAAAGTGACACGTACGTCGGACACAGTTAGGATGATACCTTTATTTTATTAATAGTGATGGCTCAGACATGTACACGCAACGCGCAGCCATGTGTAATTGTGCGGATACGTATTTATTCCGTCTATGTAACGGCTCGCGAACTGCTCTCGACTATTCGTAGGTGCTCGTCAGAGTTTTTCTAGTGATCCTCTAGAGAGTGATCGGAACAACGTGTATCGTCGCTGATTGCTTGCTGCGATTTGGAGCAAGAGCGGAAGTAGACAGAGAAAGAAATGGTAAAAAAAAAGAGACAGAAATAAGGATAGAAAGAGATAGATAAACAATTCAGCTTGGAAAGCAGACGATTTAATGAATGTTTAGGTTATGTTATTTCCGGGTTTGCTCCCAAATTGCACAAATGGCTGCGGTTATACCGATCACTGCCTAGAGGATCGCTAAGTTTTTCACGCTTCCGGCGCCGCCATGCGAATAAATTTGCGAACACTAATCGATCAATTTTGGGATTTCTTCGGTAGATGCGTCGATAAGATACAAATGAACGGAAACTAGGTAGATGCATTTCCAACATTTCCGTGTGAAACTAGTTTCCTTACCGATACTACTCAACGTGAAAAGATTTATCGGTATCCCTTCCGAGTTACCTATAATATCCGAATAGATTTCGATATTATTTATTAGCTGCATTGCGTATTTCATATAAATTCCATTTGTCAGTCTCGAATATAGCCGGAATAGTTTAGTTGGTCGCTAAACGTCACTGATGGGCTTTCACACCATTTGAACTTCCCCCACTTGAAGTGTTGAATGTAGAAAGGTGTGATTTCTAAGACTTAATTTATTTTTTAAAGTAACACGTTTCATGCTTGGTCTCCTGGTCGAACTCAATACAAAATCTACGTAGCGGACGCGAATCCAAGTTGAAGAAATATTCCATACCTATGGAATATACCTATACATATAGCAGGGTTTCTCAAACCATGGCACGCGTACGCACTGGTGGCACGCGAATGCTTTTCGAATACTTTATGTGTGTAATAAATCAGTCCATAGCATGCTTTTTTCTTGCATGTTCTAAACCAGGGTTGCCAGTTCTCCGGTTTTGGCCTGGAGACTTGGGGTTTGGAAGCAAATCTCCGGGCTCCGGTTTTACTGGAAATATCTCCGGGTTGTAGAAAAGAAATGAGATAATAAGAAATTGTGGTATTATGCAATGGTATCAATTTTATATACAATAAAAGTTATTAATTATAAAAACAGATACTTTTAAATTCTAAATCGTTTGAGCTGAAAAGAATTGCACATTTGTTTTCCGGATATTCGAGAACAAAACTTTCTTTTTGCTTTTTCCATTTCCGGGTTTATACTCGAATCTCCAGGATGGAATGTGTGGCATTCCGGGATTTATATGGTGAAAAGGTGGCAACCCTGGTTCTAACGTTATTGAAGTGTAGCATACGCAATGAGGTTTTGCCTGGAGCATGGAAATTTTTTGAATTTTATTTTCTTTCATAAAAGCAGATGATTGAAAATTTTTAAAATACAACTTCTCAATTTTTCATCATTGGAAAAATATTATATTGTAGGGTCGCGGAGCCCGGTGCTAAAGTTGGTTGCCTAAAAGCTGCGAAATTGATCGCCAGCGTTGCCACGTGCAAACGTTTTATGTACTCGAAGCATGAAGCGGAGCTCGAGCAAGTATTCTGATGTCGGAGCGGAGCAGGAGCGGAGCAATTAAAAAATTGTTTCGCTCCAATCCCCTGGTTCGCGTAGAATTGTAGAAATTTCAGTGGTACGCGGAAAATAAAGTTTGAGAACCTCTGGTATACATATAGGCATCTGAGACCAACTTAAAATCGCGAAAATAGGCTACATTGGTAGTCACTGATCGTTGAAAGCTAGAATAAATAAGTTTCTATACCGCAGAATAATATTACACAAGCATACTGAGAAAATTTACGTATCTAAAAAACAAAGTTATAGGTACTCTAATATAAAATATGGTAAAGAAATCGTTTTTAAATTACTTTAAACTATATCTTCATTGCAACGAAAAGTTTGGTGGCAAAACTACTATATTCCTTGAAAAAAAGAAATAAGTATTGTGGGAACTTATTTTCCATTTCAAGTCGTCTAATTGTAAGTCGTTTAATGTCCTCTAAATGTTGTTCAATGTTCCAATGTAAGAAATTGCATTATTGCATTCGCAGGCGACCCGTTGCTTTTTATACAATCTTACGACTGAGCTTGTCGCATGCAAAACACATTAATGCATCATAGAAGACGAGAATTTTCTTTTTCTTTCTATCCGCGCAAGCATCATATTAAATTATTGACTTAATGGCGACACGTGGAATACGTGTGCTTCATTCCTCAAGCGATAGCATCATCGATGCAAATAAGAGACGTTAGAAGCAACCACATAAATTGAAATTATAATACGCTACCGCCGTTAGAAATGAGAAACGTTGTATTCGAATACAAATGGAGGTAACACGCGCATAAAGCGATTACTTATTCCGACAATGTGTGCTTTGATCTTCTAGAACGAATGGTTTTGCTATTCGAAAACACATGTCTATTTAACACAGTTAACTGTATTTTGTCGAGGGAACGTTTCAAAGAAAACTATATAACTCTGTTATGATGCTGTAGCTGCAAATGAAATTATTTTTCTTTGCTCCCTAACTTTTGGAAGTTAAAGGAATTACATATTTATGACTCGAGTAACGAACATCCACTCATTAAAGATCCATGATGACTGCTTTCTGCATATTCTTAAGATTTTGTGTTGCATTGTGTGACTTCTTTATTTCCATTTTTATAGATTCTGAAGAATTCCTGCTCTTTAAGGGTTAAGCAAATGTTGTAATAACAAATGCGATTTTCATAAATATTCAGCCTAAAGTCATTCACCGCCGCTTAATGGTGTTGCCGATGGTAAGAGGAACACTAAAATTCTTCTGTTACATATTTCTTTAGGCGATTATCTATAAGTACATTCTTACTTGCACTTTAGGACTAAGTTTATGAAGTCAAACAGTAAGAACTAATGGATACATTCTGCATATATAATCTCTACTATTCCCAATGTACAAAGTGGATAATAATATACTCTTTGAAACAAGATTATCGATAATTAAATTCACAATGGTTGGTAAATGACATAATGGAAGGTAATAAAATTACTTGCAGCGATCGCCGGGAGGTAGATACAAATAACCCTTTCGCGAAAGTGAAAAAGACACCACTTTCCATACACAGGACTGTTTTGTAAAATTAAATCAACGCGTCGAATGAATCTTGATTATTTTCCAAGGGCAACACGTCATTATTTCTCTGATACGTGAGGTAACGGAGCTTTCGTGCGTGATGCGTCGCATTAACATTTGGGCAATAATACTGTGATTGAAATATAATAATCTGATACATTAAAAGTAGAATAGAATGCTATCATCTGTATATATAAAAGGAGAAGGCCCGACTGACTGACTCATCAACGTTTAGCTCAAATCCTTTAACCTAGAATTGTGAAAAATGGTATATTGTTTTCATGACGTAGGCATCCGCCAAGGAAGGATTTTTGGAAATTCCGTCCCCAAGGGAGTGAAAAAGGGTAAAATGTATTTTTTCGAACTCCTTAATATCTCTTAGGCCCGATTAGATATCAACTTGGTTCTTACTCACAAAGATTGCCCACACAAATGTCTAAAAATTAATTTCAGGATTTTGCCCTAACCAACCCCTAAGGGAGTGAAAAGGGGTGAAATGTGTTTTCACGCATTCCTCAAAACCTCTTAGGTCCGATTGGATATAACTTGTTTTTTACTTCGAAAGGTTACCCACATAAATGCCTAAAAATCAATTTTAGGATTTTGCCCTAATCAACCCCTAAGGGGGTGGTGAAAAGGGGTGAAATGTGTTTTCATGGAGCCCTTAATATCTCTTGGGTGCGAAGAGAAGCGCGGGGGTTTTTTGCTAGTGGGTCATTCCATGCCAAATTGGACACTTCGGAATATAAGTTCATTTCAAGTTCACATTTCAGATTTAGGTGAAACTTGAATATATTGTAGTCTTTAGGGATGTATAAACATATCTCGAAGGATTTTTCAAAATGTCAAAAATTGTGGATCATACAACTCTTTGAAATATAGTGTTAACTTTTTTCCAAAAAATCATAACCATTGAACTCACAAACTGATCAAAATAAGCTTTTGGGTACTTACAATGAAGACATAAGAGTGCCTAATAAAAATTATTTCATTGAAAGAAAATAAATTTTTGACCATTTATTTTTCAGTTGTTCTAAACAAAAGTCATGTTTTAATAGCGGGGTATTATTTAAAAATTTGAAAAAAATAAGGGTATAGTTCTATTTGTCCTCTTTACGGTCCTGTTTTCAGAAAGACGGACTCTTTAAAATTTGCCCCAATGAAAATTAATTGAATGTGACGCTACGTCGCCCAGCACCGACTCGACTGGCTGAGCCGTGCGGTGCTAGCAGCGGCCAAGCAGCTATACCTGATATTCTGATACAGAGTTCTCGCAAATGGTATTTAAAAAAATTGAAGGAGAAACAACTTTTATTGTTTTTTATACCCAACGTAATATGGTATTTCAACTTTTGGTGTTCGCGATATTTTCCGTAAACCGAAGATGACCTTCAGTTTTTTAAGTTGAATGCTACGTATTTGATTATCCGATATGAAAGTGACTGTCAAGACAAATTCAACCATATGGTATACTATGACTATCAAGGCCACGCAAGGTTAGGAATGAAAGAAATAGATAGTTCAATATCGTAGTACGCACGGATCAGCCAGTCGAGCCAGTGCTGGGCGCAGCAGCGCAACATTCAATTAATTTTCATTTGGCCAATTTTAAAGTGTCCGTATTTGTGAAAACGACTCCGTAAAGATGACAAATAGGATTATATCCTCATTTTTTCAAAATTTTAAATAGTGCCCCGCTATTAAAACCTGACATTTGGTTAGAACGATTGGAAAATAAATTGTCAAAAATTTATTTTTTTTTCAGTGAAATCATTTTTATTAGGTACTCCTATGTCTTCATTGCAAGCACCCAAAATATCATTTTAATCAGTTTGATAGTCCAACAGTTATCGTTTTTTTTAAAAAAGTTAACACTACATTTCAAAGATCTGTAAGATCCACAATTTTTAACATTTTGAAAAATCCTTCGAGATATGTTTATACATCCCTAAAGACTATAACATATCCAAGTTTCTCTTAAATCTGAAATGTTATTCCGAAAAGTGTCCGATTTCGCATGGAATGACCTTAGTAATAATATAATATTAATATACAATAATATAGCCACATAGTATTATGAATATATTAATAGTGTAAGTACTATTAAATCACATTATGTAATTATTATAAATATTACATAATATAAAATTCAATAATTATATACTATAGTAAAAATACTATATTATTAATAATATTATACCAATACAATTACAATTAAATAATGTACTATTAAACAGGAACGTTACCATAATAATATGTACCGTTATTGTAATACTGACAAGAAACTGGGCAGTTTCGAGCTCAAAATGTGATTTAAATTCAAAGGCGACTGATTGACTTACTGCAGGTATACAGTATACGCTGATGTACTTTTAATCATTTTAAGCTTAGGCTTAAATACGTAGATTTGAACTCTACAAGTATACTGAATGTGGCTGATTGTAAGTACGACGGATATAACTATCTGCCATAAACAAGACCTCGGTAGTACAGAAAACCATTATTCATTTGGCTAAGAAATCTGCTTGAACGTGGGATATATCGCCACCTTAAATGCTGCTCAACTTGCGTGTTTCCCGATATTATGTAAATTCGCGAACATATCAATGTTCTATATTAAAACAATTCTGAATGTGCCGAAATTGCCGGAAATAATGTATTAATTACAAGTACTACGATACCTGGGACGGAATAAGGTAGATTTTGCGCCTGCGGTGCCCAGTAAGCCTGACTAATTGCAGGATAATGACTCTTCGATCCGAAGTTGGGCCCGGCGTACTGTTTCCGACTCTTCATCGCCATCCTCGCTCTTTACTACACGTGCACGGCGCGCGGGAAATTCAAAGCTACTGGTGGGCGGCAATCTCGTTATCGGACACTTCGCCGAGACCGTCACGCTCGTTGAACTTCACAGGTATCACTATAAAACCACATCCCCCCGGCGATTGCGAATCTCTTAGCCCGTGGATTTCAAGCTGTCAGAACGTTTCTCTGCCAGTTTCTACACATTCCTCGCATTCAGCGCGAGTATGGATCGTCGCGACTTAAACATCTAAAATTACACAGGATCTTGTCCTATCATTCGGCGATTATCAGCCAACGATATAGAAAAGATGTTTCCTTTTTTATTGCGATATGCGAGGTTGCACGTCCTATGTCGAATCTTGCGATTATTCCCCGCAAACGTACTCCGGCGTTACGTAATCACAGAGCCGCCTCTAACGCAATGCGGGCGCACTGTAATCGTAACGACAACAATCGCCGGTGACAACCGCTGGAAGGCTTGGTTCTGACACCGGCGACGTATCGATCGGTCCTGTCGATCCGGTGGTCCGTGGAAATAAGACAGCCTGTCTCCGCGGGGCGAGACGGTGTTTCTTCCATTGAGTCAACGTCCTGATCGATACGACATCGTTCAGGTGTGCTTGCACGGACTTCGACGCGGACCAGTCGCGTGTACCTCGATCTAGAACGAATACCTCCGGGATAATAGTGGCGTACAGGCCGTCGGCTCGAATACGCCACCACTTGAGCACTCGAAAATAGATGCCACACACCGTTCCAGGAACTTTTGGTCACCGTGGACGATGGTAACCACGATTCACTTTACACTGCCATCAAACTTCTCCGCTAATCGCGATCCCGTCGAGTACACTGTCTCCGCGCACGTTGCTCCCCCCGACGCCGACGCACAAAATATCGCGGGTATACCTACGCGCACGCGCGCGCTTCCGCGTGCAAATCGTGGCGCGATCGTGTGGGTCGCCTTGCCGCAAAAGCACGCCACCGCTGTCTCTCTACCGATCGCCGTGACCGTACAGTAGGAACTCGGCTCGTCGCTCGACACTCAACAAGTGAGAGAACCGGCGTCTGCCTCAAGCCTCAGGCTTCCACCGCCGCCACTCGTCACTTCGTGCTTCTTCGTGCACTCACGGCTGTCCTCCTCCTTCCCCCTACCAACGCCCACACCGCCCCTTCTTCTGTTTTCGTACTTGCCTGTTCTCTTTTTCTCATTCTTGCCTCTTGCGTACCTTCGGCTACTTCCTCCGTTCTTTTTTTCTCTCCCCATTCGTCTTCTGTGCAACGCCAGCTCCTTCGCAAGTATTGTCCGCGGAACGTAACTCAATTTCCGCGTATGAATTTCGCGCATGCACGGTAGGCTGTTTCATTCTTGGCATCCTGTTTGGCGGTAGAATTTGTTTCGCGAAACGCCATAGAGTATCAGCGGCTTCTTTTTTTAGACTCACGCGTGAAAAGACTGTTGCACGTTTTCTTCAGATTTTGTTGTACCAAATGTACGTGTTGTCATTATAGTTCAGTGTTTTTTGTGTCAACAACTCGTTTGTCTTAATAATAATTTAATCTTCGCGGAGTAAAATTATAAATCTTCCTCGTTTCACATCACGCGTTTCTCTTTGCACAGAGGTTGGGTTTGATTCTACTTTATCTTACGACAATTTGTGAGACTGGGTTGCATCGGGTTTTAAGTGTATGAAGAGACCATAGCATGCGTTGAGAACGTTTCGCCTGATTGCAAGCCAACAGATGATCGCACGACCATCCAGATGTGATACGCGGGACTCGTTTGAAGCGCAGGCTGAGTAACTGGCGTTGGGAACAATACTTTTTAATTATAGACCTAACAAAATTTTGTAATTTTTAATAACATTTCATCTGTCCAAGACCTACGGTATCAAACTTCACAAAACTAAGGGAATGATGTGTTCCAAAATAATCTACACGTATTTTAAAGAAATGAGTATAATTCTTTAGAGTTAGGGGCTTGTAGTACCTAGTCACTGTGAGGAGTAAGTGAAATCAATCCTTTTGGAGTGAAATACATATGTAAGTTTGTTCTCGTATTCACAAGAGAGAATGCATTCGAAAGATTTTTCACGTAAAGCTGTCGGGCTGCAGAAGTCTTTCCATTGGTACGACTATATACGAATTGCGTGTGCTTACCATTTCTACATTAGAAATCATAATAGTCCGATATTGATAATAAAGCGATAATAACACTGCATTGGGGATAAGTAGGTATTGAAGACCTGTACACGATTTTAATCTATCAAGTAACCTTTGTTGATGTCAGTAATAATCTTCTGTTATCATACAATTTTGAACTAACGTACTTTCAGACAAATTCCTCTGTTTACATACAGTGTGTCGTAGTGAGATTCACTCAGAATTGATTTTAGGACGTACCTACATGCAGATATTGAATAAGCACTTTTTCCACATTTCGATGAGTACTGTAAGCCCCTAAAGTCTTATACTCGTCTTTTTTTCAGGCTTCGTAGGTACTTGTATGATATTTTTTCAATACTCCATCTAATCAACCACACACCATAGTTATTTAGTTCAAACAGTTTAATTCTTAAGGAGCAAATTTTCCAAATCAAAGTTTCATTTTATTATGTTACAAATAAGCAGTGTCTAATTTAGGCTTTGTCGTTCTTTTAAAGAGTTCTGGGTTCGGTCTGGGAAATTCTAATCGGTGTCTATGTATATGTATACAGAGAATTAATTCTGCACCTAATGTGCGTTTGGCACGTTCAACACAATGCTGAACGAACATATTTAAATGGACACACATAGTCTTCTAATCGTATTAAGAAAAATTTTAGTTTATTTCTGAAGTGTTGAAGATTACTAACGCAAACTTGATTTGCTACAATGGATACGTCAATGCATTTTCAACTATCCTTCAAGTTAAAGACACACTATTCGGATGTGTTTTATTTTTGCGCTCACAGTTTCTTCAGTTTGAAGTGCAACTCTAGTGTTATAAAGTATTGACACATGTCGATGCGTCTCATTTGCTGACTGACACCATGACACAGAAATGTGAACATTCTGATATAAACTGCTCATCTCATTGTTTTTGTGGTACAGTGTAACAAGTGCTTAGACGATACGTCAGAATGATGTACCTTTAGCTTCAGTATAAACTACAGTCTACTGTACAGTCATCTCAAATTCAAGTGGCCCCTCAAGATCACTTTTCCCATTGTGAATGACGCCAGAAATTACTTCTACTTCCAAGTCATGTCAGCTTGCTTCTCTGTTTGAGGGACAGGGAACGTGATTTTGCAGAGTTCAGTTGAAGAATGAGTGGTAGAGGGAATACCGGGGGTTGCCAAGGGCCATAATGACTTTCTTCCCACTTCATTCGTAGATTTGTTGAATTCATAGGTGTTTAATGTTGAAGGTGTAGGAGAAACATTTGTTACATCACTCATAAATGAATCTATACAACTAGATTGGTGGAGAGTTTGTTAACAAAAACACCCCAAAATTTACATTTCAATTACTGAAGTTTAAGGCTACTGTTTTAATTATTGAAACAAATACCTTCTGACACTTTATAAATTTTTACAACTTTAACGACAAAAAACACCCCAAAATTTACATTTCAATTACTGAAGTTTAAGGCTACTGTTTTAATTATTGAAACAAATACCTTCTGACACTTTATAAATTTTTACAATTTTGACGACAAATAATTCTTTTGTTTGAATTATGTTATAATCGAACCTTGTTGAGGTTTGGTGAAAATTTAGTTTTTTACGATTCTAATACTACGTAGGTATTACTATCTATTGTGTCAAGGGATTATTATTTTTTTAATAAAAGATAACAAAAGAACAGAACATAAATCATTAATACAATCGCACGTACACCAAATATGTGCATAGAGAAAAATGAAAGATATATATTTCTCTGGATAGGCGAATGATTAAAATTCGTAATTAAAATTGTCAGACTTTCAACTGTGTCATCGTGACGAAGGTTCGTCCTTGTTACGTCAGACGAAGCTGAATAATTCTATTTTGACAGGCCTAATTGAGTCGAAACGATACACTTCAACGTTGATATAGGATAATTGATATTTGTGATGCGTGCGGCCCTCCTATCCACGCATGGAAAATATATACGTATACGCGGCCAGAAATATAATTGTGCTTGTTTTACGAGGAAGGTTCGGTGCCAACAGACACCAAACTGATGAGTCACTAGCAAGGCTGATTATCAACTCGTTGTAGACATTTATATCGGACGAGATTCTCCATGTAGGGTTGCCAACTTTTTTCCGGGAGAACATAATACTTCACGGCCAAAGGTGATACAAAATATACTACATTGTGAAAAAAATATAGTACTTTTCAGACGAAAGTGGTACAAAATAAGACTACATTAAAACAGCATCTTATTTTGTAAATGTATATTTTTTGTAAAAATGTTGTAAAACTAAATTTAACAAAAGATATAATCCGTTCGACGAGGCACAACCGAATGCTTGAAATTAATTTATTGTAAGTATTGTATGCTTTCAATATCGAAAGCGACTTTGCTGCAATACAAATTAATGTATCAAGTTTTAGGAATATACGAAACACTTTTTTCCATCTATAGATTTATAGTTATTGCAAAGATAAGTAAGATAATTTAAGATAATTTTATTTTAAGACAATCTTCATCGTGACTTGAATTCTTCAATTTTCGTTAGTATGTAGTACCTATTTTCTGAAATGAATTTAAGTAATGAATTTTATGAAAAATAGTTGAGTAATAATGTACTCTTCTGTACATTATGTTATGTACGCTTTTTAAAATAATGTACTTTGTACAGAACAGTAGTTTAGAGTATCGAAAACACGTGCCAATCTTTCACCGACCTACTGAATTATTTAAAAGTGTCGTAACACGGTCGGTCTCATGTAATGTAAATTTTTTGTGTAGTCGATGTTTTAAACTTCCTATGTATTCAATGTTAAAACAATAGTATAAAGTAATGAATATATCGTGAAAGGTGTGCGAAAAGTATTCTCATATGTAGCGTAATGTATTCGAAAGAAGCAAACATGATCTGAGCAGTTATTGAATTGATTGATATTCTTCGGCATTACGAAACTATATAGATCGTAGCATTAATCGGTAGATATATATATATGGAAATCCCAATTTGATAAACCATAATATATCATATTTGTAAAATATCCATATAATGTTAATATCTCACATTTCGACCACTGTAAACAAGGCTGATCCTGAGGCATCGAAAGATTTTTAAACAATTTTATTGTAAATTGCACTAAAAGCTAAAAAATAATCTTTTCTTGTATGTACTACAATTTCGATGGAGGTTTTTTCATTTGAAATAAAATCGTTGAGCAGAATATCTCGCAACAAATTCATTTCAACGCTTTATTCTGTATTAAATTTATTCATATTCTGTTATAAAATATCCTGCTCCACGATTTTATTTAAAGTGAAAAAACACCATTGAAATGGTAGTACAAGAAAATAATTATTTTCTAGTTCTTAGTGCATTTTTAATAAAATCGTTTAACATCAAATTTTCCTTTATATATTTTTTATTTATTTTTAGTGTCTGCGTATTTATTTTTTCATGTCAATATGATCTGTGGATATTTTCTTCTCTAAACTATACATTTCTTTTCATTGTAATCTTTGATACTTCCGAAAGTGATTCATTTCTGTTTGAGAATGCCTTCAATGTTTTATTTTTTACTAAAAGTTTATTAAAAGGGGGTAAATGTACAGAAAAGTATAGAAAAGAAAATGCTTGAATAAAATCATAATTTATTTTTTAAGACAGGGCCCCGGGGGGGGGGGCCTTCTGAGCAGGGGTCCAATTTGTGGAGAAACTAAAGCGGTAGTGTACTGCAAACGGGCTCAGCGTAATAATACAGACTGAAAATATAGTTTGGATAAAATCATATTTTTTTAAGGATGGGGCATTGGTGAGGCCTTCCGAGCAGGAACCCAGGTGGCAACTGCTCATCGATCGCCCTGTTAAATCCGCCACTGTGACCCTGCTAATATATAAAAGTGGAAAATAGTTGCCTGTTTGTTTGTATGTCCTCCTTCCACGCCTAAACGGCTGGACGGATTTCAATGAAATTTTGATTATACATTACATACGTCCCAGATTATATTATAGGCTATTCTTTTTTTAAACATCACAAATAATTGCCGCGTGGGACCGGGTAACGGGACAGCTAGTACTGTATAAATTATTTAAGAAGTTCGATAGGCCAAGAAAAATAAATTACCTTCAAAACACAATCTCCGGGGTGAATTTAAATACAGATTCGTTGATTCAGGTCGCAAAAGACGGTATTCGATAAAAGAATTATACGAACGAAGGTCGTTCCCTTCAACGACGCTCGTCCTACGATCGACCAGAAACTATTTAGGTATTAAACATGGTAATTCAGCTTTGCAAGGAGAAGAAATTGTTTGATATTGCGTCCGTAGCCGAATCATTCGTACCGGGGTAAGCATCTTCCCCGCAGAGGCCGCGAGCTTCGATAAAATCTTTCTAAAAGATTATTACCGTATCTGCTCGAGGTGCACCGTTGGCTATTCCAATGGTAAAGAGTCCCTTGGAAGGATCCTTTCGAAGAAAGGGAATGCGTCATGAATAATGTAACGGTTCGTCGCTGCACGTTGTCTCCCTTACAGTGGGAGCCCACCGTGCCTTTGCTTATCGCTGGTCGATAATCGACGTCCAAGTATATGCGTCTCATGATACGCGTCAGAAAATTGTCAATTTTGAGGGCGAGGGTCCGGGGACAAAGGAGACGAAGGGGACGCATTTTGTCCCGGCTAGATCCGGCCGAGATCCAGCGAACGATCAGAATTTATTCGATCAACGCGAGGCAGGATCCGCGGACACGGCCGGGGAGAATGGTCGTCGGAAATTCAGATAGAAATTTCCATGAAAGATGGCGTAGACATCGCGCGAGGAACTCGCAGCCGCGGCGCGTTGTTCCTCTCGTCGATGATGCGTCGCTAGGAAGATGACGTTGTATGCGTGTACATATAAATAATGCAACATCGCCGTCGCTGGCGAGAGACAGGCCACGAATACCTGTGGAATCTCGATGGCAATGATGACCCTGCTGCCCTCGACAATCGTCAGCGTCGCCTATGTCTGAGCTTCATTTCTTTTTATCACCCTGCGGGTCAGTAGTTAAAGTTAAAATGTGAAAAGATAGGTGGTTCTGAAGAAACAAGGCCTAGTTTGATTGACAGAATAGATCGCAGAGCTGGCTACATAGGGGTCAACGTGACTGAATGCAATCACAGTTCTTATTTAACAATGTGGGATTAGTGTTGCCGAATACGAAATCGCCGGTCTGTCGCGTCAGTCTGGGGAACTAACGACGGGGGTGGACGGTCAAACAGGCAAAATTTCTAGCACCATAACGTCATTTCTGCGGTCCTGAAAATTCTGATATACATGGTACATGATGGCACAAAGAGCGTGTAACTATTGGCAGACAACTGGACGGGGGAGGAAGGGCCGGCAGATCGAAGTAAAGCTGCAAAATATTCGGTAAACACCTTACCGAAGTAAAATCGGAAACAAATAAAAATTTTCATAAAAAATGGGGAAATTTCATGGAAATTGTATAGGTACATTGGTGCCAATGCACAGCCTGAAGATAAAGTCCGAGAAAAAAATCCTTTCAAACTCAGATTATGGACCATCTTGGCCAACTTTTGCCGCCTACATCAATATTGTATCTGAAAAAAAATTTTTCGCTCCACCCTAACGCTTGAATAATTTTTTTTTTAAGGGGTGATTTCAGCCCCAAAAGCTGCAGTACAGCACCAACAAAAACTAGGGTTGCATTACGGATGAATTACTGCACTTGTACACCAAGTTTCCTAATTTTCTGAGTTTGCGGGTTACCGAACGTCTCTTATTAGTGGAACCAGCTACGCCATTAATGTCATTCTTGCAGTTCTGAAATTTCGTATACTTATTGTTTACGCATTTAATGAACGATATGCAAAATGGCAGACCTCAAAGTGGAGGATAAGACCTTGGCAGACGTCGATGAAAAGTGCAAATTCATTTTGTCATTTTTATTCTTCGGTCACTTAATTTTACAGTCTCAGTTTTTATACTTTATAATTTTTTTAAAATTTGTTGTAAAATTATTAGTAAAAATGTGTGAAATAAGACCACTGAAGGTACAAGTCGGCAGATGTGTTCTTTTTCGCCACTCGTCACATCGATTTGCAAACTGCAGGCGTTCATTTAAATATTCCCCAAGTATTAGGATTAGAGTAACAATGGCCGAAAATTATACTGAACGCCTCTCTGACCTGTTGATTCCTGATACGCAAGATTGCTATCACTTTCACTCTTTGCTGCTCGCTCCTTGTCTCGCGAGGTAGTTAATTTGAATGGGGTTTCCTAAGATTAGTAGAGAACTGGAATTAAATTCGGACTGACCTCATAAGAACTTGAACAGAGCTGGCCATGAATTGGAAATGAGCTGGAATAGAACGTTGCAGTGGGTTATAGTACTTATAGGTGTTCTGGAGCAGCAGTCAGGTTGATAGAGTACGGCGAAACGAGGGAAATTATTTTTCAGTGTATGAATCAGTAGTGGTGACTCAGGGGCTAAGGTAACGCTGGGTTCAAAGGGACGGAAAGATTCCAGTTGAGTGGAAATATTATTCTCTTTGAAGAAAAACATTTAACTACGATAAGAGGTCGGTGCATTACAGTTTCGTTTGACGGGGAATTTAATTCCTGAGAATTTCTCCGAGTCGACTGTTTTGGAGCATAAGATGCACGCGGTTTCTCAGATTGCATTTAAGGTACAGATCAAGCTATAGCGATAATTTGATTGACTTAAAGAAAGGCCAGTTTGACGAATTCAGCGACGAATATAGTTTGAGTTTCTAAATAACGTACGAAGGTGGAACAGGGAGGCGAGGTATCGTAATAGTTGGCACGAGAATCACGGATTTCGTCCAGAAATTCTATCGTGCAACAATATAAGCGAGATTTAACAGGAGAAAAGTCGGCCAGAAGGAAGTGGTGATTCGAGTAACATACGAAATTACGGTTAACGTAGTACCCGCCGACAGATCAGTTTACTCAAGCACGAGGTGGAAATTCTGGCAAATAGTTTGGTCAGCGGAGAAGATCGAGCGCATTATACGATCAAATCGCATCACTCGAGCTTACTAATTACGGCAATTAGTCGAAGGACGTAATGGCGGGGCGAAATTAATTTATCAAGTTGAAAATCGTACCGACACAGCTATGCTGTTGTCAACCTAGTTTTATTCTTAACACAGTCTTTCACATTTAATGCCTACCCAATCCTATAGCTTCTCTGCTATATTCTTGACAGCTGACAAATTGCAGACAAATGTTGCAGCCGAAGAATGGACTCTCTATTTATTAACGTGCACATGTACTATTTCAGTTTAATAAAGACGTTCTTTGAAAACGAAAATTAACGATTCTACTGATAGATGGTGTTTGGAGTATTTCATTGGATGCTAGACCAGGCAACAAGTTGCATGTTTGGATAACTAAAGTTCTGCAATATTGGATAACTAAAGTTCTACTACAATTCTGTTAGGCACTATTTAAGTATATATATCTATATGGCAAGGGCGTTCTAGCAATTCCATCTAAAACAATTTGATACTTATTACCACACTTTACATTTCAAAGTTCATACACAGTATAAATTACACATCTTCTCCCTACCAAACACCTAACGTATACATATGTATGCAGTACTGGAAATATTTAGAGCATTACTCGCATATTTAACGTGGATTCATTTCCAACTCATATAGTATTAGTATTTGGAAGATATTTTTGTACGATTCTTAACTAAGTATACAGTGCCCGATATCTTGGTTAAACTAAGTCGGATAGTAAGTAGGTTCTTTATCAATCATGTAAGTAGCGGAGAAAATAGTTACCAATTTTTAGACTTGCTTTATTTTTGTTATTTTTTAACATCAAGTTGGAACTGTGGTATGTGTTTAATATACATATTCTGATGATAATTGAAAACTGTATAAAACGCAGTTACAATTGAATTTATGTAAATAACAAAAACAATTTATGATATTGAAAGGGATAACACATTTTTGTGGCCGACAAAGGAGCTACCACTTTTGGTATTCTTTTAGGCGGTCCTAAAATTAGAAGGTGCCCTCACGAAATATCAGATTTTTTATTACTTTCCAAAACTGGTAATTTTGTTGTCGTGTTTAATGTTGTGTAGGGATTTTGTTTATTATTTAAATAAATTCAACTTTAACTGGGTTTTATACAGTTTTCAATTCTCTACCAGAATATGTATATTGGGCACATGCTGCAATTTTGAGTTGATGTTAACGAATAACAGAGGTAGAGTGGATCGAGAAAGTGGTAACACTTTGTCCGCTACTGTGGTTCTGAAGATTGTTTCATAGGACATGAATTTGGAGGTAATGCGATAAATATTTCCAGTAGCTACTGTAAGACCAAAGATTCATCATTGCCATACTCAGTTTTTAACCTTTAGAGGACCGGATTTTTTTTTAAAAAAGTAGTTTTCGGTTTCCAAAAATTTATATCTATAACGTATATGTTGTGCAGAATTAGACGTTTTGCATAGAGCCCCAAAAAGGGCTTGGCCCGTCCTTAATGGTGATCAAATTTTTAAGATTTTTTAATTAAAAAAATACAGTATATCTGGGGGTTTTTGATACTGCTTATTGTAAATCTGGAGTCGGATTATGAAAATCTTTGATCTACATGGCACTTATACTGACCTAAACGAATGAACACATATTAAAATTCAGAGAACTTTCTTTTATTTTCTTTTTTGTTTCTTTTTTCCAGGATTTTATGTATTATTTTTTGCATTTTTGTATTGTTCCAGGAATTATTTTATTTTGTCGCATTCTTAGGGGTTCTCTTTATTTTTTTGTATTGTAATATTGTATATATAGCCGAACATACATACAGACACAGTCGAGTACTAACACACACGTACATATTTATACTTTAAATCATTTTCAAGTAGTGTGCTTACTCAAAGCCCCTAAATGTTAAAGAATATTTCGATACATCCATTTCTCTCTTCCAATGCACGCACCTGCTCAATATTGTACTCCGGCTGTAGTTTTATCTCATCGATTCAGCTTATAAAGTGCATCACTTAAGTACCTATCACATGCCGATCTTTATGAAACATTGCAGATTTGTAGAGTAGTTAAAAATATTCGAAACGTATTTTTTACAGGCCATCGTCTATTTAGGGGAAGAAAACAGCCCTCAATGTTCAGGTTGAGAAATATATTTGGTCGAATATCTTGGAAACTACTAGAGCTAGAATTACGGTGTACGTTGCAAAATTGTGTATTGTTTAATAACGAATCCAGCTGCCTAAGCAGATTCTAGAAAACTCCATTTGTTTAAATAATGCATTAAAAGATACCACTTTGTTGTTCATTTTTCTGGCCAAATGTTAATCCGTTTCCCTGTATATTTGTGTGTGAAAAGTACATGCCCAGGTACAAAATACGGATAAAATGGAATGTTTGTTTTTGCATTATGAAAAACGTTATTAGAGTTGAATTTTCCTCGCGTTTAGTGCAAGACGGAGCTCTTGAGTGTGTAGCAATGTAGCGGAACGAACGATTACTCGTGCTTAACGGAAATATGTAACGCGCATTTCTCATTCTCACAGCTATAGAGAGTATTAAACAGCGATGCAACCCCGCATTTCTACGATCTCCGACGAGTGCCCGGTGAACGAAGATGCACGTCTTCGTGGATTCGAGTCGAATGCGTTTGGCATTCATTCGAGGCGGAGTACCAAGAAACCACACAGATAATTACACGGGATGGAGTACGAGAGCTGGCTACCGATTGATTCGTAATGAATACCCACGCGATAACTTTCTATTAATGATTCTGTAAATGTTTAGATTCGCAGAAGTACGGCTAATGAGAGTTCATCGTGTTGTAAGGGTTAAAAACCCCTGTAACTAGTGGTAAGCTAATCTTGTTCTTAGATCTCAGTTGTTACTCAAAATTGGCTTAAGTTTACCAGTTTTTAAATAATTATATTTTTTTTCTACACGCAGGTATGTTTATTGAAGATACTACGTTTAAAACGTGAATGATAAGAGAAAGTACCATAACTTGAGATGTTTATATTCCTACTAGTGATGCGCATACTTACATCGCATACATATATTGAGGGGATTCCTTAGACGAGTACAGTTTATACTTAAATTGTATCTCGATCACTGTTACATATATTTTTGTATTCCAAGATGAAAGTTGCACTGAATTGAAAAGTTCTTGTCTTAAAGAAACAATCGCCAAGTATTAAGCATAAAACCATAAGTAGCTAAAGTAAAAAAGAGAATAATTTACGCTACAATTTTATGCATAATATTCTTAAATTGAATGCACGATTCGAGACAGATATTGCAAATTGACATCAACTAGGAAGAATTTTTGAATAGCAGTTATATAATGTCTCCTTTGATAAAAGTCATACTGTTAGATAAATAATGAAAAATATAACGTCTCTTAAATTACAATGAAACTGCAAATACTAAATAACTCATACTTAATCGCATTCCATTTCATCCAAATTCTTAGACAACTGTACTCACTCTGATCATATTTATGTGGGATCATCGATAGGTGAATTTTTCAAGAAGAGACACATTTAAACATTTTCTTTGTATTTGACTATGAACGACAGTGTTACCACGAAACCTATCAAACTGAATGCATTTAACGCATATAAACCAACTGGATGTTAAGACTGGTTCTGCAACTAAAAGATTTCTTCATAAAACCAGTGTCACACTCGCCGTGAAAGCGCAATACCATTTCAGAGCCGTTGAAAAATCCCGGAAAGAATGTTCACACGAACCTGAGGGAGGCTCTTCCCTCACTATTACCGTTTTCTTGGACGTTTTGGTCTAGCAGGACGGAGGAAGCGGTGCATTCAGAAACGAGACGCGTCATCACGGTCTTTACAAGTGGCTTTGGCGTTGGTAAAAGCAAATGTACAGGCACGAGGCTTTCTGCTAAGGCGGAATGGTGCAGCAGATTGGAACTGGGCCAAATATTTATACACATCGCCTCTAACAGCACGTACACTGTTGCTCCAATACACACCCTCATTATATTGTGGCCGGTATTTAACGTGTCTTGCGTAATAAAATCACCGATCGTCGGAGCACTAAATATCTTCGATCTGCGCACCTTGTGGACTTGTTGCCAACATCTATTAGATGGAAATAAAACATCAGACGCGGATTCGTGTATCCTAAGCACTCAACCTTGCATCTGGGGATTGCAGATCGCAGTCCTCCAGTGACGATTGGCTGCTGGATATGATTGCTTAGGGAGCCCTTATTTATACATGCCAAATTTTTGTTTTTGTATTTGTTTGCTCTCACCTCCTAATATGGTCCCATTTCATAAAAAAAATAGTCCCCGAAAAAGATTATTGCAATCGGACAACAGTAAAGAATGCCGACCAGGCCTTGAAGTTTAGAATTCATCATTAGTTTGGATTTGAATAATTTCTCAAAAATGGTGAGGTCTATCGAAATTTTGTTCAAATAATATGAAAGGAGCATGCAATTTTCTACAATTACTGTATATGTAATCTTTTCGTGCTTCCAACCATTTTTCAGATAATAGCGTTTGAATATAGAGAGTTCCGCACTTTGCGCATACCACCTGTACACTGTGACGTATTAGCTGTACGCGCGTCACTGAACCTAATTCATCTACTGAAAGACAACTTTCAAAACCTTTGCCCTCCGCTATCACCTACGCTACTACTTCAAATCGATTTGAACTCCCTGCGTGTACACTGTACCCGTACAGGTTCATTCAAGCGGCATTACTGCCGATTATTATCTTTGAGAGAATGAAAAAAGTGTCAATAACGATAAAATAAAAAAATACATTTTAGATTACATCTAGTGTGAGCGCATTTCACGTACAAAAATACACAGGTATTATGTTATAAAGAAAAGATGTAGTGTTACGTAATTGGTCGCCAAAGTGTGAAAACTCTTCCTTTTACTTTCGTGAAATTTCTTAAGGGTTACATCTATCTGGACGAATAAAAAAGTTACTTTTATTTTCAAATATTCGAAAAGTTTAAAGTATCAAGAATATATCTACCTACACAGTTTTAAGAGAATTAATATGTGTGTAATATAGCGCACGCAGATAGCCGCTTGGTTCGAATTTGAGGTGGAAAAACTGTGCCAGATTTTCTCTATGTGTGTTGTCTTTGTACAAATGGAGAGGGAGGCCCACTGAAGTCTAATAACAGCCGAAATCAGTTGAGTATCAGTATGAAATGATGCAATAGGCACTCAGCCCGCTGCTCGTTTATTGCAGTGGGAAGAAATAGAAGAAATAATAATTCATTAAAAAATATGAAGGATACTGTATGGGCCAGGTTTTTACTACAACTGTTTTACCGACGAAGACACTAACATGATTATTGCCCCAGAAAAACTGGAGTACCTGTGGCAACGAGTGAGAACTGACAACTTCACTTCGGTAGGTCGTTGTTGGGCCTATCCAACCAATTTTTTAATAGCTTCCGGATGAAAATTTACTGCTGCGACGCGTTGCGGGATTTACGTAAAATTCAACTGAAGGCTTCAAAACAGTAACGTTTGGAGAATTGTTCGAAATGTTGCGTCTAGCGAAGCTTTCGACGTAAAACTTGCTACGAGTACGTTCAACGAACGCGTATTGAGTTAGATGCATGTCATGGCCATTGCAAATATTAAAATCAGCTGGAATTGCGCGGCATACTGCGAGGAAAAGGACGCGCAGCGCATTCACTTGGCGAAGAACAAAGAGTTGTCACTGAGGGCACCTTATATGGCTCTGGAAGGGATGATACAATAAGAATTTTTTTAATTAATTACAAAGAAACAATACTTGAGACATTAAACGGGTTTTTCTCGAAACACGATTTTTCTTAATTGGTGGTCATTATATCTTGACAACTAATTAACAGATTTTCTTAAAGTTCACACAGGATATTTTCAGAAACATTGCAACACCGTTGACGATTTCACATATTTTAATTTCAATCACAATTTTTTGATAATAACAAGAAAGAACTATTTCTTTAATGGAAACCTTTATACTTATCCTTCAAATGGTAGTCATTTTGTGAGAAAATGCAATATTAATTAGAGAATGGCAGTAACACCTACTTTGAATTTATTTTCAAAATGCGTTCGAGTTTTCGTCTTCAGACAGACAGAGTCTCGTTGGCAGTGATACCTCCTTTAGTTATTATTATTATTTAATTCAAATTTTGAATAATCTAACTACTAAATAAATGTTTTATTAACAAAAAGTGTAATACTATTACCACCCACACTTTTTTTTTAATAAAGTCACGAATTTGTAGCTTTTTTTCAGGCCACTAAGTAGATGCAACCCTTGAACTTAAGGGCTCGTGCTTACCTGTGAGGACTGAAAACACAAGTACTTTCGATATTTTGTTTTTTAAAAACTTGAATACTTTTTTAAATAAACGGTTATGTATTCGAAAGTGTATATTAAAATTTCTTGTAGTTTTTTTGCAATGCAATAAATAAATAAATAAAGGTATTATAAGCGATCTCTCAATAGCGTTTTTTTTTATTTAAACACTTTACGGTGACCACTGTAATGAACCTTTACTCTGGTTCATTAGAAATAAAAAATTCGACCAAATTTAGTTAGTAGATTAGATTACCGAGTGCTTAATCGTGTTTTTTTTTAATTTCATTGCGTAGTTTTTATTTTAGAGATGAATACACAACCGTTTATTTAAAAAAGTCTGTAAATTTTTGAAAAAATCCCCAAAATATATGTGTTTTCAGACCGCACAGGTAGGCATGACACCTTAAACCATTCATTCTATACCATACGGTTTAAAAATACTCTATAGGTATTGGACGAAGGATGAATTTAAACCACTGGATATAGGTCGACATTTTCGATATTTGCAACGATCGCACTTCGTTTTGACACATAATTACAAAATCCTCTGTCGTAACCGTTAATTTGGTGCGCCTGTGAGTGAAATTACACACGCCTGTGGTCACTCCATTCGTGCTGCATGTTATTGTCAGCATATTTTTAACATTGTGTACGCGAAATACTACCAATTTGAATGTATTATTCCCGGTTACATTTGAACGAACAGAAATGCTTTCAAACGTGATCAATTATTTCACGCGTGGGAAATCCATTTTCCGTGACGGGGAGTCAAAAGGACGGCTAATCAGAAATATATGCGAAAGAGGTTTATTTATAATCATCCGGGTCGACTTTGTCGAGCGCGATATCAGTAATTATTAATCCTTTTGCATTGAACGAACCTCCATTATTTGGAAACATCATGTACTAATTATTCCTTGCAATGGACCGTGCTTGGCAACGCATTAAAATAAATTATTACACGGTAAGAACACTAATGGAAATGAGGGGCTTAGTGGAAAACAGGAATACGCTATGTACATATGCATACATTTTAGTTTCTATGTACCATTAATATGTTCCGGCAGTGTAGTGTAATTCCATCGTCTCCTAATATAATAGCATGTATACACGTTTCACCGAGTAGACTGAGAAAAAACAAATGCCCTTCGTTTTCGAGAAAATTGATTCTGAATTTTCCGACTACTCGTGCACCGAAGTAATTTCAAGGGGAACCGCCTACGAAAAGCGCGACGCGTTTCCCTTACCTCAGCGTGACCCTCAGCCGTCAATAATTATACTTCGGTACACGAGTATTCCATCAAAATTTGAAGCAGATTTTCTCGAAAACGAAGCGCGTAATCAAAAACTTTTATTCTACGAATTAGACTTATTTTTTCATGTACTTAGAATCATCAACCTTCTACTTGAACCACCGGTTACAGGGCAACTTATAAATTGATAATCAAGTTTCAATGAAAATGTAAGGAAACGACGAAGAAAAGTGACATATTCAAGAAAGCTGCTGCTTGCTCAATATAATATAAGGTATAGTCTAGAACCAGTTTGATTCCAACTGATTGGCTTCATATTCTTAAATTATAAGAGAATTGATGAACAATTTTGCTTAAGGGGAAGTACGATTTCCAGTCGGCCAGACGATCGGATATCTCGTGAAATGGACGAAACTTAAAATTGCTCTCGCTGAATGAGTGTAATTAAATAATATCCATGGATAAAGTTAATTTCCAAGTTTTACATTCCTGTGGGTAAACTTTCAGTCGATAGTAATGCCGATTTCTTCGCGGTGGAACAATTTGGGATAACCGGGGAGCTTGCGAAAGTTAGTTCTATTTACCCGCTGATCCTTGCGATCCACTTTTCCACAATCCGCGCTTGCTCGATGCATATTCAGCCGGAAACCCGAATATAAAGTCTCGTTAACGACAGATCTACAGCGGATGGAGCGTACGTGCTGTTTCAGAAACTTGGTTGTGATTATGCAGCTCTGATCCTGGATGGGTTGGAGGAGTTGTTTCCCAGCGAAGGTAGAAAAATTGCTGGAGAAAAATTTTCAACAGCTCAATTGGAATGTGCCAATTTGAACGAATGTTGGCACATAGCTAGAGTATTGAAAAATATTCGACGCGTATTTTTTTATATCCGCTGATATTCATGTTTAGGGGGTGAAATCAGCCCTCAAATTCGAGAATGAAAAATGTATTTTGTTTGTTTCTTATTAAAATACGTAATTGATTATCATTAACCATAACATAATTTGACTAGCTATCAAATAACAAGAACATGATTTATAAGAAATATTTATGAATGAGTGATTTCTTTGGAATTGTGGCGCTACCTATGATGAGGCGCAATTTCTTTTAGACCATGTTGTTGGGCATTAAAAGGTGAATACTTTTCATATTTTCTCTTTTTGCCAATCTTTAATAGTTTTCGAAATGTTTGACAAAATATGTTTTTCATTTCCAACTTTGAAGGCTGATTTCACCCCCTAAACATAAATACCAGCATTACCAGCCCATAAAAAGAATACGTGTCGAATATTTTTCAACACTCTATCTCTGTGCTGAATTTCATTAAAATCGACCATTGGAAATTGGGTAATGATCCTTGTAAGTTTTAAATAGCTAAACCTCTTTGATGGGGAGAGGATGATCATGGCCTTGAGTAAATAAATGACTGCTATCTTCGGCAATTCGAAAATTCAAAGAAATTTGAAGCTTTGCAGAAGTGTAGATCAAGTGATAGGTACTAATAACGTAACCATTTGTTATTTCGGAATGAAACGGTCTTAGGGGTGAAAACACTCCCTCAAAGGAATTGAGTTTTCATGTTGCATATCGCGAATCTGCGAAACCGTAAAAGATATTGAAGGAAAGTTTAATTCAAAATCTTATGGTGTTTAATGTCCTCCAAATATGGTGATAAGAATTTTTGAAAAAGAAAAAAACGGCGGTGGGAATAAATTTGGAGAAGATTAATTTTTTTTTCTATTCCTTACGACGGAACTTTTCGATTTTATGTTCTACATTAAGCATTTATTTTATTGTAACAAACTTTGTACAATTTAGATCTAAATCCACATGATCTTCTCACGTGGCAAAAAATTTTGTAGCCATTCTCAGGTTGAACTTTATAATCTATACATTGGAAAGAAAACACCTTTAGAAAGACTTAGAAATAATTTGTCATTAGTACCTACATCGTGACAGTGTTATTTCGTACCTAATTCATGTCTCACAGTTCCTGCAGCTTCTTTAAAAGGATTCTCGATTTTGTCGTCGGATGGGGAGTGGCTTCAAAAGAAATGGAATCGTTTCAAAAGGGCGGGGATTCGGGGAATTGCCTTGAGTCAGTGCATGTTCACTTTAACCGGAATGTTTGCCAAGTCATGTTTCATTGATGGGGTTGGGGATTCTTGGAGGGATAGGTACTTCACAGCGAAGAATTTCCGCTGGAAAATCCGCATTCGTTTTAATTGGAAATTTTTTTCCATATTTTAGGATTTATAAAATACGTATATCGATTGAGGTTCCTTTTACCACTGACGAAGAACAATTCTCCACAATAATAGTATTCGGAGAAGTACTTTACATTCACCTTTTATTTATTTTTCTACGTATAATATTATTTTTTTGTACCATAACGACCACCCTACAAAGTCTATAAAAAAAGAAACAGCTTCTAAATTTGTAACGGTACGATAAATTTACCACAATAAACGATATTTTGTGATGTATTAACAAGTAATATTGGTTTTGATGTGAATCGAAATTAAAATGTTGTACCAGAATACAACAGGAAAAAATAGAACGCATGATAATAAGAATTATTCCAAACTGATGCGAGTGGGCTTATATCTTTCTGTAACTTTTCATACCTATGTTGGTTTTTTTTTTAAAAAATTCGTTGAAAGAAAAGTTTCAAAATTCATCAGAATTATCGAAACGCCTACAATTTTTCGGCACTGTAATTTAAGATTCTTAATCCGTGACGCGCCTTACCAAACAATATGGCTAAAGCTATAATTTTTTCCACGTGCATTATTTTAAAAATTCTTGGCAGTATAAATTCTTCAAATTGTATAGAAATTTGATAAGTTTTGTCATTTAAACTTTTCGACTTACAGGATGTACCTAACTTTTGCAGTACCTGTCTTGTATTAAATTAACAGCACGTGCTACTTGCTGGCCACTCCAAATCTAAATTTTCACGTGCTCTATTTAGAGACCGTTTCTCTTTCCCTTCCATGATCAAAACGAAACTTATCGCGGCAACTTTGAAGCGCACAACGTTTAGTGATCAGAGTGCCTAATTGCAATATGTATAAGCCGGTGCCTGTTCCTGACGGCCGTGTGGTCTACGTATATACGAGTTACTCGCTCAAAGTATTCGGGCTTCGCTCGATAAGATAAGGCTTTATCTGCGCGAGTCTGACCACCGCCGGGATGTTTCACTTTAACATTTCCTGATGAGAAAGCAGCGAGTAGAAACGTTTCGTGATTGTACTTGTCCGCGTTCCGATTATGTCCGTACGAGAATCGATATTTCTATTATTTACTTCACCGCGATTCGTACGTCAATGGCCAACAGTGGTATTTCGAGAACCTACAATCATAGCATTAGAGCTCGATAAACGGCAGGAATTATGCCCCAGAGAAATCGATACGCATCCAGGTAAAGGAAGTCGAGTGAAAAAGTTTTCGAACACATTCATTCGATGTTCCCCCGTATTACTTTCTTTCGTTATTTTTATCTTTATTAGTGTATTGTTTCTGTTTGGACTTTTAAATCATTTATTTTAGAGAACGCTTCAATTTTTGATTATCTTTAAAAATACCGTGAACCCGGGGAGGAACAAATTCGACAAATTGTATAAAACAAAATGCGTCTTTATTTCATGGCATATTGGAGATGACTTGTACGTACAAAGTATCAGAGCTTTCTCGTTCACGAGTTTCGAAAAGAAGGTAGACTAACGGGAAAATACTATTGGTGGTTGCTATTGCGAGAGTGAGGAAATAGAAACTGGGATTAGTTATTGCGAAGGTAGAAGTGGTGTTTACTGGAGAGAGTTTATAATACTTCGTAGGTTTGAAGTGATTTCGGTTGGAGAAGGGCCTTGAAGCCCACGGCGTAACCCGCTTGTTTACAGCTAAGGCACGTATGCCTGAAAAGGACTAAGGGCCCAAGTGGGTGACGATGACCAGACATGGTGTAAAGGTGGCATCAGACGGCGCGTGGCTCGGCGAAATTTGCGCGTGAATCGCCAAGCCACGCGCCGTCTGATCGGTCATGGCTCGTCGAGTCGGGCTCGCCAAGCTGACTTGCTGAGCTAGACGAGCCGAGCCACGCGCCGACTGATTCCACCTTTAGGGAAAGTCGCACGGAAAGTGTTTAATCGTCGAAATGGGTGACAATGGGTGGTAAATCATCGTTCCTTACGATCGATAATTTATTACTTTTCCAAAAACCTTTCGACAACATCTGTTCGCCAGATTTCTAAAGGGCAATAAAAAAACTGGTGACATTGTTCAGTCTGAGTTAATCCATACATTGGTCTGTCGGTGGGTAGTGCGTACGATGACTTCGGTATAGTGCCTATCCGAGACCTCTTGCAGGACTGTATTTAGAGAAGACCAGGCCTTAGGGCCTTAGGGCCCCGGTTTTGTCCTTATGGCCTTAGGGCCCTGGTTTTCTCCTGGTCTTCTCTAAATACAGTCCTGCAAGAGGCAGTAGGGGGGCACGTTTAGCGGCCAGTACTCAGCAGGCTGTCGGTTAAGACCTTCACGTTTAAGGCACTAAATCTCGGATAGGCACTATACCGTTGTTTACCATCGACTCGCGGAGCAATACGGCCATAAACCGCAACTTTGGTGAGTCACTCGGACCGATCAGCCTGGTTGATTTTCGCCAACCAGATGTGCCATTTTCCACCTCTACTTCGAGGAAGAGGGGAGGTGCACCCTCTTCAGGGAACAGTGTTTCCATTGTGTGTTTCATAATAATATTAAAACAACAATTACTCTCATACTATTTTCTATTCTTCATACAATAAAGTGAAATGTATGAAATAGTTGAAAGCGAAAACCTTGTACTGTCTGAACTCCTGGTATCAGTGTACTTGACTCTTCAGGGATATTGTTTCATGTATGGGCATACATTATTGTATTGGAAACACCGTTTTGTAATTTGAAGGGAGGACGGCGCAGGCGGTACCCCGCGCGCGCAAACTACCTGTTCCGGGTCCCTACGCGAAGTGTATTGGCCCTCGCGAGTAATCGCGTGTAATTTTGTAATATCACAGCGCGTGGGTGAGGTTGTTTTGTATCAGGTGTTTATGAAAATATACTAGCAGTGGCTTGCTGATGTCGAGGACAACAACCGTTTATAGGAAACCAAATGCTGCGGAAATTCACCATCTACATACAGTGAGTAAAAAAAGTATCGGCACACTTTTTAAAATCGCATAACTTTTTTAGAATTGGTCCAAACGACATGAGTTTTTTTTTAGAAGGTAGAAGGATTATTTTGCTAAGTGACGTGTTTCGTAGTTTTGAAAAAAATGCAATTTGTCGGAATAGCAAAAAAAAAAATAGAAAGGGCAGTTTTTTCAACTTTTTTTTCTGAGCCTCTAATAAAAATTCAAAAAACCCGTTTGTAAATTTAAGTAAGCTGTATACATGCTGAAAATTTCATCGAAATCGGTTAACGGTGCTCTGAGTTACAAACGTTTAAAGATCGCAGAATAAGGTCAAAAATCGCGAAATTCCCGAAATCAAGCGATTTTCGACCTTATTCTGCGATCTTTAAACGTTTGTAACTCAGAGCACTGTCAACCGATTTTGATGAAATTTTCAGCATGTATACAGCTTACTTAAATTTACAAACGGGTTTTTTTTGAATTTTTATTACAGGCTCAGAAAAATAAGTTGAAAAAACTGCCCTTTCTATTTTTTTTTGCTATTCCGACAAATTGCATTTTTTTCAAAACTACGAAACACGTCACTTAGCAAAATAATCCTTCTACCTTCTAAAAAAAACTCATGTCGTTTGGACCAATTCTAAAAAAGTTATGCGATTTTAAAAAGTGTGCCAATACTTTTTTTACTCACTGTATAGTTGTCAGTGAAATCAGTTTTGATCCTTTCCTAAATCGCGTTCGCTTCTTACTAGGGCTCTTAAAAATTTTCGGATTTACGGATATCCGAGTCTTGAGTGTCCGAGTACTGGGATACCCACAAAATTTATATTCGAATATCCTTCACACGTCATCGATTTTCTTATCGATTGGAAGTCACACTTTCGTGACGTGTCTCAAGATAAGCTGTATATTAGGCAGATTTCTATGACATTTAAACTCCGAGAATTATGAGTAATACAGTCCTTGACGTTGCATAGGGATGACGTAATTATGATTACCTAACGAGACGAGTCAGATTGCAATTCATGGTAGTGCTTCTCATTTGTGTGAGTAGGTACACGAGGCGCGTTTCTCTTCGGTAAGAAACTTGTGCATTTAATAAAAAGCTGTCTAATATAGGTAAATTCTGAATTTAAATATCCACAAGGCTACTTACCCAATCGGACAAATTAAATTATTGATTTAAGTATTGATTCGCAATTAAATTCTAAAACATTTGGATATATACAGAGCGTTCTACTTCAATGTGGAGTTAGGTACAATACAAATAGGGTCGACCGTATTAAATTGAAATTATTTTCGAAATTTGAACGGACCTCTATATCTCTTTCCACTTTCATATTCCTTGTATATCTTAAATGAGATTTCTTCTGAGGATTTAGAAATACTGTCTCACTAAATGTGTGGTGATGCAATTAAAGTCTCAAAGAGTTGCAAAAACCATCCGAGAACCGGAAAGATTGCACGAAATTAAATACGAATTCGATTCGATTTTGCTATGATTCCTTCACCCTAGCGATGCACTCTAATATTAATTTTACAAAAACTTGGATGAATGTGGCTTAATCCCAATAAACAAATACATTAAACGATTTCAATACTTCGAAGACAAAAGCGACTGTGACAATTATCATCATCAGATAGTCTTAAAATGTTAACAAACTTTACGCTACGTAAACATAGCAAGAAGATGAGGCTTCCTACTGAATATATTCTCCTGGGGACGTTGTCTGAACAACTGATTGGCCTAAAAAGTTTAAGGGTCGGTCTCAGGTCATTGAGCGAACTTATCGAACGGAAGAAAGGGGTCATTCTTGAATCGACAAACAAGATAACAACCCTCGTGTAAAGCAACGTATTGGGAAACCAAGAATTTCGATACGCCAACTAGTGACAGAAAATTAAACTACTGTGAGTAGGCAGAAATCCGTCGAAGTCCATACGATTATCAGTGTTTATATGGACATGTTGTGAAAAACGAGTGTTTTTAAATTTTTTTCAACACTAAATATTTACTCCTTCGATTAATAAATACTTATTCGGAATGTTTGGTGTGATTCGGGCCTACTTGCAATAGTTTACCAACTTACCACCACAGCGCTGAAATCTAAGCCACGCCTCCACTTGGTTTCCCAATATAATCTCGTATATTTCACTAGATATAAGAAGCTCTGACGTAGTGCTCTACACTTCACTTTTTTAATTCACGTTTGTTTGAACGAATGTAATTACTTTCTACCAGCGTTTCCTTCTAAAGTAAATAGACTCACTAATAAATAATACATGTGCAGGAGCTAAATCTTCCCCTACAAAACGGGAAACAAAGCTGCACCAAGATTTCCAGAAAATAAGCGATGAAAGTAGGTTGTTTCACATAAAAGTACGTAGGGTAAACTGTATTAATGCTGGCACTGCACTAATCATTAGCACTCCTGATTAAAAAGTCAAATATTAAGAAGTACAAGCTTAGAAAGTACTTTTTTTACAATTTCTTATTTTTCTTTCACTACAACACTGCAAAGCCCAGTAGTTGAACAACACGTTTTACATCTGGCAACATCACAAAGTGGTACAAAGAGCTGAGTTTTAGGCGTTTTCTTAAAATTTTGATAAGGGGTAGGTAAGTATATTTTGTCGCTTTATAACTAAGTAATGGGTTGAAATACAGATTTACTAACTGTTGTAGGTATTTAACAGTGAATGAAATAATCTGTTTAAACACTTCAAACTTCGTTTTTAACTACATCTGTTTTTCTATACAACCTCAAATTTTCGGGTGCCAATGATTGTACTTTTATGCCTATTTTTGTCTTTCGTTGAATATTTTTAAAATAAAATACTTAATAGGTACTCAAGATGTTTTATTTTAATAAGAAATCCATAAACATTGATAATAACTGAAAGTTAAGACCACACAAAAGCTTCACAGAATATTATAAACATTCCAATTGGGATTTCGGCTTAGCGTGCCAATCACTGTACAGTTTACCCTACTGACAAAAACGAAAAAATTCTTTTATGCAAATGTCGCAAGCTTCGATAATGAAACGTCTCTGAAATTGACTTTTAGCTCGAAGGAACATTTACGCTGTCGGAAAAAGACGTAAGCGAGTGCCAGTTCATCGTTTCCCTAACTAAATTAGCTCATGATTTATTTTCTCTGGGCAGGCACAACCGCGTCTATATCCAGGCTGGTTATAACAATGCCCGCGCCTGGAAGCCGGTTGATCGATAATTCGAGTCTATCGAGGCTGGAGGTCGCCGAGATGACGTAACTGCAAAGAACGATCATAAGAATGGATGGAACGTGGACGAACCGTAACACGTGACCTACCATGTCGTTAGTTACAAGGGAGGAGCTGGTCCGTTGTGTGTCAGCCAAAATAAACAGAATGTCACGGATATAAATAAAGCTTTCACTCTCTTCTTCGTGACTTTTCGCTCTTTCTTTTTTCTTAGTTTCTTTCTCCTTTTTTTGTTGTTGAAGGGAGGCTGGGAATGAAATGACGCGAAGCCTCTTGATCGACGTGCTTCCTGCCCGAAGAAGAGCGTTAAAAGCATCTGGCTAGGGTGTACGCGTCATTAACCGAAGTAGTTATAGGAAAACGAACGCGAGTTTGTTAGATATCAGATATCATTATGAAAATCCTTATAAACATACACCAAATTCCATGCTTTTGAATTCGCGAGCTTTCGCGTGAGAACGGGATCCCCCCAATGTAGTCTGCGTTATTCCTCTTTAAAACTTTGAACAGAGATCTCGTTTGAATACTTTGCAGTTTCTAGCTACACACCTGTACGTTGCGTTTATACGAAAATTGCTTTCGCGTGTAGTTTCTTTTACTGGAACAAATACTTAAAAAGATGGAAAAAACGATCAACATTCTCGCGTCCCAAATGCTGTATTCGGAAATATAATTATTCCGTATAAGACTTTTCAAATAATAAGATTCCTGCGCCCACCACCTGATTGTATCGTAGAACGAGGGATCTAATTTGCAAATGTGTTAACGAAGTTAGAGTAGACGATACGTAGCATCGTGAATTTGCATGATATTTCAAAACTTCAGCCTTGCTCAGTGTCTTCCTGGTTGAAGGTATTCACACAGAATATACATACGTACAGGACACGACTGTGTAATCCCTTTAAAGAAACGCGCGTGCACGTTATTTCACCAGAATCTGCGTCACGTGTATCTGGGATCGGCCAGCAATTTTTGAACAGTTGCGGAAAAAGCGAGGGGAAGCGAGAAAACGGGCTCACCGCTGATCCAGCTGTGCCGTTAGCACGTGACGGGTGTCGTTAATATTTCATTAGCATTCGTTTTTCGTTGTTGGTTTTATTCACGGTCCGTGCACCCCTTTCCAAACTGCTATATGGATTTCCGTTACACGCATTTTGTTGCAAGTGCTTCGAGAAGTTTGCTTATTTTCGTAACGTCAATCCCGTAGAACCAGGAAGTTTTCTGCGGCTAACTTCTGTCACTTAAAAAAGAGTGGTTGAAATAATAATTTATCAGAAAATAGAAGAACTCGGGTCATTAGGAAATCTAGATTGCAAATATCGATAGTTGTTGTACAATTCTGGAGATTTCGCTCGTCTTATCTACTATCAAGATCGCTCACTCCTAGCTACGCGACTCGATTATGAGTTCTTTGACTACACAATCTCGACAACCCCTTAATTTAGCCAATTAATTAGCGCCTAATGAGCAAGCTCTGAATTGCATCATCGGCCTTCGTCGCTACGGTGCACAGACAACGGGAAACCGAGATGAAACGCGGATGAGATTGAAAGTTCAGTTCTCTCCGCCGTCGCAGAACAAGATTTTCTGTCAATCACGCGGGAATTCCATTTTTCATCGCCTAATTTCGCGCGACCTTTTATACGATTCCACTTGTTTTATGCTACTTCATCCGTTTATGGATGAAAATGAAATATTCAGGTATACGAGCAACGTAACTACAAAAGCAGGCATAAAGAATACAGTAGTAGAAATAAACTCTGATGCTTTTATTCACCGTTTCTGTTCTCGCTGTCCGCTGGCTTCATTTGAATCGGATGTCGCATCTGAAACAGAAAAAGATGCAAAAGTGTTGTATTATATATATATATATATATATACTTATACTAATTTCACGATATAAGGTTTGAACTTTAAAGCTGTTAACTTAGCACAGGAAAGAATGTTTCATTATTAAAAAGTGTCTTGGAAAAGTGACGTTAGTGTCGTTCCAGAACGAAAATGTAAAATTCGTTCGCAGTGCCATTTGGGCTCCTTAAAATATGCAAGAAACTGACTCTATTTTCCTTTAGTCCCTGCTCGTTTACGTTTGCTTAGTTTTATTCTGGAGAAGTCTTATTCTTTCGCGTTACATTCAAGTTTAGAGACGCTTTCGCCAGGCGTTAGAAAATTGAGTATTTAATAATGCAACTTTGAATAGAAAGTTACCAGAAATTGTACGTAACCTTCTAGTACCTACATGTTTAGTACTTCTGGTTTAATTGAAAATTTCCTCTCCAAACTCTTATCATTGAGATGTCTAGCCTATAAGACGATTGAGTTTAATTATTGTACATTGTTCAACTAAATCCGTTTTGTTTTTTTTGTTTTCGATATCTACTCGCATTTCCACTGACTTTTTCATGTACAGAGGTACCGTAAACTGGGGTGACTTTGCCCGCCCGGGGTGACATTGCCCACTTTTCGGAAAGGCTTTATTTTATTTTATTGTGAAGTAATCAGAACATTTAGTGTTTTGTAATTGATAGCAATAATCTCTCCAAGGTCAAACGAAAAAAAAATTAGCGAATTCAATCATATGGTAATTTTTCAGTCAGAGTAAAAAAGTGGGCAATGTCACCCCGGCGGACAAAGTCACCCCAGTATACGGTAGTCAGAAACAACTTGAAAATTAATATTTTGCTGTACGAGTAATTTTAATATTAGATTATACGTATCATGTTAGTAACACTGGTTTATGGCGGAGAATATTGTTTATGCATGATATATGTAGTTCTCTTTTTTAGGAATATCCCTAATGGTTTTATTCCTACCCAAATTTGAAATGCTGCCCCGAACATCACTGCAAATATAACCTAGTAACTTCTCTTTACACATTTAATTTTAATGTTGCAGTGTCAGATTTATTTAATTTCAATTCTACAATTTCAGTATGCAACAAACATTTTTTGGAGTATTTTAAATAACAGCTACAGATCAACGAAAGTTCATTATATTTAATTAGGCACATTCAATTAATCCTTAAGTTCTTGAAAATCAGAAGAAATTGTTACATGGAACTTGATTTTAGATATTTACTTGTGAGTATGTTGGCATTACTGGTCCATTTCGGCGAAACCCTTAATTGTATGCTTCATAGAGAGAGATTTAAGGGGTCTTCCCACTGTATCGCTCTAAAAAGTTACCGTTGTTTGGAATTTTTTTGTCGCAAAAAAATATCTATACCAATTTGAATTTTTTTCTATTTATTAATACGTGTTTGGAGAATACAAACAAATCATATTTTTTTTATGTTTTTTTTTCGCCAAAATAGGTTGGTGTAATATGCGTTTGTAAAAAAAGGATGCTTCGATTTTGGAAGAACCACGTATCTGAAACAAAAACCCCAAAAAGAGTGGTAATCAGTATGACTGTCGCTAAATCCCGAACTAGATTTAATTGGACTGATGAAGAATGAACACAATGGCCAATGTCCAAACTTGAAATGTCGTAATTAGCTACATTTTTTAATCATTTTGCAAAGCAAAAGATGAGAAAAAACCCACGGAAATATGTGATTCTAGTTCGGTCCATAGCGACAGTCCTACTGATTACAAACCTCCCTGATTCCCTGTCCCAGATACATGGTTCCTCGAAAACCGTTTGCGTAATTGAGGCACTTTTGCCGACCCTCTTGTGAAATATTTCTTACAGTTTGTTGAGAAACATCTTTAGTTTATTATTAAAATACGAGAGAAATATATGTTGGCGTTACCGTATTTAGGGTTGGGGTTGAGGGCGAATGGCCCCATGCTACCCTGCCATCGATGGTTTTATGACTGGGACTTACAAAGAGACTTTCAGGTTTGGCAATTTCAGAAAATGTTGATACTTAAGTAGTGTACGTGAAGGTTTTCACTGAGGCATTAATTTTCCAGCATGACGCGCTTTTCAGCCAAATTCGTGAAAATCGACTTTGAGAATGTTAGAAATAAGAACAAAAGCGCTCGTTGAGTAAGCGTTAAGAGAACACATTACTACCTTATAGTATCTATTGTACAAGTTTCTACAATAAACAGTATTTTATTTCTAATGAAGGCTCTAAGTTATTTATTCAACAACAAAAAAATTCTGAGTTTCTTTGAGTTTAAGGGGCACACGCCTACGATGCACGCGTATTTAGGTGAAATTCAAAGTGAATTTTCTCGCAAACGAAACCTTTGCCGCCAATGCGTTACTTTCGATTTTCGTCTTATTATTATCTGTATAATCACCCTCTACAACAGTGACGGTGAACCTTTTTGAGAAGTGGGTTACATTTTATTCACTATTTTTTTTAATACTAGCCCGTGGGTTGCTAAGTCAGTAGCGTCACTTGGAAAGGAGGAGTGATAAGAAGGATGCCAATAATTTTGGAAACACTGAAAATTTGTTAACAGAAAATTTTTTTAATATTTTCGATTGTCTGTTTTCTCTTCTATGATATAAAAAATAAGTTATTTAAAAAGCCTTTGTGGGTCAGTATCTGACCCGCGGGTCACAGGTTCGCCACCACTGCCCTAGAATATTGATCATAGGTAGAGGGATTCCACTGTATATAAGGGAACTCAGAATTTTTCAAAGTCGATTTTCTTGAATTTTACTAAAAAACGCGTCTTACTGCTTTGGGAAATTAATGTCCGAGTGAAGACATGCACGTACACTGAGTGTCAACATTTTCTGAAATTGCCAAACCTGAAGGTCCCCTTGTTAGACTGTGTGCGGTCCTGATAAAGGGTGCCTGAGACTAAACAGTCCTGGCGACGGCTGTTCGGTCCCCTAGCTATAGACTGTTGAAAGATTTAGAGAGAAACAGAGAGAGAGAGAGAGAGAGAGAGAGAGAGAGAGAGAGAGAGAGAGAGAGAGAGAGAGAGAGAGAGAGAGAGAGAGAGAGAGTGTGAGAATTGCAAGCGGCTATAAATCTACGTACAGTAAATCTACTAACCCCGACCATACGGTTGGTTGACCACCATGGAAGGTGTTAGAAAACATTAAAATACCTTAATTGTTATCACATTAAGTCAACTTTAATCATTTAATCAGATAGCCAAATATATGTCTTACAAAATATAATAACCATTATAATGATATCTGGCGCACATAATTGATTGAAAATTAAAAACTGAAAAACCGGTCTCCACTACTTCGGTGCACGCGTATTTAGCTCAAATTCGAAGCCAATTTTCTCGAGTACAGAGTGCGATATTAAAAAATTTTATTCTATATTTCCGTCTTATTTTGGCCTGTAGAATCACTCTTCAAAATGATGTACAGCAATAGTCGAACGGAAAATTGAATTATTATGTATAAAAGATGGTTACGTGTTTAAATATACACATTAAATGAAACTACTTTTCGAAATGAAAATAATTTTTCTTACTTCTGAGAGCCTACGCGCTCAATTTCTGTCTAAAGCAATTACAACAATGCGATAAAGCTAACGCACATACCAGTGCATTCTACCATGTGCCGGGATTAATTACGAATGACAAAAGCGAAGGAGTCCAAATGAAAATCGACTTTTTCACGCTAGATCACGCACGGCCTTTTAATGACGCCATCCTCAATTATTGCATCTCAGCTGGACATTATTGTTTTCGGTGGTCCGTGGTACTTTCATTTTGCCACCGTGGAAAAAGATTCCGACCGTATATATGTATACATACGCCTAGTGTGTATGTGTATATAGGTATATGTTCCAAACGGAAATTTAATTTTCGCCGTGCATTCCCTTTGTTTCCGATGCGCGTGCGCGCGGGGGCGCGTGCACCGTGGACAATTTCGCGTTCAGGCATTGGGAATTTTACAAAAGTAAATTGATGCGACAACGCGACACCCTTTTACACTCATCGAAAAAGCGTTTTCAGGATTTCTTTTGTTAACACCACGACAGCCCTGCCGCTCGGGAATTGAAAATAAGGCATTTCAATTACAAAGAAATTTCGAAAGAGGAAAAAACATTTATCGTGCAATTTACGAAGCTGCGAACTTCCTTCCTAGGACTAATAACTACATTTATGTTTAGGTCTAAATAGGCTAGGTATCAATTTCATGACTGATTTCATATTTTTACGTAACTTCGACATATTGAAAGATAGAATAAACCGTATTAATTTAATAGCATAAAATAAAAAGTTTGATTTGATATTTTTTTATGCAGTGGTACGTAAGAAAGTTTAAAAATAATACATATGTATTTCTATACATACATATGCGCAAATATATACTACACCTTATGTAAAATGTTGATATTATTAGTTTTCGCAAGAAAATTGACACGTGGTACTTTTCGTAACGCACGTCAATTTGTGCACTAAGGCATCGGTATGTACCGATACTTAAACAACTATTAATTATTTCAAACAACTACAATACGTTGTAAAAGATCAAGATAAATCTAGATAATTGCATTGAATCACTGTTGCCGCGATGATCTCACCTCGAACGATGTCGTGCAATGATTTTCGCACGTGATAAACATCTTTCACGAGGTTCATCTTTTCAAACGAGCTTTATGCTGCCTCATAAATATTGCTTATTGCGAGAACGATAAGGCATTCATGTAAAGAGATACTATTGACTTCTATCAGCTTTCAATAACACCGATTGTGTGACTCAGGCTACAAACAAAGCGTACAATTACGTCATGATCGCATCTATTAGTCAGTAACTGATGCCTAATTAGCTCCTTCAATGATATCTATCAGTTACTACAAAAGATTTTAGAAGTATGGAATTCTATCGAATCTAAAATAACTGAAAAGCGTAATCGGAGCCAAAGGTGACCCAAATAAATATTAATATAAAATAAGGTGCGTATAATTTGTGACCCTGATTCAGTAGGTACATCTTTGCAATAAATATTTCATAACTTCTACAAATATTATCCGATTCATTTCAAATTTTGTATATATAATCTCGATACTTGTGTCTTATAGTAATTACAATATTACGTTTACAGTTTTAATAGCGAGCGTTCGAATACTTTCGCGATTCACTGTATATTAGGGCATTTACTATCCGGATATCCGAGTATTCGGGTTGCTCGTTATAACTGGAAGTCCGAATTGAAATCCGGATATCCATACTTGGATCCGAGTATCCGAGTACCCGTTTTCGGATATTTTATCATCATGGCTGAATAAAGCTCTTTTTATATCGATTCTAATTAAAGAGAGAAAGTTTAACTGCAGTGATTAAAACAATAAATGCGAAGGGAATTATATTAATATTTTATTTTTAGTTATAGAGATACACTGAGATAATAACTTTCTGTTTTGGTATAAAAAACAAGTTCATTTACATTTTCCGGTGACAAACATGATCTTTTATCCTAACCCATGATCTATTATCCGCTGTGGAGAAGACCTTATCCGAACTTGCTGATGTTGCACGTATGCATGCATAGGTATCTTTTTTGTTAAGGAAGCCATTTTTGGAAATTTATTTTTTTTAATTTTCGAAATTAAGTGGTCCAGGTTGTGTCCAATTTGCTGTTCCCTTAAATACATTTTCAAGTCAGTAACTGAATGTTCTTCGGTACTATTTTTTGCAAATAGGCTTCTGTAATCTATGGACTTCCCAATCTTTATTATTTCAGAAAGAAAATACAGATGTGTTAAGTAAGAGTACATTTATACTTATTGCGACACCTAGCTATAAGTATGAGAACTACTGTTTTGTGTTCTTCTATATTGGAATACGACGAGTTTACGGTTATTTGTTCAGTACCTCGTCATGCAGTCATGCGGTTGCACGAAATTAGTAGTAAAGTTGTAGTATATTTATATAGAGTGCAATTATTTGTCAAGATCTCAATAAATTTTTCAAGATGTAAATAAACTTGTTTTTTATACCGAAATAGGATGTTATTATCTTAGTGTATATGTATAACTATAAATAAACTTGTTTTCTTTTTATACGAAAATAGGAAGTTATTATCTTTGTGTATATATATAACTGTAAATAAAATATTAATATAACACTCTTCGTATTTCTTGTTTTAATCACTTTGGTGAAACTTCCTCTCTTTAATTAGAATCCAAATAAACAGAGATTTATTGACTCATTATGATAAAATATTCGAAACCGGGTACAGATCCGGATTTCGAGTTATAATGAGTAGTTCGAGTACCCGGATATATCCTGATACACGAGTACTCGAATCTAAATTAAATAAGTATCCGGATATCCGAATATAAATTTTGTGAGATTTGGACATCCGTAAATCCGAGAAATAGTAAGTCCTACTGTATGCTCGTACGAAAACTGCCAAGCCGTATTCGTTTCTCAGATGCCTAATTACTTGTATGTGTTGTGACAAAGAATTACACTCGTTTAACAGCAACAAAAAATGGACTGTATTTAATAAAGCATAAACGTGAGGTCAAACAGTTAACAACTTATTGGATTCAACGCTCGTTTCTATCTGTTCTTCTTGCGAGGCGATTCAATAATGCAAGCGATTGGTCACCTTGGTTACTTTAATCAATGGGAAAATTCGATAGTGGGAAAGGACCTCGTCGAAGGAACGCTGCAGTACCCGGGACTGCGGTTCCGGACAATCTCACATCGCACCTTTCGAGAAACCTAAACAAATTCACCTAAACTCGTACAGCGACGTCTGTCAAGCAATCAGCGTCGTTGCAAATGCCCTTAACGTAAACACTCATAAACAAAGCGCTATCTATAATGCGGAGAAAGAGCCCATTCAAACCTCAAAATAAGTCCAATACTAGTTTAGTTTTAGACCGAGTAATGTGCCCCTATAACCAAGTTCCAAGGGAGTCCCTACTTAGTAATTTCTGTCTGTCGTCAAGTAAAAGTCATCTTCGCAATCTATCTTCGGTGTCAAGTTAGTGAGGTACGCTTTCATCATACCACACTTAGCCTAGACCCTAGGACAGTCTAGGACAGCATTTTAAATTCCATCGTACCTAAATAGTGTACGGTGAAGTCCCGTGGAGTCCAATGTGGGGAAAGACCTCGACAAATGACTGGAAATTCAGGCCAAAAAGTGATTCACTGTCCGCGATAAATATGCATAATTTTATGTATTTCAGCTATCGAGATAATCAAAGGGAAGGAACACATCGTTCAAGATTGTAACAGTTTTTGCAATAATCATAACCGACATACGAAGTTGAAAGAAGCACGCTGGCATTCGCGCTCGAATACGAAGGCGTGGGTTAATTCACAGCCCCAGCGAGATCGAGTTGAGCTGATAATGAGGCTCTCGATGATGTACAACGCTGCCGATCATCACTCTCGTCTAGCAGTGTCGTTCGATGCGTCTCATGCTAACTAGGCCTCATTTGCCATTCATTCTCGAAAATAGGTTACTCGTAATTGCGACATCTCTTCCCGGAGGTCTCTTCATTGCGAGCAGACGTAACACGGAAGAAAAGTGGAGAGGAAGAGTGAGAAAGGACTTTTGTGGTGGACGTACGTTCTACATAGTACGTTGTGAAAATTGTGCTAGAGGCAGAAACAGGATTACTTCTGAAGAAAATAAAATTAACCGTTCTGGGGAGAGTATTCATTTCTACGGGAGAAACGAAAATTAAACGTGAATAAGTGAAGGGAAACATTCGCGTTCCTTTCGTGGGTAGACAGCTTTGTGCGAGCGTACAAGGAGATGGGGTTAGGAATTAATACTGCAGGAATTAGTGAAATTGTGGTGGGAGAAAGAAAGAAAGGTGTCACTGGCAAATAGTAGAGTGTAGGAAGAGAAGTAGGGAAGTAGGGGAACGATAAATGAAGATCTGGAAAATTATACAGTGAAAAACGGCAAGAGGGTTAAAAGAAATGAAGGAAGCAGTCAAACCGGAAGCACGAGGACTACTTAAGAGAGCGACAGAACGTTGCGAAAGAACAATATACTCGTACTTGTGTATGTAGATTATTTTGACTGTAAGTATTGACATTGTATAGTGAAGTTGTGCAATGAAATGAATATATGACGGAAGTGCTATGTAATTGTTCATTTTAAGAAGTCATTCAGAGCGGAAGGTCATCTAAATACGTATTCTACATATACAGGGTGTCCCGCGAATTTTCGTATAAACTTTGCCTACAAATTCTACGGCTAAAAAAGTGTCAATGTCATATAAACATGTATTACCTGTAATTTGCTATGGTATCGATTAATACTGCGCGTAAAACTTGGATTTTGGAACTATTCTATAGCCTATAGCAGTCCCGTTAAAGCAAAGATTCTTCTGGCACATGGTTCATCGAAATCGGTTCAGTAGTTTTTGAGTATTACACTTTCAAACATTTTTATACAATAGTATGGATTAAAAAAATATCACAGAAATATGGAATATAAAGTAATCTCTTATTGTTAGTGCGTTACAAGAATAGATAAGTACCAAATTAAAACACTGTAGGTACTGAAGAGGTCAAATAATTGAAGAAAGTTTGTATGAACCCATGTCTAACAATGATTTATAAGGAATTATAAAAAAGCAAAGATTCGTTGCAAGTAAAGTTGTAGGATAAACTTGCCTAAATCGAACTGCATAGGAACAAATACTTATTAAATGAAAAATAACAGGGAAAATGAAACAAAATTAGATGTTTCTCTTTATTAATAGGACAAACAGTTTTATAAACTCAAACAAAAAAAATAATCAACTTCTAATTCATAAAAACGATTTATATTTAATGTGGAAAAAGTACGATTTAGGATTGATTAATGTTCCTAAACGAGTTAGGTGCAGGTACGAATTAGGCAAGTTTACCCTACTTAGGGCTTACTACAATACAATGTTTTTTAGTTTTATGAGTCTGTAGAATTAATATCTGGCATTTTAATAAGAATATAAATTAATTCCAATAATATAAATTCCTTACTGAACCAATTGTCGTAAGAAACAAACAAAAAATTGACGAAAAAACTCCACGTGTAAGAAGAAATTTCAGTTTTACGATAATTCTTCGACTTTTTTGATGGTGCAGTAACACTTATATCTTGTGTTTTTAAATTTTGATTGGGTTCAGTATTCCAGAAAAATGTTTGCTTCAATAATATTCCTTTTTATGGTAGAACAATTTCGTGCCCATCTCTTTTTGAACATATCCGACGTATTCTAAAGCATTTATAAAATGATCGCTACAGTATAGATTATTCCCATTAAGATGTATTATTTGCGAGACTACTTGCGCATGTCGAACTTTTTATCCATTCGCCATCTCGTTCTAAATTTTACGAATTTTACAGAGCGTAAGGTAACAAGTGGGTTAAACTTTACGAGTGGATCCAGCACTGAAAATTAATAGAAAAAAAGTTCATATAAACGTATGTCCGAGTTGACCTTGTTGACCCGATTATTATATATACACACCACGTATATTTTCAGAATATACAAAAACACAAAAATTCGATTTTTTTCTTCGAATTTATAAAGTAAGATGATCCGTTAAAGAACACTCGCAAATTTAAGAAATTATGTCTCAGTTGAACATGATTTTCCAGAAAATTTCCATCGAAGATTCGCGTTTCATTTAACGTAAATTGCACACGAAGACACACGAATACTCTTTTTCGAGGCAATAAATAGTGTGGTCGACTATGTTGCTTGGATAGATGCCTGATAGCCTGAATTTGGCCCGACCCCTAAATCACCGACTGGATCCACTGCACTGAAAATCCGTGGCGTTAATATCATAGAGCAAATTAATCAGAGACGTCGTGTTATCTGTATACATTGCAGCTTACGAATTTATTTGGAGCGCAGACTATGTATGTTACAATTTTTCGACAGCCCAGCGTTACGCTCAGACGAAGCAATTGTTGAGATGTCAAATATCTACTGTCGCATTTCCGTTGAATTCAGTATTTTTCGCGTTGATTTCGGTTAAAACCATTGCAATGTACGGTATTCGGACAGTCAGACCAGGTGATCATAGTATGTGTTGGTTTTTCGAGGACGATTTGAAGGGCAGTAGAGGAAGTGCAGTATATTTGGAATACCAGCTTTTTTAAAACGAATAAAAAATTACGGCAGAGGATGAGAACAAATAAAACTGCATAATATCATAGGGTAATTAATAAACTTTTATACATCAGACTCTCAGTAATAATAAAACACCAAAATTATCTGAAACTTTGGTCTCAATGCAAAATGACAGGAAGTATCGATTTTGTTAAATTGCAGGTAATTTGGAATACCGGTATTCTAATTTACCTTCACTTTATAAACTTCAAAAAGAATATGTAGATAATAAATCCTCTATGATTTTAACCCATATGAAGTGTAGTTTAGGGAACGTTATATGTCCTGAAATCTAATCCAGGTGTTTATTCAAATGAATTTTATCGACTATTGTTTCTTTAAAATGACCTCGTATCATCAAATTGTGTGGTGATCTTTGAAACACTCTGTACATATGTGTATAATTTCTTCAGTGGAATTATTTTTAAGATTGCAGGTTTAATAGAATACAAGGCTGTTTGAATGCAACTTTTAAAAATAATCTGATGCATCTATTTAGTACGCTGTCACAAAATCTTTCATAAAATTATAGTAATGATAAAATTTAAAATAAGTTAGCAAACCATCCACTTAGCAAAATTCAAGTCATTACACCTTCGAGATTGATTGAAGGGAAATATGTTGTACGACATATTCTGATACCATTATTAAAATTTGTAATTTCTTGTTTGCCACATATATTCTTAATACTTGGATCTGTTTCATGAGTCTTCTGTACAAAATCAATATTGATGAAAACTATTATAAAATATTAATATTCATACAGGGGACAATATACTCGTCCCCATTATTATCTCCTTAATGTAACTACTGTTAAAATTCAAGTAGATGATAAGGTCGTAAGTAATTTAAAGTGAAACTACAAAATTGACACGCCTGCTTCAGGAATTAATTTTATACGGCCACTTCCCTCAATTGCGTTGAACATTACCAGGTTCTGGAAGTTAAACAGCTAAGAAATTTCGTTGTTACGGAGCATGAAAGAATAAAATCCTCAGCCCACGTGCAATTTTAAAAAAATTCACCTTCAAAATCTTTTTTTTGTTTCCCATTCTGCGGCAAAGTAACCCTTTGACTAGAAGACGTTCGAAGTTGGGGGAGGTCGGAGGGTGGATATCTCGCTTAAGAGCGTACAATATTCAGGGACGGAAGTTCAAGATATTCTATTTGCGAATCTTCTCGATCTTCCAGACGCGGAGGAATTTCTCGTATCGTGGCGCGAGCCAGTATGAAATTCATATCTATGCTAAGCGCGGCCCAACGCGCTTGGGTTTAGTGGTTTCTGCATCGTACCTTTATATTGCGCCCGATTCCATGATTTTGTACACACTGGTCCCGTGGAAATCAGACTGCGGGATATCGATTTGCCTAAAGATAACATGTCTTCTCAAACTTCTGTGCTTCCAATCACAATGAACAGTTTAAGACACTATCATCGATATTCCACTTACACTGTTTGTTAGCGAAACGGTGGTTCGAAAATTTAGTTTCGTAGCATATATCATAGAAAATGAGTGAAAGATTTTGTAAAGAATAATTCATTACTACACTTTGTCCTCTCAATTACGAAACTATTGTAAATAAATAGAAACTTTACGTATTTTTCTATAATATTTGTATCGCGACGTATATCTCTCTGTTATTGATTACATAATAGAGATGGTATTACTACTGTCATCAATATTTTTTGTAATTCTAACATTACAGCATCTCACTACTTACAACATCGTACCCAAGTTCAAAAGTAATAATTCGTTCCTACAGAAAATGCCAGATCCTTAAGAAATTGCTGATAAATTTCATTCTGCGTCCGTAGAAATAATAGAAGTCCACGGCGTGAAATATGGAAATTCTCTGGTATTTTGGAAAACTCGCCAGCGCGTTAGTTTGCCAGATGTGATCAACAGGTTCTCGGTTTTCTTCGTGGAGCGAAGGCAACCTTCCCGACTCCCATAATCCTTAATCTCGTTTAATTTAAGTTTAACAGCGCAAGGCTGCCTCGAAATTCATTCCCGTCCATCTAATTTCGTTTCGGCCGCTCTAAATTTCCATGGATGCGGCTGAAAGATAGGAATTGCCGCGGAAGGTTGACCGGAAACCGGGCGGATCGCCGCAGCATCGCTTCCCCTCCCCACGATTATCTCTCGAGGAGGAGAGAACGGAGGTCGAGGAACTCGATTTAAAGTTACACCGCTGCTTACGTATTCTCGTTTTCCGCTCGTTTCCAACACGAGGCCGGGTCTTCTTTATCCTCCTTAGCTGGCTCGCATCCGGACTGCTAAAGTAGCAATTCCGCTTTCGCCGGTAGCTACGAAAGCCGCGCGTCCTGCCTCGCAGTTGTCTCGTGACTTTTAATCCCGACCTTGTTCCGCCTCGCCCCACCCCCACCGCGGCGTTGGAAGACGGTAATTTTTATAATCTTCGCGGCAGAAAAGGAAGAATGCCGCGCGGAGAGCATGGGGAACTGAATTTAAAGTTGCACCACCCACCCGTGCTGCTTTAAAGAGACACACCGCGAGATATCCTCCCCTCCTGCAAATTATTGTTCTCTTCTTTTACGCTCTCCCCGCGAAACTCTTCGGTCCCCCTCTTCCTCCCTCCCTCCGTTCCGCCCCCACTTCGCCTCTGGTTCCATGAAACTACAAAAGTGCTACTTTTCACTTTCACCGTCTGCTGACTCCGACTCCACGACTTTTAATCTCCGCCGCTCGCCTTCCGTCCACGAGATACGCGTACTTTTATGATATTCGAGGTGGGGATTCGGGGGCGAAAGGGCGCGAATAAAGGGAGCGGATAAAGGCGACTAAAGGGGAGGCCTGACGGATTTAAAAGTTACACCGCTGGCAATGACAGCCGTCTGAGCGGACGAGCAAGCGGAATGCGATTCGCAGCCAACTGAGTGACAGGGGGGTGCGAAGAAGTGGGTGGAGACACAACCCCGGAGCGTTAAAACGGGCAAGGATGAAATTTTACAAGATTCTTTAATGCATTGGTTAATCTTACGATCTTGTTGGACTATGAGTGTTGTCCTCCGCGAGGGACCATTGCATCTATGTAGTACCATCGAATAAGGTAGTGATTTGCAAGAAGAGTTCAAGGAAATCCTGATTCCAAGGTCTTCAGATATGCTACTGCATAATGAGTCTATGTATTTCCAAAAGTTGCCGTTGAAATCTTAATTTAATTCTACGATGCGAACTAAAAGACGCCTAAGTAGTCAGGCGATCATTGTGGTCCTCACGATGTTTGATCTGTATTTCTGTTGAAAAAGATTTCTCAAATCTTCTTTCTTAAGGGTAATCTCCGGTCGGAATGCTTGATGAATACATGATTTTCATAAATTAAAAAGGAAGAAACTGAACAACATAGAGTAAAAAAGCTGTTTGCACTTTATTACTACATATTTGAAGAACAAACAAAAAAATTGTTGTTTGAATTTTATCAATTTTTGCATTAGATATACAGCATTTATTGTACCACTGTAGGCGCTATGAGAAGTCATGACAGGATCGTCTGAAATAAAAACACTAAACATATTCTTAAAATATACGTAAATGGTTATCGCCTTATGCACAAAGAGTAACTTTGGATCACCCATTTTTTTTATTCACAGATGTATGCGTAGAACAACATGCTTCTTTGCAACATTGTGTTTAAACATGTGGTAAAACTCGCCGGATTGTTTGTTTGCGACGAAGACGGATAAGGCGATAACCGTTCACAAATATTTTAAGAATATTGTTAGTTTTTTATTTCAGATGATCCTGTCACGAGTTCTGATGGCGCTCGTCAAGAGCTGTAATTTCTACAGCCAATGAATTCTGTCTATCTAATGCAAAAATTGATAAAATTCAATAATTTTTTATTTGTTCTTCAAATATGTAGTAATAAAGTCCAAAAAGCTTTTTTACTGTATGCTGTTCAATTTCACCCTTTTTTTTAATTCATGAAAATCATGTTTTTTTCAAGCGTTTTGACCGGAGGGTACCCATAATAGGTAGGTAACTACACATAGATACTGCGAGGATATATGCATTCACAGCGCTCTGGATTATGTTTAAATAAAATCTACACAGGGCTTGTGTTAGAATTACAATTAGAATAATAATACATTGAAGTTATGCTATCTAAACTCCTATACAGACTTGTGCAGAATTACAATTGAATTACTCCACGAATTAAAATTACAGTCACATTGTAATTCATAATTCAGATCTCTCATTCAATTAAATTACATCGCACTTCGTAATTGCAATTGAAGTATAATTGTAAAGAACATTCTAATTGAATTAGAGCTACGAGTTAAGAGGTAACTAAATTGAGAGGTAATAATAGGTTGGATAGCAATATGTAGGTAAAGGATTCAAACAGAGAAGAATTCTTATGAGTGATGAATATGGTATTATTCATAAATTTATAATATATAAAGAGAAATAAACTTCTTTGTTACATCTTTTCCAGATTCAAACATAGATGTAAAAAAAGAAACATGTACCTGCTCAACCTAACTTATAATATACATTAAAGGAAAAAAATAACAGCAATCGCCTAATGCGTCTCATGTAAAAGAATTAATACAGAAACACAGTGAAATACATCACCTAATAGCACAGTTGTGCTAATTGGATTATACTGTAATTTAACTACATTCGACATCCATTACACTGTAATTCAATTACACGCATGATTATAGTAATTAGGAATTGAATTATTTGAAAACTGTGAATTATATAATTCAATTGCGTTATAATGGAATTACTATGTAATTGAAATACAATGTAATTTAATTACGTAATTAAATGGTGGCCCTATATCACAGATTTGAGATGAATTCGAAACTCAAAATTGCATAATATTTCATGGAGCACCATTAAGAATGGATCCACTTTCTCCAGCACAATTACCATTTTACCAGGGAAATTGCAAATTCTCAAATTAAAGCCCTCTCTAATAAAAGATAACCAAATCCTGCAGAACTATCGAATTCTTGTAGACATATTCCACTAAAAGCACTTCACACCCCGTGTGCTACAATATGGCGGGCCGCCGTACACTCTACCGTATTTTACCATAAAATGTGATCACATGGGTGGTTCAGGTCCGTCGATTCGAGGGTTCATCCCGCGAACCTTAACAGGGGCGCGTAAAAGAGGGGAGACGGCGCCGCGCGCCGGCGAAAGCAGACGAAGGGGCGATTATTAAAATTGACGATTTCGGTTCAAGGACCCCGCCACGATCGCTGTATCGCTAGTTATAAATTCGTTTCACGTTCCACCGTATCCGCCAGCGTCAACACAATGAAAAAATCGGATGGCGATTGGACGGGGGATGGTCTCGGCTGCTTTTTCGAGGTAAACGTCGTCCAAGTGTGGCGAAAAATCTCGCTTCCATGGGGAAGGGAAAGCGCGAGCGTCACGTGCGACCCGGCGAATCGACGTGGTTGGGTTGAACGAGTCGACACATTGAAATCGATGTCCTCGATGAGGGGACGAATGGAATGCTGCGGCGCCAATGCGTTACCTTGCCTCTTTAAAAAATGAATTCGAATTTCTCTCTTTTTATTTGGCATTGGCAGATTCTTTCTTCCTCGTCTTTTAGAATCAGATATACGGCAGTTATTAACCCGAAAAGTTTTTCTGAAACGCTATGAGATCCGCTGAGGATGGACGGTAATGGTATCAGTTTTTTTTGTCGAATTTCCTGGTAATAAGAAGTCTTCTGTACCACATAAGAAGGAAGCATTTGTAACTTTTTTTGTGTAATGAACAGTCGGGCGATTTGGAAATTTGAATAATTGTTACTAACAATTACTAATAATTTTTTATTAAACACATTCTACAATACATTTATAACAATCAATATATTACTTATTTTGGTATAAACACATAATTTACCCATAAAGTTAAAAGTTTTCGTGAGAAACCCATGAACATTCTAAATGACGATTACTTCAAGTTCATTTTATTTACGGCGCAATGTTGCAATGTTGCTTCAGAAAGTTCTTCTAATTAATTGTTCAGACACAAATTATTGTATTGGAAAATAGAGAAGAAGCTAGAATTTTTTACACGATAAATTTCTGAAATTTTTTCCTCCAAAAAAGGAAACGCATGAATGAAATTACTCTAAAAAATGTTTTGAATTTTGTATAGCTGTTATTGTAGTTGTGCAATAATTCCAGCTAGAATAATATTTTAATATAATATTATTTAATAGTTACTAAAACTGCTGCTAAAGTTAGTTGTACTGCCTTTCACGTTACCACATATCGTTTGATTACATGTTTCGTTAAAATTTCACGACAGCACGTTCTTTAAACGTTTTCTTTTATATGAATATTTCTCGTTACTACTCCACCTGGTAGAACCTTTAAACGGTCAATCTAAATGAATGAAAAATTCCCTCGCTTGCAACACGGTCCTTCGTTTTTCCATCTAATGAAAGAAGCGACCTCTCGGTTACAGGATCATTACATTTTACGCTCATATTCTGCAATTAAACCACCCCGCAGAGATACACTCGCTTTTAAGAGCATTTATTCTAACCCTTTCATATGGAAGCCTCGTGCCAGACGGGAATAAATTCAATTTCAAGACCCTTTAAATTCTCATTAAAATACCTGTCTTAATATTCGTTTCCCATACATTTCACAAATTAAAATTGTGAACTTGGGTCGTTAATTATAATTCCTACCTTCTGGCTAATTATTGAATAAGTCCAAGAAATGGCAGATTATCATTTGCGTGGCAGGTCCTAACGTATGAAAAAGCGTTTCCATTTAAGAAATATTCTTTAGTTATTAGTACCTCGCCGCGAAGTTCGCTGTAGAAAGGGAAAACATTTCTGTTTCTGAAGATGTTCAAAGCTTTCTGAAAGATGAGTCAACTATCGTGAAATTTATTTTCTGCTTAGTATAATTCTTACTTTCCTGTCGAAGCAACTGGTTTACGTAATATGGAACATATACTGCTTCAGGTGCGTGATTTACGTGTCAAATATCTAGAAGACGAAGAAAGTTAAAATAAATTATACCAAACATTTTAACAAATTTCATTTTCGATAGCAAAAGTAAAGTTTTTTTTTTAATTTTCTTTAGAAACTCCCTAAGTGTTCCATATTAGATACCATTTCTCCAAATGACTGAAGCGTAATTTTTTAAATGTGTGGCCGGGCTTTATCGTGCAAATGGATGGAGTCTTTCCAATTGATCTACGCTGGATGTTTAACGCGCAATTTCTGATGCGTTTCCTCGATTTCATGATAGTATTTCTCTGCGATGGTTTCGCCAAAAAATGGTAGTGAATAATATCAGTTGCGAACCACCATGACTTTGTTTTGGCACAACTTCGACTTGGGGAAGTGTTTCGGCGCTTCAGAATAATTGATTAGTTATGTACTACAGTTCATTGGTTATTCCCTCCCGTAATACACGATTAAGATTACAAGCAGTTCCTTCTACTTTACTGCTAAAAATTGCACGGATTTGGTTATTCTCCATCATTACTTTGATAACGTTACTACGTAGGAAACGAATAAATACCTAAAACAAAGCTCTAAGCATAAATAAGTAGAGCGAAATCTAGACTTCAAAACAATGTATCACTTGGAAACAATCAACTAACAATTTATTCTGCGGACAGCTCCAAGATTAGAATAAGGAAAACAGCAATTTATTTCCGGGTAAAACATTTGTTACAGCAGTACCACATGCCCAGGGGTTGCTAATCCTATCACGAAGACAAGCCCCGAGCCCTAAAGTAACAATCATCTGGCAATGAGGAGCATACCAGAAGAGCTTGTCGGTTACTTCGCGGGACACCCCGTACGACACGGAATAACCGAAGATGCTCCGATCGGTGCTCCCAGCACAATAAAAATTCCACTTTTCAGTATAAAAGTATAAACTTTTATCGCGGACCGATCGCTGTCATCGTTATCGGGCCCGTAGATGCTAGCGAACGCCTTCGGTTTCCGTTGAAATCAGTAAACGGCGACAACGTTATTCAATTTCCGCGGCCCCCGTCCGAAAATAAATTCTTTTTCAGTTATCGACGCAGCAGCTGAGTTCTCAAGGCCTCCCTCCAGCGGCTTATCCATCGTACGATCTCGTCTTCATTTCCGCCACGTCGACGGTCTTCCATCCCCTCAGGTTGGAAACTTTGGACGATCGTCCGCCTACGTTTGCGAAATACCTGAAGCTCTATAAACGTATACCGCGGCGCGGTATCGACAGATTGACGTTATTACGCCCGAAAGTGATGCGGGAACAATTTTCGCGGACCTTCGAGCTCCGCGTCCGAATAATTCTGCATACATTTGAAGATGCATTGGATGAAAGTTATGTGTAAATAATACCGTATTTCGTACATACAGTTACGCGTAATAATACGTTAGCATTTTTATGAGATGGATTAAGGCATCACTCTTTTGTTTCAAGCCTTCGGGCTTGCAAATGACATTCACATTTTATTCATTGGAAAATAGAACACAGCGCGTGATTGATATCGTTTTTTCTCTTTTGGATTTTTCCCTGAAATCACTGCGACGATCCTTATTGTTCCTCCGTTGCTTTTATGTCCCTTCGTTACGAGGTAATTAACGGGCAATAGTCCCCGACGACAAAACGCAAAAAAAAAAGGGGGACGGAAAAAAGATGAACGATTACGCTATGAAAAATGCCAATATCTATGCGAATGGCTATGAGCGGCTATGGGTAATTCCACTATAGCGATTGGCGAGCGCGCTGGGTGGCCAGTGCGATCGATTAATCGAGTTCTCTGAAATATACGGACGCGGAGAGTAAAAGCAAGAACAATTCTGCTGTGCCAATGACAAAATCGTTGTCGAAGTAACACGTAATACATAGCCAACGATCGGTGGGAGACCTCCGGCGGCAGACCTACACGTAATTTTTTTATTAATTAGGTATGTCACAAGGAACAAATTGAAACTGAGACTTGTTCCTTGGCATGAGGTTTATTAACATTATAAGCTTTAAAAAACATGTTTGTTTAGTCAAAAATATGCATTATATATGATGCTACAGATGGAGCAAGAGGCTTTTTAAAAATGTTTCTTTTTGTTTTGCAGTGATAACTCAAAAACAAAGGTTCTAATCGATTCAAATTAAATTCGAGCATTTTCATAAAATGTGTAGTTTTGGACAGGATTTAAATTGAAGTTAATGAAAACTCTTATTCTATATGAAAAGAAACTGAGACCGCATCTTTTGGGGATTTGGGGGAGGGTAACATCTTATCAATGGGGTTTTAGTTTATTTTCATAAAGAATAAGAGTTTTTGTTAACTTCAGTTTAGGCCCGGTCCGAAACTACGCATTTTGTGAACATGCTCGAATTTGAAACGCTCAAAACAAAAGAAACATTTTCAAAAAGCCTCTTTAATGATGCGTTTGTAGCGTCATATATAATGCATATATTTGACTGAACAAACATGTTTAGTAAAGCTCATTATGTCCATAAACTTAATGCCAAGGAATAAGTCTCAGTTTCAATTAGTTTGTTGTAATGAATTGAAACAGAAATGTTTTATTTTAGAGAGGAACCCTTAATTTTTGTATGTAAAAATATTAGTCGTATAATACAGTTACAGGGGCTAGTTTCAAATAAGCCATTCGCTGCACCGATTTACGGTACGCCCTCGTAATTAAACAGATTTGACATGAAAGCGAAAAGCAAATTAGTTTCTTAAAATATATTAACAGATGCTGTTTCCGACCTTGCCGATTTAAATCGAGTGAATTTTTAAAGGAATGGTAGCATTCTGAATGAAATGTTGAATTTTCGGATACGAAAGCTTGCTTTTATATGCAATAAAAAAAATTATAGATCAACTTCAAAATTGGTTGAATAGTTTTTGAGTAATCGTGGGTATCGTGTTTGAAAATCTGGTTTTGAGGAAAATGCATTTGAATTTCCGATCAACACACATACAGTGGGTGGCCAAATTGTTATACTCAAACAAAAATGTTTATATTTTGTACATTTAAGCGATGGAATAAAATAGATGCCTCATTTTTTATGTTATAATATTATTGTTTGATACTAGTACATTTATATACTCCGCCTTTAGCTTTTATGACAGCTTGGATTCGGCATGGCATGCTTTCAATGCATGCTGTGGCTACTTCCTGCAGTATTGGAGTATTCTGCCATACTCTGATGATATTCTCTATTATTTCTGTCTTACTTGTAATAATTTTATCCTCGCCCTTTTAAAAACAAATGAGATTTATATGTTGAAAAATTACTCACAACGTTGACATATGTTGTAGCTAATCAATAAATAAAAAAACAATATCATTGATGCATTGTTCCTTTAATTACAGCCACGACTTTCATAGATTTTTACGAAATTATTTTGAGTACAATAATCTGGCCACTCTCTTTGTGTATGGCAACACGCGAGCATAGGTACTTCGCTTTTAATGTATTTATCTTTGATATTCCTGGGAATTTCGGTCCTAAATTTTGGGAAAATATTCTTGTCATATCAAACACTGAAAAATGTGTAATAAAACATTGATCTTTTTGGCATATGCAGGTACGTCGCCCCTTGAGCTTATGCGCGTCGCTCATAGCGATAGAGGGAGCCATAGAACAAATTAAAGGATGCATTGATGTATCATTTTCGATGAAGGTATACATGACAGTCTGCATGAATCATAATTTAACGCGCAATGCCAATTGCGATCAGTTTGGTTGCCGTCGATTGGTCGGATTTTCCGCAATACCAACGGTGCACTAAAAGTGATTAAATTACTTGGCGAACCGGCACTCGGTAAACTACAGTATGATTGATACGCGTGTGTGCGCTCATCTGACCGAATATACGTTGCGATCATTTATGCGTGACTGACGTCTGTTTATTTCCTACTGATTTAGTCCAGCATAGCGTCGAATCGAACAGTCCCCGTCAGAGAGCGAATCTATCATCATCAAATGCCATGGTAGGCTTTGCTAATATTCTGTTATTTTGTGATCGAGGTATTTTTAGTTTCAGAATAACGCCGGAATAGGTGAAAAGTGGCTTGGGAATTTGGGGACTTGAGAACAACTTTATAATGCAGCGGAGTTAGGGACTTGGGAATGTTGATGGTTTTGGATTTTGGAGCACTAGGGTGGCCCTTATTTATACGTGTCGAAATTTGTTTCTGTATTTCTTTGCTCTCACCCCCTAATATGTTTCCATTTCACAAAAAAATAGTACCGGAAAGAGATTATTGCAATCGGATAACAGGAAAGGGGGCCGACCAAGCCTTAAAGTATAAAATTCATCAATGGTTTGAATTTGAAGAATTTCTACAAAATCGTAAGCCCTATCGAATTTTTGTTCAAATAATATTAAAAGAGCATTCAATTTTCTACAAATATTCTATTTATAATTTTTTCGTGCTTCCATCCATTTTTTTAGATAATAGGGTTTAAATATACAAAGGTCCGCACTCCGCATGGGTAGACAATACGTCACGCTGTACAGGTGGTACGCGCAAAGTACGGACCCCTCTATATTCAAACGTTATTACCTAAAAATGGTTGGAAGGACGAAATAATTATATATACAGTAATTGTAGAAAATTGAATGCTCTTTTAATGTTATTTGAACAAAATTTCGATGGGGCTTACCATTTTTGAAAAATTACTCAAATTCAAACCATTGATGAATTCTAAATTTTAAGGCCTGGTTGGCACCCTTTCCTGTTGTCCAATTGCCATAATCTTTTTCAGGGACTATTTTTTTATGAAATGGAACCATATTAGGAGGTGTGAGTAAAATCGCAGGTTGAAAATAAGGGTCACCCTATTGGAGCACTTTGAGGTCTTGCGATTCTTTTCAATTTCTCATTACTGCCCTATTCTAGGATAGAATGATTGCCAAATATTTTGGAAGAAAGCCTTTACCTTGGGACACTCACCTCGGAGATTCCGACTTTTACTGATATCAAATAATGAATAGTAATATTAATATTTATTAGACAGGTAATTTCAGTCTGGTACATAATGATCTGAACAAGATGAAGTATGTAGTTTGAAAACTGACATCCTACGAAGTTAAGAGTTTGTAACAGATATAAGGTGGTAGATTAAACTCGTTATAGACTGTGACACAGCTTGGAGTTTCAGAGAAAATGTTAATTAGGTACATACTTCAATTTGTTAGTGGACTTATAATGTAGTTCATTAATGATGATACTTTCGCTAAAGGATGCTACATACGACAGCAATGATAAGAATTCAGAACCAACTAGGATAAAAACATGTATTCAACAAACATATCGTTTTTGTTATGGAGTACGCAAATATGATCACATATCCTCATTTTTACAACTGTCTGGTTTGCTAAATATGAGACAACGGAGGATATCCACTACCCAGACATTTATATTTCTTGATTTTGATTTTTTTTCGTGAATTTTGTAAATCTAATTTCAAATTCGTTGTTAGCAGTCAGCAAAACCCCTGGAAATAATTGTTTAAATTATCGGACTCGCATAGAATTTCGTACATCGAAGCGTAGGTGCTGACGTGTTAACGAATTTTCACTTCTTTGACCTCCCATATCTCAAAAACTAATTGTCACTTCAACTTGAAAATTTGTTGTGATTGAAAAGGGTAATGATGTATGATAAAGATCGTAAGGTAGTAATGTGTCTAATGTGCATAGTATAAAGCCTGCATTATTTTGTAAAGAATAAATCGAAGAAAGAACCATAGATGTTGCTAATGCCATTCTTCTGACACATAATCGATACAGAGTTGAGATGATTGCATGAAATATTAATCGATTCTTACGTCGACGCACCAGTTGGCCTATAAGTAAGGGAACAATCGTGATTTCCCAAGCAATTTGTATGAAGTGTATTGTAATCATTCAATAGCTAGATATTCGTATAGGGATGTAAGTAAGTTCATAAACCTTTCAACGATTTTTCCGTGGACTCCGTAAAACAGCTGCAAAAAAGCGGCAGGTAAATAAACAGTTACGAAAAGAAGCGACAACCTGTTACGCTGAATCATATCAAAGAGCTTTTCATGTGGCCTCTATGCCTAAATTACTCGGCTGACTATAAAACGTATCACAGACAGCTATTAAAGCACCTCCTCCTGTTGAAAATGTGTTTGTGTTTGCGTTTCTATCCACGCGATATAGGTGCCTACGTCATAACCGCTGCTATTGCATGAATATTAATTGCAGACTGAAAGTAATTAAGGCTCTACCTGTGTGCCCAAACATAGATTTTTTAAATAAAGATATATAAATGAATATACCAGTTAATCTTTTGAGTGGCGCATTTGATATCTTAATCGGGTGTTTATACTTGTAAAAAATGTTTTTCATGGATAAATAAAATAACAGTAACAGATACAGTGAAATGCACGTTATAAGTTCAAATTTTTTTTTCATTCGTGCCCAAACTGCCCCATCGCTCTTTACGCGTGTGAAAACTAGCCTCGAAGCCGAATAGGCAATCCCACTTTTTCGCGTATAACTCCTAAAGTACAAGAGACAAAAAAAATGTTTCAAACAAAAGTTTAATGGTGCAATAAGCGCTGCAAACTTGAGTTAACAAAGTTTTGAAAAAAGTTTTCTGTCAGATATTATTTTTTACACTATATCTCAAATTTTTAGGGAATATTCATAATAAAATTATCTTCAGTTAAGTGTACGGGCATTCGAATGGAGTAATTCATCTAATCGTAATATCGAAAAAACATGTCGATTTTTTATATCTACTTTTTCTTTCCAAGTCCGCCATTTCTTCAAAAATGAATATTTCTTCAAATCTGAACGCTTAGCTGCTGCTATTTTGATATATTTCAAGAAACCCTTCGACTTTTCATTTCAGAGCACACGTTGGAAACTTACATGATCGTCCGTTTTAAATATGTTTTTTAAAGAGCCAGACGTCATCGCATGCTGTGGTCATATAACTCAACATTTTTTCAATAGAGAAGCCTGAAATATTAGTTAAATATATGTATTTTCATACGGTCATAAAGATTGTTCGTAGAAAGTTACATTTTATTATAAAAGAATACCTTGAAAGTAGCCTTTTTTCGACCGGCAAAGTGGATCCCCCCCCCCCCCCCATAAACGAGCTCTCTTGTTCGTATCCCCACCCGCTGACATAAGTGACGATAGCATCCGAACGCGAGCCGAGTTACGCCGTTACGCAGGCGCTGAAGTCATAGCGGAACTTTTTGCGAACCGTTAACGTTGAACAGTAGCCATCGGTAAAAAATTGTCGCAGCGGGTTCGCTTAGCACACAATCGATTCGACAGACCCTCCGCTTCAAAATGAGCTAAAGATCATGATATTGTGGTCATCTCTTGCCGAGATACAGCGAATTAAAAAAAAGGAGTTTGTGCAAATTTGAAGCATACCTTTGAAAGGGTCTAGTACACCGAAATATTATGCAAATCAAAAAAACAAAAGATGCATCTTTAAGAGAAAAGACTGATCTTTCTACGGCTTTCTTGTTGTACGTTCTACGATGATTCCTTCGCTTTCTAGAAGTAATTAAAATCAAAAGGATGATTTTTGCTTCAAAGTGAAATAACTTGGCCAAAAAAAAATCGTATAACAACCAATGAACACAGAAAAGTAGTAGCATTCGACTGGCATAAATGTAACCTGCCTAAAAAAAGGCGGTCTGCCTGTCATATCGCCCTCATCTCTCCTCTAAAACTTCTTGAAATCCCTATGTAATATTCTATTCCACACCACTTGTAAATCATTCTAAAACCAGATTGAGATCAGTTCCAAATTCGCTCAATTCAGCTGTGTCCCAGCCTGGTTTACTTTTGCTAGCAAATTGGATGTATCTTTACACAAACTGGTGGTACGTTGCTTCCTTTTGCCTAGGGCATATCCCCTATACATGAAACTGACACCTTTTCAGGTATCTACCTGCGAGCCAGCCATTAATAATTCTCTTATCCTCGCCGTGGCCTCCTCCAATGATAATTATTCAGAGGTCGCAGCACATCTATAAGCAAAGCAAGAGTAAATACTGCTACCAGCTTTCCTTTTCTTCAGAGAGGACGTAACCCCAATTTATGAAGACAATCATCCCCGATTATCCGGCGGTTCGTTTTCCTGAAAATGTTTCCCGACCATTTCGCGAGACTGCGTTCCCGCGATCCATTTCCACTTCGCGCTTCTATTCGACTAGGGCGGGCGAGTTCGCCGGCGTGCCACATTTCTCAGGGAAATGGGAATCGATTTGAAGAACGCCGTTGCGAAACTGCAGTTGGCAACACGCCCTCTGCCTGTTCCTCTCTGAGCGCTATCGGGTCATCCCTCTGATGTCCTACTCTCATGGGTCACCCTTATCCTTCTTCCGCTTCCGTATTTTCATCGGTGCTCCCCTCTTTACGCCGCCCCTCCCCCGGCTCTCACTTTTTTTTTTCACTCGCCACCAAATATCTTCAGTAGCACAAGTCGTGTCGTGATTTTTTGTCCGTCCAAGGAGGATTGAACTTACTCTGACTTATCCTCGCGGCAACGGTGAGATCGAATGCCAATTTCATCTTATTTCGCTTTATCTAACTGATATTGAATAGCAACGGAGGAAGGAAGTAAAGCTTCTAGAATGCTTTACGAGTTGATTTGGTACGAGTTTAATTGAAGAAATGGAAACATAAAACAGCAAATAGCTGGCAGATGGAAGCTCTTAGCTATAGGGATGTGCGGATACCCGAAATTACGGGACCCGATTTGTGATTCGGGTACCCGAGATCAGAAAACTTTTAAGTCGTGATTTTGCAGTGTGATCAGATGTAAGAATTCCTAAGCAAGAAAATCGGCTCCCGAATCGCAAATCGGGTCCCGTAATTTCGGGTACTCGCACACCCCTACTTAGCTATGGACATTCTTTAGTAATTTCCGGTTAATATTACGCTTGTTTTGAGCGCACATGTTATTCTTTATTAGGCGATGGTTCCAATAACTACAAATGTCTATAAGAGTCATGGAATTATAAACCAAAGGATGGCAGGCAACGGTGGCGTTCGGCCGTCAAGAGTCAAATAATAGCCGTTTCTAAAGCCAACAAAAGTTTTGTGAGAACTTTACCGAGTCTTTGATTCCGGATCTCTCCTTTTCTCTATCGTAAGAAAGCTTGAGGAAAACTTTGTTTCTCTGCCACAAGCTCCTCAGCAGAGTTTAACCCAAGGTGGAGGGATTAACAAAAACCAATCAATTGGTCATGGCGACACTTTGGGGCGATTTCCCGAATTTGGCAATGGTCCACTTTGATACGCGAGAACAAGATGCGTGTAAGAGTAAATTCGGGACCAACCCCAAGGCTCCGCGAGCAAGCAGCCGGGGCCCTCACACGAAGGTCTGGTCCAGGTGGTGTACGAGGGTTTAGGGGGTTAGGCTTAATCGTTATTGAGTTGCAGGACAAGACTCAAAGGTTTCCATGTCTTAATTCGAGTTTTGAGTCTTTCTCCTGTTTACGGTGACCAAATGTTATTGCCGTAGCAATCGGACAGGCAAAAATCTTTAGCTAAAAAATATATAGCAAGGAAGTCACATATGCATCACAAACCCAGTCACTTTTGAAAATCGTTCATTAGGATAGTTATTTAAACAGCATGCTGCTATCACTTATACCTGATCTAGATTTTGTAGAAGCTCACGTTACAAATCAAGATTGTTAGGGAATGCTAAGGAAATGCTACATGTTGCCGTTTTATGGAAAAAGGAAACAAATGAGCCGAAGATATGCCATAAAAATATACATTTAAAATATCTTGCGCATCTTGTTGCAAATGACTTCAAATAAAATTTCATTGGCGTTATTCCTCTCGTCTCCACGCTGTGTTTCATTTCTCAGTTTCCCCATTTTATTTGCAAGACTGTGCACCTAAGAAGGTACGCACAAATGCTTGCCTGTAGGATTGCGCATCGCCCCAGCGTAATCGCTCTTGTACCTTTGTTGATGGCGGGTGTTCTTTCAGAAAAATGTATCCGAGGAATTCCGCTGTTCCTGTTACACTTCAGCTACGAGATTATGCGACGCAGTGCGCGCGGCTAATGGCATTTCTTTCTTCCATTTATGAAAAGAAATCTCCCGCGGAACAACACAACTCTGCTACGCGAAAACAAAGGATGGACGTCGTGCCTGGAGGAAAAGCTTCCATCCTGAGGCCATTTTTCGCGAATTTCAGTGTGTGAAAAGTGAAATATATTCTTTTAAAAAAAATACCTAATTTTCGCCTTAGAACTAGCAAGAAAATGCTTGTGGCATTCTAATGCTCCTTGAAATTTCGTAAGCGTATAAGATGTTACGATGACCTTACTTTCCCGCAGTTGATACATTTATTTAAGAATATTGCAGCATATGTTTGATTTCGAAGGACCACACATCTTTGTACTCTGAAGGGGCCAAAGATTTACATCCCGTCAGGTTTCAAGGATTTTTATGAAGCCCTAAGAAGTTGGCTTATAACAGAGCATGAAGAATGTCCGGAACAGAGCTGCTGATCCTGATTATATCTTTCATTTTATCCAGGTTCTTATCTGACTTTTTTGAAAACTAAGTATACCTAATGAGTGTCAGCTTGTTTGTATCGAGTTCCTTCGCATTGATTTTCCAGGTCTAAGTTTCTAAGTAAAATAAAATGTTTTATATAACCGTCCATACACTTTATGCTCTTAAATAATTTCTCGAATCCCCTGTTCTATATTATTTATGTACTTCCAAAAGAGGACAACTCCAAACAACAATAAATGAAATTTCACCACCTTAACAATTTTTTAAAACAATGAAATTTCACTGAACACAAGATACCTAATCGAAGAATAATACAGTCGAGTTTGATCGTTGTAATATTATGCAATTGTATGGACATTACCCTTTTCTTTCATTTCCAGTAAAATTAGTTTTTGTGGACGTATCTCCTTTTTGAAACTATGGATATAATTAACTTTTCAGATCAGTGCTTCTTGTTTAGCAGCAACATAACACGAGTCACTTTACTCTATAAACCAGAAAGCTTAGTAAAATACAGGTCTAAAAATATCGTCGCAAAAATCTTAAACAGTAAACGGATGTTTGCATTGTCGCGAAAGCAAAGAGCACGAAGATAACCAAAGTTAGTTGGGTGGGCTAAACTAGACAAATGGCAATCGTTCGAATCGATTTTGCCCTTTGCTCTCGTGACAAAGCCTTTGCGACGCGTCACGAAAGTCCTACATAGAGTACCGAGTGTATTAGCTAGAAACGCGAGCTGTCACTCGTCGTCGACGGCCACGCCGGCACCAAAAGTCATTTTGGTCGGTAATTAGTTGGCCGAGTCACGACAAATTGAAAAAGTTGGTGAGAAATGGAACGCAATTTAGTCCGTGGCCATCGCTCCACGGCGCGACGTTCTGTGGTCGTAATAATCAAGAGCCCTGGAATCGAATGGTCCCTTTGGCTTGCCGTGTTTCGTTATTCATGCGGGCCTAGACCGACCAAACTTCCAAACAACACCTGTCCCTTCGTAATTTCCGCCCAATCGCCGGAGAACAATTCGTAAGAACGCCGAGGCCGCGTAATTGGAAAACTTGAGCGCGCCTATGTGCACAGAACTCAGTTTTATAGACCTCCATGCGCATTTGCAGTGACGAGCGTAGGTATGTGTAAGCATGGAGCCCCATGTCTACACAATATGTACATGTGTACCAAAATTGTTCTAAATAATGTTAACCAAAATCTCTATGATTTAAAAATTACTTTCTACGTATTCAGTTATTCGCCCTGTAATTATAATTAACAAGCGGCTGAAATTAGGTTGCTGTATACTAGGTTGAACTGTACTTTAATAATTTTGTGTAGTGTGACGTCTCCAGCCCCACCACTGGATCGCGCTGGTTAGTGTTCACCAGCGAAACTAGAGGTCTAATCTTCCTAATTCTTTCTCGCAAGTCCTATTAAGGGGGGATTCTCGTCTAACAATCCCAAAAGTAACTGGTATTTAAGAATTTTTTTTAAAAAAACTGTTAGTGATATTGGATTAAACTCTTTTGGGATACAAGGAAGCATCTTTAAACTTGCAGAAAATATTTTTTTATGTCGATCCTTCTTATTATTTATTAATTATTGTGGAATCTTGTTATCCTCTTTGAGGATGTAACTCCTGTTGGCGGGATGTTTACGCTGGGATTGGTTCACTTTAAAGGAAAAAAAATGAAAAATTGAAAGAGTTATAGCGTTTGAAGGAAAAAGTAAGTTATTTCCTTAGACAATTTTTTCATATTATTCTTTATATCGACGAAAAGGGTATTATAAATAAAAACTAAAATTAAAATTTTAGGTCCCGTCCCAGCGTAACTTATTTCACTTTAAGAAAATTTTCTTCTTTTTGCAATCAAATGACTGTGACAGGTGCTACACTTGACGCCAACATCATAGAAGGAGTTACCACGTATCCACAATAATTAAAAAATAATAAGAAGGGTCGACGTAAGATAAATTCTACAAGTTTAAACATGCCTCCTTATATCCTAAAAGAGTTTAATGCAATATTAACAATAGCTTTTTTAAAAAAAAATCATAAATTTGGGGGGCTGTTACGCTAGAATCATCCCTTAATTCCAATCACATTCATATATGTATACAAGTTCCAAGTTATTCCCCTTAGTTCCCGTGTGTGTCTGGGTCAGGGTTCGTCGGTTGTCGCCCTACTGATGAGAGTCAGCCTGGCGTTTCCCAAGACGAAATGCCGCAAGGCTTGTTTTTCTCTTAGATCCGTAAACGCCAATCTAGCTACCCCGCAACAGTATTCCAAAAAGCGTAACCGGCCTTAGGGATTACGGTTACGTTGTAGGCGACGGAGTAAGATCCCTCCTGGTCCAGAAACGGCAAGGCAGGGCGTTACACAGTGGTAAATTGTTATTCGAAAATCAGTCGCTTATTACTAAGCTTACACATTTCTGTCGTAGACGAATGTTAATAGTCACATGTTTAACCCCTGCCGTTTTGTCATGAAGCATAGCACAATTGAGGGGAGACGATGCCACAACATTAACACTTAGAGTGGCAAGTATCCATTTGAATTTAGATCTGTAGAGCTCATTCAATCTAGATCAGAGTCCATTTAATCTAGTTCTATAAAAATTAAGCTAAGAAACCTGTTGTTGTCGCATTTAAAGTATTTTATTCTTCTAGCCACTATATTTGCAGGTGCTTATGATTAATAGTACAAGTAATACTGCAATAAAATGCAGTTTTAGTTTCCTTATTCCGCGCGCTTCTAGTTTTCGAATGCTCTTTTAAATACTGCAATGTGAATAACGACCAAGATAACATTATTTAATCTTTTTAATAAATTTGTCCTACCTGTGGATCATCGACCATTCCTACACAGTGCTAGACTTTATTTGTTTTTCTAGTTAGGTCATGGACCATTCAACTCCTTCTTTCTGTCTCGAATATCTCAGGAAGTCGTGATCACTTTTTTTTAGGGCAACCTTCTATGTATACTGTTAGTTCCTCAGAAATGCCAGGAGATGGTGCTACCAGCTATGTTGCTTGACTCACAACCAGCTCAGACCTAGCTAAATCTAAGAATTGACCAATAGTGAATTCTGATCCCTTCTCTTCCCAACCCTTCATGCAAACAAAATAATTATCAAAATCCTTTTTTTCAACGAAGAGAAGTACTCCATTACAGATCAGATTTAAAATTGGAATGAAATTATACTTGCATTCACAGAATATTTACAAAACGATTTCAGAAATTCGTGCACATATTAGGCTCATTTGTTCTCTTGCATTATAATGTCGTGTGTCTGTAGTCTTCTGATTCCACTTAATCCTCTTACCGCTAAACACGAGTTCTAATAACTGTCCTTCAATCTTCTTTGTTCCAAATTACTCTTCATAAGCTTCTGCAATATAGATTATGTCTACGTAACTATTATTTTGGGTACCTTCAAGTTTCTAGTCTTTTACACGATTTGGAAACTGCAATGTTCTTATTGGACAACACTATTGAACAACTTATTATACAAATATCGTCTTTTGAAAAAACCGGTTTTCGAATTCCACTATTCCCAAAAACCCGATTAAACCGGTTTTCGAATTTTCACTAAAAGTATATAAGTAATTAAAATAGTAAATAAATATTTGTACTTATTTTAAAAATTTTCAGTTTCCTTACTATTTATAGAATTACAAAAATATAACGAAATAAAATGTACTCTATCTATACAAAACAAAATAAATAAAAAAATTACATTAACTAAAATCCGTACTATTTTTGAGTTCATTTAATATTTATGAATCTTCAAAAATATAAAACAATAAAATAAACTGCATACAAAACCAAATAAAAAAATTAAAAAAACTAAAATCCGCACAAAATATAAATCTTTTACAGTGGTACCAAATTATAGATCTTGATTCCATTTAGTATTGTTCTTCAGAAAATATGAACTCGTGGAGATTAGTTTTACAGTAAACTGTTACCTAGTGCAATATGCTTGTGTCCTAGGCGATTTCAAGTCAAAATGTTAACGTTTTTAATCAAATAATTAATTCATTACTGCATGTTAATTCTAATATATAAAACCGTTTTTTTTTTAAATTAAACCCGCTTTTCGAATTTTACAAATTTATATATAAAAACCGGTTTTCTAAAACAGACAAATCCTAGTTGAAATCTGAAATGTCGACCCTTTGATCGAGCAAAAAACTCATACTAGGAAAACATTTGACAAACGTGTTGGGGGTAAATCTATGCAAAGCAGGCTGAACCACTGCGCTCTCTTCACGAACACCACGGACTTGCTACGTGTAAACGCCTCGAAACACGGCTCATTTGCGCGCCCACAAGCGAGTCGTATTTAAACCGCGCAACACGGCGACAAGTGTTATCTAAATCATTGCTCTGTTATATTATTTGTGCTGTCACGCGTCTTTCATGCACCCTTTTCGCTCGACGGCGGTGCAACGACACACGTTCACCTTTCGAGCAACTAGAGAAGCATCCGAAGTACGGGTGGATCTTGAGGCGTCGAGCCGAAAATAAATCACAGCTCATCGCAGCCGACGTGGATCATTCTGCTTGTCTTCTGTTCTCAGGAGCCCGTTGTCTCTGTTTTTCTCTCGCGCCACTATGTAGATAGGAAGGAGGAGCCTGGTGGTGGAGGAGGCGGACACGCATCGCCTGACCCACATTTCCGTTTTAAATAACGCCAACTCGTTTTGCTCGTTCGTACTGCAGCTAGCTTTTGCACAATCGTTCTTTCCAAAAGGAAAACCGTTGCAAATCTGTACCCAACGGCACTGGTCACTGTGCCGCTCGCATCATCGATCCGAGAGGAGTATCGTTCAATCTGATAGCAGCAGAGTGACCCTAGTGACCATAGAGTGACCCTAGTAACACGATACATTTCTCATCCTTTAGTGTTCCATTATGCGGCAACATGCCCTGTTATTTATGCAAGGGAACACAAAGACAACTCATAACTGAATATGCACAGGACAGATGGAAGAAAGCTAAGTGTTGACATTATAGGGTACATCGAGGCGAGTCGGATCAAAATAAGAATTTAGTGCATATTTCTTACATCGCGATAGAAATGAGCATTCCGATCGTTCTTAGTACCTCGCCTCTCTCCCCCGCACCCACCACAACGGCCCGCCAATTGTTTTAAGTCATTGTTTAGAGCTGTCATACGTTTTCAGTGAGATGGACGCGTGCCCACGTTAAAATTTTCGTCCGAAGCTAATCTACGTAATCTGCAATTTCGTATTTAAAATAAAAAATAAGCTTGAAAATTCAAATGTGTTTATTCTTATTAGTTTGCACGGTGTTCAAGTTTAGGATTTGATATATTTTAGACTATTATATAATATGTTTATGTAATCTACAAACTTTGAAATCCTTATATACGGGGCTAATCGGATCACGTCACTTGGAGCGAATGGGATCACTCTTTTTTTTTTGCATTTGAGTATTTTTATCATTATAAATATGATAATTGTGTATATACATATGGTTCGCACCTACATAAAAAAGACCAATCAGGGATCATAGTGTCCAAAAAAATGAATGAATCTGTGATAAAAATCAAATCCAAAGAAATGACGGAAAAATAAATAAATTAATCGTCTTAACAAGATGGCATTGTATTTACTGTGGGGAGAAATTAATGCGTCCTCTTTCAGAAGATTGTCTGAGAAATGTGGTGCCAGAAAATGGACAAAAAAGTTCAATGCCATTAAATTAGATTTGTGTAGGTTGATTCTAAAGGTTTTGATATGAAAATTTCAGTTTTTTTCAGAGATTTCTGGATTATCAGATTCGGCCTCAGTTCTCACTTTTTGGTTTTTTGTTTACAGAAGAAACAATGTTAAGTTTGATTTTATTTTTTATTATTATTGTTCAAGCCAAAGGTGTACTGGTAGGGAATATATAATCAAAAATTACTTTTTTAATGTTTGATTATTATTTTTTTACCATCAAACGCAAAGTGATCCGATTCGCCTCGCTCGACCCACATAGATTAGTTACGTTGCTTGTGTAGTCAAAAATCGATATTATCCAATTTCGAAGTATAAAATCATGACTCACGTAAGGGGAAGATAGGAATTTATTCTCAAAAATGCGTTGAATTATATTTGAGTGATAACAAGGCTTCATATAATTTCATTATTGAGAATTCTATTCAGAAACATGACTTCGAATACAGTTCTCGATTCACGCGCTGCTGCTGCTAGGAATCATAGGAATTTATGGCTATGTATTTCTTTTAGCGTGAAGGAAGTTTGCTTCGCCCAGACCTTTGACCCGTCATTACACCAACGCGGTGTGTTAAGAAAAAATAATGATCGTCGTTACTGGGGTCGGATAATGACGACCGATGAAGAAGCGCGCTGGTTAAACCGTGATCAGCGAAATGGCGAGTTCAGCGGTTCTGAGAACCCTCCATTAACGACAGTCTGCCCAGTTTTCAACCGGTATTGTGCTCCAGAAAATCGTTCAACTTTCTTCATGCAGCAAGTGAAAACGAGTCATCAAAAACTCACGGTTCTTGCATCACGTTACCTCCCATTCGCATGATTGGTCCGATTTAGTATCTTGCTGCCTCTCGTGTCGAAATGTAGGTACATACACAGAGCCGTTTTAGGATCGTCGTAGGCCCTAGGCACTTTTGCATACAAACTGTATTTGCAGGCCCTTTCAATTTATTGTTCAAGTCATTGAAGTGTTAATATATTCAAATTATTTTTTCAAGTAAATTATATTTTCAATTTTGTTTTTGTTATATTAGGATACATTCCTATTTCACATTTCATTTTGAGAATTACGTAGGCCCCTGTAGGTTCGTAGGCCCTAGGCACAGTGCCTACTATGCTTTTTGGATAAGATGGCCCTGTATATACACTGTTTTCGCTGAGATGTAGACTAATCAATGGACTGTTTGATACATTCCCCGGTACCAAACTGTGTGTCTATCTTCGTTTCTCTATTCACTGGTAATGCGAGTCGCTGATAAAATTCGAGGCATTGTGATGCATTAAGAAGTGACTTTTAAATCCAACCACGACCTAATCAGTGTTAGAAGCGCTTGAGCTTTCAACGACAATAAAGGACAATCGAAACTGTTAAATCAGTTGAGTTAGTACCAGCCAGGCTCCAAGTTAGTCAGTTAGAAAGAAAAGTTCGCTTCCACTCAGTTTGAAAGCCTTCGGCGTCGGTGGGCAATCGACTCAAGGAGAATCAATATTCGCAATTGCTGAAGCTAACTACCTGCTGTTACTTGATACTTGTTAATAAATACAATCAAATCTAAATTTGGTCTCAAGCCAATTCTTGAACGGTGTTTGGAATCAGATCAGGTGGCACTTCTTCAGCAACTCGACTGTAATACTTTTAACACTAGGCAACGAAACGTTTAACTTTGTGTCCCCAACTCCTAAACGCTCGCAGGGTGAGTCGTTTGGCAGTTTTAGCGAGACCTGATCTGATATCCCTAGCCACCAAGTGTATGTTACTTTCGGCGTTTACGAAGGGTGCACGCTATCGATGTGAACGCTAACGAATCCACGTTTGTGACGGATGGCACCATTATATTTCGCGTCATAGTGATTTTAAGATCTGCTCATTGTATCTCTTCACCTGCTATATCACTTTATTCTCCCCTTTTTCCACTCTCGCCCCGCGGTTACTCTCTCCCCATGGTTCGTTCGCCTCTACCCCTTTCGCCTTAGCGCCGAGCTTGGTATAGAAGTCGTATAATATAGGTCGTTTCGTCGAATGCCTCCGGTACGGAAGCTGAGTAATCTCCGTTGTTTCGCCGCGTTTTGTTTCGTTCAATGGGCGAGGCTCGCGCGCGCGAATAAAATTAACGAGCCAGCCGTTCTTTCACCCCCTCGCGGGTGCTTTTATTGTATTCCTCCGCAACTTCTGCTCCTTTCGCCCGGTTTTCTATAGAGTATTTCTGGAAGAACCAGGGAAAATCGTGAACGAGCAAGATCGCCTTGGCTAAGGTCACCTTAGCTAGGAGAGGTATGACAGTAAACCCGCGCACGTCATCTGCCGTTCTTAACCGAGAAACATTAAAAATGTGAAAATTTATGAGACAAACTAGCTCGGGATTTCCTATATGCTCAGGGGAAAATACGAGTGTTCACGATTTACGAAAAGCATGGATGTTTTTACACGACCTGAATATTTTGCGAGCTACTTCGATGATCCTTTAGATTTTTCTTATTTCTGCATATACAAGGTGTTCTGAGAGTCACTGCGCTGGTGAGCACAGAGTGAACTTGATGCAAGTATCTCAGTGGCACGAATCCACGCAGTGTCGAAGATAAAAACGTAATCGAAATCAAAACGTGACACCGAGTATAGTACTGGTGGGACTTGACAGTCGCACAGCTACTTGAATATAAGTACCCCTTTTTTTTGTTCGTTTAATTGCAATTAACGCCATTTAGTGGGGAGAAAGTGAGTACGAATGGTCCAATTAAGTACTAGTTGAAACTATTTTCAAGCAGAGTCGGAGAACTGTTTCGGAAGTGTCGTTGAAAGTGCAAACGAACATGGAAAAGTCTCGTTAGCTTCGCCACTGTCTCGAAAGTTGCGCCCACGCGCGCATGTGCGTTCGATTCTGCAAGCACGTGTCGTTCTGTCGTGGAAACTTATTTCTCGAAAGGAACGAGGCAAGGAACGGAAACTTGTATGTAGTGAAACTGTCCAGCAGATGTTGGTGGAGGGCGCGCGCGCGCACACACGCTTTCCAACAAACTTGGATGGGTTTCTACGTAAGCGAATGGCAGATACGACTTAGCAGTTTTAAACTTGCTAAGTCGTTTTCTCGTAATAGCTAACGCTACAAAACTTGTTTGAGTGGTAGACAACCTACCACGACACTTTTGTGTATCCATGGGCGAACGGATTTAATTGTAATTCAGCTGTCTAGGATTTTTGAAGTTCAAAATAAGACAGCCTGAATACGAGACGGCTCGGAATCGTATTTATTGTAATAGATAAAATATATCAAAAAAATTCAAGTTACACGATTTCATTTAATTTGATGAAAAATGCACTAAAAACTAAGAAATATTATAATTGTTTTCTTGTACTACAAATTACGATGATGGTATGTCATTTTAAATAGAATCGTGAGGCCGGATATTTCATCGCTTTGCATCGCTTATTACGACGCTTGATTCTGTATTAATGGGGGAAGCTAATTTTTCTGGACTGTGCCCGTTTTTTCCTCTTATTATATACAGTTCAACAGTTTCCCCTAAGCTCTAATACATCATGTTAAAATCTTAGTTTCGATTTATGATAGACTACGATCGTTTCCCCTCTAGACTCTTCAATTATAGTAGGCTACAAAATTTCCATAAAATTGAACTGATATTATATAGTGCCACATGTAAGTATGTGCCCTGTCACTCGCGAGCAAAGAATAAAATATTATTGATCCTCTTACTTGCGCCCCTTTTAATGTAATGTAATGTAAAATTACATATCTGCAACATGCGACTGTTTCTATAGAATCGAAAGGGCAACGGTACCTTCAAATTTAGTATTTTCTACCGATTCACCGAACCTTCTGAGTATATCGAGAACCCCTCAAGGGAGTCCGGTTACTATTAACGCGTTTCTTTGCACGCACATCAAGAGAGCCAACTCGAACTGCCAAATCAAAGTCGTAGCCGCCTTCCCAGCAAAATAAATCTACTGTCGAGCATCTAGAAAAGAGGCTATGAGAGCAGAGGTGGGGCACGTTCGTGGAGTCACTGAGGGTGGCGGTCGACGGGGGCGGCAGGGGGGTAACAAGGGTTCCCTGGAGTACTCGACTCATTTCTCCCGAGCCAACACAGACCTCTCGACTCGACTCCACTCGCGGAAACGAAATCTGATACGAGAAAAGCTAAACTCCTTCAAATGCACAAGCCCCCTCCCCCTACCTCACCCCACCAACACTCCCTCTTCCTCTCCCATTCTCTCTTTCTCTCCCCCCCCCCCTTATATTCTACAGTCTAAAGGCTCTAGCCTCGTCTCACTCTTTCCTGATCCCCTCCCTCCGATGTTCGACCCTTGCTCCTTTCAGCCACCCACTTATACTCAGGCAACCCTTTTCATCACGAAAACGTTGTTCTGTAATTCACTCTTTCCTTGCTCTCCTCTGTTTTTCTACGCGGTCCTTCTCCAGAGTGTTTTAAAACCGTCCCCTACTCTCACTCTCCTCTCCCTGTCTTCCTAGTTCGAGTACTCCTTTCCCTACCTTATCCCTCTCTCTCTCTCTCTCTCTCTCTCTGTCTCTCTCTCTTTCCTTGGGTCGTACCACCGATCCTCCGGCGGAGAATTCTTTTCCACGAGTCACTGCTCCACTCCCGATCGGATTCCCCCAGCACTAACTGATGAGAGCAGGACCTCTACTTCCGACTGTTTAACTCCCTTAATTAACCAGGTGGAGTCACTTGCGGCGGCAAGGATTTCGAGCGCTTTTTTTTCTCCACGGCACGCGACCCCATCTGGATGAGGGAATTCGAGTGCCCGCGTACATTTGTGGCTTCTTTTCGCGTTCGCGAGTGAATGAATTCATTTTGAGCGCTTACCGCGAAAGGAGGGGGACAGGTTTACTATTTACTTGCAACTACGTTAAATGACGTTTCCCCTTCGCACTGCTTTAAGGTAAATATAGCAAGAGCTTTAAATAGATTTTTTAGCATGGCATTCTACTACGAGCCAGAAATGTATTGCAGAATTGATACGGGACATTTGTTGAAAAATTCGATAATGTCTCGCGATCTGATTTAATTATGTTTGCGGCAACTGCAGTTTTATTTCGGCAGCGACCATAGATATTTGATTGTGCGGAATTTAAATATTTCAAAGCATCAGAATACGTAATCATATTTTTCGTAATTTCGTGCTTCTCGTGTTTCAATATTCTCGTTCATTTAGAGGAAAATGAGTTTCTTTTCTTTCCTCATGTCGTTATAAATAAATGGCGATATCTTTTTAAACAATTACTAGTTAACTACTACAAAGTTTCTCATTGCTCTATTGGCAATATGCAATATGCGGAATAAACTACTAGGAGGTTTATACAAAACGTAGTAAAATTATTCAATAATTTTCATTAGCTATATTCTCCCACTGTGTCATCAGTGAAATTCACTAATTTCAAGATGAAATGGAAGAAAAAGTGTAATATTTCTTGGAGCGAGAATCAGCTTTCACATTAGAACATATTGAGGCTCCACAAAGAAGGCAGTGTATCAAAATGATCCAAAATTTGACTTTAAGGTAAAATATCTTTGATACATCATTGAAAAGGCTACTACTGGCGCCATGTAGTAGTAAAATCATGTATCCTCTACACTCTACAGTTATATAGATATGCTTCCCGAGAGAGGGGAATTTTACCTATTAAACTTTTTTTTCATTAAAGTGGCATATCTCAAGAGTATAATCATAATTTTGTAGCTAAAAATATTAAAAATTAATAAAAAGTTATGATTTTTTTCTTTAAAAAATTGTTTGAAACGTGATGAGACGTTACATGTTATTTTTCAACGATGAACATTTTCATACATTTTACAATGTTCGAACTTTATCTCAGAATTTTTGCGACCTAATTTGGCAGATAGTTTTTAAACAGCAGCTGATTGAAAATTGGGTTGTAAAAAATAGGTGTAGAAAATAAGTAAACTAACGTAAATTTGCTTTCGCGAAGTAAAGTACGCTCGAAAAAACTAAAAGTATATTTTAATCTTATTAGTTTTTATTTCTTTCAAACATATTTGTTATTGCTTTTATCATGACAGAGCAACTTTTTATCATTTTTAAATAACTCAATGGCATTATTGCACTTAATATTCATTTAAAAATATTAAGGGGGGAGATTAACCTAGAAACTTTCGAAAAAATCGATTTTTCGATTTTCATATTTTCTTGAAGCGCAATATCTTGAAAATATTCTCTGAAAGTGTCAAGTTAATCCGACTAAAATTGACAAAGTTATACGCGTGTAAGTGGTAGGCGTTCCTTGGTGTAGCGCTCAGACTCAAAACTTTAAATGCGTTTCCCTAAAAAATCATGTTTTCAAAATCGGTCACACACATAACTAAAAAATTAGCTAATCGATTTACTCGAGGCTTTGCAGGCTTATTTTAGGATTAAAAAACTAAGAGCTATCGCTTTTTTTTTTTTCCTGGATTTCTGTTTACACTCGAAAAACGAGCGATTTTTCCGCAATATCGATGCTTAACTTTGCACAGTCGCCATATTGTCACAAAATAATTTTTCCAAAATTGGGCCCGATAGCTCCTAGATAATTTCATATATTATCTAAAAAAAAATCGAATTTTCAATTTTGGATGATCCTACACCGAGCTCCGTTTGGCACCGTAAAGCGCCTAAAAAGATGGACACCTCAGGCATCGCCTATAACTCACAAACCTTTCAATACTTTGTACCCCAAAAAATACTGAAATATCCGTAACATGAACTCTTTCCAATAGACTAATGTTTAATAATAAAATTTTATCGGTTTTTCTAGAAAAAAATATCATTTCGCGACATAAAGTATCTTCGCATACTTTATTGTTATTCAAAAGTATAGCGTGCATTTGCGTATAGTAACGAAAGATAATTTATTTTAAAGTACGGGTGGCAACCCTAAATTCTACATCAGTAATTCTACAGGATGACCATCAGTGGCATCACTAGTCGAACACTCTGTATACCGAAACCAGAATTGTAGCTTTGCTCCACAACCTATGGCTTCAGGATACAGCGCCCTAATAATTATTTAAATGCAGGGATGCAGCAGTGTTCTAACTATAGCTCTATTCCCACGAAACGTGATATATCGTCCCGTGTAGGCCAGTCGATTGCGTGGCCTATTCAATTTACGAAGCCTAATTCCAGCAAGTTGCAGACATACGAAGGGGGAGAGATCGACGGGGGAAAACCGCACGTGTCGTTCGTCTCCAATATGCGAGGCGTGCAGCCCACACGATGCCGTAAAATCCCTGGGGTGTGATTTGTATGGCGATAAATATCCGAGGTTTAGGCGAGCGCAGACAGTGCCGCCGCCGCCCAGCGATCGAGCGAAGCTCGTCGCCTCGTACATTTCGCTCGACAGACTAGCGGGCAATTCGAACTTCTTTTTCTCCAAACGCACACTTGAAAAGTTCCTTTTTTAGATTAACAATTTTTTAATTTAGTTTTTACATTCACAACTTAAGTTCGCTCTGAAATATAGATCGAATTCGAAGATCAAAGCTGCAAAATTTTTGCTCGAGCTAGAAAAGTCTCGGGACCTGCTGTGACTTGAATTCATAATTCTGCAAAAAATTTCTAAACACTTAATTTTTTTGCTATACTTGAAGGATATGAAACTGCGCATTTTTATACATTGGATTAAATAGAATTGCGAGTTTTTAATATATTATAGTGTTCTTTTGAGAACGTTTCTTTTACTTACATGAACTCTTGAACTTGCAGCGTTGATTAATCAGAAAATTAGTCCTCACGGTCTAGTAATATAGATGTATGATCAATTTTTCTGTACACCCTATTTTCCGTTAGACAGCACTGTACATAAACTCCCCACGGCCTACAACATTATCATGCTCAATGGAAATGGAATCTGTCAATACAGAAAGATGGAAATTTTCTCATCTGCTTATGAAAGTTCTTACAGCAAATCGCATACTGTCAGGCCGAGATCTCTCTAAAAATGATTCAAAACCTCCCACAATTCATGTTGGGCGTCGGAAACTCTTTCCCATTTACCCACCGCCTTTTAGTTTAGGGAATCAGATTTTCAAAAGATTCGTGCATCGTGCACTGTGTAAAAAGCTTTTTAATATCCAACCTCCCGATTCTGAAGGTTCAAATGTATTTATTTATCCACATTTGGAAACTGGGAGAGCAAACGTGACCGCACATTCTACCTTCGAATGAAACTCCTACAACCATCAAATTAATTTCATTTTTATGGAATATATTTGATATCCCCTTTTAAATGCGCACTCGGGGCTAAATTATCGCGTTTATTTGCCGATCTGAAATTCATACGCCCTTCGTCTGCTTCTTCGCACGAAGACCGGGGGGTGGAAGTTATTCTTGGTCTCGGTCGATGATAATTATTCTCGTAAATTCAAGCATAAATGCGCGCGGCCGATGTGGGAACGGGGTGAAAGGGATTGGTAGGTTAAATGCTCGTAATGACGTCTCCGTAATTGCATCGAAAGTTCCCGGGGAAACTGTAATTATCGCATGGGAGCAGCTTCAACGATACCATCGGTCGTGTTGCCTACAATTGACGGAATGCCAACCATGACGAATAATACTTTTACAATTTTTATTTCAAAGTATCGCGTCCAAATCGGCGGCAGAGTGTGGTGTCGTATAATCCTGTTAAAAAGTCGATTCGCAAGGCGTTAACGGCGCCTTTCGATAATGATCGTGAAAATAATCTGAACATACTGAACGTACCGAAGATATTGCTTTCAACGCTAGGTACCTGACCAATGTGAAAACAACGATGATCCTATCACCGTATGACACGACACTTCACCCCTAGCAACCGACGATCACTGAAAGGATTGATCGAGCGGTTGCGGCAGCCTGAATAATTTATTTGGATAATCAACTGTATTAATATTCATCATTGGGGGTAGTATCGATTATTACGGGTTATAGGCACTCAGATAATCATCTGGGTAAGTGTTCATTACTCGTTGTTCATTACCCTCTTGATTGATTTCGATTGAACATCCGTGAATGTTTCCATATATTTATATCGTACATTAGTGGTTTCGGCTACTAAATCGTGACAACAGATATTAAAAAACTGCAAAGCATTCTACATATACATGCTATGCCCAAGAATCAAACATCGAATATGTACAAATGAATGCGACTCTGGCGAATAAACCAAACGAGCCGTTCATTGGCTTTAAGAAATCGGTTGATTTTGCTCAGACTATGGAGTAACTCAGGTAACAATATTGATAATAAGAATAGCAACGATCGATGGAAATCATGCATTGCTTTTTAAAGAAATTCGACTAGTGGACGAAAAGAATTTAATATTGAATTTTCTATTTCTTAATTCTTAAGTTAAAATAGTGAAAATGCACGTGTGTCTTTCCTTTTACGATTTTCTTGCGATATGAAACGATATTAATAAAATTGTTAAAACAATAGTGGAAGGTTAATTTTTCATACATAGGAGGAAATTTATTTTACATACCCCGCTGAAGGTTTTGACGTTATGTAGAGCATTCTGCGCGTCCAGGGCTGCCTTTCTCGTATAAAACGTTACGAAGCAACATCCTGCAACAAGAAATAAACATAATCCTTTGTTAGGTAAAATTCTCGAAGAGAAAATAATGATAACTATCTAGTAGTAGTAATTTAATTTCTTCATAATAATCTCTTGGTAGAGAATTTACATTAAGTATTGAAATGTTAAATTTATGACAATTAATACCTGGAAGGTTGAAAATTAGTTTGAAAAGTTTATTCGAAAGTAATTAGGGCAAGAGTCGAACTTGTTAATGACGTTGGACACCCTATGCCAACATATGAAAATTAATGGACTGCAACTAGAAACACGATAATGGGTTCGTTAATAAGACACTGTGAATTATGCATGTGAATGGTTTTCGCTTCAAGAGCTTGGCAACCTAATTTTAATGTTGTTTCCACTAAATGCACACTTATTACGTGAAACATAAGCTATTCACACGCGTTTGTACTTCTACTATATTTAAATTACTCGTGTTTTACTTAAAATTAATTTCCTAAGTACGAACTGAAATTTGTTTTCATTCTGTAAATCTCTATACACTTTTTTTCGTTCTAATTACCAATGAATTTGTAATAATTTATATCTAAAATTGCACCTTGTGTACTTGAAGTTGTATAACTGTTTCCACACGAATTTTTTTGAATTTTTCCCATTGAAACGAGGGACGTGAAAGGAATGGAGTTACGAAAATTTTCTTTTACGATCAGTCATTGGAGGGGAATCGTAAATGCAACCAAGCTTGAATGTGGAAGTGTTTTTAAATTTGTATGACCTACTAATTGAGGAAGAATACATTTAGCGATTCAGTGTCGTCAGTGTCAGTGGCCTCTTTCTGTCGATAACTGACGCCGACAAGCGTGTACTGCTTCATTCCAAAACAGGGAAGCGATATTTTTTAACCACTCACGCTGACAGCTCTGTGCCATCATAGAACTGATATGTGCGAATGGGTCTTTAAGGAGATAGGATACCCTCGATAGCCCTAAAACAGACCTTTTTTCAAACGCAAATTGTAAAGTGATAGATAACAGTAGAGAAAATGTTTTTTTTTCTAGTTTTAATCGTTATTCTATGAGCTTTAACACAAAACAAGAAAATCTTCTTTATGTACATAAAAGTTGTGAGCAAAACCGTAAACGCGTGTACGCGGTGCACCGTTCGATGGCGAACATAAAATATCGAAAACCGCTCCAATGATTTGGATGAAAATTTAATGAGATATGCAGAAAACCATTCCCTACGATGTGTCAGGCGCAGAATTTCGAGATAAATTCTTAAAAAAAGATAAAAAATATTTTTCATACAAGAAATCGATAAAATTGTATTTTTCCACATAAAAATTGTATTATGTTTTTCGGAAATCTGCTCCCGACACATCGTAGGGAATGATTTTCTGTATCTCTCACTAAACTTTCCTCCAAATCGTTGGAGCGGTTTTCGAGATTTTATGTTCGCCATCGAACGGTGCACCGCACACACGCCTTTAAGTTTTTACTCTCAACTTTTATGTACATAAAGATATTCAGACTTTTCTTTCTTTGTGTTAAAGCTCATAGAATAACGATTAAAACTAGAGAAATAACATTATCTCTACTGTTATCTATCACTTTACAACTTGCGTTTGAAAAAATGTCTGTTTTAGGGCTATCGAGGGTAACCTATCCCCTTAAAGGTGCATTCGCATATATCAGTTCTATGATGGCACAGAGCTGTCAGCGTGAGTGGTTGAAAAATATTGTTTCCCTGTTTTGAAATGGAGCAGTACACTTTACAATTTGCTTCTGAAAAAAGGTCTGTTTTAGGGCTATCGAGGGTAACCTACCGCCTTAAGGGTATCCGCTTTCACACCACTTGAACATGTCCTAAGTACATCGCTATGGCTATTCCGCCGGTTGTACCGCGCTAGATTATTTACAGCCACTAGGCGCAGCCATATACCAGGAATAAAAAAATAAAAAACGCTCTAAGAGGCTTGGTGCGACAGGCAACGGTACTCCAGAGTCCAGACAGGAGGGTGACGCGTCTGATATAGAAAGAGGGTTGGAGGTATAAGTCGGTCACTCTTGGGAAGTTCATCAAGGGCTTCCGCATCCCTTCGCTGCCGTAGCTGGACACCACCCAAGCCAGAAACAGATTGGATCGATCAATAGTTTTGAGTTGCCAAAAGTTCGGTGCGCCGTTGTATTGCTACCAGCATCCCTATCCCCTTCATCACCATCCACAGCCGACTTGGTCGGTGTTACCTTCATGAACCGAATATCGGGGTCCACGGAGGGGGTGCTCATTCTCCGTTTAATTTACAAATACGCTGGTTGTACGGTAGGTAGTCAGCCTGTTTCGTTGCACGTAGACCTAACACAGGGCTGGGGAAAGTCTACGGCCCTAGCCGTACATTCGGCAACTTTCGAATTCCAGCTGAAACTTACATTACGGGAATGGCCTGAGCCAAATTGCTTCTACTTCGCCGTGGGGAAGGAAAAAGGCTCTGGGTAGACTTCCTCTCGTTCCTGGCCAACGAATCGAGCTACCTACAACCGATATTTACAAAGCACGTCGTCGGGACGGCTTTGGAGCAACGTCGTACCAAAGACAACGTTAGGGCGGAGCACTTGATGCCGGACATCCGGGGAGTGTTTCGGAGAGGTAATTGAAAGTTGGAATTGACAGGCCTCTGAATTCATTATCCGAATATGGTTCTTTACCAGTTTCAGAGTACCTATGTATTTTGTTCTCGGACACTGTTCGCCAGATTGCAGGCAGTTCACCTAACCGAGTGTATCCGAAATAGGGGCAAATCCGTATCGATTAGGGGTTTTCCCGTTTACGAAGAGCAGGGAAATGGCTGGGGAGGAAGCCAATGAATTACGAGCAGGTTAATGAATTAGAAGCAGGTTAATGAATTAGAAATAGGCCGGCGAATTAGAAACAGGTCGATGGAGGAGAAGCTGGTCAACTGCGTATACTTAAAACTACTTTTTGAGCAAATTTAGTAATTCGCCAATTTCACCCAAGTGAATGAAAATACGCGTTGCGTTCGATAGTCTGAATCCACAAGAGTATCCTTCCGTAATATGGTATTCGATACCTCGTCGAACAGTTTGCGGTACCGTGACGGGTGCATAATTGAAAAATGCGCAACACGATATTGAAACTGGAGACGCATCGAACTGAAATTTCGTTTCTACGTAGCTTTCGTTCCTGCCTTCGCTACGGCTGTAGCCGCCTCGTAGATAACGATCGCGAAGAGTAACAGAATTCCCTATAAGCAAGAAAATGAGAAACTTGATATTATCCTGCAACATCTAATCAGCGTACTCAGACAGGTCCTCCGACAGAATCGAATTTCACTTACGAACGGTCTGAAATCACTCCTTTTGTTAACGTTAATTTGATAGAGGTATATCGGGAAACACGAACTTGTTACGTTCGCGATTCTTGTCGATGGTATTGGTTAGTGAAACATCAGTTTTCTTTGCGCGAGATGAAAACATTCAATTCCGAGCAGTACAATTCCGTTTATAGCTATTATCACTTGGAATGGCGCACGTTTGGTAGTCGTGCAGGCCTTTCTGAATACATAGTAGGAATCTGCCTGGAAAATTTTGCACAGCTCAACAAAATACAAGTTTCTGCATTTGCCATGAGATCTTCAACAGAATAGTATCAATAGACGAGCGAGATTTTTCCAATAAAAATGAGTCCATATAGGTACTTACGACGTCATTCAGACTTTTCTTAATTACATGCAATTGGAATCAATTCTAAATTAGATAGATCAATTATGTAGATTGGGTATAATAGCTAGTTCGAGTGAGGACGAGTTTACACTTACTTTTATCACTGAAATATGTACAAACTACACAGCGAAGTTTGAGCTTGGCTAGTTTCCGAAGCAATCATTTGAGGATCCTCGATCAATATTCTCGATGCTTTCTAGAAAATATTGACGTGGAAACGCGCCAAAGCCATGCATAGGATGGAAATTTCTCGGCGGGAGAAAACACCAGCGCCGCTCAAAGTGTTAAAGAAGTGCTTTTAATAAAGATGTCTTCTTGAGGAATTAACGGGTGTTCATTTATGTTATGAACAACAGTTACTTTTATTAGTACGATTAAATTTTTATTGATTTCACTTTTAGCTATTTCCATGTGTTAATTCTCATCTCTGTTCTGTTATTACAATGAACTAATCAATAATTATGACCTACCTAATCTATTCACAGTTCTCACATTATAATTATTGGAACTCAGTAGAATCTTAGCAGTGTGAATCATCATTGACACAATGCACAAATTGGATTTATAATTATTAATATATACGAAGGAATGGCAATAAATATTTATGAATTCTCGCACCTACTTCACGTAATCTAAAGGAGTATTACAAAATAACAACGGCAATAGCTACAACGAAAGCTATTAAAGGTAGCCCTATCTAATGACTGCATTAATTAATGCGTTCAAATTTCGTTAAATAAGTATGGAAGGTAATCCTGATGACAAAGCTGCGATAGGCAGGGAACAATGCAGCAAGGGAATTTTTCACAAATGTTAGATCGAAATCCTGACGAATAAAAGAACTCGCTAGATATTCCTGATCTGTCACCGGCGAGTTTCAGTAAATTACGAGATGGCGGCTCAGCGGGAGCTGGGAAATTATGTTCCGGCGGGTAACTAATCTTGAGACATCATCGCTCGATAGACCTTTAAATCACATCGTGTAAACTACCCCCGCGCCGCCTCTAGTTGCTCGCTGGCCAGCCTGTAATACTCGTGTCTACAAATGACCCCATTCGTCCAGGTGCCAACACAAGCCCTCTTCCTTTCCTACATATACTAACCTCCTCTGCCACCTTACGAACTGTTCTTTCTCTCGGCCGAGTACTAAAACCACCTATGATATTGGTATCATTAAATTTTCCAATATTTATGCTTGCTCGGCGCAGTCTGCGATGTAATTTGAAGGCGACCGAGGTAGCAGTAATTACTATACTTACTTTCAATGAGAATAACGAAACAATGTGAGAAATTTAGTTGGGCATTAATAGATCTAATGAAATTGCGATACAGTGTTTCAACAGTTACTGTTTAGAGTTCTATGGTAGCAGTTGAAAGAAGATCAGGATTGTAGATAGGTGTGACTGGCTGAAACGTTGTACATGTCATTCAGTATACATATAGTGGATATATCTGATACTCTCTTATTCAGGAATCTCGTGATAGATGGTGCAAGCACTGAAAGCGGAAAAGTAGTTATTTTATAGACCAAATGGATTCTTCGAACTAGAACTTCGTACACTCTACTTCTAGCGATAAGAGTTGCTTTATAGTCATCAGCAGCCATTTGAAAAATGGTTGCAGCAACTGGGTCCCTACGTCAATAGTCGTCTGTCACGAATATTGCTATTACGTATCTCAGCAGTATTGAAACAATGAGAGCATTCATATCTAACGAACCGTTTCATCTTATATAATCGTTGTGTCGCTGATTTATCACCGTCCAGCCCAAACTGCTGACACTAAAAACATGAAATTCGGTGGGTATATTCCTTTTGCTACTTAGGTGCTCGATAAGAAGGGATTTTTTGAAATTCCAACCCGAAGGGGGTAAAAAGGGGTGAAATATGTTTCCACGGATTTCTTAAAGTCTCTTCGACCCGATTAGATATCAACTTGGTTTTTACAAACAAATGTTACCCACAGAAATGCCTAAAAACCGAATTCAGGATTTTGTCCTAATCAACCCCTAAGGGAGTGACAAATATGTTTTCATGGAGTCATTAATATCTCTTAGCCCCGAACCGAAGCGCGGAGGTATTTTGCTAATGTAGTATAATACAGTCGTATTATTGTTATAATTTTAAGAGCATGAAATAATCGCCTCGTAATACATGTCCAAGTATCTTCGTGCACATCACATAACAAACAACTTGTAAATATGTTTGAGACTCATTTTCACATTTCACAGCAGCTGCATATTACAAGCATGCAGAATAGACTTTTGTTGAAAATAAATTGCTATAATTTATGATAAGTTAATACCTATAGCCCACTTTTTATTGAAAAAATTCGGATTTTAATCAGTAACTGATCTGTGTCACGAATTCGCAATATGTAGATAACCACATTTGCATCATCATAGAGAAGGCGGTATGTTTCTTATAATCCACTTGGTTGCTTCAGAATATATACTTGTAACTTTTAATCGCAAAGCATGTCCAGAGAATGTGTGCTTTAGCATAGGGTAACTTAAGTGCTCTAGTCGAAATGTAACACTATATTTCAAACGTATATTTATAGGATACAGTATAAGATAATTTGGTTAGATTAACCAGTCGGTGATATATCAATGCAGTACAAGATTGTCATTTTAGTATAAATTAACAGAAAGGATCGAAAGGTTCAACAGATTTATATAACGATTGAAGATCGGAAAGTTTCGTAAATTATTCCAATAATGGAATTCTTTCGTGGAGAAAGAATATAAATGTTCATTATTTCTAATATACAGTGTAACTTTGATGAAATTAGTACATTACTCTGCCTTCTCCAGAATGAGTTAATAAACTAAATAAACTTTTAATTTCCTTTATCAAGTTTCCAATGTCTATTCCCTTTTAATAATTTCACGGCCCCGGAGAAAGGAGGAATATTGCGAAAATTCTGCAAAGTGGGGTAAGTAGTCAATTGAATTGTAGGAACTTTGTTTGCAGGAGCTAACTTATAAAGTCTCCACTTAATATACATAAAACCAGCTGATGGTTTAGGTGGAAAGATGTAAATCGTCGGATTTCAAGAATACGGTTAAAATTTCAACAACCTGTACATACCAGTATCTGTGTACAATATATTATACCTACATGTTGTACATGGATTACTCTACCATTTTGTAGCCATAAACAGAAGTGGTAGGCGCCATGTGTCATAATTCACTTTATTACCTTCAAAAATGCAATTGCAACATCAGCAAAATTGAGCCCAACGACGATATGCGTAACATATGTAACCATCCTTCTTTAAATTAAGAATAAGTTGGAAACCAACCATAACATCCTTTTTCTCGTTTTATCCCCTATACTTATTTCTAGAAGTACTATCTTAAATAAAAATACTTATGTAACATACATATGCACTTACAAATCACTGGGTATACCATACCGAATGTGACAGGCAAACCCTAGCTCTGCAAGAGGAGAAAGCTTTTTAATTTCCCATTCTGAATGTACTGTCCTGAGATCCTTAAAGATTAACCAGAGGTGAACATCAATTGAAACTACTCATAGTTTGGCCCACGTGCTATGCACATGGGATGTATGACTGTCTATGTCTCAATTCACGATTTGTATTTGTAATAAAATGATTCTCGAGATGCTCATGTACGCTTGGCGCCCGTGCGCGCTTGTGCGCCAACAGACCCCCATATATGTAATCGAACCGTTAGACCTTTGAATAAAGTTCACGGTACAGGACGGTTCATCCACTGTACGGGTATTAAATTGATAAATGGCGGGCTGGCAGTGCTTCGAGCATTGACGAATCGCGGTGAACTGTCGCGCGAGCAGCCGAGGGTGGTAGCACGAGGGTGTTAGTGTGAAAGCCAGGGTAAACCGGAACGTGAAGGGTGGCGGTCAGGGCAACTCTGATTTATTCGCAGGTTTGTCGAGTGGTAGGTCGTTCGCGTTACCGTCGTAGACAGGTACAAATTTGTCGCCGAGTTTTTTGGCGCCCTTTTTTTCCCTCCTTTTTAAATTGCACCTCACTTATCCGACGGGGATCGTAATAACGAAGTTTCGAGGGGGGGGGGGGGAGATGGGGCGCTGAAAGATCGATACAGGCAGCGGGCACATTTATTCTCCTACGACGAAAATTCCGGTCTACCTTTTCCCCAGCATTTTTACGATTCCGGCATTCGCGATGGTATGCGTTTAATTCCTTTCTGTACGAATTTAATAAAAATTCTGGCCACCTGCTCATAAAGGCGAATAAAGTATAAATTCAAAGGTATGTAACTGTTACACGGGATGTTTTGTCGACACTGTTGCAATGACTTTTTCGGTAATATCTTTGTGTCCTCCGAATCCAAATATTAAGCTATTTCATAACGGAATATGATAAGATGGCTGAAAATGAGATTTCGAAATCGTTGAGAATGCCTACTGGTTGGTAATTGCCGAAAGGATACTTGGGATACCTTATTTACCAAATGCAGAAGCGAATCATCTTGACTGTGAATTTTGGAACATTCCGTACATGTAGATTGGTAAAAATAGTATTGTGAAGTTTATTAATGTCTGGCATGTACTGTCCTTGTATGCCTACCTATGTTTAACCAATTATAAACTAGGTGAATATAATCAACAACTTAAACGATCGTACCGAATTAGAATGACGTACGCCTTCGAACCAGAAATTCTGAATCGAACAGATGTCCAACGAAGAAAGTAACACAATTACGCATTAATTTCATCGGATGGGCGAGCTTGCTATGTAAATTGGAACGAACTATTCACGACGCGGAAATCAATTTCCCTATCAGCTCGTTATTCCCGTAATGATAATATAATTATTAAAATAGGCGTTCACAATTTAATGTTACAATTGTATTAATACTGATGAGAGGATTGCTGATATATCACCGATGATTTAACTATTAGAATATTGGAGAATTCAGAGGTCAATAAATAGACATACATATGTGCACACGTAAATTCAGATGGTAGAAAAAACATTGTGGAGATATGGGACACGTCCTAGAGGGCAGCATAAGTATTAGCAAATCATGCACACTGTGTTAAAAAAAAACTGATGCAGAGGTGAATCTACACTTCTGGATTGGTGGACATTTGTAAAAAAAATTTAAAAGAAAGTTTAAGGGGAACCATATGTCGTCAATGCACCGTTTTCAGCACGTTTTTTCTATAGGCTTTCACAAACCTACACACGCATACACACAATCGTGTATCCTGCCTAAAATTGGACACTCATAAGCTGATAATAAAGATTAGAGAAACTGGAACCGTATTTATTTCTACGGGATAGTACACTACTTGAACATTATTTTTTAAATACATGACCTGCACTAAGAAAATGTAAGGAAATAGCAAGAAAATGTAAGGTACCTTTAACTTAAACTAAATTAAATTGTAAAAGAATTCTCACAATATGTTCTACTCCTATACGCGTTCAGCATGTCCAGTTTTGCTTTGCAACAGGGAGAGCTCATTCGCATATTATCACACACTTATCATATTAAAGTTACCATGATTAAAAATGTTCAAATCTTTATGAATCTAATTGTTCAGTAAATTAAAAATCTCGCTGGTCGTCATCTTCACTTAAAGCACAGGGAAGTTGGCGCGATGAAAAGGTTTGTTGCGGTTGAATACCTAAATTCAACGGAATCTGGAATCAGAACGTTTGCGTTTACCAGAACTACACGTGCGCGAGTGTCGTTATAATCTGAGGAATGAGTTTAATTCGCGCTCCGAATTACTCCGTCTGCAAAAATCATGGCGGACGAATACATAGAGCTAGCAGGGTGGCGGTCGCCTACAGGGCCACGACCGCCATTAGAAATTCCCAATTGACGTCGTAATTATCACTAATTGGACTCCGGATTATGCTCGCGCGACACCGAGCGCGTGAAACGCCCGTCGTTCGAGGCGCGGAATTATGAATTGCCCTTTCCGTCTACGGAGTCAAATCATCGGAATGACATCGAGTCAGTGGAGGACGATAGACGATGCGGAGGAAGAAAGCCGCAGTCACCCCATTGGGGAACGCGTTTCCAGATGGCAGATGTATTGTGAAATGGAACATGAATAGTGGTTTGCGCCCTCTGTTGCGATCATTGCAAACATCTACAACAGAAATACTTTTTTGAGCGTCACGAAGTTTAAATGTGTTCTGTATTTCATTCATGTAGAAAAGTTGCATACTACACTACGAAGTAACTGTATGATTGTAAATTTACAGACTCTAAAAACACCATGTATTCTTGGAATGATTGCTTTAAAAGTGGGAATGACAAACCTTAAAGTATAGACATTGTGGACAACCTAACGTAGTAGTTATCTCCGATGTCACTATTAGAACCCTTATCAGGGAATTACTAATGTTATTGTAAAGAATGCGGACAAATATGAGATTAGGATGATTATTACTGATTAATTGACTTGCTACAAATCAACTTTAACATAACCGAAGTTAGGCTTTACGTTAATTTATACTCATTTTTTTGCTGAAGGTATGTAGGCTTTCAAAGACTGTATAACATTTACTTAAATCTTTCCTCGATATGTTTTGTAATTTAAGAGTTATGAGCGCATAAATAGAAGGAGTGACTCGGATAAAAGCGGTGGTTCTCGCTTGAACTACAAAAGTAGCATCAACCAAATGCGGCAAAGTTCTTAGGTTGAACCAATAAACAATTTTGCAAAGTTTCATCAAATTCGGCGCGTGCCACTTAGCGATCGTCCCTTGTCAATGTAGGTAATATTATCACTTTGATAGTGTCCAAGTCTAATTACGATCAGCACACCAGTAAATTTACGTCGTTCACGCCGAACAAAATATTACCTGCGAAGATGATATCTTCGATCACCTGCTAAATGCCTCAGTCAACGATTTTTTCTTAAAGATTACAGACGACCCCCCTTTCGCTATGGCAAAGCCTGGACATAAAGCGCTCATATGTATAGTGTATGCGCATAAATTATTTAACAGCTCGGAACCCCGCAAACAAGGCTTCACATCGTTTTTAAACTGATATCGTCCAATTTACTGTATCGCGACCCGTAAAGTACTTGTAGATTAAGAGCGATTATGATTTACGAAATTGAAGATTTCTACCTAAAGATCGTTTAGCCATAGCTGCCTTTCGTAATAAAAGTGTTCAGGAAGTACTTCGCTTAATATTCAAGCTTTATACGCGTTGCTTTACGTAAAATTATAGCCAGTGAAGCAGGTTATATAGTCGAACCGTAAAAGTAGCAAAATTCGACGACGGTAGCACTGGTGAGAGTCGAGCGTCAACAGCGCAAGAGACGCATTCAACATAGTACATACATATGTATCTGGACTCTACTGCATAAAGGCTTTGGGCACACCAAGCTCGACAAACGTTTGGGGTTTGTCAGTCCCCACTGCAATTAACCAATAAAGAAATATCCCAGAAAGTAAAAACCACTAAATGTGTTCGTCATGAGCAATTATAGGGCTACACTTATTTCGTCACATCTCGTACACATCTCAAGGCCGTAAGGTATGTACCTACTAATGTTTAAAAGCATGCTGAATACGCTGAGTATCTTTTAACTTGCAAACAGGATAGATAATTATTATATCTCTGCAAGGCAGAATACGCGACAATTTTTTTCCCGCTCGATTTGTGGCACAAGGGCGATGGGGTGGTCCAGGGGCCCGCGGCATTCCCGCTGGTAAACGATCGCTGATACAGTCTGTTGTACCTATGCGACACTCGTACTACCGATCCCAGGTGTGCGCGGCTACTACTTCGATGCCGATGCGTGATTAGAGTCCGCGGGGAAATCTAGCAGCGACATGCAGCCGGAGGTGATGCTCGCGTCTCGCTGAGCCCCCGGCGTGCCTTTCCGCACTTCCGGTACGCGCTCCCTCGATTCGGTTCGCTGCCCTATGCCGCGCTGATCGCGCTATCCGTCGCTCCAGTCAGCCGGTTAGGCAATGCCGATAATTCTGGCCGCACGCTGCCGCACAAACGATAATGCGCGATCAACAATTCGGACGAATCTAATTAGCGATAATCTCTCGTCTCGTGGTTTTAAGCAAACATACCGCGAGCCGTACCGTGATCTGATCGCCCGGTATTAGTAATCGATAGCTCGGCTGCTTTTGGAGCGTACGAGCCGAAAGTTGAAAATATGTCGGTGAAACGGATATACCTACACAACTGAAACGTTCAACATCTTCTTTCTGTTTTCTGCAGTGTGTGTGGTAGGGTGATATGTACTTGGGATGTTTTAGGGAGAGGTTCTATCCGACTATGTCGATTTCGCCATTTGGTTAACGTTTTCTGATGAACTTAAATGATATGTGATATAACTTAATTGCTTCATTTTGTCTTATTTTTGTATGCTGAAAAGAATAGAAACCAGGATAATACATTTGGAAAAATTTGTATGGCATTCAAGTAGGTAACTTGACGCTATCAAATGCGGACTTTTTTTTACGATACTCTACTATATAATAACATTCTATAATTCCTTCTTATATTTATGTAACTAATATGATTTATTTCATTTTTTAATTAATCACCTGCATAAATCTACTTTATATTGATATTTTCCAATTGGATAGCGTTAAGGTCCTGTAAAATAATAATATCTGGTAACATTATAAAAATTTATAAAATGGTAATAGCTCGTTAAGGAACACAATGTTCAGTAGGTACTTAACATGCCGTAAACATAAGTGGCACATAAGTCCGAAGTATCAGTGTTTGAAACTGATAAAGTACATACTTATGTCTGTAGTACACTTATTTAACATTCTGGACGTATGTATACCTACCTGAGTTTTTAAAAAGTTTTATTTGAAAGAGTTTTAAAGAGTTTTATTTGAAGACACCGCAAATATGGTAAAGCCGCTACATAAAAAGTCGACTACAAAGTGTTGCAAGTTATGTTATGTCAACCTAAGACAGCTGATAGGGATAGCATTAAAATTGTTTCTCATGTTTTAGAGAGCATTGATCCAGCAGTGATACCACGCTTGCCTCATAAGACGGCTCATTAGTCCCACTAAAAACTTGAAATTCCTTCCTTAGGACATGGAGCCTCTCATTGTCAGTTTTATGAAGATGTAACAAGGTTCCAAACCCACAGAGTTCATTCTATGATCCCACAGGTATTTTCAATTATCTCGTGTAGGAAATTCAATATATTATCGCAAATTAGGCGAGCGCAACTATCAGGGCGACCATGCAACACACGAACGACTCCCAACGATTCTGGAAATTAATAGACTTTTATAGATGGAATATGGGAGGTATGGACTGAGTTCTGAGGTTGAATGCTTGGTCCGCGAGATACACGAGAATGCGAGTGGAGAGGAGGAAACATAAACTCGTCCTGGGGACGTAAATTGGCGTCATTCTTCACATATCCGGAAGGCCGTATGTTCTGGTTTCCACTGCGCCTTTTCTGTGTCGTTTTTCGCCCTTCTCTTTTTTCTCCTGTTACGGGCCGATAAAAGAGCTCGAAGAGGATGAGCAAAGTCCACAGAGACATCGGCAGAGATATCATCAAAGCGAAACCATCGATCGTGTTCATAAATTCGGTGTCCAACTGGTACGTGTGCAACCGTCTCTCGAGTGACGTAGATTTTCCATCGTACCTTACAGTCTTCTCCGTTTTATTTTCACATTTCTCCTTTTCACCCCTTATCCCCTACCTGTATCCTTCTCGCCCTCACCTTTATTATTGCTTTTATATTCCTGCAGGACATCCTTTTTGTTGGGCAGGTCCGAATTACCTCTGGAAATGTAAATTTCTGTGACTGGTGACAACTTTTTGCGCTGCGTTCAAAATATTATTATATAATAGAGGCAAGATTGAGAATGTTTCAGGTAGACGACTATAGTTTCTAACATAAGTAGGGGAGAGGGAGGGAATTACAGACGCGGGGTAAACTCGGACCTGTCTTCCCACGGTATTGTTACATGATTTAGCAACGTTTAATGCGAAGCAAATTGTCACAACGGAAGGCTGCGTGCAGCCGCAAAGATAAATGTCGTAAAATGTTTTTGTAGCTTTCCTTATAATTTTATGCTTGGGTACTTTGAGTCTATTAGTGCATTAAAACTATACTACCCGACGAAGCATATTTTTTTCTACACGAATACACGAGTAAATACATACAACGTGGAGAAAGAATGCAACGTGTGATAAATTATGTAAAAATCTTCAGTTCAGACGCATGCAAAATTTATGACACAAATCGCGATAAAACAAGAGGTAAAGCTGACAGTCATCGGCTGGATAGGCTTTTAGTATTTGACCTCTGACATAGAAGCAAATCGCAGCTAGGTTCAAACGGAAGTGGACTATCAAGTTCAAGTGTTTACGTGTTTATGTATACATAGATGTGCATGGTCACAGGCAAGCCAGCATTTCCTTTGAGCGATCAAACAATGTAAATTCACTGATTAGGTCGAGAACAAAGGCGAATCTCTAAGGAACCTTCACTCGATCGGGATCAACTACTCCTTGAACCAGATCGATATCGAGATTCCAGTTTCAGAGTGAATAAGGTGTTCTATATCATAACTTTATATGTACCGAGCTCTCACATTCTCAAGCATGAATTTCTATAGGGAATTGAAGGCCCATGACTTTAGATTTCTTATTCCCTTTCGAGTATGCACTTTAAACTGTTCAGGACATTTCGTGGAATTAATTAGATTTCGTGTTCCCCTGATAGATTACCTGGATTTCATACCATGGGTATAGGAACCCAAACAACTTGTTAGAAAATAAGCTCATTGCCAAATTTTGATATTCTGCACTACTTCCCTACTTGACTACTTCAGTGCTTTCCCAGCGTTCGTTACGAACCCTACTAGAAGTTTCGTTTTCTCTGGTACCTTTATATGCTACCGTAACGAGTTACCGACTTAGGCAATTAATGGAACTTTAATTTTGACATCTATGGTTGTTCGGAGCGAATTACCGAGACGCAATTTAAGTGCACAATTTACATACAGTGGTGATTAGAACTGCACACATCTCATGAATTTTTCTGAAAATCTATACTTATATGATCGTTGTGTCATTGATTCATCACCGTCCAGCCCAATCCGCTGATCCTAAAAACATGAAATTCAGAGGGTATATTCTTTTTGTGACGTAGGTGCTCGATAAGAAGGGATTTTTTGAAACTCCAACCCGAAGGGGGTAAAGGGGTTAAATATGTTTCCTCCGATTTCTTCGGCCCGATTAGATATCAACTTGGTTTTTACTTACAAAGGTTACCCACACAAATGCCTAAAAACCAGATGCAGCATTTTTCTCTAATCAACCCCTAAGGGAGTGAAGAGGGTTTCCCTTTGAAATGTGTGTTTCCACGGATTTCTTAAAATCTTTTCGACCCGATTAGATATCAACTTGAGTTTTACATCGAAACGTTACCCAGCCTTTTGCCTTTTTAATACTCAGCCTTTAGCCTTTAGCCTTTTTGCTTTTAATACTCAGTTCATTTATTGGAGCATACACTCTATCCATCTTTCACAGTAATTCTTGGTAATTTTATCCCATTCTTTCTGGATTCACAAGGAAAGGTCCCCAATCCAGAAATTCAAAAAATGTTGAAACTTTGGGGATATGTAGAGAACATAGACATGTATTACGCATTTTTTTTTGCTGTCGAAATTCATTCTAGGGGTGTGAAATTGACCCCCGGAAAATCCGGCTACTCAGATTTTATGTTATAATTCGCGAACTAGTATTCTAATAGTAGTTCTAATGAAAACTTATTTTCTATCTCTTAGTTTCATGTTCAAACTAAGTTAGTTTCATGTTCAAGTTTCATAATTTTTTGATTTTCCAGGTTGGGAATCTTCCCTTGTCAGTTCCAGAGAATTCGGCTAGATGTTTAAGTTTTTCTCAATTACATTTGAGTCAGTACTATGTTGTGGAAAAGCGTGAGTTTGAAATGTTTGCGAATGCAACCAATTTTAAATTGATTTTCCGACATGTTTAGGATCCCTTTTCGGGAGCCTTAAAACATCAACAATAAATGACAGCGTATCGCCCGGCTACATGATCGTAAACGAATTACTCAAAGAAATACGTAGATATGTAAAACCGAGTACAACAGATCGGCGGATAAGAATGACATTCAAAACGTAAATAAACATTAGCGAATCTTGATAAACAGGCGATGAAATCAACATTTATATACAGTACAAAAGTATTATAAAATTTTGTTATGACTCTGAACTACATAAATATTTCTGTCTATGTTCAATTTTGCTTATTACTGTATAAATCATTTTTAATGTCAGATTTTACTTGTACGTAATATTAGTAACATTAACCCACTCTGAGGAATTATAACTCTCGTATTATTCCTTCATGTCAAATAACGGTTCTTCATATTTCTAACTTTTTCTCAATTATCACCGTACCTAACTCCATGCCAAGCAATTAAAGAAAAGTAACAAAACAGTGTAGACAGCATCACTGAAAATGCCAACAAAAGGATCATTCAAAGCCGATGACAGTGAAACTCATATCTTCCGCGTTTCTAAAGCTCAAACAGTCTCAAGAGTCGTCGAAGCTCGCAATCAGCCGCGTCACCAAGAATCAGTTTCCCCCTCATCGATCGACATCCCTCTAATGTAAGGATTACATTGGCCTTCAGTTTCTGCACCGATGCCGCCGCCTGGACGAACGTCGTGGGGAGTTTACCGCAATCAGTTGCGCCGTCGTCGCCGGTGCCGCGTGTGCAGGTCAAAAAGGAGACGGGAGAAGGGAGCAGGAAGTCGATTCACGGATCGATAGAACGTTTCGATACGATCGTCCCCAAAATGCGGCGTCTATATTGACTTCTGGACCGATCGCTCGTGAAGGCGCTCGCTGCGAGGCTGCAGGCTAAGGAGACCGTCTTCGGAGTCAGAGAGATCGTAGCCAGAAGCTACGGTGAACAGACGACACGGGGGACGGAGATTTCCGTGATAAAACCGAGATTGCGATCCCCTGCCAATCCCGGGGATACCTTCGTGGGAATGAACGAAACTACGGGAGATCGGTCTTTGGGATCGTAGACGGTGTATCGAGCGTTTCCCGAGTGCGGCACACGTACGAGCGGTGCGACTCGAAACCAAAACGACCGGACTATTCTTGTCCCAGAACCACCGGGGAATGCTTGCACCGGCGATGGAATGGAAAGACGCGGTCCACTTCCGGGGGAGGATCAGCAAAATGGTCTTACGTAAACAAATCTTGATCGATCTACCTCTTCCTAGGGATACACGGAATAATTTCTACTGGCTTCTGAAACTTTTGCGAGGGAAAATGTAGCGGTTGGCTGGATTCTTCTTGATCCTATCGCGAAGGGTGTGAATGGTTAGTTGCAGCGATACTTTGGGAATAGAAGAGAATGGAGAATGTACATTATGAGGTCTCTTGGTACTCGGCTGCTTGGCCAAAAAGCGGCGAAAGGAGCCGAATTATCAAGCGAAAGTACAGGTACTGGCGTGACTATACATTGGAAGAATATATAATTAAAAACTATAGTAAATAAACTAAATTCACCGTGCACAGGAGATCGATAAATCGCTAAAATGCTCGGGGAAGTCTAATCTAAAAGGACAAAACGCTTCACAGGAGAAACTCCCATATCTATAATCACTGTGTGGGTAACAGAGACTGACAGTGTCAGGATTAAATGGTCCAATTGCAACACCAAAACTACTGTTAAGATAAGAAAATGAAATAAAACTATTGCGATGGGCTAAGAAACATCAAAATGGGGCCACAGAAATGCCGAAAAATATTCTACGATAAGATATTTGTGAGCGGTAGTATATTTGATATCCGAATAAATTTAATGAAGAAACATTTTTCTATGAAACTGGACGGGCACTACGTAATGTTATTGCTGAAATTGTACAACCAACAACAAGATAAATGATGCTGAAGGTACCCCTTTATACATAATGTAACGAACAAGTGTATTTAAATTCTACACAATATGTATCGTATGGCTGTACAAACGAGTGATTGTGATAGAGGAACGAAATGGTGTGCTTGAGAAAAAGAATATGCACTAATTACGAATGTAGGAATTCTGGAGAAAATGAGTTCTGGAGTTTGTTAGTAGCGGACGAACCGGTACCTGATGCACACAGAGAGCTACTAGGAAGGTAGTTCACGGGCAGGGTTGCCAGAGAAGTGTCTCTCGTAGTGGAAGGGGAGCCAACTTTGGCGTCGATTGGTTTGGGCCAACACCTATCTGTGCTCCGATTGGTTTGCTGTCGCGGCAACATCACGCGTATGCGTGGTGTGTTGCCCCTCCACTACGAGAGACACTTTTGTGGCAACCTTGTTCACGGATGAGCGGGAGCCACTGAGAATATTAGTTTAGCCTTGTAACTTTATAATGCGATAGAGTAAATCCGGGAGACACAGTCGGGCTGGAGAGTTGGTCGAAACAGTTGATTCTTAGAGAATTAATTGTTTTAAACCTTAACACACTTTTACATATACACAGATGTAGAGTCTGAATATAGCCATTCGACCAAATCTCCAGCCCGACTGCGTCTCCCGGATTTATCCTAAATCTCGTGCGGTAAATATGTATCTCTGTGGGTTTATCACATAGTGGAAATCCAGATGATGATCGGGTTCTCATAAAAGAACTCTGCGTAAAAAGTAAAAAGTAAAGTCTAAAAGTTCGGTCTTTACAATTATTTAGCGTGTATCGTCGCGGTACCCAAGTCCAACTCTCGGTTTTTAAGCACTGAGAAATGCGGATGTCTCAAAGAGTTTAATAATTACAACACCTATCAGCAACTTTATGTACTGTATGATTAAATTGAATACTCGAAGGAGAATGTAGCTCGATCTCGTTAGCCTCTTTCGTCTAAACGTACTAGACTTGAAATGAGCCCCCGAGTATGCATTGCTGCAATTTTTATATTATGACATTGGGCTAGAAAGTGGTGGGGACATTAATGCCTTCAATTGAATATTAGGTTTTCAATGTTTCCATAGAAAATCTTCGCTGAACCACACCACCGCAGGAAACGGTGACCCCGCCGGGTCACGTGCATTCCAGACACCTGAAAGGGTTAAAATGTCACAGATAAGTTTGCATACGTTACATAGGTATACTCTCCTAACAAGCTTGGATACGGAAGATGTAAATAGTTTCCCCACCCCTAAAAACGGGCAATTACAATAATACATATGCGTAAATATTTGTTTCTGCAAAAATCTATTTTACAAAAGGCAACAAACACAGAGAACTTCGACGTATCAAGGTGTGTTTAAACCAAACGAACGAAGTAATGAAAAGTTGCAAATGAAGAATGCCGTTTACACTAATTAATGAGCACGATTTTTGTCGAAATTAGGTGCGAACGACCATTCGTTCGTTTGATTTAAACGCACCTTTACAAATTTCAGTGGCAATTGTCAATTCATGTTCCATATGCATAATGCATAATCATTCTGCACGTGTACTACATATAGGCGAACAAATTTTCATACCCCTCTACTGTCTTCTACAAACCAGTTGGAAATTTGCGAGTGCATTCTTAAATCCCATTTACGTTTCACAACGTCGACACTGCAGACACCCAGCTTGTGAAACAAAAAACACAGTTATGGGACTATTGGATTTGTACCACTACTGTAACACAGAATTGGCTGGTAAGTGGTGGACTGCTTTCTACCTATAAATATACATATGTATAAGGTGAGAGGCACCTTGTGCAAACGAGAAAGAGATTTTGGTGGATCCCTAGTCGAACGCATGGGTACTTGAAAAGTTTTGGAATCTAATTACCGAAAAAGCGAAATCTCTTAAGTAAAATGTCGATTCTCTACTTTAACACGTTCTTGTAAGACGAGTTAATCTATCTTCAATTGTGCTCCAAAATTACGTTCGCTTCCGTGGAAAAGAGCAACTCAATTCAAATCACCCCAACGTTTTTTGTGTTTGACAGAAGTCAAAATACAGTTGAAACATATAATTCTTGTAAAGCTAAAGGAGAAGTAGCATATAATTACTGGAACTGTATCATTATTATAACACGGAAGTAGCGGAACTTTGCCTACCTGTTCAACACGCCTGATAGCTTGTGGTACAATAGAAACAGAATTGATTCCCCTCGCGAAACTAAGTTGAAAATTCGGATCAAACCGATAACACCTACTCGCTGTGGAGTACACGTATATTTCAAATTTTTCAAATCTGATTACCTGAAAAACAGAACCTAGTGTGTGAAACGTATGTATGTTCTCCTTTTTAAACATGCTCTTGCATGAGGAATTCATTTATCTTTAATTATACCCAGAATGACACTCGTTTCCGTGGAAAAGAACGACTCAATTTTCACACTAATTTCCAGATATAACAACAAATAATTGGATGTTCGTAAGTTCACCGTTACCGTCCGCATTTATCTCGCTCGCGTACTTGTACTTCGTTTTACGATGTGGTCCCAGGTACATGCAAGACAAATCACCGTATTCATGCCGCAAGTTCATTCAATTCTACAATATCTTCGAAATCGTGACAAACGCTCTAATAGTGTACCACATATTTGAGGTTGGATGGTACCAGCACTATTTTATCTATTGTGTGAAGCCGGACTATTCCATCAATCCGAAATCGTATAAGGTAGTACAAAAATGTTGCTTTAACCATTGGCGCCCGATTTGGCGTATTATAAAATATTTAATAAGGTGACACATAATCTCATTCCAGATAGCTACAATAATTTGGTACACATACATCCTAAAATTAATTGACTACGTCGAGACTGGCGTGTTTGTACTCAGGAAGAAAACCCGACAAATATCGTTCCTGCACTTGTACCATCATGTATCGACGGTTTTCCTGACTTGGTTCTATGTGAAGTATTTTCCCCTTGGGACGTCACTAACAGTTATAGTTGTTAATTGTGCGATACATGTGGTAATGTACACTTACTATCTGTTGTCTTCTATTGGACCGAACATTCAGTCATACCTCCAACCAGTAAAACCGTGTATTACCATAGCACAAATGGTGAGTAAATAAAAATATGCGATAACTTGTTAAATTGAAGTGATTAGAAAGAAAATTCGATATTCGTGGAAAGATCGGAATATATGAAGCCAGTTCCAGGAGATGTCATTTTTTATTACTAATTGGAGAAATCTCTACTACAGATATTTTTGAATATTCCAAGTAAAAGATGAGGAATGCGCGTTTTCATTTGCGAGACCTGAATTTTTCATATCATCGGTTTCTTAAATTATCCAGTTAATTAACATGGTCTTTTTTCCCAACAGGTACAATTTGTGGCGTTGATAGGCTACTCACTGCAAGCTTTCCTGCCTTCATGTCATGGTTTTACAGTTCAAGCTGTTATTTTAATTGTAGACCTAATGATCAATTTTATCTTATTTTATGATTTTTATAGGAAGACTTATAGTTCGAAGGAGATAAAGGAGAAATAAATATTATGAACATATAACCAACATCTCTGTCATGGACAGATCGTAATTAGGCACCTGTATGAAGTGTCTCGTTCGAAGATGATAAGGGTGTCCGAGTACTTGAACTTCGAGTCGAATAATAATACGTCGAAGAAAACTAAAAATCCGAATCAAGTTATCAAATATATACAAACGGCATATGATTTCGTAATGACTACCCGACCAACAAGTGTAGAATCTGAGACCGCTTTATCCGTGGCTGGATTATTTTGTACAAAAATTAGGTCGCGATCAGAAAACCAAAGTTTATACAAATTATGTTTTTGCGCGTTATGTTTATGTATTTGTTAAAAATAATTGTTAAATAAAAAATATTTAATTATGTATTTAAGTTAATATATGTATTTCATAACATTTTCTCGTTCTGTTTATGGAAAAAGTGGATTAAAAAAATTCGATTTCTTTTTAGATACATCGACGAGAGGACGTAGTAAACTAAATGTGTGTAGGGGAGACCGGGGCAAAGTGAGACGAAAAAAGTTTGAAGTCGAATAAAATTTTTCCCTTTCAGTAAATATGTGTGGAGATAGATTTATAATATAATTTGAACATTACTATTGATAAATTACAAATAGCAATACTTAAAATAAACTTAAAGTATATTAAAGTTCAATTTGAAAAGAAAATGCCAAAACTGACCACTTTACCCCATATATGGGGTAAAGTGAGCTACTATCCGGGGTAAAGTGAAGTGCAACGAAATAAGAACTTTAATTAAGGATATAGGTACATATTAACCCCTTGCGCTTGAATTACGTGTGTAGCACGGCAGCTTCTGTTTTTTTTGCACCGTGGTTGTCAAAAACTGTGGTAGATTTTTCACTTTTTTTTGTGGTTAGATTCTGTTCCATCACGCCGCGTGGTTTTCTAGTCAGCTGACAGGTTAAGATATTGCGCACGTCACTTGCACATTGGTTCTTGGCAGCCATTTGCAGTTCAGTTTACCCCGGTCACTTTACCCCGAATGTATACTCAATGGAAAATTAATTATTTAGTAATGTTAGTATTAATGTTTTCTCAAACGCGTATACATGTATGTTTATAAGCTTGTTATAAATACGCAGAAAAAAATTGAAGTTAAAATAACACATTTAAGACTCATTTATCCAAAAAGCTAAATTGAAAAGAAAACCAATTGGAAGTCTCTAAAACTTCAATTTTAATTTTTTAAATGAATTTCCATTTCTCGATATCTGAATCTGCATAATTATCATTGTGGTATTACACACATTTATTACGTCATCAAAATTTGTAAATATATTCTATTGTTAAAGAATAAATTAAGGAAGCTCATTTTACCCCGAGGTTCACTTTGCCCCGGTCTCCCCTACAAGAGCAACTGAATTAGTTGAATCATTTTTCAGTTATCGTTTACGCCATGTTTTGTAAATATGAAAATAGTGTTTTCGAGATAAACACGTATAAAAAATAGTCCGTACGGGCTTTTAGATTCCGAATTTTGGCCGGACGCTTTATGAACGTTTTCACATGACATACTATTGATTAGGCTCCAAAGAAATCGATTTTTTGGACCGATTACAGGAGGCTCCCCCTTAAGACTGCTTCCCTGGGCCACTTACAGTACCCTCCTTCGCCCTGGGCCAAATGCCGCCGTTGTCACTTGTCCTCCACCAGCGCGACAATTCCCAGATCACCCTCTGGTACTCTCACGAAGGCCCGCCACTCCGCCATACAGCAATAAACACTAGGAGCAACCCGCCAATATCTTACATCTTATATTTTTGAAAATAAACAAGAAAAACGAAATTAAAAAATATTGATGCACTCTCAATTTATTTACATTTATAAAATGTGCCACGAAATTACAATACAAAATTAAACACAGTTGCAAATAACCTCAAGAGAAATTCATAAAAAATGTATCGATACTATTGATGGTACCTGTAAATTATTTTGTGATATAAAAATTTGTATCTTCAGGAACAATTTATATTTGAATAAAATAAAGCTAGAGGGCGATTTGGACAAGCTAAAAGCTCGTTCAGCTGCGATGGCGAGGCAGGCTAGACCGTTAAGCCCTGCATGCGATTTCCGTCATCCACTATTGAATATTAAAATTTTCACATATCTCATTACACCTTGCTGAGAGTAGGTATTACCGATGGATTGGCGAAGTTATGTCGGTGAAATTGAGTACAAGCACGGAACAATTCGGGCTATTTTTTATTACGAATTACACGTTTAAAGTTACTGTGGTTTCCAAGTTAAGCGAAGAACACGCTTCTGGGAACTGACCCGCAACCAATAAGTTTCTCTAAATCACCTCTGATTGTAATAAGATATAAGCGAAACTCTAACCGTAATAGTACGAGAATCTGAGAGGTAACCGAAATACCTGATCGATTGCATTTCAATTAGGAATCTCTGACCGTATTATGGGATGGGAGAAATTGATTTGAGAGAAATTCTCAGAGACATTTGGACTGTAATTTCGACGAAATGAGCGAAACTCTGTCCGTGATTCTGAGAGAAAGGGTCGGGACTTGGGTTCTACCCAGATGAATACATAGACCGGGAAGATATGCTGTTCTTGTCACTCACATTGTCTGTCACTCTTGTGGCGGGTTCGGGCTCCTTGAAAGCAGATCCTTGCAGTTATTTGCTGCTCTGACACTGTCGGTCCCAAACGGCGCCAATATAGCAAGGCATTGCTATATTTAAAACTCTAAATTATTTATCAGTTTATTTGAAGTACTTAATTTAAATAGAAGATATTAGCATTAACCCTTTAAATCACCAAAAACTTTTTGTGGTATAAGCATCTGACATCTGCAAGATATATTTATAGTGGCTACACTTCCCCATGCTTTCTTTTGACATTTTTCGGTTTTGTAATGGACATTAAAAAAGGACATTAAGGATAAAATTATAAAAAAGAAAACCAGAATATTAGAATCTGAAGCTGCAGAAGTAATATATAATTTAATAAAAATTTCTCAATTTATGAAAGTAATGATACAGAAACAACTGGCCTATTATTTATCAACACCATGAATTATAAAAACAGCATGAAGTAATAAAGTATCAAGTAAACAGTTTGCGAAAGCTTTTCAGAGCAATTATGGTTAAAATATTGATAAAAGAAAAATTAAGTAAACGTAAAATATGTGGAATTATCCATCATTAAGAGGGGATAATTTTTCCTCATTTTTCGGCGCAAATTGCATTTCGATATATTTTATGGTTCAAAAGTTTTGCGAATAAGGCCCCAAATTCTTCAACCACGGCCACTAACGCGTCAGCGCGGTGTAATACCGCAGCTGGACCGTGGTATAGGTAGATATTTCCACGCGAAACGGGATCGTTGCGATCGCATTCTTAAAATGGCTACCGTTTTCTTCCCCGTCTGCTACGTCAAATTTTATATCCTCTGACGAAAGTTAAAAGCACCCTGCGCCTTCTACTGTCATCTAAAAGACCTTACACTTTCATCATCAGCTCATAGATGGCGGAAGTATCGGCGCATGGCTGTAGTGGAATGCGTGCGTGAGGCGCTGTTGCCGCTTTACCTGCACGCGTGAGCGCGGGTTGCATGATTAACTGATGACCCTGTACCTATACCCAACAGGAGATATAGCCATTCAACATTCGCGAACCTTTTCAGTGGTTTTACAAACTAAAAAGGATCGCAAGATTCTGGTTCTTGAGTCGAGTAGAGAAATGCCGACTAATCGATGCCATCAGGTCTTTGTGATATTGTTCTCGATGCCTCTAAATGGTGATCAAATAAACCACAAGCAAAGAATTAAACGAATTTTCTAAATAATAGAAATTTAAAAGTGTGATTTTATTTAGACGTTATAAGCGAATGAAGTGTGTATAATGCAAGCCACGAGTCATTGAGCGACTAAATTAGTGCGAGTAATGATCTCAAGATGACCCAACTATAGTGGTGCATAATCTAATTTCCATCGTGACGATCACTCCAATTTATTCAAAGCATTTAAAAGAAATACCAATTGAAAGTTTAGAGTACCTATAGATGTTTCATTTTTGCATATATTAATAGCTGTTCGTTCATACTATTTTCCTAATGGGCGTTTGCTTCAGTGACCTGACGGCTCAATTGATTAGATTAGTCTCAAAAAGTTGTGATGATAATTCGCAAACCATTATAAAGTGCTGAAGACGAACTTATAGGGTACTTCTACTGTATAACATATAGGTACCACAGTGAACGTGTTAATCCGAATTTTTTCATTGAAGTCGGAGATTTTTGAAAATCACTGTCCCCAAATATTAATGCGAATGATGTTCGTTCCAAATCTTACATAGATAATACATAGATTGGTGTTTGTTAGTGCGATGATACTAAAATTTGGTTTTATCCATACAATGAGGGTCACTGGTACTTTAAACGCGCAGAAAAATAGGAAACCTATTAAATACCCATTTAAATTTCAAACTATGTAGACCGGATGCGTGAGTGACACAAACTGCATATTTAATCGATATTATACAGTATAATCTGCTTGCAGCTGTCTATGACATACCTATCACCGTCAAGGGAACGCGTAGTATGTCCAAAGATTTTTACACATAACACATTTTTAACATTTATTTTATTTTCAGCGGTATCATATAATGATATTACAACAATTATGCTATGATTGCATAAAGGGACAAGATGATTACATACATTAAATGTCCTGTTTATTAAGGAAGTATTCTCACTTGGAGCGTCAAAAAATTAATTTTTTTTAATCAAATTTTCTTAAAGCTTCATTTTTCAAACCTGTGTTGCTAAAAATTGATGTCGAAAATCGTTGAAATAACGAAGACGTGGAAATCTGAAATTTCGAAGTACACGATGTAATATGGTTTATTTTTCATTATTGGACGTACACACTCTGTAAATCATATACTGCCGGTTGCAACTAGGTATCACGATTTTTGTGGCGCAGCAGGAAAACGTAATCTTCATCCTACGTAATAACTTCTATTCTATTCCATTGTCATTCAATACTTTTTACGATTCTTGTACACTTAAGGGAAAGCGGGGTAATTCCGGCTACATAGATATAAAATTTGAGCAAGTTACACATTTGTTGACATTAGTTTGACCCAGATAGCATGAATTTACGTTGTAACAAAATTACCCCACTAGTGAGGTAATCCCGGCAATGATTTCTCTTTGCGAAAGAGGTGAGAAAGCTGTTAAATTAATAAAAAAAAGTAATTATTTTTAGTTTTAAAATTAATTACTACATGAATCACAAATGTATTCTTCAGGGGTATCTCACCCCGCATGTTATGTAGCGGAACCAGCTTTCACCACTTCCCTCGAATTCTTTGTAAAAGGAGCAACTGAAGTCCACTACCTTTGTCTCAAAAGTATCTGAATCGCTCGATTCAAAATTCATTTTTTTCTTTCTCAGTTTCCTTTTACCTTCCCTTTGTGTGTTTCGATGTGGAAGCGCGTTATTCCTGGCTGCATTCTGTTTTATTCGTAATTCTTTTATATGTCAGTGGCATGTAAGCCATAAAGCAGCAATGTTGAAAGCTTGCCGGTTTTACACCACAACACATGTTCAGATAGTTCATGTAATACACTGAATTGAATTTACATATCACCAAAAACCAAATGTATGTTTGAAAGTAAAAGTATTTCTCTATTTAATGAGATTAATATTATGTAATAATTGATATCTATTTCAAGCACTAATTTACCTTGCTTAAAACTAGATCACTGTTATAAGGTTCTGTTGCGAAATGAACATTCGCGGATTTATTTACAACAAAAGGCTGCTATAGTAATGGAAACGATGAATATTATTTAGCCGCATAATTAACAAGTGGTAGTACCATAGAGAGTCAAGTCATACATTTTTGGTCTTAAGAAATTACCCCACTTTACCGTATAACAGTGAGAGTACCTACATATTCCCCATTTTGTATAAATTTTTACAGGACTATGGATATGAGTTCCAATAGAATGAATAAAAAATGAATTAATCAAACAGTTTTCTACAAATTTACGTATTCGTAGAACGAACAAACACATTCGCAGAAATCATGATAAATGAGACGTCCTGTACAAGTTACTATTGAATTATAATATTACTGTATGAAAAACACATTGACTCAGAAAATGAAGATTCACAAATTATGCATATTTTCTTCTAAATTGAAAGAGTACTGATTGTAACATATATTTCAGGTTCCTACAGTAGTACGCATTTAAAATGGTCGTGATTAAATTCTGTACATTCGTGGAATTCCATGGTACAGTTTTATTCGATGTATTCGATCAGCAGCCGGCTTTCTTCTTACAATTATTTTTTCCTCATTGGAATACCTTTGTTTAAACTCTACACGGTATAAACACTTGAGTTCAGAAACATCAGGCATCCTGGACGCTTCATTGGTCACTCTTAGATTTCGTAGACTTTTGTGTCATTTTAAAAACCTGTTCTATTTATTTCAAGAATTTTCCCAAGTCACCTAGAAAGTCATCGGAATTGAACTTAGTATTCTAGAACTTTAACCCCGTTCCCAACGCAAGAAATCGTTTGACGTGCTCAGCAGATTTAAGAAGTAATAGCCCACCGAGGCTTGCTGGCATGGTAAAACAGAACATAAGTTTTAAAAATTTAGATCATACGCGTCTCGGTAATACGACAGGAATTTGCATACATTAATAAGGCGGGAGGTGTAAAATTCAAACGTTTGAACGAATTATCGAGACAAATTTGGCAATGGTGTGAGAGCCGGAAGGTCTGGTTAGTTGTTTTTTAGAATTCCATTTTTCAATGGAAAACGTGCTGGCCGATGCGGCTTCTATATACCTCGGATAAAAAATCTAGATACAGAATAGAAATTATCTCAGAGAGTATTTGTAGAAATAAGAAAAGGCAGTTGGACTTTGTCTTGGTTGGCGGTCGGACTGAAGTCAAAGCACTTGAGGTGGTTTGGTGAGAGATTAATACACAACATGTAGCAACACTCGATGTATTAATAACACAACAATGTCAGTAAAGTACCAATGAATAATAACAATAGCGAGCGTGCGCGTTAAAGTATGTATAAATTGGGCAACAATCGCCCGGCAACGTATATCCAGAGAGTCGCCAAGAGCTCCGCGGGATACTTTCTTATATCCAGCGATTTGTATCCGGCAATTTGTATCCAGCGACTTGTATCCGGCGACTTATGACCAAGAACATTCCGCGTCGAGTCGCTGTATCCCACAGAGATATTGCCAAATCGCTTGACAGGGTAAACGATACAGTCATTGACCATGAATATAAAAAGGGTACATATTCGTACCCTTTATGGCCAGCCCGCGTGGCGGTTCGGGAGCCTGGACCAACTTTCCGCCCCGTCAATATTCGCCGGTTAAAAAGGGAAGAGTAGGATGAATTAGAGATAAAGAACAAAAAACATAGCGATAACCCGAAAACGAAGATAGAAACGGAAAAGCAGAGAAAAGTATAGAGAGTGTGAAGAGAAAGTGTGGGAAAAGAAAATTGTCTTCTGACTCGCAAAGGCCTGGTCGCCAAATATTTCTGACGATGATCAAGCGTGTGCCAACCCTTGAAACTCGATGCAATAAGAAACGGCAGGAAGTAATAAAGAGGTATGATGCAGTAGAAAGGTGAAAGTTTAGATTATTGTGAGGACCCGAAATGGTAGGTAATCTTCTGATGCAAATTGTAGAGAAACTAATAATCCGATTGAATTGCTGTCTGGCACTTCATTTTAGCATATTGTAAAGCATTAAAAACAATTATAAAAGTTAAGAAAAATATATATATATGTCACGAGGTGGCTCGGAACTGAAGGTCTTTTTTATGGGGAGTAAACGGTAGGGATTGCAAAGTTACCGACTTTTTCAATAACCGGTAATTCGGTAGAATTTTCAATCAAAACCGGTTTACCGGTAATTAAGCGGTATTTTTCAAGATATTGAAAATATAAGACTAAGCATTACAAAAAACCACTTTTCTTGAACACTAATCGAGCATTATAAAAAAATATACGTAAATAAAACTATTTTGAACATAAAATATAAAATGATAGAACACAAAATAGATATATTTGTATAATTATTGACAATACTTATTAATTTGGATCTTCACCAGGAAAACTATGAAAAGAATTTTAACTTAAATACATAATTAAATATTTTTTATTTAATAATTCTTTTTAACAAATAAGCGCGTAGAAACATAATTTGTATAAACTTTGCTTTTCTGATCGCGACCTAATTTTTGTACAAAATAATCCAGCCACGGATAAAGCGGATAAATACATACCTCCAAGGAAGCGATACGCGTCTCGAGGTGTTTATTCTCGTTGTTTATTCTTAAGATCGTCTTAAGCATTCGGCATCCTCTACTAACCTAGTAGACTTGGAGGATCTCTGGCTTAAGACGATCTTAAGAATAAGTAACGACTTAGAATACCGCCCGTAGATCGCATCTCTGAATTACCAACTGCACCAAGAGCTGCACAAGAAACGTATTCCAACTTACGTGCATCCCACAGTTCTGCAGTACTATGATCATGACTCTGGGATCCTTATTGATGACTTTTCATCATAATATGTGCATGTGAACGCATCCATACCGCCAGACGAGTCCATCCGATGAAGGCCATAACTTTAGTGTTTCTACCAAAATCTTAAAAATTGACCCTCATAGTGGAGACAGAAGATGTCCGATCCAAAAAAAAATTATACGTAAAATGTCCTTATGGGTGGGCCACTTTTGGCGGGTATTAGAATTGAATCCGAAAAAAATGCAAATCGAGCCACCCCAGTGCTAACTACTTCCCCGGCTCCGGATTCATGAGAAACTTCGTCTGGAATGTTTCCGCTTAAACTAGGGAACACTGTACCTCTACAATTGAATAGATCCCTAGCGAAAGGAACGTTGTACTACATTTGTTACAAATCCGACATTTCACAGGAGAGCGTTATAAATTTGCTCAACATATTATTAATATCTGGCGGGAAAAACGTTGTACTTGACATTGTCACATTTGATTTTTTATGGCATATTATAATTAATATATTGAGAAAGTTTAAACCACTCTGATCTGAAGTTTCAGATTTGTAACATACAATCATCGCCGCCAGATATTTAGTTACTGAACATGATACAGTTTTGAATATTTACGTCGGACACTTCCGCAATTAACCAACAACAGCTTAATATTCATATCGCATGCCTAATCCACGTGATAATGTCTATAAAGGGTAGACCAATACAGGTGTTCGGCTGTTTTCTGCAGTAAACATCAACCACGGTCAACATCGTCAGGCTCGATTCTCTATTTTCTTGTGCTTAACAAAAGTCAATATATAGCCTAGACATACATTTTTTTTTTAAAATTAAAGGAGAACAAACATGGGATTATTGGAACTATATCATTATTATAACACGGAATTGGCAGGTGTGTGGTGGAACTTTGTCTATTTGTACAAGATACTTGATAAGTCACGGTTCGATTGAAAAACAATTGACTCTCCTCGTGAAAGTAAGTTGAAAATTAGGTTTAAAACGATATTCGCCCATTCGCTGTGGAGTACATGTATATTTTAAAATTTTCAAATTCGATTACCAGAAGAACAAAGCCTAAGTATTATGTAAAACATTGATCCTCTATTTCAAACACGGTCTTGTATGAGGAACTCATTTGTCTTCAATTCTACCTAGAACGACACTCGTTTCCGTGGAAAAGGGCGACTCAATTCTCATACTAATTTCCAGATGTAAGAACAAACAATTGGCTGTTCATAACTTCACCTATACCGATTATTGTTATCTCGTTTGCGTACTTGTACTTCGTTTTACGATGTGGTCCCAGGTACATGAAGGACAAACCACCGTACTCATGCCGCACCTTCATTCATTTCTACAATATCTTCCAAATCGTGTCAAACTGTGTACTAGTGTACTTACATATACACAGCTAAAATGCTGTGATCATACATTCCATTACTCATATCGCGGACATTTTTTAATTAATCCGTCAAAAAGAATCCCATTTAAAAACATTGTCGTAAATTAATAACTTTACAAAATTAATAATATACCAAAATTACGCCAATTATAAGAATGGCTATTATACAAAGACAAAATTGTATTAAATAATATTAAGCAGACATATTATTATACAAGTAAATATTTTAATACGAATAAATATTTTATTCAAAATACTTGTCGCTGCACCCCGAATTGGAGTTGCTAAACTGAAATAAATATATATAAATTGCATTAATCTTTTTCTTTCTTTCTTGTGCGTGCTTTCGTGAATGTGTGTATGTGTGCGGGTGCATATGCTACGTATGATATTAGAGTTAAATATATGTAGAATAGATCTGACTGCGTTTCTAATATGTATATGTATATATATGTTTATGTATTTTAGATTGTAAGGGAGTTATTATAAATTATTATTACTACTAAAACAAGTAACATTTTTTCGGTTCCGCAGCGCCAAGTATTTTGAATAAAATATTTATTCGTATTAAAATATTTACTTGTATAAAAATATGTCTGCTTAATATTATTTAATACAATTTTGTCTTTGTATAATAGCCATTCTTATAATTGGCGTCATTTTGGTATATTATTAATTGTGCACAGTTATTAATTTACGACAATGTTTTTAAATGGGATTCTTTTTGACGGATTAATTAAAAAATGTCCGCGATATGAGTAATGGAATGTATGATCACAGCATTTTAGCTGTGTATATGTAGTTGTGTCATCTTAAGCGCAGTTGGAAAGTACCTTTATGTACTTGCAGCTCATTTTGATTTCACACCTTTTTTTTATTTTGTAATTATTATAATCTTCTATTTTTTTGTGATTGTATATTTTGTTCTATTTTTTTGTGTATTATTATCTTCTATTTTTGTGATTATATATTTTGTTCTATTTTTTGGGGGATTGTATATTGTCTTCTATTTTTTTGTGATTTTATTATTACCTTCTATTTTTTGTGATATATTTGATTTTTCATGTACTTGGCGTAATTTTTTTACTTTTTGAAGTTTTTTTATGGGGATCTCACTTCTTTTTACAAAGATAATTGGCATAGTAGGGACAGACTTTAGATAATTTTTATTGGGGGAAAAAAAATGTGTGGAAAATTTGAAATCGACCGGAAGACGGGAAACCGGGTCTCATCGCATTTGAATTTTGTTTTTAATCGTTTTTCTCCATTATAGTATATCGTTAATATACATGTTTATATATGGTTGAATTTGTCTTTTTACACTCTGTAATAATATAGAATCAAAGTATAAGATTACTTGAAAAATTATGACCTTGAAATCTCGTAAATTTACCTTAAAAAAACCTCTTTCGTTGTAATTATTTTTACCATGTCAAACAGTACAACTTTTGACTAAGGAATTTTTTTAAAGTATCGGTGTATTTTAATGAAGTACCGAAATACACTGTTCCAACAGATTTTATAAATATGGATTCTCTAGAATGGAAAAGTGATCCCAATTATAATATTGGATTAAATATAGTAAATAATTTAGCAGTAAACGATTCGGCCGAACGAGCAGTCAAACTCATGCAAAAGTTCAATTGTAACTATTCAACAGCCATCTGGACTTGTAACATTCAATACTCGTTTCTTATAAATTTTCGTACGCTGAATACGAATTCGCAAACCGTTTTTCGCCAACATCCTCAGTTTTCGAAAGATTAGTTTATTTAAAAAAAAAATGCAAATTTTCAACTTGAACGTCTTGCGTATCGAAATAGTAATAGTTATTCGGTTGCTTGTTCCGTCAAAATTATTTTATAAACCTTCGGGAACACAACGATATAAGTTATTATTGCATTATTACTATTTAAATATATTTAAACCACGATCAAAGAAAAAATGCACCCGAAACGCAACAATTTTTGCAGATATCTGTCAATTTATTTTAAAAACTAAGAGTCTAGAAGAAAATCTGACTACTCCACGCGATGCAGCAGACATTTTTCCTTCGGAAAACATTAACAAAAGTGGTAGGTCACATTTCGTTTTCAATAACTGAGTGAAATAGTTTGGCAAAACGTATGGCGCCGACAGTAGTAGTCGCGCGCGTGGAAGCGATTCTGTCGGTGAGCGGCAATGGATACGCCCGCCGCTGTTGCCTTCTGTATTGAAAACAAACCGTGACTTACCACTTTTGTTGGTGTTTTCCGGGGGGAAAATGTCTGTTGCATCACGTGCAATGGTGAATTTTCTTCTAGAGCCCTAGTTTTTAAAATAAATTGAAAAATATCTGCAAAAATTGGTGCATTTCGGATGTAGTTTTCCCTTTAATCAGTTATTTATAATTATCCCAAAAAAACTTTAGACGAAAATTATACTCTTTGACAACATAAATATAATGCCAACGAAAAAAGTATTTTTTGATGGTTCATTTTTTGAGATTTCAAGGTCATGATTTTTTTGTGTAATCTTATACTTTGATTCTATATTATTACAGAGCGTAAAAAGATAACGATATATAAAAATGTGTATTAACGATATACTACAACGAAGAAAAACGAGTTACGAAAATAAAAAATTTCAAATGCGATGAGGCACAGTTTCTCGTTCTTCGATCAATTTCAAATTTTGCACACATTATTTTTTCTCCCAGTGGCATAATCCTTGGGGGGTGACCCCGTCAAAAATCTCAAAATTATATTTCGACAAGAGTAACTAAGGTCCACCCTAATAAACAGTCTTATGACGGGATAGAATTAAAGATAAATTCTACATAATAGAAACTATGCACACCTGCAATGCTTCAAGATGATGATTGAATTGGTGGAATTGGTTTAAATTTGAGTTTTCTGATATGAACCAAACTTACAAGAAGCAAATAGAGGATTACAGCTGAATAAAATCGTTTAATAAAATCGTTTAATTAATATAATTAATATAATACTATGTCACAATAATTTTTTTTCTCTGACATAGATCACACTGCATTATCTTCTGCTTCGATTATCTGTAAATAAATAATATATAAAATCCACATTTTATTTTTTGGTTACAACTTAACGTAGAATTTATTACAAAGATAATTTGCATATGGAATGACGTCAGATAATTTTTAATATTATATATATCTTTATCTTCTATTTTTTGTGATTTATTTACTTTTATGTATTCTTATATTCTTACAATGTATAAGTATAAAAATAAAACAACAAATAAACTTCGTATAATTGGGATTGGTGGAATTGGTTTATATAAGCTGAATAAACTCATTTAATTAATATAATAATAATGCTATGTTTCCATAAATTTTTTTCTCTGCCGTAGATCATACTGCATCATCTTCTGCTTTGATTATCTGTAAATATATATAAAATCCACATTTTAGTTATTTTAGTTACAACTTAACGTAGAACTTATTATATATAGAAATAGAGTGGCCTTTTGCTTTAGTGAGTGTAGAGACTAAATAATGTGTCCCAAGGAGGTGCGAGCGTATGGCAGAAAGTCTTGTTGCAGGAAATTTAAATGCTAATGGTAATAATTCAGCGAAATGAACGCGGAGATCCAATATTTTTAACGCACAATGTATTGGTGTTGGAATGAAACTAATTTATTTAGTATGTTTATTGGTGATTTTAAATAATGGGAATCTAAAAAATTAATGAATTAATGAATAGCGTGACAACTACTTTGGATTTTATTAATTAAAGTATTACGAATGTCTTTCACAAAAGATTGAAAAGCATTAACGGAGATGTGTTTTCAGTGTACTTTCTTCACTAATGTGACTTGCTTTACATTGCAAGCAGTCCACCATAATCTATTTTCTTAATAATTCTTAATGCTATGTCTTTAAACAAATTTTGTCGATTTACCTTATTTGACAAAGTTCCAGAAACTTGTGCGAAACAAGATGCTCTGTCTATCTATTTAATCTTTTCCGGACAACCTCCACGCCTGTGCATTCCCTTCATTTCTATCCATCCAAGCCTGTGCGTCCCCTTCAATTGTACTATCCAAGCCTGTGCGTATCCTTCATTTTTATCGAAGTCCTGTACGTCCCCTTCATTTCTATAATATAATAACCTTTACATAAAATAAAAACTCTAAATTGCTGGTATACAAATACAAATATCTGGCAATTTAAATTCAATGCAATTTTTTACTACAATATATTATTTTGTACAAGCATGGTACAAATTTCTAGAAACTTATGCGAAAGAAGGTGCTTCTCTGTCGAACCTTCTCCGGACAACTTCCAAGTCTGCGACTCTACATAAAAAATCTATTAAATAAATTTGGCGACTTACCTTGTTAATTGAGACAATAATTCCGTCTCCTATTTAGTGTAAAAACTCCTGACATCTCAAATTTGGACAACTTACATTATTTGACACTTGGAGGTTAAGATTGGTAGGTTATAAAGTTCAATGTATTTAAAAAATAGTTTGTACAATGACGGACGACGATCCCTGCCGAATAATCCCGAGTCGACGAACGAAGAACGAAGAACGAAACATGTGTTAGTTTCGTTTTGGCTGAAGGTGTGCGTTTAACGCGTATATACGTAGAAGAACGAAACATGTGTTAGTTTTGTTTTGACTGAAGGTGTGCGTGTAACGCGTATACGTATTATGTTTGACGAAAAATTTCTAGAAGATTCAGAAGAAGAAAAATCTTAATATTTCCGACTGATCCATGAGACGATATTCTGATATCTCTGTCATGCGTGGACCGATTTTATTGAAATTGGTCTCATTCCAAAGCTTATATGCGGTTTACATGAGAAAAATGCCTTTAAATTTAGAAAATATTGCAAGCGTCATGAGATATTAATGAAATAAGTTTCAGGTTAGGTTGGATTAGTCGGTTTACGAGTAAAAGATACGCGACAGCGACAGTCGACGTATACAGGGTGTCGAAACATGTACTTGGCGTCTTTAGATACAGATCAAATATAAGTACTCCTTTGAAGATAAAGTATCTAATTGTAAGAATAATGCCAACTGCTGATCGAATACGTTGAATATATCCTGAAATTGATGAATGCGTGGTAAAACTGTACCATGGAATTCCACGAATGTACAGAATTTTATGGCGACCATATTAAATGCGTACTGCTTAGGAACTTGAAATATATACATATTACATTCAGTTCTCATTCAATTTAAAGAAAAAAACGCTTATGTAATTTGTGAATCTTCATTTTCTGAATCAATGTGCATTTCATACAGTAATATTATCCTTCAATAGTAACTTGTACAAGACGTCTCATTTATCATAATTCCTACAAATGTGTTTGTTCTTTCTAGGAATACAAAAAATTGTAACTACTTGACGCGTTCGCTGCAACAGTTCGTTCTAATGGGATTCATATGCATAGCCCGGTACAAATTTAGACAAATTTGGGAATATGTTCTGTCATTCTTATAAGTGTAGAAAAATCGTAAAAATAAGTATCGAATGGGAATGCCATAGAATAGAAGTTGTTACGTATGATACGAATTACGTTTTTCGTAAAAATCTGACGCCTAGTTGCAACTGGAAGTATGCATATGATTTACACAAATGTATACCTATAACTTCCCATAGTGAAAAATAAACCGTCACATCTTGTACTTCGAAATTTCAGGTCTCCACATCTTCGTTATTTCAGCGATTTTCGACATACATTTTTCGAGAAATGAAGCTTTAAGAAAGTATAATTATAAAAGAAGAATAAATACACGAAATACTCCAAATAAGAATACCCTGTTAATAAAGCGGACATCTGAAATATTAATAATGTATCAAACCTCAGACGACAATAAAATAATATCAAATTTAGCCAGATAACTTAATTCAGTAAAAAGTTATTAATTTAGTAAAGCTAGATTGCCTAAATCGCCGACTGTGCATCGGTAGAGGGTCTCTTGTTGGTCCCTTATTTCACTCACTTTTGGTTTATACCTATCGTTCACTCTCTCTCTGTCAAACGATTTGAGCGAGATCAATTATTTATTAGTTGGTTTGGAGTAAAAACGAAACATAAAAAATTGACTGCAATGTCTATTTAAAACTCCTCTCTACAGACTGTACGGCATTAGAGCTTATAAATCTTTGTTTCATAATGAGAATGTTAATCAAATTCCAATAGATAAAATTAGTGAAGACATACCAATCGAAGATAGCCTCACTGTACAATGTCAAACACACTTATGGAATGATGAAAATTATCTTCGTATTGCATCAGGAGAAGCAAATATACCACACACTCTACTTTTCAATGAACATGCAGACGAATAAAACTTATTCACATTAAGAAAAATTAACGATTTTGATATTTAATAAGTACTTTGGCTTCTAACGTGTGAGAGTTCCACGCATTGATTTATTTTTTTTGGATGGAATAATATAATTAATATATTGAGAAAGCTTACATCGCACACATGTGAAATTCCGGATTTGTATAATAGCTGCATTAAATTCTTTCTTCCGCCTGGTATTGAATTATTGAAAATGTTTCGAATATTTACGTCACGCACTTACGCAAGTGGCCAACAGCAGTTTAATATTCATAACGCATACTTAAACGTCGTGATAATGTCTATAAAGAGCAGAACAATACAACTGATTCACTGTTCTCTGCAGTAAATATCAAACACGGTCGACATCGGTATGCTTGATTCTCTATTTTTTTGTGTTTAACGAAAGTTAATATATAGCCTAAGCATATAATTCTTGTAAAATTAAAGAAGAACAAGCATGGAGTTATCGGAACTATATCATTATTATAACACGGAATTGGCAGGTGAGTGGTGGAACTTCTCCTATTTGTACACGATGCTTGATAACTCGCGGTACGATCGAAACAGAATTGATTCCACGCGGGAAACTAACTTGAAAATCGGTATCGAAACGATTCTCGCCCATTCGCTTTGGAGTACACGTATATTTTTAAATTCTCAAATTCGATGGTCTGAAGAACAAAGCCTGGTATGTAAAAAATCAGTTCTCTATTTTAGACACGCTTTTCTATGAGGAATTGATTTGTCTTTAATTTTACCCAGAATGACACTCGGTTCCGAGGAAAATAGCGACTAAATTTTTACACTATTTTCCAGATGTAAGAACAAACAATTGGTTTCTTGTAAGTTCACCTATACCGATTGTTCTTATCTCGTTTGCGTACTTGTACTTCGTTTTACGATGTGGTCCCAGGTACATGCAAGACAAATCACCGTATTCATGTCGCACATTCATTCAATTCTACAATGTTTTTCAAATCGTGACAAACTATCTAATAGTGTACCATATATTTGAGGCTGGATGGTACGAAGACTTTTTTATCTATTGTATGAAGCCTGATTATTCCTTCAATCCGAAACCGTATAAGGTAGTACAAAAATGTCTTGTTAACCATTGGTACCAGATTTTGTGTACTATAAAATGTTTTGTAAGGTAACGCACAATTGCATTGTAGATGACTAAAATAATGTGGTACACATTTACCCTGAAATTAATTGACTACATCGAGACTGGCTTGTTTGTGCTGAGAAAGAAAAACCGACAAATATCGTTCCTGCACTTATACCATCACGTTTCGACGGCTTTGCTGTCCTGGTTCTACCTGAAATATTTTGCCCTTGGAATGGCATTAACAATCCCGCTTGTCAATTGCTCGATACACGTGATAATGTACACTTACTATCTGCTGTCCTCCATTGGACCGAACATTCAGGCATACCTCCAACCAGTGAAACCGATTATTACCATAGCGCAAATGGTGAGTAAATAAAAATATCCAGTAACGTACTAACTTGAAGTGATTAGAAATATTCTGGGAAAGATGGGAATATAGAGGGCCAAGTCCAGTGGATGTCATTTTTTATCACTTTCTAATTAGAGAAATGTCAACGTCAAATATTGAAAATATTTCTAAGAACATAGGTATAGGGAATGCGTATTTTCATTTGAGGGATATGAATTTTTCACATTATCGTTTTCTTAAATTTGGCAATTAACATGTTTTCTACAAACAGGTACAATTTGTGGTGCTGATATGCTACTCGCTGCAGGTTTTCCTGCCTTCATGCAAGGATTTTAAGTCCCCAGGTATGGTTATGATAGTGAACCTAATAATCAACTTCATCTTATTTTATGATTTTTATAAGAAAACTTATAATGCGAAGAAGAGTAAATTGAAATAAAGATAGCGGACATGAGGAACACTACCAACGGGTTACCTTGAAATCACCGACAATCATTTCACCGACATTGTTTTCATCGACATGATTTCACCGTCATCGAATTCGCCGACAATGTTTAAATAAACCCGACAATGTTTAAGTAAATACCGACACGCTGAAAAAACCCGCAATCATTTCATTGACATCGACTTTCGCCAAAAAATTATTATACTTACCGCCATTTGTTATCGTTGATCATCATTATCTACACATTTATTTGCGCGCATAAAAAAAAGAAGGGGCAAATGATCAAATTTATTATGACATACTGTTTATACTTTATTATGTAGAAATAGAATTATAAGGACACATTATATGCTAATGCGCTTACCAAACCTATGCCTGTGTAGCTTTGACAATTTCCTATTATTCTTTTTATTCTTTCTTCTTTTGTTCGGTCTTTCTTTTTCTTTTTATGTGGCCGTTCACTTAGTGATAATTGTTCCAGTGTATTTTCTACTATAGCTTGTTCTTTTGAATGTCACATCGGTGCCATGCTTCTACCGAGTTTTGGTTGCGTGGGAAATTGTGCACATCGTTGTATGTGTATCGATCAGATTTCTGGTGAAAAAAGTAGGCCGAATGAGTGATGTTCCATTAGGCCTATGTTTAATACTGCCATTTACATAATATCTATTAAAACATTTTACAATGGCTTCAGCTTCGGAAAGGGATTGAAGTTTTTAAATTATTAAACGTGTGCGGAATTTCTGCAGGTTGCAAAAATGCAAGACATGGAATACATTTCATTAATGCACTAAATGTCTCATCCGATCCGTACTTTCTTGTTAGTCCATTTTTTTTTATTTTACGATAGTCATTTTTTACATAAATGGAAAAAGCCAGCTTTCATTTTTGTGGATGGAAAGACAGATTTGATTGCATTTATGGCAGCGTATTCAAAGTCCGTAACAATAAATTCTGGTTGTAGCCAGAATATACCTAATTCACAAGCTAAAATGGAAATATTATCTAATAATAATTATAACTGTCCTGCCGTTTCGATGGCAACAGTGCATAAATTAAATGAATAACCCGATTTTCTTCATCGATGTTATCATGTATAATATATAGTTGCTTAAAAATAGTAGGAACCATTTTAAACGTGCCATCCGCCAACCAAGTTTTCATTGTCGCTAAAGTTTTTATGTTATCATTTGTGGTGCATAATATTATATTTCCTGCTTCTTCTTTCATGATTCTGACGAACCGTTTCCAGTCCAAGCTTTTAGACAATTCGTCGGACTTCATCAATATTTTGTGGTTCTTTGGGTTTATTCTGTCTTCCTCTATAGAGCACATGTTATTTCAAAATATTGTTGCTGGGAAGATATGGCTGAAGAGATTTTCTTGTACCTACTGTTACATCTCTAACAATTTTACACGGTCTTTCATCAGTGTGCTCAGCCGATTCTTTTAGCTTATTACAGGATTGTATCACATGAGACCGCGTGCTTCCGGTGCATAATTATGTTTGGAAGTATCGTGGGAACGAATAATGTGCTGCACATTTACAGTCGAACCTCGATAGCTCGAAAACCTATATAAGTCGAAAGTTTTCTTCATTCCCTTCCGCTCCGCTGTAAACACCTCTACAACTCGAAATAAAACTTCCTTAATTCGACCTATATTTTGCATCTTAAATTATGTATTTCACCTCTACAGCTGGAATTTAGAAGAACTCTACAAGTCGAAGTTTACTTCTACATATGTATCACGAAATTTCGTAGAAACATCTCAAAATATTGAGGAAATTGGTTTCTCTGCATTATTCACGATTGAAAATGCTATTGAATTACAATACTACGAAAAGATTAGTACAAAACAAAATCACAATTTTTTTAATATGCAATAAAGAGTAATATTTCAAGCATAAAATGTATCTTATAACTATTTTTATGTATGTAGGTGTATATGTAGTACATAAGTTGTAGGTTTATATTTGATTATACATATACAATAAACAATTGACCATTAAAACTTGAATTTCTCTTGTTTTACAGTCTCACAAGTCGAAAAATTAACAGTCGTACAAAGCCTCTATAAGTCGAATTGTCGTTTGTTGTACCTCTGTTACTCTAAAACTCGAGAAGCAGAAACTGTATAATTCGAAGATTTTTTCCCTTCCCTTGAAATTTGAGTTATCAAGGTTCGACTGTAGGGTAAGTCCGGGAGAGTTCGACCACCGGGAGAGTCCGGCCAGTGTTGATATTTTAAGACTGACGCGAGATAGGGCACTGTGTGTCATTCACACATATTTGAATTATAAGATACAGTTAAGACTTTATGCGAGGCTGAAAGTTTTTAGACCAAGTTACAGTGGTGGTGATATTTGAAAAACAGGTAAGTTTATTTATAATCTTCCGATATTGGGGATATAATATGCATATAACTACAGTGTAACACCAACAATACGTATGCTGCCTTGATTACTCGTAGTGGGTGGACGGTCTAACCCCGACATGCGGGTGAGATCGACCAGTTGCAGTGCCAATGTTTTTCGTTGAAAATGAAAATAAATATTTGAAATTATCGCACACTATAATTTTTATATACTCTAAATTGCTCAGGCTTTGCTTTAATGTGCATAAAACGACAAAAATGTGAAAAAACAACGATGCTACAATTTGTTTTCCAATAAGTGGTTGAACTCTCCCGGACTTACAATATATATAATGTATTTGCTGTACGTTTAGATTGACAGCTGCTACCTTTCCTACCACTTCTCTCGCACACTCAGTAATACAAATCGTTCCTATTCCTGTTCTTACTGTATATAAAACCATCAACACAAATTTTTATTTTACCCTGATTAGAAAAAAGAATTTGAGTAACTTGATTGACAACGCACTGATTTTCTTCCGACAAATTCATTCCGTTTACTATTCACAAAATATGTAAGCGGTAAGCACGTACGAAAGCGAAGTGAATATTGATTGAATGAATAAGGTAAATGTCCCAATACTTGGACATTTAAGGTACGGCGGAAACATGTTGAAGAATTTTCAGTTATATAGGTCGATTTATATAAAAATCATTTTGCAATTACATGCTAAATCGTGTGCATTGTGTTATTGGATCAAATAATTTCGTAAAATATTGAAAATTTAGAATCTTTACAATAGCCCAATACTTGGATAACTTAACTAATTGTAAGTAGTATGTCCAGGGCCGGATGAAGATTTTTGGGGCCCGGGGTTAAGAAACCTTCAAGGGCCCCCGTGATTGAAAAGCGGGAGGGGGGATTTAAACAGTAACGAGAATTCACTGTACTTGCTTGGGAAATTTCAAATGGGATATCGTGTAAATGTTTATAAATATATAATGCTCCAAAATTTAAAAAATTGAGATAGATATCATAAAGAAAGTTTGAGCAATGACATTTCAAAATACAAACATGAAATTGGAAGTTGTGAAACTCATAGACAATTTATTTGAAACATCATTTCGAATAAGACAGAGTGAGCTAATTACTCAGAACGGCACCCGTTGGAAAGTGGGGCTCGTGGCTGTAGCCTCCTAGCCTTCCTTTAATTCGGGTCTGAGTATGTCCCAAGATGAAATAAACCTTCGAATAAACAAAGTATCTTTGGCCGTCGGATGAATTTACGTCGAATAAATTGCTTCATTGGTGGCGCTTCGAATAAAGATACCTCGGGTGATTTTTATTCGACGACGGGAAAAGATAAAGTTTCTTTATCTGATACGTTATTTAAATAATTTTTTATTTAAATAATACCCATCTCTGCCAGAGAGGCAGTCCTAAGCCAACCGTCGTAGCGCATGCATTCTCTAGCACAGCGCTATTCAAGGTCGAGCACGCGCGCTCTTGGGGTTCTTTCACTCCCGTCCGTGTGTCAGGGATACCGCGAAGACGCTATCCAGGTAACCCGCCATGGTAGTCTTCACAATGGAAAGCATGCTGCAGGAAAGGAAGATTCGAAGGGGAAGCAGGCGCGTGAGGAGCCCTTTACACTTGATAGCGCTCATATAAGCGTTGGTCTTGTGTAGAATTCATTGTAATAGTATTTTCCCCCATAAAACCAAATACAACTCATGTAATTTTGATTATTTTTAATTCGAAAAAATAATTTACATACTTTAAATATCAATAAATGTGTGTGCCAAAAGCTTGTGCAAAAAATCTTATCGTTCCTTTGAATATAAGTCACAAATCAAATGGACTATTTAGAAAACCTAGTTAATTGATGTTATATCTGTTCGGAACCAAAGAACTACCAGGGTAGATACACTGCACTCCTGCAGTGTTTACGTTGATATCGTTCACGTCCCGTCCTTGGACGTGTAGGGAAACCAGAAGGTGGCGCGCGAGATTTATATATATTGTCATATCTTCTACAATTATTTAATAATCAGTGTGAAAATTGGTGAAAATCATCATTGTATATTAAGGAAAACTAGAAGGATACTTTTTAACGGCGAACGTTGAAAAACATGGGTTATGTACAGTATTACTTTATAATTAAATATTATTGCATTTTTTAACATACGGGTTTTATGCATACATTTTACGGCTTCGCTAGAGCTTTTTGAATTTACGTTTTAAATCTCATAATGATCCGTTAATATTTACTCAAGTTATCTCAATTTATGTTTAAAGAAATACAGTAATGCCTCGTTATAATCACGACGATCGGGGCTGGCGGCGGGACACTAACGCGATGCGGACACTATTTTCTTAGAGTAGTATATGTATGCTCTAAGCTATTCCGTGCGGCCGATGCCGCGAGTGAGAAAACCCCAGAGCCGAGCGAGAGGGAACGAAACAGTTGACACGAAGTTGCCGTCGTCTCTTTCGTTCTCTCAATCTCGACCGAAGGATTCCAAGGAATGGTGGGGATAGTGACCGTGATTATAACGCATGGTAAAAACGTGACACTAACGACGAATTACTGTAATGACTGTAGACGATGAAAAATTTTTGTTTATAATTTTTAACTCGTATAGTAATGATGGGATAAACAAACTTTAAATAGAACAAATGTGTGTCGTGACGAGCTTTACAACATTATATTTTTCAAAATACAGTTTAACAACATTTAATTTTCCAATCTTTCTTAGCGTTTGGACAATAATTTATCCCATTTCCAAACGCTAGTCTCCGTATTGCATCTGACCCTTCAATTTCTATTTACATATCAGTTGGTAATGTTCCCTTCTTTAGCGGAATCCAACACTACGACATAGAAAGCTGGAATTCAAATTATACTGTCTAATACCGATTAAATATGCAATTTGCGTCATTCATGCATCCGGTAGAAATTTAAATGGGAATGTAATACGTTTCTTTTTCCTTAACGTATAAAATACAAATGACCCTCACCGTATAGACAAAAACATATTTTGTTACCATCGAACTAACAAACACTAATCAATGTATTAAATATCTAGGACTAAAATCAATAGCCTTAGTATTTGAAGACAGTGATTTGGTTTTAGCAAGTTGAAGTGATCGTCAATGAAAATTAGATCAAGCACGATTATACTTGGATTACCTTGAGATCATTATATGCACGATTTTCCTCGCTCAATGACTTGTGGCTTGCATTTTCACACTTCGTCCGGTTGTAACGTCTAATATCGCACACATTTAAATTTCTATTATCTAGCAAATTCTTTTAATTCTTTGTTTGTGTCTTATTTGATCAGCATTTGGACACCTCGATATCCACGCCAGAAAGAGCCGACGACATCGATGAGTTGACATTTCGCCAATCGACGGAAAGGCCAGATAGTCCTGACCCTTTTTACAATCTCTGAAAAGATTTCGTAAATGTGGAACGAATACATATATCTTCTATTGGAGTTTGTTCCGAGTGGTTTTATTTACATGAAAATTAATATATTAGTGTTTTCGAGGTCACTGATAACGAATCTAAAGTCAAAATAACAAAATAGTCAAATACATAATGTCAATATATAATACCAGTTTTAGGCACAAATACCACCCCTTCTCGAATGTTCCAGGTTATGGCATTTTTACGGCATATTTAGGTGCCCTGGAAACTTTATGCTGAATTTGAACCTTTTAGGTCATCGGGAAGTACGAAAAAAGCGTGTAGGCAGATTTTGCTAACAAACGAACAGACACCTTAAGCGTCTTATTATATAAGATTGTTGTGTCCCTTCCTCTACCTACGACACCACTGCAATCTCTATGGTTACGGATTTTTTGACTTTGAAAAATTCGATTGCGTTTCGACGACTTCATATTTAGGCTACGTTGTCCGGATTTTAGACTACCGTGCGGCGGCCCGCATGCGGCTCAATCACCCCCCCCCCCCCCCCTCTTGCCTACTTCGTCTGTCTGTTCTTGTAAGAGCATAGTGAGACTATTAATTATATCTCCGGAACAAATCGGCAAGGTAATAAATTTCGAAAATGTACTTACATTTTGTTATTATCATCACTTTATCAACAATTAATTTAGATGATTTCAAATATGTAACAAGTATTTGTTACTATCGTATTCGAATAGTCAAACGCCCCATACATACGTATAAGAGGGGTCCGGAATATAGAGACTTTGGGAGGATCGACATTGGTGGATTAGGTAAAGCGGCTGGACACTAGGTACGCACAGGATCTGATGATACAGTATTTCTTCACTAAGAGCTTATAAGGGGAAGGCACACTCTCCGTCATCGCTTTTGGAATGGCATAGAGTGGACATTGTAGCACACACTTAGCGTTACAAAACCTTAAAGGGTTTTGTCAAAATGGGCTTTTGTTTTCGAGAAATTTGAGTTCAAAGTTTTGCGCGATACTAGTAGTTCAGTCACGCCAGCGCTGTCCAACGTAGGGGCCCCTTAAGCGCCTGCTTCCCCTTCCAATCTTTCTTTCGCGTAGCGTGCCTTCCGTTGCCAAGGAGACCGCGCGACGCTACGAAGGCCACCATGACGGGCTAACCGGGCTAACCGGGCTAGCGTCTTCGCGGTTAGCGTCGCGCGGTATCCCTGACAACGTGGACGAGAGCTGAAGGTCTTCGATTACATTCCCGGTGCGCCCTTTTATTATAATTTGTTTTTCTTTTCCTTTTTCTTATCCCCTCTACATTAAATATTCACCGCCGATCCTGAGCTGCGAGATCCTAGCGAGTAAATACTGTACTGAGTTTGAGCCTCATCGTGGAGGCCCTCTCTTTCTGTGGCTAATAATATTGTTAGAAAGCTTGATTTTTTTTATATCTTTTTTTGATAAAAAGTTATGATCGCCAATCTGCCGAGTTAATTCAAATAGACGTACCTAGTCAAAAGATGGTTGTGAGGTGGTTGTGTTGGATACAATGCATCGAATATAAAGGATGGGCCCATGACGCTTACACCAGTACTGATAAGAAGGAGGATAAATTTGTATGTCACTTGTGTTCGTAAAATAATAAACCAACCCTATTAATCTGTCCCCTTTTTACAATTTCCCCTTTTTACAGAATAAGGTCGAAAATCGCGAAATTCCCGAAATCAAGCGATTTTCGACCTTATTCTGCGATCTTTAAACGTTTGTAACTCAGAGCACCGTTAACCGATTTCGATGAAATTTTCAGCATGTATACAGCTTACTTAAATTTACAAACGGGTTTTTTGAATTTTTATTACAGGCTCAGAAAAAAAAGTTGAAAAAACTGCCCTTTCTATTTTTTTTTTGCTATTCCGACAAATTGCATTTTTTTCAAAACTACGAAACACGTCACTTAGCAAAATAATCCTTCTACCTTCTAAAAAAAACTCATGTCGTTTGGACCAATTCTAAAAAAGTTATGCGATTTTAAAAAGTGTGCCAATACTTTTTTTACTCACTGTACATGTATATTTTACAAAGTCATTGTAAATTTTCACGCAATATTCATATATTGTGTGGGTTCCAAAGTGGCCGCTTCAAGTAACGAATATGCTGTTATTATAATCTTTCATGGCACGTCATTGATTAGTTTTAATGGGTTTTACCTTGGATACATTCTTAGGTACGTACTGTCTTGCTCAAATAATATAATTGTAAGCTGTTTAAACATTATATAAATACTAATTTAAATATGGATTTAAGAAACCATTTTAGGTATTAATGGAAATTACTAAAATGGACTTCAAATTCGGTAATAGAGGTTTAATTTCTTTAAAAAAAATATATAACACATGAATTATTTATATGTATGAAAAGAGATTATCCAGAAGAATTTCAGCATATATTTTCAAAATACAAAACCTTAATATTAACGTTTGGTGGTGGCGGTAACCTAAAAAATATGGATTTTTCGAAAATTATTTATACGCGGTTTTGTAGATATAACAAAAAGATGGACCTTCTGTTTAAACTTCTTCTCGATATGTCTTACCGTTCTTAACATATTCCACGGAAAAGAAAAATCCGCATTTTGTTCAAGGAGTGATTTCACCCACAAAAATGACATCATGGCACCGACAAAAAATAGGGTTACGTTACGGATAAACTACTCTACTTGCTCACCAAATTTCATAATTTTCTGAATTTCCGGGTTGCCGAACGTCCCTTGTTAGCGCTACCGGCTTGCCCCATATTCCCCTAATACATTTTAAATCATAAAAATAAAGATTTTGCACTTTTATATGATTTTGAAATGGATGTTCCGTTTTACCCAACGATTTGAATGAAGCGAATATTTCAATACCTCCGGAAAATTTTATTTTCCTTCGTTGCCAAATATTTTTCTCAACGCAGTCTTTGATTTTTTTATACTCTACTTAAGATTCCTAGTAAAGTCCTATGTCCTTTTTTCCTTCGGATTTATTGTTATCACATCCCTACACCCCCTCTCGCTCCTGGAGCCCAACAGTAGAAATAACACTTGGAATCGACGTCTCACTTATGGGCCTATTAATATGCAAAATTTGAAAAAAAATTAATTTCACGTAATTTCGGTCGATTTTGAACAGGAATTAGTACAATACATATAAATTCTATTAGAAGGAACTGTCGCAACCAACGTGTTAATCAAATAAGGAACAAACACGTCCCTAGCATTCGCAATAAATGGGACAACCTGTCCAAGATATTACTGAGTAATAATATTACTGTACGAAATATACATTGACTGGGGAAATAAAGATTCAGAAACTAAGGATTTTTTCCTTCAAATTGAATGCGAGCTGAATGTAATATATATTTCAGATTCCTACACTAGTACATTTAAAATGGCCATTAATTTCTGTATATTCATGGAACCCCGTGATAAAGTTTTCCATGCTTTGATCACCAGTCAAACATAAAAACATCAAGAGAGTTAATACTACTCTCCATTTAAGGATTGGTTCGGTCAGCAATCGCCTTCCTCCTTACAATTAGTTTATCCTCACTGGAGGGCCAATGTTTGATCTGTATACAGTGTAGATATGTGAGTTCAATAACATCAGTCATCCCGAGTAATAGCCACCAAGTTTCTTAGTATCGCACAACAAAATTTAAGTTTCAAATTTAAAGAATTCAGATACGTAAACCTGTTTCTCTATCAGAAAGGTATTGGTAGTAGCGACATGTCCTCAATATTTATTTCGCCTTAGTCTTTTTCGAACTATAAGTCTTCTTATAAAAATCATAAAATAAGATAAAGTTGATTATCAGGTTCACTATTAGAACAATAGCTTGAATTTTAACACCATGACATGAAGGCAGGAAAGCTTGCACTGCAATTCCTATCAACGCCACAAATTGTACCTGTTGATAAAAAACACCACGTTAATTAACTGTATAATTTAAGAAACCGATAATATGAAAAATTCAGGTCCCGCAAATGAAAACGCGCATTCCTCATCTTTTACTTGGAATATTCAAAAATATTTGTAGTAGAGATTTCTCCAATTAGTGATGAAAAATGACATCCCCTGGAACTGGCTCCATATATTCCGATCTTTCCACGAATATCGAATTTTCTTTCTAATCACTTCAATTTAACAAGTTATCGCATATTTTTATTTACTCACCATTTGCGCTACGGTAATAATCGGTTTTATTGGTTGGAGGTGTGCCTGCACGTTCGGTCCAATGGATGCCAATAGATAGTAAATGTACATTACCACGTGTATTGCGCAATTAACAACTGGAACTACCAGAGACATCCCATGGGCAAAATATTTTGTGATGAACCAACCAATGGCAGACGACGAAATATGATGATACAAGTGCAGAAACGATATTTGTCGATTTTTCTTTCTGAGCACAAACACGCCAGTCTCGATGTAGTCAATTAATTTTAGGATATACGTGTACCAAATTATTTTAGCTATCTACAATGAGATTATGTGTCACCTTATTTTATATTACGCAAAAGCTGGCACCAATGGTTAACGAAACATTTTTGTACTACCTTTAACGGTTTCGGATTGGAGGAATAATCGGTATCCACACAATAGGGAAAATAGTCCTGGTACCATCCAACCTCAAATATATGGTACACTATTAGAGCGTTTGTCACGATTTGGAAGATATTGTAGAATTGAATGAACTTGCGGCATGAATACGGTGGTTTGTCCTTCATGTACCTGGGACCACATCGTAAAACGAAGTACAAGTACGCGAGCGAGATCAATGCGGTCGGTAACGGCGAACTAACCAACAGCCAATTGTTTGTTCTTACATCTGGAAATTAGTGTGAAAATTGAGTTGTTCCGTCATTCTGGGTACAATTGAAGATAAATGAATTCCTCGTGCAAGAACGTGTTTAAAATGGAGAACCGATTTTTTACATAATAGGCTTTGTCCTTCAGTTAATCGAATTTGAAAATTTCAAAATATACGTGTACTCTACTGCGATTGAGCGAATATCGTTTTGATCCCAATTTTCGACTCAGTTTTGCTAGAGGAATCAATTCTGTTTCGATCGTACCACAAATGATCAAACGTGACTCTTGCCAACAGGTAGACAAAGTTCCATCACTCACCTGCCACTTCCGTGTTATAATAATGATACAGTTCTAATAACCCCATGCTTATTCTTCTTTGGTTTTACAAGAATTATATGTTTATCCCATACGATGTACATCAATTTTTATGTCACACGAAAAAAATTTAGAATCAACCACGTCCACTGTGCTTCATGTTAACTGCACACTAGAACTGAACTGTTTGTAGATCTACACTATATACGTATTGACAGACCGATTATGCGATATGAATAATGCGATATGAACTGTCCGTTAGCATTAGTAACGAATGATGATTTGCGGTAAACAAAAATGTTAGCGAAATTCGATACATTCTACGACAGAGTTGGACATACTGTAATCGGAGAACTCTGCGATTCTGGGCGCCGGGGTAAAGGTGGGATCTCCTAGCTGCGACAGGTCGCAACGACCGGCAGCGACCTGAAACAGCTAGGAGATCTACCTTTAGAGCCGAGCGTGGAGCTGTTACATTGTTAACCACAGCATGGATGGAGGGAAATTACAGTAAAGCCGGATCCACACTTGAATGAGTATACGCTGAGCAAGGCTAAACGCGCACAAATATTCTGATATGGACGGATGAAACGGTAGCCACAGCCGCGTGCTTCTACGTTAGAAAGAGTGAGCGTGAACGCATATGCTAGTGTGGACTAGGGCTGAGACTATTCGAATAATTTAATATTCGAATATTTTACAAGTCAAAATTATCTTACAAGATTTCACCCTGACAAATGAACCTAAAGAACTTGATTCATAATTCACACCACACTATTCGATTACATCAGTATTCGAATACTTAAATATTCGAATAGCATTCGAATACTTGGATATTCGAATTATATTCGCCAAATAATTGAGCAACTGAAGTATTCGAATATTCGAATACCGAAAAATTCGACAAATAGTCCCAGCCCTAATGTGGACGTGTCATTCGTGGTGACTCGACGCATGTAGCCCGACTCGCGAATGCCGACGATGGCACATGGGCTGAGCCGACCGTTGTCGGTTTTCTTCCACACATCAAATGTTGAAAGGAACAGAACAAATCGGTTCCAAAAAGAGAATAGCTCAAGCCTCGACGTGTATGGAAAAAATAATTTGTCCTACGTGTGGAGAAGAATACACTGATCCTCCAGAAGACTGATGTTACCTTGATTAAAAAAAATTAATTGTAAACTATTAGTCGTTTTGTTATATTACCACAACTATCGTATGTAGGAAAATAAAACACTTTTGTGAAAATTTTTCGTTGCGATCTTTTACCCTATCACATGCGAACTGTTGGCCCACATATCGGGTAAAAATCGCATTTCACACTTTTTGGAAATATTTATTTTATATAAGTTGTGACAAGTAAATTTACACGAAGTCACTGTCTATCGAATAATAAGGGATAGTAGTTACTTTTTACACAATGATATGTGCTATCAGTGTAATATCAAGGATTTTAGGGAAGTCAAAACTTTAAGTGCGCACTCTTGCCCCACAATACTCTGTGGCTGGCACCCAATGTCACGGAAAATGCACCAAATTTTTATATATGGAAGAATTGACCAGTTGTCAGAGGAAGCTGCTGAAGCCAGGAATAAACACATCCGTTTATATAGATAAAATTTTGCAAGAAAATTTTCAAGACAAGCCTACAACACAGATGCATTAAACCGGTTATTATTAACTTCGAACCCATTAATAACTAGCTCCTGACCTAAAATACAAAAAAAGCAAGTCATTTGCACGTGAAATGTTGCAGCTTTTAATCCCAGAGTTAGACGACACAGACAAAAGAATTTCTTAAATGTATATTTTAGTTATATTTCATTGTTAACTATATTAAATGATCACACCATTTCCTCACACGAATCCCTTATATTTGTTGATATATATGTAACTCTGAATACGAAAATCTCAATACGAGAATGACGTAACAAGATAAATAATGTAAATAAATTTACTTATTTCTAAATTTTTTTACTCCCTGTGCATATTTTTGTAAACTTCTATGAAATAATTACATTGTGTCATTTCTAAGTACATTTGGCTGGACTAAAACGAAAAAAATAATTTTGGCCAGCTTTTAGGGGTGTATATATACATACTACCCTCCTTAGGTAAAATGTCCTATCTAGCATTTTTCCTTTTTTTTCAAAAAATCTTGAAATATTTGAAGTTCCACACGTGTTTTACATTTCAAGTAAAATTAGAAAACCCTACGTGCTTCGTACAGATTTAGAAACAGTCTAATTTATTAATTTTTTTACGTGGATGGCACAAAGAAAATGATAAAACTTCAGTTTTCTCCGATGTCTCGAAATTCTAGAAAGGAAATTATAATTAAGAAGGGCAGTATACCTGCAGCGGGTCTGACAAGGAAAAACGTGTTTAAAATGAAAGTTGTATTTTTGTGTATCCATCACTCTATCCTAAAATAAAGTATCTAACCATCCAAACAGATATTCTACCACTAGGTACTTTTAAAATCACTGAAAAATTTGTAGTTTTGAATATTTATGTCAGTCATTTCTGGAACTGGTCAATGGCAGGTTAATATTCATAATGCATAATCATTCTGACATTTTGCATAACAGGCAGACATATTGATAGAGAGTTCGATATAAAGCACAGACGACATCGGCGTGCTTGATTTACAAGTTTTTATCGTATTTAACAACAGTTGATGTACAGCATAAACATATAATTCTTGTAAAATCAAAAGACAATAAACATGGGCGTATTGGAACTGTATCATTATTATAACACGGAATTGGCAGGTGAGTAGTGGAACTTTTCCCACCCGTTGGCAAGACTATTAATAACACTGCCCAACACGATTTTTGGTCCGCAATATCCGCTGGGCGATTCTTGTAAAGTTTTTCGCCCTGAACACGAATTATTGCATTATAATCATTTAAATAGGTTTAATCAACGATCAAAGGAAAAATGACACCCGAAATGCACTGATTTTTTAAGATATCTTTCAATTTATTTCCAAAACTAAGGGTCTAGAAGAAAATCTGACCAGCCCACGCGATGCAGCAGACATTTCTCCTTCGGAAATCATCAACAAAATTGATAAATCACGTTTTGTTTTCAATACAGAAGCCAAATAGTTTGGCAAAACGCGCGGTGCCAACAGTGGTAGTCTATTTCGTTTCTGTATTGAAAACAAAACGTGACTTTCCTCTTTTGTTGATGATTTCCGAGGGAAAAATGTCAACTGCATCGCGTGGAATGGTCAGATTTTCTCCTAGACCCTTAGTTTTGGAAATAAATAGATAGATATATGCAAAAATAGTTGAATTTCGGGTTGTCCTTTACCCTTTACTCGTTGTTTAAACATATTTAAATGTTCATAATGCAATAATAACTTATATCGTTGTATTCGCGAGGGTTCATATAATAATTTGACGCAACGAACAACCGAATAACTGTTACCGTTTCGGTTGAAAGATGTTTGAAGTCGAAAATTTTGCAGATTTTCCTCAAAATCGAATTTCTCAAAAATTGAAGGTGATGGCGACAATCGATTTGCGGATTCGCGTTCTGGGCGAAAAACTCTATAAGAATCACTCAGTGGATATTGCGGAACAGAAAAAAGTTTCATTTTGTTGAACTGTGTAATTTGTGGTAATATCGAAACAGAATTGATTCCTCTCGCGAAATTAAGTTGAAATTTGAGATCAAAACGATATTCGATATAAATATTTTCAAATTTTCAAATACGATTATCTGAAAAACAGAACCTAGTATGTGAAACGTTTGTAGGTTCTCCATTTTAAACACTCTTTTGTATGAGGAATTAATTTATCTTCAATTATACGAAGAATGACACTCGTTTCCGTGGGAACGAGCGACTCACTTTTTACACGAATTCCCAGATGTAAGAACAAACAACTGGCTATTTATGAGTTCACCTATATCGGTCGCTGTCATCGCGTTTGCGTACTTGTATTTCGTTATACGATGTGGCCCCAGGTACATGAAGGACAAATCGCCGTATTTATGCCGCACGTTCATTCGATTCTACAATGTCTTCCAAATCGTGGCAAATTATTTAATAGTGTACCATATATTTGAGGCCGGATGGCACGAGGACTATTTTATCTATTGTGTGAAGCCCGATTATTCCTTCAATCCGAGAGCGTATAAGGTATTACAAAAAAGTTTAATTAATCATTGGTGTCAGATTTTGCATGCTCTAAAGTATTTAGTAAGGTGACGCACAATTTCATTGTAGATTGCTAAAATAATGTGGTATGTATTTATCATCAAAACAATTGACTATATCGAGACTGTCCTGTTCGTATTGAGAAAGAAAACTCGACAAGTATCGTTCCTTCACTTGTACCATCATGTTTCGTCGTCTGTGCTGGCTTGGCTTTACGCGAAATATTTTGCCCATGGAATGTCAGCGTCACTTATGGTTTTTAATGCCTCCATACACGTGATAATGTACACTTATTATCTGGTGTCCTCCTTCGGACCGAAGATTCAATCATACCTCCAACCGATAAAAAGAATTATTACCATGCTGCAGATGGTGAGTAAATAAAAATCTGCTTTAATGTATTAAATTAAAGTGGTTAGAATAGAAATCTGCCATTACACAGTCCGAACAATTTTGTTTTTCAGATTTGTCACATTCAATAGCCGTGTTATATAGGTTTACATGCGCTGAAATCGAATCCGCAAATCGTTTGTCGCTAACACTCTTAATTTTTGAGAAATTCGATTTTGAAGAAACTGCTAATTTGCAACTTTGAACATCTTTCGTGTCGAACAGTAGTATTTATTCGGTTACTTGTTCCGTCAAATTATTCTATGAACCCTCTCGAATACAACGATATAAGTTATTACTGACTTATGAACATTTAAATATGTTAATAAATATGGAAATAAATTGAAGGATACCTGCAAAAATGGGTGCATTCCGGGTGTTCTTCTCCCTTTTGTCCCCATTTTTGTAGGTATCTTTCAATTTATTTAAAAAACTAAGGGTCTAGGAGAAAAATTTGACTACTCCATGCGATGCAGCAGACATTTTTCCTTCGGAAAGTATCAACAGAAGTGGTAAGCCACGTTTTGTTTTCAATACATGAGCGAAATAGTTTGGCAAAACGTGCGCCGTTAACAGTGGTAGTTAACGGTGACACGCGATCCACTGCCGCTCAGCGTAACACAATCGCTTAACGCGCGTGACTACCACTGTCGGCGCGGCATGTTTTACCAAACTATTTTGCTTCTGTATTGAAAACAAACTGTATTACTGGTTCGACGCAAAAGATGTCAAAGTTGAAAATTTGCAGTTTTTTTTCAAAATCGAATTTCTAAAAATCTAAAGGTGATGGCGACAAACGGTTTGCGGATTCGTTTCCAGCGCACGAAAACCTATATGCAACGACGATTGAATGTTACAAGTCCAGATGGCTGTCGAACTGTGTTATTGGCATCAATTAGTATGTCGGTGATGAGTCGACGCATAGTAAGTTCACAGTATTTTCTGAGTTACTTGAAAAGATATACAACAAAAGAGAAAAGAATTATTCATTTTCATTTTAAGAGTTTATCTTGTCAAAATTAATATCTCCTTGAATTTTATACATATCTTGTTTTTTTTTCTACGACCAGGTACAATTTTTGTGGTTATTATTCCTCTTAACGCAGGCTCTTAGTCCTAGCTGTTATAAGGTTTATCCCACTGCCATTATTTCAGGCGGAATTATGGCAGTGAACTTAACCATTAACCTTTTCCTATTCTACAATTTTTATAAGAAGTCTTACTGTTCCAAGGAAAACAAGGTGGAATAGATATTAATGTTCTTAAGTATGTGATAAATGTATTAAAATCTAAGATGAAAGATCGCACAAATAAATCGTTAAAATCCGATGTGGAATTGATTATAAGCACCAGGCACTTTAGAAATACGTTCCTATGTTCTTACAACACAGATACATACCTGCGTGCATGGTTGGTCGGGTAAGCAGCGAAACGCACATTTGTTTGTTCGAGCAGCATTATTGGTATTCCGAACGCGTAAAAGATGACTTCCTCCCACGGGATAATATTCCTTGAAAGGAGTTCGGGTTCCTCCTGCCTTGCTTTTGCGTTCCCATTTCCCTTATTTCTCGTCGCGATTATTCATCTACGTGCCAGTGCAACGAGCCTATATAAATGACATTCCTATTTGCCGTTTGCGCTTCCAGCGGCGACACAGGGTCGGCGCTATTTTTACGCGCATCCGAGCAATAAATTTCGCGAGTCATTGGCACGCCGTTCAATTAAGCATTGATACGACTCGCTCGTAAAGACACTTTTACGGCACTCTTATTTCATAACGGTAGAAATTTCTATGTCCCAGACATCCTTTATTTCTTACAGGCATCGATGGAAGACGTAATGTAATATCGAATGATTTATGGACGATGTGACTTGAGCTATTGGTATTTTCATTCTGAGATGCAAGGCTCTTTACGAGTGTTAAGAGAAGTATTGGTAAATATTTCACTGGTTTTTAATTCTCTCAGCCTCAGAACTTCAGTTTGGACCGTCAAACGCGTTTTAATCTCAGGAGCACCGCTTCAAAGCAGGAACTAGGGATATCTCAATGTCCTAACCTGGCTCATCAGTCTTGAGACCGTGCGGGAGACTCGCTTAAGAGCATGCTGTGAATTCAAAGGCCCCATCATAATGTAAATGGGAAGCTGGGCATCAAGAGAGAGAGGCCTGATAGTTGTGCTCATAGTAGGCCCTGAAGAGATATGTAAAGCTGCGATCCAGCGGCGCGTGGGATCGCCCCTTCAGAGTCGAGTATTGCCCTTTGTAGCACAAATAGAAGCGGGGACACTCTCTGCGACTGGTCGCTGGGCGATTTGATATGCGAGAGGCACAGGTTCCCGTGATTATTAGAGAACACAGGGTCGATGACAGGGCCTTGCATCCCAGTAAATAAAATGCACGATAAATGGTATAGCATACGTAATAGCTGAGATGTATATTCGACTCGAAGTCGTTCGGAATACGTCAAGGGTTAATTTGATAGAATTCACGCATAGCAACAGGCCTGTCGCAACGCCAAGCCGCACACGCAAATACTTGCGCACCTTGGAAGAATTGCAAGGTTAAAGGTCTCGGCACACTTATCAGTTCCGTGCCAATTCCGTTCGAGCGTGGTGAGAAGAAGAGGGGCGTATAGGATATCTTAAGGGGACTAGGCAGTCGAAAAATCGATTTTTTTTTTATTGCATTTTTGGGAAGTACTATCCTTTCTGAATAAAATACCGTTTGGTTTATATTAAAATTCACTCTGCTGAAACTCATTAAGCGAGGTATATAAATGTAAAAGTATTTTAAGACGTAGAAAAACTTTAAACGCGTTTTCCTCGAAATCTTTTTTTCTCTTGCTTTTTTCCTGATTGTGAACGAATGGAGGTTCAGATCGACTCGAAAAAATTACAGGATGTGTAAAACATATGCCATTTCGGACCAAACCTCTGATATGATCCGTAAAACTTCGAAATTTTTATAAAAAAATTAAGAAGTCACCGGATTTTGGTAGCGTCAAAACAAGAACGAATTTTTCTCGGAAAAATCGCCGTTTTTCAGCCACCAATTGCATAATTTTTATTTAATTTTTGTTTTTATAGGTTTGGTCCGAAACTATGAATCCAAGAAACAAGAATCACACCTTTGAAATCGAATTGCGTTACATTTTAAGACCGATATTAAGGGAAAACGACGGAAAAACGTTAAAATGTTTACACGTCTGCAGCGCCATTTTTTAAGTACATATATATTTCTTACCAATTTTTTTTTCAATCTGTATGGTATTAACAAACATTGGGTAAAAGGATAAATCTGGATTTGCTTCCATTTTTTTACAAATAAATAAGTAACAGAGTCCATTTCTCACTAAAAACGACTGCCTAGTCCCCTTAAGGGTACTAGACGGTTATTTTTCGCTAATTAAGCATTTCTTTTTCAATTAATTATCAAGAAATAAATTGAAGCTGAGCCTTATTGTTTGACACAATGCCTATTAACATCTTAATGTTTAAAAAACCTGTTTGTAGCACCAAAAATATGCATTATAAATGACGCTACAGATGGATCATTAAAGAGGCTTTTTAAAAAAGTTTCTTTGGTTTTGCAACGATTTTGACGAAACGAAACGAAATTCAGCGACCTGCTTGTAAATTCTACTTTAGAATACCTCTGGTTTTGCACTGAACCTATAAAAGAAGAAAATTAGGAGACTGACAGCTAGAAATAACGATTTTTCAAAAAAGTACGTTTTTCGTTAGATAAAAATGAGGTTTTAGTCTCTTTCCACAAAGAATAAAAGTTTTTATTAAGTTCAATTTAGGTTCAGGCCGAATCTAATCAATTAGAACCTCCGTTTTTCAGTTATCACTGCAAAACAAAAGAAACTTTTTTAAAAAGTCCCTTTCTGTAGCGTCATATGTAATGCATATTTTTGACTAAACAAACATGTTTTTTTAAAGCTTATGATGTTAATAAACTTTGTGTCAAAGGACAAGTCTCAGCTTCACTTTATTCCTTTATAATTAATTGAAAAAGGAATACTTCATTTTCGGTAAAATCGACTGCCTAGTAGTACTAGGCTAGTACCCTCAAGGCGCAGTTCCAGTTTCGTGCCGCCGCCGCGCCGTACGCGCAGCGCCGTGGTATCGCACCTTCAAAGCTGCCATAGACTTGAAATTCAAGCCAAATAAACCTCGCTTCTTTTGACTTGAGCCCAGTACTCGATGATCCAAGTAATACTTCAAATATCTTGAATATTCGAACAAGCTTGAATGTTTGAACGGCTTGCTTGCATACAAGCTATTTCATTTCATATAAATATTCGAGCTACTCGATCGATTTTGAGTTTTTCAAAAATTTTAATAGGTACTATTGGAGAATTCGTGCCAATAATAACAATTATTACTTAATGAGGATAGATATTTGATTTATGACTTATATTTAATATAGTAAATATATTGTATTATTCTGAACCACCCAGATTATCGAATATTAGCATTCACTGTTTATAATCGATATCCACTTATTTTATTCGCGAAATCTAAAATCTTAAAACTTATACAGACATATGTATGTACATTAGTATTTATATACAATCAAATACAAAATTATATGAATATTATATGAATCACAAAAATTTCACTTGCACGCATAATAAATCCTATGTACTTAGGAACATACATATCTTACATTTTTCTATTCTTAAGATATAATAAAACTTCGGTTCTCGAAATAACATCTTTATCTATCGATTCATTTTATTCTTATGAGACCTTTGATTAACCGAATAATTTTAGATGTTACGAGTAACCTGTTACTTGTCAAAGGGATTTGAGTCATTATTTCAATTCGAGTAGCTTGATTGCTAAAAGGTCGTTAAAACGTTCAAGCTGCTCAAATCATTCAGAGAGTTCGATTTTGTTCAAGCTTGTTTGAATAAAATTAGACTATTTTGACATTCAAGTACTTGGCTTGGTTCGAATGATTTGACATGAGCTCAGCTTAGCTTGAATTTTCAAACTTACATTTTATGTACTACATATGCTTATGGCACATACATTATTTAATCCTTTTCAATTGAAATTAATATTTACATTTCTGTAGAAGTAAATTGTGCTTAATGAATTGGTCAGCAAATTGCCAAGGGACAGAAGTATGTGGCCACATAATAAAATATATAATAAAATGAATACTTGGTACTGCCGCGTTTTGCTTAAATTACTGCTCCCAAACGTCGTGGAATACTGTTTATTAAATTTTCAATATAATCTTTACTAATATTTGGGGTTGCTGACTGTAAAATTTTGAAAAAATCGATCTTATTATTTCTCTTATCCAATGTAACTTTCGCGTGCAGTAAACTCCATAAGTTCTCTATAGGATTCAAGTCGAGGCTCTGTGGCGGCCATTCAAGCAATTTAATATTGGAATCCTCAAAAAATTTCTCACTTTTCATGGCAGTATATTTAAGGTCATTGTCCTGTTGGGAAGCAAATCCTTCGCGGAGACCCATTTTTAATACTGCCTCTTCGAAATTTTCATTTAGTATATGAAATTACTTATCTGCATTCGTGATTCGGTCAATTTGTGTTGGCATACTAATCCCGTGCCAAGAAATGCACCTCCACATCATCAATGATCCACCGCCAAATTAAACCAAATTAAATGCCTTCTTACCCATGCTAGGCTAGCAGTTCGGTTCATTGCCAACACCAGTCAGCCCTTTCTTCACGAGATATTACATCCCAGGCGATATTAGACTCACTTACTCTATTTCATGTCGAGAAACAACTGTTCCGTGTATCAAGAAATTACTGTATACACAATTCGAGTCGACATTAATCGAATAACGTTCTGTCAATCCGTAAGAACTGTCCAGTTTTGGTAATCCGCAGCGGCGACGATCGAATCCGAGACCAATACGTTGGTAATCTCGACGATATTTAAACAAGTGCCGTGCCCAGCTCCATTTATGACTGAAATTGCTTTCCAGATCCCAGAAAATCTATAGCGCGGCCACGAATGCGCCTACTCCCTTTAATCGCGTTGGGGAGTTTCAATTTCTCCCGTTCCTAAGGAGATTAATCGAGAGGCTCTCCCCAATGCTGGCCAGTCTCTCTGGCCATTCAGTCCCAGTAGTTCAAATTGCCAACAGGCAGTTAGTTAGTCACTGCTTCCACTAATCTCGCCGATATTAATTTGGATGCGTGGAGCGCGTGCACGCGCGCACCGTTTGCCGGCCAAGTGGGCTCCCGCTATCCGGACGGCGGGGCGTGTGCGGCTAAGTACACCAAGTAGGCCGCCAAGGCGGCCAGCTGGCTGCTGGGCCGACGATGATCAACTGTGCGGCATAATAAACGGATCTGTCGACGTCAACGCCAGAAGGGTCTAGGAAACAGGTGTCCTGTCTGCGAAGTCGCGGACAAGCAAACGACCCGTCTTGCTAAGACGCTGCAGAGTTTGAGTAATCACGCGTTAATTGCGGATTATTCGGTGGCCAACCGCGGGCCGTTGAAACCAGCAGCGTGACGAGTCTGACGGGGTTCCTTTCAGATTAAGAACCGCCATTATCCTTGTGCTCGCTGAGTCGATATTTATGGGGCCAATTCGCCATTAGAATGCTATCAGTGACTTGAACACTTTAGAGGGCGTATTGCGATGAGGTTTCATTTTGTGTGAATCTCGAAATAAGAGCGGCCTAGTAGAACGCCTTATGGCAGAAGATCACTTGTCCTAGGTTCGTTGTCGAACAGACTCGTCCTCTTTTGAAGTCAGAGCCAATGTAGTTTCTAATATGCTGACATTCGAAGCATTTAGTAGTGCGTTGTACCCAATGTCTACGATATGCTGGGTCCTTGCGTGATTCGATTAAAGCCAGGCAGGACCGGAGAAAGTGGAGATCTACAGACGCGCACGAGTGGTCACTAATTAAAGACACTTGTAGGTATAGATGGTGGTATTGAAGATGACGCTTTGGGAGCACTAAGTGGTAATATTCACTTCAGTCGATTGCACGAGGGGAAGGAAGGTTCAGACGCGTAGCGGATGTCTCTACGCGGGCATCTGTTATTCCGGCTGTCACTTCACTCGTATCGTGCCTCCTACCTAGCTCGTTTATCATCAGGATAGATATCTCGATTATGCTCACTGAATATTGCGCGTCTGTATGCGGGCTGGTTTATCAGTAGCCCGAATTTCAGCGCCTGATCGTCGCTCGATGGAGCCATTCTGTTCGGAAACCGCATCGCCGCGAAAAATCCCTATCGAAAAGGCGTATAATTCAAGTGGAAAATCGTTATCTGCCAGGAAATTGCAGTCTGTCCCACCGCGACGATCGAATGACTGGAATTTGCCATTGATTGCGCTGGATCGGTCACGATGCTCGCAAATATCATTCTTTTATTTTGCCCTTTATGTACTCAGCAGCTCTGGAACAATATGGTGAACAAAATTGGATTGCACATAGGGGAACTCTGTCCAAAACCGTATAGTAAAGGTTCTAGGTCCATAACTTTTTCGATAATAAAACAAATTGGGTAATGAAAACGGTATTTCTTAAAGAGTTTCGTAAACAACACAAAATAACAAAAATATAATTGGAAAGTTTAAATAGGGTACACAATTGAACAATGAAACAAAGCCTCTTCTGTTTCCAGTTTTGCACACCCTATGGTCTAAATTACCAACGGTAGCATTGGAAATCGTCGAATTCTTCGGGTCCCCAGCCGGTGCAACCTTCGTGTGCCCATCTTGTCTGGTGGTGTTTCTTTTATAATTAAGTGGCATCTTGCTGACAGTTTTAAACAAAAATGAAACGCTAGTTTACGAACCGTCGTTCGGTGTACGGTGTTTCCCCCAAAACGTAAGAACCCACACTTTTGGTTACAGCTAAATATGAAAATGAAAACAATCGGCCACGATCATCAAAATATAATAGAAATAGATACTGTTAATAGATATCTTCGTGTAACTTACCTTCTAATTACCAGAACATTATATAGTCCACTTGAAGTACAGTCGAAAATAAGATCACAGCACGTAGAAATATAATAAATTTAATAATTCGCTGGAGCGTATGTATTTTGCCACGAGGATCTGTTGACTATCAATTCCATACGGCGGAAAACAATTGTCAAACACGCGTGGCCTTCACTCATTTGTTTTCAGAAATAAGTATGGTATATGATTTTGGACAGGTTTCCCTTACTCTAGAAAGAGCGATGGCTGATCCGATGGTTTCTGAGTTTCAGTTAACAGCTATTTAGTAAAAACCACAAGAATACTATTTTTAAGAGCAATCAAAAGTAGCACCAAAGGAAGGAGCAGCGGGATTAAGAAGCGAATCCCGAACAGAAGTGACGAAACAGTATGGCTGACGGTAGACTGTAAACACAAGGCGGAAAGTAATAAAACTCTTAATTGGAGAACAAGGTGTAAAGTTGAAGGAAAGACTAAAAAGTCTGCAGTTAATGATAAATGATTTGTTACAGGACTCTTACGTCTTTCATTCCCTTTAAATGGATATAATACCTGGAAATCTGTTGCACGGTGTCGAACAGTTTTCTTTATAGGCAATGGAGCAGGAATTGTTACAATACAGTGATCTAGAGCAGTCATAGATTTCTCTGTGTCCTATTTTATGCTCTACGTTCTCCTCCCAAAGCATCGACACGCAATTATCGATCAGCCTATATATACGTATTTGTTTCATTTTCGCTGGCAGCTTGGCAACATGAGCGCGAAAGGAACGGCGATAGGAAATCGATCGGCCGATTGGTTGGCTCTGGGAGGTCGACTAGACGATGGATAAGTACCAATTATTAGAGTTACCTGCACGTGTATCGTTCGTTACCCGATTAAGGTGGCTGAAAAGGAATCCGATAGGAATCCGATGAGTCTCGCCGACCGTAGGAAAAGCCATTACCTTCCCGGCGCTGGCAACTTATGGCTACTGTGTACCCTAACCACTGTACAAATGCGCAAGTACGTATACGGTTACTTGACTGCAATACTGGCGAATGTATCGAGTATTCTGGACACAATATGTGCAGTCCATACCCTGAGTACACAACAGTGATTCCCGACCCCTGTTTCTCGAGTCCGCCATGATTGTTTCGTAAAAATTCAGGAGGTGTACAGCGCTACGAAGTTCCTTAATAATAAATTTCACCTTTGGCATTAAGAATCCTAAACGTTCTGCTTAAACGTCAGAGTTTCTTAGGAAATTACAAGAAGGCAGCAGGTGGCACTGGGTTGAATATCGTTTCGTTAAGGACAACTAAATCGTTTTGAGAAACAGCTACGTTTTATTGTATTATTTGCCCCTTGATGCTATGGATAGACTATAGTGTCACTCATTCTGCATAGAAACACGACACTATTTTGCTTTTAAGTTAGGTACGAAAGAGGAATAAAGCCGGTGCCAATGGAATAAACACGAGATCCTCGGGAGCTGCCGCAGGCAATTTCAAATTGTATCGCATCCCCGCGAGGTCTGGGGATGTAATTTCTTCCCAAAGTCGGTGGTATTCCAGCAGTTTCGGCAAAACGACGCTCTCTGCAACATTCTCCGACGAGGAAATTCGTTCGCCATCTTCTTCTATCCTCGACTCGCTCTTTTCTTTTCATCCTGCCATACTACATTTGTCATTCTCTGCTACTTATTTCACCTTTGAGGGCGCGGGAATGCAACGGCGGGGGCAAGAGTATTACCAGATCTTTACATTTCTCATTTTTTTTCTAGTAGAGACGATCGTCATACCCAAGTGTCTATAATAGATTAATAATATCTCTATTTTATTAATGTCAGACCATTGTATGCAGTATGTATCGGAATTATATTAATCAGGTGAACACTTTCTTTTTACAAACTATTACGTATTTTTAATGAGTAATGTGGGCACGTTCTGCAAGGTTTCCAAAAATTAGAAACACGGGAGAAGACTTTCCCTACCTAAGCAGTAAGTACACACTGACGAGCGCGTTACCGAGTGTTAGTCCTTACGCACATATGCATGTATGCAGTCGGTGTCGAGCTTTGGAGCGAATAACTTATAGCTGCGTGATCAACAACAGGTTGCAGAATAAACGAACGTGACGCAAGCCTTTAGCACGGAAAATCATTTTCCTAAAATAATCTTTACTATATAAAACCATAGCAAAGATGTTCATACCTTATTTGTGTTTATACTTCATTACAGATTTGAGCGCGGCTTTTCCTTAGTAGATTTCTCAGTAATTCCTTCGTAGGTATTGTTTGATTTTTCATAACCCAATCTAATATTCCATCACGTGCTGTATCTATAATTATATTTCGAGTGTTCCGTCTAGTTCTGTGGTTCTAAAACTCGTCCAGAGATGTCAGAGAAGGTGCCGCTAAAGTTCGGATGCATCAAACATGGTTTCAAAAATTTCCAGGAAATTTTGGGTTAGATGATGCACCCGTTCTGGACGACCAAACTCATTAATCAATAGATGAGACAACAAGCCTGTACTAGACAACTCGCGATGAAGTTTAATGTGCCCCAAACATGTAGGGTAAATCCGGGAGAGGCGGCCGGGCCGGAGAGGTGGTCGAAACAGTTGATTTCTAGAGAATTAATTGTTCTGAACCTTAACACACTTTTGCATACGTATACACAGAAGTAGAGTCTGAATATAGCGACCAACTCTCCAGCCCGACCCCGTTTCCCGGATTTACCCTATTCCTGAAACACTCTATAAGAGTAATGATGTAGTAGTTTAACGGGTTTAAACCAATACTAAGGCGTCTGCCTGAAAACTCTCGATTCGCCACTATTTTCCAAATGTGCTGATCATCACTACACTTACTTTCCATTTCCAAGTCTAAATTTGTACGAAGTCCGATTCTATCTAGACAATAAGGGTTAAAGTGACTATTATCTTATTAAATACTGCCCTGTGTGTTTATCTGCCTAAGTTGTAACTGCATTTATAGATCAGTTCTAATTTATACGTCAAACGTCTGTTTGCTGTATAAATGTGTTGTACTAAGAAACTATTCTGTCATTAAAGCATTTTTTTGAAATTTTTCCTTTCACACACGAAGCCAACTCTGCTTGTGAATGTACACATTTCTCTAAGTTTCCTAAAAGTTAGTTTGTAATTATAATGGTTACTGTTGCAATGAGAACTAGCCGCCAACGTCAAAGGTTCTTGTTTATTATTCATAGCATTACTTAACAGTTGATTTCCCACCGCTTACCTAACAATTCAACGGAACTCGTGGCTTAAGAAATGCTGAAACCTTTGACTGTCGAGCAGCTACTTAACGTTCGTGTCACATTAAAAAGTTCAATAGCAGATAACAATATCAGTGCGGCTTTACATACTTATAACAGCATATTATATCCATATTTGATCATTCCGGTTGTTCAGTATACGTAATGAATTGAAAGTGTTAATACAAGTCATTCTGCAGAAGTTTCACTCGATAGAGGAATGCCCGCGGACCAATGTAACAAACAGAAGCGTTGAATGAAGATATTGAACGGTGTTAAGAGATTCGAGACCACAGGCACGAGAACTAGAACATATAATATCTCCTGTGTTTCTGAGCCAGGTAAATTTTTTTATCTTCCTGCGTCATTATTCAGAGTTTCTCGGGTCACCGTGACGGGCGAGTCCCTCTCTCCGAGATGGCAGGAATGGTTTGCGACAATGGCTTTTCGCGATGTTACGCGGACGAACTCGAGATCAAGGTGAAAAGAACTTTAAAGGGGAACTAAACGAGGAAGAAGGCTGAATGGAAACCTGGAGGATGCTAGGAAGAAAGAGGATACTGCTAGCCTTTTCCCACCATAGCCAGAGGAGAAGGAAAAATGGCATACAGATACAGGGAGTGATGGAGAGCGAGAGAGATTGCTTTATTATTTTCCTTAAACACAGAATCAACGGCGGGAAGAGAAGGAGGTCGGTTATAAATCGCGACCCCGCATGAATATCCGAGGAGAGCACCGCTTCTTTGCGCCTTTTTGCTAAACGCGCCCTCGAAGCTTTTCTTCCTGTGACCCCCCCCCAGCCCCCTTCCTTTCTTCACTCTTTCTCGGTCATGCTGGGCGTCGATCCGTGAATCCGTAAAGGTGCCGAAGCGATATCACCCGTCCGTAAGGTCGACCAAGCTTTTTCTCTCACACCTTTCTGGCTATCGCGAACGACCTGGTTTCCGGCTCGCCTTTCGTGCATCGAGAAAATTTCTAAACCGACCGATATTCACGCTCCGTGGAATTTCAGGCTGGCTACGGCAATTGAACGTTTTCCTCAGTTCATGTTAAGCCGAATGAGCCCCGGACTTCAACATAATTGGGCATACAGTTAGTGGCGCGAACGCTAGAAGACGTACAGTAATCCCCGCTTAGCTGACGCGGAGTCATCCACACCAGTTGTTGGAACTGGTCGCTCCGAGCTCTGAGCTCGCCGAGGGTCTACACCCGTGATAGACGATGATACGACTACTGATGACCCACCGAAATAAGAAACATCAAAGTTTTATGTTTTTCACTTTATAATTATGAAAGTGAGTCTTTAATCGAATTACTGAGGCCCGTGCAATGAAAATGACACTAAACACGATCATACATGCAAATTATTAGACCGGGGAATTTCCCTCTGAAGACGCCGGGGTGCCATTTGAAGATTTCCCAATGTTAAATAAAATATATAAAAAAAGTAATTTATGAATTTTTTTTAACGTGGGGAAATCATCAAAAGGGACCCTGACGCCTCCGGAGGGGAATCCCCCCCCGAGCGCCAGGGTAGTGTGGGATTTTTACTCACTAAAATAATTTACAGTGTAGTAATAATTTACATGTAAAATATCCCTATTATTAAGGCCTATTGGCTTAAACACTCGGACATCTATTTACTTATTTTTGACACAGATCCATCGTGCCAAGGCTCATCAAAATTGAAACACCCTCGTTAGGAGACGCGATAAGGTCCTAGGACTGTGTCAGTTAACCGGGGATTAGGTACCTGTAGTTGTCACATGCTCGTAGTTAACGGCACATGACCACGGCACGTAGTAACGACACGTTGATACAGATTATGTATCTGGAGAATTCGAAAGCAATTGCAGAATCAACAGCGATCTCTTCCAATCTACCATGCATATAATCTTAATAGATGACTGTCTATTACATCTCGTAACGGAATGCCTGCTTTCACATAAATTATTTCATACACGTCGGCAGCATTCGCTGATGCAATTTACAACGTATCTTCGAGATAAAATTGCAAGCGTATTGGGCGGGCCCTCTGTACAAGAATACTGTCCCTCGAGAAATCTAAAATCTTAAATCTTCCGATTACTTGGGACGTTCAGTTTCCACTTGGACGGCCACGCTGCTGTCATCTCCGTCGGGAATACTTAGAGACGCGATCGAAATTCCATTAATGGTCATTCTTCGTTATCGTCCGCCGCCATCAACGACCTTATCTAAATTGACTTTCCACAGGGAGCGAGTTATTACAATAACAGAAGGAAGTCTCGTCTACGTCGTGGCGGTCAAAGAAATCATACAAGATCTACTCGAAGTCAGTGTCCACCGACTGTGCACCATTCTCACGCCCACCACTGGAGCGAACGTAGACGCGCCCAGTGAAACTGCCGACACGATATTCCCCGTTGATCGACTATCAAAGAAACGCACTTTGGTTGAAAGTAACGAGACTCTGGAGATGACGGAGGAAGGAGAACTTGCGATAACACCGGCACAGGGGTTAAGGTGATGGCGAGCTCAGGGGAGACAGGGGAGAAGAAACGTAGATTTACAGGAAAAGGAAGAAGAGGGCATCTGGAGAAGAAAGGAACGGCGGCAAAAGGAGAAAACTGGGCCAACCGCTCAAAGGAAAGAGCAATCGCTTGCTGCGGTTAACGAACGTGACTTTGCTTTCCGTGCTGGGAACGGAAAGAGGGAACGAACGACCTTCCTTTAACGAGTCACGAGTCGCGAGCCAGCTACAAGCACCCCGATGATCCGAAAGGATCATCGTTTACTCGGACAAAAAAGGACCAGCATCGGCTCTTTTCCCTTAATTTAAGTTGCTCCCTATCCGCGTGAAGTGCACCTCGAATCATGGGGCAAGGACCTGTCCAAAGATCGTCGTTAATTTCATTGCCGCCATTCGGGCCGCTCCACCTCGACAACGCCGTTCCCGTTTTTCGTCAACCCCCTCACGCTTTGCGCCTGTTCGGTGAAATTTGCTGATCCATCGACAATCTTGAATCATAATCGTTCAGACCTTCTTGCACCGTCAGTCGATCGAGCCCTTTGACGACCCTTCATCGCTTTCAGCCTCGTTCTCGATTTGCATTGTGTCTTATTCTCGCGTTCGATCCGATCTCTTTGTGATTGGACGGTGAAGCAGCTGGAAGTTGAATGAGAGGTCACGAAGAAAATTAGCAATTTCCAGCGTCTGTCGATCTAATTCTTTATTAGATTTCCTTCCTGCTCCACGGATGAATATGTCCCCTTTCCATATTTTAATTTCAAAATATGGCACTCCGAGAAGAGTGTACGATCAATTCTCATCGCGATGTTAAATGTCGGAAGCGAGCGAGCTGTCTCGCGATCAGGCGATTTTCATTCCTGCGTATTCAACATGGTTGGGTCGAAGCTATTGTAAATAATTACGGTTTTATTCCGAGGGAACGTGGGTCAATAATAAAGCAGCTCCTCCTATCTCATTAAACAAAGGGCCTCGATCCATTAGAAGTGCCTGCTTACTCAGCAGAAAGCAGAAATCGTTTGTAGCTTTTAGTTCTCTCTCCATTTACCGCCTCTCGCGCGTAGTGCCGCCGATCATTTGAGAATCTGAGAAGGGCGTTTGCTAGTCAATTTAATTACGCTCGCTCTATCCATCCTTCACAATGCTTCGCAGTTATTTGTTTATTTAGAAACGAGACGAGGGCTTCACCCAGTGTCGGAATCAATTTACACGGCATGCGCAGTTGGTTCTGCGATATATTTACTATGATTCTCAATATGGCATCGGTGAGTAGGTATAATTCAGTAGATTTAGATATTCTATATTTTGACCGTGAATAATGGAATACGAGGAAAAATATTCCACGCTTATTTCTATGAAACATTCATTCTACTTTTTTCTGCCCCGTTGTTAATCTTCTTTTTAATAGAAAAGTTTGGACCAACGTTTTTCATTTATGGAAAGGTATAGAATAATAAGCGTATTTCATGATAGAAAGTTTTTTAATTAAAAATTCTGGTTCGTCGATACGTACATTCGTTCGTTCTGAAAGCCCTGCAGGCGTTTTTTTTATATCTTAAATGATTAAAACACGATAATCAACGCGCGGAAGATTATAGGCTGTTTAATAGTTCTTCGTTAAAACGAGCGCTACGATTAATAATACATTCAAAGGGAGAAAAATATTGGTTCCGCGTAATGAAACATGGAAACCTGCATTTTCCATGGAATTTCGAATACCTACCATCCAAACAGCCTGTTAATTAAACGAGGATATGACTTTACTGAAATGTAACGTAATACCGTACCCAATTGAATATGATATTCAGCATGCTAATTAATTATGATGCTTCACTTCTGCGAGAGAAATTTTCTTTCTCCGTGTTTTGACACATTTTTAATTTAATACTCGACGAATATACGATTTAAAGTTATTAGTAAAATATTGGATATTAATATTTTTGTGTTATTACTGTACCTATAGGCCGGTCCGTTGTCGACGACAGAACGGAAATGGAGGTAATTTTTCATGGAAAAATATAAAATTCAAAAATACTTCACAGAGGTCTTGTGGTATAAGCAGTATGAGCATATGTAATATTGATGACAAGGCGACTATATACAGCGGAGAAAAGATTATCTGACGTATTACACGTCATTCGTAAAGCCATGGTTACGACACAAAGTACAGCAAATGACCACTGTGCATTTGCCCAATCGAAATAATTAAGGGGAGAAGCCAGTATAAACGGCTTATTTTTGTATCAATTTTTAGGAATTTTTTTCAAATACAACAATGCGCTAATCCTTTCGTAACTTTAAGGGTACTTTATTTAACATTATAACAAGTGAAAAAATTGTATTACAGTAAAATTATAATAAATACAAAAGAAATAGAGCAGTATCTGAAATATGTTTTTTTTTAGATGCCAAACAAGCGTTATGTGAAATAGAGCAATAATTTTGTTTTCAATTTATGTGCCAATTGTAAGAATATGAACCACAAATGGTGTAAAAAATTGCATATTTTAAAAATGGCAGAACTTTAAACATTTTCGCCAAAAATTCGCGGTTTTATTTGGTTAAAAATAGTAGTTACAATTAATAACTTAGTTAAACATTGTGGTTCCTATTCTGAAAAATCTTATAAACTAAAAGTGTGCAAAATTTGAAGTAGATCGGTCAAATAGTTTTTGAGTTATGTCCGGCGCCAATTTTGAAAATGTGGTTTCGAGAATAATGTATATTATCAATACGCAGTTGAATTTCGGCCTATAACTTTGAGAATATATTTTTGAAATGTTTTAGAAGCGATTTATGGAAAAATTTTCGTTTGTATTTTGCGTTCGATTTATACGGTCTTCTCCCCTTAAGTATATAAACGAGATCTATCGAAGCGTTCGGAGTTCTGTGTCTTCCTCAAACAGGTACGAATAGAACCAATTTAATAACACTTTGAGAACACGGCAACACCGTGCACAGGTTGGTAATCCTTCTAATAAAAAGCTGCCGGATGCTTAGTCGCGTTAAACTCGCTTCATCTCTCCGTCACTTAATCTTTAGTGTCCGTGTCACGACTCAACAATGGCAGTTTCATTTTGTTTAATTGTGCACTCAACTGTTTGTCTCAGGACAACTAGCCACGTGGCTGATGCTAGCTGATGGATACTAGAGAGAAAAAGAGGGGAGGATGTTCCATTGAGAATTCAGTTTCATACTCCATACCATTTACTGTAACATTCACGTTTCGAGAGTACCTACCCTACAAGCCGACACATTTGAAGGAGATAGGTAGATTTCGTTCTGGCATCAGAGAGACTTCTGTTTTCGACAGGATTTGGAAAAAAAAGAGAAAGACTCCTTTGAAACGGTTATCAAAGGAACCAATGCCGGGCATTTTGCATCGCAGCTTCGAGGTACGTATACGAAAATTATTCCCAAGCCCTCCGTGAACAGGTTTTTCTCGTTGAATGCGAGGTTATAGATTCTCCGGTAATCTATTTTGGAATTAAAGGAGCCTCTCCCTTTTGGAGCTGAGCAAAATTAGAGTTCTGAACTCCACGTAGCAACGGGGAAGCAACTTTACGGTTCGTCTGCGTCGACGGTGCATCGTAATCTCGAGAATCGTCTGATCGTGCCCGTTCGATCGGGAATTCGTCGCCGTGCACGAAATTCCGGATGTGCACGTGCATATTGGTCCAGTCGACGTGAAAATTTCTCGGCAACTGGTCCTGCTCGCACGCGAATAGCCGCGACTTACGAGGTAATTCCGCGGAACAAGTTTCGCAAGTCTACAGCCACTCCAGGACGCGAGTTAAGGAACTTTCCCGCTCGAATTTCCTTCGAGCATACAAGATAGAAAGGCCCCTCCCTTCCGCTCACTCTTAACGAGATTGCAGAAATTTCGAAAAATTCTGCGAATGCCACCTGACGTTTCACGAGACCAAACCGTTCCTTTCCTCCTCCCCCACCTTTTCCTCTCTTTTTGCTTCTTTAGGTCCCATCAAACTTATTTCAACTCCGACCGGAAAAAAGGAAGAAATGCTCTTCAACAGTAACCCTCAGGGATATTGTAGAAGAATATCATCTGAATTGGTCCTCTTGTTAATGCCCGATATTTTTATTCTGTTTTAGTTCTCGACTGGTAAAAGCGGATGGACAACGTCGTATACGGTACCCATCATTTTGAAGAGTATAGCGCGGAAGTAAGAAATAGAAGAAAATTCGTATAAACAGTTGTTTCAGCTGCCCTACTTTATGAATTGTCGCTATTTATGTGTTCGAACGAATCTCGGCACAAAAGAAATTTCTCGGTAAGTACTGAGCTAACTCGAGGCATTGGCTTAATATTTATTAATCTATACATTCTTAACATTTGTATAGACACTCCTATAATGTTTTATAAATTATTTTACTTTTATGACAAGGGTATCAAGGGTTCAAAGGTTCTAATATAGTTTTTACGATAATTTGTGTTTAAGGCAACTATGGCAACCTATACACACATACATTACACTCCAAAAAAGATTTCTTAACCAAAGATCAGAAGATTTAGGGGTATGTGTATATTCAAAGTAGAAGTTCGTACCTACTATAGGTGCTTCGAAATTATAAATATCTATTTCGTATTAAGGTAAGCGAGCAATTCGTGCAGCACGTATTATTTGTTGATTAAAAACGAGCACCAACACGATGAATATTTGTACAAAAATTTTCTAAAACATCTGTGTTTTGGATCAACCCATAAATATCTATTGACGAATACATATTTTGTAATAACTCTAATAATAGGGTTATCTTTTCTTCTCTAAAAGAAGAACTTCGTTTAAAACGTAGGTATTATACATATCGCGTTTTTAATGCGGTCCTTGATACACATTCTCAGTTTTTTTTAGGCAACTGAGTACTCGGTAAACATGTAGAAAATCTTTACCTACTTAGGTATATGAAAATTTTAAAATAAGATAATTTTCACCTGAAAAAATAATACTTCTAACAGATTTATTGAAAATGAACCGCATTGTGTATATCCTGTGTATTAATTTTACATAAGGTGTATAAGTTGAATTCTACTGTTCGTGTTTGTATTATTAAACATGGACAATGTCGCAATTTGCTTCCTGTTATTGCTGTTATCTCATTTCCGGGATTTCGGTCTGGACTATTACTTTCTTTTAATCTGTAATTAATTTCAGTGGTTTCATAAATAAGGATAGATTAGAACTTTTTAAAAATCATTTTATTAATGTAACAAGTGTTCGAAATTAATGTTAAAAAAATTAATCAAAATAAGTGTCCAAATTTAATATACAGGTTATGCGGTTAGAAGTATTATTTTTTCATGTGAAAATTGTCTTATTCTAAAGATTCATATAGGTAAAGACGTTGTAGATGTTTGCCGAGTACTCGGTTGCCTGACAAAGCTGTGAATGTATATTAAGGACTGCACCAAAAACGCGATGTGTATAATGCATTTCAAACAAATACGGAATCGAATCTTGGGTATCGCTCGAACCCGCCCGATTTTCATTGACGTGACCCGAAATAGTCGGGTTAGATACCCGAAACAGTCGGACTACCCGAAGGTCCGTAATAAAAAATGGTTGGAAACACGAGAAAATTATATATACAGTAATTGTAGAAAATTAAATGCTCTTTTAATATTAGTTTAACAAAATTTCGATAGGTCTCACCATTTTTGAGAAATTCTTCAAATTCAAACAATTGATGAATTCTAAACTTTAAGGCCTAGTCTGCACCATTTCTTGTTGTCCGATTGCAATAATCTGTTTCAGGGACTACTTTTTTATCAAATAGAACCATATTAGGAGGTGAGAGCAAAATAAATCGCAGGTTAAAAATAAGTGCCACCGTAGTAGTTATGCGTTAGATTATCTCTTTTAAAGAATAACATAATAAGTAATATTTTGATAATATTTCCATTCGTCACAACATAGCTGAATATATGAAATCAATGATTATAAAATTACACAGAATCTGTAAAATGAAGGAAAAGGGAGCCTTAGTTCTCACTCGCTACTTGATTCAGCACCACTAACATTTCTCCTATTCTGTGTTCTTAAAACATTGTCCCTCCAGCATCGCAGCAAATACAATTGCAATCGGCATATTTCTTGGCAAATTCTTTCAGAATAATCATCGCAGTTTACTCACTTTCGCGAGGTAAAGTTTCTGAGGGTTCACGGTTTGACTCTCGACATTGGTGAAAGTTTGCGCCATCGTGTTGGATAGGGAACGGGAGGTTCTTCAGTTTCTTTCACGAAGTATAAGCGGTTCTTCTTTCCCTCCTCTTCTCACGTTTTTCCTCTTCCTCGATTTTTCAGGCCGAGCGATGTTACTCGCAAGCACGTTGTGCCGTCGCGTTTCTTTGCTCCGCGACTCAGCAGGACTTTTGTGTAACTTGGTTAGGTCGTGGAGAAGGAAACTAGGAAAGTTTAATTACGCGTCTGCGTCTTTTTTTGTGGCGAACGACTACAACTCTTCGGAGAACGTTATTCTCCTTTTTGGCATTCGAGGTCATGATGAAAGCGATATTCAGCATCGATCGTACCTACCGGAAACTATTCCGCTTTTCAAGCTCGTTTTTCAAAGTTTTTGCTAAACGGGGTACCAACATCTTGATTGAACTAAGTACTTTGCGAATCGTTTAACGATTCACAATCATTGTTCCATATTTATCAGCACAGTATTCTATTATTCGATAATGTGTTCAACCATTTAATAGTGGACGAATTTCACGAGCGCTTCGTTCCAAGCTGGTATACTTTAATTAATTTAACCACACCAGTCTGGATACTTCAAAGTGGCTCTAATTTGCGTCAATATTAATAAATAAATTTACAAAGATAGGAATAATTGTCTTTTTATGATATTCTTTTAGAGGAGGATGGCAGAAAATGGCTGTTTTCCGACCTACATGGAAATAAAAAATTCTTGGAAGGCACTAAAGGGCACATGCCATAAAATCAGGGACGCATAGGTAATCATTTACCTGAAATGTGATGGAGAAGTTATAAAAAATGTGTGCCAGTATGAAGATGTGACAGAAACTGAACTCACATGAGCATTGCGTTTCATCTTCCTCTCCTTCAGATAATGATTCATCTTCAAAATAATTAGAAAGAGAATCCGCCAGTGAATCAGTCGAAGATTGGTATCATGCAAAACCGAAATACCATAAGACTTTTGCTACATTAAACTTATAGGTTAAAGTATAACGTTTTGTAATAATAGTCATTAATTATATAGTAATTCTATTTTTTATCTTATATCATAAACAAAGCGTAATTATCGAATGTAAATATCGAATGTAAAGCTACGTTTTTCGACTTGCACAGAAAGACTGTGATAATTATATTTTATTCTTTCTCCATCAAGTACAATTATATTCGAATAGCGAACAAGGAATGAGCACGAACAACTTCTTTTTAGTAAAAGCTTGTCAAAATAATGTAGATAAGTAAATAAGTATATCACATTATATACTAAAATGTTGTTTCGAGCACGAAATATGCAAATCACGAGCACGGAGTGTACATGTTGTACTCGTGTACGTGCTACTCTTGTCGTAATTGTGTATAGAAGAAGATCGTCTATTACTGACCGGGGTCAATAGAATAAGATACAACAGATCTGCATTATCTATCAATCGAAAAAGACGTGTAATCAAATTATTGATCACTAAAATCACTAATCTCTAATATTCCTATAATTATAAATAAAGTGTTATCCAGTTATTAAGTTGTGTATATAGATAAAACATGACCGAAAACGAGACACCGAGTCGTAACAATATGTTAAGTTAAATAGAGTAACTGAAATGAAGTTTAAAGAAAAAGTAGTCATACAGATAAGTATAATATACACCAAAGAGAATTGGTATTTTTTAATAATGTATATACGTAAACTCCTCCCACATTTTGCATAATATCAATCGAATCGTATAATACGCGCGATACCCAAATCTGTATGTAAAAGCGCCGTAATTTCAGTTTGCAATCCCTTCGATGCATAACAATTGTTTGTTAACTGAATCGTGTAACTGTAACACATCAGCATGAATCAACAATTTCGAATATTCCCGTATAATAATTAGCAATAAACATATTACGCTTAGGTAGGTTGCAGGCTAATTCGTGCAACTATTCGTGTACGAGTATGTTATATTCTTCCAATCGTAATATCTAATCAACCAGTTCTAAAGTACCTACTCTGCCCTCCTTAGTTAAAATGTTCTATCAAGCATTTTTTCATTTTTCCAGATATTTTGAAATATTTGCAGTTCCACGTGTCTTTTACCTTAAGTAAAGTTAGAAAACTCTATGTATTTCATAGAGATCTATAAACAGTCGAATGTATTTAATCTAACTGCTTTCCAGATGGTTAAAATATCCTGTCTAAAACAAATAATTAATTGGTACGTTAATAATACATTACCTATTGGCATATATATTACAAACAATTTAATACATTATCTATTGGCACACCTATTACAAATAATTATATTAGGCTGTTACGAAATAATGACAACATGTTTTAACTTAAATGGGCTTTCAAACTGTTACATAGGACATTTTAACTAACAAGGGAAGATCGTGAACCCGAAAATTAAAAAAATTCTGAAACATTATGAATATATAGGGCAATTCCTCCTGATTACAACGCAATTTTTGTTTGCTGCCCAAATTCACTCGAAGGGTATTATAACTCGCGAACTGTAAGAGATAGACAAAAAGTTTCAAGACAAAAGTTACTTCTTTTAATTAGATCTATCATTTGGCAAAAAAATCATTTTACAGTTCACGAGTTATAACACAAAATCGGAAAATAACCAGTTTTTCAGGGTTCAATTCCACCCCCTTAGAGTGAATTTTGGCAGCAAACAAAATTGCGTTGTAATCAGGAGGAAATTTCCAACATATTCACAAAGTTTCAGAATTTTTTAAATTTTCGGGTTCGGGATTTTCCCTTGTAAGGAGGGCAGTACTGTATTGAGGAAACAAATTTTTTTAAATAGACGTATCGTGTATGTATGTATATAAACAATTTGATACGACAGTTTATACGTGAGATATGCTACGAATCTCATAATTTGTACGGTTACGGAAACAGATCCTCTCTTAACCGATTGTGGGTATTATTTTTATTACCATTTATTTTTACAAATTTCTTTGGGCCATTGTTGTAGGTATGTCTAATGCTATTAGATATTCACGCGGATAATATATAGAATTATTCCTAAGTTTTTAGAATCGCAAACCTCTTGTGAAATATTGGTCGCAACATAACAATGTGTTCAATAGAGTTTATACAAAAACCGACTTTTGAAAAAACCGGTTTTCGAATTCCACTATTCCCCAAAAAACTGGTTGTACCAGTTTTCGAATTTTCACACAAAAAGTGTCATTAAAATAGTATATAAATATTTTTACATATTTTAAAAAAATTCAGTTTCCTTAATATTATGAAATTACAAAAATATAACAAAATAAAATATACTCTATCTACACAAAACCAAATAAAAACAAAATTCAAATAACTAAAATCCATACAAATACGTACAAGTTTTGAGTTCATTTAATATTTATAAATCTACAAAGCTATAACACAATAAAATAGTCTGCATACAAAACCAAATGAAAAAAGCTAAAATAACTAAAATCCGTACAAAATATAAATCTTTTAAAAGGTGGGGTCGCATTATAAATCTTTATTCCATTTCGTATTTTTTTTCTGAAAATATGAACTCATGAAGATTAGTGTTACAGTATACTGTTACCTACTACAATACACTTGTGTCCGAGGGGATTCCAAATCAAAATGTTAACGTTTTCAATTAAATAATTAAATCATTTTTTCATATTATTTCTAGTATATAAAATCGGGTTTTTAAATTTAAAAACCGACAAATCCTAGTGTTCAACAAAGTCACACAGACCCAGCTAATACCTTATCACTATGTCCTGCCAGTAGAACTGTTAAATCCCATCCAAACAAGATCCTGTTATGTGTATTAATTCATCTTAACAAACGATCCTTACACATTCCAAGAAGATTTAACGACATCTAATGACCAGCATACTGTCTGTAACGTGAAAAATAGGAAACCACAGTGGATATAATTCTCATTTGATTCTCCAGAAGTTCGTACACTGTCGAAAGTTAATTTACATAGTTAGCCAGACAGTGAAGCGAGTTCTAATCCGACCTAGACTGTAGCTGTCGTGGCAGGATAAACACTCCAATATCATGCTGGCTTGTAGTGCACCCTTTCGAGGTCGCCGGGCGTCCGCGCGTACACGAAAAGGGAAAGTAAGCGGCGGGGAATGGAGCGAGGGAGAAAAGAGCAGGGCTAGGAGAATTTTCAAGCAGGACGCTGCAATTACATCGGATCAGAGAGGAATATTTCATTCGGCGCCCCTCATTCGACGAAAACGAGAGGGGGAGACGCGCACGCCACCCCGTATTCTTCCCTACCCTCCGTGCATCCTCCCTGGTACGGATTATTAACGGGCAATTTGCCGCGTCTGCTGCTGACTGTATTGTCTCTCTATTCTCTGGCCCTTCGTCGGTTGGATGGTAAGCCGTCTCTCTCCTCCATGTCCTCCTGTATCCTTTCTTCTCTTCAGCCCGTATTCGGACTGTCTCCTTCGCCGTCTCCACCCTCCCGTCTAGTCACTTTCCTCGAAGCTTTCCCCTTCACCGTGCCTCCTTGTCTATCTGGTCCCTTTCCTTTTCTCGAATCCTTCGAAGTTCGTTAAGGAAAGCACAAGTGGGTGGGTGGGTTCCGTTACTTAAAACCTCACTGTCGGGAGACTCCCCCGTCCTCAGAAAATTGTCTGGTAAGGCCTTCCTGGCACACATTGTGGATACACACGCGATATTGGCACATGTGTACACGTACGAGAGAGAATCCAAAATAAACCGGAATTATCTTCTGGAGGGCAGGCCCCTTGGAGGGCAGGCTTCCCTCGCTAGATGAGTATTCTGGGAACTTTTCTGCATCAGTGTACCAACAGGCGTTGGTGTGAGAGGCTACGTTCGGCTTCAGTGAATTTTTCTGTCAGAAGCTTTCATCGCTGTTGCCTATTTTGTTCTTCCACCAACCGACCCAAAGAAACTGTGCCAGGAATTCGTGAAGCCATCATGGAAGACCGCCGCCGGACCATTGCTAAGCTTGTGGAGTTAACCGAGGTGTCGTGGAGTTCTTGTCAGCGAATTCTATCGGAAGATTTGGGCATGAAACGAGTTGTAGCAAAATTCGTGTCTTGTTTGTTCGGGCTTGAACAAAGACAGAATCGATTGGCTGCGTGCTGTGCGTTGAAGGAGCAGTTGGAGAGGCTGACCCTGATTTTGTTTCCAAAGTCATAACCACAACAAACAACAGGAAGTAAAATTAACTACTACAAGTGGACATCCTTTTAGGGGGTGATTTTACAGTTCAAAATAAGACAAAAATCCAGAATGATGAAATTGCGTTTGGGGCTTCGTATCAGAGTTATTAATTGTTCGAAACACGCGTGAAAAGCGCCTGACGCGTGGGTCTTACATAAGTATACTTAGACTACTGCCGGCACGGCCTGCAGTAGTATCAAGTTAGCCAGGTCAGGCACGGCGAGAGCAGTGCCGTATCCACCTAGAAAGACCCACTTGACGCGTCCCATCGTATGTCATCACTTCGACTATGAGATACAGTACCTGGAAGGGATATAGCGAGGCCGTAAAAGCTGAGGGAGTCCCAAAGTTTACAACTTTGAGGTTTCGGAACACGAGGCCTGGAAACCTCACCTCCCCAAGAAAATGCCAAACCTCTTGTTCCGAAACCTCAAAGGTGTAAACTTTGGGACTGCTGTAGCTTTCACGACCTCGCTATATTCCTTCTAGGTACTGTAACTGGGTCTTTCTAGGAGGCTACGGCACTGTCCTCGTTGTGCCTGATCTGGGTAACGCGTGCCGACAGTAGTCTAATTGTAAGTCCCTCGCGTCAGACGCTTTTTACGCGTGTCTTCAATAATGAATAAGTCGGAAACGAAGCCATAAATGCAATTTAGTCATTCTTCATTTTTTTCTTACTTTGGCCTGTGAAATCGCCGTCTAAAAGGATGACTACCTGTAGTCTAACACCCTGTATACTGAAAACGTTAAAGCAGGCAGGTGTAAAGGTAAAGGTTTTGAAAGAAATGTAGAGATGTAAGGAATCGGGCTTCACTTAAGACTGTATGGAGAGCTTCAACCTTGGATGATTGTTTCCATCAATCCGATTGCAGGATACATGAAATCCTAAAGTGGGACATATCTTTATCACTGAGTATACACGCTATGATGTAGATTCCTGATACCATTGAAGAGAAGATTCTTTGCACTAACCATAATATTAGTCGGCAACTGATAAAGTCTCGGTATAAGACTTCTATTCCGAGAAAATAGATTTGGAGTGTACATAACGTACGTTGGATATGTGTGCATTCAGCAAGGCCACATTGGTGGATGTTAATTAAGTATACTGCATCATTTACCACGTCTGTACTGTGATCCAGTTACTAAACTTTTTAATACAGCAATACCAATTATCCTTTTAATATAATTTCTCAGAAAACATGATATACCTTTGCTTGTATAAACTGTGAAATTTACCGCGTTGTAACTTAGGAAATAACTTTGTTCACTCCCGCATTGTTGTCTGGCATCAATTCGCCGAAATAATGTACAGATACTTTTATTTTACAAGCGGTGCGTTAATTGTCCCCCGGAGAAAGACGAAATTCCTGAAGTGCCACAGAGGTTGATACTGGCCCGTGTATTTACGAGATATTTGCCGGGTAATATCAGGCCTAGGAACCTTCCGTTAGTACACGTGTGCATGGTAAGCCTGAGAAAGGCGAAGAGCCAGCACTGCCACTGGCACCAGTAGTGGCCGTGCTTCTAGCTGCAGCCAGTAAGCCAGTTAGGCGGGGTATTTAGGAGGGAATTTGGTGGTCCTGAAGTTGTACATTATACCGTCTACCCCGAGCACGCGGTTATACAGGTTGGCTCTGGACCCCAAATCTAGCGTCTCCCCTGGGCTGGAATTTGTGGCTCGGTAAATTTAATAAGTCGACAACCACCGCTGTCCTCCAATTCCCAGAGTGTCGGTATATCTCTTATAATTCCTTCCGATCAAAATTTTGTCGGAGTTTATGTACAAGCGCGCGCGCGCAAACATACACACACACTTTTTAACTAACTCTGATAATATGTATTATAATGGTTGACAGTCTTTAATCAGCAATATCATAGACTAGAGAGATAGAACCTGTTGGTTTACCGTCATCACAATCTTCTCCTATTCTACTGCCAGATAATCGTCAGGACTTATTGTTCAATTTGCACACTAAATAATTTAGAGTCTACTGTTTCTCTTGATAAAAATTGACTAGTGTATATTACCCTTATTTCCTTGCTTGCATCTTGTATTTCCCGATCCTGTCTCAGCCACACCCGAACATTTCCACCTTATGCACATTCTACTACATATTTCATCATACCATCTGCAAGGCCAGCGGTAGGATAAAAGCAACGACGGCGAGACACGAGGGGTCAAACGTTTACAACGTCCGCGGAAGGGTGGCTCCGGAGCCAAATACCAGCGAACTATTCTACAAAGTAAACAAGATGGAGCCCGCCATGGCTTATCTTCGTCTGAATGCAACAAGCTATTTCCAGTCGTCCAACACTTCCCCCTTCTGTCCCCCTGCGTTGGTGTTGCCTTTAGGGCTTCCCTTCTAGCGGAGCACATCGCTTCACAGCGCAACGGTATCGCTGCCCACGGTTCTTCCCCCGTTTCTTCCTCGTCGAGGACTGAAAACTGACAGCAGATAAGCAATTTCTCGTGCGACGCAGACGCGCTTGGATGTTCTTGTTCCTTCAATCATGGAATTCCAGTTGAATAGATGAACTTGATGTACGTACGACCTATGTCATGGTTATTTAATTTAATGTAACCAACCTAGAGGCTAGGATCATTTAGACGATCTCTGTTGGATTCATTGCCAACAGATTATCTCAATGCAATGTCTTCATTTATCCATTTATCAAAACGTTACCTACACTACTCTCATCAATCGAATAATCGGCATGTGAGTTTGCCTCATGTGAGATTCTACTGATTGCATCCCTAGATACATAGCTGGACGTATTGCACGTATATGAAGCTGTATGGACAACCAGAAGTCTTAGGTGGTATTTAGGAAAGTAAATTAGTTCAAAAATTTGTGAACAGTTTGCTAGTGTTAATTACTTTGTAAAGAAACCATACATGCTGCGGTTGTACGAAATCCTGTGGCTAATATTTCGAGCTACTGTTGGTTGAACACCCAAACTGAGCGTGTATGTACATAAAAATCTAAAGTGTTTGGCGCTTTCAAGGAGCAATCGATACATAGGCTAGCGGTGTGGCCCTAACAGGGTAACATATTCTAACTAAGTAAAATCTAACCAGTGCACGGTATAGCAGCCCGCAAAAGAATTGATCTTTAAAGCTAGTGACGTGCATAGTGATGGAAATTGTATAAATCATCAGTAAACGTTCACTGAATTCTTTTCTTAAGTATAAATATAATAAAGGAAGACACAAATAATCATTTGCTCACTTAATCGTGTAGCATATTCCTTTCCCCAGGTCATTTAAATTTTAGAAATTACTGTGGAAATCGTTTCGTTATACGGACTACATAGGTACTTACTACACAATCGCCGAATTGATCAATATTTTACGTTATTTTCTGCCTGGTTAAATTCTATGGATAGTATCGAGCAGTGTATTATGTGCGCCCATATTTTGGAGTATCATTATCACTAACATCGACTGTTTTTATTAAAAACGTACGAGTTTGGGCTGATTCGTCGACGGTTTATTTTAATAAATACACAGACACTTGTGGGGATAATATCCATGGGCATTTATGCACGTGCCGCGAAGGGCCAGCGGAATCAGTAGATATTAAGCAGAATTTTACAGAGGAGCGTGCTCCGTTCCGCATTATTACAACGCGCATTGCGCCGGTTATTTTCGCGATACTCGCGTATGCATGGAATTTTACAACGCGAGCGTTTCGACTCGTGGAATACCTTCAACGCCTCCCCCTCGCTACGGCTCGTGTTCTCCCCGTCCGAAAACCGTTCTATTTCTTCGTTCTCTAGTTATATTTGTTTTCCGCCTGTGCAGTAGAAAGGTGATCACGCGGACGAATGGAGGAGGACCAACTTCATATGCTATATGGATGATAGTATGGCATGCACAATTACTTTCTATCCAAATTTTTAAACAGGTGTATTGGACAAATGCACTTGTTAAGTATTAAGCTTTGAGAAGTCCTAGCTTGTGAAAATACGTAGAATGAGATAACCGGTATCCAGATCGTAGATACCAAAGATGTCTGTTGCTAAAAATCTCAAGACTTTTTTTTCATTTACCTTATGATTTGAGTGTACCGTGGCTATGTCAGTGAGTGAAGTTTGATTGTTCTATTATTTGTAGACAAACCCAAGCAAGGGTTGGATCTAATTTATCCCTCTGATATTGGTTCGTTTATACAAGATGGTAGAAAATAGTTAGGTACATCTTTGAAACTAGTAAATGTGTACGCCTAGGGATTAATACATAACAATGGAGACCTGTATACCATCATTTTACAACGAGAGATCTGGGCTGAGTTTGTGTAAGAACATTTTGGGTACTCCTCTTTGGAGTACCACTTATACAGGGCGTTGAAAGAAAACATGTACAGGATTTATGAGGTAGATCTTAATATATAAAGCAGAAAGTGTTTGTGTGTTTGTCTGTCGCCTAAATACTTTCGCACGGTAAACTCTGGGGTCACGAAATATGTTCCAGCTCATTATGCCTAACTAATCCAGATAAATGTGACTATTTTTTTTTATAAAATTAGAATCTAAATTTCGGACAAAGCCCGAACGAGTGTTTTACGACATTATTATTCTGACACTAATGTTTACAAAAGATGTTCCACGTGTCCTTTTTCCATTTTATTTCCCCACCGCGGATGATGAATCAAAGCAATTTTATAAAACGTTTGCTTTACCAAACCGAGAGTTATTTGTGACTTTTGGGTTGATTTTTATAGCTATGTTGATCAAACATTTTTTATTCGGTATAGTGAGTTTTATCTACCCTATGAATTCTGAATTCTATTTCTCAATACTCTATATAACACTACAATTGTGCAGATCAATAAGCGTCTTGATATTGCTATTCTTTTGGGGGATAAAAATTTCTTCAGTAAATTACTCAATTTTACACAACCGCGTGAAAGAAAGAGAAGCCATTTAGCTATTTCAAATTTTTGAAGTTATTAGTTGACCAATTATGCAGGGAATATCATCAAGCTAGCTTATTAAAAGGAAAAGCTTGTGTCCCTATAAATGTAATACAGGGGGAAAATTAAGTGGAAACTGCACATCCTACGTATAAGAAAGAAGACACTGCGATGTCTGTTCTAATAGAAAAATACTCAATGAGAAAAAACAAACAAACCATTGCTCCTATCTTATATAATAACCTGATATAAATTTTTTCAAATCCATTGACATTTATTAACAAACTTATTAACAAATTTGTTAACTCGCTTAATGTTTTATCATTTTTAACTGACCTTGTTCGTAAATGGCTTGGGATTGTTGGGCATATTAGGTGAAAATTGCTTCAACTGCAAAAGGTGAAAACGATGTTTTGGATACCAGCTCTCAAAATATCGTTCATGCTACCACTTATTATCACTGCCTCGGTCTACAATGTTGCTGACAAGGCTATGCATTGACAGTGAGTTTCTGTTACCGCCGAAAGATGGTACTATTATTATAATGATGCTTATTGCAAAAGCAGTTAGATAGAGCAGTTGTGTCAAAATCTCATACGAAATTACTTCCATATAGTCCTTGTTTCCATAGTGCTTTGGTGTTCCCAGCATAGGAAATACAAAAACCGTTGCGTGCATTTTACATCGTTACTTTCGTTACATGACTCGACTGATATCATACTTTTACTATCAAAGTATAATAGCTACTATTATCACTGACTATGTGTATAATATGAACAAAAAGAAAATGTAGACTACCATTTGTAGCAGATCGGCAACCGATCGCTAAACAGCCTAGCATGCAAGCGACAGCTAGGTGGCGCCACGATAGTATAAATTTTAATAATCTTGAAGAAGAAGAGGTCCTATCGGCCCTGGATGACATAATAGTCAGAGCAGTCGCCCGGAAATCCAAAGATCCTGGTTCGAATCTCGATCCAGGCAATTCGATAGACCGATTCGTTTTCTCCTACACTGCAGTGTCATTATCTGTGTGGAATAATTGTGACACATGTTGCAAATTTATTGAAGAATTTCTACTGTACAAATGCCAAACGTTCTGGACGACCCAGTGATATTTCAACGCTGATATGAGTTTAATGAGTTCGGTTTCTAGAAACTTTCTGCCGCTCAAAAGTTTTAGTAAATTCAAATGTTCGCCTATGTTCTAAGTTTCTAGAAGACTCGACTATTCGCCAAGTTCTAATGTTACAACTAATCCTAATCACTGAAGAAACCTGGCCCCCTGTCTCTTCGAGTAAATGTCGAGTGCTATCCTAGAGTGCTATGGAGGCTGGTTGAAGATTCTGAGCTTCTTGAATTTTGCAATCTAAAATCATCGCACAAATTTAATCAAGATCTCTGCATTTTCAAATACAAATTAGGGTTTCAAGTTGCTAACACATGTCGCCAAACAAATTGAAAGAGCTCAAATGAAGCTTGAGTTAAATTTATGATATCAAGCATAGAGAAAGAGTGAAATCTGCATTGTGATCTTTAGCATTGCTGGTGTACGACGGTGAGAATTTTATAGAGGCTCTGAAAGAGAACGAAAAATCTGGCTTTGAAGCATTTACGATTATCGTTGCAATTCCGAAGAATTGAACGGAGCAGTGGCTAGAATCAAAGCGGCTTGGTTGATCGCGACCGTTAACGTGGGTCGGAACTTCGAGTTAACGTGATACCTCGTAACGATCACTGGCATCAGATGCGTCCAACGGCGGTAAACGAAACGCGAAACGATAAATCATATCGCGCCACATACTGCAGTTATGTTTTTCGATCTCCATGCAGATGGCTTGTAAACGTTCCATTAATCGCGACTGCACCGTTCTAATAACGATAACGCCGATACACCCGCATGTCATAAATTATTAAACTGTTTAATTGGTTGCAATTGGTATAACATTTTCGAAAAAAACGAATATTCTCTTTTTGTGTTTCAATTGAAATTGGATGGCACTATGGTGTGGATCCAATCCAACAGAAAACAATAATAGAAGTACTGTTCTTTAGGGCGAGTATAACTTGTATAATGTACGTAAAATAGTAGAAATATTAAATTACGAGAGAAAGAGCCAGAAACCGTTCTGTGAAGAGTTCTTCATGTTGGAAAACGAAAAACTTTGGTTTCTGCATTTTTCAGCGCGCTATGAGGAATCTACAAAGTTAATTTTTGCACATTTTAGTTTCGTATAAAATCTTCAGTTTCCAATGGGAAATGCTATACGAGATATCCTGTATAGCACAAAAAATTAATTCTGAATTGATAGATTACCTGCTGCCTAGTTATAATCTGTGATAAATCACACTTTAGTGGAATACAAGAGTTCGATTAACCTCATATGAACCAGATAATTGCAAATTTGTCAGTAGGTAATAAGTTGAGCTGTAACAACTTACACTTAATCAACTGTGACCCTCTGAAATTACATAGTAATTACATCTGTACAAAATTTACAACTGTTTACGTTTATCACGCGTGTAGGGTATATTTTCAACCTAAACGACAAGCCAAAAACTCGGGAATAAACGTGTAAGACCGCAGTTACGATTTTTAATGACCCGGTAATTAAACCGAGTATGCTACTTGAAGGAGTTGGGTTACCCGCGCCAGCTTTAAGAGCTGTCAACTTCAAGCTTTTGGTTTGCGAAAGGGACCAAGACAGACGATAGAAGGGCCTGTGAAGAATGGATTCGAGGGTCGGTGAAAATGGGATGGAGGATGTTCGTCTGGTTTTTAAAGTGTACTTTTCCCCCCTCTTGTTTGTTTTCACCCTCGCACCACTACCCTCTTACTTCCCTGAATACATTCCTCGTGCGTCGATCGTTGACGAAAAATAACACACCAGATTTTGTTTTTACAAATTTCCGTATTACCATATAATAAATAAATGCGAACATTAACTACAATATACGAGGATAAAGTGATCCGCGATGTGACAGTGTGCAGCGTTAGAAAAGTTTCGTCAACATAAATCGAATAACACCATTTTTAGCTTCAAAATCATATCGGATTGCCTCGAGAAAGAACAATGAAATAAATGATTTCGAGAAAGGAAACGAATAAAATGAAATTTGCTTCGCGGGACCTTGAGTAGCTACTCGAAGAAAATTCGTGTTCTCCTCAAACGCTTACCCGAGTTTTTTCAAGGCAGATGTCATTTTCCTACCAGTTTCTTTTGTTCGAAGCTCGAAATCAGAAAACACAAGGTAACTTTTCGTCGTGATCTCAACTGTTCTCAAAAGTTGAAAACGATATCATTCGATTTGTTTTGTCGAGACCTTTTCAACAGTGTAGAAAAATCGCGATAATCTTCGTTTGGAATATTAATACATATCTTGTGCTTAAACCGAGTACAAATGACGCGTGGGTGGCAGAAAGAATGCTGCAATAATTTGGAAATTTTAAAATCGTTCTGTTTTCTGATAACTAAATAATTGAAGGATGAAAATGATGTCATCATTATTGAAAACAATGTTTATTTGTATATGTTTGTACGTATGATAGAGAAATTCCTGCACATGTTATACAATACATGTTACTACAGCACTTGGCTACATTCTATGAAAAACATTATTTTTCACATGAGTAGAGATATAACTGAATTACAATATTATAATTTCATGCTGGAATGTAACTATGCGCTCCCATGAATACCCAAATTCATATTAAGTTTAACCTCAAACGTGATAAAACAGAATAAACATCTTATTTATTTATTATTTGTTATTTTACTATTCCTTCCAATTTTTCGAAAAAGAAAAGGGCATACTAACAAACAAAGGAAATGAAAAAATTCCCAGTAGGACTAACTCATCACGATTTCTCTGGAACCACTGAACCCATGACCATGGAATTTGGTAGGTAGACTCCTCTTAGCCCCTAAGTGCTCACTACCATTTTTTTTTTTAAAACACTCCAACCCCTTCATCGAAAAGAAATATATGAATGTGTCGTCCTCGCGATTCGAGTTTCGGCCCCGACCGCGTAATAATCGCGATTTCTCTAGAACCACTGAACCCATGGCCATGAAACTTGATAGGCAGGTTCCTTTTAGTACCCTAGGTGCTCGCTAAGAAATGTTTTTAAAAATCTCCCACCCCTTCACCGAAAGAAAATATATATATAATCCAGGCATCGCCAAAAACTTTAAGCTAGTGTTAATATAGAATGGAATGAAAGAACATCTTTAATTTACTAATCAAAATTTTTATACCGGACAAAATTTCCATCACCTCTGAATATTATCAGTGATTGCCTACTATAGGTAAAGTATTGCGAGGTGAATTATAGAAGGAAATAAAAATACGTAGAACGTTCGGTTGTAATATCCCTTCAAGGTAAAAGGAGTAAAAATAAAAATTCAATTACGTTGCTTTGAATACCAATCTGCGGGACGTCACACGTGACGATTTGATGTGTGCAGGTGTCGAAGTCATTCTCAGACCGAGTTCGCCTTTCTTATCGCGAGGGAAGGCTGCATGCAAGCCCAGTCGCTTGAATGCACGATAAAACGGCACCAGCGATAAGAGTCGTCCGATTTCACGTATCGTTTAACGCGCTTTAATTCCATTAACGGGATATGGCATGGGAGATCGCGCGTAATTCCCACCTGAATAAGAATGACTCCAGCAAAAAGCTGTCGTGGGACGACAATGCCGTTGACAACGACGAGAGGGGAATGAAAAAGTCGTTGCCAATTTTACTCTGAACGAAACGCCGGGGTTCATTCTCGCGAAGTCCTTGGGCTTTCCTTGAAAATTTTCTGGCCGTTCGTAGTTTTAAATTAGGTACAACAAGTTTGGAACATAGGGACTCTATATTCGAACGGGGGGTGGGAGTGGGCGTTCGTACAAGTGAACAAAGAAAGTTCCTAACCTATTTAAATCTACTAAATGTGATCCAGTTTTCACGTATTCATTATTTCAGGCCAATTTCTTTTATAGCTGTAAATTTCGGGGAGTTTAAAAAGAATAAAAGTAACTGGTATTCACTTTAAGAATTAACTTGTTAATAGACATGATATTATATCCTTGGAATAAAAAAGGAACATAATTTTATATGTCTTAATAGGTACTTAGAGTTTTCTGCGAATCAAAAGCATACGCAAATGACTTCAGTCTTTATTATCTCGAAAACAAAGCTTTACTTGATAAACATTCATTTTACAATTTCGGTTATTATTTATTACTGATATGTACTGTACTATATGAGATGAAAACAATTATTTCCTCAACCATTTAGATAGGTTCAGGGCCTTCTAAATTGGACACAGATAAATTCAGCAATAATAAGTTCTCCAATGTGCGAACCGGTGATTAGATCAGGGTTTGGCAGAGTCCACGCAATGTCGATTCGTTACTGTCACTATTGCGTGACAGACAACTAAAAATTCTTATCTCCTCTTTTTAACTCCCCCTACAAACGTTACTATTACTCGGACAAATCTGATGTATACTTAAAAAAATAGTCGAATATTATAAAACATGTTACAGAAATGAAAATTATAGCTTCAGACCTTCGCGGACACACTTATGAAAAGCACACACTGCACGTATTGACTTGTTACTTCGAAATGTGTACCCGTCAATGTCTCTTTTTTTTCGGTAGTACCGCGACAACAGCCGTCGTTAGAGCTGGTGCACGTCATCGCGGAATGATTTATTTTTGGCGCAGCTGGCGAATTCAACGTCACGAAACGCGCGGCTCGCACTGCACACGGAAGGGTAATTTGGCGAGATTTTACTAGCATGCGGGGGAAGTTAACGAGGGAGCAGTTGACCCGTCCAACGACATAAAGACGCGGGACCCCGGCAAATTACAAGAAGGCATAAACCGCGGGACAAAACTTGGTGCTCCAAACTTGCCGTCATAGGGTAGGTACGTGACAAATCTTACGTCACTCTACGCAAGTGTATACACGGGCACCGCGTGTCCCGGAGGATGCTAACGCGGAAACATTTCACGTAAATGAGGGAGGTTAATGGGCAGAACGAAGCCAGCTTGCAAAGTAACCACCGGTGATATTAGACCGTCAGTGGATGTATTTGGATATAGTACAGCATGCATTGTGGTATCGTGCAACGGGATGGACAAAAATGATGAAAAAAGTATTTTTATACTTGCTTTAACGGGTCTTCTTACAATTAGTGTGACGGCTGAAGAGAAAACTTAATTTTTCGGGAATTCAAAAACGAAGCAAGTATTGTACGTATCCTTTTGCAAGATTGTAACTTTATTCTACCACCTTTTAAGACTATAAAAAAATATTTGTGTGTAAAAATATTTACATACGCGAAGAGAGCAATATGTTTCCGGATGCCAGACCTGATTGCCAAAAAAACAAAAATTCGATCGCCTTTGAATATATCAGGCATACTTAATAGACGTTACTTTATCATTCGAACTAGACTTTTGCAAATATTTGCACAATTGAATTACTACGGCCAATAAACCCATAATTTTTGTTTGCTAAAATCAATCAAAAAAATTTCAAGACGTTGCCATTTCTTTGTTTTGAAATATTATTTCAATATGCTGGTTCAGATGATAGCCACACGTCTACACATTACGAAACTTTTTGAATTTTGTTTTTAAGATAAGTATAATTATTGATATTGGATCTGGCATCCGGAAGGATTAATTTTTACTTACAATTATTTCTTATAGTCTTACAAGGTGATAAAATAAAGCTACAAACTTGTAAAAAGATAAGTGCAATACTTGTTTCCCTAAATATTTGGCACCCTAAGCGGAAATCCTAATTTGAATGTCTATTTTTTGTGAAGTTTTTATATGGTCCTAATTTGCAGTTATTATCAATGATTATGGATTTCTCATTAAAATAAAGCATCTTAAGTACCTATTAACTCTTTTAATTTAAAAATATTCAATGAAAAACTAAAATAGTCATAAAAGTACAATCATTGGCACTCGAAAATTTGAGGTTACATAGAAAATAATAGTCAAAAACGAAGTTTAAACAGACTATTTCATTCACTATTAAATACCTATCACACTTAGTAAATCTGTATTTAAATCCATTAGTTAATTACAAAGCGAACAAATATATTTACTCCATATCAAAATTTAAAAAAAAACGCTAAAAAATCAACCCTTTGTCCTGCCGCTACCTTAAGATTTCTTCTGCAGTGTTACCAGATATAAAATGTGTAGTTCAACTACGGAATTTGCAGTATCGTAATGAACGAAAAATAAGAAATTATAAAAAACATTACTTTCTAAGCTCGTACTTCTTAATATTTGGTTTTTTAATCAGGAGTGCCAATGATTAATGCAGTGCCAGCATCAGTGCAGTTTACCCTACAAGGCGATGTCGAGCTCTCATATAAAAATGTACCGGTCAAAACAGTGGTGTGGATGGTCTACAATAGAGTAGGGAATCCTCGGCACGCATTCAGGCGGGGATTGCTGTATGCCCTATAAAGTGTGTGTAATAATATAATAGTAATGTGTTGGCATCTCCGGAAGGAACTGTTATGGGTCAGGTGTTTTCCTAAGATATTATATGTATATATAGACGAAAGGAAGGGACTGGGGTAAAAAAGGAAAAATGGCGTGCGACGGAGACGATGCTGAAAAAGCGGAAGGAAGTGTAGCTATGCTCATGCTTGTGAAGATTTGGTCGCCAAATGTGCACGATGGTTGCCAGGCGGGAGCGAAACCTTGAAACAGGTTGGGAGAAGGATAGTGCAGACAGGCAGGAAATCATAAAAGAGTAAGAAAGTTTGGAAAAGTAAAAGTTCAGAAATGCAACGAGAAGAGAAATAAAATGAAATAGCAAGGGTGTGGTGGCAGTGCCGTGGCTGGCACACATCCATACGGTGTACGGGTATTCTGCATGTACAGATATCCGAGTACTTTACGTATGAGATATAGATACATACATCACATATGAGATATAGGGATATTCGTTATTGTATGTATAAGTTACTACTCAATATACATATGAGGGGCACAAGTTTCCTTACATGAAATATAAGATTACTTTACATATGGTATAGAGATACCCCGTAACGTCAGGTATACCTTATGACGTAAGACTTACGTCATATATTAGGTATACGGTATTCCAGTAAACTCTAAAATAATATATAGTTACACTCTGATATTTTGTAATCAAGAGTTCTCTTCATTCGAAACCAAACCAACCGTTGATTTCCAACAGAAGTAGTGGGCGACAACAATTACACTTTTACCGCTCGAAGTGCATCATTATCAAAGTTACGAGGTCAAACTAACTTTCCTAGTGGCTCCCTGCTCCCGGCATCCCTGGCCCTCGGCTCGTAACAAGAAAAACAGCTTATAACGCTTCGTTTATCCCACTCTGCACACGGGACGCAGTGGAATAGACACAATCTTATTATTCCATACAGATTTACACAAGAGAAAACACCCATTCGCTAATCCACACACAATCACGTTTCAATGTAAAACAGCTCGTCACCGTAACGTCTCCCATATTCGAAAGGGTATCCCGTGGAGGAATGAAGCTCGTTCCACGCACGTGTGGCAAGTTTACAGCGCCGACGAAAGGGGTGCATCACTCCTTCGAACCCAAACGTCATTCGTTCAGAACGCGAGCCTCGTGCCAAATCTGACATTGCGCGCTGCTAGCAGAGTCCAAATATCCCCACCAAGCAGGAACGTGAAAGGATAATGCGGTAACATTTTGCGGCGATGCGAGAGGTTAACGAGTAGCCCGTTGTGCGCGAGGGAATCCGCCAGCGGGGGTTGCAAGGATGTACAGTGCACAGTGTGGGAAAAGGCGAGCACGTTGCCAGTTAGCGGCACTCTGCGCAATGATAGTTCGCGTTAACGACCGTCGAGAGTTACAAGGCTGCACAGACTGGATGGGTGAGACGAAACGAGACGAGACGAGACGAGAAGAGACAAGACCAGACGAAACGAGACACGGTATAGGCTGGCCAGCCTTAATTGTCGGCCAGGGATTTACGGGGAGCTAGGTGCCAAGAATATAAATATTCTTGCAGGATAGCCGCCGCTAGGAATTCTTGTCAGCCTCGCTCTGAGCACCGTTTAGCGTTCCATTCTTCTCCCTCCCTTCTCTGTGCTCTTTAATCCTTCCAGGGATTTTCTAACGCATCCCGAGATCTTGCGTTGCTATGCTGGACTGCGCTATCAAAAGGGACCCGTGCCTCTCGTTCCATCCCGAGGATATGCTGCCAGACCGTGGATGGCATGAACGAGATTTTTATACAGGTACTTTTTCACCGAGAAGCGACAGCGAATACATTTCCTGTGAGCCTTTGCTGCCGCTGGGATAGACGGCTACTGTCTTCGAAAAATTTCATGTACAGGGCACCTTTCAAAAAGCTTGAAAATATCGTTCTTGTTCTTTGTAAGGCGAAGATCAATGATAAGAATAAATATTTCATGCGATAGGAATCTTGTTTGAAGATCGTAGATTAGCAGATTCCATTGTTGTACAAGAATATTACCGAATCTCTTGGTCGCTATGGGTCTATTTGTAAATACAAAACACAGATTTCTTAAAATAATGTGTGGAAACGAAACTGAAAATATTTGAAGAAGATGCATTGGAATTAGAAAATGTAAGATAAGTTTATTCACTAGCTTTCCATTTGTAAGTCAATAAAAATTAGTTTAGCTCAAATAGCCCCATGGAGATCTGGATTAACCGATAATATCATATTGATTAAAACTAATTATTAATATTATCTTAGTAGTACATACAGTCATATAGGCACATGTACTCACATCGGTCTATCCTGTACAATTACATCCATATTTGTCATCAACTTACCTGTAATAAAAAAAGAAATATTCATTAGAAATTATTATTGATATTATTATTATTATTACTATAAAATCAACGGGTAGAAACTCTTTGGTATACAGAGTAATGAAGTACAATTAAATAACACAGTGTAATGAATTTATAACTAGCACGTACGGTGTAAGTGATCTAATTGTTTATACGTATTTAGTCTTAAGTAGATCTAATAGATCCAGAAGAAAAGTTTAATGTCTCCAATGTATATATTAGCTTCACACATCATTCGGTTGATTGAACCAGTAGCGCCAAATTTATGAGTATGTAATCTAACGACAAGTATAACTAACAAGGGAAGATCCCGAACTCGAAAATTCAAAAAAATCTGAAACTTTATGAATATGCAGGGGATTTCCTACTGATTAGAACGCAATTTTTCTTTGCTGCCCAAATTCACTCTAAGGGGTGAAATTAACCCCTGAAAATTCAGCTTTTTCGGATTTTATTTTGTAACTCGCAATCTGTGAGAGATAGAAAAAAAGTTTTAAGGCAAAAGTTATTTCTTTTAATTGGGACTATCATTTAGTAACTTACAGTTTTTACAGTTCGCGAGTCATAACACAAAATCGGAAAATAGCCGGAATTTAAGGGGTCCATTTCACCCCCTTAGAGTGAATTTGGGCAGCAAACAAAAATTGCGTTGTAATCAGGAGGAAATCCCCTACATATTCACAAAGTCTCAGAATTTTTTGAATTTCCGGGTTCGGGATCTTTCCTTGTAAGGATAAACCTCTGAATGGTCTCTGAATCGCAATAAAGTTTAATAATCTTGGTAAATCAAGGCAATCAATAAGCCCATTAATGAAATGAAGAAAGACTAGATCACAGACTGATCTGTGAAGATTGTTATATTGAAAATTTGCAAAATAAGGTGATGGGGTCGGTAATAGATACTTTATCAGATGTCCCAGGACACGCGTTGCAAATAATCAAGAACTTATGATGAATACTTTCAACAAGTCTGACATTGATTTTATGCTTAGGTTTCTATAGGGTGTCCCAAAATGGAGAGGCAATCTGGAACATGTAATATCCTGATGCAAGAAGATATCGAAAAGTCCTTTACCGTTTTAGGATTCGTTCTTCAGATATTAACAGTTGAATATTACTAATGAAACTTCCGGGCGCGGAGTTTAAAGTCGAAAGACTTGAGCGCAGAGCAGTGATCCCTAGCACGCACACGGAGGAGGTTGTACGCGTAGATACAGACCCAACACCCACAGTAGAATCGGACCGCACTAGTTCAACCCATGAAAATGGGTTAGTGGCGCTATCCCATTTTCACGGTTTGAACTTGTACCATCGGATTCTACTATGTGCTCGGTTCTGCATCCATCTGTATCTACGCGGACCTCCTGCGTGTGCGTGCTAGAGGTCACTGGTCCGCGTCACCTGTTCCGGAAGTTCCACCGCTAATATTCAACTGTTAATATCTGGAGAGCGAAGCCTCAGATCCCAAAACGGTAAAGGACTTTTCGATGTCTTCTTGCATCAAGATATTGCATGTTCCGGATTGTTCCTCAACTCTGGTACACCCTGTATATTAGCAAGGTATTATTACTTTAATAAATGCTATAGTCTGCTCAAATTCAATTAGATGCGCGAGATCTCATTCCTGAATTATTCTGTCTGTCAAATACAGAGACGATTGACATTATCTGAAGATGGGAGTCATACCTGATACAAGTGAACTGAACAAGTGACCTTGGGCATTCAGTTGAATCTGTGCCCATCATAAGCATTCAAATCAAATCTAAGCGATTGTAATTGTACAGAATCATTGGCATTCAAAAATATATGACGAGAAATGCAAAAATTATTTTTCTAAACTGAGCACAGTCGGTGGGCACCGTTTAGCCGTGCTTTTGCTGCACCGCTCATTGTCAGTGACCACTTTAAACTGGAAGGGGTTATAGCCCGCGTGACTTCTACACGCGACAAATTGCTAAAGTGTCCCAGCACGCCTGCGCCACCTTTATTGTCAGTACCGCTGTGCGAGAATCCCTATTAGCTCCACTTGAATGTAAAACACTTAACTTTGCGCAGTGCTCCGTTTTTACGCTTCCGCAAATCCGTTACTCGAACCTGTACCACTTCGAATAAATAGGCGGAAAATTATACAGGAGTTGCATATAAATATGTATGGCACGTTTTCATCCGATTATGGAAGATGTTATCTTAAGGGGTTATGCCTAGTTAGCTGACCAAAAAGAACGCGATTTTCGGGATTTTTTTTTGAAAATCTACCGTATATTTTTTTACAACTGTTCGCTTCTTTTAAAAATACATATATGCAGCAACTTTCAGTAATTTTGTTATAGAAAAACATTAAATATTGAATATAGAAAAACATTAAAAAATGAACGAATAACAGCTATTCATGCGAAAGCTGTTTTAATAAATAGCGCTTTGCGGTGAGCCGGATCATCTAAAATTAAAAATTCAACAAGATTCTGTTAATATGTGGTTGAATTCAGTAGATGAAAGAAGGGTTTTTCAAGAAATTGATTTTTGACAAAATGGCTGTCGTTTAACGCAAAACCACGATTTTTCGATGTCTGAAATATTGAATGTCTGTTCGTTTTTCGTTAATTAAAAATAGAGGTTTTGTTAAAATAAAAAATCCTTCGTTCATTTGCTGAATTGAATCATATATTAACAGAAACTTTATGAATTTTTAATTTTAGATGATCCGGCTCAGAGAAATCAGGCTCACCGCACAGCTCCATTTATCAAAACAGTTTCCGCGAGAACGACTGTTATTCGTTCATTTTTAAATGTCTTTCTATAACAAAATTACTGAGAGTTGCTGCATATATGTACTTTTAAAATAAACGAATAGTTGTAAACAAATATACAGTAGATATTTCACAAAAAATTCCCGAAAATCGTGTTCTTTTTCGCCAGCTAACTAGGAATAACCCGTTACGGATAAACAAAAACAATCGCTATTTATGTCGAAATTGAATTGTTTGTACCACCTTCTTGTTTCTGAAAAAATTACTTTTTATGCCTAGATGACAGGCAATATTTGCCTCAAATTCAATTTATAATGGAAAACATAGTTTTTAATAATATCGATTGCAGCATGTGTTAACTTCAATGTCATATAGAATCATAGTGTGCATACGCTACTCACGAATGCCTTTTCACCTTAATTAAAACAACGAAATCGAGATGAATTTCAGCTTCAGTATCAATATGGCTCAACAACGAGGAACGAAGTCCGCGAACTGCAGAATAGAAGACGTAGACCGAAGCGCGAAATATCAAAACCGTAATTCATTAGCTTGTCTCGATAATTGAAAGAGCTTCCTTGCCCTAGAAATACAAGAATTTTATTTCAATAGCGGAGGACGGTAGAGGATGAGGCGAGCCTGGGATCCTGGTATCTTTTAATTTCATCGGAATAATTTACGCAGCAGTGAGGCCCGATTCTAATCCTTTGGTAGTCTAGAGACCGAACTGCGTTAATTGAAACGTCTATTTCATAAGCTTCATGTCCGAGGCAAAGATAATTTTCTTCGGATACAGTTTATTCGGCGGACCAGGCCACGCGACAAGGGGAGGAAAAGATACGAATTAATTACTTCGATGTCGTGTCTCGAGCAGCTGGAAGTTCAGATTCCTCCGGGACAGTACTTTATCTTGATTACCTTTAGTCCTTTAGACCTTAGTCCTGGATTAAGAGGGATGATTGAGTAGTCCGCATGGGCCGCGTCTGGCTCAGGGCTTTTTGATACATATTATGTATATGAAAACATTCTGTCATAGTGATTTGCGCGGAATGTGAAGAACGCTCAGGCCAAGCTGTAGGAAAATTAAATTTCTTTTAGCGGTTCAATGCCGGCTCTGATGACACTAAGAAGCACGTCGATGCTTAGAATTTTGATCAAGAATTCTTTATAACAAATATATAGGCGTTGCGTATAGAGATACAGATACCTATATAATAATATACAAACAATAGCAGCAACGATCTAGAGGTATGGAAATTGACTAGTATGTTAGAAACGGTCATTTATAGTTATCAATACCTACACCAAAAGTAGTATTTTTTCATATCCCAATTTACTAACTTTGTCTCCGTCATCCTTGATGTACGAGGTCTCGTGCTATAAAGCAATAAGATGGATGCTCGACTTAAGGGCATCCGTCGGTCAAATCGCGTGAAAACATAGGTGACTTTTATGACTTTTTATAGAAAAAAGTGTACAATATATGTGTCTAAAACTTTTTGCACTTTATTCTGCTACAAATGTAAAGTATAAAACAATTTGTTTACTTCACCGTTTCTCACCCCTGCTTCTGATATGCATTGCGTTCTATTTCGTTGTAAAAAAAAACTGGCTCGCACTTTTCGATATTTTTAATTGCTATTTGATTAATTCCCAATGCATCTTTTCAATTTAATGCAACCGCTGGGCGCCGAGGTGTGACCCGGAAAAAGGCGCACGCAGGAGGCACGCGTAGATACAGACCCACACACACAGTAGAGTCGACCGCGCTGGTTCCAATCGTAAATCTAAACGCGCGCGGTCGACTCTACTATGTGTATGGCTCTGTATTTACGCGTGCCTCCTGCGTGTGCGTGCGCGCGTGCACTACCGCACGCTCAACTGACTCGGCTTTAAACTGCGCGGCCCGAAAGTTCCACCGCTAATATTCAACTGTTACTATCTCGAGAACGAAGCGTCGGATCCCAAAACGGTAAAGAACTTTTCGATATCTTTTTGTATCAGGAGATTGTATGTTCCTGAATTTTGAGAAATCCTGTATATCCTAGACGCGTTTCAACCTCGTGTTACAGGTGATGCAGCACACCTCCCTCGCTTTTCTTGCGCTTTCTCATTGTTAGTCAGTCAGAGCGATTCATCGGACCGCTATATACACTGAATACACTTGAATCTCGGATACCAGCCGCACTCGCACAGCGAAAGAGCTGTCTCTTTGTAAGCGCTTCCCATATCTTCCTTGCGCAGTGCGTGGAGGGACCAGTTCTTCCCCTGCATCAGCACCGAGCTCGGTTGGCGTTCGAGAATCAAATGCACTCGGTGTACATCCATAGTATCCTTCGTAGGTAAATCGACGCTTTCAATATGTGCTTCGCTTATTCTTTTTTATCGAACCGTTGTCCTGACTGTTTACTTATCGTTTAAAATCCCTTTTTCATAGCAAGCGCAAGGCTTCTATCATAAATGGATTTCGTTTATTTCTCTAAAGCGACAAAGCGGCTATCTCCACTCGCTTAAGCTTTTGTCTGTTACTCAACCCACATGGAATCCACTTATTCATTTTCTTTACTTTGCCAATATTTGTTGAGTGGCGAGTTATCGTAGAATGACTAAGATTCATTTACTGGGTTATCTCACGCACAGCTTGATGTGGATTGTTATCAAAAATCTCCATCAAACGTTCTATTGTTCATAAATTCATTCTGTATCCCTATTGGTTGAATTTCCAGTAACTTGTCACAAGCATTCAGAGTTCGTAACCAGCGCTGGAACTATTTTATGCCAACGTAACCATCTGTAAGCGATAATTTACTTTCTCCTTCATTTTTGTGGAATTATTATTTAGTTTGCATAATCTCAAAAAAGTCACACGAAAAATAATGTATACATGCGATAAGAAAGACCCTTCCTTCTAACATTCCGATATTCATCTGTCAACACGTTTCATTATCGCCGGCGTTATCGGTTTATTGCATTCTGTGGTCTTCCTTGCTGACACTTCGTATATGGTAACTTAATTTGTTTTCAATGTTCGTTTGTTCTGGGTCCTTTTAAAATCGCCACCTTATCAACAATATCCTGTTTAATCAAACTGTCCGAATCACAGACCTTAAGTGTCAGCGTCTTGTGGTCCGCTTAAACTTGGAGTCAACTTCTAGTCTGCGGTAACAACGTTCTAACAAGTATGTAAGCACACAACTTTACGTCCTTAAAGCGTTATTCGCCCACCAGGACGTGTTTAGTGACCTACCTCAGGAGGATTCCCAGCGGCTTGTCCCCGTCTAGCCACAAGAAGTACGAAAACTGCTTTTGTATGATTACGTAAGTTTTTGCGATTTACCCGATTCCTTTCTTACGCCTGGTATATACCTCTTTCGATCGCAATTTGTCACGGTGTCCGTGACGTCGATGGACCTCCTTGAGAAATCTATAGAGAACGAAACCTGACGGAAGGTAATGACAAGTAAATGATGCTAGTACATAGGTACATAGTCACCGAAAGTCATTTCGAACCTTATAATGGAAATTTCGTTGTTAATCTTCGCAAATCCTCTGAGTTTTGCTTCACGCTACCCGCAGAATACGTGATTAAATAAAAACCCTGGATTAACATTAAAAAATGAATCCAGCAACAGATTTTTTACTACCTAGGTTTAGCCATGGAACACAGAATTTCTCGGTCCAATACATTTGTGGACCACTGTATCGAGTAAAAATGAACTTCCGTGTGAATCCAGCGATCTCCGAGGTTTCGACCTGGGCGGCACGAAGGATGGTGACAAATTCCATTCTGAACACGGCGCAAGCCGCGTCTCCACGTAAATTGCGGACGTCAGAAGCAAGCCACATCAAAGGGTCAAAAACCAACGAAATCGCGAACCGCGAGGAAGAAAAGGATGCACGTATACACAAGTATACCACGGCGAGAGGAGGGGGGGGGGGGGGGAGAGAAAGGGAAGAAAGTCACGTAGAGAGATTTAACCAAGATTGAGTAGCCCACAAAAACCTGGTTTTGCAGAGGTCGCTGGCTTAATGCTCGGTATTATGTCGGCTGATGGATACTGCTCGTTAATTTTATAATTTCAGCAACGAGCCTTTGTTACGTGTGAGCCAGTCGATTTTACGAAGGAAGCAAAAGGAGGGGCAGGGGAAGAATGGAAGGCGCGGGTGGATGGGGGACAGAGAGAGAGAGAGAGAGAGAGAGAGAGAGAGAGAGAGAGAGAGAGAGAGAGAGAGAGTGAGAGAGGAAGGTGAGGAAACTCTAAGGATGATTGGCCGTTGCAGCCACCCCTGGCGTTGGGTACTAATATAAGGCTAGGTGGGATATACTCTTACAAATTGTCTGCCGCTGCCGTCGTTTCTTCGCGGGAGGGCGCACGCAGAGGGGGATTTGTCTCCATTAAAGGGATTGAGGTTTTGTCGTGCTTTACTTCCGCTCTCTTCTACTGTTTCTCCGTCTCCTCCAGGCGCTCCACTCTTTGCCCTTTGAAGTTTTTCCCATCGCTTGTTCATTCATTAAATCCGTCGTGGTGCAGTGGACGCGACCATTTTATGATAGACGGAGAGTTCTTGCGATGAATGAGACATTTCCTTGGAAAATTCTATTTTTCAGTTGACTCTTATTGCATTGTTAGTGAGTAACTTGCATTTGTGGCGACGTCTAATGTAGGTATATGCTAGCTGCACGCCTCGTCCACAGGTTGGAGAAAATATTAATAAGTATTCAAAGAATGTTTTCTACCGAATACACGACTGCTTAGGAACCATACTTTCCAATAATATTTATAGCCTTTCCATTTCGAATAGGAAATTCTACTTTACTGAGTGGGATACTTTGAAATCAAAATAGTAATATTCTTGAGGAGTGTTCACACAGTGATAGAGAACACATTCTTCTTTTAACATTTCAACCTACGATAGGCTTTTGAATAAAGAGGAATCAACGGTAGATATAAAATTAATATTTGTGATTATAATCTTGAATAACTTTTTAAGTTCTTATTTGTTGCTAGTATCATTTATTATATTCCTTGACTCTGGAAACATTGTGGAAAGTCTTCTTAACTTTCCTTTATCAAACCATCTTAAGCACTTGCTACGATTACATATGTATGCATAATGAAGAATTTTCTTTATATAATTAGCAAATGTTTATTCAGCTTCAAACCACATTGAATAGAAGAAAACAACACTGAAATAAGTAATTGATTTTATTTGATATTCACGTCCATTTTCCTTGCAATACTTATCTGTTTCATAATTCTTACGCAATAAAAGCGTTACCACTACTTTTGCACATTTTTGCTGGCCTCTTGTAATTCATGAGATATCGATGGAAATTTTATAGAAATAGAGGCAGAGATAGACGAGCTGGGTGGATTTCTTTCCGATATTGTTTTATCGGACAGTTTTCACGAGGAAGTACAAGTAGAGAGAATAGAATAGATAAAAGTGAGTGATCGAGTTGATCTAATGTTTTCACCCTGGAATAGAGTCGACCGAGTTTGCACAGGAGAACACCCTTTCTTGGGAAAGCTACTTGGATGAACGGTCTCTTTGTACTCTCTGCATAGGAATATCGATTTCTCCCGCTTACCCCGTAAATTCATGAAAGAATTCATCGAATTACCGCTTCGAACTATCGGAAAAATGCTGTCAAAGATGCTGCAACGGGCAATAAATTCCAGAAATGAGACATCCTTCTCCGTCACCTTTCAACGATTAACGTAAAGTCTCCTTTATTCTAAATTTATACTAAGGGCAATGGAATCAATGCTACTTATACCAGTGGAAGTGAAAATAAAAGATAACGAGGAACAAGTGGCTTGTAAAAGAAGTGGTGCAGACCCAGTTGCACAGTTTCGATCGTGCCTGGGAACGAAATAGACGAAAAAGCGGTTGATAAATCGTAGCAATTCGTTACAACGACCAGCAGCGCAACGGCTATACCGTCATAAATTCCGAAAGAAATCTTATTGCCCGGAAGGGCTCGATGTACGTCGTAATGGAAGATAATATTGGGATTTCTTCCGAACCATTGGAATGCGTGCTAACTTCATAGGAATATGTATTATTTGTTTTCTTCCTGGCTTCTCTCTCTTCCTCGACGCTGCTACTTCGTTTCGGGTTCATATCTATGGCGCCAACGTTTGCGTGCTGGGCGCTGGACAACCAGCTGGATAATTCAATTCATTCCCCCTTCAAGAGGACCTTACACACTCGGAGTCGCTACCTCTTTCGTCTCGTATTTATTTAACATTTAGCCAACGCGCACACACACGGTGACTAAATTTTAATTTCTGCACAATGTAATTACTTCAAACTTCCCTTCAGTACAGGACTTATGGAAGAACCTGCGCGGTGCTCGTTAAAACGAAACCATTTAAGGGTATCGTAGCTTCCAGACTTCGTGTACATTCTGTGAAGATTTAATCACTAAATCTCTTTCCCGAAAATGTAGGTAATTCCAAATACATATTTTCACAGATGAATATTTATGGGATGGTATTTCCTGGTCCCGGAAATTTATTCTTTGCATAGTCTTCTATTCGGTGCATCAGATTCCCGTGGTTACCCAAGTTTCGCGCAAATTTTTCTGTGTTCGGATAGCGAGAAAAATACAGTATTATCTTGCTTTACCTCCCACACTTCTCCCCTCTCGAGTGCTCAAATATTTGTAAGATCGATAGCGGTCTTGTCAACGCATAATAGCGAAAGGAGCGAAATACTCCCGCCCCCCTTGCATCCAGCTACAAAGAGAAAGAAGGCGCAAAGAAAAGAAGAGATAAAATTGCAGATAGGAACGCGCAAGGAAAATATGAAAGGACAAGAAACCATATATCAGTAGGTGCAGAATTTCATGCACTGACACTATAGGTAGTAGACTTGAGGAACCCAATCTCGACTTTCTTCTGGCTAATAGTGTTAGTTTAAACACAATGAAACGTTTCAATACGCACATACTTTTATATGAGTACACAAATAAAAAATGCTTAAAACTATTTATTTCCTCTTTCGGCGAGAGTTGTTGAATGTGTGGAAAGGTAAAGTCGAAGGGAGGGAAAGGAAGTTGCGTTTGAGGGAGAACTAGCGTGAGGGCGAAACGGTCGAAAGGCCTTCTGGTGGCGGAAGTATCGTTACACCCCTCAAACATTTAATTTAAAAACTTAAATCATGTGTAGAGGGCACTTTTAATCTTATTTTGGAACATTTAGGTTCAGCGTGTGGTTGAATAACCAGGCGGAGTATAAAGGGGTAGGTAATTCAATTTTCCGCCCGATTTTATTTACGGGAACGTCATTCTCAAGAACTCCGATATGTTCTACAAATAGAATACACGTGACTCTTCAATGAGCTGTAAGAAGCTAAATACACTGCTCTTGAGGATCTTTCGTTTCAGTAATCGAATATAACGTTCATCAACCCGTTGACCATTACTTATCATTCTTCACATTCCTACTGATGTAAATTCCCAGAATTTTCCTCGCGCTCGCGTGGTTTCCGCTAACGATTCCCCGCCTAAATGGCGCAGACGTTGATCAATGAAATTATGAAACTGCTACAAGACGGGGTCTTCCGTTCCACGAGATTACGAGGATCAAAGCCCGTTAGTAGCAACTCGGGGGCCAGACTTTAACCGGTTTTAGTCGAACTACCGTAATTCCTTGCGACGAAAACGTAACGAGTTCGGAGAAACGAGGACAATCTATTCCCTACCCCCCCCCCCCTTTCGAGGGGTGAAACTCTGGAAAGTAAAAGTCTGAAATCCGCACATGCAAACTTTAAATTAAGACAGTTCGTTTCACTCGTGTTGCGCGTTCTTACTTCACTCCCTCGTATTCTCAGAGGGTTAAAAGGTAAGTGGTTCAAGTTGTGTATGAAAAATTGACCATCTAAAGGACCACAGTGATCTCTCTCGCCTTTCTCCCAGCTTTCATTTCCCAAATGAAAAATCTTCGCCACTTGCCGTTGCTCGTCCAGCGGGACAAACATACCCGACGATTAATTTACACGAGTTTCAGCCGGCCACCTTCTGTTCACGCCGGCGCGTGATACAAATAGGAGTCCCGAGTGATCATCGTCTTGGGGGTGTAAGTGCAGCACAAATAAGCTTGATATTTGAAGCTGTTCGTTGCGAAGGGAGAAATAAACTCTGGAAAGGTGAAGTTGCAAGATTCGAATTTAGCATTTGAGGGGCGAAGAATTAATATTCATATTACATGCCTCGGAATTGAATTATCATCTGTCAATTACCAACCCAGGAAGTGGAGAAAATGGAATGCTTGCAATTTTTCTCTGCACATATTCTTATTGTAACAGAAACGAATTTGTATATAAAAATTTATTTACAACTAAGTGTTCGATATTTATATAGAATTGTACAAGCTGTATGCATAATATGACTCAGCTCAGTATTTAAGTATATCTTGCAAATATGTGCTAGCTTTAGTTCCACAGATTTTGCCATGATATTGTAAGCTGCATCTATTTCCACTTGATCTTAAAATTGAGTTGCTTCTTAACGATGAACTATATTGATAGCATGAAAAGAATTGTTCATGATTCATTTTTATTTAACAGATAATAGGTCTCTTGAGTAGACCTAACAATGTCATTATATCATGAATGTATTCCATAACGACATTGTAAAACGGTGTCACGATTCTGTCCCCGTGATATCTGCAAAACATATACAGGCGACCTGGGTTTTGCAACGAAGACGTCGAATAGCAAGTTGCTACCAATGCTAACTACTCACTCGCTATCGCCAGCAACTTATGATCAAAACTGTATTTACTGTAACTTCGTCTATGTATTGCGAAGCTCGAGTTTACTGTGGGCGGCTGCAAGAAACATCATTCGTATACCTGAAGCAGCTAGGAGCTCGCTTCCAATAAAAACAACGGGATTAACGTTCCCTTGAGCTAACAAGTGGAAATTGGCAGGGTGCAGCCCTCCTTAGCTTAATTGTCCTACCCAACATTTCTCAACATCCGAGAAAAATGTGATTTTATCATTTTCTTTCTGTCGTCTCTGAGTTCCTTCACCAAACTTCAAACATTTAGTAATTATGTCGTGTCAGGCTAGATAATTTTCTGGGACAGGTGTACGGATTGGAAATGTAGGATTAACGTAGCAATTAAATGCCTGAGTTACGACATTTTAACTTTATAATTGAAGTGAGATAGGACTATTAACATAGGAAATGATTTAAAATATATTTACTTTTTTTTAGAAAGAAAAATATAATTAATAATTTATAGTAAAAAATAATTACGATTTAAAAATAGAAAAGTGAAGTACAAATATCAAATGTAATATGAAAAGTCCAATAATGTAACTAAATAAGTATTATGAACTTATAATTAGTTGTAATTAAATGCATTTTTGAAAAACAACGCAAACATAACGCTCATCGTGGTCATTATTATCAGAAACCAACTAGCTTATAATATCATACTGAGATAAAATATTCTATTTGCATTTCAAATGTTAGGTTAAGACTATTTAATTTACAATTAGTAGATGTTACATAGGCAATTTTGAACTAGTGAAACCGTCTATAAAACAGTTAGGACAAATAATTTAAACTGTTTCTAGAGGCTCACAAAGCACATAGAGCGTTCCCTTAAATGCCTTGAAAGGTGAAATATATGTGGAGCTCCAAATATTTCAAAACACCTTGAAAAATGAAAAATTGGTGTACAGAACATTTTAGTTAAAGACGCCAGAACGTGTGTCCGTCATAAACTTTTCATTGGCACGAGAATGTTTGTTTACGGTTGGTTATTTTGTAATATTGAAATATATTGAAAATATAATGAATTCTTAATTACTTCAGAAACTGGAGAACAGTTCAAATGTTAAAATATGTTGTCGCAAGTGAACCGATTGTGGCAACACATAATTGTAAAGTGTAACACGATGAATAATATAATGTAAATTAATATGTGCGTTCTAGAAGAACAACAATATTAAGAAGCAAAGGATATTGTTTGGGGAATAAATGAAGCACGTGTTTACAGCTCGTATATATTTGATGGAATAAATGTGTGACTACACAACATCCACACGAGAACAGCTTTCCAATCGTTTCAAGTGGCAGTTTCGTTTAAAGTTTTCCATCTAATCTATTTGAGTGCGTCGTCTGAAAAGGTTCTTGTCTTCGCCACAAATCCGACGAATTTTGACTATATATATATATGTATAGTGCAGAAGACAAAGGGGTTAAAGTAAAATTTGAGATAGACGCGAAACAAATTGAAAGAAATCAACGGCATAAAAAATAAAATGTACCCGAACCTTCTAAATATCGTATACTCCATCTATAAACTCTTCGATAACTGAAATTTTGTCATACAACTTGAATTTTACTACTATAAGATAGTAATGCTCATCATTAACAATACTTTCAAAGCTCGTGAACAAGTATTAAAAATTCTTTTAAGGAAAGGCATGAATCCTGGAATATTCAAGAGTAGCAAATTCTTCGTATCAAGGTTCTTGAGAAACGAACGGACTTGATTCAGAAAAATGTCTACCATTTGATTTTCTATTTTAACACAAAACGGTGGTGGGGATAAATTTTGAAAAAATTAACTGTTTTCAAAAATTCTTTATAGCCATATTGTAGTATATCAAAGGCGATAAAACTTGGAACTAAAATTTTTTCCAGATCTTTTACGATTTGGCAGGTATTCACGATGACATGAAAACTCGTAATTTCTTCAAGGAGGTGTTTTCACCCCTAGGACCATTGCCGAAAAAAAAAAAATGATTACGTGATTAGCATCGGTTGAACAACATTTCTGCAATTTTAAATCGTTTTGAATGTTCGAGGTGGCGAACATTCCCTGTTAGTAGTAATTAACATATACTCTAAATAAAGTAAAAACACATAGGAAAGTTAAAATAAGGTGTTTTTTCCTGTCACATCAACTCTTGTAGAATTCATGGAAAGAGTATGTAGTGCGTCGAATGGAAAGCTATCCGTCGGAAGATTGATATAACTCTGAGGTAGCATCGATCTTTGAAATCGACTGGTAGACACGTGTCGAGCCATACGTTTGACAAATAACGCGAAGGTGATTTCTATAGGTTTCTGTGGGAGATCTTGAAGCAGCCTGGATGTTAGTAGTTCCAGGCATTTGGGTCTTTCTTCTAGTTTGAAAGGAGGCGAGATGCCGCGCCGGCCGCCACTGTGCCTCGAACGTCCTGCTACTTAAGGACGATTAATAGCGGCGCGTGATTAATGATGGAGTATACTTCCGTGGAACGAGTACTGTATAAGATTGATCAACACGGTTGGTGAAGGGCAAACAGATTCTGCTAGCAATTTTCATGCAACAAGATGTACAGCATTCAGGGAATATCCAGTGGAAGAGCGCTTAGAGCGTTCTGTGTCTCGACAACCTGAACTTCGACAAAGATACGTTAAGATAATGAGGACGCCCACTGCCCAGGTGTTTAATGTTTGGCTGATAGCTATTCAATTTCAGCTATTTACTGAAATTTCATCTGTTAACTTTATTCTCTGTTTCGCGAGCTTTAATGAGGGAGACTGGCGTAATGTAATCGCGCGATGGCCGTTATGAGTTTGAGAAGTTCCTTTTTATATCGCGATAAGCACGTTGCGTAATATAATTGGGAGATAATTTAGAAACGTCGATACGTTTGATAATTAATATTTTCTTCTGTTGTTTTAAGGTCGCATCAACTGCGTGGTTATTTTATATTTTGCAATATGGATTTAGTCTACGGATAAGGTCGAGTGCTTTCTGGAGGTTTTCAATCAATATTTAATATTATTCTTCTAATAGTATCAAAATATACAAGTGCGCAATATTTTTCGAGTTCTTAATATATTTAAGTTTACGTGATCACCAAATTTCAATATCCCAAGAATATATACAAAAAAAATTTGAGAACACCGACTTAACTTGAGATTAATGCAACTAAATCGCTCAAATGGATTCAAGGTGTCCCATTTGAAATTTCGCACGCAATTAAATATTTATCTCCTAACCTACTACTTAGTTGTGCTCATCGTCAGCTGGACGTATACCCCGTTCCGTGAGGAATTCATCGACCTATAATATGTTGGTGTTCCACGGTCATACAAGTTTATTTATTGCCGTTTAAAACTTACTTTCGTTGAACGTCCAGAAATTTTTCCTTACGAGAATCTTCAGTATTCTGAATGATGATAGAAAAATTGAGCAGAATACTTTTCCCACCAAGATCTCCGGATTTCAAACGTATAGACTTTCTTTTCCGGGGTTTCATAAAAAATCAAGTTGATTGAGAAGAACCTACTACCCCTGACAATATGAAAAATTGTATTAGGGATGCCTTCCAACAAATTACTTCTGCAACATAGGAGAGGGCACAACTATCTTTTAACTATAGAGTAAATCAATGCATTGGCGTCCGAAATCATGATTTCGAATACCGCAGATTTATTTCTCCTCAAACCAATGTAACCTATGGCAAATATATCCATTCCAATATATAACGAGCGACTCCAATGCACAGCACGAAACAATAGTTAATGAGAAATGGACGCGATTATGTGTAGAAAATACCCGTTACCGTTACGGTGATCTAAACCAAACACGAATTGAAACTGGATAGGCGAAGATTTTCAAAATAATAGAAATCGGAAACGGACATACAGGCGACTGGCGCGCGGGAATAATTCGAATTTGATCGCTGTGTATACAAAATGTGGCAGCAAGGGGAAAGTGACACGTCGCGGTTTAATACTGTTCGGAATTCCAATGGGGAGGCCCCATTTAAAACTGTCAAGCGTGAAATTCAGAAAACGAGGGTCTGGAAAACGTCACAATTTTCGAGCAGCTGAAACGCAAAATGCGATTAAACCCGCCGAGAGATCGAAACTTTTCGAAGCTATCTCGTGTCCAACGCTTGCATAAATAACGCGACGTGAAACACCGTTTATTTTGGGGAAGGGGGGGACGTTGGTACGCAAAGAGTTAGAGAGAGAGAGAGAGAGAGAGAGAGAGAGAGAGAGAGAGAGAGAGGGAGGGAGTGAAAGGGTAAACTTCCGGTCTCTCGGGGAGAGTACTCCGGGAAGCAATAAAACCTCCATTCACCGTGTGATCCGCGTACTTTCCTTCTGTACAGGGTCACTCACCTAACTTGACAACAGTAAATTAATAATAAACTATTGTCCTCGTGTAAAAATCTTTCAATTAGCAGAATGAATAATGCAGAGGGGGGCATTCATTCAATGTAACTTTTGCTACGTTGATTTTGCATGGAGATATGAGAGTCATTTTTGGTTTTCTAAATTGAATAATTAACGTTTCATTCCAGATGTATGAAGTTAAATGTACAAGACTGGTTTGCCATATAATCATGTTATTAATTATCATAATAATGTGATAATAATAGAAGCATTGTGTAACATCCTTGTGTCATAATTTTATCAGTAAAAATCATTTTGTTATACTGATTCTTTATCGCTCTTTTTGCATACCGAATTCCTTGATTATCGGACACCAACCGCACTTACACAGTCAACGAGCCTGCATCTCTGAGGCACTCCCTTCCGTAGCGCGCGGTGTGAGGGTCGACTCTTTCGTTGTGTGAGCGCGGTTGGCGTTCGAGAATCAAGGAAGCTCGGTGTATGTAGATTGTAGGGTACCTCTTTTACTGCCTTCCCTTTTTCCTTTACCCTAGGATCCTCGTCTTTTCTTCTGCTTTTCAGCTAGTTTACCATCTTTGCCTACCCTATTCCTTTAGCAGCATCTTCTCTTCGCCTCCTTTATCACAGTTTCTTCTTTTTTCATTAGGTACTCTACAACTTTCCTCTTCTTTATTACCCTCTCCTCCACTTCTTCCTGATTAGCCTCTCTTCCCGTTTTAATTTATCACTCCCTCCGTTTCCATCGCCTTTACCACCTTCTCGAATTCAATTCATTTGTGGTACATTTCCTTCCTCCTTCCGCATCACCTTCTCCTTTTTCCCTCCATTTTGGAACCAACAATTGTAGATCCAACCATGAATGTAGTTATTCGATAAAATAAAAGGAGTCAGAAAAATTAATCCGAGGATTTTGATGTTTTTTAATCGTTTCATTCTCAAACTGGTGTATATACAACTTTCATATTGAACTCGACTTGCTGTGCTGGTATCGCTTGCCTGTGCCGAGAAATTCCCATGCTTTGTGCGATATAAGTTGAGAGAACTTAGGTTACTCCCTGTAACAGTATTACAGTTCAGGTTCTCTACTTCCTTCTAACCATCACAATGTAGCCGATAAATCAGAAATCAGCGCGTATACTTTTTGAATAGCTTCGATAAACTTGAAAAAAAAATACAAATACTTTTGTAGAATAGAAAGTGGATGAAGAACGTGAAAATCGTAAAGACAGAATTTCATGAAAGGCCCTAACAGAATTGAAAAATTCTTTAACAGTCTGCCCATGCCATTGAATATTACCGTTTGCAAGAATAAACGAATACCTGAAGAGGAATCTGGGAAGCAAGAGCCTTCCTCGTTTGGTCGAGATTCTTCCCCTTGTCCTTGGCTTGCGCAAAGTAACGGAGTATCGAATTCCGTTACTTTGCACGAACCGAACACTTTTTGAAACTTCAAATAAGTCGAACACGTTAGCTATTTCGGGGTTTTCATAGCAGCTTCCTCAAAGGCTGGCAGAGATGGCAGGTAATCGCGTGACTGAGGCTAGCTATTTAGATGTCGAGGCTAATTTCAATCGGGTACAAAATTTTGATTTCCGTGTATCTTCAATTGCGGAAGCACTGCATTTCTTGGTTGTCGACATCGTGTAAAATGATGAGATCCTTCTCTGCAACGGTTCATCGATGTTTGTTGTACTCGCAGTACGTTCATTTATCAAACTGCCTGGGTGAGATTAAATTTTTCTGCACAGTGTAATTTAGATTTCACTATTTGGACAGATGGTCCGAAAATGAGGAGGTAAGTCAAAATATAGGTAGTCTTCAGATTAAAAGGATTGGAGAAAGTCCTGCACCATTTCGCAATCCATTATTCGTCTTCATTATTTGGTAAATAGACAAAAAACAGTAATACATAAAGCATAGCAAAGCATAAGGCGAGGCTGCAGTACAATAATGTTAGAAGCCTAACTGTAACTAAATAACTAAAGCTAAGATTAAAACTAGGAAAGAAAAGAAAAGAAACAGAAAAGATAATTTTTTGGCGCATTAAGATAGAGAAGCATAAACGTAAACGTAAATGGACAGACATAGACGAAGCAAGGAAAATAATGAATATATGTGTATAGGTTAGTTAGGAACAGTGCAGAAATATATATCGTCGAGCTTTACATTTAAAATCAGGAAAGGAATTTAGCCCTCGAATGTCAGAAGGAAGAGAGTTATAATAGAGAGCAGAAACATAGGCGAAGGAGGATTGAAATTTAGATGTCGAGTGTGCAAGTATGGAAAGGAGATTTGATGCCGAGTGGAAAGTGAATTAGACCCATGGTACGAAAGATTGTTGCGAAGAATATTGTAGAGATACAGCGGAACGTGAGATGAGAGTATTTAGTGGTTAGTGACCAAAAATGCCCATAAAAATAATTGGATACTTAAAATCAGGGATTTCTTACATGCTTTTCATTGTACGAAATTTCAACAAAATCTAAAACTCTTACGCCCATACCACCCTTTAACGAAACGAAGCGATGAAAGCAAATCAGTTTCTCCCACTCCTCTAAGTAGGATTTTCCTAATAATATTGTTTAATATCTTCTTTGTCATTACGTGGATACTACTTAGGATAAATTAAATCAGGGAAGAACGAAACACGGGAGTAAATGGCGGAGGAAGCTAACCACTGACACTAAAATCTAAAAAATTAATTTAATAACTTCAAAATCACTGCAAATACGTAATTTCTGTAATTTTTCTATCCCCCTTTCTAAATGTAATAACAGAGTCAAAATATTATTACTGAATAGACAGTAAATCCTAACAATAGTCGCCGATCTGTTTATTCTCACGTTATCACTCGATCGTGCCTCCGTTTCTAAAACGACGAAGAAAGGAATCCTCTCTAATAATTGTGAAACCGGTTAAGCCTGGTAAGCCCTTATATGTCGCATAAGTCGCCTTTGAACACGCGGAAATAGGATGGAGTTAAGCTCGCAGTTTCCACTCAGTAGTTTCTATGGCTTTCCACGTTTCCTTCTACATTGAAGGTTCTGCGACGAATCCTTGCCGATGACATTTACGTCTGATCTTTGTCCGGCATCTTTTGGGCGTCTTTTTACTAGCCGCCTACCTTTTTGTTCTGCCATCAGTCCAGCCGAATGTATCTACGTAAAAAAGGTTGCGATAGTAACAGGAACGTGTTAGTTCGGAAGTTAGGCATGGAAAAGCTTCCAAAACTCTTCTCAATGTTTCGTTTTTCATTAGGTAACTGGTGATTCCTAGCTTTATGTATTACAGTACAATTTGCCTTCTGTTTGAGATTACGCGGTCAGCACCAGTACAGTAGCGAGGAAAGAAGTTTCTGCCATTTGAACATAACGTTTTCAATTTACACTTACCGATCAATGACATATATTTTTCGTCTTGGTTTGTCTTGTACATTAAGTTTCTCATATTTGACATGACGTAAATGGCGAATATTTATATTTAATCACTGGAAATGATGATAGCAGTGATCATTTGATAATGAGAAATGTAAGGCTGATGAGTAGGTAGACAAAAACGAATGAAAGACTATTATGGAGGGAGGAAATGTTAAACAAAAATTGTAATTTCAAAGGTAACACTGTTGTAGGTATGTCTAAAATCTAAAACTGACTACATGTTTTAATGACGAATGTTCAATGTTCTCAAAAATTATTTTGCGTTAAATATATTTTTTGATTCTTTGAGTAATAACTTAAACGATAAAATCCGGACAATCTATACTCTAGCAACATTCTTCTTTTAGTATATTTTTGGAATTTGCAGATTAGATGCTTCTTTGATCCCTTTGACTATCGACAGGTAATTAAGGGTCATCCGGTATTCCTATTTAAAAATGTAGATAGGCGAAACGGGCCCGAAGGTGGCTGGCATTAATTTACCATTACGTCAAGGTAATCAAGTTAAATTTTCACAATGGCAAACGAATTTCATCCCGGCCGGTACTCGGTGCTCTGCCATCAATTTTGCAGCTGCGCGTGACGTTTACAATTCGCCTAGATTAATCGTTCCGGAAGTTCTCAGAATTTCAGCGTTTCGCGCGTCACTAGATCCCGCGATGGCCATAGTTGGACTTTCAGCGTTCATCCATGCGAATATTCCTTCAAACCTATTCTATAGTCGATGGAGTATATTTCAATACAATAAAGGAAAAATCCTCTATGACCTGTGCTTGTATGTATAAGCTCTCATTCGCTAGTCGAATTCTGTCAAAGGACGCCAACTTGATTTACCAGAGTAGGTGCAATTTAAAATTGAACTGTGTAGGGTAGGGTGAGCCTGAAGGTCCCGTTTTTTCATATAAATCTATGTAAAATGTAGTAATAACAATCTAGAGATATACGGTGTTATTTTGTATAAACTACAACTAGTATGCTTTACTTTTACAAAGTCGTTGGTTAATAGTGTTATTTTCTGTTGACTTATATCACAAAATGTGTGTCAAAAAGCTTATCGTAAAGGAAGACAAACTCCATAGCAACTCAGCACCGATTCTGCCTGCCACATGTTCTCGCGGCCCGCTCTTCATACGACTCATATGTCTCATTGAATTTTATAACTAGAAACGGGACGGATGCACTATCATCATATCTTATCAAGAATATCTAAAAAACATCGAGGAATATAGCAGCTACAGTGCTTCTACGAGCTATAGTGACTTACGTGTGAGGTCTCAAGGTGGAATCAGACTGCACGTGAATCGGCGAGCTTGCTCGGCTCATCCAGGCTCGGCAAGTCGGCTTGGCGAGCACGATTCGGCGATCCATGACCGATCACAGGGCACGTGGGTTCGGCGAACTTGCTCGGCTCGCCCAGGTTCGGCGATTCGGTAGGCGAGCAAGACTCGGCGACCCATGACCGATCACAGGGCACGTGGGTTTGGCGATTCACGCGCAAAGATCGCCGATTCACGTGCCGTCTGATTCCACCTTTAACCGATAACCTGCTGGGTACGGGCCGCTAAATATGCCTTCTTACTACGTCTTGTAAAAATGTGTTTAATGAAAACCAGGATAAAACAGGGGCTCTAAAGGTTAAAACCTCCAAAATTACTTCAAGACATGCAGTGATTTTAATTTAAAATAAATTATTAATGTAAAACAATTTATATTACTACTGTTCTAATGCAGTACATACAACTTACTATAATGGATTTCTATCTAATATGAGCGGACAATGAGAATAATTGTTAATAGCCAGTAGCAAAACTTTATTTATGTCTTTTAATAATGATAAACCGTACCTTCAATTTCTTTTTTATTTTATTAAAATTCAAGTTGTAACACGAAGTTGTTAATCTTTAGGGCCCCTGTTTTGGCCTGGTATTCTCTAAACACAGTCCTGCAAGAGGTAGTAGGGGGTCAGGTTTAATAGCCCATACCCAGCAAGATATCGGTTAAGACCCCGCTGAGTAACATCACACCTAAGTCACTATAGCTCGCTGAGACACTATACCATGTAGGTAGGACAAACACTACTTAGACGGCTACGGTTTAATTAGGTATACATCTTTCTTATTTTATCACCTAATGGAGTCACCAACTCAGCAGGAAGAATGAAGGCATGTTCAAGTGAATTAAATCTTATTGTGAAAGGCTATGAAGAAGAAATTTTGAATTCCACGAACGAAATTATGCGATCTAGATCGATTAGCTACATTCGTGCATACCGATGTACAGGTAGATACGTTTCTTCTACGTAAATGCGTAAAAAGCCAAAGGACAGAGTAGGAAGAAGGGAGCGGGTACCCTCTTCGATCAATAGCTCGAGAAAGGACCGTGGAAGTGCGACCGTAGCCCACCGACTGTCTGGGCATCGATCCTCACGTGTGCCACGTATACGGGTATTTACTTACTTTCTCCCTATTCCTTTCGACTGCCCCCTCCATTCTCACTATTGCCCCTCGTGTTCCCTATATTCGTGTATATAACTATGTATGTACACTAACGGTACCGGTCAAAACCGTTAAATTTAGAAAATAGTCAATGCTACCACTCGATTACGAGTAACACAAACCTAATTTGTGGGGTTAATATGAAGGATATAAATTCAAAACCCTGGTAATGTTAGCTATATATGTATAAAGGTTATTTTAAAAGTGACTATATGTACTTTGGTAGAATAGGGTTAGGTATTGATGCACTTAAATATTCTCTAAAGCTTATTAAACTTTCTAAAAAGTACGTTCCCGACCAATTACGGAGAAAAGAGGGAAGTAAGGCGTTTCATATTCTTCAAATTTCGGATACCAAAAATTAATAAATTTCGTGAAACATATTGCAATCCAGTTCACCACGTTCTCTACACCTGTTCAATTCCATTGCTGCTTGAAAGAAAAAGAGGACACAGCCGGTGTACCGAAAAATGTGAATGAAATAAGGCCGTGGCGATTCATCATCGGGCAAGGACGTTCCTGAAATCGTTCAATCTCCTCCGCTCTTAGCAGCGAGAATTATTTTATCCCTGAATTATGTCCACGCGGCACGAGCGAACAGAGCCCGGTTTAATCTTGGTCTACGATCGTGTCGCAACGTTTTATCGTCCTTCCTGCCATCGTGAATGGCATCCATTCTCTCCTCTTTCTCCCTTTCCGCGTCCGTTCGCGCTTGTCATACGGTCACGAGTGCCGTTGCATTGCTATATAACTTGGAATTGGGGCCGCGACAATTCCCACCGAAATTAATAATTTCGTTAGAAAAAGTTGTCTTGCGGCTTGCGGTTCACCAATGACTGACGCGGCAACGGTCACGTTGAAGAGTCGCGAAGCGCGAATGCAATTGTTCGTCGATGGATTTTTTTCGATGTAGCACTGGTCGCGCCAGCCGATTGAAAATAAACGGCCCCGCAGACAATTCAATTTTGTCTGATTATCGGGAACGGTTGTAGTTAATGGAATTGCCGCAAGATTAAAGTATCCCTTGCTGCGCGGCCGATAAAAAATCGGCTCGTTATTGAATATTGCGATCCGGAGGATTATCGCATGAAAAAAAGAGGTGGGCTGATTGAATTAACGCGGATCTCGCAAACCGTACACGTGATTCGATCGGAACTCGAAGCATTTCGCGAATGGATGGATTCGTTGCAGGGTATGTTAGGGCGTGTTTTCACCTGGCAAATATAGAATGATTTTCAAAAGCTTCTGAACCCTTAATTTAGTTCTACTTCGTTGATAAAATGTCTGATGTCAGATGTAAGAAGAACATATTATGCACTTCCCTAAAGTATCATATAATACAAAAGATAACTGAAAAATACTAAATTTATTTTGTTAGTCAGAGCTGTAGTCTGTTTATTCCATTCGAATTGCTGTGCTAATTCTTATTATTATCATTTTATCTGCGGATTCTTTGTAGACTGATTCTTTATCAAGTTATTAATATGATCGAACACTTACCCCTATGACAGCCGGTGATCTTGTCCCGCAAGATGTTTATCTGATGCACTCTGCCAAACTCCTCGAACAACTTCCTCAGATCGTTCTCGTCCATGTCGTGTGGCACCTGGCCCACGAACATTTTTATGTTATCAGGATCCGGCTGCTCGACGCTATTGTTGTTCATTATGCTGCAACAGGTACAGGACTTTTTTAAAAAATATGTCCACCGAAACTGTACTATTCAATTAGGTACATTTGCATCAAGACCGAAATCTATAAAATTCTAGTCAATAAGTCTAAGACAAAAATGTATAGTTGCACCGATTTTTGAGAAGGTATTTCTCACACGTACCGGGTGATTAGTGCATCAATGACGATTCATTAAGTTTGCCTCTTTGAAAGAAATTTTTAAATAAGAAACCCATTTTAGCATTTACAGGAATAGAAAATAATGTCAATTTTAAATGTGTATGAAACTTAAATTGGTATGCCAAGATTTATGTTTTCTGTGGTACTTGAGACCTTTAAGACAATCAACTTTGTTAAACTTATCAATGTTTTTTAATGTTTTCGAGAGCTTCTAACTTCAAATAATAGTTACATAACGTAATTATAAGGCCATTGCGCTCGAATCTTACAGTAAAATCTGATTGTAAGTTTAAGTGAAGGAAAATAGTTAAGTTTCTCATCTAACTAAGGTGTTAGCCTCTGGTTATCTGAAATATTGATTTAGAGTATATTTTATAAGTAATTTAAATTATGATTAATATTGGTCATTGGAATTCAAGGATGTTTTAAAGTTATGAAACAAATCTAAAGACACAACTTTTTCATATTAGAATAAATCGAAAGTGTCTTTATCATTTTGACATTTGGGGCTCTGTTTTCGAGATATAAGCGATTGAAGTGTGCATTTTGATTCCCAGCGCGCGCTATTTCAAGATTAATATGCATTCTAGTTTATTATGGAAATTTATGTCGCATATTTTCACTTGTCCAGACAATCTTTTGCACACCAGAAATAAACACACCTTTTACTATTGTGATTTTAAACATACTTATCAAGCGGATAGATAAAATGAACTTTCAATCTAAATACAAAAACGTTCTTTATTTTATATAACGTGGCACAAAAAGACACTCTCATCTCGCGCGTACGCGCAAGTGTGTATGCCGACTTTAACGGGAAAGAATATTGCTTCACGATGGCATCACTCAAATTTTGACGTTTACCCTGGAGCAACAGCAATGAATCACGAGAATTATTCCTCGAGACAATTCCCCTCGCTCCCACAACCGAAATAATACTGACCCTTTGCAATTGATTTCAACCTCAAGAGGGATATTATTCTTTGAGTGAAAATTTCAAATACACAGAAAATATGGGCTAAATACATATTTGGGAAAGGAGGGATTAGCCAGTCTTAGGTGTTCAGGATCAGAGTCCCGGTTACCTGTAAGCAAGATTTGTGGCGGAATAAGTACAGATACGCGTGATAAACCTCGCGCTTTTAATAACTACTCATGTATTTTAATTGTTTCTTCAAGGCTCGATTGTGTTGTGCCTATTATACAGTCTACGACGGAAATTAATATGTGAAACGATGTAAAATTTTGTACAAATTGTGCGTAACAAAATTCAGAAAGTAAATTACTAATACACTCCCAGACAAAAAGATAGCACACGCGTGCTATCTTTAATTTCTCGTGTTAAGATTATGCTAGCGTGGAAACTCTAAGATATATGGAAATCGTACCTTCTACGAATATGTAAACATAACATAAGTTGACTTTCCTTCAATGAGTTCTCTTAGTTGGAAGGGAAACACATAATTTGACACAGACAAAATGATAGCACACTTGAAAAATAAAGATATATATTTTATACAATATAACTATATGTTTCATGAAACAAAAGTATAATATTTCTTATAACAATATATACACCAAACTATATTTTTTCTAATAGTGTGTGGAACCTCCTTTGTTTTCTATGATTTCCACCATCCTTTTAGGTAAAGAATTATATAGTTTTATAATTTTTGTATGAGTTAAATTTTCCCATTCAGTTGTAATGCAAGTTTTTAATTCATTTATATTTGAAAATTGTCTGCCTTCAGCATACACTGCTTGTGAAAGCATTGCCCAACAATTTTCAATGATATTAAGGTCGGGTGAGCACGCCGGCCATTGAAGAGTGGAGATATTTTCAGTTAAAAAATATTCCTTAACAATTTTAGCAGTATGTACTGCAGCATTATCTTGTTGGAATATATATGGTGTTTCAGCAATGCGTTCTGCATACGTATAAATTTGATTTTTTATTAATTGGAGATAACGAACGCTATTCATTGTCCCTTGAATAAAGTTTATTTCTGTCTTTCCTTTATATCCGATACCAGCCCAGACCATTACTCCACCTCCATGCATTTGACGTCGAATTTTTGTTAGTGGTTGCTTACGAATATCACGATAATAATATGTACATCCGTCTGGTCCATCAAGGTTGAACCTCTTCTCATCTGTAAAAATTACTTTTCTCCAAGTCTTTTTCCAAAGTACATGTTCTTTTGCAAATAACAAACGAGCCTCCTTATGTCTTGCGTTTAATGATGGTTTTGCTGTTATTCTAGACCGATTTATAATATTACTAGTCTGAAGTACACGACGAACATTTTGTATATGTGTTTCGACTCCAGCTTTCTTAGCGATCTCCCTTGCAGTAGCACAAGAATTGGAAGCAGCACGTATTATTGCTCGTGTATCGCGTTCAGATAATACTGCTGGCCTCCCTGTACTTTTCTTCTTTCCATATGCATTTGTATCTTTCAGCAAATTATATATAACTTTTCTACTGCGACTAACTTCTTTTGCAATTTGAGTAATAGACAACTTTTGTTTTCTCAAAGCTAAAATTTTACTAATTTCGCTTTCACTAAGCTTTTTGCCACGACCCATTATGAGAATAGCAATACACAAAGCTCTAAACACAAATTAAACACTGTAACTCCGTGGAAGCTCACGAAACACTGAAGAATATGTAAACACAGTTCCAGTGTGCTATCATTTTGTCTGCGTCAGATTATGTGTTTCTCTTCCAACTAAGAGAACTCATTGAAGGAAGGTCAACTTATGTTATGTTTACATATTCGTAGAAGGTACGATTTCCATATATCTTAGAGTTTCCACGCTAGCATAATCTTAACACGAGAAATTAAAGATAGCACGCGTGTGCTATCTTTTTGTCTGGGAGTGTATGTATTAGGGTGGGCCATATTTTCAAGAAGCGATTTCTTTTGCTCTCACCCCCTAATATGGTTCCCTTTCATGAAAAAATAGTCCCGAAATAAGTTTATTGCAATCAGACAACAGGAAAGGGTGCCGACCAAGCCTTAAAGTATAGAATTCATAAATGGTTTGAATTTGAAGAATTTCTAAAAAATGGTAAGCACTATCGAAATTTTGTGTAAATAATATTAAAAGAGCATTGAATTTTGTACAAATATTCTATATATAATTTTTTCGTGCTTCCATCCATTTTTTAGGTAACAGCGTTTAAATATACAAAGGTCCGCATTCCGCGCGTATAGACAATACGTCACGCTATACAGGTGGGACGCGCGAAGTGCGGACCTCTCTATATTCAAACGCTATTACCTAAAAAATACTTGGAAGCACGAAAAAATTATATATGCAACAATTGCAGAAAACTGAATGCTCTTTTATTATTATTGGAACAAAATTTCGATAAGGCTTACCATTCTTCTAAAAATTCTTTAAATCCAAGCCATTGATAAATTCTAAACTTTAAGGGCTGGTCGTCGGCACCCTTTCCTGTTCTTCGATTGTAATAATCTTGTTTAAGGACTATTTTAATCTTGTTAAGTACTATGCAAATTTCATTCCCTCTTCTGATCGATAGCAAATTAATCTCAACCTGTCAGTTACGCAAGAAGAACTTGTACTCTATCAAGGGCCATTCCACGCGAATTCGGACACTTTTTGGAGTAACAGTTCGGACTTTGTTGAAACTTTGATATGTTGTATTCGTTAGTGATATATCAACGTATCTCAAAGGATCTTTCAAAAATTTAAAAATTGTGGATCTTACAGCTCTTTGAAATATAGTGTTGACCTTTTTTTTTAAAAATTATAACTGTTGAACTAAGAAATTGATAAAAATCAGCTTTTGGGTGCTTACCGTGGAGACATAAGAGGACCTAATAAAAATTATTTCACTAAAAAAAAAACAATTATTTGATCATTTATTTTGCAATTCTTCTAAACGTGTCCAAAGAGTGTCCGATTTCGCATGGAATGACCCTAAAGGGTACTAGGTTGAAGAATAGCATTGAATTTTACGCCGGCTGACTACATTTTAGGGACGAAAGTAGGAATATTTCGGCGTGTTTCAGTGCGCACTTCACCAGAAGACTCTGCCACGTTTAATTACCTCGGTGTACACGTTTGACCGATGCCCGCTCATATGCAGATGCTTTTAAAACTTATGGGCTACTTCTGCCGACGCGCGGTAACTTCATTCGGATGTACACGCGTTTGAAATCGTCCATGTGGGATCCAGACCCTAGGAACCCTCAATCTCATCCAAACGGATTACCCTGTCGCCCCTCTGTGCATACTCCTCATAATTTTCCGCCTGGCATATTATTCCAATCGCTTCGTAGCAGTTCACCACTGGCGGTGAGAGACACGAGTTACTTCATACAAACGAAATTTCTGCTATTTTCGAATACTTGAGCGTGCCATGTTTACGAACTCTGAAAAAACTCACGATGTTGAATGGTACTTGTCGAGATGATATTTCGATTAGTTTCTTGTTTTGTTTTTTATTAACAAAAAAGATGATTTTGTGCAAAAAAACCGTGATCGCTGTCGGTTTGGATGAGATTACAAATTTTTTTATCTTAAATCTCCCAAAAGTTGGAGGCTCCCCTGATGGGGGCGGGGAATCATCTAACCCAAACCAATTACCGATCACAGTTTTTTGCGAATATCTCGAAAACTAATACCAAGCGACATGTATAGGAAAAAGTTGTTCAGCATCATCCCCCCGAAAACATATTCCAAGGTCATTGAAATCGGCGAGGACTGCTCTTTTGTAAATAATTACCCAAATTTCATCCACCATTAATTGTATGACATTAGGGTAAACTGCACTAATGCTGGCACTGCATTAATCATTGGCACTCCTAATTAAAAAAACAAATATTAAAAAGTACAAGCTTAGAAAGTACCTACTTTTTTACAATTTCTTATTTTTCTTTCACTACAACACTGCGAATCCCAGTAGTTGAACTGCACATTTTACATCTGACAACACCATAATGTGGGACAAAGGGCTGAGTTTTAGGCGTTTGCTTACAATTTTGATAAGGGGTATGTAAGTATATTTTGTCGCTTTATAACTAAGTAATGGATTGAAATACAGATTTACTAAGTGTCGTAAGTATTTAATAGTGAATGAAATAGTCTGTATAAACACTTTAAACTTCGTTTTTAAATACATATGTTCTTCTATATAACCTCAAATTTTAGGGGTGCCAATGATTGTACTTTTATGCCTATTTTTGTTTTTCATTCAATATTTTTAAACTAAAATACTTAATAGGTACTCAAGACGTTTTACTTTAATGAGAAATCCATAATCGTCGATAATAACGGAAAATTAAGACCGTATAAAAATTTCACAAAAAAATATAGACATTCCAATTGAGATTTTCGCTTAGGGTGCCAATCATTGTACAGTTTACCCTATAAGACTTTGACTCGAACGTCATAAGAAACTCAAAAAGTAACGCGCCACTGTATTTCCTCTATGTAGCCACCGCGTTCGTGTCGTTACTGACTGCACGCGTTCGGTTAGTTTCGCACTCGATCGATATGAGTTAAATAGTTACACTCATCGTCGAGTGCGACTACTTACAGGAACGGAAGGTATTAGCGTTTCATGCAACCAGAAACGCGACAGTTTGCTGTGCCGTAAAGTCGTACATGCATATACATACCACCCTGCCCCCTCTACCCCCGTTAAAATAGTGAGCCCGTGCGACGGTTTGACGCTCCCCAACTCTTTCGTCCTCCTCAGCTTCCTCCTCCCTTTTCTTCCCCGCCATCTCGGTCAGGCTTTCTTGCCCCGTTACCCAACAGCTCCGACTATAAATCTCCGAACTTTAAAAGTCATCGTCGGTCGCCTGCAACGCTGGCAAAGGGAAAAGTTCTTCGGCAACTGCGGCCGCTGTTCCGCCGCGTTGCAACGTTAAGTGCATAATAATTAATGAGATAAAGTTAGAACGCCACGGGGGGTTGTTAATTTCGTTTCATACTTGTGTCCATTATCTGCCATCGGCCGGTATAATGGCCGCAATACCGCGACATCGAAGCGTCAGTAATTTTGTGTTTTTGGCAGTTTAGTGCGCGCCTCAGTGTTTGCTACAGGTATTATTCGATCGATGTCAGCGCAGTTAGCAGTTTATCCCTTTAAATGCTGTGTTTGGCAGACGCTTTCAGTGTTTGCTCCTTTTTCTGTGCTAAATAATGCGCTTTCTTGGTAGACAGCTGATCTTTACTTTGATTCCAGTTATTATCATTATCGTTATTACAGTTTTACTACGCACAATACAAGAAAGGATACGTATGGGCAACACAATATACATAAATACAGTGTTTGGCGACTGTCGTTGTGTGTCCGTCACGGTTACGAAAGAACCCTAACTCTAGAAACCTAGCCATACCATTTACCACAACCGGTGACCGTCTCGGAAATTGGGCCCACCCTCTCGCACAATCTCGCACCTCTACCACAGAGGGCGCGCTTTAGGACGCACCTGAGAGGAGAAATTAAAGTCTTAGGTCAGAAAGCAGCTAATTTTCGCTCGAAACAGTGAGATTAAAACTAGGTCAAAGTTCCCAGTACATTAAAGAAGAGTCACTTATATCTTCATAGTTTAAATTAGAGTTCTTACTTTTTCACCCGTCAGGTTCCCGTCTACCCGAAACAACTTCAAGTCATTGAATGTGGTATTGTTCGATCATTTTTGTTTAACATCAAATAACATCACAGACAATACAATATTCAATTGCTTGAAGTTGTTCCAGGTAACATTTTAGTTTTTATTTATAATACTTGTTTCATCGATATAACGAATAATATGGAAAATTTGTCTAAGGAAAGAACTTACTTTTTCATTCAAACCCTATAACTCTTTCAATTTTTCATTTTTTTCTTTAAAGTGGACCAATCCCAGTGTAAAATATCCAACTTTAAGAAACTTCTATTATTTTTGCAATCAGATGAGTGTGATAGGTGCTACACAGCTCTCCAACAAGAGTTACATCGTCGAAGAGGTGGGCAAGATTCCATAATAATTAATAAATAATAAGAAGTATCGAAATAAAAAAAATATTTCCGGCAAATTTAAAGATGCCTCCTTATATCTCAAGAGTTTAATCCAATATGAGCAACAGTTTGATAAAAAATAAAGCTTAAACATCTGTTACTTTTGGGGCTGTTAGACGAGAATGCCCTCTTAAAGGCAAGTGAGCTAGACCCTTCTTAAAGCATTCAGGTTGTGTGCATCTCAGTCAATTTGATTAGTTCAGTTTAAGTATCAACTACGAAATAGTGTTTGATGACTGGATTACGAAAATGGAGTGGAAAAATATTTAACATCATTATGCTATTTAATTTTGTGTCGAATACAACGAAAGTGCTTCCGAAACTTACAAAGAGTTGATGAACGCTTATGGAGACCACGCATTAGCATTAGTGCATGCAGAAATGGTTTGTTCACACAAAGCGATTTTGGAAGAACGAGAAACTTTTTAAAACAAACCACGCATTGGATGGCTTGCCAGACCACGAGCGGAAGAAAGTGTGGGAACGGTAAAGAGAGAATAATAAATGGACTAAAATTGCATTATTACCTATTAGATTACAACCCAGAATCTGTGCACGGAATGCTAAAAATTTTACCCACAGATATGTGTAATTATATGTATAATTTGCGGTAGTTATATAATATTGAAGGAATATATACAACCCACTTATTTATTAAATTTGAACCGCATGTGCCTCACATTCCTACTAAAATTGTCATAGAAATTTGATTACTGTGCCCATCTTTATTAACCCTAGAATATTAATGTCTTTCGGTATGCGCTTATTACTAACGATAGGTACGTAAAATTTACATACATGACGTGTTTAATGTTTGTTATTTTGTATCAGTATTTTAAAAATTTAGTTTTTCTACAATTGTTTTCTGTATTTTATTCTTAATGTACAATTCAAATTCATATAATACTGACAAATTTTGTTCAGTAAAAAAACAGTCAAGAATATGAAAATAAAACACGGGTAGTAGCATTGCTGGTTGGGCAAAAAATTGGGGGTACTTAAACGTCTAGGAATGGTTATGTAACTACTTAGTACTTCGTTTAATATTCCGTTATACCCTTACCTCTGAACTGTCTACCGAATAATCATTATGTAATCGTAGAACAAAGCGAACGAGTTCTTTGTCTCGCATTAAGGGGTCAACAAAAGAACAGCTGAAAAGCGGGGGAGAACGAAGCAAATTTCCAATAAAAATTAATTACCACTGAAAATGAAAGCGTTCAGAGAGGCATTTAGACGAAAAAGGAAATTTATGAGCAATTAATCTCTCCCTTGGCGGGGTAAATCGAGAAAGCTCGCTGTATCGAAACGCGCGAAGGCCTAGCTGGGGGAGCAGCCTTTCCGATCCGGTATGCGAGGAAAAAAAGAGTTCGGGAATTTCACGAAACGATGAGAGAAAGTTAATATTAGCCGTGGGGGAGGTTTAAAGTGATTTTCCAGCCGACCGGTTCTTCTCATCTTGATCTATAGAGCTCGCCATAGAGGATGGAGTCGAGCAGGAAAAGGCTGCTGGGCTACAACACAAGCAGCTTCCCCTTGGGAGATTTCCCCAGACCTCTACTCGCTCGGTTATCCTCTCTTGAAATCAAAGAGATCGGGAGTAGGTTAACTAATCAGAGATTGGAGTAGGTTAACTTAACAATGCTGTTGATACGAGTAGATCGAACAATCACACTGGAATCAGAGTTGCCAACGGCAACATTTATGTTCGGTTTATAGTTGTTAACGATCGAGACTACGTCTATAATAGCATACACTATTAGTAGCTGTAAATCGCCTCGTCTATCGTATTGTAACAATGTATGTAGAATATGTAACCATTTGTAACCTATTTTAATAATCTTTCAATTCATATCGTATGTGGTGTGATAGTCAAATAAATACACATACAGCTCACCCTTCCGAGTCATATTGTTTTCCAATAGTCATACATTTTCCCATAACTTTCACCGACACTAGTTATCCACGCATTTCTCGAAAACACCCTTTAACCAGAGATGGGTAAAATTTTTATTTAAATTAAAATTTCGAATAACGAATAAATGTTAAAAAATTATTCGTCATGGAAAAATCTAACGAATCTATTGGTACTATTTTCGAATAGGTAAGATAAAAATTATGAAGATTTAAATTTTCGTCATTGAGCGATACTATATTGTGACACGCGCGCCAGGCCTCTACGTTCCAGTTTTCGGCGGCTCGAACGCACGCCAGAAAATTATTCGACGCCGAATACACCGTCGACTAAAGTTATAGTTACAGTTACAGTTAAAGTTAAAAAATTTATTCGACGCTGAAGTTGAAACTCTCGATGAATAAAAACAGTAACTTTATTCGTTGCATAAAAAAATTAACTTTGTTCGTGGAATAAATTCTCATCGAATAAAAAAATTAACTTTATTCGTCGAATAATCTAAAGTTAAAGTAACTTTTATTTGATCCTTATTTAAATGATTTTTTATTTAGTTAATGCACCCTTACGCATCAACCCCTCCAGCTCTAGTTAGTACCTTAAACCACATCTCCAGTTTAGATTAGTCTAAATTAGTTCTAAAGTGTTGTCTTTCGGAATTACAATCCCTTCACCTAAACAGTATACTAGTGCCACGGTGTCAAAATGTATCGTGAGAATCTAAGAGTGCTCGATCTGCGGATTTCAACTCTTCCGCGTCATAAGAGTGAAAAAGAGAAGAATTCATTGAAGATCAGGATAAAATGATAAACATTTGAATTTTATGTGTGAGAATAAGTAGACTAATGTGAACTGGGCTAATAGTGAAACAGATTTCCGGGTCGACTGGTTTTTATTATTCCGAGTTGTGAAATGCAAAAGACTAATGGCAGGTTTTGGTTTTGCGAAAAATTCGACCACAGCAGCGCATAATTCGAAACCATGTTCGTCACTGAGGGAAATTGATTTTCATTTGGGGGCATAGGTATATTAAATTCCTTTCGGACAGAGTCAATTAAGGCAGTTAATGCACGCCATAATATAAAGTTTCCATTTAACCTTAGTATTAATTTCGAAACCGTAAAACGAGAACGAATTGCACGCCTGTGTTCGACGTTAAAATTAATGAGCCAGTTACAAAACAATTTATGAAAGTATTTCAGACCTATCACGCTCGAACGACCGAATTTAATAACACTGATATACGAAACTAAAGGATATAATTGTGCAATAAAGTTCATCTGTACAGTGAGGATTGTACGTATAGTAATTGGTAATGATATTTCCAAAATACCCTTATTTCATTATTAACAATAATGATTTAAATTGAAGTATGTGAAATTACTCGCTAAAATTTAAATTTTCCGCCCCCTTGTTCATTGAAGTTTTGTAAATTCATTTCTACGTATCATATACAACAAACATTTTTACCTTAGTAAGACATTTAATAACATTTTTTACTTTTTTGGAAGTGCTGATTACAAGAGAAACACTATGGAACTTAGAAAGAAGGAATATTACAGAATAGAAGGTTCTTTGCGCGTACGCAGTGAATTCTGACAATATACCAAGAGTTATTGGCAAAAAACAAGTTACGGAAGAACCATGGTAATTACAAAGAAGAGGGTATACCTCATCGATTTTCGATGACCTTCAAATATGTTGTAAAAGGGGTTTTGGGGCGGGAGGGCCTCCGTCAGGGGGAGTGTAAAAAATATTTAATAACAATTTTTTATTAATATCTTGAAAAACTAATAAATACTCAAAGTTAAAATGTTATATTTGGGGTCCACACTACATACACGTAGCTGCCCCCCCCCCCCCATACAGCTCCAAACTTATACCGATATCTCGGAAACGAGCAATACCTAATGGATTTTTCGATATTATGGACGACATTCTCGAAGCTAATACTAATAATTACGTAGTATAAAGACCGAAATAAGTTGTAAGTCTTGTTGTTGTTTACTGTTCAATCTATCTCTAACCTTTTTATCTCAAACTTTAGAAATACGATAAGTCGGTATGTAATGCCGAAACTATTTTTGCGAGTATCTCGGAAACGAAAGTCGAGCGACGGTAACATGTATAGAAAAAAATTGTTCAGAATCATGCCTTCAACAAGATATTTTCAAATCATCAAAATCGGTGAAGTGTTCTCTCTTCTATATAATTATCAGAACAATGATTAGAATTAGAATTGTACGAGAGAAGTTTTACGAAATAACGACTCGTTGCATTCGGAGCATATGCCACCATGCTATGTCGGTAGGTGTTTTGGGAATTTGAGTACAACGTAAAAGTGTCTGCAAATTCTCCTCAAAATTAGCGGCTAAATGTTACTACCTGAATTCAGTCGGTTTTCTGAACGAACGTTGACAATTACTAAGCAATAAATCGAAAGCAACATGTATTGTGAACGCAGTAAATTCGTAACGCGCATGGAAGACGCCTAGAAACAACAAATTACGATCTTCACTGATACCACCTTGACAATAATGGCCCGTATATGTTCCTGTTGCAGCCAAACGCTCAATTATCAGGCTACAACGAGGATTACATTCCGTTCGAGTGAATGTGCATGAATCGTGATCCTTATCTTATCAGTAATGGAGAACGTTGCCCCTTCCGCTTTCCAGGGTGCCAAGGTCGAAGGTGGAGACACAAATGATAGGAACTTCTAGCAGAATTCAGCGACTGCAGGGAATAGAAGGGATTAGCGGATTTGCCTAATAGGCAAACTACAATTATTACGTTAAAGGAGTTCATGTTTATATTAAAAAATTTCCTTAATTGTTAGCTTCGCCTTTTTATTAACTTCAACACATTCTAGGCATTGGTTTCGTGTTTGTAAGATCAACTGCACGGAATATATGAAATAGCGGAATCTAAAATGGTCCTCGTAAGTAGAGATGGGCAAAAAATTATTTGATATAAAAATTTGTGCATGAAATCTTTATTTCAAATGATTTCTTGCCTATTTCTGCTCGCAAGCATATAGATATTTATCTCAAGTAGTCGTTAAATCTTCGAGTGTGATCAATACACGTAACACATTTGTACCACTAGGGTGGCCCTTATTCATACGTGTTGAATTCTTTTTTGTGTTTCTTTGCTCTCACCACCTAGAACAGTGTCATTTCATAAAAATATAGTCTCTGAAAAAGTTTATTGCAATCGGATAACAGGAAAGTGTGCCGACCAGGCCTTAAACTTTAGAATTCATCAATGGTTTGAATTTGTAGAATTTCTGAAAAATGGTAAACAGTATCGAAATTTTGTTCAAAGAATATTAAAAGAGCATACAATTTTCTACAATTACTGTATATATAAGTTTTTTGTGCTTCTATTCATTTTTTAGATAATAGCATTTGAATATAGAGGGATCCGCATTTAACGCGTATTGACGATACGTCACACGGTACAGGTGGGACACGCGAAATGCGGACCTCTCTATATTAAAACGGTATTATCTAAAAAATGGTTGGAAGCACGCAAAAATTATATGTACAGTAATTGTAAAAAATTGCAGGTTCTTTTGATATTATTGAAACAAAATTTCGATAGGGCTTACCATTTTTGAGAAATTCTTCAAATTCAAATCATGAATTCTAAACTTTAAGGCCTCCTCGGCATCCTTTCCTGTTGTCCGATTTCAATAATCTTTTTCAAGGACAATTTTTTTATGAAATGGAACCATATTAGGGGGTGAGAGCAAAATAAATCGCAGGTTGAAAATAAAAGCCACCCTATTGTACCGCATGTGTCACGAATTTCAAAAGTCTGAAAGACAATGGAACATGGAATCACGTTTAGAACAAGCCAGTGATATTATATTGACAGTACATCTGGTCTCCAACGTCGGCGATTACAGATATTCGAGGTCTTCTTGTAGTTTTTAATGTTATTTGTCAGTACGCAGTAAAGACTGACTACATAAGAAGGAAATAAACCAAGGCGTGATCCTTACAAAACTCTAGAGAAGGTTCATTATTAGAGCTGTCCAAGTAGCTGAAAGATTAAAGAGTCTAGACCGAAGCAGTGACCGGAATTCATGACAGGTTACATTTCTCTCAATAACTTATGATCCTAATGAGAGATGAGAAAAATTGTGACCGTAATAGTGCGAGAATCTGAGAAGTAACCGAAACGCCGGATCGATTGAATATCGGTTAAAGTTAGAAATCTCTAACTCTATTGTGAGATGAGAGCAATTGTGAGAGATATTTTGATCGTAATTAATTCCGACTGAAATCAGCGAAACTTTGCCCGTAATTCTGAGAGAACCAGTTAGGTCTTCGGTTCGATACAGTTGAATAAACCGAGAAGATACATACTGCTGTTCTTGTTGCCCACATATCTGTCACTCTCGTGACGGGGTCCGGGCCTCCGGCTCCTTCAAAGCAGACCCTTGCAGTTATTTGTATCTTTGTGGATTCCAAATGGCGCGAATCAAGCGGGACATTGCAGCATTTAAAACTCTATATAACCGTATTTCCATCTCTCAAGAATTTCGATTGAGCATAATTCCGAGAGAAAATCTTTCACCAAGTTCGGTTGAGAGGAAACTCTTGATCGATTGTCGCTCACCAAGTTCGGTTTGGAGGAAACTCTTGACCGATTATCGTTCATAAATTCCCGTTTGTGACCGTAATCGTAACTGAAATTATCTTAGTTTTAGCACCCTGTTTAAAATACGAGCCAATAATAATTGTTCTTATTGGTTCGAATTTTCGAATTTTTGAGTAATTCGACATCGATATAGTAGCTTGAAGAGATTCAATTTACTTATTTGAAACCAAGTAGCTTGTGTGCAAGCAAGCCATCCAAACATTCGAGCCACTCAAATTAGTCGAGAAGCTTGAATTTTGTCAAGTTTCGGATATTTGGCTTGATTTAAAAAACGATCTTTACTCGTTTTGAATTTCAGTTCGGCTTGAATCTGTTAAGTACTTAGTTAGCTACAGTTGCTACACATTGCTAGAAACGAATTTAACCTGTTAACTTTATTATTTCTTCACCAGGAAAGTCTACAAAAATTTACACATTTAAGAATGGTTACAGGCGAATTACTTCATTTTATCGACGGTAAATACAATATATGACCCATTATATTATTTACTGTTTTCGTAGCAGTGAAAATTATCACTACGTATCAACCTTTCTTGCTTAACGCGGAAGAATTTTCCAATGACGAGTTAACTCGCCATTGCTGGTTAACAGGTTAAAGCCGGGGCTACATTTGTTACCGCACCCTGCTTTATTACCGCTACCTGTTACCAATCTAACGATGTTCTGTTACTACATACTGTGACTCGTCACTTGGTTCGGCCGTTCCGATGAATGACTCGGAATCGTCCGACATCGTCAGACATCGTCTACACTTGTTACCATGACCGGTTAGCTAGGTAACAGGTCACGGTAACAGAGAGAGGTGCGGTATCAAATGTGGACCTGACTTTAATACTCTGACAAGTTAAATGTAATGTAAGCTATGTAATGAAGAATATTAACACAGAACATTAATTGTATGGATGCTAATTAGAAGAGCCTTAAGAAAGTTACAATTAGCCATAGAAGCTTAAGACGCTATAATTCACAAATAGAAGGCCACAAAATGCATTCTCTCGCGAGGCAAATAATTCTCACAAATACAATGTAATTCACGCCTTGCCACACCTGACGCGTAATTCTGTCGATTCACTTAGATTACCATCGATGCGTCATCGCCAATCATCAAAGAAAGTCAATTGGTTGACATCCAATTATCCGGTTGCAGGCGATCTTTGACGACGTGGTCGTCATGTATATGTATAGGTTAGTTAGGAACAAACGGCATGCGCGTAATCTCGGCACTCGTGCGAGACAATGGTATTTCGAGACGAGTCAGCAGTGGAGAGAAACCACCTCCTCGAGCCCGTAAGAGATAATGCGTAATTTAGGGCGATTCCGATGGCTGACTCGACTCTAAATAATACGTTCAAAGCTGGACAATAGAAGCAACGATAGGACGCGGCACACGTGACCGTGCAGAATTTATCTTTGAGTTCATCTAACGTGAAAGATTAATGCAATTTTGCTGGCTGCGTTGTACGCGACGCATCGCAGTAAACGAGCCAGTTCAACTGACATGGGATGTTCGGCAACTCGAAAATTCAAAGAAACTTGAAACTTTGAAGAGATGTAATTCACGTGATGCTAATAACGTAACCACTTTTTGTTGCGATAATGAAACGGTCTTAGGGGTGAAAACACCTGCTCAAAGAAATTGTAAGTTTTCATATCATCCTGAATATCTGAAAAAATGTAAAAGATATCAAAAAGATCTTAAATGCATGTTTTATGGTATTTGATATCCTACAACATGGTGACAAAGAATTTTCAAAAAAATTAATTTTTCATAATTTAGCTCCACCACCTGTTTTAAGACAATTATTTATCGCCGTATTGTAGGATATCACAAGCCATAAAACTTCGAATTATACTTTTTTCTGATATCTTTTACGGTTTATATTCACGATAAAATGAAAACTCACAATTTCTTTAAGGGGTGCTCCCACCCCCAGGGCCGTTTTATTGTTGAAACAAAATATGCTTACCTACATCTCTGCAAATTTCCTATTCTTTTTTAATTTTCAAGTTGTCGAACATCACTTGTGACCCGGAGCCACTATACTCTTCACGATAGGGATTGTACCAACTTTTTCAATTATCGGTAATTCGGTAAAAATTTCAATCAAAACAGGATCACCAGTAATTCCCAGTATTTTTTTAAAGTATGGAAAATATGAATAAATATTCCCCAAAAAACATTTTGTTTTAAATCTAATTGAGCATTATAAAAAATATATGCAAATGAAACTATTCTGTACATAAAGTATAAAGTAATATAATACAAAATACATATATTAGCAAACTATTGATAATATTTATTAAATATGGATTTTCAACACGAAAAAATGGAAGAATCTTAACTTACTTACATAATTAAATACTTTTTATTTATCAACACTTTTTAACAAATAAGCATGCAAGATCATAATTTCTCTGAAATTTGGTCTCCTAATTGCGGCCTAATACTTGTATAAAATAATTCAGTCGCGGAAATAGCTCTCTCAGATTCTAAAATAAAATTGTTGGTCGGGTAGTCATTAGGAGATCGTATGCCATTTGTATATATTTTCCCCTTACTTTTTCTTCTTGAAAATACGTCAATTCGTTTTTGATGACATGATTCAGATGTTTAATTGTCTTTTGGAACAGAGATAGTTCTTCATGAGATACTTCGGTTTTCATTTTTATTAGTAATTGAAGTTTTTCTTTCATTGATAACGTAGTAGATGTCGAAGAAATTATTCAGACCGTATACGCGCTTTATTGTTATATGTACATTATCGAATTACCGGTAAAAGAATGGTGAATTACCGGTAAAAATTTCAGGATATTTCTTGCGATTTACCGATTAACCGATAAACCGGTTTACCGATATTACAATCCCTACTTCAGGACACGAAGGGAGGTGTTTAAAGGCTCCCCCAAACCAACGCGAATATTCGCGGCGGCAGCGGATCCGGCGCAGATCAGACGCGGCTGCCCATAAGCCCCCACGTATAAAAAAATGCTGAACCGCGTCGGATCCGCTCCGCGCCGCGATATTCGCGTTGCTTTGGGGGAGCCTTTAATGAAAGAAGGAAAAATGGGAGAATTACTCGTGCGGACATGCCCACCAATGTACATGAATATCGAATACACGTGAAAGAGTGACTACATTCTTCTTTTTCAGTAATTGCTCGAGGTGGAAGCAGTTGAGTGCACGGGTTCGTTCTTGCTCGACAAATACAGCAGACTGCATAGCCACGACCGCAGAACAAGAAGTTAAAACGTCCGATGGCATCTTTTAAGTTTTCTAATTTACTTGGCGCATAACATCGACTGGAATCTGGAAAGTGCTCCACTATTAATTGGCAAAAGCTATTTGATCCTGTAGTCTTCATTTAAAGCGGAAAGTTTCTTAGGTAAGTACCTTATGCGACGCCGGTGCACCAATCTAATCATTCCTGTCACTTCAAGTCTGATTGAACGGCCTTCACTACTACTGTCAATAATACGGAAGATATAAATACAAATTAAAGTGCAGACAAAAAACAGTAAGTCGTGAAAACTGAAATATATCAAGTTGTCCAATAAGTTTTTACGGGTTTTAGTATTAATAAAGTATTTCTGAAGCTTTCCCATTCCCTTTAGATGATTGAGTATTGTCTGTGATCAGCAGTGCACCTTATTGACTAATTCGCGGGTTGTTTGACGAGGATCTTCCAGAATGAAGGTCTCCAATCGATCTTCATTGACGGCGGACGGTTGCTCAGAACGTGGCTCGTCAGAGATATGTATCAAAATTGCCGTTCTTGAAGCATGCAAACCATTTCCGAGCTACTCTCTCTCTCTGGAATGGAGTCTTTGCCATAAATGGCACATATGTTTCGAGCAGCTAGGGACGGGGTACAGTCCCGATCAATCTCGAATAACAGGAGGTGTCGGAAATGTTCGTGTTTATCAACTTGGCATAGCTTTAAATTTACAGCAAACGAACTGAATTCGTAGATAAGAAACACATAAACGTAGTAACATAGAGAAAATTACAGGCTTTTCAATGGCTCGAACCTGAAGCCAACATTCAATTTCTTCTGCCATCAAATGTTGATGCATCAACAACAGCACGAACTTACTGGGCAACCTAATAGAATGGAGTTTCCGATTCATCGATTTACAACTGCCAAGCACGCGATATGATTGTCTCGTATTCTGTACAACATCCAAGTTGCCTAATCAATCAAGAAACGTTGGGGATTCGCCGGGGCAATAAAGACGGCTAGTGGAAGGCGAAATAGCGTAAAGTTGAACGTATCCAGACCACGCGCTTTGCCACTGATTCGGGTAATATATGTGGCGATTCCGTGAAGTTACCTGTTTCAGCGAACAATGGTCTCGGGGAGTTTCGTTTCACGGGTCTCGGGGTTCGCCACTTTTGAAACTTTACCAATATTTTAAGGGTCGTAAGGTGAATTGTCTCAGGAGTTTCCTAGAACGGCTCTCTAATGTCTCCTGCCTGCAAACAATTCACCTGTCTCGAGGATCGAGTACATCAAGGTAGACTGAAGCGTTCTACTCATCAGTCTTTCTGTACTGTACAGTACCCTATTCTGTGAAACTACTTGAGCCAACACAGACTGATCTCGCCAATAGAAAATCCCCAATAAGACTGGATAACGACTCACACTCTACTCGACGTAACAGAAGGGACGATGCAAGAGGGAACAACAAAACATTGGGATACCAAAATTCACCAATATTTAATCCATAACTCCTCTTTAGTATGAAGAATGAAGATTTATGGCACCTATTACACTTTCATCAAATACAAATACTTTTAGATTGCAAAAGTAAGGGAGCCAAGAAAATTTCTGATCGTTGTGATGTCACAAGAGCGACAACGACAGAGGCTGCTTCAGTTTCGAGAAGATAGGACTAGAACTGCATGCAAGTGTTTGTTTGCAAAGAGAAAAGCGTCTGGTATGCATCGTTGAGCATCACGTGGAGTGGACACTGCGAGAAGATACGAGGAAAGGGGTTCGGGGAGGGCAGCTGGAGACACCATAATCGAGTTTATCGGGCAGACTAATTAGAGAGCGAGGATACCGGGAATAGATCCCGAGGGAGAGACCGAAGGGCAGAGATCGCGTACGCCTCAACGTTCCCGTCTTTACAGCGTCCTAATTGGCAAGAGCGTCCTCAGTGTGCGTAACCGGTTGCACGTTTGTTACTTCGCTTTCTGACTCGTGATTCTTACCTATGAGAAAAGTCTGGAGAGGAGTAAAATACAAGAAAATAAGGGTAGCGACACCTATGGGATTAGGGTTTTCTCCCCTTTCTTTTATTACGCTTTTCTATTTAATAAGGGATACTATCGAGATGTCCTGCGCAGATTTTTTCTCCTTGAAATATGTTGTTGAACACAAAAATCTAAAACACACATATTTTCTTACTTTTGCCCATTCTCAATTTTAAGAGGCGAAACAGCCCCTCATTTCCCGAGTGAAGTGTTCTGCCATTATAAATGCCAAATGGCCAACAAATTACGTGTATTCCATTAAATTCGAGGGCCATCTCTTAAAACTGGGAATGGGCAAAAGTAAGAAAATACGTGTCCTTTAAATTTTTGTACTTAACAACATATTTCAAGAAGAACAAATATCGGCGCCGGACAACGCGATAGTGTCCCTTGTAGATTTAGTTTGTTGAGCAATTCGCCGATCAATGATAGAATTAATCAGCAGATCTCGGCTTGCTTCTTGGCGTGGAAGCAGCTTGGTTTCGCTTAATTTTCTGCCTTCGTTCTTGCCATAGAGTCCAGTGAACGGGGTGAGGTTTAATCTAGAGAATACCAGGTAACACGATTCACTTGACAATTCCCAACAAAGGGATAAAGCTGAACCTCGCATTGGGTAAGTTCAAAGAAGCTGTAGAAGGGTCCTCAAAGTCTTGGAGCACTCTGTCCCGGACTATTTCTCATTAAATGTCACGATGCTTCATAGTCCCGCAAGGGTATACTCCGATCTTCGCCAGTTTTTTACTTGGAAACAAAGCGAGTCAGGGTTCGAGGCGCTGCTTTTATTACGTGACGAAACGGGTGAAATGAGTGTCGACGGTGCTGGAGGCACGGAGCGTGTCTCTTGGGCCATGCTTATCGATTCTTGAATAAACAAATGGAGGGAAAGAAGGTAAATGGCCCACCGAGACTTCAACGAAGCGCTGTTGTTTCGCCTGTGACGCGTATTCTGCTGGTATATACATTCAGGGAACACCATGTGTCGTTGAACATCAATTATGAAAAATGATTCGCTGGTAGTGCCCGAAAATTGGCAGGTCTATTCGACATGACAGAAAAAACAAATCTCTCGAACATTTCGTTCGTGGAATGAAACTATTCCGCTAAAAACGGTATTATTCTCAAGAAATTACAATTTCTGATCACTATTCTCGGTGACATGTTCATAAAGTTTATATCAATTCCTAAAGGGGGGTATTTTACTATTCTCACCGAAATTCCAATTAATTAAGACGCAGCCTTTAACCTTTACGGACACAGAGTCTCTCGGCGGACTAACTCGGAACGCTTGAGACGCGACATTTTTGTCGATTTCGTGGCACATTTCCAGATCTCCTTATCCTTTCTTAGCCAGAAGAATGTCATCGGTAGAATGAAATTGAAAAGAACGAAGGCACCAGGGAGACGACAGAGGTTGGAGGGGGAGGAAGGAACAAAATATCGTCGCTTTTGGAATTTAACGAGGGACAAAGGTATCGCTCGACCTCCGACGTCCTGATGGGAAGCGTTGGAGGTTGAAGCACCCTCAAACGGGTCCGTCAATTTCCGTGCTCGTTAGGTGGGTATTTATTCTCGCCCCTCCTGTCCGCCATGCACCTTATACCATACCCTTTTACCTTGCTTCGCCGATTGATTTTAATTATTTTTTCGCCGCCTGTCGCCTATGGGTTTTCATGGCTTTCGCGATGCATCCACTGGTTCCATTAAATTTAAAAGCCAAAGCAGCCAGACGAACATTCAAGATTCCATGATGGTGGTCCGCCAGGAACTTCGTTAGACCTTGCTTCGGTGATTGAACGTGTATATCCGTGGTCTGTTTTTCATAGCTTAATTGGTCCAGACGTGTGGCATTCACAAGCCCTTTTCAATATTTACAAATCCATTATTACGATTTTTTTTTTAACAATAATTTTTGGTATACACAGTCTGTTATGCCTGAGCAAAGAATATACCACGATTGCAACATAATGATGTTAAAAAGCTTTTGTTAGGGCCTATATAATTATATCATTTTCAATTTGGAAATTAAAGTATGCAAATAAGAGAAAGAAGTAGTAGATTCACATCTGATTGGGAGGATCTGGAGTGGGTAGTTCAATAAATTGATGCTTCCTCAGGTCAACACACCAAGTAAAGGTGTACGTTCACTATCGACCAAAAGTATGAGACCCCCTGGCTTCTTATGACGTTTTCTTATTACGTGGACTAATCCTACATTAGTCTAATTTTTACCTGCAGGCAACCGGGAGGTGGTTACTTACGTATGTCATCAAATACTGAACAATAAAGTATTTCTATATTACACATATTGGTTTAAGTATTAGAAAATAGTGTTTTACGCTTTTATTAAGATGTGGTCTCATGCTTGTGACCGGTAGTGCATCCCGCTCCTTGTTATAGTTCCGTGTTGGGATCTTAAGAGAAATCCTATTAAAAGTGTTTTCACTTCCAAATTGGTGAAAGAGACTCAGCGCGCTAGAGCTGGAGAAGTATCACAGTTTTCCAAGTTTTCTTCGCCTGAAGAATTCACAATTCCCATCTTGTCCCGACTGTCTCCCAACAAGTATCAGTGTACCATATGCGGCCACGTGAGCTTCGCACGGGACTCGGGCATAATGCTGAGTTTACACCTGACGAGTGTTCGGCCGAGTGAGCTCACTGGGCCGAGCACTCGCCCAGTCAGAACGCATATTCTAGTACTCGGCCGAGTAATCCGACAGGCAAATCGGCCAAGATTTTCCCTCGGCCGGGTAGTAGACAGAGTGACTTGGCCGAGTCAATCGTCAGGTGTAAAGCCAACTGAACTCTCATGTAGGATATGAACGGTAAAATTGTAAAGGAACTAGTCACTGGGATAGAAACAAATATGATAAGTTGTTTTAAGGTATTTGTATCTCTTTTTCGCCCAGCTTATGGCTGAAATCTCGTTATAGTTATCACGACAGTATCGTGGATAAATGTTGGTGATGTGAAGTAACGAATGGATAAACAAATGCGCCAATGATTTTATAATCACATTGTTCATGTGGGTGAGCAGAGATAGAGGTACAGGGGAACAATCGACCGGTTGTTCCTACGTGATGCAGAAACAACGAATGTTTATTTAGTGGGCAGAGTTGTCATCAGTTGCGTGAACGATTCGTTAGCTATTCGCCCCATTTCGACAATACGCCAGCCTATACGCGTATACACGGTCGAGATGCAGCACGATCGATACACATATAGTGGTGGTTGAGAAAAATGTCTACAATTGTTTTCAAAAGTAAAATTTTCGTACGAGCCATGCACTCAAAAAGTTTTAACGCGAACTAAAGGCAGGCTCTCACTACGCCTCGCCTCGCCTCGTCTCATTTTATTCTTCCTATTCTTTTCTTATGTAGTTTGATAATTTGATTCACACTGCTCCTCGCCTCGGCGCGACTCCGAGCCGCGGATTCTTCCTCCAGAATATTTTGAAGAAGAAAGGCTAGGCGAGGCATGGTGTGAGCCTACTGAATTGACGACTGCGCAGAGGTTCTGGTGAAGAGGGTCTCTGAGCAACTGACCACACACATGAACCGAGACAAGCTCAGATAACTTCGGCGTGCCCTACCTTAAAGGTAGGCTCTCACCACGCCTCGCGTTGCTTTCTCAAAATATTCTCGAGGAAGAATCGGAGGCTCGGAGTCGCCCCGAGGCGAGGCACATTGTGAGTCGAATTGTCAAACTACATAAGAAAAGCATAGGAAGAATAAAATGAGCCCAGGCGAGGCGAGGCGTAGTGAGAGCTTGCCTTAAGAAGTTAAATTTTACGAGCGCACGTTGAACTTCAGGACAGTGAAATGACATATTGGATTTACAACGGTCAAGGCTTCAGGCCACGCGGGTTACATTATAAACTTCCCTTAAAGAAAAAAATGTATGAAATTTCTTACGACAGCAACCATCGGGATGACGAGACCAATAGAGCAAATCAATCGAAGAGTAGTGTAGTGAATTTGATGTGAAGTTATTGAATGCCTTTTGTCAGCGGGATGCAGCTTTATAGTCTTTTTTCCACCTTCGTCGGTGTGTAACAATTGTAAAATCTCGTGGGTCCACGATCTCGACCCAATTCTATCACTGGTAAAACAGCAAACTCACAGGCTCGTTGAGTTTGCCGATGGTAAACCGTTCCCTCTCCTACTTCAATCTGTCCGTTTCCCGCGGTCATCCTCCCGTCCCTGTTGCCTGCTCTGTTTACTCCTTCTTGGCCCCTCTCTTTTGCACTCCAGCAAGCTCCCTCGCTTCAACGATTAACTCGAGTTTTGAGTGTTTGGAATGCTGAATGGGTAAACTGCATCCAGTAACGTGCCCAAGTGGATGGCCGATGCAAGACGACGCCACGCGTCTCCCTCTCCCTCACTCGCTCTTCCTAAGAACGAATTTTGTTGGAGCGCTATCAGTTCAAGTTACAGCGCATCGCTGTAGAAGCACACGCATCGGGAACTTACGAAAGCCTAATTCCAACATGCCTTTTAAGTTGTCGTCGATGAAGGAAGGGCGGTCATAAAACCCAACCAGCAGCAAAGTAAACATGTTTCGAGCGCCAAAACAACACTGAGAGATATAGAGGCAGATGAAGAGTTCGGACCTCATTCAGGGCCGTGCGATATGAACTCGAACGACAGTTAGTCCCTAGCCCTAGCCTGTATCGTCTTATTCTTATTACCCGGTACACAAATTGCTAACGCCACCCGAGCTTTTAAGTGATAACGATCCTGTACTTCCTCCATCAACTGTACGTTGAACCAGCTAGGAACTGTCAGTCTAAACAGACAGTCTATAGACTGTCCAAGTGAAAATGTAATTAGCCAGTGCTTCATGCTTCCTTTCCCTCTTTCTCATTTTTTATTCAAACTTTCCCAACTGTCAGTCAAGATTCACTGATCAAAACTATGATCTTTGAGGCCCTAGCATTCATTGATTGTTACATTGGTTGCCTGAAGAAAATATAGTAATCTAAGTACAGTAGTCTTTCAATATCCGCACGACTATTCGACACTGTTCGCGCGTGCGTTTCGGTGCATGGGCACGATTTTTATTGCGGGCTGGAGCCTACCCACCGCTCAGGACAGTAAACAAGACACGCCGAGAGTGAGATCAAATTCCAGGTGGGGATGTCGATCGTGCGTTTTCTGAAGGATAGACTCCGTGCAGTTTATGCAGCACTACTGTACTATATGCTTCCTCTTGCCAGACCCCCATCTAGAGCTCCCTCTAACACTGTATATTACAAGAAGAACATTTAGTTAATAATTTTGGATGGAATAAAGTGCTTAAAGGGGTCAGTCCACTGTGAAGTCGTGAAAAATTGTCATTTTTAGGATTTATTTTTTATTAAATAGAATGTCCAACGTAAATAATGTTTTATCTACTTATTAATACACTAATTGACAGTACAAAAAATCTATTTTGAATTTTTAACCGTTTTTTTTTAAACATACATCGCACTTATAATGTGAGCACCTTCAGAAAGCGATGTAGTGCTGGTGCAGGTGATTCTGCGAGAACGACACATTTGAACAAAATAATCAAAGGATGTTGTAATCACTATGAGTGTGGTTATCGCCGGAGCCAGGATTATTTTTACTGATAAAAAATTAACAAAATGGTGGAGGTTTGAAGTTCAAGTGTCGAAATAGTACAATGAATTTTTCAATAATTTTGCCTCGTAAAACGTATGAAATGGTTAATCAAAAAAGGTTTCCGTGGTCCCGGCCATAGACACTGATGTGCTGAATAACATGTAAAAATTTCAAACTGATTGGTCAAATAGTTTTTTTGCAATCACCTACAGCAGTTGAAAAAATGTTGTTTTGAGATAATCGCCTTTAAAGTTTTAAACGAAATTAAAACAAATTCATTAATTCTTTTAATTTTTTTTTGTATTCTATAAGAGTAGCTTAATAAATACCAAAAAGATTTATTGCAATATATGTTGTATGTACGGAGAAGGAAATCTTTAAAAATAGCTTAATTTTTCAAACCGTCACAACAGTGGACTGACCCCTTAATGCTCCCACTTCCATGAATTCTTCATGTGTCTTCCCTTCTTGTTATCACATTCTTCAAATGACTAGGATTATGTAGTCGAAGTACCCCTGCCTGTATATGTATACATGTTTTTGCTTCACGCCTGTTCGAATATCCGTTACTAATGAGCAAACTAGGAGACTTATTTTTTCAAAAACAACGACTGGTATAGAACGGCTCAATGGAGGAGGTATATACGTAACAGGAGGAGAGGAAAGAAACTGAGCGGAAAATCCAGTGGATTAATGGATTCAGCTTAGCTGGCGCTCAGGCTCGTTGCTCTGGTTAATTTTCCAGATTCTTTTTGTTCGATCTCTCATCGCGTGGGAATCTCGAAGATGAAAATCATTATTATTTCGGTTTTAAAAAATTAAAAGAGGAGCTGCTGTCGTTAAGGGACTTTTCTAGCGTAATTATAGTAAGACAACGTAATGTTCACCAACAAACATAAATCTATCCCTCATATTTCCCAATAATCTGGGGATAAATAAATTTATATCCTCATAAAAGATGCTGAGTAATACTCGAGCTTCTACCTGAAGCATTTGTCTGACTTTTTGTCCACGCTTGTAAAGTTTTGGTTGTCTAAGAACTCAGAGTTTTATAGTTAATCGACGTAGAAGCTTATGATTAAAAGTCATAATTTTAATAATACTCTGGGCACTAGTTAATAATATTGTTGCTATAGTAGCGCGTTACATCGATCTTTGACATGAATAGGTATATTTATTAAGAATTTGTCCTTAATAGTATTCAGCAATTTTAATGACATAACCCACTTATTTAGATTATTATCTGCACTGAATTCCATTTAAGAGTAGTTTCGTTCCCCGCAACGATAACTCTGAGGAGGCTGTTGATTAGTAGGAAATCGGCAGAGAAAACGCTACGACCAAACGCGTGCGCAGGCAGTAGTGGGAACTACGCAAATTGGTTTCAAGTCGGTGGGGGTGTAGGTCTACTCTTATATGGAATGGTATATATATTGCTAGTACCCGACAAGAGTCACAAGACACAGAAGGTATGAATGTTCCCACGAAGAAAGCATATCTTCTGTGTCAATTCGAAAGTCAGAAATCTGTGGGTCTGAGATAAACAATTTTTAGTATTTCGTGATATGCCATCCGTATTTTATATGAATCGGATTAGGTTAAATATTAAACCTGGATAAAAATGTATCTAAATATTTGTGACAAACCCTTAAAATATTTCATAAAGTCCAAAGAAGACTTCACACACGTCCGAAATATAAACTGTTATAGTATATTCAGTTTAAATGCAGATGTGGCTTTCTTATTTAATATACATATAGATAAACCATTTTTGTGCTACCTGTCAGCAGTAACTTAATTTAAGCGAAAGCTGCAGATACGCCTTCTCGAATTAACACGGTAGATCTGGTCATATTAGCATTTACACTACGCTATGTACGTGAAGCTTCCATGCATAAGTATCGTGGCATTTAAAAGCTTGGACAAAAGTATTGAAAGCAGCTCTCGAGTGAGATTTCCAGCCTTCACCATCGCTCATAGACTCCTTTTCAAGGGGAGCTTCGTTTGCACTCAGTGAAAAGGTCTGCAATTTTGGCAGACGGATGGGGACAAATTCTACTTTAACGTTATTATAGTGTACATAAACATTATTACGAGTGCCATGTTTCCACAGAGAACAGAATTCCAGATGCTTTAAGGACGCACGGCAAACGGCTGGAAAATTAAAAATACGATAATAAGGAGATTAGAAAAGAATCGTGGCATGCAGGCCGCCATTGAAAGCCGGATTCATCATAATTACCGTGCTACGAACTTGTAGAAAGTCTGACCAGTAGTCTGCTGCATGGAGAATGAAATTTTTTTTATCACCTAAGTAATCGCTAAAATATTTTCTTCTTTTATTACATGTTATACGTTACTGTCGCATGTGTACGTATTGTTTTGTTTAATCCTGCGGATGGGGTATAAATCTTATAAACCTCTTGGTACCATAGTCTTCACGTGATCCCCATTTGAAAAAAATTCATTAACATTACAAGGACGAGCTGGTGTCTTCTGCATTCGCTACTAGAGGACTTTCCATTTAATCCTTAACTCACAAGTTTTTGTCCAGCTGTTCCCCATACCTATACATGCACTTTCGCCTAGCTACGGAAAGTCCCTTAGTCCAAGGCAGGATTTTCTAAATAACGTTACTTATGAGTCTAGTAGCCAGCACGATACAAAACGCTTTACCTGTCTCTCCTTTGTCTACTTCGTCAAGCCTGTAACAACAGCTTCAGTGAGTAATTAATTATAATCATTATCTGTTTCGCAAACTACGGTGATCTTCCACATCAAACAATAGGGGATTGGATAGGATACCTATAACAGTGCAGACCTAATAGATACACAACCTATTTATCGAGCCCTGTTAGACGCATGATCTACCTATGTGAATCGAATACGTTGACAAACCTAGCTATAAAAGTAAACTAGATGTTTAACTCACAGTGGTATAGTTGGGTAAGTATCTCAACTATGTAGACGTAATAAGTTCACAACTCAGTTCGCCAGCACACGGTATAGGACATTCATTTCTTTCAATGCTACTCTATTCTAACGAAACGCACAATACTGAATTCGTTGGTACTCGTGGATACGCATTAAATTCAATGGCAATGTTGGCTACAACGTGCAACGGCCGTACTTCGAATTCGCGTACGCTCTGTATCTCATGCGGACACGCGTGCACGCATTCGTACGAGATGCAGGCGTGCCTATTCGACAAAGAGAAATGCACTTGCGTGCTGATCGCACTCGGAATAGTTCTAGGGAATTTAGGGCAACTCCCGTACGCACATACGGTGTCTGGGCTTGACGTGAATGTGTCTCGCGAAGCGTGAGTGAAGGGTGAGAGGGTCGAGCGCGAGGCTTTGTCACTCGTCCCCTGATTAGCTCCTTCAGCCATCCGCCCCACTCGGGACTATGGTCAAAGTGGCAAAAAAAGTTAATTCCATTTGAATGAGAATGACTTTCTTTAGTACTATATGTAGGTACGTCTATCAGCTGACAGTACACTTGCTGATCCATTTGAATGTGCAGTCGATTGTATAATTACTGTACCGTCATCCGGGGCCACTTTGTGCAACCAGGGGTTAGATTGTGACAAATGGTGTTTTGGGATGGCCCTCAATTTCTATTAGATATAGATAGGCTTGTTTGAGTGTAGATTGAAGCTCCCATTTGTACTGCATTCTAGTGGATACTTTGTGCAACTCTATTTAAACTTTTCTACCAGTTGTCGTTATTTATTCACAGACACATTGTTGTACATTTTGAAATTAATTTGTTAAGGGCTTAGATTTTACCACGCTGATTCTATTACAAAAAAGCAGTTGAAAAATTTGTATGCATAAAGTAGCTCCGACTAATAGGGTCAAATTGTACTGACAAGGAGAGGGCAGGGTGTGATAGACATCGATTTTGATGAGTCTTGGCATGGTGGATCTATGTTGGAAATAATTAAATAAGTCTCCGAGCGTTTAAGCCAATAGGCCTAAATAATAGAGATATTTACATGTAAATTATTAAATATTTCATAGTGGCCGTGGGGTTTTAGTGGGTAAAAATCCCACACTATCCTGGCGCCCCCGGGGGATTCCCCTCTAAAGGCGTCGGCATGCCTCTTGAAGATTTTCCCACTTTAAAAAAAATAATTTAACTCAGATCTACTGACTATAGATAATGAAAAAAAATTTCTTATGAAATGAAAGCCAAACACTGTATAGTGCTCGACACTATTTTTCCCCGAGCATATGATTATGTATACATTCATTGAAACATAAATGTCCGAGAAAGGGCATATACAATCTTCTTAAAAATCATGTAAGAAGTAAATATGACAGAAAAAACAATTTAAATACACGAAATTTACATACAACTTTAGAAAACTTATAACGAGGGCTAATTTATTGCGACACATTTCTTTGCCAATAAAGTATATTGCTTTGAATAGTCACTTGTCCACTGATTTTTAAATTTGAAACAATACGTCCTTTTCTTTTAACCGATAATTGATCATTTAAAAACAATGTAATTTATGTATCAGATGATACACTATCTACTTTACAGGAGTTTAATGAACAAAAAAATAGTGTCCAGTACTATATCTTGCTATGAGTATAGATTACAAAACAAGAATTGGAATACTTTTTAAGATATTCAGAAAAATATGCGAAAGATGGAAGAATTTCACCCCAGATGATGGTAATGTAAATAATAACTTTCATTGAGTATATACATACCTATGTATATTTAAGTTAAATGTGATTCAGATAGGCGTATGCATTTGATCTCCAGATCTTTGGTACTGACCCCCAGAACCTGTAATCTTCGTGAAATGTGGATTCGCGAAGCCAGTTGGTTCCCGAAAGACTTACAAAAATGTTTCACGTGCACCAACCAAATACTATTCACGAGGGTCAGCCCAAGAGAGAGATACGCTCCTTTTTCCACAATTACTGCTGTAGTGACGGAAAAAGTTCTACACGAACTAGCATGCAGAAAATGCGGTTCCATCTAGAGAACCAACATTACTAACGAACCATCAACGGACGAGAATTTCCTCTTTGTACCGCGTTCAAAGTCTCTTGCGAAAAATAAACTCGTTGCTCCATTATGTCCGCAGTTCTTCTCCATGATAGTTTCTAAATACGACTTCATTTACCCTTAACCCCATCCTGGGCTACCCGCCTCCCTCTTTACGGTCGCTTATTACACGGTTATGAACATTACTGCCGGGAATAAACAATTTCATGGTTAAATAAATGGAATCAACGGAGAATATTCCCCAGGGATCTGGCATTAAAAACTCGCATCGCAGAATTTTCATTCTTGCTCGGTGTACACCGCGGTACAGCGTGTAAAGAGTATATTAACGGAATTAAATTCTTGCACTGGGAATTGCGTTGCACAGGGAAAGAAAAAAATCTATTTAACTGCGTGCACGTATTTTAATTTTATATTTTGCGGCCACAGACGTGAAAGGTATTTGAAACGTTCGAGAATAATACGAAGTCCGTTTAATTACAGTTATACGTACGTGTACATGTTCGTCTTAGTTGTCAGTAATTCGTTCAACAGCGCCAGTTCAGTAATGAGCAATGCAATGCCATTGGAAATATGATGTAAAATCCTTTTTAAGTTGCCTGATATTCAGGGATTTAAAAGTTATACGGTATGTACGTTTGAAATTTTTATTCATCCAAAGAAATTATCGCTGACTTAAATTTATGCATGAACGATTACGTGCTGTGTAACATATGACAGCTATCATTACCACTTGCTGACAATTTCGTTAGAAAAGATAAGCGACAGCAGGTACTAGGATCATCAGCTAGTCATATGGATATGTATATTTGAGAGTGTCTTGAGATACATCTGGTCATTTAGGATCACTTCCTCTGTTGCAAATTACACTAGTCAGCACTTCTATTTTAGACAATTGTTTCAGTTAACGAAGATAGTACTTCTCATAGAAAGGTAATCATCAAAGACTCTACTTGTATGTACTAGGTTTACATGTATACTAGGGTGGCCCTGATGTATAAGTGCCGATTTTTTTCATATTTATTTACTGTTATCCCTTAATATGGTTCCATTTCATAAGAAAACAATCCCTGAAAAAGATTATTGCAATCGGAAAACAGGAAAGGGTGCCGATCAATCCTTGAAGTTTAGGATCATTTAGGATTGCAGTTGGCTTCATAAGAGGTCTGAGAACGCAGGCATCAGTAGTGATGCTGATACTATTTAAGTAACGCAAGATTACCACAAGAGCTTTCAATTCCTTGGTTGACCAATTAAACTATTGAAAGCAGGGTAATCCAGATGGCACTTCAGCGGTAGCCCATATCCTCTGTGTTGCCCGCTAAGGCAACCCGTTAAGGAGTTATTCGCAGTCAGAAGAAAGAAGAAGAACCATTCTTTGGGAATTTATTTCAGAACGATTTCTTCGAATTATTTCTTATATATATATATATATGTTTGAAATCTCAATCCCGGAAATACTCCTTACATCAGCATCTGTTCTAATATTTGAATCCAATCTCTTTTCAGGAGAAAAGGCAATACTAATGTTAGAACGTCTCTAAGGAGTTTATCACCGGTATGTATCGCTCATGACCGTATTTCTCTGAACAGACTCAATATTGAGTTTCATTAGCCTTGTGAAATCGAATCACTGGTCAGCTTCCCCCTGACGAGATGACCCTTCACGAAACTTGTCACAAACCATGCAAATTCATCCAACCCGAACAAGCTTCAAATTCAATCACAGTTAGTAACCTCGGTCTGAAATGAAAGGGAAGATTGCGCTCTTTCGAAAACGTTCCTTCCCATATCCATTATTTCTGCCATTCCAATTATCAATCAATTACAAGTTCATTCCTCCGAGATAGGAATGAATGCAACACACGCAGCGATGAATTCTTCAGCTGGCCCGCCTCTCTCTCTCTCTCTCTCTCTCTCTCTCTCTCTGGCGACGGTTTCACCGCGAAAGGCGGTGAACAGTTTCAGGCAATAAATATGCAGGACACGTAGACCAAAGCATGTTTCGGAAGTGACATCTGCTTTTGAATCAAGTGTTCTCCGTCACACCGTGTGGAAACGCTTTTCCCAGTTTCCGTTCCCTTTCCACCGCCCCTCTTCTCTGCAGGTCTCTCACCCTCTATACATGATACATGAAGCACACAGCCCGGGCATCCGATGGCGTGACACTCACCCGACCACCGTCCCGTGAAATCATGCCTCATGATCCTGCGATCCCCTCTGACTGCCATTCTCCTTCCTTCGCCACCCTTCTCCGCCGCCCTCTTGATTTTCGCTCCCGGCGGGTGTCTTTTGCTGGACTTGCACGATTCCGTTGCTCACGTTATTTACAGCCACGGAAAGCCCCTTATTTTATTGCTTAGTAAATAGAAAGTGGGGTTAGGGGCTGGCTGCATTGGCAATCTTCGCCTATTATGCCCTTTATTGAAGAATTAACTTGGACGAATGCCTGATGGCTCTTGTGTTTCATTAGATCTCATAATATCCGGTTAACCGAATTGTATTTTTGTATAAAACGACCACTCCACGAAACACATTCGGCTGATTAATACAATAGAATCAATAGATCGAAATAAACATGATAAACACTTAAAGATTCGTTGTAGTACAATTACTATGTGACTGCATAATGAATGTGTTGAAGATTGTAAAAGGGCATGGAAAATTTTGAAAACTAATGCATTGGAGGGTACGGAGGTACCTATATATATTCGAACCACTATGGCACATTTAAGCCATCCAACTTTTTCTTTTATCATTTTTTTTTTGTAATTGCAACCTAGGAAGAAATATGACTTGTCTTACAAGGAGAGTTTCCCAGGTGTCTGCCTCCGATTGCTTTGATTTTTGGATATGTTTTAGAGGATCGAAAAATAAGAAACAGATGTCTTTTTATTTTTGCATGTTTGCATGCTTAGGGGGTGAAACCGCCCCTCAAATTTTATAAGAACAGGTGGTGCCCGCCGCCGATTGCTTTGGTTGTGGGATATATTTTTCACTTGAAGTTTTACTCAACACAATTTTGTACACCTTATGAACATTGAGGGGTAGTTTCACCCCCTAAACAGGCACGCGGCTCGAAATAAAACGACACGTATTTCTCATTTTTCGGTCCTCTAAAACATATCCAAAAAATCAAAGCAATTGGAGGCGGACACCTGGGAAACTCTCCTTGTTAGTTACGCAACACTGTATAATACCTTGTTAACGATAACGTCATTTGCTGTGTCTGTTGTTTACTACGCTTGCGTCATACTACATCCGTGAATTTTTACTTTCATTAGGGACGAGGTAAATCATACTAACAGGTTCATTTTCATTATCTTGCTAACAGTATTATGCGCAATAACGCTATAATAAAACAGTTTAATAAATTAGTTCTCACCTGTGTAAGTTGAAATGCTTTTAGTTGTTATCATTTAAAATTTTCATTATGCAACATGTGTTACGACAAGCATTTATATTTATGCAGTAAAATATTTTACACGCCACGAATATAAGATAATTGTACTATTTATCATGGTACATAACATTAACCTGTTAACTGCATTACAAAATGCATATTTTATGTTCACGTAACCGTATTATTCGTGTCCTCGAGTACCACACTCCTATCTGGTTACCCGAAAAAATATAGAAACACCTTTAACACTGATCTATAGTTTATTTGAATGCAGTGTTGCTGCTTCTAATACATTTCCACTGTTAGCCCAAATAGCAAGGGAAATACAGTTTCCCAGATAAAGTTAAAGTATTAACGCGATAAGCCAGAGAGATTCCTTGGTTTCTACCAAAGAAATGGAGGTAAATCGTACACCTTGGAGTGTCAGATCTTTTTTCTTTTTTCCGGTCACAAATACTGTGAATCCGTTGTGATGTACACGTTGTAGTCGCGCCACAGCGACAGGGACGGGAGCTGGCTGGCTGGGACGAAATTCCAAGAAGCAGTCGCGTACGTTCCAGCAGGGTGACATCTTGAAAAGTCATGTGCAATTTTACGGATGAGCACGGAACGATAAAGGAATAGGAACCCGCTGGAGACGGAAACAGTGAAACCTGGCTGCTCTGGTATGAGATTTCATTGGATTACCTTGCCTTACTTGCGCATTCCCATTGCTTCCGCTTGAATATTCGGTTTCTCGGTCCCGGATCGTTTCCTTGACAAGAGCGTGGAAAACATTAAGGGTTCAGATTTTCGCGTTTCTATGGGTCAGAGGACTGCTCTCTAGCATGCATGATGAAGTCCGAATCAAAATTAATAAAAGTGTTCTATTTGGGAGGTTCGCGTGGATCTCAAGGACAAAGTTATGTAAAGGGAAGCTTAACTGCGTACAGTGATTTTGGTTTGCGTAAACAAAAAGTAGTTGGAAGAACGTGGAGAGTCGACGAAGTTGCTCGAGCTAAGTTAAAAGTATTCTCTGGGAAGATTTCATTTCAATAGATCAAATGACAATGAAGACCCTTAAGCGTTTAATCCGGAGCTACTTAGCAGTAACCCTTCCGATTGGGCCGTTCTCGCTTCTTACGGTGAAGTTGCGAACAAAGCTGACAACTCTGTTAATTCAATGGATATCCCTATATCCACCGTTATTTCATCGTGACTTGCTCCTCTACCTATTATACCACAAATCCCGCACCACCAACTACCCAGCTAACACGTTAATAGTCATCCATGAATTTTTTCTTTATTCTTAACTCACAATCAGAGTCAGTATTTCTTACAGTAGAATCCTTATGCCCCGAATTATCAGATAATTTATTCTATTAGGACGGTGCAAATATTCGTTCGCTCATTGTTAGGTGGTGTTAGGTTTACGGATTATTATTTTCTTTTATTACACCTACTTGTATTTTTACTAGAAAAGTGGCAAATGTCATAGATACTCAACAAAAATGCTTTGATTAAAAAAAAACATGTAATATACTTTTAAAACAATCCTAGAGTTGAACAATTTATTGGTATTAAATTAATTTGAACCTGGTAGGAAAAGGAGTCTACTTGACAGATCGTACACGCATCAGTATTTCTGACGAAATAAACTTGTCCTCAAATCATTTTCTTGTCTGAAATCTTGAGTGCTAAATGATGTGTTATTTAGTTAATGTGAAAATAGTAATAAAATGGAAAACATTCAAGTTGAATGATGGCTTCTGTCCCCTATTTCATCCTTCCTCCAAGGAACATCATCATTCTGCCAAAATACTAACTTCTCTGTAACATTTACTATCGCTGAGTCATTAATACCTAGTTAAACTAGTATTCGCCTTTTGACGAGACATCAAAGTTTGTTCTAAGAGATTCGAAATGCATCGTCAACCAGCCAAACTTTGAATCAGAATCCTCAGGTAAGACGATCAACGTATCAGACTCCTCAGACGACGGATCCGACGTTGAAATGGCAAAGAGAGATTGGGGAGGTGGGGTTGTCTAGACAAGCAAAGATGGTGGTCAATTGTTTCGTTCGCTTTGATCGAAAGTATCTTCGCTTCGCTTCCGTGTCTTTCAGGATTTCGAGGAGCCTCGTGATTGAGGCCACCGAAGGAAGGACATCGCAAGATTTAAAGAATAAAGAATGCCAAAAGGTTGCCTCCGATCTCTCGTGTCTCTACTTAGGAACAATGAGTTGAAGGTTAATTAAAAACTTCAGCATCAATGGATCCTTCGATTGATATACTTTTAATTAAAAAAATGTGCCACGGTGGGGTTGGCTGGTTGCTCGTTACTGGCGGGGCCAAGTTGCTGAAAGCCCGGACGTCTCGCTCGACGTCGGGACATCGAATAGGCGAGCGGCAGTCTAGGGGAAGATGGCGGAAGGTGGTCAGTGCTCGCTTGGATAAGTGAGGCACATCAAAAGCATCGGACCTCCATTGAAATCTTTGATGGTCGACGGCCGCAAATAGCGTGTCCCCGCAGATGTTCATAGGCAAAGATGTCACTGGACACGCCAGGGAACGCTAAAGGCCAGGGGCCAGAAGACACGAGCGGAAACAGAAAGGGAAACACGGTGAACTTAGACGGTGTATGGGAAGAGAGGGGAAGCCCGACAGACGATGCGACCTACTTTAAAAGAGGAAGCGTTGGATAATCATTCAAGTATCAGGCAAGTGGGGAAGCAAGGGCAAAGTGCGGAGGAGGGTGACAGTCATCAGTGAAAACTCCTTTCTGAGTTGTTTTCTTTTCAATGGAGCAGCGTGGAAATGCGACTTTGTTGAAAGTGAAGAAAGGGAAACGTGTCCTTCATTAATACTTCAAACTACGGTTTCTGTTATTTCTTTGTCAATACGATCAATAACCAGATTTAATTATAGATTTTTAAGTTGTGGAACGCATTTGTTGAGTTTTTAAGTCTTCCCCTGAGATACCTATACGGATTTGTTGATTCGTTTGATTTAACTATGTTACAGGTTTGTTTCAGATACACAGAAACGTCACCCTTCTTTTGAGGCAGGGAGTCTTTTCGGCTTGCCTTTATCGCCTTAATCGCGTATGCGAGAGACTGAGAATGAGCGAGTGAGACTCATTGTGCCTCTCTCACTCATACGCAGTTTATCTTATACCCCGCGGCAATAACGAAACAAGTAGGGGGATAGCGCTCACCTTAGATCGAGATAATACTCCATTTTGTTAATCGTTACAGTAGATTAACGTTACAGGACTGGTAAAAGAAGAGTCTTGAATATACAGTGGGGTATCTTATAATGAACTGCTTCCTTCTAGAACCTTGCTCGTTACACCATTCGTTCGTTATAAGATACATATACATGCAGAGTGTTCTAGATTTGAGGGCTCCAATTCGGAACATTGAATATCCCGATGCAAGAAGACATCGAAAAGTCCTTTATCATTTTGGGATCCGAGGCTTCGTTCTCGAGATATTAACAGTTGAATATTAGTAGTGGAACTTCCAGGCCGCGCGGTTTAAAGCCGAAACAGCTGACGCGAAGTAGCAAGGCCTAGCAAGCACACGCATTTCAAACTGCGAAAATGGGCCTCAGCGCCTCCTGCGCGTGCGTGCAAGCGTACGCTACAGCACGCTCAACTGACTCGGCTTCAAACTGCACGACCGGGAAGTTGCACCGCTAATATTCAACTGTTAATATCTGGAGAACGAGGCCTCGGATTTCGAAACAGTAAGGGACTTTTCGATTTCTTCTTGCATTAGGATATTAAATGTTCCGGATTGTCCCTCAATTCTGGGCCACCCTGTATACATATACGTATTTAAGGATAGTAGGTACACATGTACATTCTTAGTATGAAATAAGTAAAATACGAATATAGAAATAAGCGTATTATAAATTTAATTTATTATATTTAAATTTTATACGTTGCACACATGCGTACGGTAGATCGTATTTCTCCGCGTTCGGTATAAGCGTTTTAATTTAACGAGAAAAATTGCTCGTTACAGAATTTGTTCGTTATAAGGTGGTTCGTTATAAGATACCCCACTGTAATAGCCAAGCCCGTCAGTACAGAAACTTAATATCAGCAAAAATACAGATATGTTATATGCTACAGTTATATACTCAAGATACCTACTCTTCCTAAAATTACACTACGTATACAAAATTTCAGATTATCCCCACACTTTTAAACTACTAAGGTAGTTATCGTTTGCACACATCAATACACCCAACATATTATCATCTAAGACACTTTCTGAATATTCTAATCATATGAGACCCTCGCCTATAAGAACATTTACAATTAAGGCAATTCGAAGTTATTGAGGCTTCTATCTACCTATGGTAGACCGAGGCCAATTGCATCACAGAGCGAATCAGATCAAAATAAGAATTCAGTGCATATTTGTTACATTGCAATAGAAACGGGCATTCCAATCGTTCGTATTGCCACATCCCTTTCCCCTGCACTTTCCCAATAGCCCGTTAATTGTTTACATGAGCTGAATTGTTATTTTGATCCGATTCGCCTGAGTCTACCCTATTCATATGTTTGCTGAACGCCACCTGTTTAATTCTAACATCCTTAACTTGTGAAGCAACACACTGATCACCCATCCTTTAATCATTAACGCCCAGCAAACATTGGAGATTCATTCTCAGTCCATTGATTTTATCGCCGCTCCGATCGTAGGAAAAAGGCTTCAAACGGGAAGCTACCCGATAGTTGGCATTCGTGAAAGCCCGGGAACGATAACGCGTGGGAGTTGGGCGGAGACAAAGCAGCCGAAAACGTTATCGCCTCGAGAATACAAAGAAGGGGGACGAAGATCGCGGCGGACGGTTGGACGTATGCTGGATTTCCCTATCGGGCCGTACGTTTCGAATCATCCCCTGCCTTCCGAGAATCGGAACTAGCCACGTTCGTGTGTTCCCTTTTCCGCCTGGCTCCTGTACAGGGGCTGATCCCCTAAGGGGAGCTGCATCCATTAACGTACGGACGGGACGTGGCGCGGCGCGCGCGGAATTTGTATGAATGGGGAGAACTTGTGGATTTGAATTGATGAATAGCCACCTGTACCCAGGAAGCGTATTGAATATTATAGAACTGACTACTGCCCACGGGGACCTTCTATTCTTTCGCCTGTCTTTCTCGGGGTTTTCCCGTTCCCCGTTCGATTATGCCTGATAAAGTTGGGATATCCTCTGTGTGTCTCAAAGCCTTTTTGGCAGCTTCCGCACACGCTTCTACCCGAGAATCGAATCAGCCGCCTTTGATGATTATTCGTTTTGATACCTTGATTATGAAAGCGTCTTTGCAGCGTGCTTGGCAGAAAGAGGTTCGCCGAAATGGTCCGCACTGCTGAGGCTACTTTTAGTCTCGACTCGGTGAATTTTCGAGATCAGAATTTCCATTCTGGGATTTTATGATCGTCAGCACGAACGATCGTCATTTTACATCCGAGACAGGGGACTTCGTTGGCCAACTTCCAATCTTATAAAAGCTCGAAATACGTCAAGTCGTTATTGTCGCACGTAAGGAGACAGAAACACTTACACAGAAAGTGGATGCGAGGATGTCACAGAAGGAAGAACATCCTGATTCCGAATTAAAGTTTCCAGCTGGCAATCTCACGATGAGTTCGACAGCTAAAGGTCTACGCACACATATCAGTTCCGTGACGGTTCAGTGCCGTCAGTGTCAATGATCTGCTTGTTTCAGGGTCAATAAATGATACGGAAAAGTGTGAACTGCTCCATTGAGAAACAGGGAAACTATATTTTTTACTACTGACACTGACAGCACTGAACCGTTACGGAACGGATATGTGTGCGTAGACCTTTAAGCGGACGAGGAACGTCAGAGGTTGAGCGGGACAACGTCGTTATCGAAGGTGCTTTCAAATTAAGCGACCCTTCTTAGCCTGCCTTGGTGCTTTCACAGCCACAACGACACGTAATTGTCCACGGTAGAGCGCCTCGAACATTAAACTGATTGACGTTGCCATCGTAATGTAATATTCCAGCGAGCAGCACCACACATTTCGCTGAGATTGTTCCTCCTGGTTACCAGGCTTGTCATTCTCTTGATTCAATGGGACGAATTTTCACAGCACTGCCTTTGCAGACTGTAGACCGAGGTGTAACAGCATTGCTTCCAGCGTTGCAACTACGTATGCACTTTAACACCTTGGAGGCAGTTTTATAGATGAAAATACCGCAAGAACGCCGGATTAATGATATTTATACATAAGTGTATCCAGGGACTTCAAACCGGTATGATTATAATACCGGTATTCCGTCAACAAAGCTATACCGAAACCTATATCATGCTGAAACGGAAGTACCGATGAGTACCGAAACCGTTATAGAATCGAAATAGGCGAATATCGAAATCGTTGAAGTAGCGAAACCGAAATAAATACCGGTATTTTTCCGGTTCTTCTTTTGATGACATGGTTAAGTAAAGTAATATCTTCACAACCTTTATTAATTCGAGTTGTAAAAACACCGACATAATATCTATTCATAAAAATACAAATATATTAGTATACGTTTACCGTATAGATTCTTGTCTAATAATATTTTGAAAACTGTAATAAAATCCGAAAACCGAAAAAATTACTGGTAAATATAGGAAAATATACCGGTATGACGTCATACCGGTATTTGCGTATTTCGGTTTCTATAAAGGTTTTAAAAGTGGACCCGAAAAATACCGGTAACATACCGGTATTTTCAGTTTGGGCAGAAGTCCCTGAGTGTATAAAATACGGAATGATTCGTATTTAAAATTACTGTTCGATCTTCAGTGGTATTCTGCTTGCAGGGTCTTTTATTCAGAAAATACATACTGTATACTGGAGCAATATTAATATTATTTCCGCCACTGAGATTTCTAAATGCTCTTTGGTGCGTGGTATGCTCCCAAGGAAGACTTATTTTGTAGATAAGTCAGCTTTGCAGAGCTCGACTTTATTGAAGGACGTAATTAAGTGAAACAAAGTTGCTAGAAGAGCCAACTACTAGGCAACCTCACCAAGGTTTAAACTTTGATCCATGAAGTGTCTTTGAAGCACAAGAAGCTTGGTGTTTTTAAAACTAAAGGGGCGGTACTATCAGGGTGGAAACTTTAAGACAATTCAATATATTATATTTCTTCGAACGTTTCAAGCCCTCACGACTCTTGACAAATGTCTTGTAATGTGTGATAAAACAGAGATTAAGGAAAACACTTATTTTGTCAAGAAGATAAACTTGGGTACTCAAGAAACTGTAGGGTACAAGCACCCGTACTAAGAACATCTTATTACTTTGGGCTTCGCGAAGTTCAACAAGTTCAAGTTTCCCGAGGCATAGTTCAGGAGTCTGGAGAAATATGTTTGGAAATATGTGAAGTCTGTAGAGCGATTACTGACCTGAAACCGTGCAATGATTTCTATACACCACTGGGAAGATCTCATCAAGGCGAATCGATTGATACCAGTTTTTATTGTGAAATCAGATGCAACCACCCCGAAAAATGGCCTCTTAGTTCGAGATTTTGCGGTTTTAATGAGCCTCATTACAGGAACATCATGGCCTGCGATACTCGCGATTAACTTTCCCGCATTGGTCCCTTTCCTAACGTCAAAAAAATGTACAAAATCGAACCCAGACGAGCCTGACATGACTATTGGCTACAGAGAGCTATAGTTCACGGATATTGGCCGGTCAGAGCGAGCAAGGGGTAACCCCCACCATGCCACATGCCTGCCTCGGCCCTCCTTTTCCTAACTCCCCATCGGACTACGCCATATGAGAAGCCAAGCAACGTTCCCGTTAGCTCGCATAACCTCCGGGACTTGTGGAACTTGAACTGATAAATCCATAAGCATGCATAAGGCACACAATCGCATGGAGAGGGCCGATTTCCCTTAGATCACTGTTCGCGAAAACGCCCAGACCGACCAATATCTATGAAGTCTACTATAGTCGGTACTCGAGACTACGATAAATCATCTACTACTGAAAAGTACTGGCTGGCAACGAAACTTTTTACAGGATATGTTTCTACAGGTCTTCAGGAATCCAAAATGCATTATTATTTAACCTGACGGCGATGGGAAAGTTTTAAATAATAACCGAATATTAAAAAAAATTATTTTTTCGAAAATTCTTTCCGACAGATATATAGACCTTCAGAAACGGTGTAACATTTATTGAAATGTTTTTTCGATATCTTTTGTAATTTACGAATTACAGGCGCGTGAGTAAAAGGGCAGGTAAGTGAGGAAAAAGAAATACACCTCGAATCTCCATGCTGGTGTACATACTCGATCATTGTGACATTACACAATACAACATTAACTCAAACGGTGTTTCTTAATATTATTATTATCATTATTTTTCTGGCAAATATTGTTTGTTATTGGGAACATTTTTACTAACGAAGTTTTACTAGCGACGACATTCCGAACTTTATGCTTATTTTTTATAAATTTCCCATCGTCTCCAGAGCAAACAATTTTCCAGAATATATTGTGACGTGAAAGCGCCAAATTCATGCGATGGCGGAAATCTCTTGGCGTGAAAGCACGCCGACGCCATTCACAGTATTAAAGAAAAATCCGTATCAGAAAGATTTGTAACGCGGGACGTGCACTATTGCGACACACATGACTGACTAATAACAATACATTCAACAAACTATTCTTCCCAGTGCACAACCACAATGTTCCTATATCGAAACAACTGACAGCGATCAAAATACCTACAATGAAAGTAAGCCGTTTTTGGGACAAAATAAATCCGTAACATGGCTTCCAGGGGTCAGTAGACGATTGTCAATCAAGGACCAGTAACGAAGTTGCGCAGTTTCGTTTCCAATACAGCTATAGATACATCGAAAACTCGTTAGAGGAAGCAGTTCTTTATCTTCTATTTAATAGCTGTTTAGTATAATAAAGTGACATAACAGTCTAAACGATGCGCAGAATACCGTCAATCCTTCAAGTCTAAAATACGAACGTCAGCCGGAATTGAGTGAGAAAATCCGCAGTAGTCGTCGTCATCCTCTTCGTCGTCGATGGGCTTGACATTGGCGTAACAGGCCATTACAGCCACCAACGTTATCGACTGGATTGCTTCTTTTGCCTCAGCAGGGGGCCCAGCAATTTGCAATACAATTTAAAGAAGACAGTCTCCCGTATTCTCCCGCCATTCCTTTCGACGTCTCCCCGCCCCGGCTGGTTGGTGTGCTTTACATTTCGTGCTTGTAATGGTGAAACTTTTCCTTAACGATCTTGCGTCTGCTTGAATTATGCACGACGAGTACTAACAATTGTCTCTTCTTTCTGCCTCTCGTGTCTACGTGACCGCGCCTGATTGGTCAGGTCTCCCCCGTCTGCTTTTTTTATATTGCCATCAAGGCAAAGGGACGTTCAAATTCCTTTATATGACGTAAGGGGAAACTGGAGATGGACAACCTGTGATGAATGCAGAATATGATCTGCTGCGATTAGGACTACTCTACTTATTCGTGTATTATTTATTATTGGCGACACAAATGTGGTCTGATGATTGTTATAGGCAGTGGGACGCTTTGATGGTCCTTGATAGGTAGTTTATAAATACTTTCGAGTTATTTTGATAACTGAGATCTTCTGCAGCTAGGACAACTATAAATTCTTGTACTACTTGTCTTGTACTACATTTATCAAGTCACTTTTATTCGCAAATCGGGTGCCTTTTTTCAAATATCTGCTGAACAGAATTAAACATTATAAAATACACCCGTTATTGGCTACGAAATTTTATAATTAATATTTGTAGTTTCGAATTTAATTCCTTACGGCGTTTTGCCATTCCATGCTGACCGATTTGTACAAAGTGTTTCGAGGAAAACGCGTTCGAAGTCTCTCGTGGTTGACACCATGTTCTACACTACATGATGCCTACTAACAAGTCTCCATATTCCGTGGCGTTGAGTTCACTTTTATCAACTTCACACGATTTGCAGCACACAAATTTGATAAGCGGATCGATCGCTTTGTCGGAATAAATTTCTATGAACGTGGCAATTCTGTATAGAAGTGAAATTCCTCCGAAACACACGGCGAGGAATGGCGGCCGATTGAGTGTATCGCTTGAACTGAAGGACTGTACTTGCATAATAATTTTTGCATGTTTGTTAATTTTCCGTCTTTTCAGAATATAGGACAAACTTTTGAAATAGCAGTAGGTAGGTATCTATCTTCTTAAGAAGGGAGGGTTTCAGAAACCCTGAGAAGCACTATGGAATTTAAAACAGTTTTGGGAAAATTTTATGTAATTGCCGGATACCGAGTAATGAATAAAATCCATGTACACTTTATTATTATACAACACATCATTTTTTCGATTCATAAATAAATAGGAAACGAAAGTTATTCGTAAATATCGAATAAAAAGTAAATCATTGTATATTTGCTGCAGACACTTTATAACGTATATTGGCTGTTCGTACACAATTTTGAAAAAAAAAGTTGCTTGCTGTGGTACGATACTGGACCGAAACAAGGAGAGTTTATATTTTCCATATGATTTTTGGGATGCATAAGGTACATAGTTTGAAAGTGATAAATTTTTATTTGTTACTTCCCAATATACTCACGATTCATAGATAGCAGCTATCTTCGAACAATGAGAAATAAAATATAATGAATAAAAATATTCAAACTGAATCCAGAGTTATATGTATATGGATGTGAAGGATAGTATAATGAGAACATTTTTGGGGGAATAATAAATTACTTTTCAGCGAAAACTTCTCACAAAATTATGACGAGTAATGAGTAAGTCGAACAAAATGTAAATGAATGACAGATGATTATTAATTTCCTATTCTTATTTAAATAAAAATCCTTTCGAACCATGCCCAGCAGGGATTTTGAAACGAATCGATGTTTCGACTCATGGATAATTAGGGATATAAAACGTTATTTGATATTTATTATGTATTCCAGGCTATCAAATTAACGCATAAAATCGCAAAAGGGGAATAAAATTGTAATTGCTTGTGCGCACGACGATCCTGCAAATTCAGATGCAAATTAAACCCGGCGAAGCAATATTTCGCTCGTTTTGCGGGAACTTCATTTCCGTCGTTGCGGCGCGAAATAAACTTGACGATTACAACTGGAACGCCTATTAAAAAAATTAATGAATCCCGCCATTTCAGTTGAAAGTATTAGAATTACAATTAATCAGACCGCCATGGTGTCGTGGCAAATAGATCGTCAAACACGAAGTGATAAGGGAAAAACAGTATTACATTGGGATATCAAGATTAGTCGGATACATCACGCCACACTGCTACACTTTCCGCCCCTTGGGGACTTTATTAAAAGTCTACTTCCCAAGCAATTTCCCAGCACTAACCAAAATTGTGTATACTTGAATTAAATCATACGTGGATTTTAAGAACTTACATCCATTACACTGTCCAACAAAATTTAACCTTCATTCAGTTATGTAACATTCAATAGCTGTTTCTTATAGATTTTTGTGCGCTAAATACGAATCCGAACACCGTTTGTCGCCATCACGCTCAGCTTTCGAGAAATTCGAATTTAAAACAAAAATGCAAATTTTCATCTTTGAACATCTTTTGTGTTCAAACAGTAATAGTTATTCTGTTGCTTACTCCGTCAAAATATTCTATGAACCCTCGCGATCGCAACGATGTAAGTTATTACTGAATTATAAACATTTAAATATGTTTATACAACGATCAAAGAGAAAAGGACACTCGAAATGCACCAATTTTTGCAGATATCTTTCTATACATTTAAAAAACTGAGGATCTAGGAGACAATCTGACTACTCCACGCGGTGCAGCAAACATTTTTCCCACGGAAACCATCAACAGCATTGGTAAAACACCTTTTGTTTTCAACACAGAAACGAAAAAGTTTGGCAAAACGTGTGGCGTCGACAGCGGTAGTCACGCGCGTTACGCGATTTTATGACGCTGAGCGGCAGTGGACGCGGCTACCACATCGCGCACATGAGAAGACTCTACGTCCTCTCCATTCGTTATGCATCGCTTGCAAAGGCATGTCAAAGTAGTGCACAAGATCGAAATCTTCGGAGTGAAAACTCTCCGACGCCACCCTTTCTTAAGAATCTTATGAAAGGTGGCGAAAGGGTGATCTGACTGAATAAGTAGACAGAAAGACTTAACTTTGAATGCTTTCAAAATTAGTCCCCAAAATAGTGTAGATATATCCAGGGTTAGGTGCTGAATGGAGAAACATGGAGTTCCCTTATATTTGCAGCACTTAGTGACCCTTCAACCAAACGATAATATATTTCCCATCGAACTAACTTCCGTTACCTATACGCGGCATGAGTCACGCACGCCGAGGCTACCCTTAATTCGGGTCGCGCCTAAGACAACACTGTACTATCTAATGGAGAACATGGTACTGCGGTTGTATGCTAACGTGACTCATCGTGTTCGCCACTTCAATCGCTCGATCTCCATGATATCCGCTGGCAAACAGTGCAAGGACGCTAGCTCGATGGCGCTTGATATTTGTCGTGAAAATATTCCAGCCGGTCGGACAGAAATATACGTATCGTCCCTGTGATTTGCACAACAGCAAGGTAAGTTTGGACACACAGTGATATGGGGTACGGCTGTATAGTTCCCATTGCTGGAATCGGGAATTGACGCCTTATGCAAATAGGTATATGCTAACAAACGGAATAATTATTTTTGCGTTTTTTAACGTTGCAACGTGGCTCGATAATCCCTTGTCCCTGCGTATCTGTCATTGGCAGTGCGAGTGGTGCTACCGAACGTTTGTTCAGTTTGGGATTTTTCAAAGCACAGTAATTTCTCGATAGAAGAAACTCACTCTGGAAATTCTGCTACCCCATTTGTCACGAGCTCTTGTTGACATAAGCCATTGCCAGCTCGGTGTTTTGTTTCGCCGACATCGACGGTCGAAGTGGAAAAAGATACAGCGCAATTGGGAAAGAAGTCTATAAGAGCGAGTCACAGAAGGGGAGACAGTCGCAGAAAATAGCTACAAATTATCCAAGTTCCGATAATCCCATTAATATATAGAAAATATTTTCATAAGAATCAAATCAAAAATATAGAGAGAGAAAAATGACAATAGTAGGTACATAGATTAAATGTCAACCATCGGCTCCTCGCTTCGAAGGCGGCGGCATCTGGTGCCAATGGGGATCTCCCTACTTGGAGCGGATACTCATTTTCTTATACTGAAAAGAAACTCGGTTCCGTATATCGAGAAATTACGAGGTAATTAAACTTAAAATTAAAAAGTAAAAGAATAATCACTATCTATAGGGAACATACGAGATGTAAGTAGGACACAATATTTTACGAACTAAAGAGACTAACACAGAAGATTAACGATAGACTTTAAGAAACCTAATTGTATATCAACGTTTGAACAGTCAGAACTTCACAGACTTGACCTAAAGTGTTAGGAGAAGCCAAATTGTGAAGTAAGTCTGAAACTAAATCCTCGCTGAAGGTAAATGTATCGGAAGTTTTACCTAAATTTAAACTGAATTTTTAACATTGTAAATGAACAATGAGACGCAATTGGTATCTACTGGCAACTGTTTAGCTATTATGAGTAAAATATATAATTGTAGCCCTTATGCAGAGAAGTAAACCAAACTTTATATGAATTTAGATACGGAAACGGAAATTGGCTACAATGGAAAATAAATAATCTCTTCGATAAATAGTCTAGAACTACTCCAGAGTTAATAGAAATATTAATCTAATGTTAATGTAGTATCAAACTTGCGTAACAGTTCCAGCAACTGTTAAATGCAGCCGTAGCAACTAGGTTTATCATGCAGGCGTAATTTCTCGCACGTTTATAGCGTAGGAGGCCTGAAGATTCTAATTTAGACTTGGGGCAATTGCTGTAGCTTTCTACCCCTGAATAAAGATTGGTATATCGTAAACTCACGAGAACGCTCGAGTTGGTAAGAATTCAGATTCAAGGATTGCAGTCTAATTCTTTCGAATTGTGGATTTGTGCTGTGGATCTCAACTATGGATCTTCTTGGCATACCTGCATACCCCTTCCACTTAAATTAATGTCATCCATTTCAATCTTGCAACTGAAATTCGACATTGCCTTTACCATGAAACTGAAAAATCTTGACTTTTCGTAGTTAAATTTTTTTCACGAAGCATATAGAGGTCATTGACAAACCTGGACTGTCGAACAATCTCTGACGTTATACTTTATCCCTAATATTCTTTGATCCATAAACATCAGCATGTTCGTGGCTGCAAAACTAATGCTTCCTATTGTTCCTGCCTGCCTCTATTCTCTCCCGTTTTGCTCGCTCTGCTTTCATTTTATTTTCGTTCCTCCGTCCGTGCATCCGCCAAACTATCTCTACCGCGAAAACAGCCAAGCAGATTACCCGTTGTTGTATAGTCGGTTAATTAGCTTTATGCGTTCAATCTCGCAAGAGCCTTGCCGCCAGCCAGGGTAATAACGCGTTGCGCGCCCGCGTACGCGCAACATACGACGGATTACCGAATAAATGCACGCCCTTCGTCGAATTTTACCGGCAATCATTTCCAGACTGAGTTTAATAGTCGGCTTTCTGTCTCAATCAGAGCAGAGTTATATTGTTAATCTTACATCTCTGCCATTTTCCCCAGGGAACATGTTACACGCTTTTGGAAGTTCAAGGAACATGTCTATTCCTGGACAATTTCTGCCATTACAGTAAGTCAATTTTGTAAAGCGATGTTTGAACATCTATATTACATTATGGGGGAGCTTCTGAAAATAAATTTTGGAGTAAAGGCAGTTTTAATAATTTGGTGAATGCCGAATAACGGATGTTCGACATTCGGCGAGTAACTACATATGTGGATGTAGCGACGTAGGCAAATGTTCCTCATTCGCTGATTAAGTGATTATCAACTGTTTACGCGAGCTTCTGTGCGAATGTACGCTGTTCCCGAACACGAGTCTAAACGCGCATTGTTTGCAAATACTTTGGGGAACAGTTTGTTCGCCGGATATGCAAAATTTAGAGCAGCATCCTAAAAGTGTCATCTTGAGCATTGATTATCTTTTTCAATCATTATTTTATTTTGCTTTGGGAAAGAAAGATTTATCTTCCGTTCTTGGTATCATACTAGCATTAAGGGGCGAGACGTTTCTATACAGTAAACAAATTCTAAAAATGATCAATTATTGGGCGTCGATAAAGATATAAGCCCTTAATGGTTATACGATGCTAGTACAAGTTACTGTAGCGACTACACCGTTTAGCTTAGCAGACTGGAGAGTAGTACATCGTCAATGAAGACTACAAATTATACGACATTGCCTCCTCAACTGGTGCGGTCCTTACACACCCAGCTATCCACTATGACTATTACATTAACTCCTTAGACCTTAACCATGGTTTGACAACCTAAACCTGCCACTCAAATTCATGGAACCTATAATCCCACAAAATCTAGCTACACTTATTTCTATTTTTACTCGGATATGTTTTACACATTTTTTATTTAACACGGTCTAGAAAAAAATGAAATTCTCTTGTTACACAACTTGTTTTGATCTAACACGGTCCGATAGATTTGGCTCTTTAAAGATCTTTACTGAATTTTAATTCTAAGAAAATACATTTCTAATATTTTTTCTAGGAAATTGCTCTCAATTGAAAAAAAAATTCTTCGAATTTGGATTCTGTTTTCTTACGACTTATTTAAACGTGTATAGTGACAATTAGTCTTTCATCTCATAAGTGGCGCGGGTCAGAAAAAAATTGAGTTCCAGGTCTGACGAGTTGTTCGCATGATTGCGTATGATTGCGGTATGGATACAAGTCTCCATTTTTTCATATACAAAGCATCTTTTTATCCACGGATTTTTCGAGAACGTATCTATCGTGTAAAAACACAATTAAGTGTATATTGAAGGACTGGTAGCATGAAATGATCTATAACGTCATATTTATAGCTATTGGCGGACCCATGTCCGCATAACGGATGATCCATGTTCGTTTTAGAGTTCGGGGACAGGCGTGGCGGATTGAAAGAGTCCTCAACACGGGAGTAGGTATGGGAGGACGATATCGCGACATGAGCCGCGTGTAAATTTCAGCTGACCATTATAGCCGATGGTTATGTATCTGTTGGGGGCCAGAGAACTCATTGCAGGTACGCAATACCGGTATGCCACGCCTCGATGCATCCTGCCTCTGTAATTTGGAGCAGCCGAAAACCTGCTGGTACACTTGGGGAAGCCTTGCAAAACAAGGAAATCGAGGAAACTCGGCGGCGAGAAACCCTCGTGACCTGCGGCTGACACGGCATTGTTCGTCGACCGGTTCCCGAACGGCCGAGGAACTACGGCAATGCTGGCATTGCCACCGCTTTGAATTCAATATGCATTGTTATCGAAGACGCAAAGATACGACTGCGCATTGTCTCTCAGGATTAGTTACAGTCGCGACATAATTAATTGTCACCGTGTCCTCCTTCGTTCGAGCTATATACCCGACAACTCGTCTCGTTGTGCCGAGGATCCCTATGATCCCTGGAAGGAGCATTGTTACGCGGATGCCCCGTAGAAGAATATTGTCTTCCATTGTTAGGTGTGCAAACGATTAGCGTGTTACAAGTCGGATATATTTCTAGGGAAATAATGTTAATTGAGAAGAGTGCGTGGTTACATACATGTATATTGTAAGTCAAAGAAGTTGCAGTAGAATGTTCTACCATTGACAGTGAGCTAGACACCTAAAGGACTTATTTTTTTATACAAAGGAATTAGATAGTGATGTGTAAATTGTTTCTAAGGATATCTAAATTCTTACGTAGACTTCTCTATGCAATGTTACTTTGCAAGCCACGATACCCCATGAATCGTTTAAGATTGCACTCCTAACCTATAAAGTTCCATAGACACTATTATGTATTATCGTATTATCTGGTTCAATAAGGTGAAATTTCTAAATTGAACTTTTCATGGGTTCTAAGACCGTAGGTAGTAAAAAATGTTTTTTCATTTTATCAGAAATTCATGTGCAATACGAGGACAACTAACGCTCTCAACTTTAGATTGATGTGCATCTACCTTTAATTCTTTATGTACAAACTAAAAAGTGCTGTAGCGTTACTTTCATTAATGTTATTTTTGCTTTTGAAGATGCTTAACGTTGGCACCAATGTTTATATTAAGTACAATGCTATATGACTTAAAAGAGCGACAGCTTCCTGGTCAGTTATTCTGGGATGTATCGTATAATAGAGAAATTCCCCCCTAGCGGGTAGCAAAGCATTAATGCAAGAAAAGAGAAATAAGACATTATGCCAGTGGATGCATTGGTAAATTTTTGTTCATCTTTTCGTAGTACTTGTTCGTTGGTTGCCTATGTGAAATTTAACATTAGCGCACAGGCTCCCATACAACAATGACGCTCAAAGCGCGAGTTTTTAAATTAAACTATTTTCTCATCCTTTAATATCGACTGCTGAGAAATGTTATTTCTTGCTTTTAAACCATCAAATGTTTTTTGATAATAATTGTAATGTAACTAATAACATTTAACATTATCGTATGGACAAGTACGAAGTTTACTACTCCAATAGCACAGTTAAGTGTAGGTACTCACAACCCTGTGTACTGCTATGTAGATTTGTGGCAGCAACTTACCTGTAACAAAAAATTAATAATTACAGTACTTACTCGCTATAAGCTCGATTTACCTTCTATTCTAGGAGCTCCTCGTTTCCTCCATCATTTCTTCTACTTATATAGAGCAAGGTGCTGAAAACGAGACTGACAATCGGAGGAAATTGGCCTCAGAAAACCGTAATTTCCCATGAGCTGTACGCCCGTCACCAGCTCCAAACCGCAGGCTTAGTGTGAATGAATATTGTATTCGAGGTTCACTAATATCTAATTACTAATTTTCAGTAATTACGCGAGAAAGGACACTCGCTTCTCGCCATGTCCTTTCGTCGTTTAACCGTCGCACAGTGGTACATAATGACATTTTTTGTTCAAATCACCCTACAGGTAAGTTTTTAGAAAACTTGACGATTTGATCCCCAAAATTTCGAAAATTTGACTTTAAATTCGGAACTGACGGCCAAAAAAAGCCCACAGATATTGATTTTCGAAAAGTGCTGTATATTTCGCTAAATATAAAAAAATCAGCAACGGCAATCAAAATTCTGGCCAGACAGATCGATAGAGAATTTAATTATGAAGAATTTGAAGAAAAATCGTCAAGTTTACTGAAAAATTGCGACTTGTAGGGTGATTTGAACAAAAAAAAAATTATGTACCACTGTGCGTCGGCAGTCAGACAGGAAATTGGAACCGGTTCATTTCTGACCCACAGTAAAATTTATTTACATATATAGGCATCAGAAAATCAACTTTCTCAGATTTTCATCTTAATACATTAAAATTCATATATTTATGAAGTATAAAAATATGATTTATTCAGAAAATTATGGTATTTATTTATACAAAACACACCATATCAATACAACCACACTACTCGCTATGTATCCCTACGATTTACACATAACGTATTTGAGACAACGATTACATGGGGTTTGCAAATGTATTGTAGCGGATTGTAGGCTGAGAGAAAGTTTTATTTATTTCCTAGGCCTAAAACGGTCGGTTACTCGAGTGCCTACTGCGGGTGGCCGAGCTTAGGGGCTAGGGCAATAAAAGTGACGATTGCCAGAGCCTCAGTGAAATTCTAAGGACAGCGTGTCCTCTTCCGCAACCTTGGGGTGCGTGGGAAATTTGTTTTCCCCGCCCGTTAATTTTCGGGCGTTCGTTAAACGCCGACGAAAAGAGCAGAACCTTTCGGGACTTCGTACCGAGTGCTTCGTGCTCCTTAGACGTTTTAATTCTAAAAAGCTATTTGTATTCGTTTCGTTATTTGTTGAATATATGTGGTTATTGTTACATATACATTGTGTTTCATTTAGTATTCACGCCCAGTATCCAAAGTATTGAAAACATTCGTCAGGTCCTATGAATCGTCTACTAACGAAGACGGAATACGGGGCAAAGTTGACCCACCGTCGCTGGCCGATGGTTAATGTTAAAACCAGTTAATGTACAGGGTGTCCCGTAACTGATGGTAAAAACTGAGGTGCGGGTGATTTTGCATGAAGAAATAAGTAAAAAATATGCAAAAACATAACCCGATTAGTTTTCAATAAAACTGACTTTGAATTTCGATCAAGTATGCTGCAGGTTCTCGCTTACACTGGCGAGAAACATACCCCTCACTTCAGCGTGCCCCTCAGGCGCCTAAAACTGCACTTCAGTGCGCGCACACCGGGCTAAATTTTAAAGTCACTTTTCTCGACAACGAAGCGCGATATCACAAAATTTCATTCTGCATTTTCGTCTTACTTTGTCATGTAGAATCGCCACCCTTCGGTTTGTATCATCGGTTGCGGGACACCCCGTATAACGTTTTTTGGGAAATCGTATGAATGAATAATCTGAGAAACGTAAATGTGGACTACCCTGCCTGAAGGGCGAGCTGTCGTCGATGAAGGATCGCTGGTCAATATTTCGCCATGAAAATTGACAGGGATGTGCATAAAGCCTCTGATACGAGGTTACGTCCTAACGGATCGTTTGCTGCGGCCGACACCTCAATTTCCGCCGGTCGATATGTCAATAATCTCCACGGGAAGTGGTTTTATCGCTTTCCTATTCCTTCGAGAAGCTCGCTTTCGTAGTTAGAGCCACAAGGAGCAGTCCCTGGCTTCTGAGCATCGAAAAACGATGGGAAAGCAGGAGAAAAAGAATAAAAGGAAGAGGGGGAGCGAGAAAAGGCAGAAGGAGGATTGCTGGTGGGTGAAAGAGGATCAAAGGGATGGGAGAGAGGGCATCGATGTCGAGGCAAAGCCGAGTAAACAGCTGCAAATCGAATTAACGATTACACGCGCCACGTGATAGGAATTTGTTGGTAATTTATACAGTGGATGTCGGAAGAAAGTTGAAATGTATAGTTTTATATCTGTGCATACAGTGGCGGTGAAAAGGAAATTTAAAATCTGAAAAATAACAAAGGCACCATACTTGGTTGAAAAACAATTACAGTAATGCCTCGTTAGAATCACGACGATCGGGGCTGGCGGCGTGACAATAACGCGATGCGGACACTATTTCGTGCCGATGACAACTTCGTGTCGACTCTTTTGTTCTCTCTCGGACGTCTCGGAGTCTCTCACTCTCGACTGAAGGATTCCAAGAAATGGTGGGGATAGTGAGCGTGATTATAACGCATGGTAAAAACGGGACACTAACGACGAATTACTGTACACCTTCCATGTGGAGATTTTTTAATATTGACCGGCGCTACTAGCAAGATGAGAGAACTGTAATAATAACTCGAAATCTGGAAGTGAGAGAACGGAAGTAGACATCAAGGCTGGTCAGCATTTGGATGCAATTGGCGTGAATCGGTGTGTAAATAGAACAATGCCAGGAAGAAATGGAGGCTTTTTATGTCAGAAGTTGTGACTGATAGTTTAATATTTAACGACAGCTATGTGCATAAGCCAAATTATTATTTTTAAACTGTGTTAAACTGCCAATCCATGTTTCGTTAGTATCACTTGTCGGTTCTGGAGATTCCCCTGATTCTATACGACGTAGGCAAGGATATAATTTCTTCATGTCAGTCTGTGGTGTCCTTGTTCGATAAAAATGGAACGTACTTTTACTTCCCACTGTTATTCTATTCTTCATTCTATTTCATCTGAATAGAGAGAGTCACCGTCGCGGTGGCTATTATCATTTTCTATGCACTGTAATAAATAAAATATGAAGTATTTGGTCAGTTTCGAATGTTCCCGCGGTTAATTGAATACTTTATCAAACATCTGAGGGTTACCCTTATTTCTTACAGTATGCAATAGAATTTTATGAGCTTACCGCGGTAACCTGGGTCTCTTTATGAGAGCAGCCATAATTTCGTTTTTCTGCTATGAAAAGATTTTATGATGCTATGGAAGATCTTTTATCATTTTTACGAACTATGTACCTAATTAACCCAAAACTAAGGCAATATTGGCTATAAAAATGGTCGTTGGATCCAAAAGGTCGTCAATCTGACATATCTCTTACTTAAACAGCAGGAGAAAATCAATTTAACATCTATGAAAAAATAATGAAGTCAATGTAAATAAAAACCATGAACTAGAATAGTTAACGAGCAAATTACGCGGCATGGGAATAAATTGTTGTGTTGATGGTAAACTGATAGTGGCCCAAAAGATTCCCACTGAACTTACTATTTTTGGCAAGGAAACGTTCCGGAAAAACCTGAGTTACAACAAGAAACTGGACGTAGACTGTAAACGATGAACACACTGATAATATTTCGCCTCACTTTACCAACCCATCATATTATTGATTTCAGAGAGCGCCATCGCCTTTTAGACTCGTTTCCTGAGTGCAACACCGCCTCGCTATATGATCTACATTAATTAACGAATTTTCAACCGATCTACGAACCTAACTGATTGTAAACCGAAGGAGCTCTCCTCGCGAATGCGGATTCATGAGCATGAACGCGAACGAGGCAATTCATGATAATTCATTGGATTCAAATAACTCTTTCCGCACTTATAACACGGTTTCTTCTTTCACATTCATCAGCAATTAAAATTTAATGGTCCCGAAGAACCCCGATATAACCCCCTCGTGCCTGTCATTGGGATGGTCCGATTGCAGGCATTCCAAGAAGCGTAAACTACTAGGGCGAGGGGGAGACGAGATTCGGAAGGCGATGGAGAAGGATAAGAGGGGCCGAAGGGAGAAAGGTTGCGATCGCTCGCATCGAGGGAAGAGCAAGCAAATAGGTAGAAATAGAATTAGCGATGGCATACGAGACGCGCTCCATCGAATGCTTGATTTCCCAGCGGGGCGAAACTGCCATTTAGACACGAAACGAACGTCCGTTCTTCGGTGGAACGAAATTCAGAAGCGAGCATGCTAAAACGCGCGTGGAGCACGCAGAAAATTTCCCCGTTAACCCTCCGCCCTGCTTTCTCGCCCCCCCCCCCCCCCACTGAAACCAATCACGCGCTACGGACGTCTCGTTACTAACTCATGCCCTCGTAGGTCTCTTTCGTTATTCACCTAAGCCGATTGCGGAGCATGAGTTACACGCGAATGATTCTCTCGATTCACTGAATAAGCAGCTTTCCGACCCGATCTCGGCAATTAAATAGTGCACGATATTTTGTTCAATGGGAGTATTAATATTGTCTGAACATGAAAGCAGTATAGAAGGCAGCTGGGAAGCTAAGGGAGTGCCAGTGGATATTCATGAATGTTGGGGAGAGAAGAATTCATCGCCGTGACAAATAATTTCATTGCGAAGCAGTTTCCCAGCAAACTGAAGAATATATCAGTTTTAATCCCTATAATTATTGTTTCCAAAAAATGTATGTTACAGAGAATCTCAGAGAATATAACCTCGATAGAGCATGTCAGGACGAATAGAATCCTTAGAACTTCTTTCTGAAGTGTATTGTTATATCATCGAAAGCAATGAAGATACATTAGGCGAAACAGCCTGTACAAGCAAATCGGTTACCCCACGGATCTCATTAATAAATCATAGAAACGGCGTGCCGTGAAAATAGCGGCCCCTCCAAACGCTAAATTACCATCTTCCATTTGGCGATATTGGAAATTCAAATCGCCGAGATTGCACCGTGCTGCGTAAATCTCGAAACCAGTCAAAAGTATTGCGCACCCCCATCAATTCTCTCGTTAAATATTTCCCACAGGGTAGCGAGCCACATTCACGTTTCGTTTGAGACAATCCTTCCTCAAAGCGTTTACGAGGCACACCCATGACATATTTTCTCGTTTCTCGTTATTCGTTATTCGTCATTCGCCAGTACGAAGGAAAAATACGCGTTACGAATTTATACGCTCACCTACTCACGGGGCAGTTTATTCTCCAAGGTCCGGGGACTCCTGTTTCACGATGCCCCGTGTCCTGCCCCAGCCCGTGGAAAAACCATAAAAACGGCACGCCACGACACTACATAAATATCTGCCGAGGACATTCACTTTGCTGCAATAGCGAGACGAGCTTTATGCATACGAATTGTTGTAGCGCTTTCATCCCCCTTTATTGTGTTACCCCGATCGCCTTTTAAGTGATTCGACGCATTTTTATAGCCTTCTATTTTATCGTCAAAACCGATGGTAATTTTATTACATTGCTGATGGCTCGCTACTTCTTTATTTTAAAGGGAATGGCCAATGTTCTTCGCTAACCCTGTTTC